>CM059428.1:105186400-106472292 GCA_030390025.1 Squalus acanthias
ACGTGGGCAGCATTTGCCTAAATTTCTAATATGTACTGCTTCCTACCTGGCAGCATGGACATGTAAAGTTACTATTTGTGTGAAGAAA
This sequence comes from Squalus acanthias, assembly GCA_030390025.1. Lineage (NCBI taxonomy): Eukaryota > Metazoa > Chordata > Chondrichthyes > Squaliformes > Squalidae > Squalus > Squalus acanthias. The sequence continues at coordinate 105,186,489 of CM059428.1, forward strand.
AGCAGCATAAAAAGGTTTAAATACAGAAAATTTATTTCCAATTTAAGTATTTGCATTTTTGCATTAGTAACAGTCTTAAAATTGCAAGCAGATTGTGTTAACTGAGCCAAGTGATGATAACGTTTGCAGTATGGTTAGGTTTATTTTCAGTGTTTTGGGTGGTATGATCTGTTATTTGTAATGATTTAGGCCCCCTCCCCCCCCGCCCCTGCAAGATTGGTTACTTTTAAAATATATTACAGCAGCTCAGTCCTAGTCAGTTCCTATTTGCTCGCAAGGAAAATTACTATCTCCTTTGACTGGGTGGTTTTGTAAGTTTCAATATAAATTTCATAGTTTTTTTTTCAAATAACTTCATTCATTTTATTTGCTTTTAGATTAGAATTAGTAGCTGAACCTTGGATTGAAGGTCTTTGGGATGCCTTGGAGGTTGTGTGCCTGAAGAAAAAAGAAGAAATGAATGGTGATGTAGAGAAAATGTTTGATACAAATGATGGTTCAAAAGCAAACAAACTTGATTTCAAAAATCCTGATTTGTTGGCGAAATTTGAATTATTGAGGTTAGAAGCAAATGTACCAACAGTGGCTGAAGATTCAGTTATCTCATCTGAGAGTACGGAACAGAATCGGATAGTAGCAGAGCCAAAGGAATGTTGTCAAGTGCCAACCTGGGTACAATCTGAAAAACCACTGTCAGAAACTGCTCTGAATATCCCATCTCTGCCAGTAGAGTATCTAAAGGTGGAGTTTCAGAAAAGCACGCAGCAGGTAAGGCCACCTAACTCTAAATACATCCCTTTCTGTTTGTTAGCATCCTTCACGTGCGTCGGATAAACTGTACAGGGGCTGCTGTTAAATGCATGTACAAAGAGCACTAAAAATGACAATTCAGCTCATCAAACCTGCTCCTTCCAAATATGTACCATAAGGTACAAACTTTCCATAACCCATAGAATTCTTTGACGAAGGTGTAAACAGAATAGCCGAAAAGTAAGGGAAAATAAACACTGGAACTTGAAAAGAGGGAAAGCAGATGTTATGAAACCATGTAGGAGTAATTAATATCGACACGTTCAGTCAACATGAAAGTGAAGGGAGTGCAAAGATACAACCACACAGGGAAGTAATGACAGAATAAAAAATAGAACAAATAATAGGGTAATGGATGCCAGATGTACACAAACGGCAGGAGTCTTCAAAATAAAATCAGGATCTAGAGTTATGCAAGGAAAGGAAGTACAGTATAATGTTATTGGTGTGATGGAGATTTGACTAAATAATAAAGCAGATTGGAGAGGTGAATTTAGAGGGATATAATTTGCTCCCCAGGGATAGAAAAGATAAACTAGGGAGAAGGAACATTTCATTTGAAGGAGAATACAAAGAGAAATCTGGGTTGGGTGTAAACGTGAATGTACATACAGCAGCTAAAGGGAACAGTAGCATAGTGGTTATGTTACTGGACTAGTAATCCAGACACATGAGTTCAAATCTCACCAGCTGGGGAATTTAAATTCAGTTAATTAAATAAATCTGAATAAAAAGCTAGTGTCAGTAATGGTGACCGTGAAACTATCGGATTGTTGTAAAAACCCACCACTAATGTCCTTTAGGGAAGGAAATCTGCCCTCCTTACCTGGTCTGGCCTATATGTGACTCCAGACCCACAGCAATGTGGTTGACTCTTAACAGCCCTCTGAAATGGCCTAGCAAGCCACTCAGTTGTAACAAACCGCTCCGAAAAACAATAATAAGAATAAAACTGGATGGACCACCCGGCATCGACCTAGGCACTGGCTTCGGGCACAACAACAGCACACCCAGCCCGGTTGACCCAGTCCTCCTCACTAACATCTGGGGACTTGTGCCAACAGCCTGACATAGTCATACTCACAGAATCATACCTTTCAGCCAATGTCCCAGACTCCTCCATCACCATCCCTGGGTATGTCCAGACCACCAGAGGTGGCGGCACAGTGGTATACAGTTGGGAGGGAGTAGCCCTGGGAGTCCTCAACATTGACTCCGGACCCCTGAAGCCTCATGGCTTCAGTAAGGAAACCTCCTGCTGATTACCACACCTACCACCCTCCCTCAGCTGATGGCGTTGAACACCACTTGGGAGAAGCACTGAGGGTAGCGAGGGCACAAACTGTACTCTAGGTGGGGGACTTCAATGTCCATCACCAAGAGTGGCTCAGTGCTGGCCGAGTCCTGAAGGACAGAGCTGCCAGACTGGGCCTGTGGCAGGTGGCGAGAGAACCAACACGAGGGCAAAACATACTTGACCTCATCCTCACCAATCTACCTGTCGCAGATGCATCTGTCCATGACCACTGCACAGTCCTTGTGGAGATGAAGTCTCGTCTTCACACTGAGGACACCCTCCATCGTGTTGTGTGACACTACCACCGTGCTAAATGGGATAAATTCAGAACAGATCTAGCTGCTCAAAACTGAGCATCCATGAGGCACTGTGGGCCATCAGCAGCAGCAGAACTGTATTCCACCACAATCTGTAACCTCATGGCCTGGCATATCCCTCACTCTACCATTATCATCAAGCCAGGGGACCAACCCTGGTTCAATGAGGAGTGTAGAGGAGCGGTCCAGGAGCAGCACCAGGCGTACCTAAAATTGAGGTGCCAACCTGGGGGAAGCTGCAACACAGGACTACATAAGAAATAGGAGCTGGAGTCGGCCATTTGGCCTTTCGAGCCTGCTCTGCCATTCAACAAGATCATGGCTGATCTTCTACCTCAACTCCAACTTCCTGCACTATCCCCAAAATGCATGTGTTACTACCTGCCTGCTAAACAGTGGAAGCAGCTCGCTATAGACAGAGCTCAGTGATCCCACAACCAACGGATCAGATCAAAGCTCTGCAGTCCTGCAACATCCAGTCGTGAATGGTGGTGGACCATTAAACAACTAACAGGAGGAGGAGGCTCCATGAATATCCCCATCCTCAATGATGGCGGAGCCCTGCACACAAGTGCAAAAGACAAGGCTGAAGAGTTTGCAACCATCTTCAGCCAGAAGTGCCAAGTGGATGATCCATATCTGCCTCCTCCTGAGGTCTCCACCATCACAGAAGCCAGTCTTCAGCCAATTCAATTCACTCCACATGATATCAAGAAACGGCTGAGCGCACTGGATACAGCAAAGGCTATGGGCCCCGACAACATCCCGGCTGTCGTGCTGAAGACTTGTGCTCCAGAACTAGTGTGCTGGGCTCCGCTATCATTGAGGATGGGGATATTCATGGAGCCTCCTCCTCCTGTTAGTTGTTTAATGGTCCACCACTGTTCCAGTACAGCTACAATACTGGCATCTACCCGACAATGTGGAAAACTGCCCAGGTATGTCCTGTCCACAAAAGCAGGAGAAATCCAATCCGGCCAATTACCGCCCCATCAGTCTACTCTCAATCATCAGCAAAGTGATGGAAGGTGTTGTCGACAGTGCTATCAAGCGGCACTTACTCACCAATAACCTGCTCACCGATGTCCGCCAGGACCACTCTGCTCCAGACCTCATTACAGCCTTGGTCCAAACATGGACAAAAGAGCTGAATTCCAGAGGTGAGGTGAGAGTGACTGCCCTTGACATCAAGGCAGCATTTGACCGAGTATGGCATCAAGGAGCCCTAGTAAAACTGAAGTCAATGGGAATTGGGGGGTGGGGAGCGCTCTACTGGCTGGAGTGATACCTAGCACAAAGGAAGATGGTTGTGGTTGGAGGTCAATCATCTCAGCCCCAGGACATCGCTGCAGGAGTTCTTCAGGGCAATGTCCTATGCCCAACCATCTTCAGCAGCTTCATCAATGACCTTCCCTCTAGCATAAGGTCAGAAGTGAGGATGTTGGCTGATTGTACAGTGTTCAGTTCTATTCGCAACTCCTCAGATAATGAAACAGTCCATGCCTGCATGCAGCAAGACCTGGACGACATTCAGGCTTGGGCTGATAAGTGGCAAGTAACTTTTGTGCCACACAAGGGCAATGACTATCTCCAACAAGCGAGAGTCTAACCACCGTCCTTTGACGTTCAATGGCATTGTCATCGCCAAATCCCCACCATCAACATCCTGGGGGGTCACCATTGACTAGAAACTTAACTGGACCAGCCACATAAATACTGTGGCTACAAGAGCAGGTCAGAGGCTGGGTATTCTGCGGCAAGTGTCTCACCTCCTGACTCCCCAAAGCCTTTCTACCATCTACAAGGCACAAGTAAGGAGTTTGATGGAATACTCTCCACTTGCCTGGATGAGTGCAGCTCCAACAACACTCGAAGCTCGACACCATCCAGGACAAAGCAGCCCGCGTGATTGGCACCCTATCCACCAGCTTAAACATTCACTCCCTCCACCACCGGCACACCATGGCTGCAGTGTGTACCATCTACAAGATGCACTGCAGCAACTCGCCAAGGCTTCTTCGGCAGCACCTCCCAAACCTGCGACCTCTACCACCTAGAAGGACAAGGGTAGCAGGCGCATGGGAACATCATCTGCGAGTACCCCTCCAATTAACACACCATTCTGACTTGGAAATATATTGTTGTTTCTTCATCGTTGCTAAGTCAAAATCCTGGAACTCCCTACCTAACAGCACTATGGGAGTACCTTCACCACACGGACTGCAGCGGTTCAAGAAAGCGGCTCACCACCACCATCTCGGGGCAATTAGGGATGGGCAATAAATGCTGGCCTTGCCAGCGACGTCCACATCCCAGAACGAATTAAAAAAAAAAATTGTCCCAGAGACTTGGAACTTTATATTCAAATAGTGATCAAACTTGTTAAATGGACAACTTCAAATTACCGTGGATAAATTGGGAGGTAAAAGTTGGGAAAATATATTTCTGGGCATAATCTTGAACTGCTATATGTCTCAAATTGTTAAACTCACACAAGGGGGTCCAATACTAGACCTGATACTATGTAACAACCAAGATATGGTAGATAGTGGGAATGGTAGCATAATGGTTATGTTACTGGACTAGTAATCCAGAGGGCTGGACTAATGATCTGGAGACGTGAGTTCAAATCCCACCACGACAGCTGGGAAATTTTAAATTCAGTGAATTAAATAAAAATCTGGAATAAAAAGCTAGTATCGGTAGTGGTGACAATGAAACTATTGGATTGTCGTAAAAACTCATCCTTCAGCCTGTATGTGACTCCAGACCCACAGCAATGTGGTTGACTCTTAACTGCCCTCTGAAATGGCCTAGCAAACCCACTCAGTTGTAACAAACCACTACGAGAAACAAAAGAATATAATCGGACGGACCAATAAATAAAGAAGGGGTCAGCATTTCGAGAGGGATAATGTAGTTGATTTTAAGTTTAGGCTTACATCGGAGAAGGGGAGGAATACCACTTTACGAGGACAGGTTATGAGGGGGTGAGAAGGCAATTAAGAGGACTAGACTGGAACATGGTAGGAGAAGTATACAGAATAAATGGAATACTTTCAAGAATACATTACAGAGAAGACAAATTAATCATATTGCACTAGGAGGTGGGGGAGTGTAACAAAGGGAAAAAGCCTGATGTAGGAACAAGTTAAATAAAACGACGAAAAGCAAACTTTCATTAAAGTATAAATCTTCAGGTAGATCAGTGGACAGAGATGAATATAAGAATTAGGATAAGAAATTGATCAGGAGAGCTAAGATAGAAAACCAGGTTACAATTGCAAGGAATAAAAAGCATAGTATGGAATGGTCTTTATAAAAATATTCATAGCAAACAGGTGATCAGGAAATGATTAGGACTGCTGTAAGCTCCTGAGAGTGCCAAAATATCAAATGACGAACGAGTGGCAGATATCCTAAACAGCGTTTTTGTGTTTGTTAGTATTTACATAAGAACATAAGACGCAGGAGTAGGTCATTTGGCCCCTCGAGCCTGCTCCGCCATTCAATAAGATCATGGCTGATCTGATCTTGGCTTCAACTCCACTTCCCTGCCCGCTCCCCATAACCCTTGACTCCCTTACCTTTCAAAAATCTGTCTATCTCCACCTTAAATATATTCAATGACCCAGCCTCCACAGCTATCCGAGGAAGAGAATTCCAAAGATTCACGACCCTCAGAGAAGAAATTCCTCCTCATTTCCGATTTAAATGGGTGCCCCCTTATTCTGAAATTATGTCCCCTAGTTCTAGATTCCCCCACGAGGGGAAACACCCTCTCTGCATCTACCCTGGCAAGCCCCATCAGAATCTTCTGTTTCAATAAGATCCCCTCTCATTCTTCTAAACTCCAATGAGTATAGGCCCAACCTGCTCAACCTTTCTTCATAAGACAACCCCTTCATCTCCGGAATCAACCTCGTGAACCTTCTCTGAACTGCCTCCAATGCAAGTATAGCCTTCCTTAAATAAGGAGACCAAAACTGTACGCAGTACTCCAGGTGTGGTCTCATCAACGCCCTGTACAGTTGTAACACGACTTCCCTACTTTTATACTCCATTCCCTTTGCAATAAAGGCCAACACTCCATTTGCCTTCCTAATTACTTGCTGTACCTGCATGCTAACTTTTTGTGATTCATGTACAAGGACCCCCAGATCCCTCTACCTCAGCATTTTGTAATCTCTCCCCATTTAAATAATTTTGCTTTTCTATTTTTCCTACCAAAGTGGATAACCTCGTATTTTCCCACATTAAACTTCATCTGCCAGATTTTTGCCCACTCACTTAGCCTATCTATATCCCTTTGGAGATTCTTTGCGTCCTCCACACAATTTGCTTTCCCACCTATCTTTGTATCATCAACAAATTTGGCTACATTACATTCGGTCCCTTCATCCAAGTCATTAATATAGACTGTAAATAGTTGAGGCCTCAGCACTGATCCCTGAGGCACCCCACTAGTTACAGTTTGCCAACCTGAAAATGACCCATTTATCCCAACTCTCTGTTTTCTGTTAGTTAGCCAATCCTCTATCCATGCTAATATATTACCCCCAACCCCGTGAGCTCTTATCCTTTGTAGTAACCTTTTATGTGGCACCTTATCGAATGCCTTCTGGAAATCCAAATACACAACATCTACTGGTTTCCCTTTATCCACCCTGCTCGTTACATCCTCAAAGAACTCCAGCAAATTTGTCAAACATGATTTCCCTTTCATAAAATCATGCTGACTCTGCTTCACTATATTATGATTTTCTAAATGTCCTGCTACCACTTCCTTAATGATGGACTCCAGCATTTTCCCAATGACAGATGTTAGGCTAACTGGTCGATAGTTGCCTGCTTTCTGTCTCCCTCCTTTCTTAAATAGGGGCGTTACATTTGCGGTTTTCCAATCCGCCAGGACCTCTCCAGAATCCAGGGAATTTTGGTAGATTACAACCAATGCATCCACTATCTCTGCAGCCACCTTTTTTAAGACTCTAGGATGCAGGCCATCAGGTCCAGGGGACTTGTCCACCTTTCGTCCCATTAGTTTGCCTAGTACTTTCTCTCTAGTGATAGTGATTGTTTTAAGTTCCACCCCCCCCACCCCAATATTATCCATTATTAGGATGCTTTTAGTGTCGTCTTCTGTGAAGACCGATACAAAATATTTGTTCAATATCTCCGCCATTTCCCTGTTTCCCATTATTAATTCCCCAGACTCATCCTCTAGGGGACCAACGTTTACTTTAGCTACTCTCTTCCTTTTTATATACCTGTAGAAGCGCCTACTGTCTTTATATTTCTTGCTAGCTTACTCTCATAAGCTATCTTCTCTCTTTATCATTTTTTTAGTTGTCCTTTGCTGGTTTTAAAAAATTTCCCAATCCTCTGGCCTTCCACTATTCTTTGCAACATTGCATGCTTTTGTTTTCAATTTGATACCATCCTTTACTTCCCTAGTTAGTCACGGATGGTTCATCCTTCTCTTAGAGGAAACTATCTTCTCAGTACAGAGGTGGAATTTCCAGAAAAGGATGATAGAGCACTGAATGGGTGGAGCATCTAGAGCACGTGAAAATTTGGCTCAATCAGAGGAAGTTATATATTTAGCTGCTTGATCTGGCCATTCACCACCAGATCTGGCTGGACCACATAAAGCACGATCGGGTTCTGCTCTCGTCTGCCAAAACAGCTCACTATCCCAGGATCATTCTGGAATGCAAAGATAACCCCCGGCTTCTTTTCTCTGCTGCAAACTGTCTTCTTAAACCCCTCTCCCCTGTCTCCTCCACCCTCGCCTCCAATAACAAGTGCGGGGATCTCATGGTCTTCTTTGTCACTAAGATTGAGACCATCCGATCAGCTGCCACTTCCCTTCCTTCCCCTAGCCCACTGGGCCAAACTTCCTCTAAGGTTCCCCCCTGCCCTAGCCCTAAACTTGCATCTTTCTCCAGTTTCTCTCCTGTTATCCCTCATGCCCGCTCCAAGCTCACCTTGTCCATGAAACCCACTTCCTGATTCCTCGAACCAATTCCCACTAAACTGCTGACCACCCAACTTCCTTTTCTGGCTCCCAGGTCAGCTCATATTGTTAACAGTTCGCTCTCCTCAGGTACTGTCCGCCTCTCTTCAAATCTGCCATCATCACCTCTTTCCTCAAAAAACAACCCTTGAACCCTCCAACCTTGCAAACTACCGCCCCATCTCCAACTCCCTTTCCTCTCCAAAGTCCTTGAACGTGTTGTCGCCTCCCAAATCCATGCCCATCTTTCCCGGAACTCCATGTTTGAATCCTTCCAATCAGGTTCCCGCCCTTGCCACAGTACCGAAATGGCTCTTAGCAAGTCACAAATGACATCCTATGTGACTGTGACAGAGGTAAGCTATCCCTCCTTGTCCTTCTCGACCTGTCTGCAGCCTTTGACATGGTTGACCACTCCAACCTTCTCCAATGTCTCTCCACCGTCGTCCAGCTGAGTGGGACTGCACTCGCCTGGTTCCATTCTTATCTATCTAATGATAGCCAGAGAATCACCTGCAATGTCTTCTCTTCCCGCTCCCGCATCATTACCTCTGGTGTCCCCCTAGGATCCATCCTTCGCCCCCTCCTATTTCTCATTGATGCTGCCACTCGCCGACACCATCCGAAAGCACAGCGTCAGTTTCCACATGTACGCTGACGACACCCAGCAGTACCTCACCACCACTTCACTCTACCCCTCCACTGTCTCTAAATTGTCAGACTGCTTGTCCGACATCCAATTCTGGATGAACAGAAATTTCCTCCAACTAAATATTGGGTAGACCGAAGCCATTGTCTTCGGTTCCCGCCACAAACTCCGTTCCCTAGCCACCGACTCCATCCCTCACCCTAGCATCTGTCTGAGGCTGAACCACACTGTTCGCAACCTGAAATGAGTATCCGACCACATATCCGCGCCATAATTAAGACTGCCTATTGCCACCTCCATAACTCCGCCCCTGCCTCAGCTCATCTGCTGAAACCCTCATCCATGCCTTTGTTACCTCTAGACTTGACTATTCCAACGCACTCCTGGCTGGCCTCCCACATTCTAACCTACGTAAACTTGAGCTCATCCAAAACTCTGCTGCCCATGTCCTAACTCGCACCAAGTCCCGTTCACCCATCACCCCTGTGCTCACTGACCTACTTTGGCTCCCGTTTAAGCAACGCCTTGATTTTTAAATTCTCATCCTTGTTTTCAAATCCCTTTATGGCCTCACCCCTCACTATCTCTGTAATCTCCTCCAGCCCCACAACCCCCCAAGATATCCGCGGTCGTCTAATTCTGGCCTCTTGAGCGCCCTGATTTTAATCGCTCATCTGCTGAAACCCTCCTCCATGGTGGCCCTGCCTTCAGCTGCCATGGCCCTAAGCTCCGGAATTCCCTCCCTAAACCTCTCTGCCTCTCTACTTCTCTTTCTTCCTTTAAGACGCTCCTTAAAATCTACCTCTTTGACCAAGCTTTTGGTCATTTGCCCTAATTTCTCCTTATGTGGCTCGGTGTCAAATTTTGTTTTATAACACTCCTGTGAAGCGCCTTGGGACGTTTTACTATGTTAAAGGTGCTATACAAATAGAAGTTGTTGCTGCTGCTTGGCTGTTTAGCTGTCTGCCTTTGAGGATAGAAGATTGAAGAGTGATCTGATCGAGGTTTAAAATGTTAAAAACATTCGCTAGAGTAGACACAGAGAAACTATTTCCCCTGGTGGGGGAATGAAGAATGAGGGGACATCATTTTAAAATTCGAGCTTGGCCATTTAGGAGGGAAATCAGTGAATACTTTTTCCACCCAAAGGGTGGTATAAATCTGGAATTCTCTCCCCCAAAGGTCTGTAGATCCTGGGTTAATTGGAGCTTTCAAGATGGAGATTGATAGATTTTTGTTGGGTAAAGGTTGCAAGGGAAATGGAGTTGAGGTACAGATTAGCCATGATCTGATTGAATGGCAGAGCAAGGTTGAGGGGCTGAATGGCATACTCCTGTTCCTAAGAGACCTGTGCTAGGGCCATTATTATTTTATATTGTTCGTAAATGATAGTGAGGTGGGAACAGCAACAAAGCTGTCTTCAGCTTGCTGATGATGCAAAGTTGTCAGAAATGCAAATAACAGGAAACTACTGGGACCAAATACAGACATGCCTGGACATATTGGGGGATGGGGCCAACAAATGGTGGATGCTCAATATAGGCAAATGTAAGGTGAAAAGACTATCGAAAGGGAATAAGCATTTGGGATACAAGATGAATGGTAGTAGACTACAGGACAGAATACTGGAGAGGGGCCGAAGGGTACTGATGAAACCAGTGGCTCAGCATATAAAAGTCAAACAGGATTTTGAGATTGCTAGCCTAAAGGGCGGAGGTTAGTGAGCTTATACAGAGCTCTAGTTTATTATCTGCTGTTGCAGTCACTGCACTACAGTGTGGGCCATCCTGGCTTTGGAGAAGGAACAGAGAAGGACAACTAAACACATTCCAGGTATTTGGTATTTGAGCTATGAGGAGAAACTACGGTAACTGGAAATGTTTGCATTAGGGAAACCAAGGCATAGGGCAGGAGTTCTCAACCAGGGGTCCGCGGCTCACTAGGGGTCTGCGAAAAGGTTTCAAGTGGTCCGCCAAAAATAATGACAGGATTATAAATCCTCATTTGTAAATGGAAAGTCCTATCTACGAGTTCCAGAATCAGTTACACTGTGACTTCGTCTCTCCCCAGCTACAGGAAGTGTCTTTTTAAAAAACAAAACTTGCCAAACTGCTATATTTCCTTCGGTGATCTTTGTCCTATCACCAGAAATATCCTCAGCAAAGTTGTTCCGATTGTTTTCGATATATTACTCAAACTCAAACCTTTCCCTGTCCCTCCATGATACATTTACTGTTTAATTTTAGTTTATCAAAACCCACCTACCTCTGCTTTTCAAAGTGGATAAGGGTTGGATTAGTTGTATCCCCTCTAAAACTTGCTTTTAACATGTGCCTGTTTTTATCAATCATTTTCTTTGGGAGGGAAACGTGCACTTTTCCCTCCTTCCTTCATTCATTCAGCTCTCTGCTGACCATTTCCAAAATTTTAATCTTTGTGTTCAGCGATCTTTGATCACAACTTTCATCGTTTGTTGCTGCTGACATCTTTTTTGTTTCAAGAATCTGAATGTTGTCTCAGAATTTATCTTCATGAGGAAAAAAAACACGCCCGTCTTTTATCTGTCAATCAGTTTTAGTTCTTATTTCCCCAAAGTCCAGCTCCTGTTTTTTATATATATTATCTTTTTCAATCCAATCGCTTGTTCTTTTCCCAGATTAAACAATCTCCCCTTTCATTTTCTTTCTCTCATTGGGTTTTCTCTTTCACTGCCGTCTGAGTAATTAACACGAGCAGCTTTCGCTGAGTTTGTGTTTGCATTGAGGCATGTGGATGTGGTGGGGGTGTGTGGGTTTCAAGATTTTAAGGGGTATGCAGACTGAACCAAAATAAGTTGTTTGACAAAATAATCACAACCTCTCTAATGAGAAGAGGAAAGGTGATCTTGGGACATGAACTGAAGCTCATGAGGGAATTAGAAGAGACAGTTGAGATTTAATTACTTCATTGAGAGGATGGTGAATATGCGGATAAGACAGTGGGACAGTGCAGGTGTATATTGGAACGTAGCAATTGCTAGACAAAAAAGGACCAAGGTACATCCTGGTAGACGCATGATACAACGATAATGGAGTTGTTGGCTAATCATAGCAATATATTGTCGACAGATTCAAGACAGATGGATACCTTTTCGACAAAGAAGTGATTGAGGGGTAGAAGACAGGGACTATAGTATGGTATTTTTCCTCAAATTTTGAGACAAACAAGATGGATGAAGGGGATCTTTTTAAGTTCCATGCATTTGTATGTTTCTAGGTAACGGGTAACATTTCCAAGTTGATAAAGCCATGTGAAATTTGTTTCTAAACTCAAAAGATATCAAAGTAATAATATACTCTACACTCAATACTGATCAGCTGCATTGCCCCAGTATAATTTCCATGTTCTAGGCACACAGGATCTTGGAGCTGTGGGTAAAGGGTGCATTATTCTCCATCAACATTCTGGGGGTCACCATTGACCACAGACTTAACTTGCCTAGCCACATAAATACCGTGGCTACAAGAGCAGGTCAGAGGCTGGGTATTCTGCGCTGAGAGACTGACCTCCTGACTCCCCAAAGCCTTTCCGCCATTTACAAGGCACAAGTCAGGAGTGTGATGGAATACTCTCCACTTGCCTGGATGAGTGCAGCTCCAACAACACTCAAGAAGCTCGACACCATCCAGGACGTAACAGCCCGCTTGATTGGCACCCCATCTACCACCTTAAACATTCACTCCCTGCACCACTGCCGCACCATGGCTGCAGTGTGTACCATCTACAAGATGCACTGCAGCAACTCGCCAAGGCTTCTTCGACAGCACCTCCCAAACCTGCAAACTCTACCACCTAGAAGGACAAAAACAGCAGGCGCATGGGAACACCACCACCTCCAAATTCCTTTCCAAGTCTCTCACCATCCTGACTTGGAAGTATATTGCCGTTCCTTCATCGTCACTGTCAAAATCCTGGAACTCCCTCCCTAACAGCACTGTGGGAGTACCTTCACCACACGGACTGCAGCGGTTCAAGAAGGCAGCTCACCACCACCTTCTCAAAGGCAATTAAGGATGGGCAATAAATGCTGGCCTTGCAAGCGACGTCCACATCCCATGAATGAATAAAAAATGTACTAGTCTCATACTGGTACCTGCACAGTGTGATGTAGTCACTTACTGGTGACTATATGTCGATTCATTTTTACTGTTTGAGAGAACCAACTAGAGCGCTGTGAAGCCCAGGCAACGCAAGACTACTTCCATCTCTTGCCCTGTTGATTCGACTCTTAATTACACTATTCATGCAAGATAGTTCTAGATGCATATTAACATAAAGTTAGTAATATAATCAGTCTAATAATTTTTGATCACTCTTTTCTGTACTTCTCTATGACTTTCAGTTAACTAAATATTCAGTTAGTTCTTTACAAAGGAGTTAATTGACTTAACATTAATTGTTTTTATTGGTGTTTGTTCTGCAGATCCATTGCTCTGATTGGGAAGAGGAGATTAATCTCTCTCGTTTTGCTTTTGCTTTGGTTATTTATTCTGTACACCTACCCTCTAGCTCAGATCATTGTTTAATACAAAAAATGGACATGTTTTACATTATCAGTATTTTCAAGACCTGGATTCTATCCCTTCAGATTCTGACAGAAAGCTCAATTCTGTAAGCTGTTGGTTTAATGGTATAATACTCAGTAGTTAGATGTTCTTGTACCATAGCAAATTCTTTCTGACATTTCATGGTCATAAGAAAGCTACATTCCCTGAACCATGGAGATCTAGCAACCGCAAGGCTGACCTTCACTCTTGAGATTTGTTCTTGAATTCTGTTTCATGAGGGGCTTAGAATACAGGGTGATGCTATTCCCTGCTCAACAAGAAGAAAATTGTGCGCTGTAGGACTATCTTGCTACTGAGTCCTGTAACGTGCCAAACTTAACTTCTACCACGTTGTCAATATCTCCTGGTAGCCCTATGTTTGAGATTGTGGCAAGGATGGGCATCATCCTGAATAGTAATTGGTAGGAGTAGTTGGAGGAAGGGTGAAGAAGAGGAGTGGAAAGCTAAGCAAAAATGTGTCTGTAATTATATGCATTTAGAGCTGTAAGTATTCTGGAGTTCGTAGATATATGTGCTCTTTCTAAATCCTTTTCCCCCCACTGTTTAATCCTCAGGTTTCTTCACAAGAATATTTCTCCCTGGCACCAAACTTCACTGTGTTTCAGGTACCAGTGGCTAAAGCAGTTTCTCTAACCCGAGAGGATGCAGTGAAAACCGCACTACTCTTAGAACTTGATATTTCAGTAAGTCCTTCTGCTGGTATAATTTTGGAGTTTCTGCCAGAGTTAAAACTTTGCGTATGTGGTGCGGGCTATTGGACCATAAAATGTTGTGCTGCAGAAGGGTAGGATGCAGCCTATTCATCAGGTGATGACTTTTACCAACATCACTAATACAGATTGGGGGTTATTTTGGTGAAAGGGTGAAAACGGGTGCTAAATGGGTGCTGTGCTAATGAGACACGCCTGGTTTTAGCATGCAATTTTGGTCCTAATTGCTGATTACCATAATTTGAACTTGCCTGGAAGTGCTAAAACAGACACCTGCAGGTTTAGCACTCAAGCGCTGATGAGCAATTTTCATGGAGCAGTATATGTGGGCTCCACGCTCCCACTGAAGGTGTGGTGTGGTGTGCGCTGAGTGACTCACAGCTGCAGGTTTCAGGGTGGCTCAGGGTCCGAGGGAGAGGGCACACAGGTTCTCAGATGCAGCACTAGAGGTTCTGGTGGAGAAGGTACAGAGGAGGAGGAATGTCCTGTACCTGCAGGGGGAAGGAGTCCACCTCTCCATCCTGTCCCTAGTGCGCGCTTCAACCCTTTTACCAAGATGGCGTCTTGCGTTAAATGTGGGCTAAACCGGCGTTTCAGCTCAAGACCCCATCTTGGCCACCTCGGAGGCTCTTTAGCACCTAAAGGAGCCGTTGAAAATCGCCTCATTATCCGGCCATTTAGCTCCTCGCTGTTTGTGGGACCATGCTGTGTGTAAATTGACTGTCGCATTTCCTACATTATAACAGTGACTACACTTAAAAATAAAAGTACTTAATTGGCTATAAAGCACTTTGGCACATGCTTAGGTCATGAAAATTGCTAGATAAATGCAAAATTCTTTCTTCTTTTCTGTCATCAGCTATGCAGTCCTGCAGAAAGGCAGAGAAAATAAGATCTTGGGTCACGATGCAGTTACTCACCTCCTAGAAGCTAATTACATAATTACATTAGCAAAGGTCTCGGAGCTGGTTCCCTTCCCAACCCTCTCTTTGGGGCTTGGTGCACGTGGTGAACAGACCTAGAGAAGGGGAGAAATTAGGGGGAAAAGTAGAGTTGTGATTTGTAGGCACAGTATACTGAATTTAATGGCATAGTGCCATAATTTTTGATTATGAAGAATAGGGTAGATGGACTCTGCTTTTCCTTCTTTTTAAAAATAACTTTTATTAGGATGTATTGGATTTGTAAAATTGCCACTCTATTGTTGTGTTAGCTTTGCCCACTGTTGGCTCTGGTCAGAGGCTATGGGTTTGAGCCTCACATACTCTGAAATTGAGATTCCCAGTGCGAATCTTGCTTGACCGGCATGCAGATCAGAGAATCCGGTGTGGAAGTCAGCATGCCCAATTCATGGCTTTGCTGATTTTCCACTCTACATTGGGAGCAGAGTCTCACAGTTTTGGGACTATAAGCTAATGGTTGAATACAGTTTGAGGGAGTGTTGTACTGTTTGAGGTGCTGCCTTTCAATGAGACTTTAAACCAAGGTTCCTTCTGCCTGCTCAGGTGGATGTTAAAGATCCCATGGAGTTATTTGAAGAAGAGCAGGGAGTTTTCGCTGTTTCATGGCCAACATTCTTCCATAACGAATACCATAATAAAATAGATGAACTGGTCATTGACCTCATTTGTGGAATCTTGCAGTTGACAAAATGTCTGCACGTTTGCATACATAAAACCTTGACCATATTTCAAAGTAATGCATTGTATGCAAAATGTTTTAAGACATTTGAGAGATGATAAGCCACTTTATAAATGCATTTTTTTCCCAGAAATTTATCGTCCATTTTTTATATCACTCCTATCCTGATAGTGATATCCTAAGCTGGGTTATAGTTCAGTGGGCAGCAGGGGTCATATATAATTTTCCCAGTTAGCTTGGAGTGCCCATTCTTCACTTATGAGCCCGGAAAATGAGTGTTAGTGGGAGCCATTAGGGTTGAGCGCAGCTCTGCTCTCAAAGTTACTTGCAAGTGTTTCCAGGGGGTTTTGATGCACGGGGATTGGGCGTGGGAACACTGGTTGAGGTCGTTTTTTTTCTCTTTCCCCACCATGGATGTGCTGAGGCCAACTGTTGAGCCTCACTGCTATTCCAGCCAAGACTGGCTAACTTAGTACAGACCAGGGATCACGGCTCCATACTATTTACTCACAAATGTGAATGTATTTTATTTTTGTATCTGCCAATTTTCTGCCCTGATCTCCAGGGTCGGGCCGGCAGCAGCCCGCAGTGTATTTGTGGGGCTGGAGGAGCACTCCTGCTCCTCCTGATCCTACAAAAATAATTTATAACTTGCCTATTGCAGAGTGAAACTGATTGGAGTATACACAGCACATGGTCTAACCAGTTTAATCCTAAAATGGCAATCGGGGTCTTGTGTTTGTCATAGGACCCCAATTTGCATATTAAAAGGGGCCTACCACCTGAAACAGTGATTAAAGGGGTGGGAAGTTTACAAACCCCATTTTGAGGCAGTTACCAATTTCGGCGTGTTAAAATCCACCCCATTGAGTGCAGCATTTCTTTTTTGTGCAGTGTTTATTATAATTGACAACTGTAGTTGATTGTTTAGAAATAGCCAACTACAGATTTAAAAATTATATATTTGTTCTCAGAATGTGGGCGACGCTGACAGGGCCACATTTATTGCCCATCCCTAGTTGCCTTGACAGCATGAAGAATCAAACATGAAATGTGGGACTGGACTCGTATGTAGACCAGACCAGTAGGGGTGGTAAGTTCCCTTTCCAAAGGACAGAAGTAATCCTGTGGGCTTTTTATGACAATCCGGCAGCTTTCATGGTTATTTTACCGGTGCTAGCCCACAAATCACCAGATTTAATTAATTCAAATTCGCAACTTTCCATGGTGGGATTTGAGCGCTCAACCTCTAGATTGCTGGACCCGTAACATAATAACTAGGCTACCATACCCTGAAATAGATTAAAAATAGAATACCTGTCCATACTGTTACAGCTGCAAATACTATACTTTCAGAAGTGATTGATTAAAGTACATACAATAGTCTGGGGTTTTAACAAATCAAGACAGCTCAAGTAGGAGGAATCTGTGAGGCTGAGAGCTTCATGGATAGCACGTTTCGGGAGGTGCTCACCCAGCTGCTAAGGAGTGCGCAGACAGAGAGGGAATGGGTGACTACCAGGCAGGTAGTGCAGGAGTCCCCTGAGTGCATCTCGCTCTCCAACCAGTATTTGGTTCTGAGTACTGGTGAGGGCAATGGTTCCTCTGGGAGTACAGCCAGAGACAAGTCCGCGGCACCACGGGTGGCTCAGCTGTACAAGGTGAGGGGAAGAAGCAGAGTGGTAGGGGTTTTGATAGGGGAGCAGACAGGCATTTCCGCGGCCGCAGACGTGACTTCAGGATGGTATGCTGCCTCCCTCGTGCCAGGGTTAAGGATGTCACCGAGCGGCTGCAGAACATTCTGAGGCGGGAGGGTGAACAGCCAGAGGTCGTGGTCGATATCGGTACTAACGACATAGGCCGAAAGAGGGATGAGGCAGATTTTAGGGAGCTAGGAAAGAGATTAAAAAGCAGGGCCTCAAAGGTAGTAATCTCCGGATTACTCCCGGTGCCACGCGCGAGTGAGTATAGAAATAGGAGGATTGAGCAGATGAATGTGTGGCTGGAGAGATGGCGCAGGAGGGAGGGCTTCAGATTCCTGGGACATTGGGACCAGTTCTGGGGGAGGTGGGACCTGTACAGGCCGGACGGGTTGCACCTCAACAGGGCCAGAACCAATATCCTCGTGGGGAGGTTTACTAGTGCTGTTGGGGAGGGTTTAAACTAATTTAGCATGGGGATGGGCACCAGGGTGTAACATGAGGAGAAAGGGGAAATAAAGTGCTCAAAGGATTGGGAGAGGCAGAGAGCACTAAAGTAAGTAATAGTAAGGTGTTAGGTGGGATCAAACAAATAGAGAATACAGATGGTCTAAGATGGGTTTACAGTGTATGTATGTGAACGCACAAAGCGTAGTAAACAAGGTAAGTGAGCTGCAGGCACAAATCGCCACATGGGAATATGATGTGGCAATAACTGAGACCTGGCGCAAAAAAGGGCAGGATTGGGTATTAAATATTCCTGGTTATAAGGTGTTCAGGAAAGATAGGGAAAGAAAGATGGGAGTTGGTGTGGCAGTATTGGTTAAGGAGAATGTTACAGTGCTGGAGAGAGAGGATGTCCTGGAGGGGTCAAGGATAGAATCTATATGGCTAGAGTTAAGAAATATTAGAGGTGCCATTACACGACTAGGTGTATTCTATAGGCTACCAACTAGTGGGAAAGATAGAGGAGCAAATTTGCAGAGAAATTACAGAGAGGTGCAAGAAACATAGAAAAATAGGAGCAGGAGTAGGCCATTCGGCCCTTGTAGCCTGCTCCGCCATTCAATATGATCATGGCTGATCCTCTATCTCAATACCATATTTCTGCTCTCTCCCCATACCCCATGATGCCTTTTGTGTCTAGAAATCTATCTATCTCCTTCTTAAATATATTCAGTGACTGGGCCTCCACAGCCTTCTGTGGTAGAGAATTCCACAGGTTCACCACCCTCTGAGTGAAGAAATTTCTCCTCATCTCAGTCCTAAATGTCCTACCCCATATCCTGAGACTATGACCCCTTGTTCTAGACCCCCCAGCCAGGGGAAACATCCTCCCTGCATCCAGTCTGTCTAGCCCTGTCAGAATTTTATACGTTTCAATGAGATCCCCTCTCCTTCTAAACTCTAGTGAATACAGGCCTAGTTGACCCAATCTCTCCTCATATGACAGTCCTGCCATCCGAGGAATCAGTCTAGTGAACCTTTGCTGCACTCCCTTCTATGGCAAGTATATCTTTTCTTAAGTAAGGAGACCAAAACTGCACACAGTACTCCAGGTGTGGTCTCAGCAAGGTCCTGTATAACTGTAGTAAGACATCCTTGCTCCTGTACTCAAATCCTCTTGCAATGAAGGCCAACGTTCCATTTGCCTTCCTAACTGCTTGCTGCACCTGCATGTTTGCTTTCAGTGACTGGTGTACAAGGACACCCAGGTCCCTTTTGTACATCAACATTTCCCAATCTATCACCATTTAAATAATACTCTACCTTTCTGTTTTTCCTACTGAAGTGGATAACTTCACATTTATCCAGGTTATACTGCATCTGCCATGTATTTGCCCACTCACTCAACTTGTCTAAATCGCCTTGAAGCCTCTTTGCATCCTCCTCACAACTCACAATCCCACCTAGTTTCGTGTCGTCAGCAAACTTGGAAATTTTACATTTGGTTCCCTCATCCAAGTCATTGATATATATTGTGAATAGCTGGGGCCCAAGCACTGATCCCTGCGGTACCCCACTAGTCACCGCCTACCACCCTGAAAAAGACCCATTTATTCCTACTCTCTGTTTCCTGTCTGTTAACCAATTTTCAATCCATGCCAGTATATTACCCCCAATCCCATGTGCTTTCATTTTGCACACTAACCTCTTATGTGGGACTTTATCAAAGGCCTTCTGAAAATCCAAATACACCACATCCACTGGTTCTCCCTCATCTATTCTACCAGTTACATCCTCAAAAAACTCCAGTAGGTTTGTCAAACATGATTTCCCTTTCATAAATCCAAGTTGACGTTGTCTAATCCCGTTGATATTTTCTAAGTGTCCTGTTCTCACATCCTTTATAATAGACTCTAGCATTTTCCCTACTACTGATGTTAGGCTAACCGGTCTGTAGTTCCCTGTTTTCTCTCTCCCTCCTTTTTTAAATAGTGGGGTTACATTTGCCACTCTCCAATCTGCAGGAACTGTTCCATAATCTATCGAATTTTGGAAGATGATAACCAATGCATCCATTATTTCCATGGCTACCTCTTTTAGTACTTTGGGATGCAGATTATCAGTCCCTGGGGCTTTATCGGCTTTCAGTCCCATTAATTTTTCCAGCACTTTTTTTACTCATACTAATTTCCTTTAATTCCTCCTTCTCACTAGACCC
Source organism: Squalus acanthias (assembly GCA_030390025.1). Lineage (NCBI taxonomy): Eukaryota > Metazoa > Chordata > Chondrichthyes > Squaliformes > Squalidae > Squalus > Squalus acanthias. The sequence continues at coordinate 105,206,904 of CM059428.1, forward strand.
TTGGTTCCCTAGCATTTCTGGGAAGTTATTTGTGTCCTCTTCCGTGAAGACAGAACCAAAGTATTTGTTTAATTGCTCTGCTATTTCCTTGTTCCCCATTATAAATTCTCCCATTTCTGACTGTAAGGGACCTACATTTGTCTTCTCTAATCTTTTTCTTTTTACATACTTGTAGAAGCTTTTACAGTCCACTTTTATGTTCCTTGCAAGTTTGCTCTCATACTCTATTTTTCCCCTCTTAATCAATCTCTTGGTCCTTTTTTGCTGAACTATAGAGTAGTAATAATGGGGGACTTCAACTATCCTAATATAGACTGGGATCGTAATGGTGTAAACGGCAGAGAGGGGAAGAATTTCTGAAGTGTGTTCAGGAGAACTTTCTTAATCCGTATGTTTCCGGCCCAACGAGGGAGGATACATTGCTGGGTCTGGTTCTGGGGAATGAGGTAGGTCAAGTGGAGCAAGTGTCAGTAGGTGAACATTTAGGGAACAGTGAAGGTTTGTATTAGCTATGGAAAAGGACAGGGAGCAATCTAGAGTAAAACTTTAACTGGGGTAAAGCCAATTTTAGTCGGATGAGAACGGATCTGGCCCGGGTAAACTGGAATCAAACATTGGCAGGCAAAACTGTAATGGAACAATGGGCTGCCTTTAAAGAGGAAATAATTCAGGTACATTCCCACTAGGGGGAAAGGGAGGGCAGCTAAAGTCAGGGCTCCCTGGATGACGAAACCGATAGAGAATATGATGAAGCAGAAAAAGAGCGCATATGCAAATACATCTGAGAATAAATATATATATATATATATATATATATTATTTATATTTATATTTATATTTATATATATATATATATATATATATATATATTAGAAAGGTCTGAGGAAAAGTGAAAAAGAAAATAAGAGGGGCAGAGAGAGGGTATAAGACTAGAATGGCAGCCAACATAAAAGGTAATCCAAAAGTCTTCTATAAGCATATAAATAATGAAAGGGCAGTAAGAGGAGGGGTGGGGCCGATTAGGGACCAAAAAGGAGATCTATGCCTGGAGGCAGAGAGTATGGCTGAGGTACTAAACGAGTACTTTGCATCTGTCTTCACCAAGGAAGAGGATGCTGCCATAGACATAGTGAAGGAGGAGGTAGTAGAGACACTTGATAGGATAAAAAATGATAGAGGTATTACTTAAAGTAGATAAATCACCAGGAGCAAATGAATGCATCCTAGGACACTGAGGGAATTGAGGGAGGAAATCGTGGAAGTACTGGCCATAATATTGCAATCCTCCATAGATACGGGGGTGGTGCCAGAGGACTGGAGAATTGCAACTGTTACACCATTGTTCAAAAAAAGGGTTTACAGATAAACCCAGCAACTACAGGCCAGTCAGTTTAACCTCGGTAGTGGGGAAGCTTTTAGAAACAGTAATCAGCGACAAAATTAACAGTCACTTGGATAGGTGTGGATTAATTAAGGAAAGCCAGCACGGATTTGTTAAAAGGCAAATCGTGTTTAACCAACTTGATCGAGTTTTTTGATGAGGTAACAGAGAGGGTTGATGAGGGTAATGCGGTTGACATAGTGTACATGGATTTCGAAAAGACATTCAACAAAGTGCCACATAATAGGCTTGCCAGCAAAGTTGAAGCCCATGGAATAAAAGCGACAGTGGCTGCATGGATACGAAATTGGCTAAGTGACAGGAAACAGAGAGTAGTGGTGAACGGTTGTTTTTCGTACTGGAGGAAGGTATACAGTGGTGTTCCCCAAGCGTCGGTTCTGGGACCACTGCTTTTCTTGATGTATACTAATGACTTGGACGTGGGTGTTCAAGACACAATTTCAAAATTTGCATATGACACAAAACTTGTAAGTATAGTGAACAGTGAGGAGGTGAGTGATAGACTTCAGGAAGACATAGACAGGCTGGTGAAATAGGTGGACACGTGGCAGATGAAATTTAACGCAGAGAAGTAGCACGGAGTCCAGTTCGATGGAGTACTGCTTCTACAGAGTACTAAACTTGGAATTTGGTGAGTGAGGGAATTTTGTGCATTGAGGGAAGTGGTGCTGTTCTGGTATTTTAAAATACAAGGAGCGGTCCGAGAGTGGGAGTGTGAGACAGCGATACCTGAGAGCTGAGGTCTAGAGACATTAATTAAAATTAATAGTTTAAACAAGATGCTGATTAGCTTCTGAAAGAGGGAATAGACATTTTTTAGATCATGAATGGGCAGCTGATACCTATTGCTTGCAATTCCTGCGCCATGTGGGAACTTCAGGACACTTCATGTGTCTTGGGGGACCATGTGTGCAGGAAGTGTTTCCAACTGCTTGAGCTCGAGCTCAGGGTTTCCGAGTTTGAGGGGCAGCTGGAGTCACTGCGGAGCATCAGGGAGGCTGAGAGTTTCCTGGACTGTATGTTCCAGGAGGTGGCCCCCCCCACAGGCAGAGAGAGTTCAGGATAGTAAATGGGTGGCCATCCGGAAGAGCAGGAAGTGCAGGTGTCTTCAGGGTGTGTGTCACTCTCAAACCGGTACGCAGCATTGGAGACTGCTGGAACTGACGACTCCTTGAAGGAGTGCAGTCTGGACCATGGCACCAATGAGCAAGGGACTGCACAGGGGGGAACAGCAAAGCGTAGAAATGCAGTCGTTCTAGGAGATTCCATAATTAGGGGGACAGACAGGTGTTTCTGTAACCGTCACCATGAGTCCTGCATGGTGTGTTGCCTCCCTGGTGCCAGGGTAAAGGACATCACGGAGAGGATGCAGAATATTCTGCAGGGGGAAGGGAGTGAGCAAGAAGTTATGGTACACGTTGGTACCAACGACATAGCGGGCAGGTATTGAGGTCCTACAGTCAGACTTTCAGGAGCTAGGGAGGAAGTTAAAAAGTAGGACCTCAAAGGTAGTAATCTCTGGATTACTCCCAGTGCCACACGCTAGCGAGAGTGGAAATAGGATCAATGCGTGGCTTGAGGCATGGTGCAGGAGGGAGGGCTTCAGATTCTTGGGCCATTAGGACCAGTTCTGGGGCAGGAGGCACCTATTCAAAAGGGACGGGTTGCACATCAACAGGACTGGGACCAATGTCCTCGCGGGGAGGTTCACTGGTGTGGTTGGGGAGGGTTTAAACTAAATTGGCAGGTGGGTGGGCACCAGCATAGAGAAGTAGAAAAGAGGAGTAAGGTGCATAAAGGAGGGAGAGTGTTGGATATTACTAGAGCAGGAAGTAGTACCATATTGGATAGGAGCAGACTAAGCAGGACTACGAGGAATACAAAGACCGGTTTGGAATGCATGTATGTAAATGCAAAAATGGTGAATAAGGTTAGTGTGCTACAAGCCTAATTAGCCATGTGGAATATGATGCAGTGGCAATAACGAGAATGTGGCTTAAAAATGGTGAGGACAGGGTGCTTAATATTCAAGGGCCGCAATTTCACCGGCCGGGGTCGGTGTCGCGGTCCCAGCCCACTGCCTACTGCAGCCCGCACTCTCCAAGTGATTTTACGTTAAGAGGGCTTGCTAAGCCCGCTCTGAGGTTCCCGGCCAATTATTGGAAGCGGGTTTGATGATGTAATTTGATGATGCGTCATCAGCCGGTTTCCTTAAAGGAGCCATGTCCACATTGATTTTGACAGTTCTGCTGTCATGTTCTATAGCATTGAGGTGCTGCAAACACTGACGAGCACTGCACAAAGATGCACGGCTGCACCCAGGCTCTCCCTTGACTCCCTCCATATGCTTATGGAGGGAGTCACAACACGCAGGGCGATTCTCTTCCCTTCCCATGGGTGGAAGAGACCTCCCCAGGAGATCAACGCAGCCTGGTTGCACATTACACAGGAGGGCACAAGCAGGGATGTCGTCAGGAGGACCAGGCTGCAGTGGCGCAAGCTTTTCAGTGATCTCAGTCGATCACAAATAGTTACTGCGAAGCCACACTCAACCTCATCCTGCTGTGCCTCTCATCACATCCACATCACTCTGCCTCCCCTACAGTACTCCTGCACATCCTTACTCAGACCAACTTACCTTGCACCTCCACCCATTCCTCACTATCTACATTATCACTTCCCCTTCTCAGTAGCCACCCCTCACACTCGTCCTAGTGCAATCACACCAACTAACAACACACAAGAATAGGCACTTGGGTGTTTTATGCACTGTTCATGCAAATTTTTTGTTAATGTGTTGTCAAACATTGAAATCTTTATTTTCAACACTTTACCTTATCGGATAGATTTGTGCTCACCTTTGGAAGTGTCTTTAGTGAGTTCCAGTGAATGTTGAGACATAACTTCCCCCCCTCCCCCGCCCCCCCCCCCCCCCCCCCAACCAATTGTGATGAGTGTGAAAGGAATGGCTTGGACATTGTAGGGATGCTTTATGGTGATTCTCTGCCTTGAAAGTCCAGTTTTAGGCACCACATACTGTTGAAAAGAGAAAGATCTACAGTAATCTAAGCCATGGTCTTTCGCATGATATTAACAGACTCTGCCATTACCAGCTTTATCCTCTTATCTCCTTTGGACAGTTGTTGGATTGATTGAAGGCCCTGTCCAAGTAATTGAGCTCTCACATTTTTCAATTGTTTGGTTCCAACCCACATTGTGCGTTTTCTACATACCTGTCACTCTTACTTTTAAACTCTGCACAAAAATCATTAAAGAAGCACTGCACTTGATGTGATACTGGATTGGTGACAGGCTGATGGATTCCACTTTTTTAGGAAATGATTTACGTTTGCAGTGGCAGGATCATTTAAACAATACTACTAAAAGAACAAATTGACACTTGACATCAGAAAAGTAATATAACAGGCAGTATTTTAATATATCAACAGATGTTCCAATATCCCAGGCACCAAAATACTGTTGGCAGACACCTGGCATGCCTGCCTAATGGCAAAACTATTTTTTGTCTTTAGTCCACCAAGTCTATCCTTTCGATAGCAAAATACTGCGGATGCTGGAAATCCGAAATAACAACAGAAAACGCTGGAAAAACTCTATCCTTTCCATGCTCTCAGACCAATTGGTGTGTATTCAGAATATAGCACTCCTTTGTCTCCAACTCATGCAGGAAGAAATCTATCAAAAGAACTCCACTAGGAAATGGGATTAGCCCAACCGTCCTCCTCATCTATCACTGGCTTGTTATCACCAACAATCTCCCAAGGGACAGCATTGAAATTGTGCTGCAAAAAGATTCTATTAAGGACAGAAGGTGAAATACGAGGCAGAGTGCAATGAAACAACAGTGGAAGCAGAAAGTTTCCCAAACATGAGTAAGTAACATATTATATTCCTATCATAGAATGGTTACAGCACGGAAGAAGGCCATTCAGCCCATCGAGCCCGTGCCGACACTCAGCTAGTCCCATTCCCCCGCCCTTTCCCCATAGCCCTGCAAATGTTTTTCCTTCAGATACTTCTCCAACTCCCTTTTGAAAGATAACATTGAGTCTGCCTCCACCACCCTTTCAGGCAGTGCATTCCAGATCTTAACCACTCGCTGAGTAAAAAAGTTTATTCTTACGTTGCCTTTGATTCTTTTGCCAATCACCTTAAATCTGTGTCCTCTGGTTCTCGACCCTACTGCCAATGGGAACAGTTTCTTTCTATCTACTCTGTCCAGACCCCTCATGATTTTGACCACCTCTATCAAATCTCCTCTCAATCTTCTCGGCTCCAAGGACAACAACCCCAGCTTCTCCAGTCTATCAACGTAACTCATTCCTGGAATCATTCTTGTAAATCTTTTCTGCACCTTTTCTAAGGCCTTCACATCCTTCCTAAAGTGTAGTGCCCAGAATTGGACACAGTACTCCAGTTGGGACTGAACCAGTGTTTTATACAGGTTCATCATAATTTCCACACTTTTGTACTCTATACCTCTATTTATGAAGCCCAAGATCTCGTAAGCCTTTTTAACTGCTTTCTCAACCTGGCCTGCCATCTTCAACGATTTGTGCACACATACCCCCAGGTGTTTCTGTTCATGTACCCCCTTTAGGATTGTACCATTTAGTTTATATGTCCTCTCCTCATTCTTTTCTACCAAAATGCATCACCTCACACTTCTCTATTAAATTCCATCTGCCATTTGTCTGCCCATTCTGCTAGCCTATCTATGTCCTGTTGCAGTCGATTAGTATCCTCCTCACTGTTTGCCACACCTCCAGGTTTGGTATCGTCGGCAAATTTTACAACCATTTACCACGACTTGCTGTTTTCGGTCCTTAAGCCAATTTCTTATCCAAGCTGACACTGACCCTCCTATTCCATGAGCCTCAATTTTGTTAACCAGTCTTCTATGTGGTACTTTGTCAAACGCTTTCTTAAAATCCATGTAGACAACATCCACTGCATTCCCTTCATCAACCTTCTCTGTTATTTCATCAAAAATTTCAATTAGATTAGTCAAACACGATCTGCCTTTTACAAATCCATGCTGGCTCTCCTTAATTTACTTAAACCTCTCCAAGTGCCTGTTAATTTTTTCCCTGATTATTGTTTCTAAAACCTTACCCACCACTGACGTTAAACTGACCGGCCTGTAGTTACTAGGATTGTCCTTGCACCCTTTCTTGAACAAGGGTGTCACATTTGCCACTTTCCAATCCTCTGGCACCTGCCCCCGTATCTAGGGAAGATTGGAAGATTATGGCCAGCCCTTCTGCTAACTCCACCCCCACTTCCCTTAACATCCTGGAATGCAAGCCATCCGGACCAGGCGACTTATCCACTCTAAGCATATCCTGCCTGCCAATTTTCACCCCATCCATTACCTCTACCATCTCCGCTTCTACTGATACTTTGTCAGCATCCTCTTCTTTAGTAAACACCAGTACAAAGTACTCATTAGGTATTCTGGCCTCGCCCTGCGCCTCGAAGCATATATCACCACCTTTGTCCCTAATAGGCCCCAACCCGCCTCCTACCACTTGCTTACTATTTACATGCCAGTAGAAGATTTTTGGGTTCCCTTTTATGTTAACTGCCATTCTACACTCATTCTCTCTTTGCCAGTCTTATTTTCCTCTTCACTTCCCCTCTCAACTTATTGTATTTGGCCTGGTTCTCACTTGAAGAATTCACCTGACATGCATCATACACCCTCTTTTTGTTTCATCATATTCTCTATCTCCCTCATCATCCAAGGAGCCCTGACTTTGGTTCCACTACCTTTCCCTCTTGTTGGAATGTACCTAGCCTGTACCTGAAACATCTCCTCCTTAAAGATCACCCATTGTTCCATTGCAGTTTTTCCTGTCAATCTTTGGTTCCATTTTACCCTGGCTAGATCCCCCCTCATCCCATTGAAGTTAGCCCTCTTCCAATTTAGAAGTTCTACTTTAGATTGTTCCTTGCTCTTCTCCATTACTAATCTAAACCTTATGATACGATGATCACTCTTTTACCCAAGTGTTCTCTCTCAGACACTTGGTCCACTTGGCCCATCTCATTCCCCAGCACCAGATCCAGCAATGCCTCCTTCCTAGTTGGACTGAGAACATACTAGTCAAGGAAGTTCTCCTGAACACATTTCAGAAATTCCTCCCCCTCCTTTCCCTTTATTCTAACATTATCCCAATCAATATTTGGGTAACTAAAGTCCCCCAATATCACCACTCTAGTTCTTGCACATCTCTGATTTCCCTACAGATTTGCTCCTCTATCTCTCTCACTATTTGGAGGCCTATAGAATACCCCCAATAGCGTGATCATACCCTTTTTGCTTTTCAACTCTAACCAAATGGATTCTGTCCTTGTCCCCTCAAGAACATCCTCCCTTTCCAAAACTACAATGTCTTCCTTAATCAGCACTGCCACCCACCCCCCTTTTTTCCTTCCCTATCTTTTCTGAGCACCTTGGCCACGATTTTGCCGGCACTCAGAGGGCAGGTTTGGAGGCTGAACCGCTGTCAAAATCAAAATGATTGACAGTGGGTTGGGAGCCCGCTCTGAACCTGCCTCCATGTAAGTTTCCAAAGCGTCAGGTCTGCGATTTCAGAACAGACCCGACACCAAGCAGCGGGGGAGGCATTTAAGATAGTTAAATGTTTGTTAAACGCTTGTTAACTACTATTTTGCCAGACTATTTCTATTTTACCACTTTTTTAACGAGGTTCACGTCGTTCGGAGATCACGTCAGGTAAGTAGGTCGGGTTCTCTGTCTCCCCATTGCTGTGAATAGGTGACAGCTGCAAAAGTGGTGTGAAAACTACCATTTCACAGCTGTTCACTTTCCAATGTCAGAAGCTTGAGCCTTCAGGACTTGGAAGACACTTTTTTGAGCTGTATGCAGTTTGGAAGTGTTTGGAGTAAACTCTCTATCCAGTGTCACCTCCTTGGAGCAAGCTCTCTCACCATTGACAGATCACTTCTGTCCTCTCAACTTCAGCTGCCATCTATTCCAACAACATCGGTGCCCTTGAAAAAAATTGACCTTGGTTCTCTGAATCCCTCCACGATCAGCCTCAACACCAACATCACCAGGCACACCAACATCACCAACAACAATACCAACCTTTTCCGCAATCACCTGATGCTGCACAGGACACAGGGCATCAGCCCCCGACAACATTGCTGCCCAGGAGGCCAGCGATGGCATCATCATGGCCAGATTTACTTCACTTGATGCTGTACACCCTGGCTGACACATGATGCGCCAGGTTGACACCACCCCACACCAACACCAATGAAGGCAAAAACCAATGAAGATGCAGTACCATTAGTGGGTCTTGTGGCAGGGCATACTTTAAAGGAATATTCTGAATCACATGAAAATATATTTTCAGCATGTTTTTGGACAGCTGCCACATTTTGTCATGACAAATGAGCCAAAATAGATGCAATGCATGAAAGTGAGCTCTTTCTCCTCTCTTCTCCCCCGCCCCTTCCCCACTTCCTGGATTCTAGTCATTGGAAAATGTTTTAGAAAACTGTCTCAATACTTTTTGCAATTTCATAAATTAAATATAGAATATTGGTGTTCAGCAGTGTTCTTTTATGGTATTTAGACTAGTTATATTCTACAAATGGGATTTCCATGTTCACATCAGTGCAGGAAACATCATGTTCCATGGAGTATTTGATCATCTCTGTGAACTTATCCTTTATAACCTCCCACCTTGATAGTAAAAGATGACCAGATATTTCAAAGCATTCTTTTGAATTCGTCCAGTCTTACGCCCCTATTTTCTACCTTTTACCTTTTTTGGTTTACCTATAATCATACAAGGAAAATACGCAAATGCAAAGAACTACAAAGAAACATCAATGATAATTGTTCTTTCCTCCCCTCCCCCCTTTCCCTGCCCCTGCACTTGCTTAAAAACCTGTTCCATCTCCAGCTTTTTCCAGTTCTGACGAAGGGTCATCGACCTGAAACGTTAACTCTGTTTCTCTCTCCATAGATGCTGCCTGACCTGCTGAGTATTTCCAGCATTTTCTGTTTTTATATCAATGATAACAGTAATGTGTAGTTAAATAAAATGTACAGCTATTTTATTTCTGTAGTGCTACCTACATTTTAATACATTGACATTTTTTTGTGTTTTTTAAATCATTTTTTGTTGTCTCTTGCCATAAAACCTAATGCAATGATACACAGGGTGCAGTGCTTGTAGTGAGCATACTTGGTGTAATCTAGGGTAGACCTAGCAAATGTATACAATATTTACAGTTGCCCAGGAATAAACCTGTTGATTATATTTCAATATACTTAACTTAATTAGTTGAAAATGTGATGTACGGATCGTCACAAATTAGGGTTATAAATTGCACTAGCACCTGGCCTGAGACTTCCAACTGGCAAAACCATTCATGATCTCCACAGCACTTATTGTGGGAGAGATTTCATGGCTATTTTGTTTGTAACTTACTGTGATCAAGAGGCTAATTTCCTGGCTAAGGAGCTAAAACTGTGATAATTGCTGCTGTGCTGTTGATTAGTTCAAAACAATTCACTAAAGCAGACAATAACTGGGTAGTGTGGAAATGCAAAGAGGAAATTTCCAAATTGTAAATTGTTCACATTTGCTGAGAGACTGGTCTGTTGGGGATCCAAATTGTGGACAGATAGGATTGTAACATCATTGTGTTCACATGTGATGCTTTACCCTTTGATCACTTGCAGACTACAAATCTCTTCTATATATTGCATGTTATACATCTGATTCAGTAAATGAGTCATTTTTACACCAGTAGTAGACATGCAAGATACAATTGATTGCAAACTACTTTTTTTTAATTGTGCAGGCTAATACTATTGCAAATACAATAAACTTTAAAATATTTAATCTATGATTAATGGTATTACTTAAAACTTTTAACAAACTACCCCCCCCCCCCATTGTAAAAAAAAATGATTGAGTAATCCATGGATCATTACAGAAGTAATAAAATAAATGTATTGTTATTTTGCAGAAAACATCAATGACCTATGCGCCTGGAGATGCTTTCAGCATTATATGCCCTAATAGTAGAAGTGAAGTGGAAGATCTGATTCAGAGGCTTGGGCTTGGAGACAAGAGAGACCATGTTGTCGAAATAGGCTTTAGACCAAACAACAAGAAAAAAGGTATCTGAATATAAAGAAATACTTTGAGATAAGGATCTATAATGTCCTGTTGTGTAGTTTCACTTTTAAAAATCATAACCCTGTCTGTTTTTTAAATGATGATACTCACCTGCTGGTGCATTATGCCTTTTAGAAAAGGGTCATACAAACCAGAAGGTAGCAGGTTTCATTCCTGGTCTATGCTGAATTATCTGATCTCCGGCAGTGGGGCCCTGAAGCTGCTTCTCTCCAAATCAGAGACTGGCACATTCAGTTGGTTTGCTAATGTTGGAGTTGTCAGCGTCCTGTCCAACTGATTGGCCAGTAAGATGTGGCAACGATGGAAATGAATTTGATGAAACATAGCATGGGATTGAAATTGTGTTTTTAAAGTACGAAGTGACGGGATGAATAGTATGATGACATGCATTATTGTGGGAGGATTTGTACCTGGTAAAATTAATTTTTAAGTAGGTATTGATTTTTGGTACACTTGTATTGCATGTACATCTATTTTCTATTAAGTTGAAATTTTTCAATTAACATTTGCATTATTGCATCTTTTAAAGATGGCTGCAGCACTTCAACTTCCAAATACAAATATAACCACATTTAACAAAACATGCATTTATATAGTGTCTTTAACACCAAAAACATCCCAAGGCAGTTTAGAAAAAGTGGGGAGAGAATAGAAATAGATAAAAGAAGAAAGGTTAGGAGCAGTGACTAAAAGTTTTGATAAAAGTTTTAAGGTGAAGAGAGAAGAAAGGTTTACGGAACTAATTCCGGAAAGTAAAGTTGAAGGGGCTGAAGCCTCTGCTGCCAAAAGTAAAGAGGGACAGGGATGCACTAAAGGCACTGTTTTTAAAAAGCTTATTTAGCAGCCACTATGAATTAAGACATAATACGATAGCAAAATACTGCAGATGCTGGAAATCCGAAATAACAACAGAAAACGCTGGAAAAACTCAGCAGGCCAGGCAGCATCCGTGGAGAGAGAAAGAGAGTTGACGTTTCAGGTCGATGACCTTTCATCAGAACTGGGAAGAGCTGGAAATCAAATAGATTTAAGGCCAGGGTAAAGCTGGGAAAAGGGGGAGGGGATAAAGGAACAAAGGAGGAGATGAAGAGACATTAAGAGACATTAAGAGATATGCAAGGCTAGAGGTGGTGTTAATGTGACAGATTAAGGCTGAATGAAGTGTGAAATCTACTGGCAGAATGAAGGACAGCTGCCAGCTTCTAGGAGGAAAAAAAAGGTGGGGGGGACAAATAAAAGGGTGGATAAAATAAAATATAAATGTGATTGGAGCTGAGGTTATGATCTAAAATTGTTGAACTCGATATTGAGTCCAGAGGGCTGTAGCGTGCCTAAACGAAAGATGAGGTGCTGTTCCTCGAGCTTACGCTGAGCTTCCGTGGAACAGTGTATTAGGCCGAGGACGGTGAGGTCAGAGTGGGAGTGAAGCGGTGAATTAAAGTGACAGGCCACCGGGAGCTCGGGGTCCCCCTTACGGACTGAACGGAGGTGTTCCGCAAAGCGGTCACCCAATCTGCGTTTGGTCTCCCCAATGTAGAGGAGTCCACATCGTGAGCAGCGAATACAGTATACTAAATTGCAGGAAGTACAAGTAAATCGCTGTTTCACCTGGAAGGGGTGTTTGGGGCCCTGGACAGTGGGAAGAGGGGAGGTATAAGGGCATGTGTTGCATGAATTAAGACATGTTCTATAGTTAAACACATTTAATAAAGAAAAACTCCTTTATCAATTTAAAATTACAGAAAATAAACAAGATTATTACAGCAAATTATTTGTACTTTACATATTACAATGTGGATCTGTTACTTTGATAAAGCCCCAATAAATGCTATCAAGGTTGAAGTACTGATTTAACGCATTGTTTGTGTACTATAAATAACTCCTCTTCACTGCAAGTCCTCCACATATTGGACCTAACTTCCGCAGAACTAAAACCCTTGTAATAAGTCAGACAGTGGTTTCCACAGTAGCGATATCCGGTTCATAGAAGTCTCAATACAGGATTTGGGTATTAAAAAAATTGCATTTCTTAAAAAAAAAAAATGGAGTGATGCCTAGTTGGTGGAAATCACATTTTATTATTGTTTAAAAATGGGTTACTATTTTTAGTACAAAAGTACAAATCAGACAAAAATGAGATGAGGGCTCAGGGGGAAATTGCAGTTAAAATAGTAGTTCAAAAACAAACGAAAGGGAAAAGAGTAGAGTAACAGTCAGAAATTGTGCTTTAGGCACTACAGGTAAGGGGAAAACTGAAAGATGTAAAGCGATTAAACCAGGAGAGAAAAATAAGAAACATGTGAGTAAAACATCAGAGCTGAAGGACAGGCTAGGGTGTGTGGCCCAAATAAGCGTTCTTTATACAAATGCATGGAGTAGAAGGAATAAATTTAATGAACTGCAGGCGCAAATTCAAATTGGAGGGTATGACATGGTAGCCATTACTGAGACATGGCTAGAAGATGGTCAGGACTGGGAACTAAATATACCAGGTTATAAGGTCTACAGGAAAGATAGGGAAAATGGCAGAGGGGGAGGAGTAGCCTTAGTGATTAAGGATGAAATCACTTCAGTGATAAGAGAGAATATAAAGAGAGATAAGCAGCCAATGGAGACCTTATGGGTTGAATTAAGAAATAGGAAAGGATCTAAGACTGTAGTGGGAATTGTGTATAGGCCCCCTGGTAGCTGCTCTGAAATGCTAGATTGTATAAATGCAGAGATTAGACAAGCGTGTAGCAAAGGCAGAGTGGTTTTAATGGGGGATTTTAACTTTCATATAGATTGGGAAAAGCAGACAAGCACCTGTCAGAAAGGTAGCGAATTTCTTGAGTGTGTCTGGGATAGTTTTCTACAACAGTATGTCCTAGAGGCAACAAGGAGGCAAGCCATGTTAGATATAGTAATGAGCCAGATTTAGTTAACAGCCTAACTGTGCATGAACATTTATCCAATAGCGATTATAACATGATCGAGTTCAACGTAGCGTTTGAAATGGAGAAATGTGAAACAGCTACTAAGATTCTAGATTTAGGTAAGGCCGACTTCGATAGGATGAGGCAGAGACTGTCCACTGTAAACTGGGCAAATCTGTTAATGGGTAAAACGACAGAAGATCAGTGGGAGATGTTTAAAAAAGAATTTAAAGTGATACAGAACCAGTTTATACCCCTGAGGGGCAAGAGCTCTACTTGCCAAAAAAAACAGCCATGGACAACTACGGAGGTAAGGGACAGCATAAAAGTAAAGGAAAGAGCATACAAAAATGCAAAAAATAGCACAGATCCTGGCGAATGGGAAAGATACAAAGAACAGCAAAGGGTCACAAAACAGATAGTAAGAGTTACAAATGGGGAGTATGAAAAGAAACTTGCAAAGGATATCAAAATCATAGAATGTTTAAAGCACAGGAGGATATTCGGCCTATCGAGCCCGTGCCGGCTCTCTGCAAGAGCATTTCAGCTAGTCCCACTCCCCTGCCCTTTCCCTGTAGTCTTGCAAATTCTTTTCCTTCAGGTACTTATCCAATTCCCTTTTGAAAGCCACGATTGAATCTGCCTCCACCACCCTTTCAGGCAGTGTATTCCAGATCCTAACCACTCGCTGCGTAAAAAGGTTTTTCCTCATGTCACCTTTGGTTCTTAAATCTGTGTCCTCTGGTTCTCGAACCTTCTGCCAATCTGAACAGTTTCTCTCTCTACTCTGTCTAGACCCCTCATTATTTTGAACACCTCTATCAAATCTCCTCTCAACCTTCTCTGCTCCAAGGAGAACAACCCCAGCTTCTCTAGTCTATCCACGTAACTGAAGTCCTTCATCCCTGGAACCATTCTTGTAACTCTTTTCTGCACCCTCTCTAAGGCCTTCACATCCTTCCTAAAGTGTGGTGCCCAGAATTGGACACAATACTCCAGTTGAGGCCGAACCAGTGTTTTATAATGGTTCAACATAACTTCCTTGCTTTTGTACTCTATGCCTCTATTTAACTAGCAGGGTAGATAAAGGGGAACCAGTGAATGTAGTATATTTGGATTTCCAAAAGGCATTCGATAAGGTGCCACATAAAAGGTTATTACACAAGATTAGGGCTCATGGGGTTGGGGGTAATATAGTAGCATGGATAGAGGATTGGTTAACGGACAGAAAACAGAGAGTAGGGATAAACGGATCTTTTTCAGGTTGGCAGGCTGTAACTAGTGGGGTGCCGCAAGGATCAGTGTTGGGGCCTCAGCTATATTAATGACCTAGATGAAGGGACTGAGTGTAATGTATCCAGGTTTGCTGACGATACAAAGGTAGGTGGAACAGTAAGCTGTGAGGAGAACACGGAGTCTGCAAAGGGATATTGATGGACTAAGTGAGTGGGCAGTAAGGTGGCAGATGGAGTATAATGTAGGGAAATGTGAGGTTATTCACTTTGGTAGGAAGAATAGAAAAACAGAATATTTTTTAACTGGTGAGAAACTTTCAAATGTTGGTGTTCAGAGAGATTTGGGTGTCCTCGTGCAAGAAACACAGAAAGCTACCATGCAGGTACAGCAAGCAATAAGGAAGGCAAATGGCATGTTGGCCTTTATTGCAAGGGGGTTGGAGTACAAGAGTAAGGAAGTCTTGCTACAATTGTACAGGGCCTTGGTGAGAAGAATGAGAGGTAATCTAATTGAAATATACAAGATTCTGAAGGGGATTGACAGGGTAGATGCTGAGAGGTTGTTTCCCCTGGCTGGAGTGTCTAGAACTAGGGGGCATAGTCTCAGGATAAAGGGGTCGGCCATTTAAGACTGAGATGAGAAATTTCTTCACTCAGTGGGTTGTGAATCTTTGGAATTCTCTGCCCCAGAGGGCTGTGAATGCTGAGTCTTTGAGTATATTCAAGGCTGAGATAGATAAATTTTTGTACTCTAGGGGAATCAAAGGATATGGAGATCGGGCTGGAAAGTGGAGTTGAGGTCGATGATCAGCCATGATCTTATTGAATGGAGGAGCAGGCTCGAGGGGCCGTATGGCCTACTCCTGCTCCTATTCCTTATGAAGCCCAGGATCCTGTATGCTTTTTTAACTGCTTTCTGAACCTTCCCTGCCACCTTCAATGATTTGTGCACATATACCCCCAGGTCTCTGTTCATGCACCCCCTTTAGAATTGTACCCTTTAGTTTATATTGCCTCTCCTCGTTCTTCAAACCAAAATGTATCACTTCGCACTTTTCTGCATAAAACTTTATCTGCCACGTCCACCCATTCCACCAGCCATACGTTCTCTTAAAGTCTATCGCTATCCTCCTCACTGTTCACTATACTTCCAAGTTTTGTGTCATCTGCAAATTTTGAAATTGTGCCCTGTACACCCAAGTCTAAGTCATTAATATATATCAAGAAAAGCAGTGGTCCTAGTACCGACCCCTGGGGAACCCCACTGTACATCTTCCTCCAGTCCAATAAACAACCGTTCACCACTACCCTCTGTTTCCTGTCACTTAGCCAATTTCGTATCCATGCTGCCACTGTCCCTTTTATTTCATGGGCTTCAACTTTAGGAAAAAGAGGGTGGTCAGGAGCAATGTTGGCCCCTTAAAAACTGAAAGTGGTGATCTTGTCAATGGTAATGGGGAAATGGCAGACATGTTGAATAATTACTTTGCATCAGTATTTACAGTAGAAGAAGAGGATAGCATGCCGGAAATCCCAAAGAAACTAATATTAAATCAGGGACAAGGACTCAATAAAATTAACGTAATGAAGAAAATAATGGCAGTAAACCAACAAATCCCCAGGGCCAGATGGTTTCCATCCCAGGGTTTTAAAAGAAGTAGGTGAGCACATTGTAGGTGCCCTAACTATACCTTTCCAAAATTCTCTAGATTCAGGAACCGTCCCTTTTAGATTGGAAAATTGCATATGTCACTCCGCTTTTTAAGAATGGGAGAAACCAGGGAATTATAGACCAGGTAGCCTAACCTCTGTTGTCGGAAAATTGCTGGAGTCTATAATTAAGGATAGGGTGACTGAACACCTCAAATTTTCAATTGATCAGAGAGAGCCAGCATGGATTTGTGAAAGGTAGGCCATCCCTGACAAACCTGATAGAATTTTTTGAAGAGGTGACTAAAGTAGTGGACAGGGGAATGTCTATGAATGTTCTTTATGTGGACTTCCAGAAGGCATTTGATAAAGTCCCACATAAGAGACTGTTAACTAAGGTAGAACAGGGAGGGAAGAAAAACTGGAATTGGAAAACAAAAGCATAGAAAGTAAATTGGAAGGACAGAGGAATCAAGGGCTAGATAGTAGTCAACAAGGAGGTTTGCCTGTATTAAATGGTATATACTTCAATGCAAGGAGTATAGCGAACAAGGCAGATGAGCTGAGGGCACAGGTAGATACTTGGGACTATGATATTATAGCTATTACAGAGACGTGGCTGAAAGAGGGGCAGGTATGGCAGCTCAACATTCCTGATTACAGGATTTTCAGATGGGATAGAGGGGGAGGTAAAAAGAGAGGGAGGGTCGCGGTATTGATTAAAGAAACTATTACAGCTGTGAGGAAGGATGATATGTTGGAGGAATCATCAAATGAGGCCATATGGGTTGAATTGAAAAACAAAAAAGGGGCGATCACACTGCTGGGAGTGTACTACAGACCCCCAAACAGTGAGAGGGAGATAGAAGAACAAATATGTAGACAAATTTCTGAGAAGTGCAAAAACTATAGGACAGTAATAGTAGGGGATTTCAACTACCCCAACATTAACTGGGATAAAATTAGTGTGAAGGGTATAGAAGGTGCAGAATTCCTAAAATGCATCCAGGAGAACTTTTTTAGCCAGTATGTAGCAAGCCCAACAAGGGAGGGGGCGGTTCTGGACTTAGTTTTAGGGAATGAAGCTGGGCAGGTAGAAGGCGTATCAGTGGGGGAGCATTTTGGTGCTAGTGACCATAATTCTGTTAGATTTAAAGTAGTTATGGAAAAAGACCAGGAATAAAAATTCTAAATTGGGCAAAAGCAAATTTTGCTAAGCTCAGAAGGGATTTAGCCATCGTGGACTGGAAACAGCTACTTGAAGGTAAATCAGTGTCAGAGCAGTGGGAGGCATTCAAGGAGGAGATCCAGAGGGTTCAGACCAAATATGTGCCCTTAAAGAAAAAAGGTGGGACTAACAAATCTAGAGCCCCCTGGATGTCCAGAGACATACAGGGTAGGATAAAGAGAAAAAGGGAGGCGTATGACGGATACCGAGGGCTAAATACTCCAGAATCTTTAGAGGAGTACAGAAAGTGCAGGGGTGCAATAAAAAAGGATATTAGGAAAGCAAAGAGCGAGCATGAAAAATTCTTGGCAAGTAAAATCAAGGAAAACCCAAAGATGTTTTATAAATATATTAAGAGTAAGAGGATAACTAAAGAAAGGGTAGGGCCTATTGGAGATCATGAGGGTAATCTGTGTGTGGAGGCGGTAGACGTCGGTAGGGTTCTTAATGAATACTTTGCATCTGTTTTCACAAAGGAGGGGCGAAGCAGACATTGTTATCGGGGGAGGAGTGTGAAATATTAGATGAAATAAACATAGTGAGAGAGGAAGTATGAAGGGGTTTAGCAGCTTTAAAAGTGGATAAATCCCCAGGCCCGGATGAAATGTATCCCAGGCTGTTAAGCGAAGCAAAAGAGGAAATTGCAGAGGTCCTGACCATTATTTTTCAATCCTTTCTGGCTTCAGGTGTGGTACTGGAGGACTGCTAATGTGGTACCCTTGTTTAAAAAGGGAGAAAAGGATAGACTGAGTAATTACAGGCCAGTCAGCCTAACCTCGGCGGTGGGCAAATTATTGGAAAGAATTCTGAAGGACAGGATAAATCTTCATTTAGAAAGACACGGATTAATCAAGGATAGTCAGCACGGATTTGTTAAGGGAAGGTCATGTCTGACAAACTTGATTGAATTTTTTGAGGAGGTAACAAGGAGGGTAGATGAGGGTAGTGCATTTGATGTAGTGTATATGGACTTTAGCAAGGCTTTTAATAAGGTTCCACATGGCAGACTGGTCACGAAGTTAAAAGCCCATTGGATCCAGGGCAAAGTGTCAAGTTGGATTCAAAACTGGCTCGGAGACAGGAAACAGAGGGTAATGGTTGATGGATGTTTCCAGTGGGATTCCGCAGGGCTCAGTACTAGGTCCCTTGCTTTTTGTGGTATATATATCAATGATCTAGACTTGAATATAGGGGGTATGATTAAGAAGTTTGCAGATGATACTAAAATCTGCTGTGTGGTTGATACTGAAGAAGGAAGCTGTAGACTGCAGGAAGATATCAATAAATTGGTCAAGTGGGCAGAACAGTGGGAAATGGAATTCAATCCGGAGAAGTGTGAGGTAATGCATTTGGGGAGGGCTAACCAGGAAAGGGAATACACATTAAATGGTAGGACACTGAGTAGTGTAGAGGAACAAAGGGACCTTGGAGTGCATGTCCACAGATCCCTGAAGGTAGCAGGCCAGGTAGATAAGGTGGTTAAGAAGGCATACGGAATGCTTGCCTTTATTAGCCATGGCATAGAATACAAGAGCAGGGGGGTTATGCTTCAACTGTATAAAACACTAGTTAGGCCTCAGCTAGAGTACTGCGTGCAGTTCTGGTCACCACATTACAGGAAAGATGTGATTGCACTAGAGAGGGTACAGAGGAGATTTACAAGGATGTTGCTGGGAGTAGAGAATCTTAGCTATGAGGAAAGACTGGATAGGCTGGGTCTGTTTTCCTTGGAACAGAGGAGGCTGAGGGGAGACCTTATTGAGGTGTATAAAATTGAGGGGCCTAGATAAAGTGGATAGAAAAGACCTATTTCCCTTAGCAGAGGGGTCAAAAACCAGGGGGCACAGATTTAAAGTAATTGGTGGAAGGTTTAGAGGGGATTTGAGGGGAAATGTCTTCACCCAGAGGGTTGTGGGGGTCTGGAACTCACTGCCTGAAAGGGTGGTAGAGGCAGGAGCCCTAACCACATTTAAAAAGTACTTGGATGTGCACTTGGGATGCTCTAACCAACAGGGCTACGGACTTCGAGCTGGGAAGTGGGATTAGGCTGGATAGCTCTTTGTTGGCCGGCGCAGACATGATGGGCCAAAATGGCCTCCTTCCGTGCTGTAACTTTCAATGAGAAGCCCACGGAATTGAGGACAAATTATTGACCTGGTTAGGAAATTGGCTGAGCGGCAGGAGACAGAGAGTAGAGATAATGGGTAGGTACTCAAATTGGCAGGATGTGACTAGTGGTGTCCCACAGGGATCTGTGTTGGGGCCTCAACTATTCACAATATTTATTAATGACTTAGATGATGGTATAGAAAGCCACATATCCACATTTGCCGATGACACAAAGATAGGTGGCATTGTAGGCAGTGCAGATGAAAGCATAAAATTACAAAGGGATATTGATGAGATTAAGTGAATGGACAAAACTGTGGCAAATGGATTTCAGTGTAAGCAAATGTGAGGTCATCCACTTTGGACCTAAAAAGGATAGAACAGGGTACTTTCTAAATGGTGAAAAGCTAAAAACAGTGGAGGTCCAAAGAGACTTGGGGGTCCAGGTACATAGATCATTAAAATGTCATGAACAGGTACAGAAAATAATCAAAAAGGCTAATGGAATGCTGGCCTTTATATCTAGAAGATGAGAGTACAAGGGGGTCGAAGTTATGCTGCAGCTGTACAAAACCCTGGTCAGACCACACCTGGAGTACTGTGAGCAGTTCTGGGCACCACACCTGTAGGAATGATATATTGGCCTTGGAGGGAGTGCAGCGTAGGTTTATCAGAATGATACCCGGACTCCAGGGTTAAATTACCAGGAGGGATTACACAAATTAAGGTTGTATTCCCTAGATTTTAGAAGGTTAAGGGGTGATCTGATTGAAGTTTTCAGGATATTTAGGGGAACAGGTGGGGTAGATAGAGAGAAACTATTTCCACTGGTTGGGGATTCTAGGACTAGGGGACATAGTCTAAAAATTAGAACCAGACCCATTAGGAGTGAAACTGGGAAACACTTTTACACACAAATGGTCGTAGAAGTTTGGAACTCTTCCGCAAATGGCAATTGATGCTAGATCAATTGTTAATTTTAAATTGGAGATTGATAGCTTTTTATTAACCAAAGGTATGAAGGGATATGGGCCAAAGGTGGGTATATGGAGTTAGATCACAGATCAGCTATGCTCTAATTGAATGGTGGAACAGGCTCGAGGGGCTGAATGGCCTACTTATGTTCCTATGAAATTTAGATTTTTTTTTAATATACCAACAGCTTTCCAGGTCATCAATGCATCAAGTTGCAACAGGCTTCATTTAGTTTTTAATATAGCATTCCTCTCGATGTAATTATTTGTTCTCACTTGTGTAAACAAATGAGTGGTCAAGCCACTGGTCAGCCAGTTTGTTGGACAAAATCAACATTTCCTGATGATTTACCTTGTCTAGAATAGTAAATCATGAGACGCAGCCTGGGCTAGAAAGGAGGGTAAATTCAAAACTAATCTGTGGAAATAGTATTTCAGTGAGCAAGTGGTCAATCTATGGAACAGACTCCCTAGGGAGATGGTGGAGGCAGATAATATTGATTCATTCAAATGCAAATTAGATTTCTTTCAGAAAATAATATTTTGGGATACAATATGTAAGTAATTTGTGACATGATATGTGGTAAGTGTAGCAAGCTTGGGAGGAACAGGTTACTTTGGATCTATGATTCCCAAAGCTTTCCACCACTGGGGCTTTCCTCACCTTGTGTGGGTCTGATGGAGATTGCCGTGGCTCAGTGGGTAGCACTCTCGTTTGAGTCAGAAGGTTGTGGGTTTAAGTCCCACTCCAGGGACTTGAGCACAAAAATCTAGGCTAACACTCCAGTGCAGTGCTGAGGGAGTGCTGCACTGTCAGAGGTGCCGTCTTTCGGATGAGACTTTAAACTGAGGCCCCGTCTGCTCTCTCAGGTGGATGTAAAAGTTCCCATGGCACTATTTCAAAGAAGATCAGGGGAGTTATCCCTTGTGTCCTGGCCAATATTTATCCCTCAATCAACATCACTAAAACAGATTATCTGGTCATTATCACATTGCTGTTTGTGGGAGCTTGCTGTGCGCAAATTGGCTGCAGCGTTTCCTACATTACAACAGTGACTACACTTCAAAAGTACTTCATTGGCTGTAAAGTGCTTTGAGACGTCCAATGGTTGTGAAAGGCGCTATATAAATGCAAGTCTTTTTTTTTCTTTATGATTAATCAACAACTTCATTATTGTTGTATCATGTGACTACCAGGATGGTAGCAGGCCAACTAGATGGACTGTGGTCTTTTATCGTCTAGCAATTCCCATGTTCCTATTTATTTTGAATTATTACTTTACTGCACTATATGACTAATGAGATGGTCTTGCTGCCACTAACAGGATAGCTGATTCCTTTACTGGCTGTGACCTACTGTTTAGATTTTAATCAAATGCTTTCCAAGTATGATGTGAGATTGTTGCGCAGGTTGTTGGATGATGCAGGTCTGTATACTTGGCCCACGTGCATTATACAATTGTAAGAATTTACGTGCGCAGATTTGAGTGTCAGTCGATTTGGTTAAATAAGTTAATAACCTTCAAGAAATGCTCTGAAGTTACCTTATTAATCAATTACATTTCAGAAATGTGAGCAGGAATTTGCTGCTATAATTTCAGAAAAGTTCTATTTTGTTTCCATCGTGGAAATTAAAATACATAAGTTGCTTAAGCTTTTAAGTTATCTTGAGATGTATATGTATGAATTCAGTTTGCAAGGCTTACCAATATATATATATATTTTCTGTTAAGGCGCTCACCTGCCCGAGTACATACCAAAGAGAAGTACCCTGCAATTCATTCTGACTTGGTGTCTGGAAATACGAGCCGTTCCTAAAAAGGTACATAGACAGATGTTCTGAGATCGTACCTAATGAATTAATTAAATTAAAGAGCCAGAGCCATTTGCAATGCCACAGTGTGAGGAGGCTGATTTTAACATTATCAATAATGGTCATCATTAGACCATAGTCCACCAACTGTTTCATCTTTACAATATATGTGAGAGCAAGAAAGTTATTTTAATGAGTGACTTCAATAAACCGAATATAAACTGGGAAAATCCAAATGGTTTAGTCAAGAGTTTGTATTTGTAAAAGACCCAGAAATGTACAGGAAATGGAAATTGTTGCACCACTGGGGGACAGCAACCACAAAGTGATCCAATTTAACATAATCTGGGATTCAGATAAACCAATGACCAGGAGCAAGTTGTATAAATTACCAGGAGCTAAATTCAAAGAAATGAGAGAACAGAAGCAAATAGATAGGAGGAGGATGTCCGTTAATACGTCAATAAAGGACAAATGGAACGCCTTTAAAGCAATAATGCTGAGCATGCACGACAATAACGTACCTATCGGCAAGCTCAAACTAAACAAGCTTGACCCTAAATGGAGTAAAACAAATTAAAAGTTAAAAAAAGAGGAAACTGAGCAAATCCTGAAAGAAGAGGAAGGAGTTCACTGGGATGAATATAGGGACATGCAGAACCTCATTTAGAAGAGGAAATTAAATAAGCAAAGAGAGGGACTGATGGGAAAAAAAGCATAGCTGCAGAGGCAAAATATAACAACAAATCCCTTACTATAATCTTGAGAGGGCTGTCTGAGAAGAGGTGCAAACATTAAAAGATGCAAATGCACTTGAAACGAGGGATAAACATGAAATAGTAAATATGCTGAGTGATTACTTCCTCAAAGTATCCACAAGGGAAGATATGAACAGTGTGCTCTCCCTAAAAAAGAAAACCAAGGCAAAATTCCTGATGTCAATAAAACGGAGATGGATGTTCTAGACAAGCTGAAACAGCTTAAAATAAATAACCCTCCAGGGAGACTGGGCTGAATATTTCTGAGCTGTGGACAATCATTATGATGGAGTGGTACCAGTTGATTAGAAACTGGCTAACATGCTGCTCATATATAAAAAGGGTGACAAAACAAACAGGCAACTCTTCCACATACAGTGTTAAATAGCTAAGGATGAAGTTGAAAGGGACCTATGAGTATTAGTAGACTCAATGCTCAACATGGCCAATGCAGAGCAGGAATCAACAAAACCAACAGAATGTTGAACTACATAGCCAAAACATAGAATATAAATCACAGAAGTCATGACCAAATCTTGTAGTTCTCTGCTCAGACTGCACCTTAACTACTGTGTCCAATTCTGGTTGCCGAGTAACATAGGAGATATGCGAATCCTGGAGGCAATGCAGAGGAAAAACCACGAGGTTGATTCCTAGTGTCAGGGGGTCTGAGTGATGAGGAAAGAACAACCTGCATTTATATAGCACCTTTAACCTAGAAAAACATCTTGAGGTATTTCAGAGGTATAATCAGACAAAAATGGACGCCAAGCCAGGAAGGAGATATTAGGGTGAGCAAAAGTTTGCTCAAAGAGGTGGATTTTAAGGATGGTCATAAAGGAGGAGAAGGAAGTGGAGAGATGGAGGGGTTTAGGGAGGAAATTCCAGAGCATGGGTCCTAGGCAGCTCAGACACTACTGCCAATGGTGAGGCAAAGGCAGGGAGGGTTGTACAAGAGGCCAGAGTCTTCACTCCTGTGAGGATAGTCCACTTGGCATTTTCTGTGTGTGATTTTTTTTTTTAATTGTATATTTTAGGCATGTTTGCGAGCATTAGCTGAATACACCTCTGACCCTTGTGAGAAACGGCGACTGCAAGAACTGAGCAGCAGACAGGGTGCTGCAGACTACAACCGCTACATCAGAGACTGCAGCATTTGCCTGATTGATATTCTTGGTGCTCTTCCATCTTGCCATCCACCACTTAGTCTACTTATAGGTCAGTCATTTTATTATTTTTTCCCACTATATGAAGATCCCAAACAACATGAAATACAAAATCTTAGTGTGAACTGTTCAGCATTGTCCAGGGCAATTGGATTAAAGTGAACTGACATCAGCTTTCTAAGTTGTTTCTCAGTTTTGTCCTGGTTAAATTGCGAATGATAAGAGTGATCACTGTTGAGGGCATTGTTTAATTTTATAATTGCTCTGCTGTAGTTTTCCTGTAACATCATACAAAAGGAGGAGCTGTTTATTTCTGTACAACTCTAAATTGGCTTTATAATCTCATTTCAGATATTTAGCCTGGAACCATGTATTTAGTTATTAAAGGTTTAAAAGAAATTCAGTATGAAAGGGGTCTCAATTTTTATTTTTTTAAAAGCTAGCAGATCTCTTGTAGCATTGCTCAAGGTGAGTCAGAGGGCAAGCTGTTTTGTAACAAGTAGGGCGTTTTTGCCATGTAGGGGAGAGTTTCAGAGCTACTGATTCACAGTGACTGAATAAGTCAAATTCCATTTTTAATAAACATTCTGAAATTTCTACTGGTGCTTTGAGGATTGAACTCTATGACTGAGTCCATTATTCATTGAAAACCCCAGATGAGTGGCATTTTTATATATTATTCCTTTACCTACATATTCATTTATTAACCCTTACCATTTTTGGAGCAGAAATGCATAGCAAGATGCATTAATTGAGGTTAGATTTCTGGTACTTAACAGTACTGGGTAAGGCGGACTGAGTGTTCCTGCATTTTGGTAGCACCGGGGGATGGTCCTGGGCTTTGGAAGAACTGGTTGGAGATCCTGGAGTTTAGCAATGCTGTATTGGGGCTGTTAGAGTTTGATAGCTTGGCTGGGTGTGGATGGGGTGGGGGGAATCCTTTGGTTTGCATCATTAACCTGGAGTTTGGCAGAACTAGTGAGGTGGAAAGTGGGTTATGGTTCACTGGTGGATTCCTGGTGTCCCTCAGCAGGGAAGGGAGGGGAGGGGAGGGGAGGGAGGGGGAGGATGAGGGCGAGAGCATGGGCCTGACATCCCAGGTCTAGTGTGCAACTTTGTAAAATCTCTGCAAATATTAAATTTGGTGTTTTGTGATTTGGTTCCTGGGTGTGTACATCTGTCTGTCTCTGTGTTTCCATGCCTCAAGGGTGTCAATAAAGAATATTTACATTTTCTAACAATCTGAGGCCTTGGCTGGGATTTTCCTTACCTCGGCGGATCCGGGGCTGGCGATGTCGGTGGTGGGTCGCGGCCTCGCTGCTGGCTTCATCCCGCTGTCTAAAATGAATTTACGTTGCTGGGGCTTGTTAAGTCCACCCAGCACGTTTCCTGGGCCAATTAGAGGAAGCGGGTCTGGTGACTTCATTCATGACGCGTCATCAGCCAGTTTCCTTAAAGGGGCCATGGCCAACTTTCTTTTGACATTTGTGCTGTCAGTGTTCTACAGCATTGAAGTGCTGCAAACACTGACAATCACTGCACAGAGGCAGAGGGCTGCACCCAGGTTCTCCCATGACTCCCTCTATATGCTAATGGAGGGAGTCAGAGTACGCAGGGAGGTCCTCTTCCCTTCCGATGGGCGGAAGACACCTCCCTTGGAGGCCAAAACAGCCTGATTGCACAGGAGGGCACAAGCAGAGGTATCGTCAGGAGGACCTGGGTACAGTGGCGTAAACGTTTCAATGATCTCATTAGATCACGAAACGTTAGTACAAAGCCAGACTCAACCTCATCCTGCTGTGCCACTCATCACATCCCCATCACCTCTGCCTTCCCTACCCTACCCCTGCACATCCTTACGCACACCAACTTACCTTGCACCTTCATCCATCCCTCTCTATCTACATTATTGCATCCCCATCTCACTAGCCACCCCTCACACTCACCCTCATCCAAGTGCAATCATACCAACTGACAACACACAAGGGTAGCCACTTGGGTGTTTTATCCAATGTTTATGTAAAGTTTCTATTAATGTGCTGCCAAACTTTGAAATCTTTATTTTCAACATTTTCCAGTCTTGGACAGATTTGTGTGCACCTTTGGAAGTGGATTAGTGAGTTGCCGTGAATGGTGAGACATAACTGTACCCCCACAATGGTGATGAGTGTGAAAGGAATGGCTTGGTCATTGTAGGGTTGCTTTATGGTGTTGGTGTGGGGTGGTGCCAACCTGGTGCATCATGTGGCAGCCAGGGTGGACAGTGTCAAGTTAAGTAAATCTGGCCATGATGAGGCCATCCCTGGCCTCCCAGGTAGCAATGTGCTCAGATGCTGATGCCCTGTGTCCTGTGCAGCATCAGATGATTGCGGAGAAGGTTGGTGGTGGTGGTGTTGCTGCTGGTGTTTGGGCTTATCGTGGTCGGATTCTGAGGACCAAGGTAAGACAGTATAAACAGCATCCATGCTGATGGAATAGATGGCAGGTGAAGTACAGATGACAGAAGCGATCTGTCAACGGTGGGAGAGGTAATGAGGTTAGACTGGATGGAGACTTGTGGAAAGACTTACAGCCTGCTGATTCTGTTGAGGAAATGCAGTGAGGAACAACTTGTGGCTGAGGAAAGTGATCTCTGTCAGGTGGGAGCTTTTACTGTACATTTGAAGCTGTCAAGTAATCAGCTGGAGCAATGGCCACTGAACTTCTGCCTCAGGTTGACCGACGTGGTCACCGAACAGCATGGTTCCTGTAGCCATGAAGTTAAAGTTAAAAAGTAAGGTAAAAAAAAAGCTGGTTAAAGGTCTGGTAAGTACATTATAATTAGTTTAATTGGGTCGCCCACCGCTGCCTGTCAGGTCTGCTCAGCGCTGACAGACTCGACACTGGAAAAGGCGCATTGCGGCGGGTTGACAGCGGGTTCCAAATCCGCTGTCAAAAAAAACCACTTTCCCACCCGACCTGCCACCGATCTACCCGCCGACACCCTGGAAAATTCCAGCCCTTGTTTCCAAAATTTAACTTGTTTACTTTTTTAAAAATCTAGGATTAATGTCTGTATGTGTGTGTGTGTCTCTCTCAGCCTCATACAATAGAATATTTCTGCCTGAAATTCTTGGGTTGGGGAGGGCAGAAATTGGGAGTTGCTTTCTGTGGAGGGAGAGGGTGGAATTTTGGGCATAACCCAGATCTACTGGGTTTCTGTCCCATTTGGGCTTCATCAAAAAAACACAATCTGGAGATGGGGTATGTGTGTCTTCTGCTCATCCTCCCTATCTCTGTAGCCAGCTTTGAAAGCATTTCTGGAGCGTTCCTGGGCTATCTGCTCAGTATGCCACCTGATGATCGTAACAGGACCTGAACCTGTTGAGAGCAGGCATAGCTCCTGTACTAGACTTTAAGTAGTCCACAATATTTTTTTTATTTGTTTATGGGATGTGGGCATCGCTGGCAAGGCCAGTATTTGTTGCCCTTGAGAAGGTGACAGTGAGCCGCCGCCTTGAACCGCTGCAGTCCGTGTGGTGAAGGTACTCCACAGTGCTGTTAGGGAGTTCCAGGATTTTGACCCAGCGACGATGAAGGAATGGCGATATACTTCCAAGTCAGGATGGTGTGTGACTTGGAGGGGAACTTGGAGGTGGTGGTGTTCCCATGCGCCTGCTGCCCTTGTCCTTCTAGATGGTAGAGTTCGCGGGTTTGGGAGGTGCTACCAAAGAAGCCTTGGCGAGTTGCATGCAGTGCATCTTGTAGATGGTACACACTGCAGCCATGGTACACGGTGGTGGAGGGAGTGAATGTTTAAGGAGATGGATGGGGTGCCAATCAAGCTGGCTGCTTTGTCCTGGATGGTGTCGAGCGTCTTGAGTGTTGTTGGAGCTGCACTCATCCAGGCAAGTGGAGAGTATTCCATCACACTCCTGACTTGTGCCTTGTAGATGGTGGAAAGGCTTTGGGGAGTCAGGAGGTGAGACACTCTCCACAGAATACCCAGCCTCTGACCTGCTCTTGTTGCTACAGTATTTATGTGGCTGGTCCAGTTAAGTCTCTGGTCAATGGTGAGCCCCAGGATATTGATGGTGGGGGATTTGGCGATGGTAATGCTGTTGAATGTCAAGGGGCGGTGGTTAGATGCTCGCTTGTTGGAGACAGTCACTGCCTGGCACTTGTGTGGCGGGAATGTTACCTGCCACTTATCACCCCAAGCCTGAATGTCATCCAGGTCTTGCTGCATGCGGGCATGAACTGCTTCATTATCTGAGGAGTTACGAATGGCACTGAACACTGTGCAGTCGTCAGCGAACATCCCCGCTTCTGACCTTATGATGGAGGGAAGGTCATTGATGAAGCAGCTGAAGATGGTTGGGCCTAGGACACTTTCCTGAGGAACTCTTGCAGCGACTACCTTTATTGCAGTCAAAGAAGGTAACGGTCTAAGAGGGATCAATTACTTCTTAAATTTGGCCCTTTTTGCTCCATGAGGAGAAGCTTGACTTCATTTTTCTTTGTCTCATCTCAGGTCTTGGCATCCCTCTGTCGGAGAGGCAGGGTACTTACTGCTCTGACATCTGCCATCTCATTGGGGAGTTGACTCTGTTCCACCTCCACAGGCATCTGCCACCTGCCTAGATACAAATGGTCCATTCAGGATTGTATTGAGTTTTCTAATTATGTATTTCAAGTTCCAGTGGCATTGTTCATGAGTTGAAGGATTAGGACTGCACAGGTGTATGAGTGCGAAGAGATAAAGATGCACAATTGGGCCTAATATGAAAAAGAGAAAGCATAGCAAAAGAACCGAAAAACAGATCAGGATATGAATCAAGATGCTACAAAGAGTACTAAAGTGTAAAAAAAAAAATCAATTTTCATGTTTTTTTCCCCTCCAGACCCTCCCCAACCCCAACCAAGAAAATAAATTTTGCACTACCAGCACTCAGTTACCCCATCAACATTTCTAAATCCACCATTGCTAAAATTACACTTGTGTGCTTTAGTTTCTTTTCTGTGTAATGCAGCTGATGGAATGTTAGGTATAGTCATGACAAGTTCATGTCCCATTGCATTCCCATTGTAACTAATTATTTTTGTATGTCATATGACTCTCCAGCATTGGTGGTACCTCTATTGGTTTTCAGTTTACACGTGATCCCAAAACAACAATACAAATCCTAATCCAATGGATTTGGTCTTTATTTATCAGTTGAACAGTGTTTTTGAGTTGTCGGCTTTTGTGTCCACTTTGAAGTAATCATTGGAAAGAAAAAGACTTGCATTTATATAGGACATCTCAAAGCGCTTTACAGCCAATGAAGTACTTTTTTTGAGTGTAGTCACTGTTGTAATGTAGGAAACGTGGCAGTTTGCGCACAGCAAGGTCCCACAAACAGCAATGTGATAATGACCAGATAATCTGTTTTTGTTATGTTGATTGAGGGACAAATATTGGCCAGGAGTGGGACTTGAACCCACAACCTTCTGACTCAGAGGTGAGCGTGCTACCCACTGAGCCACAGCTGATACTAAGTATATTAACTGCCCACTTACTGTTCTAATACTAGGAGAATTTCTTGCTATGAAGTTTAGCATCTGACTTTTAAATAATTTGAGTGAAAAGTTCTTTGCATTAACATTTATTACAGATTTAGATAGCTGGAGCAGTTATAAGTACATTTGCACATCCAGACTAATCATCTGTCCTTTTCAAGGTCGAGCTGTCAGTGCTGCTGTGTGGGTCTTTATGTACTCTGCTGCAGCTAAGTAATCTTATGCGTTATGTGTTCCATTACTGTTATCTTTTCCAATATTGATTGCGTTTCTGTGCTAGTGCTGGTACTTGTGATGTGTGTTGCTGATTGCTGATACAAAGGAGACATGCAGTTTGTTATCGCAGCCTTGGGTGTTCAGAATGGAAACTAGTTTGTCTCAAACCTGCTTTTACATTACAGCTCTAAATTTGATTTTTGTTGTGAATTTGCTGCTCTTCAGTGAGTCTAAGATTTGTGGGGTGAAGTAATCTGATCACCTGTTGAAGTTAAGCTCCCAACTCATGGTTGGTGCAGTTTTGGGCTGTATAATTGGAGGCTAGTATCAACTATTTGTGGATTTTTTAATGGTTTTAACCAAAGAGCAATATCTGTGCAGTGACAGCGCAAGCGGTTCAGTATTTTTGCCAGTATCGACATTGGCATGCTTGGAAATTCTCTACTACTTCGACCCGTGTACCTGTAAACATTTGCTAAATGTTCTGTCCCTTTGACTCTTTGACTCTTGAATCAGCTGAAAGAATGATTTACATTTATATAGCACCTTATTGCATCTTGGAGATGACGATGATAATCTATACAAGAGTTTTTAATGTTTAAAAAAAAAAGTCGGCCCAAAGTGCTTTACAGATAGGAAAATGGATGACAAGCCAGGAAGTGAGAGATTAGGTGACATGACTGAAATCTTAGCAGATAATGTGAGTATTGAGAGAGTTTTTAAAAAGAGGGGAGAGAGATGCAGAGGTTTAGGGTAGGAGTTCCAGAGAATAGGACTGAAATGGCGAAATGCTCTGCCACCAATGTTGAGGCAAAGGGAGATAGCGATGGATAAAAAGCTAGAGGCAGAGGATATGAGTGTTGTGGGGTGGAGGATATAAGGCTGTAGGGGAATGTAGAGGTAAAGTGGGGCAAGGCAATGGAGGGATTTAGAGATGAGAATGAAGATTTTAAATTTGAAGCATTATGGGATGAGGAGCTAGTGTAGGTCAGTAAGGACAGGGATGATGGGCAAGTTGGAATGTATGGAAGGTGGAGGATGGAAGGCCAGCAAGGAGAGCACTGGAGTAGCTGAGTCTGGCGTTAATAAAGGCATGTATAAGGGTTTCAGTTCCAAAGGGGCTTAGGCAGGTGCACTAGTTGGCAATGCTGTAGACCAGGAAATAAGCAGTCTTTTTGATGGAAAGAATATGGGAGTCTGAAACTCGGCTCAAGATTGAACAGGGCACCAAAGTCTGGTTCAGCCTAAGACATTGTCCAGGAAGGGACTGGAATTGGTGATAAGGGAGCAGAGATATTTAAAATGCTTTACATACAGCAATTTGAAATAATCCTTTGTAACTGTTATTATGCTACTATCAGTGGGCAATAAATGAATAATAAAAAAAAAAACTAGGAGAACTCTCACCAGAACAGGCATATCGGGTCTTGTTTTAGCAACTCATCTGAGAAATGGCACCTCTGACACTGAAGCACTCCCTTGATATTGCATTGATGTGCCATTCTAAATAATGTGCTCATGTCTTGGATTGGTGCTTGAACCCACAACCATCTGATTCAGAGGTGAGCGCCTTGTCATTGAACCAAGGCCTACACTGTAAATCTATGTGGTTATGTTCCCCCCCAAAATGTGGTTATGTTCCCCCCAAAAGTAATTAAAAGACTTCATCATCAACAACAACAACAACTTGTATTTATATAGCACCTTTAACATCCCAAGGCGCTGCACAGGAGTATTTTAAGACAAAAAAATTGACACCGAGTCACAAGAATAAATTAGGGCAGGTGACCAAAAGCTTGGTCAAAGGTAGGTTTTAAGGAGCGTCTTAAAGGAGGAAAGCGAGATAGTGAGGCGGAGAGGTTTAGGCAGGGAATTCCAGAGCTTAGGGCCTAGGCAACAGAAGGCACGGCCACCAATGGTTGAGTGATTATAATCAGGGATGCTCAAGAGGGCAGAATTAGAGGAGCGCAGATATCTCTGGGGGTTATGGGGCTGAAGGAGGTTACAGAGATGGGAAGGGGCAAGGACATGGAGGGATTTGAAAACAAGGATGAGAATTTTGAAATCGAGGCGCTGCTTAACCGGGAGCCAATGTAGGTCAGCGAGCACAGGGGTGATGGGTGAACAGGACTTGGTGCGAGTTAGGACATGGACAGCCGAGTTTTGGATTACCTCAAGTTTACGTTGTGTGGAATGTGGGAGGCCAGCCAGGTGTGCGTTGGAATAGTCAAGTCTAGAGGTAACGAAGGCATGGATGAGGGTTTCAGCAGCGGATGAGCTGAGGCAAGGGCGGAGACGGGTGATGTTACGGAGGTGGCAGTCGGCTGTATTTTTTATGCTGCGGATATGTGGTCGAAAGCTAATATCAGGGTCAAATATGACACCAAGGTTGCGAACAGTGTGGTTCAGCCTCAGACAGATGTTGGGGAGAGGGATGGAGTCAGTGGCTAGGCAACGGAGTTTGTGGCAGGGACCAAAAATCAATGGCTTCGGTCTTCCCAATATTTAATTGGAGAAAATTTCTGCTCATCCAGAACTGGATGTCGGACAAGCAGACAATTTAGAGACCGTGGAGGAATCGAGAGAAGAGGTAGTGAGTTAGTGGGGTGTCGTCAGCGTACATGTGGAAACTGACGCTGTGTTTTCGGATGATGTCGCCAAAGGGCAACATGTAGATGAGAAATAGGAGGGGGCCAAGGATAGATCCTTGGGGAACACCAGAGGTAACTATGCGGGAGTGGGAAGAGAAGACGTTGCAGGTGATTCTCTGGTTACGATTAGATAGATAAGAATGGAACCAGGCGAGTGCAGTCCCACCCAGCTGGACGACCGTGGAGAGGCGTTGGAGAAGGATGGAGTGGTCAACCGTGTCAAAGGCTGCAGACAAATCAAGAAGGATGTTTACCTTTGTCACAGTCACCAAGGCTGTCATTTGTGACTTCGATGAGAGCAGTTTCAGTACTGTGGCAAGGGCGGAAACCTGATTGGAGGGATTCAAACATGGAGTTGCAGGAAAGATGGGCACAGATCTGGGAGGCGACAACACATTCAAGGACTTTGGAGAGGAAAGGGAGGTTGGAGATGAGGCAGTAGTTTGCAAGGACGGAGGGATCGAAGGTTGGTTTTTTGAGGAGAGGGGCGATGACAGCAGATTTGAGGGAGAGGGGGACATTACCTGAGGAGAGAGAATCATTAACAATATCAGCTAACATGGGAGCCAGAAAAGGAAGTAGGGTGGTCAGCAGTTTGGTGGGAATAGGGTCGAGGGAGCAGGAGGTGGTTCTCATAGACAAGATGAGCACAGAGGTCATGAGGGGAGATCGGAGAGAAACTGGAGAAAGATGTGAGTTCAGGGCTAGGGCAGGGGGGAACCTCAGAGGAAGTTTGGCCCAGTGGGCTAGGGGAAGGAAGGGAAGTGGCAGAGGTAGCTGAATGGATGGTCTCAATCTTAGAGACAAAGAAGTCCATCAGCTCCTCACCAGAAATTTGATTTAGTTAAAACAGTAACTATGTAAAATACTCTTTTCTAAATCTGAAAGCAAAAATTATAGAAACACTCCATACTAATTCAGAATGAACACTTAAGCATCATGCACAATACTTAGAGCACTGGAGGCAATTTAAAAACCCAAACATTGAGCATTAATAGATAGAACTTGAGAGTCTCCTGGGATGAGTTTACCAGTCTCCGCTAGCTTTTCGGGGGCAGGATAGGAAAACTGGCTGCGGCGCAGGTACTGGTGGTTCTTAAAGTCTTGAGGCACCCCATCTAATGTGACAATAAAGATGGATGAGGAGGATAAAAGGGAAAAGATTCAATTCACATTGACAGAATTCAGGATTTTTTTTTAAAGCTACGATTTGTAAGTTTACAATTTGCAAGTTTGCAATTCTGTGTGTAATTCATTTTCTTCAGTTTAAAAAATTTTTTTGGTCCTCCTGCCTTTGCCTCTCTCTCTTCCCAAAGACATAAAGGGGGAAAAATTCAGTTGGTTGCGCCTCCCGTTAGCGCCTTAAGAGGGCGCTAATGGGGCGCAAAGCATCTAGCGCCCAGGTGCGGCGATGTTTGCGCCGCTCGCGAAATTAACTAGACATTTTGCGGCGGCGCTAAACACTACCGCCACGATCTCTTGCGCCGGCAGATCGTGACGTCAGTCGAGTGCGCAACGCCCCGGTATCGCCCTGGAGCAGATATTGAGTGGCGCCCTCTGTCTTACCGCCTGACGCTAGCAACGACAGGTTGAGGGGAGCGAATTGCAGTCATGAAGGGACTGGGGGAGCGCTATTTAAAGGCGACCGCTTCCTGCCTTTCATTGTTGGTGCCATTTTTGAACCACGCATTCTGAGAGAGAGAGAGAGAGACTTCTGGAGAGCTTCAACGCTGTGTGAAGGAGTTTTGGGTACTGAACAGCACTTTGCAGGTTCATTTTGATTTGCCATTCCTTGTATCGATTTAGCAGAGACTGGGGGGGCTGCACTCTAAGCTCTTTCCCTGGTACTCGCCATTGTTCTTTCCAGCAGATTTGATGTGCAGGTCTCTCCAGGCAGAGATTCAAGGCTGCAATGAGCAGGATGTGGATGGAAAGCAAGATCAACCATCCCCTTTAAGAACTGGCCGGTGCCATTGTGTGTGTGTTCCATTGCTGACTGACATCACATGAGCTTCGCCAGCGCTCTGAGGTAGCGCCTCACTGCTCGGCCTTTGCGCCTTAAGACAGGTGTGAAGCGCCCGATTTAGCGCTCCAATCACCTCCAGGGGCGATAAAAGTCAAGTTTGCAGTTGGTGGCGATAATTAGCGCCAGGCGCTAATCTTTGCGCCCGGCCGATAATTGCGCCCCAAATGGGGCGATACTGAATTTCTCCCCCAAAATCATTATTCCATAAATAGGGGAGTTCCGAAGTGATCATTCTGCACATGTGAGCCTGGACAGTGAGTGCTTTCAGGCTATTTGTACTCGCCTGACACTCTCACTCGTATATACTTTCCAAGCTATTCGGCTACAGAGGGCATCCCAGTATGGTCTGATGTTGTTCTGTACTCGCTCAATATCCACACACATACACTTTTCAGGTTGTTGGATAGTGATGAGAAGTGGCAACCTTGTAAGTTTGCTTTTTTTCTTTCTAAGCCTGGGGATGCTGAGCGCAATTGCCCCATCATTCCAATTGAGATCAGCTAATTCAGCACAAACCTGGGATCAAACTTGGAACCTTCTTGGTCTGCATGACTCAGCACCACAGCATGCCGTTAGTATACCTTTTTAGAGATTAATGTTGGGGATCAGTGTTCGATAATGAATGCTGAATAATTCTTGGTTACGAGCAGATTTTGTTTATGTTTTTTTTTGTGGAAAAACCTATCCGCAGAAGAAGCTACTGTGTTTAAACATCATGAACTATGGGGCCCATGATATGATGGTCATGCTCGCTGAGTACATTAGGTGCCAGCTCCCCTTATAACCAGGCAGAGAGGCTTAAGACCTACTCTTCGCCCAATGTTCCTTGTGCTTAACAAAGCATTCGTGAAGGAACAAGCATTTATTTAAATGAGGACTGCTGCTCATAATGCAGTTGGAGTACCACAGAAGTGCTCAATTTGCTCAGCATCAATTACAAATGGGAGCTGCAATGTAGAGCCATGCGAATTTCATTCTAAAATTTTCACTTGAGTAGGCCTGTCCTTCCAACTTACCGCCTAATAAACTCTTAATCCTGAAAGGGCAGTTTTGCCCCGAAGCCATCCTTCTCCTCTACCTCCAAAGAGTCCTTCCTCTCTGAGGTGCCAGCAGCTATTTACTGGCTACTGTTGCAGGAAGTTCTGTCCCTGTGAACTTGGTCCTCATTGTGATCAGTGCACTGGGGGCAAAATTTACATATTGAAATTAACTGTGCGTTAAGAGGCAAAGTCCGCTAATTTGCGCGCAGGCACTCGGGAGAGCCTGAGGAGTGGCAGCCCATGTGACACTGTGTGGTGGCCACATTATTGGTGCCTGTATGTGTTCGAGTAAAACTGAATGACAACTAACAAAATAGGAAAGCATTTCATGTCTAATTTAATGAGAATTTAATGAATCATGCGATTTTATCTTCAGATGTTTCTGGCAAATTCTGTAGTTCTTGTTTTTTTGATTTCTAAAGCAGTGCCTGAGTCCAGCAGTAAATTGCTATTCAAAGCTGCTGTGTCGCTCTGATTACAGAGTGCTGTGGTACTGTGAACTCCAGAGTTGCTGTGTGGCTCTGATTACAGAGTGCTGTGGTACTGTGAACTCCAGAGCTGCTTTATAATCAATTTTAAAATGCAGCTGAAAATAAAATAATTATTTCAAAATTCAAAAAGCTTTTGGGGAACTTTATATGCTATATAAACGAATTTGCTGCAAAACATCCACTATTCCCCAAGGATCTGCTTGAATGATCAAAACCAGAATACCAAGCACTCTACTTTCGAACTTTTAAGACCTCCTGAGCTTTTTCATGCTTTAGTTACCTGACTATTTAGAACCCTTCTTCCAATACCCTTGAGCGATCAATTTCAGGACATGAAGCATGTGCTGCCTTCTCTGCACTGTTGTGTGATTACTTGTTTAAAAAAAAATCATTGCTTTAGTTCAAAAGGGGGCAGCAGAGTTATATTTTTAAAAAGCAGAAAATGCTGGGAACACTCAGCAGGTCAGGCAGCATCACAGAATCATAGAATGGTTACAGCACAGAAGAAGGCCATTCGGTCCGTTGAGCCCGTGCCAGCTCTCTGCAAGAGCACCTCAGCTAGTCCCTTTCCCCGTAGCCCTGCAAATGTTTTTTTTCAGGTACTTATCCAACTCCCTTTTGAAAGCTGTGATTGAGTCTGCCTCCACCACCCTTTCAGGCAGTGCATTCCAGATCCTAATCACTCGCTGAGTAAAGAAGTTTTTTCTTATGTCGCCTTTGGTTCACCTTAAATTTGTGTCCTCTGGTTCTCGACCCCTCTGCCAATGGGAACAGTTTCTCTCTCTCTACTCTGTCCAGGTCACCTCTATCAAATCTCCTCTCAATCTTCTCTGCTCCAAGGAGAACAACCCCAGCTTCTCCAGTCTATCCACATAACTGGAATCATTCTCGTAAAACTTTTCAGGACCCTCGCTTAGGCCTTCACATCCTTCCTAAAGTGCGGGGCCCAGAATTGGACACAATACTCCAGTTGAGGCCGAACCAGTGTTTTATACAGGTTCATCATAATTTCCACGCTTTTGTACTCTATGCCTCTATTCATGAAATTGAGAGGTCGCACAACACCAGGTTATAGTCCAACAGTTTTATTTGAAATCACAAGCTTTCGGAGCTATCGCTCCTTCCTCAGGTGAAGTTCACCTGAGGAAGGAGCGATAGCTCCGAAAGCTTGTGATTTCAAATAAAACTGTTGGACTATAACCTGGTGTTGTGCGACCTCTCAATTTTGTCCACCCCAGTCCAACACCGGCATCTCCGCATCATGACCTCTATTCATGAAGCCCAGGATCCCGTAAGCTTTTTTTTTTAACCGCTTTCTCAACCTACCCTGCCACCTTCAACGATTTGTGCACATATACCCCCAGGTGTCTCTGTTCATGTACCCCCTTTAGGATTGTACCCTTAGTTTATATTTCCTCTCCTCATTCTTCCTACCAAAATGTATCACTTCGCACCTTCCTGCATTAAATTTCATCTGCAATGTGTCCGCCCATTCCACCAGCCTGTCTATGTCCTCTTGAAGTCTATCACTATCCTCCTCACTGTTCACTATACTATACATCAGTGGAGAGAGAAAGGTAGGGTTAATGTTTCAGGTCAATCCCATGTTCTGACGAAAGATCATCAATCTGAAACGTTAGCCCTTCCTCCTTCCCTCCACAGATGCTGCTCGAGGTGCAGAGTATTTCCACATTTTCTGCTTTATATTTCAGATTTCCAGCATCTGCAGTATTTTCCTCTGTTTTTAAAAGAAAGCAGCTTCTACCTAATGTGTAAGCATCAGTGACCTCCTGACAAAATTGGTTAGATATTAACTACCATAGCAAGTTTTAGCTAAGATTTGGTGTGCACTCATTAGCATGTTTTACAGTCAGCTGTGGCTCAGTTCGTAGCATCCTCTCCTCTGAGTCAGAAGGTTGTGGGTTTAAGTCCCACTCCAGAGACTTGAGCACAAAAATCTAGGCTGACACTCCAGTGCAGTACTGAAGGAGTGCTAGACTGTCAGAGGTGCCGTCTTTCGGATGAGGCGTAAAACCGAGGCCCCGTCTGCTCTTAGGTGGACGTAAATGATCTCATGGCACTATTTCGAAGAAGAGCAGGGGAATTATCCCCGGTGTCCTGGCCAATATTTATCCCTCAATCAACATGACTAAAAACAGATTATCTGGTCATTATCACATTGCTGTTTGTGGGACCTTTCTGTGTGCAAATTGGCTGCCATGTTTCCTACATTACAACAGTGACTACATTTCAAAAGTACTTCATTGGCTGTAAAGCGCTTTGGGATGTCCGGTGGCCATGAAAGGCGTTATATAAATGCAAATCTTTTTCTTTTAAATGTTAACTTCCCTTTTAAGTTGGACATAAGTGTCAATCAAACTGTTCAAACTGGCTATAGTTACAGGTCTGCCAGATCCCATAGTATCCACATATCTCAGCTGTAGTGTGTCAAAGCATTTTTGATTGCTCTACTGATCTTTTTTAATTATGTTCCATGTTAATCAACCCAGCAATTTGTTTTAAATTTTTTTCATTCCTTTCCTATTTTTCCTCAAAGCTGGTTCTCCAGTCACTCATTGTATGAGCTT
Source organism: Squalus acanthias (assembly GCA_030390025.1). Lineage (NCBI taxonomy): Eukaryota > Metazoa > Chordata > Chondrichthyes > Squaliformes > Squalidae > Squalus > Squalus acanthias. The sequence goes on from CM059428.1 coordinate 105,245,919, forward strand.
AAATAGTGTTGACGTATTTTTGCGTGTACTTGATTGTGATGCACTCCTCAATTTATCATTCCCTAACACCAACATGCATTTTCCAATAGGAGACACTGGAGAATGATTAGGAGCAGGAATCCTGGTTGATTGCATCCTCCCCCATTTCTACTATTCTTTACCCCACAATCATTGAGATTTGAATAACTTAATACAGAACAGGGAATGAACCCGAGACCTTCCTGCTCTGTATCGGCCTTGGCTTAGTGACAGTCTAGCACTCCTTCAGCCTCTGAGTGGTTCAAGCTCCACTCCAGGACTTCAGCACATAATTCAATCTGGCACTTGCAGTACTGAGGGAGTGCTGCATTATCTGAGGTGCCGTCTTTCGGACAAGATGTAAAACCGAGCTCCCATCAGCCCACTCAGGTGAACGTAAATGATCCCATGGCAGTATTTGAAGAAGAGCAGGGAGTTATCCTGGTGTCCTGGTCAACATTTATTTCTCAACCAACATTACTAAAACAGGTGATCTGATAATTTATCTCACTGCTGTTTGTGGGAACTTGCTATGTGCAAATTGGCTTGATGTTTCCCTACACCAAAGGACTGGAGGATTGCAAATGTTACACCCCTGTTTAAAAAAGGGGAGAGGGATAAACTCAGCAACTACAGGCTAGTCAGCCTAATGTCAGTGGTGGAGAAACTTTGAGACAATAATCTGAGACAAAATTAATCGGCATTTAGAAAAGTATGGGCTATTAAATGAAAGTTAGCATGGAGTTGTTAAAGGCAAATCATGTTTGACTAACTTTGAAGTAACGGAGAGGATTGATGGGTAGTGCGGTTGATGTGTATATGGACTTTCAAAAGGCGTTTGACAAAGTACCACATAAGAGACTTGTTAGCAAAATTAAAGCCCATGGGATTAAACGTGCCGTGACAACATGAATACATAATTGCCTCAGGGACAGAAAGCAGAGAGTAGTGGTGAATAGTTGTTTTTCAGACTGGAGGGAAGTATACAGTGGTGTTCCCTAGGGGTGGTAATTAGGACTACTGCTCTTTTGATATATAATAATGACCTGGTCTTGGGTATACAGGGCATAATTTCAAAGTTTGCAGATGATATGAAACTCAGAAATGTAGTAAGCAATGATGCAGATAGTAACAGACTTCAGGAAGACACAGACAGACTGGTGAAATGGGCAGACACATGGCAGATGGAAATTTAATGCAGAGAAGTGTGAAGTGATGCATTTTGGTAGGAAGAATAAGGTGAGGCAATATAAACTAAATGGAATATAAACTAAATGGAACAGATTTAAAGCAGGTGCAAGAACAGAGAGACCTGGGGGTGTATGTACACAAATCTTTGAAGGTGGCAGGACAAATTGAGAAGGCTGTTAAAAAGGCATATGGGATCCTTGGCTTTATTAATAGAGGAACAGAGTTCAAAAGTAGGGAAATTATGCTAAACCTTTATAAAACACTGGTTAGGCCTCCGCTAGAGTATTGTTCAATTCTGGGGACCACACATTAGAAAGGATGACAAGGCCTTAGAGAGGGTGCAGAGAGAGATTTACTAGAATGGTACCAGGGATGAGGGACTTCAGTTATGTGGAGATCTGGAGAAGCTGGGCTTGTTCTCCTTGGAGTAGAGAAGGTTAAGATGAGATTTGATAGGGGTGTCAAAATCATGAATAGTTTTGATAGAGTAAATAAAGAGAAATTGTTTCCAGTGGCAGAAGGGTTGGTAACCAGAGGACACAGATTTAAGACGATTGGCAAAAGAACCAGAGGCGACATGAGGAAATATTTTTTTACACAGCGAGTTGTTGTGATCTGGAATGCTCTGCCTGAAAGGGTGGTGGAAGCAGATACAGTAGTAACATTCAAAAGATAATTGGATAAATACTTGAAGGGAAAAAAATTACAGGGCTATGGGGAAACGCAAGGGAGTGGGATTAATTGGATAGCTCTACCAAAGAGCTGGCGCATGCAAAGTGGGCCGAATGGCCTCCTGTGCTGTATCATTCTATGATTACAGTGACTAAACTTCAGAACTACTTCATTGGCTGTGAAGTGCTTTAGGACATCCTGAGGTCACAAAGAATACTATTTAAATGCAAGTTCTTTCTTTCCTTTGTTCTTTCACAGACTACACCAGTTGTTGCATTTACCCATTGACACCCAACTCTACATCACCATCACCTCTCTTGACCCCTCCACTACCTCTGTACTGTCAGACTGCTTGTCCAACATCTAGTTTTGAATATGCCGCAATTTGATTCAGCTGAAAAGTGGGAAGACGGAGCTACTGTTCAGCTCCTGCCACAAAGCCTCCCAACTCCATCCCGCTACATGACCACTGCCTTAGGCTGACCCAGACTTTTTGAAACTTACGTTCTGGTTCAGCCCTGAGTTGAGCTTCCAACTGCTTATTCCCTCTATCACAAATACAGCCTACTTCCACCTCCCCATAGCATCGCATTCCTGTGCTTATCTGCCGCTGAAGCCTTTGCTGCCTCCAGACTGTTCCAATGCTCTCCTGGTCAGCCTCCCCCTCTGTAAACTTCAACTCACCCAAAACTCTGCTGCTTGTATTTTATCCCGCACCAAGTCCCACTCGCTTATCACCCCTGTCCTTGCTGACTTACATTGGCTCCCAGTTCCCCAACATCTTAAATTAAAAATTCTCAGCCTCATGTTTAAATCCAACCATCACAGTGCCGTCTCTACTTCTGTAAACTCCTTCAGCTCTCCCGCTCTCTACCCCTCTCCCTTTGTCCCACCACTAGTGGCCCTGCCTTCAGCCGCCTAGGACCCACATTTTGGAAATCTCTCCCATACCGCCTTTGCCTCAATCCATATCTTGTAAATACAATAAATCTTACTGTCTGGTTGAGTCAAAGTTTTTTGTGTTGTTTTTTGGTTCCTCGGGTTTCTGCAAAATAGACGATATTCCCTTTGTCAGGTGACATCCAAGCCAGATAGAGTCTAGAGTTCCCCAGTTCTACCTCATTTATATCCATCAACCTAGCCCCAGATGAATTCAGCCCCCACCCCAAACTTACAAGTAAAGCTTCCCGTTCCCACAACATTTTTCTATGGGGCACTCCAAGTAGCAACATTGTCCAATTAGTGCTGAATTATCAGTAGTGTTCCTGAACTGTGGTGTACCCTGCCAACTGGGCTCCTGCCCAAACTCAGCTGTCATATTAGAGAGAGAGAGAGAGAGAAAACAGACTCTCTCCCCATTTTCCTTGGCTGTATTTAAACACTAGTTCTAGCAGTGAAGGATCATGTTTTACATACTGCAGCACCCTGTAACTTGGATTCTATAATGTGCAAACTGCTAACATTTTCTGATGCACCTCAAAAATTGTTCATGGTGAAATTGAAGTTTGTGCCACTCCAGTAGTTTCCATAATGTGAAGAAATACTAGCTGAAAGCTTTTACTTTTGAGGTTAGAAACTTCCTCTTAACCCTTCGCTATGTATTTGCTGGATATATATTTATATATGTAGGTAGGACACAAATATAACACTGTAGAGCCAACCTGTTCTCCTTCTGGATGTGGCTCCCCACTGGGAGAGTGGAATCAGAGCATTTCCCTACTGAGTTTCATTCTATGGCAAGTATTCTCACTGATTTCAGAGTCCATCCAGACTTCATTGTTGTTGAATCTTAAATTTTTCATCAGGCTGTTTGAATGTCTTTGGGATCTTCAACTGCACTGGAATTTATGCATGATTGTCCAAGAATCGATTGCAATATTGTGGGGGTTAAAATCCAGCTTAATTAATACTGAGATCAAGAAAAATCTCTGATGTAATGGGCTGGAATTTGTAGTGGGTAATAACAGCGAACGAACAGTGCTCGCCATTATTACCCCTTTAAAACTGACCGCAACTTCAGGATGTAGCGCTTGCGCATCTAAACATGGAAATCCTGAAGTTGCGGACAGTCATTCACTGCTCCGACATTGGCAGCGCAGTGGTGCACCCCACCCCACCCCAATAGCCAGTAATCAGTGAAATCAGTAAAACTGACGAAAACTTGGGCTTTTTTGCGCTAATATCGCTGTTAAATACCCCATTAAATGTTGGGCCTTGTTGGATTAGGTGTAACTGGGGTTTTAACAGCGTATTGACTGTGAAACAAACATTATGGCCCTGAAAAACTAATTTTAATTTTATGGAGTGTCACATTTCTCCATTATGATAATTACAATTTTTAAGAAAATTTAAAAAAAGATGTTTTTAAAAATCTGTTCATGATATTTCAGGTTCTACCTTATCCCCATGTGAGAGCCCCAATCTTTGTTTTGCTCTCTAACATTTTTAAAGTCAGGATAAAAGCAGCTTCTAATTTCCTGGTTCCCTGTCTGAGAATTCTGCAATGTGATTGGCTGCTTAGACAGCTTGTTGATGTCACAGCAGACCGCACTAGGGAATTCCCACTACACTGCGCTGAAATCACTTGAACATTGAAAAAGGCAAACTTCTCACCACAGATCTCTGTGGGCAGCTTTCTTCGGGGCCCACGACGAATACCCTTGCCATTCTGGGCCATTGTATTTATGTTGGTACTTTATTTCTGAAAACACCTGCAGGGTATTTGGCTTGCAATTTCTGAAACATGCACTTAATTTTGGCAGAGTGTTTAGTACCATTCATTTGGATTTATTTATGGAAGTATTAATATTTATAAATGGCACATACAACAACAACAACTTGCATTTATAAAGTGCCTTTAACGTAGTACAACGTCCCAAGACACTTCACAAGAGCATTATCAAAGAGAATTTGACACTGAGCCACATAAGGTGATATTAGGACAGGTGACCAAAAGCTTGGTCAAAGAGGTAGGTTTTAAGGAGCATCGTAAAGGAGGAGAGAGAGATAGGGAGGGAATTCCAGAGCTTAAGGTCTTGGCAGCTGAAGGCATGGCCACCAATGGTGGAGCGATGAAAATCGGGAATACGCAAGAGGCCAGAGTTAGAGGAGAGCAGAGATCTCGCAGGGTTGTAGGGCTTGAGGTTAATGAGATGGGGAGGAGCAAGGCCATACTCTCCCTTCATCAACTCCCCCAAAGCACATGGTTCTGTATGCAATTCTCACCTGTTTATAAAAAAAAAACCTGAAAATATAAGTAAATTTGCAAAGGTGAAATCTATTTTCGACTGACTTGGAAAAGTATGGTCCAAGTGCAACTTCCCCCATACTGTTTTTTCTTTAAATTAAAAAAATAAGTGTTGGATGTTTTGAGCAACTTGTCTTTGCTTCCCTCAGTGCTGAACAGTGATTTTGTTTTCAGATACATTTTGTAAATACATCACTTTCTAGCTTCAAATATTGCAGTAACAATGAGGCACCATTGTATGAGATGACAGGAGTGAGTAGAGTTTGATCTATTAAACAGTAAATAAAGAATAATGCAACATTTTGAAATGTACAGATCAGATATAAATTTAGTTAGTGGCGAGTGCATTGAATGTCATGAGCATCTGGGGCAGGAGGGAGAACTTCTGAAGCCACCCCATAAGCTGCATTTTGTACTATTTTAATTAAATTGTATTGGAACTGGCATCCAGTACAAGGAAGGTTGCCAGTCTGCATTTTTATAATGAGAACCGCCTGCTGTCAAACGCACCCATTTGTCATTGGAGCACGTATCTTAGCTGGGAAGCCCAGTCTCCAGCAGGCTCGTTTTGAGACTGGACAAAGATACAATGGCCCGTATTTTCCGATCCCTATGCGTGTGTACGAGCTGTGTACACATCCGTAGGGGCCTCACAAGTGCCAGTTCCAGGCATGCGAAGTGCATGCGCTGAAAACCGGCACTTCCGATCTGTCAAGAATCCTCTTGACAGATCACACGCCTGCCCTGGAGAAGGGCCTCTGCTGGCAGAGAGTTCTGCTTTCTGCAGAACCTCCGCCCGCTGAGAACCTTTAAAAACCTTACACCTGGTAAAAGCAGGCGTAAGGCCTGCTTTTACCAGCATAAGAGTATAAAAAAGTAAAAAAAAAAAAATTTTTTCACTCATTTATAATTTTAAAATACTTTTTAAAAAAGGTAAGTTTATTTTTAGCCCCGTAAAAAACTTCAATTATTTTTTCAAAAAATTACATTTTTGTTTAAAATATTTAATTTAATGTAATTTTAACTAATTTTAAAAATGTGATTTAAAAAAAATGTATTTAATGTTTTGATGTTTTTTGAGTGATCCCCATTCATACTTTTGACGGGTCTAAGCTGAGAGACCTGTGAAGGGAGGTTCCCCATGGCCCACGTGATCCCAGGGACGCTTGCAAACTGCCTGCGTCCGTGGGATACCTGGGCCTCTGCACGCGGACCAGGAGAGGCCCAGGAGCGGAAGTGTCCGGACCTCCGGAGCCCTCAAGTAAGGGCGCAGATTTTTTCCAGATTGGAGGCATCCGCACGCAGGAAGCCTCCGATTGGAAAATCTGGGCCAATATCTCCTGGACGAAAGGAGAAAAATTAAATAGATTTTTTGTTCTTTACAAGATGAGATGGGAGGAGGCCTTTTACACTTTTTTTTAAACGGTGTGATATTAAGTATTATTGTTGACTTTACTGATGCTTCTAACTTTTTTTGTGCTAAAGTGAAAGCTGGACAGATTCAAATACAACGTGTATACTTTGACAATAATGTCAACATGTTTCACAAAAATAATACAGAGCCAAAGTTTGTATTTATAATCTCTAGTCACAAAAACATCAGCAATATGCAATATGACTTGTGGATCAGTATTTCTTCATGAGATTACGGAAATGAAAGATAATTTAATAAAAATCCTGCATTGGAGGCTGTGCTGATGCCGCTATAACTTGAAAAGTTGTTTCTTAGCAACTACATCAATAATTGTGCACTCTTGAGGGCTGTAGGTTATTTTGATGAATATAAACCTGTGAGGGATCATCTAATTAGATTTGGTTAGTTCTTAGCCGAGGGCTAAATCCAACTAACTAGTGTTTTATTAATAAATACTGCGGATGCTGGAAATCCGAAATAACAGAAAATGCTGGAAAAACTCAGCAGGCCAGACCGCATCAGTGGAGAGAGAAACAGTTAACGTTTCAGGTCGAAGACCTTTCGTCAGAACTGGGAAAAAGCAGGAAATGGAATAGATTTTAAAGCTAGTTTAGGGGCTGGGAAAAGGGGATGAAAGAACAAAAGGGAAGGTCAGTGATAGGATAGAAAGCAGGAGAGATTAAGAGACATTGAGAGACATTAAGGGATATTCAAGGCAAGAGGAGGTGGTAATGGGACAGGTTAAGGAACAAAGGATGGCTCAGATGAAGTGTGAATTGCCAGAGGGTTGTAGAGTGCCTAATCGAAAGATGAGGTGCTGTTCCTCGAGCTTACGCTGAGCTTCTGTGGAACAATGCAAGAGGCCGAGGACGGTGAGGTCTGAGTGGGAGTGAAGCTGTGAATTAAAGTGACAGGCCACCGGAAGCTCGGGGTCCCCCTTACGGACTGAACGGAGGTGTTCCGCAAAGCGGACACCCAATCTGCATTTGGTCTCCCCAATGTAGAGGAGACCACATCGTGAGCAGCGAATACAGTATACTAAATTGCAAGAAGTACAAGTAAATCGCTGTTTCACCTGGAAGGGGTGTTTGGGGCCCTGGACAGTGGGAAGGGGGGAGGTATAAGGGCATGTGTTGCATCTCCTGCGCTTGTACGGGTAGGTGCCGGGCGAAGGGGAGGGGGTGCTGGGGGTGGTAAAGGAGTGGACTAGGGTGTCGCGGAGGGAGCGGTCCCTACGGAATGCTGAAAGGGGAGGTGAGGGGACGATGCGTTTGGTGGTGGGATCATGCTGAGGTGTCGGAAATGGCGGAGGATGATCCGTTGAATGTGGAGGCTGATGGGGTGAAAGGTGAGGACAAGGGGAACTCTATCGTGGTTCCGGGAGGGAGGGAGGGGCAAGGGTGAGGGCAGAAGTGCAGGGAGATTGAACGGACACGGTCGAGGGCCGTGTCAACCACAGTAGAGGGGAATCCTCGGTTGAGGAAAAAGGAAGACATGTCGGAAGCACTGGTATGGAAGGTGGCATCGTCAGAGCAGATGCGGCGGAGACGGAGAAACTGGGAGAATGGAATAGAGTCCTTACAGGAGGCGGGGTGGGAGGAAGTGTAGTCCAGGTAGCTGTGGGAGGCAGTGGGCTTGTAGTGAATGTTTGTCAATAACCTATCCCCAGAGATGGAGACGGAGAAGTCGAGGAAGGGAAGGGAAGAGTTGGAGATGGACCATGTGAAGGTGAGGGAAGGGTGGAAATTGGAAGCATAGTGAACGAAATTTTCTAGTTCAGGACGAGAGCAGGAGACGGCACCGATACAGTCATCAATGTACCGGAAAAAGAGGTGAGGGAGGGGATCCGAGTATGACTGGAACAAAGAGTGTTCCACATATCCCACGAAAAGGCAGGCATAGCTAGGACCCATGCGGGTACCCATAGCAACACCTTTGATTTGGAGGAAATGAGTGGAGTCAAAGGAGAAGTTATTCAATGTGAGAACAAGTTCAGCCAGGCGGAGGAGGATGGTGGTGGATGGGGACTGGTTGGGCCTCTGTTCAAGGAAGAAGCGGAGCGCCCTCAGGCCATCCTGTTGGGGGATGGAGGTGTAGAGGGATTGTACGTCCATAGTGAAAAGGAGGCGGTTGGGGCCGGGAAACTGGAAACTGTTAAAGTGGCGGAGGGCGTCGGAAGAGTCGCGGATGTAGGTGGGAAGAGACTGGACAAGGGGAGAAAAAAGAGTCGAGATAGGAAGAGAGAAGTTCCGTGGGGCAAGAACAGGCTGAAACGATGGGTCTAGCAGGGCAGTCCTGTTTGTGGATCTTGGGAAGGAGGTAGAAGCGGGGTTGGGGGCTGTGGGGGGGAAGATCTCCAGAGGAGATGAGGTCAGTGACAGTCTTGGAAACAGTGGCTTGATGTTCAGTAGTGGGGTCATGGTCCAGGCGGAGGTAGGAGGAGGTGTCGGAGAGTTGGCGTTCAGCTTCCGCTAGGTAGAGGTCGGTTCGTTAAGCTTCCCGTGCAAGCGCAGGAGATGCAACACATGCCCTTATACCTCCCCCCTTCCCACTGTCCAGGGCCCCAAACACCCCTTCCAGGTGAAACAGCGATTTACTTGTACTTCTTGCAATTTAGTATACTGTATTCGCTGCTCACGATGTGGTCTCCTCTACATTGGGGAGACCAAACGCAGATTGGGTGACCGCTTTGCGGAACACCTCCGTTCAGTCCGTAAGGGGGACCCCGAGCTCCCAGGTGGCCTGTCACTTTAATTCACCGCTTCACTCCCACTCAGACCTCACCGTCCTCGGCCTCTTGCATTGTTCCACGGAAGCTCAGCGTAAGCTCGAGGAACAGCACCTCATCTTTCGATTAGGCACTCTACAGCCCTCTGGACTCAACATAGAGTTCAACAATTTCAGATCATAACCTCGGCCCCTATCACACATACATACATACATATATATATATATATATATATATATATATATTTATTTATTTTATCCACACTTTTTGTTTGGCCCTTTTTTTCTTCCCTCCCACATGGCAGCTGTCCTTCATTCTGCCAGCGTAATTCACACTTCATCTAGAGCCATCCTTTGTTCCTCAACCTGTCCCATTACCACCTCCTCTTGCCTTGAATATCTCTCAATGTCTCTTAATCTCTCCTACTTTCTATCCTATCACTGACCTTCCCTTTTGTTCTTTCATCCCCTTTTCCCAGCCCCTAAACTTGCTTTAAAATCTATTCCATTTCCTGCTTTTTTCCAGTTCTGATGAAAGGTCTTCGACCTGAAACATTAACTCTGTTTCTCTCTCCACGGATGCTGCCTGGCCTACTGAGTTTTTCCAGCATTTTCTGTTGTTGTTTTAGTGTTTTATTAATATTATTTTACATGATTAATTTGTTCCATCTTATGAAAGTTAGCTGGAAATAATTGTGAATTTTTAGAAATGTATGTTGAATTTATAAAAGCTCATAATTTGGTCAGTAACGATCTGATTATGGCTAGATAGTTTAAAAAAGTAAATAATCAAGTGTAATGTGACAGTGATTTTCTTTAAATGAGGTTGATTGTTACTGGGAGCATATTTTCAAATAGTTGGTAATATCGCAAGGCCATTTGCAACGTGCAGTTTTGTCACACCCTCACTAATTCATGGGCCAAATCTCTTTCAACATTTGGTTGAGAGAAACAACGTAGATGTTTCAACTTTTACTGTCCATCGGGCGTATTCGGGTTGGTTAATGACCTATTCATGGTCTAGGAAGATCGTTTTCCCCACCTCCCAAAAAAATACACTCAACACCTCCCTGCCCCAACCCAATCCTTCACACTTATTAGTTTTCACTTCACTCCCCTGTACATATAGTTGCACTGCTACAAGGTCCTTCCTCCGTTTTTTAAACATGCCATAGTTTTCTGCTTGTGTGCTTACCAGCACATGATTCTCCCCCTCCCCCCATTCATATTAATGGACCGGAAAATCACGGGCTGGTTAGTGCAGAAGTGGAAAACCCCAGCCACAACGTATAATGGCGACGCACTTCCTGAGTCAGCCTTCTAGTGTTGCAAATGCATTAAAAATGTGTGCCTTTTAATTGTAAAAGTTACAGCCCAAGTGTGAGTTAAGGTTTATTTGGGTGGTGCAGACTATAAGGACTGTTGTGCAGAACTCCTGTATTTAAGGCAACTGATCACAAGAATGCTATGGCCATGAAATACAATGAATGCAAAGTTTCAGTATGGTTGTACTGTTTTGATATCTTTACATAGTTAACCATTTTCTCAAAATAAAGCTTTTAACATACAAATTGTAGTTCTTCAAGATCAGCCATGACCTGATTTCTTGAGGATTCACTCCAAAGAATGGCCGAAACTTCAGCTCTGCACAACAAAAAGACACCTTTTATAGTCAGTTTTATAGCAAATTGAATTAATTTGCCTACAAGTACAAAATAAAATGATTAACTTTTTAGCACGTTACATTTTTTTCCCAATCTTAGCTTGGATTTTCTAAAATCTCTCTTCTCTTTCAGAACATTTACCAAAGCTACAAGTTAGATCCTATTCAGCAGCAAGGTAATATTTTCTACTGTTATTATTTAAGGAAATGAATATTGGGATTGGGTATCATCTTTAATACAGTCAATATCTGGATAAAACCAGGACCCTGAAATCCACACATTTTTACCAAATTCAGTACGTTCCTGTGTTAAACAGTTAACTATTGGGAAGACTGAAGCCATTGTCTTTGGCTCCCGCTGTAAATTCCCTGACCTTGCTACTGATTCTAGTCCTCTCCCCGACCACTATCTCTGGTTGACCCCGACTGTTTGTAACCTCTGCGTCCTATTTGACCCAGAGCTTCCAATCCCATATCTTATCATAAAGATCACCTACTTTCACCTCCGTAAAATCGCCGATCTCTGCACTGCACTGCCACAGCCTATCTGCTGCCAAAACATTCATCTATAACTTTGGTACCTCCAGGCTCAACTATTCCAATGTTCTCGTAGCTGATCTCCCATCCTCCACCCTTCTTAAACTTCAGCTCTTCCAGAACTCTGCTGTCTATATCCTATCCCTCACCAAGTCCCACTTACCCATCACCCCTGTGCTACTTTGGCTCCCGGTCCCCAGGCGTGTCAAATTTTAAATTCTCTTCCTTTTATTCAAATTCCTTCAAGGCTTTGTCTCTTCCTATCTCTCTAACCTACTCCAGTCCTATTACCCTCCGAGTACTTTGCATTCCTCCAACCTTGCCCTCTTGTGCATCTCAAAATCCCTTTGCTCCACCAATGGCGGACGTGCCTTCAGTTGTCTAGGCCCTAAACCTCTGAAATTTTCTCCCTAAACCTCTCTGCCTCTCCACCTCTATCTCCTGTTGTCGGGAAATTGCTAGCGTCTATAATTAAGGATAGGGTGACTGAACACCTTGAAAATTTTCAGTTGATCAGAGAAAGCCAGCATGGATTTGTAAAGGGTAGGTCATGCCTGATAAACCTGATTTAATTTTTTGAAGAGGTGACTAAAGTAGTGGACAGGGGAATGTCTATGAATGGTATTTATGTAGACTTCCAGAAGGCATTTGATAAAGTCCCACATAAGAGACTGTTAACTAAGGTAGAAGCCCACGGAATTGAAGGCAAATTATTGACCTGGTTAGGAAATTGGTTGAGCGGCCGGAGACAGAGTAGGGATAATGGGTAGGTACTCAAATTGGCAGGAGGTGACTAGTGGTGTCCCGCAGGGATCTGTGTTGGGGCCTCAACTATTCACAGTATTTATTAACAATTTAAATGATGGTACAGAAAGTCATATATCCAAATTTGCTGATGACACAATGATAGGGCAACATTTAGGCAGTGTAGATGAAAGCATAAAATTACAAAGGGATATTGATAGATTAAGTGAATGGGCAAAACTGTGGCAAATGGATTTCAATGTAAGTAAATGTGAGGTCATCCACTTTGGTGTGAAAAAGGATAGAACAGGGTGTTTCTAAATGGTAAAAAGCTGAAAACAGTGGAGGTCCAAAGAGATTTGGGGGTCCAGGTACATAGATCATTAAAATGTCATGAACAGGTACAGAAAATAATCAAAAATGCTAATGGAATGCTGGCCTTTATATCTAGAGGACTAGAATACAAGGGGGTAGAAGTTATGCTGCAGCTATACAAAACCCTGGTTAGACCACACCTGGAGTACTGTGAGCAGTTCTGGGCACCACACCTTTAGGAAGGATATATTGACCTTGGAGCGAGTGCAGCGTAAAAAAAAATCCCGGTGGACATTGTGCAAACCACGCACTTCAAATGCAAAGCATGGGAGCCGGTGTCAAAAACATGTTTTGTAAACTGCTTTAAACTTGCTGGATGGTCTGCAGAAAATGGTAGCCAAAAGAAGGGGGCGCATCTGTCTGAAACAAAATTACAGGAAATTGAATTTGTAAAGAACCAAGCCCCTACACGAGCAACTGTGAGTGATGAGGACATTATTGAATCGGTGACATTGAGTAGGGGAGACGATGAGGAAACTTCTAGTGATGAGGATGTGGAAGGCACAGAAGCAGTTGTTACTTCACTGGATGAGTTCAGAAAGGCAATCGCAACTGTGCAAAACTTCCCAGCCATTACCTGGAACTGAGGAACCTTTTGGACCAGTTAACAAGGTAGAAAAAGTATGCTTTGAAAAAAGCACGAATAATATGAAATATAGAATTTTTAACAATAAAATGATGTTCAATTCAAATTGGTATTTTCTCAATTTTTCTGATGCAGCAAATCACCAAACCCTACTGAACACCCTGATATAAAAATCTTTTGTGCCGGGCCCGAGGGGGTTCATTATAGTGAAGTTCAACTGTAAATGGATGTTGTCTCTGACTCAAGGGAATAAATGTCTAAATGGAAAATGAATAATTAGGAAACAGAGGCAAGGTGATAAGTATTATGTGATAGTGGGCAGAAGCAGATGCTGAGAAGGTGATGGTATTTTTAAAAATATATAATTTTTAAATTTCTTTGCAGCTCATCTAACTGTTATCCTGGAAAACTTCATTTTGTTTTCAATATTGTTGAGTTCCCATCCTCCCCTGAGCAGCCTATTGCCCGAAGAGGAGTATGCACAGGTTGGCTGGTAGAGCAGGTTGCACCAATGCTTCAAAGCTATGAAAGCAAAGCTACAATTGGCGACTGCTTGTCAAATGGGTTTGCACTGCCACAGGTATGTACCATGTGATAAAACTTTAGAAGTGAAGCCATGCTCCAATTGCATTATGTTCAGACTCATTTTAGCAGTAGTGTACTTGTAGAGTAGATTTTTGTTTAGAACCTTGCAAAATAGTTGCAGCCTTTCTTCTCCCCTCCCCAGTCCTACCTTCAGTTTGCAGTGCTGCATGCTTTAGATGGGCATACATACTGAGATTGGGTTTGAGGTGGAACTGTAAGCAAAGTCCGGATGAAAGTGGGGAGCCATGATTTAAGAATACACATTCCACAAATATTGATCTAATGACAAGTGACCTCAAAGAAAGAAAGAAAGACTTGCATTTATATAGCACCTTTCACAACCACCGGACGTCTCAAAGCGCTTTGCAGCCAATGAAGTATTTTTGAAATGGAGTCACTGTTATAATGTGGGAAATGCGACAGCCAATTTGCGCACAGCAAGGTCCCACAAACAGCAATGTGATAATGACCAGATAATCTGTTTTTGTTATGTTGGTGGAGGGATAAATATTGGCCAGGACACCGGGGATAAATCCCCTACTCTTCTTCGAAATAGTGCCATGGGATCTTTTACGTCCACCTGAGAGCGCAGACGGGGCCTCGGTTTAACGTCTCATCCAAAAGACAGCACCTCTGTCAGTACAGCACTCCCTCAGCACTACACTGGCGTGTCAGTCTAGATTTATGTGCTCAAGTCCCTGGAGTGGGACTTGAACCCACAACCTTCTGACTCAGGCGAGTGTGCTACCAACTGAGCCACAGCTGACACTCAAAGTCACTGGTATACATGTAGCTGTCAGCCTATATCCTTTAGTCAGTAATCCTTAAATCCTGTGCAATAAATGCATATTGCTAATTGTTATATACCTCAGATTAGTCAAATGGCTCTATAGCAAAATATGCTGCAGTGCATTTATTACAGAACATAGAGTAACTCGAAAACTGATGAGTTCTTTCAACAATTGTATTGCACATTTTAATTTTTTTGCTGACATTCTGGGTAATGTGCTGTAATAGGGATTTGAACCTAGGATTACCTAATGCTGATGGAACCATAACACTTTGCAAAGCCAACACTTTCAGGAAAATATGACAAGGGGGAAAGATGCAGTTTGTGAAAGAAGTTAAAATGTTTTACATAAAATTCTGGAATGGCTTTCCTTGATCCTAACTTTTGAATAAACTTTCTTTTGCAGATTTCTATTTTCAGCCGGCAAAACACATATTTCCATCTACCCGCTGATACTGCAGTTCCTATTATCATGGTGGGTCCTGGAACTGGCATTGCTCCCTTCATAGGTTTCCTACAGCACCGGTATGTGACCTGTTTTTAATATCAGTACTAACTGTGAAAACGTTTTTAAAAATGAGTGTATATTTAACTGTTATGGTTTTCATCAAGTTTGAGAGATTGATAGTTAAAGGTGAAGGGAAGACCAGGGAGTATTTTTTGCTTAAAGTACTGTCCCTTTTCTAGAAGACTAGTCAATCTGCTGTGGCATTGCACACGGGGAGCAGTATTTGAATCAAGCAGATTTAGAGACGTGAGGTTAATTGGACTAAGGTGCAGTGGAGGAAAAGGAGAGGGGGATGAGGGCGGGAGAAGATGGGGTGGGGTGAGGGGCGGGAGAGAGGGGCACAGGAGAAGAGATGGGGAAAGGAGTGGGAGGAGGTATGGGGACAAGGGGAGCAAAGGCAGAAAAACTACCTCAGTGGAGGAAGGGGGATGGCTGCAAAGATATCTCTGTGGGGTGAGGAAGGAAAGCAGTCAGTAGGGAGGAGAGGGTGAGCAAATAATCTTTCACTTATATTTTCAGTGTCAGTGCATTTACCATTTGATACCCTAAATCAACTTTACAACTTGCTAATCTCCATTAGGGATGAGATTCCATCCTGTAGATGTCCCAGCAGGGAGGCAACGAACATTATCAGCAGCAGGAAAGGGTGGGGTTGGGGTGGGTCACTGTGGGAGAAAGAGAAGGGAGGCAAACAAGGAAAACATAAAAGGAAACAAGAAAAAAAGCAAAAGTACTTCATATACCAAATGGCAATGCTCATCATTATCATAGAAACATTGAATAATACAGCACAGAAAGGGGACATTCAGCCCATTGTGCCTGTGCCGGCTCTTTGAAAGACCTATCCAATTACTCACCTGCTCACAGCCCTGAAAATTTTTCGCCTTCAAGTATATATCCAATTCCCTTTTGAAAGTTATTACTGAATTTGCTTCCACCACCCTTTTAGGTAGTGCATTCCAGATCGTAACTCACTGTTTTAAAAAAAAAAAATGAATTCTCCTCATCTCCTCCCCTCTGGGGAGAACTTTTCCAGAACCCCAATGACCTTTTGTAATTAGAAGAGTTTGCCTGTTTGGAAAGCACGGCAGTTTGAATGTAGCTCACGTTTTGTTGGAGCTTATTTTTCATGTGTAGATGGATGTATTAGAGTCTGTGATGACTCGGATTTAGAATGGTAGAAATTGCATTTGGAAATGAGATTGAGATAAATGCAGGTAGCGGTTTATAAGTATTAATGGTATACCAGTGACCCATCTCCTCCCTCTGTGGCATTGCTTGTGGTGACATTATCAGGGTATAATAGTGGAAGTTTCAAGTTGCTGTACTGACTTGCATAGTGTGGGGATTGGAAGATCAGTAGATTTGGAGGGCACTGTTCCTAACTTCTATTTTACTGTGAAGTCCAATATTTTGTATATTTCATTTAGTGGGAGGAAGGGGGATAAAGCTTTGCAATACAAAAACTGTAATATCTAATTCATGACACAGCCATTCCACTTAACGACTAGCTGCTGATGGGTCACCTTCAACTTCAGGCATTGTGTAATATTGGCATTCAGATTTTATTCGGTGTAGTATTTCTCCACTAATAGATCTGACTTTGGGTATCGAGAAAGTCTTTTGATATCTATAAGCAATTTGAGACCTGTTTGAAGAGGCACTCATTCAGTTTCAGAAGAAACAGAAGTTATGAGCACTAGTGTTAATCTGGGTGCTAAATCTAAGCATTCTCTCAAAATCAGTATGACTTGCCAGGGTTCCTTTCAGAGTAAAGGCTCTTTTATCCGACTGGTTTATGTGCCCATGCTCTGTTATTGGCTTCCATGGCTTTTGAAAGAAGACGATAGCTTAGAAGACGTAACCTCTCTGCCCCATGCTATCTGATCTCAGCTGCCGCATTGGCTGTGCCTCCCTTGGAGCCAGTGAGGTTACAATTGAATGCGAAAGGGAAAATAATTCTATTTCCTCCTTTTGTAGAAAGTTTTCTGAGAGCAGGAAGAATAACAATTTTTCATTTCTTGTTTTGATTATATAAAAACTGCTTAGCTTTAACCTATAGGACTTTGTAGTAGTGAAGACTTCTTATTTGAAATGGTTGTGTGTCATACCATTCAAAACCTATTTCAGAAGATATCTAAAAATAATATTGCAACTTATTACAGTGGAACAAAAGTTGTTAGGTTCTGGCCATTATTATTAGGTCACCAGAAATACATTATCTTTGTATAGTGTTCTGTGTGATCTATTATTTCAAGACAGGTGTTATCAAGTTATCACTGCTGGTGAAGAAAATGTTATTAGATTCTGAAATTCTTAGCAACTACCTGCATTAATGATAACAGATGGTTTTCCCCTATCTTCACAAGATTTATTTCTTCTATGCAATTTCTTTTAACCAAAGGGGTCAGCAGTTCAGAGCACAAACTTTGCCATCAGCATGTCTGATAAGGCTGGTCTGTGCTCAGCCAACAGAAAGATAATCTTATATTGTGCAAAAATTACAGTTTAATTCTTCTTTCTCCTTTTTCTGCCTCCAAGGAGTATGGGTCACAATAATAAAACAATCATGTTGGTATTGTCAAGCTCAAAGGCATCTCATCCCAACAGTGGCATGTGCCTTCAATTGATGAGCCCTACACCTTGATTAGATTACTTTAATAATTTGATATTTCAGAAGTGTTCAGCAAAGTCCAACCTGTTATTTTTTTGGCCTTATTTTTTTTAATTTATTTAGTTATTTTTCTCTCCTTTTGAGGCTCCACACCATTCCATCGCCACGAGTGGGGTAACTAGCCTCCATATATATTTATTTTCCACGTGGAAATAACAAGTCTGATTTTAGTGTCCAATGAGTCCCGTCTGCTCTCATTTTTGAATGCAGGCAGGTGTACTGAACGACAAAATTAGGCAGAATCAGTTCTGCTTGATTTCCACTTAATTTCAACCTCGCTTAACTTCCTGTTTGGGACTGCAGTAGGAGTGGAAAGCACTCACCTAAAGCAGGTGGGAGCTTCAATGTCTTACTCAAAAATGGACTTGGAAGACCTTTGCTCCATTCTGCAACTGGTAGGAGAGCTGGTCGTCAAGTCCCAGGAAGCCTACAGGAAAGGCATTCAGGTAGACCTTTCAGTGGGAGGGCATTTAAAAGGTCCACATAAGTGGAGGTAAGTGTTTTTAGATGATCTCTGGCCTCTTTTTAGCAATTTTCCTTTTGTGTTTTTTCTGCTGGCTGTTCACTATGTATGTGCCAGTTGTGTTTTTTTGCCCGCAGCCCCCTTGACTGGCACCAGTGGGCTTCTCAATGGGATGTCTCTGAGCTGACGTGTTTGGAAAAGGAAGGAGGACATATAAAGGGACGTCAAATAGGTCAGGCTGGTTGAGAAGTGCTCCATGTGCCCCTGCTGGCGCACAACACCTGCAAAAAGAAGTAAAATTACCTCTCTTTGGCAGATGGAGATGTTTCTTCCCAAAGGAAGACACGACAGCAGACACTTGGTGGCTTCACTGCTATATTTGAAAGTTTGAGCATTTGTTGTGCCGGATGGTCAGAAGCAGCCCATTCACAACATGTCCTGCTTTACATGAAAGAAGGTATGCCAGGGTGATTTGAGAACCAGCATTGCTCAAGTAGTTGCAGCTGCCAAGATGTCACCAACCATTTCTGCAAGGCTTGGCACACCTACTTGCCAAACAGTGCGGGGTCCTATCGTGGGACCTAGGGCCAGCAGAAAGGCAGTTGCAGAGCTGTGCCATGAACTGCAAGGACACCTGCAGAAATCCTGAGCATAGAGCTAGCATGGTAATAGTCAATTGGGGCCTGAAATGTGATTGCGTATCCTTGCTAGGAATGCTGCAGCGCTGACCTATGTGGATGGTGCTACGCTGGTGCAAAGGGAAATCCTTCTTGGAAGAATCTCATTGCAGCACAGCCACGATATCAGTAACTGTGAAGCGGGGCTGGGTGTTGAGATGCTCCATTATTTGTCTGCAGACTCATGTCTGCACCTAGGGTTTCCTTTCCCTTAGTTTTTGTTTGGTGCTTCTTAATCCCCTACTCCATCAGCCATGACAAACGCTGTGGGTTGGTTGAGATGCCTTTTATGGCTCTCCAAAAACATTCTTAATTTTTAAGCCTCCATTATGACACCCATCCCATTAAATTTGATTTACATGCACTTTTCCTCTCCCACCACTAGAGTCCACCCTAGACCAATCTTAGTCTGTACATGGAGTTGTGAATAACAACTACTTGTATTTATATAGCGGCTTTAATGTAGAGAAACATCGCAAAGAAAACAATGAATGCCAAGCCAAAGAAGGAGATATTAGAAGGGGTGGTGAAAGAGATGGGTATTAAGAAGCGAGGATGAGGACAAAGCAGGAAGAGATGCAGAAGAGGCCAGAGGTTGAGAGGAGGGGGTTGTAGCGCTGGAGGATGTCACTGAGATAGGGAAGGGCAAGGCCTGAAGGGATTTAAACATGATTTTTAATTTGCGGTCTCGGTGAACTAGGGAGCCAATGTCGGTCAGTGAGGGAAGGGGTGATAATCAAGCAGGACTTGGTGTGGGATAGGATAGCGGCAGCAAAGTTTTTAATGAGCTGTTTATGGGCTTTGTGATGGGAGAGGATTATGGGCTCCGAAGCTCAGCTCAGGGTCAGTTAGGACACCAAGGTTTTGGACAGCCTGAGATGGTGGCTGGGGAGGGGGATGCAGTCGCTGGCCAAGTATGGAGTTTCTGACCCGTGCCAAAGACCGCTTCGGTCTTCCCAGTTTTAGTTGGAGAAAATTGTGGTTCATCCAAGACTGGATGTCAGATAACCAGTTTGACAGAACCGAGACACTGAAGAAGCCCAGAGAGGCGGTGGTGAAGTATAGTTGCCTTATATGATGAGGGGCTCGGAGGACTGGGAGCTGTCTCCACCTCCTTTTGAGCTCTGGAACCAGTTTCAATATGAGGGGAACTGGACAGTCCCACTTCTCTATTATTCCCTCAAACCACATCTTGTGGTGAAAATGAGATAGGGCAGCACTATATTATGGAAGATCATCAAACAGTTAAAAAATGTGGGGCTGGGGGGCTTAGAGTGCATTTATATAATAAGGTTACTGTTGATACAAGGTGGTTTCCAGTGTTAAACTTGTGTTATGTAAATCTGGAATTCAGGCTTGACCTAATACCAAAGTGAAGCGGAGTGAGAACGCTTCCCCGGGAGTCTGCCCCGCTTTACTTCACTTTGGTGTCAGATTGGGCCTTATTTCCAGATTTAGGCTGCATTTGCACTATATCTATATTGTCAGTGTAAAATGAAACTGCTTGGCACTGAAGCTACAGTTGTAGGATAAATGCACCCTTAAGGGAAATTGTTGGGAGGAATTTGAGATGTGGCAGGAAGGCCATCAGAGGCATAGAGTGAGTGGTAAAGGGGAATTGTCGGTAGATGCGTTGAGCAAATGAGAGCACAATATGATTTATCAACACCATTGTTTAGTATTTTTTATCAGTGATTTAAAACCCATGGTTAAGAAACTGCTTTCTGTTGCTTTGGAAATACCATAGTCCCTGGATGATGCTGTAATATGAATGCATTTAAAAGCTTGGATTTAAGTCATGCCAAAAAAATAAAAATAGATAATGGTGTCTTTTTAAAAAAAAAACTTCTGAGCTCTTGCATTTGACAATTTTTTTCTTAGCACTAAATGTTGATATCATCTTAGTAAATACCTATTCCATGGCTTTAAATCAGTTTCTAGAAGTGTAGGTACCAACTACATTGGTGTCACCAGGTGTATGGGTGAAAATTTCTTCTTGGAAGTGTACCCTTTATAGTTTTGGTTGAATGCCCCAAGTGCAAGCCAGTATTTGTATGGTACGGCAAAGTTTTGTACAGATGCATCTCTTTAAAAAATCTCTCTCAAAAAAAAAAGACATTGTACTTGACTGCAATTGTTTGCAGTTTCCAAGATCCCCGCAGCATTGCAAAGACAGACCATAACAAACACTGACCAACATGGCATGTGGTCATCAACGCCCATAATTAAAATTCTTCTTATTTTGTCAATGTTTATGGTTCTGTGTTTTCAGTTTTATTTTTGAAAAAGTGTTCTGTGAAATTTTTGAGATTCATTTTGGACCTTTGAAAACTGGATAAAAATTAGGAGGGGAGGGATTGAAACACTTTTCAGAGAAAATGTCTTATGGGAGGAGAAAAGTTGCAGTGTGGTAAGTCATCGGTATTATTTCTCCATGTCTTCTCTGTGCGTATGGGTGTGCAGAAGTATTACATTAGGACTCCATACTGATTCTTGTTTTGTTTTAATTGAAACAATGAAAATCCATTCAAAGCCCAACTATATTGATATTCCAGAGGACAAAAGAAAGGTGATAGCCACATTTGATGATTTCTGGAATCCCTTGCATAACAAGTGGGAGGCCACCATTGCCTAAGTATAAAGTCTGAGGTTTTTAATGTGATGACTCCTTCTGGAATGCCATGCACCTATTCAACCCATTCTACAATCAGACATTTAATGCAAACTACCAATGATATCAGTGTGATATTTCTACTCCTCTATAAAGCCAAACTATGAATGTTTATATTTTATGTTTTCTCTTTGCGATTTATCTTTTCTACTGTACTAAACATGAAAGTTTGTATCTGGTAAAACTTGATCTCTTTTCATGAAACAACACAAATATAAACGAGGGCTCTCCAAAAAACCATGCGCTATTACAAGTAGCCTAACTGGCCCTTATCAGTATACTCTCCCAAATGTTCTGCAATGCATCAAGCCATGCGCACATTTGAAGATTATTCTGAAGGTTTAGGTTCGACTATGTTCAACTACAGCAAACTCTGGCACGCAGAGGGCTTGGAGGACACAATGGTTTAAATTTAGCAAAATATTAAGCTGCAGCTGCCAGAAATTGAATTGAGAAAATGGTCACATCTGAGGTCGGCATTCCCATGTCAGCAATAAATTCATTAGAGTTTTCTCTCTTCAGAAAGCATGGAATACTTACTGATATCATTGGTAGTTGGTATTAAAGGCCTGATTTGTAGAAGGGGTTGAATAGGTGCAAAACATTCCAGAAGGAATCATTGCATGAAAAAACCTCAGGATTCATATTTGGGCAATGGTGGCCTCCGTTGTTACGCAAAGGCTTCCAGAAATCTTCAAATGTGGTTGTCACCTTTCTTTTGTCCTCTTCAGGTAGAATTACAATAAAGAGTTGGTCTTTTACAACATATTCCTGATTCTGTGCAGTTTTGTAGTAACCTTGAATGTCAAGAACCAGAATATTTCGAGTTAGAAGAAATCTTTTGTGTTGCTTCCGTGCAGTTACTAGGTGCTGCAGGTGTTCAAACTGGGGTCTCCACAATGGTTCTTATTATCGGCTTCTGCCTGACATTATCGGCCAGCTGTTTTAGACTATCCAATTTTGAACTGCAGTTTATCCAGGCTTTGGCAACTCAGAGGCTCAGCCAGTAATGTGTAACTTGCGGAGGCATTCTGTGTTCAAGGTGTGCTTGGCTTTAGACATCACAAAAAAAATATATATATTTAAGTGTACCCAAACACTATTCCAAAGCTGATCAGAAAGGACTTCACATCTTTCAGTGTTTCAATGAAGGGTGCTGTATTTAT
The DNA here is from genome assembly GCA_030390025.1 of Squalus acanthias. Classification (NCBI taxonomy): domain Eukaryota; kingdom Metazoa; phylum Chordata; class Chondrichthyes; order Squaliformes; family Squalidae; genus Squalus; species Squalus acanthias. The sequence goes on from CM059428.1 coordinate 105,268,627, forward strand.
GGGAACATGGATGAAGTGAACTTGGCATATAATTAGGAGGAGATTCTGCTTGACATTGGGTTTAATTTCTCATGCATATTTTACCATGTATGAGGCTAAATCTCTGTTGAATGTTGCCACTTTCTTTCACATCAGACCATATCGTGCTATAACTTTGTCAATGCAAATGCTCACTGACGCAATGCTCACAGATTACATGAACAAAATCTTTGTATTAATCAGCGCTGGCTTTCTGCCATAAATGAATAGAATCAGAACAAGACCAACACAAGGGATCATTCAAAACATGCTGGGACTCTTCAAACACAATGGGGGTAACTTTCATCTTTGACGGGGCAAAAAGCTGGTGGTATCAGATCAGTCGCCCATTATACATCCCGCCTGATTTTCCTTTCCGTTGACTTCAATAATCGGGTGTTGTGTATAACGGATGGCCGATCTGATCCTGCCAGTTTTATGCTTCTGCTGAAGTTGAAAGTTATCCCCAATGCTTGACGTGAAATTGTTTTCCATGCTCCTCTTAATCTTTTTAACCAAAATGCTATTTCTATCATCCAGGTACTTGCTTACATGCACTGAGGACTTTTCTCTGCAGGGCAGTGCTTGTGTACAAATACACCAATAGAACCTTCACCTGAGTTCATAATATTGGAGCACAGGATTCTCACTGCACTCGAGAGAAGTTAGCTGAAATACTCTGCTTGTTCTGAGATGCAGCTCAGCTTACTGGCAAGGCGTTGTCCCATTCAATCTGCTCTGCAGTTAAGTTGAATGGAACAAAGTTTGCACGCAAGTACCTTGCCCCCTCCTCCCCCTCTGAAGTTTGATTTTTTTTTTTTAGTTTGTAAAATCCTCTTTGTTCTCTGCCACGTGCTGCACCATTGTCTTCCGTGTTCTTCTCACTGCATCCCAGTTCTAGTATAAGTAATCCAAATGCAGATTGACCGGGTTTTTTGTAAATCCAGAAACTGTATTTGCATTTCAAATCCAGGTTAAATAAGTTGGGGGAAAAAAACAGTTTTAATTGTAGGATAATGAAATTCAAAATGGGGTGAAAGTTGAAAGAAAACATGGGCTGGGGGAATGTTGGATCATGCACAAAACATCATTTCAATTTTTGTTGTACTTTTCAAATTATAGAATTCAGTTTCATTTTCAAGAACAAAATAATTGTGTCTGGTCTAAATCACTTGTAGCGTTGGTTTTGGCACATCATATGTAGAGAACATCCGATAAATTGCCTGCATAAGACACAAAAGCATTCCTTTCTTTGTCCTCATTAGCTAAGCATGGAATATAATTGTGTGAGGGGCATAGCCAAAAAGAATCATAACAGCAAGGAGCAGAGCTTGGATTTCCTGAGCTTGATGGTATAAAGGATCATTTGAAACCGTCATAGATGACTTATTTGCACCCACGGGGGATATTCGACCTATGTAAATATTTTGTGATTTTTAAATTGGAAAGATTGATTTTAGAAGGGAAGTTTGAATATATCTTGAGGCCATGATCAGCTAACATTTTGTGTGTGCTGTGTAGATAGCAGAATATTTCAGGTTACCACTGAGACTTCAATATTGCAGTTTCTGGGAGAGAAGATAAATCATTAGTGAAATAGGCTTCTAAACTTTTCTGTAAGCTAACTTGTCTTGAATGTTGTGGCACAGTGTATATATTTTATTGTATTAATTTTTTTTCAACTCTCTTCCTCCCCCCCCCCCAAAAAAAAACCAGCTAATTTTCCCCCTTTTTCCCTCTAAGTGTCTTCGTCAGGCACTCACTGGCAGAATAAAGCTTGTTGGAAACTAGGGGTGCCTAAAAATGTATATGGCTACACGAATAATACTGTGTTTAAATGATAAGTTTCGTTTTCCTGGAAAGCTTGCCTTAGAATTTGAGACAGTCTTTTTAATCAGTTAGATTAGGTGAAGCATAAACATTCCATACGGGGGCCCATAGGATGGCCCTGCCAGGCTAGTTATCTGTTGGTTGTAAGTTAGGGTTTTGACTTTGTTAATGTATCTTTAATTTGGCCAGTGAAGGCCCAACCTATGTTTCTTCCATTATTACTAATAACCATATTAGAATCTCTGCCGATAGAATTCGGAGTTTGTTTAGCAAAACTGCTTGCGAAGATAATTAAAAGTTAATTAGGAAAAGACATAGAATGAAAGGAATTTGAGAAGACTAAGGTATCCATCTTAGAATGGGCCATTTGCTAGATGAAGGTGAGATAGTGACTGGCTAATGTGCGACAGCTCTGGCTGGGGCCATGATTAAGAGGGACAGGACAGGGCCGGGCCTTGTACTTGCTGGGTTAAGGAGGATAGAGTCAAGAGAGGTAAGATGAATTCCAACGGAGGAACCTTCAAAATGTAAAAACAAGAAAGATAAATTGGATGAGATAATGAGACCCCCTTTTGGGGAGGGCTTTCATCCAAGAATTGAGACAAAGAATTCAATTGGTTGATGAGGTTTTAGAGGAACCTCTAGGTTAAATGGTCTTGTCAATAACTTGGCCTCAGGCCCACCCCTAAAAAGAGAATAAAAGTAACACCCTGAGTGCTTGCCCACAGACTGTGAAGGGGAGAGCCGAACAGGAGTTGCAAAGAGAAGTTGGGCTGGTTGAACGCTCTTTTGCGAGTGATCCCACGCTCACCAGAGAGAGAGAGATTTTGCTGTATTACTAGCATGTTATATTCCGTCCTAAACTCCGATTAAACACAATATACCCACCATATTGGTTTGCACTCGATCCTGTTTACCAGAGATACGTGAATCTCTACAGCTGCTATGGGGACTTGTTTAAAAAAAAAGTCCTACTTATCTTGAGCATTATTATTCTTTTATATCCTTCTTGACATCTAATCTTCTTTTCAAATTATCTATGTTTTGAAATCTAGGAGGTAACTTTCCTCTGTTTCTCTTTCCACTCCTCCTCCAGGCTGAGCACGCCTTGGGCGGTATGCTGTAGAAATACCTCCTGCCCGAACAGACTTGAAACCGCCTGTAGGCCCAGCTGCCAGGTCATTACCATATCCTGGATGTAGGGTTGCCAACTCTGGTTGGACGTATTCCTGGCAGTTTCATCACATGTCTCCAACTGCCCCACTCGGTCAAACAGCCATTTTTCCCAGGTCCAATTATTTTTATAACTGATAACAAGTAAAAGTGTTCAAAGAAAATGAAAAAAATAACACCCAATTTGATTTTTCTCCTGGGTTGCTCGCATCAGCGTCCAGGAAATGAATCTTTAATTCTTGGAGACTCCAGTACAATCCTGTAGGGATAGAAAGAAAGGAAGAAAGTCTTGCATTTATATAATGCCTTTCACAACCACTGGATGTCCCAAAGCGCTTTACAGCCAATGAAGTACCTTTTTGAAGTGTAGTCACTGTTGTAATGTAGGAAACGCGGCAGCCAATTTGCTCACATCAAGCTCCCACAAACAGTAATGTGATAATGACCAGATAATCTGTTTTTTTGTTATGTTGATTGAGGGATAAATATTGGCCAGGACACCAGGGATAACTTCCCTGTTCTTCTTCGAAATAGTGCCTAGATCTTTTACATCCACCTGAGAAAGCAGGCGGGACCTCGGTTTAACGTCTCTCTGAAAGACTGCACTGGAGTGTCAGCCTTGATAGCAACCCTATCTGGATGTTTACCCAGAACAGAAACACCCTTGGATTGGGTGTACACCCACAATCAGAAGAGGAAAGTGTAATAACCATAAACTCTGGGGCCTTTCGCTGCTGTTCAAAGGGGCCAACAGTGCTGTTGATCCACCTTGCTGGGCCGAGGAAAAAAAAACTTACCTGTTTGGAGATGGGAGGAGGTTGCTAGCAACCCCTTCTCAGATCCGCCAATCTGAGGGGCTGGGTGCGATCTTGGAGGCCCACCTTCAATGGGCAGGCTGGATGCTGGATATCAGCAGGGGGAAACTCAGGAAAATTACAGCACTCCAGCCCCATTAGCATGCAAACCTTTGCTTGGGGAAATCCCTGGAAATGCACATAAAACAGAAAGGGAACAGGGACCTGGGGTAAGGGGGTTCTTCCCTTTTTCTCTGCTTTGTACCCAAGCAATACATACACCTTGGGTGCAAAGCAGAGGAAAATGCCCCCATGGTGACCGGTAGATAGTATGCCACAAAATATAAAGTTTTTCTTGTGAATGGAGGCAGAGAGGGAAAACTTTATATCCATGTGGCTTACCATCTTGCAACTGTACAAATGCCAAAAATTGACCTCTGTTGAGATTGTTTCCTGCTGTCTATTTCATCAGTGAAACTTTACAAGTCAAACTTTCTGAGCACTTGTCTGAAGGGTATATATTCAAAGAAGTTATTAATGAACAAACATCATTCTCCCCCCACCTTTTCTAAGTTCTTATGGAACAAAGTGGGGGGGGGAGGGTGAAATTGGTTTTCACCAGTAACATTGACTTTGGTAAAGAAAATTGGGCATGGTGTAAAACAGGCTGCCAATTCGCCATGAGTCTGTTTCGTGCTACTGACGAAGACCAATTTCACCCCAAAGTGTACCAAAAATTAATGTGTCCAGGACCAGAAAACTGAAGGAGTTTATTGAGGAAGTGACATGGGGAATAACTCTGATTTTTCCAAATTCATTAGAGATGGGAGCTGTACCAAGGATTGGAGGTGGCAAATGTTACACCTCTGTTCAAAAAGAGATAAGATGGGCAACTATCAACTGGTGAGCCTTGCATCCAGAATAGGAAAACGCTTAGAGACCCTGGCTACTTGAAGGGGAAAAAATTGCAGGGCTATGGGGAATGGGACTGATTGGATAGCTCTTTCAAAGAGGTGCCACAGGCACGATGGGCCACACAGCCGCCTTCTATGCTAAATCATTCTATGATTCTAGAGCAGAAAACGCCGGCCCATAATTAGCAATAAAATAAATGGATACTTAGAAGGGCATGGAGCGATCGGAGATCGTCAATATGAATTTGTAAAGGGATGGGCATGTTTAACTAATCTAATAAAAAAAACTTTTGAGAGAATAAAAAAAGCTTAGATTGGGGAATGCAGAAGATTTAGTTTATATGGATTTCTGAAAAGCATTTGATAAGCTGCTGAATAAGAAATTGGTTGAGCTTTGGGGATGAGAAACAAACATGAGAATATGCCTTAAATAGTAAATTTCCCAATGCAGTGAAGGAGCAAAAGTAAGAGATGTGCAAAAATCATAAATTCACAAAAGGGACAGGTTGAAAATGCATTTAAAAAGGGCAATGTGGTTTATATTTAAAGGGATTGAATACCAAAGCAAAGAAGTCATAATAACTCTGAACAAAACAATGTTTAGGTCACATCTGGAATGCTATGTGATGTTTGGAACTCTTTGCTACTGGTGGGATATAATAGCACTAGAGAAAATATAATACAAATTTACCAGGATGAGGAGTCTGAGTTACAAGAAAAGGCTAGAGAAACTAGGGCTGTATTCTTATGAACTGAAGATCGAAGGGGATTTGATAAAAGGAATAGACGTGGCAAATAAGGACAGAAGATACTGGAAACACGCAGCAGGTCAGGTAGCATCTGTGGAAACATAGAAACATAGAAGATAGGAGCAGGAGTAGGCCATTCGGCCCCTCGAGTCTGTTCCGCCATTTAATGAGATCATGGCTGATCATCCAAATTCAGTACCCTGTCCTGCTTTCTCCCCATATCCCTTGATCCCTTTAGCCTTAAGAAATATATCTAACTCCTTCTTGAATATATTTAATGAATTGGCCTCAACTGCCTTGTGCGGTAGAGAATTCCACAGGTTCACCACTCTCTGGGTGAAGAAATTCCTCCTCATCTCAGTCCTAAATGGCTTACCCCTTATCCTTAGACTGTGACCCCTGGTTCTGGACTCCCCCACCATCGGGAACATCCTTCCTGCATCTAGTCTGTCTAGTCCTGTTAGAATTTTATAAGTTTCACTGAGATCCCCTCTCATTCTTCTAAACTCTAGCGAATATAAGCCTAATCGACCCAATCTCTCCTCATATGTCATTCCTGCCATCCCAGGTATCAGTCTGGTGAATCTTCGCTGCACTCTCTCCATGGCAAGAACATCCTTCCTCAGATAAGGTGACCAAAACTGCACACAATACTCAAGGTGTGGTCTCACCAAGGCCCTGTACAACTGCAGCAAGACATCCTTGCTCCTGTATTCGAATCCTTTCGCTATGAAGGCCAACATACCATTTGCCTTCTTAACCGCCTGCTGCACTTGTATGCTTACCTTCAGCGACCGGTGCACAAGGACACCCAGGTCTCGTTGCACTTCCCCTTTTCCCAATCTGCTGCCATTCAGATAATCTGTCTTCCTGTTTTTGCCACCGAAGTGGATAACCTCGCATTTATCCACATTATACTGCATTTGCCATGCATCTGCCCAATCACCCAACCTGTCCAAATCATACTGGAGTTTCTCTGCATCCTCCTCACAGCACACACGCCCACCCAGCTTTGTGTCGTCTGCAAACTTGGAGATATTACATCTAGTTCTCTCGTCTAGATCATTTATTGGAGAGAGAAACACTGCCATAGACATGGTAAACATAGATTTGTTATTGCCGTAAATATGTAAATCAATGAGCGCCCATGATCTCAAGGTAAGCATTAGCTACATAAAGGGGAAGACTGGAAGAAACTTTTTTTCGCTCAGTTATTGGAATGTTGCATGCTTTACTACAGGTAGTAATTAATGCTAAATCAACTACAGCATTCAAAAACTACTGGATAATATTTAAAATATGAGGTGAAAGCAGGAAAATGAGATTAGATTGTGGAGAAAGTCTGACAAAAGGACTGTAAATCAGTTTGTTTAAGTGGTCTAAATTCAGCCCATGTAACAAGAGCTGAATGGCCTCCTCAGTGCTAAACATTTCTGTTTCTGTCTGTCTCATCAAATTTAGTAGCCTGGGGATTTTATTCAGGACTCTGCTTTCTCTTGTTAGCTTTCCACATGGTAAAACCTTCAATTTTTAGCTTGGTTTTGCCATCTGTAAATTTAAGAAAATATTGAATGTGTGAATCTTGGGTTTAAAAAAAAAAGGTAAATGTTTGTGTTTCTGTTAGTAACCTTTGTTAGTAACTCCGGCTGCCAAAGTTGTGCTGTGAATTTGAACACCTTACTGAGAAGAATGAGTATATTGATAAATGGAGTATTGCGCTACTCCATGCCAAAGATTCCCAGCCTGATTTATGGCATTGTTCAGGAGCAATGTGGGCGTTGCACTAAATTTCCCTGAAAGAGCTGCCTTAATATCAACCTCCGAGGAGAACCCGATCCTGTACATGTATTTTTACTCATCCTTTGTCATCTCCATGAGTGTGATTGCTGAATTGGAGGACAATCTTGTACTGTGCATTTGTCTCCCTAGACATTAGACTAAGATTTAGATTATACAAACTAATTTCCTTTACAAAGTTAAGATTGTTGAGAGACAGGAGACCTCCATTTTATTTCCTCCACTACAGATTGTCCATATTGAAGATATCAAAAGAAAAGATACCCCTGCAAACTCTGACAAAAAATTCAAAATGACAAATACTCATCAGTCAGCACCTGGAAAAAAAAAGTAGTGAATGTTTCTGGTAGAGTGCCTTTCTCAGAGCTGACCCGGTAAGCGGGCAGTTCTGACAAGCGGTGTCTACTAAAATATTAGCCTGTCTTATCTCTTTTCAAATGCTGACAGATCTGTTGTGTATTTCCTTCTGAACTCGAGGGAATACAAGTCCAGTTTATGCAACCTGTCCTCATAATTTAACCTTTAAAGCCCTGGTATTCTGCTGAATCTGCACTCTACCCCTTCCAATCCCAATATATCCTTCCTGAGATGTGGTGCCCAAAACTGAATGCGGTGCTCTAGATGGTGTCCAACCAAGGCTCTGTACAACTGCAACAACTTGTATTTATATAGCACCTTTAACATAGTAAAACATCCCAAGGCACTTCACAGGAGTATTATAAGACACAAAATTTGACACCGAGCCACATAAGGAGAAATTAGGGCAGTTAGGTAGGTTTTAAGGAACGTCTTAAAAGAGGAAAGAGAGGCGGAGAGGTTTAGGGAGGGAATTTCAGAGCTTAGGGCCTAGGCAACAGAAGGCACAGCCACCAATGGTTGAACGATTATAATCAGGGATGCTCGAGGGCAGAATTAGAGGAGCGCAGATCTCTCAGTTGCTTAACTGGTTCCTGATGTACGTCAATATAAATGTGGTCATGATGCGGAGATGCCGGTGTTGGACTGGGGTGGACAAAAATGAGAAGTCGCACAACACCAGGTTATAGTCCAACAGTTTTATTTGAAATCACATGCTTTCGGAGCTATCGATCGCCCCTTCCTCAGGTGAAGTAAAGAGATACAGTATCAATATAAATGTGACAACAGGTGGTTTTGTGTGGTGGAAGAATACCCAACAGGAGCTGGGTTGACCCTAACTAAATTTATGCCATTGTTATGACTGGCATTTTCACACTATTCACATTCATAATGTAATGCTTGGTTGAATCTGAAGAGTTTGTCAGTTCTCTCCCTTAACCTCCTCTCTTGAATGCAATGGCTCTGAATTCACGGTTGGCGGCATCACTAGGAAATCCGCACTTACCTCGTGCGAACCCTCCCTTCAAGAACTTGCTTTCAAACGCTGCAGAGTTGTGTGCAGTGTAGTGCCCCACAGAGCCCAGGAGCTTGGGATCATGTGGGGCGGTGCGCCTTTCACTTCCTGACTCTTAGCCAATTGCCAATCCAATACTCCCAAAGTGAAATTCTGGGTAAACGGGTAATGCGACCAGTGTGGTGTTCATTGAGCAATCTTTTTATGTTGGAAATCCATTGAAATCCTAATTTTTGTGATGCCTATGTAACCTAAATTCCCGTGTCCGCCTCATGTGCAATTTGGCTGCCACTCTGACCCCGAGCCCATCACTTCTATCTCCCTTTTTCCTTCTCTTGGGCTTTTCTCTCCTGTCTCCTCCCCTTCCTGTCACCCAGTCATGCCACTTTTCATTTCTCCCTTCTTTGCTACCCCCCTCCCCCCTCAAATCTCTATCCCAACAAATCAGTACTACTCTGCTTTCTTAGTCTCCTGATGCTATCCCAGGTCTCACTTCCTGCCTGGATAACCCGCAGCTAAGGGGCAATTTTACCCTACCCCCCCCCCCCCCCCCCCCCCCGAAGGAAACTGAAACTGGCCAGATGGGCAGTTTAAATCACCCGGAGAACTCGCCCGCCAATGTCCCACTCTCTCCCTGCAGCCTACAATTTTAACCAGTTCTTCTGAGCAAGCGAGAAGGACTCCCGCTGGAAACCGGCAGGGTACTACTTTAAATATGTAGCTCAGACTGCAATGGTTTCATCAGGGCCCAACTGCTATGTTAACCAAGGGCCTGAGCTGGGAAGTGGTTGTGGCTTTCCCACCAGGTCAACCTAACAGGAAGAGGAGCTGGAGTCAGAAGAGGCCCAAAGAGGTGAGTTCGTACTACATTTTTGTACTTGTGGAGCAGTGCTCTTCTGGACCCACAAGGAAAGTTTCGGCCTCCTCTCCCCTGGACTCCCTCCCTCCCTTGATCATGAGGCCCTCTCAAAGCTTGAGTGCTGGGGACTGTTCCTTCATTCCCTGGCAGCGGCCTCCTGCCGCCCAACATTGGCCTCCCACCTAATGGACAGCTGCTGCTTCCTACCAGTTTCGGGCGGGAAACTGACCGGGGGCATACAGATGAGGCCTGGGAGCCTTGGCCTCATGCTGCAAGGGGCAGGATTCTTTGCTTTCTACACCAGGGCTCTACCCTCTGTGCCTCCCTTGGCATCCTCCAAAGGGCCCATCGGGGCAACTGTTATTGCCTCCTTACGAGCAGTAACCCCAACTGCCCCATCTGCCTCTCTTGCTGAATTTCCCACCCAATGCACCCACTGGGGGCTAATCTCATAAACCTCTTTCCTGTCCGGCTTACCCAAATGCTCACTTGAACTCTGCCAGTGCATCAATTGGCCCTCTCCCATTGCCCAGCTCAGTGGGAATGCCCTTGCTTGGTTCCATATTTACCTATCAAATCATAGCCAAAGCATCTCCAGCAATGGTTTCTCTTCCTGCACATGCATCTTCACTTTGGAGTCCCCCAAGAATCTATCTTTGGCTCCCTCTTCTTCCTCATCTACATGCTGCCCTGTGGCGACATCATCCGAAGACCTGGGGTCAGGTTCCACATGAATGCTGATGACATCGGGCTCTTCCCATCACTTCCATTTCCCTCACTGTCTCGGGTTGAACCAGACTGTTCACAACCTCAAGAGTTTTACTCACCCCCGAGCTGAGCTTCTGACCTTATATCTTCTCCAACACAGACCACCCACTTTCACCTCCGTAATATGGCTTGGCTCCACCCCTGCCTCAGCGCATCTGCTGCTGAAATCATCATCCATGCTTTTGCCACCTCCAGACTCGATTATTCCAACTATGGCCTCTTGTGCACCCCAAAATCCCTTTGCAGCACTATTGGCAACCATGCTTTCAACCATCTAGGCCTGACATCTCTGGAGTTCCCTCCCAAAACCTCTCTACCTCCCTCTTTTGTTTTAAGACCCTCTTTAAAACCCACCTCAAACCAAGCATTTAGTCATCCCTCCTAATATGTCCTTTGACTCTGCGTCAATTTTTGTCTGATTATACATCTATGAAGCACTGTTGGATGTTTTCTATAATAAAGGTGTTATATAAATGCAAGTTGTTAATGTTGTTCTTTTCTCACTCTGTAGCTGTTCTTCCTAAGAAGTCTTTCACATCTCTGTCCCCATTCATCATAGAGTCATAGAGTTATACAGCACAGAAAGAGGCCCTTCGGCCCATCATGTCCGTGCCGGCCATCAAGCCCTGTCTATTCTAATCCCATTTTCCAGCACTTGGTCCGTAGCCTTGTATGCTATGGTGTTTCAAGTGCTCATCTAAATGCTTCTTGAATGTTGAGGGTTCCTGCCTCTACCACCCTTTCAGGCAGTGAGTTCCAGATTCCAACCACCCTCTGGGTGAAAAAGTTTTTCCTCAAATCCCCTCTAAACCTCCTGCCCCTTTTCTTGAAACTATGCCCCCTGGTTATTGACCCCTCTACTAAGGGGAAAAGTTCCTTTCTATCTACCCTATCTATGCCCCTCATAATTTTGTACACCTCAATCAGGTCCCCCCTCAGCCTTCTCTGCTCTAAGGAAAACAACCCCAGCCTGTCCAGTCTCTCTTCATAGCTGAAGCGCTGCAGCCCAGGTAACATCCTGGTGAATCTCCTCTGTACCCTCTCCAATGCAATCACATCCTTCCTACAGTGTGGCGACCAGAACTGCACACAGTATTCCAGCTGTGGCCTAACTAGCGTTTTGTACAGCTCCATCATAACCTCCCTGCTCTTGCCTTCATTAGCCGAGGCATAGAATATAAGTATCCCATATGCCTTTTTAACCACCTTATCTACCTGTCCTGCTGCCTTCAGGGATCTATGTACATGCGCACCAAGGTCCCTCTGATCCTCTGTCCTTCCTAGGGTCCTACCATTCTTGATGTATTCCCTTGCCTTGTTAGTCCTCCCAAAATGCATCACCTCACACTTTTCAGGGTTAAATTCCATTTGCCACTGTTCTGCCCATCTGACCAACCCATCTATGTCGTCCTGTAGCCTGAGGCTTCCCTCCTCGCTATTTACCACCCCACCAATTTTCATGTCATCTGCGAACTTACTGATCATACCTCCTACATTCATATCTAGATCATTAATGTACACTACAAACAGCAAAGGACCCAGCACCGATCCCTGCGGTACACCACTGGACACAGGCTTCCAGTTACAAAAACAACCTTCGACCATCACCCTCTGCCACTAAGCCAATTTTGGATCCAATGTGCCAAATTGCCCTGGATCCCATGGGTTCTTTACCTTCTTGACCAGTCTCCCATGCGGGACTTTGTCAAAACCTTACTGAAGTCCATGTAGACTACATCAACTGCACTACTCTCATCCACACACCTAGTCACCCCCTCTCAAAATTCAATCAAATTGGTCAGACATGATCTCCCCCTGACAAAGCCATGCTGACTATCCTTGATTAATCCTTGCCTCTCCAAGTGGAGACTAATTCTGTCCCTCAGAATTTTTTCCAATAATTTCCCTTACCACTGATGTTAGGCCAGAGAGGTTCTGAAAATTTGTGTCAGAGCCCCTGCAATCTCCTCCCTTGCCTCACACAGCAGCCTGGGATACATCTCGTCTGGGCCTGGGGGTTTATCCACTTTTAAGCCCGCTAAAACCGCTAGTACCTCCTCCCCCTCAATCCCAGCATTTTAAGTAATAACAGTTCCATCTCTGTAGCTGCTCACATGTTCTAAATGCCTACAGGCAGAAATTGGACAGACAAGAAAATTAGGCAGACAAGTTTTCATTTAAATAAAATATGAGTACCTGATTGTTATCGACTCATCTGTTAATATTAAGGTTTTACAAAAATCACGGTTTTATTACATGCTAGTGGAGCTTTGAGAGGATGTGGAGCTTTTGAGGATGTGGGTGGTGGGACTGTGGGAGTTATTGTGGTTAAGGACACAGGCTATGGCAATTGGAATCATTTGAAGATTGTGGCAGGTTGCATATGGAAGTAATCTCTTAAATCTGAAAATTTTTGGATGTTGAGGTATAAATTTAGTTCAGTATATTTGGTTATTTATTATAGAATGAAGTTAAAAGTAATGTACTGACAGCTCTCCTGATGGATCAGTGAGCTTACTGAGCGTAGCTGAGTCATACAGACCAGATCACCTCTCAGTATTGACTTAGCAACATTTGTCCTACATTTGGTCTTGGCATGTGTGGTTAGGGAGGGGAGAAGCGACCAGGTTTCCTACTCCTGATAACTACACAGCTACTCCCTCAGAGTGTGAGTATATTGCTGTCAGCTGAGGACAGCATTGGGTTCAACTGTGATGCTGTCCACAGACAAGCAGCCTGCTGACACTCAGACACACCTGAATAATGGTCATTTGGGTGAGGCACTGCATGACGGTCGTAGAACATCTTTATGTGGGGAGAAGAAAATATTAGTGAGAAAAGAATGTCTGTTTATTTCTTGCAACATTTTCAAGAATCTACAACAGCAACTTGTATTTATATAGCGCCTTTAAAGTAGTAAAACTTCACAGGAGCATTATCAAACAAAATTTGACACCGAGCCATAGAAGGAGATATTCGGGCAGATGAGAGGTCGGTTTTAAGGAGTGTTTTATAGGAGGATAGAGAGGTGGAGAGGTTTAGGGAAGAAATTCCAGAGCTTAGGGCCTAGGCAACAGAAGGTTTTTAAACTATTTTAAGTTCTGCTGGCTTTCCATTTCAGACAAAAACAAAGGGAAGAGAATCCTGACTCTGTTTTTGGGGAAACTTGGCTTTTCTACGGCTGCCGACATCGTGATCGAGACTACCTCTTTCGGTAATTACAGTGTTATGATTCTTTCTTTATTTACGCAGTTGCTTATTCCCCTGTAACTGAGGATCCATTTACACAGTAACTTAGGGCATAGTGCAGATTCAATAAATTCTTCTTTCCCCACATTTTGCACTGTTCTATCTACAAACCTCAATTTGAACCCTTCAAATAACGATTTATTCACTTGTACTTTCAAAATACTCCTTTTTCATCTATTACTGGAACCAAAATTATATCCACACCCTCCAATGCTAAGTATTATTCAGTCCAGTTAGAAAACTTTGTAGAGCTCATAGACTGTATTTTTCACTTACAGTATTTTTTTCAGCATCAAATGGAAAAGCACAACTTAAAAGCTTTCTGATTTTAGGGTTAAATTTGATCAAGCCTGATAATTATCCCACAAAAGATTAATTCCAAAATTGGGGGTCAAACCTGCTGAAACAGAAATGTTCACATTGAAGCACTGCAATTCTGGTGTGATGCACCTAGCCACTTTGCCCATTTGGCACAGGGAGCACTTCACCTTGTCTCTGCCAATGGGCAGCATAGACATAGAGCGCACCTTCACCCACCTGCGGCAGACTGCTGAGCGAAGTTTCACTGGGTGGAGGTGCTGAGGATTTAGCTAATGATGCATATCAACTTCCTTCTGTATACTTTGTGAAGAGAATTGTAAGTCTTTATTATTTACTTAAGGTTTTTTACCTTTCAAAATTGATTTACTGATTAAGCCTCAAGTTTTCTGACTATAAACATTTCATTCCATTTTTGTCCCAAAAAAATATATATCAGCGGCAATTGATTTCACCTAATTTGGTTTGACTCAAATTAGGGGAAAAAATAAAACAGGAAAATTAGCAATTTGTTACTTTCAGTAAATATTGGTGAGGTAGTTCTAATAGCTTCACGAATCCAAAAATGCAGCTCTGGTGTGGTGCAGAGCCACGAGCGTCACTGCTCCTGAGGCTCTGGCATGCTTGCTCCTGAAATGAGCTGACCTAGCCCCTTAAAGTAAGGCCAGCCGATTTACATAATTTGATGCTGCTCACAGTACATAGTGTGTCTACATGAGCCAGAGGCCAGAATATTGGGCACCAGCAGAGCACTGCCTTTTTTTTGCAGTTGATGAGGCATAAAGACTCCATTGAAGAATAAGCAGTTGGAGGCCTACAGGAAGATGAGTCACAAATTCCAGCCCTTCCCCATAACACACCTCCACTGAGGTGACAATTCCAAACATGTGCTTAGTGCCTGGGGCAGCTCTCCGTTGCATTATTGAGGCCCCCAAATTGAATTAACTTCTGGGGACTTAATAAAGCTTGAGCACAGGCTCACAGCATGCTATATACTGCCTAGCTACACTGAGTATTGAGTAGGCTTGGGGTCTCCATATCTGGTAATATGGGGAACTGGTGCCCAATCTGCATCAGCCTAGTCGCAGTGAACATTGCATTATTGGTCCTAATTGTCTTAACAATTGTTCAATTAAACATTAGTGAAATATTTGTACTTCCATATATACTCACTATAATTCTTCTTGAAGTTTTTTTGGAAAAGAAAAAATCTCTTTCTTTAGCCCAAATAGTTGTAGTTCACACCCATGGTAGTTTTTATGATGGGACAGAAGTCTTAAAATTCATCTAAAATGTAAAAAAAAACCTGCTAATGCTGGAAATTTGAAACAGAAGTAAAAATGCTGGAAACAAGTCAGGTCAGGCAGAATCTGTGGAGAGAACAGACAATTTAACATTTCAGGTGTAGACCTTTTGTCAAATCTGGAAGGTACTACAAATGGATAGAATTTAAAAATGAACAGAACAAAGGGAAGGGAAATATAAACTTTAAATACACAAGAGGAACTGGAATGAGATATAAAATACTTAAATGGAAAATGGGAGATGGAAAAAATGTATCTTGTTTCTTTGCTCTGCAGAAATGAATTAAAATGTTTTCAAAATAATGGCACCTTAACCCAACTGAAAGTCTGCTTCTCAAGAGATCTACCCAAGGACACAACAGAAGGAAAACCAAAATATGTTCAACATCTACTCCAGCTCTTGGCTCAAGATGTAACAAAAATTTTGCTGAGTGAAAATGGTTATTTGTATGTATGTGGGTGAGTAGAAATGGATAGGTTCAAAGTAACGATCCATGTGGCTGTATAATTGCATGTTACAGAATTGCACAGAATAAAGCATATAATTCAACCATAATTCTCTCATGAGATAAATATATATGACAATAGCATCTGGGCAGTACTGCATTCTACTCTATAAAGGCACACAAGGCATGTATCAACTGGTGAATAGGTATACTGTTGAGTACATTCTTCCTGAGGTGTATGATATTGTTGATGCAGAATATCTGAATTGAATATAATGTGCTTTGCTCTATCTGTGGTAGGAACATTTTGGATTCTTTAATTTAAGCTTAAATTACTAAATATCTAATTTAGATGAAGAGAAAATAATTAGAATCGGCCAACATGGAGGGATTTCGGGGTTCAGGTTCACAAGACAATAAAAACAGCACCTTAAGTGGATAAGCCCATTTTTTAAAAAAGCTAACGGAACACTGGGTTTTATGGCAAGAGGAATAGAATATAACAGTTGAAATGTAATAGTTCATCTATATAAAACCTTAGTCAGACCACAGTTAGAGTACTGTGTGGAGTTTTGGTCTCCACACTGTAGGAAAGATGTTACGGCAATGGAGAAAATACAGCAGAGATTCACTAGGATGCTGCTGCCTGGTATGACAGAATCTAAATATGAAGAAAGACTTGACAATTTGGGGCTGTTTTCATTAGAACAGAGGAGATTACGGGGTGTTTTGATAGAGCTGTTAAAAATTATGAAGGAGTGGACAGAGTAGATAGATATAGACTGTTTCTAGAGGTTGAGGGGTCTAGAACAAAGACACATAGATATACTATTAAATGCAAGAGATTTAGGGCAAAGAGCATGAGGAACCTTTATACACAGAATGTTGTGAGGGTATGGAATATATTACAGGAATTAGTGATTGAAGCAGAGACCATGTCAACTTTTAAGCATTGGTTAGATAAATGCCACATCCAGGAATGTTTATTTTAATTTTAAAAATGTATTTCCATGCCATGGCTTCGTATCTTTACCATTATCTAAATATTAATAGCAGAGTGTCTGGTTGCTTGGACCATTATTAATTTATGACCAGGACTGTAAGTTCTGCATGGCACTTTTTTTTTGTGGAGTCCCTGAAGCGCTCTGAAGTTAGGGGTGGGGTGGTAGGGCTGGAGTTGGATGTATACTATGTAGACCATGTGAAATACATTTCAGTCCCCTGACTTTGCTCCATTCCAGGGACTCTGCAAACAAAGTGGACAACATGCTGCCCTGTTTATGATCTGAGAATAGAATAGCAGTTAACATAAAAGGGAACCCAAAAATCTTCTACCGGCATGTAAATAGTAAGAGGCGGGGTGGGGCCTATTGGGGACAAAGAAGGTGATATATGCTTAGAGTCGCAGGACAAGGCTAGAATACTTCGAGTACTTTGTATTGGTGTTTAATAAGGAAGAGGATGCTGACAAAATATCTGTATAAGCGGAAATGGTAGCGGTAATGGGTGGGGTGAAAATTGACAGGCAGGATGTACTGGAAAGGCTGGATATGCTTAGTGAATGAATCGCCTGGTCCAGATGGCTTGCATCCCAGGTTGCTAAATGGGAAGTGGGGGTGGA
Organism: Squalus acanthias; assembly: GCA_030390025.1. Lineage (NCBI taxonomy): Eukaryota > Metazoa > Chordata > Chondrichthyes > Squaliformes > Squalidae > Squalus > Squalus acanthias. The sequence continues at coordinate 105,285,839 of CM059428.1, forward strand.
GATAGCGGAAGAGCTTGCCATAATCTTCCCTAGATACGGGGGAGGTGCCAGAGGATTGGAAAGTGGCAAATGTGACACCCTTGTTCAAGAAAGGGTGTAAGGACAATCCTAGTAACTACAGACTGGTCAGTTTAACATCAGTGGTGGGTAAGGAAAAAATTAACAGGCACTTGGAGAGGTTTAAGTTAATTAAGGAGAGCCAGCATGGATTTGTAAAAGGCAGATCGTGTTTGACTAATCTAATTGAATTTTTTGATGAAGTAACAGAGAAGGTTGATGAAGGGAATGCAGTGGATGTTGTCTACATGGATTTTAAGAAAGCGTTTGACAAAGTACCACATAAAAGACTGGTTAACAAAATTGAGGCTCATGGAATAGGAGGGTCAGTGTCAGCTTGGATAAGAAATTGGCTTAAGGACCGAAAACAGCGAGTCGTGGTAAATGGTTGTTTTTTAGACTGGAGGATGGTAGACAGTGGTGTTCCCCAAGAGTCAGTGCTAGGACCACTGCTTTTTTTGATATATATATATATATATATTGGAATACAGAGTAAAATTTCAAAATTTGCCGATGATGCCAAACTTGGAGGTGTGGCAAACGGTGAGGAGAATACCAATCGACTGCAACAGGACATAGATAGACAAGCAGAATGGGCTGACAAATGGCAGATGGAATTTAATATGGAGATGTGTGAGGTGATGCATTTTGGCAGAAGGGATAGGGAGAGGCAATATAAACTTAATGGCACAGTTCTAAAGAGTGTGCAGGGACAGAGGGACCTGGGGGTTCATGTGCATAGATCTTTGAAGGTGGCAAGACTTATTGAGAGAGTGGTTAGCAAAGCATATGGGATCTTGGGCTTCATTAATAGAGGTATTGAGTACAAAAGCAGGGAAGTTATGCTGAACCTTTACAAAGCTCTGGTTAGGCCACAACTAGAGTATTGCGTCCAGTTCTGGTCACCACACTTTAGGAAGGATGTGAAGGTCCTTGAGAGGGTGTAGAGGAGATTTACCAGAATGGTTCCAGGGATGAGTGATTTTAGCTACAAGCTTAGGTTGGAGAAGGTGGGGTTGTTCTCCTTGGAGCAAAGGAGGTTGAGGGGAGATTTGATAGCAGTGTACAAGATTATGATGGGTTTGGATAAGGTAGACAGAGAAAGGCTGTTCCCATTAGCTGATGGTACAAGGACTAGGGGACACAGATTTAAGGTTTTGAGCAAGAGATACAGGGGGGATGTGAGGAAGAAATTTGACCTGGAACTCGCTGCCAACGAGGGTGGTGGAAGTGGAGACGATCAATGATTTCAAAAGGAAATTGGATAGGCATTTGAGGGAAATAAACTTGCAGGGCTACGGGGATAGAGCGGGGGAATGGGACTGACTGGATTGTTCCACAGAGAGCTGGCACGGACTCGATGGGCTGAATGGCCTCCTTCTGTGCCCTAATGACTCTATATAATTGTAACCAAATGTCCTTTAGCAGATTTTGCTAAGTTTAGTGTGGGAAATAATTTGTATCACATATTTTAAAGTTCCCATTTTGGGGTGGGGAGGCCTAAAGTTAGAAAAATTGGAATTAAAAATAAACACTTTGCAAAGGGTTGGGCAGTATTCTGCTGAACATCATCACCTACTATGTAATACTGTTTCCAGAACCTTTAATTTGAGAGATTGTCGCCAAACCACTGAGTTCAAGCAGATGGTGGTATAAAAGCCAAGCTTTAAACTTAGAAGCTTATCTACAGTAATAACTGTTTGTCTAGTTTAGAGTGTATTTTATAGAGTCCAGGCTTGCAGTGTAATTTGGGAGGAACGATCAAGTCTCCTATAATTCTTGTGGTGTGAGAGACCTGGTCAAAAGGTGGCCCCACCAAATGTGAAACAGCAGTGCTGGACAGGGTTGAATAACCACAATGCAAGAGTGCTGCACTTGCGATTTGGAATTTGAATTCCAACTAACATTGGCATTTGCATGGCAATTTGCTGGCTGGTGTGGAGGAGGGAAGAGAAACAATTTCGGGGGAAGAGAATATCATGATCTTCACACACAAATTTAGACTGCTCATTGAAGAGCAGGGAAGACCAAATTGTATCTGTGGAAGTGACAATGTCCCACGTTCTAGGCCAATAAAGGACAGTATGAATACAGAGAAATTGTAATAAAGGTTGTGGTGGCCCATGAACACTGTATTTACACATATATAAGGGGAGATTTTCCACTTTGACGCTCCAGGCACATGCCAGGAATGCACATCAAGAAATGTGTTTTGGTCCTCCCCTTCCATGATCTGCAGTCCATCAGTTTTAATGGATAGGAACTCACTGGCAGGGTGTGGTTTCCAGTTATGCCCTACACGTGTGCACCAGGATGACTGAAGTGGAAAATGACCGCCCACCACACCCATTGAGCTTTTCAATAAAGCCATGCTGCCATTTTATGTATTTTTAAAATTGTACTTTATGCAATATATTTTAAGTTTTTTCCATTTCTTGAGGATTTTGACCTGTGCCAGAACTGATGGGTAAACCAGTTTCTCATAACTTATGGACCTAATTTGAAGGGTTTGTTTAGTTGCTGCCCTATGGAGGCAAAAAAAGCATCAGAAAGTAGGACAAAAGGGTCTGGTGGGGATTTAGTGATGGCTTCAACCAGGCTGCTTTTGGAAGCTGACTTGGGAGATGGGAGTATATTTTATTAAATCAAGTTTGGTATAAACTAGAAAGGGATGTATTACATAGGATATACGGCACAGAAACAGGCCATTTGGCCCAACTAGTCCATGCCGGCGTTTATGCTCCACTCGAGCCTCCTCCTGTCTTTCCTCATCTAAATCTATCAGCATAACTCTCTATTCCATTCTCCCCCATGTGCTTATCTAGCCTCCCCTTAAATGCATCTATACTATTCGCTTAAACCACTCCCTGTGGTAGCGAGTTCCACATTCTCACCACTCATGGGTAAAGAAGTTTCTTCTACATTCTCTATTGGATTTCTCGGTGACTATCTTATATTGATGGCCTCTAATTATGCTCTTCTCCACAAGTGGAAACATTCTCTCTGTATCCACTCTAGCAAAATTTTTCATAATTTTAAAGAGCTCTATTAGGTCACCCCTCGGCCTTCTGCACGTTTTTTTTAAAAAAAGCATTATTTGTTTGGGTTGATATTTATTTTGGTAATAAAGATATTGGTTAAAGTTGGTTTTTTTTGCCTTGATTTTCTATTGGGCTATTTGTGCTTTTTGGACAGTACCCAGGCAAACTTGGCATATCCGCTACTTTCCATTACTAATTGAAAATTTTAAATTAATGTTTTCTCTTGCAGCATTCAGAAATTTAGTGCTAATAATAATGAATGCTGGTGGAGGGAGAGAGGGAAGGGAAAGATGGAGGGCTGGGCAGCCCAGGCTAGATGGGAAAACTAAAGTGTTTAGTTTTTCTTAAAAGTATATAAAAAAATCTTTGAAAACCCTGATTGCAAATGCATGACAGTTTCAAAAAGTAGCAATGAGGACTGCTTCTGTTGAAAATATATATGGGAAACAAAGCAGTAATTCCATCTCTCAGATGAACAGCCTGCTGTTAGCATTGTTTATAAATCTGCTTTCAGTTCATTAAAATTGTCTCCAGTTTATAGCATTGAAATGAAAGTAATCGTGATAGTGCTGTAGTTGGTTTTCAAAATAGTGATTGCTCTATATCATGTGATGGTAATCACGACATTGTCACATTTAATATTCTATGATGAGCTCCAACACTTACCTAGAGTTGGATTGAAATCATTAACTCTTTCTGTCCCCAACTTGTTCTCCACTCCCCTCCCCCAAAAAAGATTCTTAATTGTTCAAACTGTATGCATTATCCATGCCTAGTGAGTATTGCCTATCTGCAGTTTGGGTTTTGTAACATCCAGAAGAATTGTATCTGAGACTAGAGTATTTTACTGATTTTATTTTTGTTGTTTAAACAGAGATGGAAAGAATATGGCTAAAGATGTGGCCAATACTCTGACTGAGATTATATCAGAAAAGCTGGGAGTGGATACTCTAGAAGCCATGAAAATTATAGCCAACCTACGCGAAGAGAAACGCTACCTACAGGATGTCTGGAGTTAACTGTGTCTGGAGAGAAGGAAACAAAACAGATTTTTAAAAAAAAGTCTTTTCTCCACAGAAACTAGATACATTTTAAAAAGGTGCAAAGCGATTGATAATTATTGGAATGAGTGTTAGAAAGACACTGTCTTCATGGACAAAGTGCTTGGCAATTTTTCTTTTGAAGAACAGTCAGCACAGCTCCTTTCAAAAACATCATGTGAATAATGTGGTGATAACCCACCTCTTGATGAATATCACTCCGACAATGTTTAGAAACAAATAATGAAAGGTTGTCAAACATCTTTTCACATAATGCTCTTCCAAATGGGCAAAGATGTTTTCAGCACTGCCGTTAGAAGTTGCTGCAATATGATTATTTTTCTGCTCTTTGATAAAATCCAATATGCCATCCAGCAGCATTTTATCTGCCTTAATATAATCTCTTACTGCCATGTTTGACTAAAACAGTGTAAATACATTTATTTATGCAATTTTTAAATTATGCCTTTTAAAGCACCTTTATGGTAAGGTTGAGTTAATTATGAGACATAGAAATATAATTGAAGACTCCATAGAACTTTGATTAAGTGATATGTTATTGCTGAGATCTGCACAAATGCCAGCATTTTCAGTACATCTACATCTTGTTATGCAAATAGCACGAAGTTTAGAAATTCTTAGGATTAGTCATGAAACGTTGCGTTATGTCACATCACTTGCCTTACTAACATTTTATTCATTATGCTGTCATTCTCTACCTTTGGTACCAGGTTATTTTTATTCATCATAAAAAAGGCAAAAGTGTTGCACAAAATACATCTCTATGGCATTAGGCTCAATATTAACTTTTGTGATCACTGAAATTGTAGCCTTTGTGGACCTTCAGCAAAGGAAATGCATAATCTTTACATATTTTGTTTCATTATCTTTGTAACAGCAGAGCACGTATATGAGATCTTGTATAGGAACAGGAGTAGGCCATTCAGACCCTCGAGCCTGTTCCGCCATTCAATGAGATCATGGCTGATCTGTGACCTAACTCCATATACCCGCCTTTGGCCCATATCCCTTAATACCTTTGGTTAACAAAAAGCTATCAATCTCCGATTTACAATTAACCATTGATCGAGCATCAACTGCCGTTTGCGGAAGAGAGTTCCAAACTTCTACCACCCTTTGTGTGTAGAAGTGTTTCCTAATTTCACTCCTGAAAGGTCTGGCTCTAATTTTTAGACTATGTCCCCTAGTCCTAGAATTCCCAACCAGCAGAAATAGTTTCTCTATCTACCCTATCTGTTCCCCTTAATATCTTGAAAACTTCGATCAGATCACCCCCTTAATCTTCTGAATTCTAGGGAATACAACCCTAATATTTGTGTAATCTCAACTTTAACTTAACCCTTGGAGTCCAGGTATAATTCTGGTAAACCTACGCTGCACTCCCTCCAAGGCCAATATATCCTTCCTAAGGTGTGGTGCCCAGAACTGCTCACAGTACTCCAGGTGTGGTCTAACCAGGGTTTTTTATAGCTGCAGCATAACTTCTACCCCCTAGTACTCTAGATATAAAGCCAGCATTCCATTAGCCTTTTTGATTATTTTCTGTACCTGTTCACAACATTTTAATGATCCACGTACCTGAACCCCCAAGTCTCTTTGGACATCCACTGATTTTGGTTTTTTACCATTTAGAAAGTACGCTGTTCTGTCCTTTTTTAGGTCCAAAGTGGATGACCTCACATTTGCTTACATTGAAATCCATTTGCCACTGTTTTGCCCATTCACTTAATCTATCAATATCCCTTTGTAATTTTATGCTTTCATCGACACTGCCTACAATGCCGCCTATCTTTGTGTCATCTGCAAATTTGGATATCTGACTTTCTTGCCATCATCTAAGTCGTTAATAAATAATGCAAATAGTTGAGGCCCCAAAACAGATCCCTGCAGGACACCACTAGTCACATCCTGCCAATTTGAGTACCTACCCATTATCCCTACTCTCTGTCTCCTGCCGCTCAGCCAATTTCCTAACCAGGTCAATAATTTGCCCTCAATTCCTTGGGCTTCTAACTTAGATAACAGTCTCTTATGTGGGACTTTAATCAAATGCCTTCTGGAAGTCCATATAAATAACATCCATAGACATTGCCCTGTCCACTACTTTAGTCACCTCTTCAAAAAATTCTGTCAGGTTTGTCAGGCATGACCTACCGTTCACAAATCCATGCTGGTTCTCTCTGATCAACTGAAAATTTTCAAGGTGTTCAATCACCCTATCCTTAATTATAGACTCTAGCAATTTCCCAACAACAGATGTTAGGCTAACTGGTCTATAATTCCCTGGTTTCCCTTTCTTGCCATTCTTAAAAAGCAGAGTGACACGTGCAATTTTCCAATCTAAAGGGATTGTTCCTGAATCTAGAGAACTTTGGATGATCATATTTAGGGCATCTGCAATGTGCTCACCTACTTCCTTTAAAACCCTGGGATGGAAACCATCTGGTCCTGGGGATTTGTCACTCTTTAGTGCCATTATTTTCTTCATTACTGTTAATCTACTTATGTTAATTTTATTGAGTCCCTGTCCCCGATTCAATATTAGTTTCTTTGGAATTTCAGACACACTATCCTGTTCTACTGTAAATACTGACAGAGTAATTATTCAACATGTCTGTCATTTCCCCATTGTCATTGACAAGATCACCACTTTCAGTTTTTAAGGGGCCAACATTGCTCCTGACTACCCTCTTTTTTCCTAATGTAACTGTAAAAATTATTCATATTGATTTTGATATCCCTTGCAAGTTTCTTTTCATACTCCCTTTTTGTAGTTTTTACTATCTGTTTTGTGACCCTTTGCTGTTCTTTGTATCTTTCCCATGCTATTTTTTGCATTTTTGTATGCCCTTTCCTTTAGTTTTATGCTGTCCCTTACCTCTAGTTGTCTATGGCTATTTTTTTTGGCAAGTAGAGCTCTTGCCCCTCAAGGGTAGAAACTGGTTCTGTATCACGTTAAATTCTTTTTTTAATCATCTCCCACTGATCATCTGTCATTTTACCCATTAACAGATTTGCCCAGTTTACTGTGGACAGTCTCTGCCTCATCCCGTTGAAGTCGGTCTTACCTAAATCTAGAATCATAGTAGCTGTTTCGCGTTTCTCCCTTTCAATCACTACGTTGAACTCGATCATGTTATGATCGCTATTGGATAAATGTTCACGCACAGTTAGGATGTTAACTAAATCTGGCTCATTACTCATTACTAAATCTAATATGGCTTGCCTCCTTGTTGCCTCTAGGACATACTGTTGTAGTAAACTATCCCAGACACACTCAAGAAATTCACTACCTTTCTGACAGGTGCTTGTCTGCTTTTCCCAATCTATATGAAAGTTAAAATCCTCCATTAAAACCACTCTGCCTTTGCTACACGCTTGTCTAATCTCTGCATTTATACAATCTAGTATTTCAGAGCAGCTACCAGGGGGCCTATACACAATTCCCACTACAGTCTTAGATCCTTTCCTATTTCTTAATTCAACCCATAAGGTCTCCACTGGCTGCTTACCTCTCTTTAAACTCTCTCTTATCATTGAAGTGATTTCATCCTTCATCACTAAGGCTACTCCTCCCCCTCTGCCATTTTCCCTATCTGTCCTGTATATTTTCACCTGGTCTATTTAGTTCCCAGTCCTGACCGTCTTGTAGCCATGTCTCAGTGATGGCTACCATGTCATACCCTCCAATTTGAATTCATGCCTGCAATTCATTCAATTTATTCCTTATACTCCGTGCGTTTGTATAAAGAATGTTTATTTGGGCCACACACCTTAGCCTGTCCTTCAGTTTTACTCGCATGTTTCGTATTTCTCTCTCCTGGTTTAATCGCTTTACATCTTTTAGTTTATATTCATTCTTGGATTCAATACATCATTATAACATTGGTAGAGGGATAAAACGTGAAGATCATAATGGTCCTTTGAATTTTAATCCGAGCACGATTATGAAATTCCATTTTCCCCCCACCACTCTCCAGTTCTGTTAACTATTTCAGTTTTAGGTTTGTGTTCCTGTGTGTTCGTCTCAAACAGCTAAACGTATTTTTTGTTTAGAGAGAGTTTGTGCGTGTTGATGTTTGTGATCATTTAATTTTTTTATATATATCTATGTAAAAACATTCAAAATCTTTTAGCATTTTTAAAGTTTGCATATGCCTGAAAATTCTGCACATGGATGTTTTACATGTGACCTCTGTTCTGTTAAGAATAGTTACCATTGGATGCAGTTACACTTCAGTCATCAAAGAACTTGAATAATATGGGTATGACCAGCTGAGGAGAAATTTATTTGCACGCAAAACATTTTGGGGAAAACTTTTACTGATTGGAAATTGAACAGCAATACTTGGACTACAGACCCAATTCAAGATTAAAACTAATATCATGGCCCGGATTTTGCGGCCAGCAGTGAAGGAACAGTGCTCGCCGTTTGCTACGTTGACAGCTGCCCACAGAGTTTTTGGGGGCTTTTGAGCGGCAACTTGCTGTCATCGAGCGTCTAATCCAGCATGGCGCCCTCTACAGGGGATCTGTGGCATGTGTGAGCAAGGCGAGCAACAGCGTGGCTCTTCATCAGTTAGATTTGAAGAATCCTTACTGAGACAGGCAGTCTAAACCAAGAAGTACAAATCGGATTTAAATCCTGTTGAGAGAGCAAAGTAAAGAGAGGGAAAAGAAGGATGGTGTCGTAAGAATGAGCCTTACGCGTGGTAAACTTAATGTAAGCTTTAATCAACTTAAAACGGTGCTGCATACAAAAGAGGTCTTACCCTATGCCTCTTCCAGAGCTAACTGATCAGTCCAGTATTTATCCTGGACTGATTACAGGAAGTGATGTCATACAGGAAGCTGAAAAGTGTTACCACATTCTCCCCCCCCAAAAGATTAGGAGGCCGGGATGCTCCCTCCATTTCGTAGCCGTTGGATGAGGGAGAGCCGCACCCGTTTGGGTTCTCGTAGCGGTAGAGGGCCCCTAGCCCGTTTACCCGCTGCGGGCCATGGACCAGAGTCCGAGTGCTCCAGCCCGCTCTGTGAGGGGTCAGAACGATCCTGACTGTGTACTGGTACCCGAATGGGTGTCGGGCAGGGCTGTGGCAGATCCGTTTCTGAGCGTACGGTACAGGGTTGATCGTGGCTGCGCGTGCGAGCCCCGACGGGCTCATAGTCAGTCTGCCCCAGGTCGGCACGCTGGAGTGAGGTACCAGCCGGCGTCAGATCCCGATCATGATGAGAGGCACCTGGCAAGCCCAGAGATGTGCCTGGTACAATATCATCCCCTGGTGTCCCTCTATGTTTCGGCGGGCAGGGAGCCAGATCCCGCAATGACACGGTAGATTCCCGACCGTCAGGATACCGAATATAGGCGTAGGTAGGGTTGACGTCAGTGAGCTCAACCTCATCTACCAGGGGGTCATTCTTAGACGCCCGGACATATCTTCGGAGTAGCACTGGTCCCGGTGCAGTCAGCCACGACGGGAGAGATGTCCCATAGGATGAGCGACGCTGAAATCGGAAGAACCGTTCATGAGGCGTCGTATTTGTGGCGGTCGAAAGGAGGGACCGTGTGGAGTGTAATGCGTCTGGAAGTACTGCTTCCCAATGCTGGTTGGGTAGGCCCCGAGATCTCAAAGCCAGACGTACCGCATTCCAGATGATAGCGTTAAAACGCTCGACTTGCCCATTCCCAACCGGATGATAAGGCGTCGTTTTGCTGGCAGCAATACCCCGTTCCGAGAGATAGGCCTTGAGTTCTCCCGACATAAAAGAAGGGCCCCGATCTGAATGAACATAGGATGCCATGCCACAGAAAGCAAATACCTGTTCAAGGCAGCTGATAACCGTGGTTGTCAGCATATTGGGGCAGGGAAAGGCAAACGGAAAACGAGAATACTCATCAACCATTGTTAATAGATAAGTGTTGCAAGTCGAAGAGGGCAACGGCCCCTTAAAATCGATGCTAAGCCTTTGCATTGGCTGGGTCGCATGTATGAGTATACCACCCGAGGGGCGGAAAAACCGAGGTTTCAATTCCGCACAGACTCTGCAGTCCGAGCACATCTTCTTTACATCCCCGGTAGAGAATGGGAGATTTCGGGACCGCACGAAGTGCAGCATGCGAGTAACGCCTGGATGACACAACCCATCATGGATGTCTACGAGCGTAGAGGGTGCCATGGCGGAGCAGAATGCTCGTGTGAGGGTATCCGGAGCCACATTCTCCTTGCCAGGTCGATAGTGGATGGTGTAACCAAAAGAGGCCAATTCCAGCCGCCAAAGCTGGATTTTATTATTTTTAATTTTGGTCCGTTTTCGATTATCGAGCATGAAGGCGACCGATCGCTGGTCCGTGATTAAGGTAAAGTGCTGGCGAGCCAGGAGATGACTCCACTTCCGTACTGCCTCTATGATGGCTGTAGCTTCTTTCTCGACTGGAGGATAATGTAGCTCAGCCCCTTGAAAAGTCCTGGACAGAAATGCCACCGGACGACCTTCCTGATTCAGAGTGGCTGAGATTGCCACCTCCGAGGCATCACACTCAACCACGAAAGGAAGACTCTCATCGATGGAGTGAAGAGCCGCTTTCTCCAACTGCTTTTTCAGGAGGTTAAAGGCTGCAACAGCCGTTGTGTCTAGTGGGAATGTGCTGGCCTTCAGTAGAGGTTGGATTCGGTCCGAGAAGTTAGGAATCCATTTCGCATAGTATGCAAACAGGCCGAGGGCCCGGCGCAAGGAGGCCGGATTCTTAGGTGGCGGGAGTTCTTGGAGTGGGCGAAGCCTTTCAGGGTCAGGTTTAATGATGCCATTGCCCACACAATAGCCAAGGATGTTGATAGTTGGTTGTGACTCAATGGATTTAGCCGCATTCAATGTCAAATTACGGTGCTGGAGTGCATCCCAAAATCGTTGGAGATTGGCGTCATGTTCCTGCTGATTGCGACCTGCGACAGTAATATTGTCCAGATAAGGAAACGTATCCTTCAAGTCTTCCTGTTTGACCAGGTCATCCATTGCTCGCTGGAAGACAGCCACTCCATTAGTGACCCCAAAGGGGAGGCGACGAAATTGATACAGCCGCCCATTGGCTTCAAAGGCTGTATACTGCTTGTCTGAGACCTTCAAGGGTACCTGATGATAGGCGCTTTTCAGATCATAAGTCGAGAACACCGTGTACTCAGCCAATTTATTAACCATATCATCGATGCGCGGCAATGGGTATGCGTCCAAGTCCGTATACTGATTGATGGTCTGTGAATAGTCAATGCACAGCCGTTTCTTGTGAGGTTGTAGAGGGTTCTTAACAATAACGACCTGGGCGCGCCATGGCGACGAACAAGGCTCGATGATATCCTCTGCTAAAAGCCGAGAAATCTCAGCCGCAATAAAAGACTGGTCTTCCTGACTGAAACGGCGTGACTTTGTTATAATCGGTTTGCATCGAGGAGGGATACTGGCAAACAGTGAGGGTTCATCCAGTGAAGCTGCTGACAAGGCACAGAACGGTAATCGAGGTCGTATATTAGAAATAGTGAGTTCAGGTTTGGATCCGCCGAACTCAATGGTAAGCTTCTTATGCTGCTTTTGAAAATCCAGCCCTAAGATAAGATCACTACATAAGTCCTTGAGCACCGAAAGCCGGGTGGAGGGATACCTGTGACCTTTAAGCATTATTTCAACTACACAGAAGCCAGAAATTCTGGTATTAAGTGATGACTGAGCCATCGCAACTGCCTGGTCCGATGGAAAAACATGTAGCTTTAACTGTGCAACAGTCTGTTCCCTAATGAAACTATCAGTGCTACCTGAGTCAATTAAGGCATCTAAAGTATGTCCATTAATTGATGCTTTTGTAGCTGCATGGAATAGATTCTGAGGACAAGCAGCTGTAATTGGTGTCGTTGCACAAAGAGTGGCTGAAATTCTAGGTGTGTTTCTTCGAGAAAAAACCCGAGAGGAAGCACGATAGTTTTTAGTTGGAACATCCTGATAGGCCCTTACTGGGGCAGTTCGGTAGGACTTAGCTTGATAAGCCCTCGTAGAGGCTCTTGATAGGCAAACCTTTACAAAATGACCCTTTTTGTTGCAATGACTGCAAAACGCATTGCGAGCAGGGCAGAATCTCCGAGGGTGAAACTCATCACCACAAAAAAAGCATTTCTTAGATTGCCAAGAGGCTGCCACAGTGGGGTCATCATCCTCTTCATCAGTGAAGTCATCAGATCGATCGTCAGGGATAAAGTCCTCCCTAATAGAGTTCACCTGTGGCCTCTTAAATTGCCTGACTGTAGTTAAGGCAGCAGACCGAGGTCTGGGCACTGTAAAAAGGTCTGCATTTCTTTTTGCCAGATCTAGAGAGCAAGCCAGGTCATAAGCTCTCTGCAGCTCAAGTGTCTTACTTTCCAGTAGACGCTGGCGTATAAATGGGGAGGCAAGCCCGCAGATGAACGCATCACGGATCATTTCTTCGCGGTATAGCTCAGCTGAGGCTGCCCGAAAGTTACAGTCCATACTAAGTCTGCGAAGCTCTTGGAGGAATTTATCAATGGATTCCTCCGGCCCTTGTTGGGCTGTAGCTAGTAGATGTCTAGCATAGACCTCATTCGGTGTCTTAGTATATAGTCTCTTAAGCGTCTGAATTGCCTCCTCATAACTGTCCCAGTCTTCCACATACTGAAATACATTCGGGGTGACACAGTTGATGAGTATCCGCAACTTTGAGTTATCATCAGCTTTGCAATACTCAAGAAAATTCTCAAACGTGCGATACCAGTGTTTCCACACCTTACCGGCTGCTGGGGTGTTTGGGTCCAAGTCAAGACGCGATGGTTTAAGGATGTTTTCCATGATGGGTGATTCCCTGGATCCTTAGCTCCGAGTTCGTCCAAAAAGTTTGAGTGCGAAGTTTTTCCAAAGTTGATTAAATTGTCGTAAGAATGAGCCTTACGCGTGGTAAACTTAATGTAAGCTTTAATCAACTTAAAACGGTGCTGCATACAAAAGAGGTCTTACCCTATGCCTCTTCCAGAGCTAACTGATCAGTCCAGTATTTATCCTGGACTGATTACAGGAAGTGATGTCATACAGGAAGCTGAAAAGTGTTACCACAGATGGGATTAAGGGACAGAAAGCAAAAGTGGAAAAAAAATAATTAAAAAAAATCTCCAGCGCTAATTAAATTCTGAAGGAATGAAACTCCGTGGCAGAGAGGTTGTTTGGCAGTAAATATGACTTATACGCTGTTAAAAATTCACTTACACCTGAATGCACCAGCCCTAACTTTTTCTGCTGTGTTAGTGGGTAACTAGTGGGTATGTACCGCAACTTCACGCCCTTACATGGATTTCAATGCCGAATCTATTGGCGAGGTACCAATATAGCGTAGCCTGTGGAGGAGTAGGGTAACTCGGACAGCAACTTGCAGATTGCCGCGTTTAACTGCATGTGCAGACTCCGCAAGTTTTAAAATAACGATGAGCACTGTTAGCCTCACCATTATTCTCGACAGCAAAATCTGGACCATTGTGTTTGAAACATTCACGATGGTGCGGGCTGCCTTAGGGTAAACCAATCTTGCAGCGGAGATCTCGAGCAGGTTTTAGGCTCCTTATTTGCATATGAATGAGCCTAGCGCTTGCTTCAGGCCTGGGTAAAAGACGCCTTTTATTTGTCCTTACCCAATATGGCAGGCAACACACTTCCATTTGGAAGTGCGTATGTGCTTTCTGCCCGCCATTTTAGGGACTTGGGAGGCGGCTACGCGGTACAATTTCTAGGCCCAAGTCCAGAAGCAGAGGATGGTGTTTCTCTGCAGCCTGATAACCAGGAATACAATAGACCATCATTAGGTGCATATAGATTTTTTTGAATGCAGAAGTAATGGCGTTGAGCAGGATGAAATTACTGAATTAATTTGATGATTCTTCTAGCTTTTCCAGACATCTTTGCCTCTTGTTTACCCCAGCATAGTGGCAATATCCATCTTTAGTATAATAAAGTACATCATCCACAAAACCCGCTTCAAAATTATTTAAAAATTGAGGGTATTTTTGAAATATGAACACATTTTCTGTTCTCTAAAAATTGGATTATTTATAGTGTAATATGTTAAACACAGTCACAGAATTGTAAAAGACTGAGATATTCTCAAATAAAACCTCATTAATTCAATATTAGCTACTTATTACTCAGTGGATAATTGCCTTTTGTCAATGTTCCTCACTTCTTCCTCCTATATGAATAACCAAAATGAATGTGTGCATAATGGCATTTCAAAGATGACCTCTGGATGGTTGAATTAAAGGGGTGCTCTTGAATGAAATTAATCTGTCCTTTTTCTCCACAGTACTGCCTGCAGTAGTAGGGCTGGCAACCAGACTCTTCAAACTGAGTACAAAAGCAAAATACTGTGGCTGCTGGAAATCTGAAATGAAAAATAGAAAATGCTGGAAATACTCAGCAGGTCAGGCAGTTTCTGTAGAGCGAGAAACAGAGTTAACGTTTCAGTTCGATGACCTTTCGTCCAAACTGGCAAAGGGTCATCGACCTGAAACGTTAACTCTGTTTCTCTCTCTACAGATGTTGCCTGACCTGTTAAGTATTGCCAGCATTTTCTGTTTTTCTTCAAACTGAGTGCTTGGAATAAAGTCAACAATAAAATATGTGATGAGGTGTAAATATTTCACTCTTCCAGGAATGAGTGTGTAGCAGGTCTGCTTTGCATGTTTAACTCCTTCACCAGACAGTATGATGGGGAAACTGCATATTATATGCCAATTGTCCAGTATCTGGCAAGCTATTGCCCGGAATTTGCAGTGGGTAATAACAGCAAACTGACTGCAACTTCAGGATGTAGCACATGCGCATTCTAATGTGGAAATCCTTAAGTTGCGGTCAGTCATTCACTGCTCTGACACTGGCTGCGCTGTTGAACACAGCTCCCAAAGATGAAAGACCATTGTCTAATCCTATATGCCACCGAATTACATTGTCCCATCTCCTAACATCAGGTTTGCTTTAGGTGACAATTGCAGAGGATGTAAAACAGGTTTATTGCATAGCCTGCTTCCAGACCACAACCCCCTTAATGGGTCTTTTTCCGAGTGGCAAGTAGTGACTAGTGGGGTACCGCAGGGATCGGTCCTTGGACCCCAGCTATTCACAATATACATTAATGATCTAGATAAGGGAACTAAATGTAATATCTCCCAAGTTTGCAGATGACACAAAGCTGGGTGGGAGTGTGTGCTGCGAGGAGGATACCGAGAAACTCCAGGATGATTTGGACAGGTTGGGTGAGTGGGCAGAAGCATGGCAGATGCAATATAATGTGGATAAAAGCGAGGTTATCCACTTTGGTGTCAAAAACAGAAAGGCAGACTATTATCTGAATGGCATTAGATTGGGAGAAGGGGAAGTGCAACGAGACCTGGGTGTCCTTGTGCACCAGTCTCTGAAGGTAAGCATGCAGGTGCAGCAGGCGGTGAAGAAGGCAAATGGTATGTTGGCCTTCATAGCGAAAGGGTTTGAGTATAGGAACAGGGATGTCCTGCTGCAGTTGTACAGGGCCTTGGTGAGACCACACCTTGAGTACTGTGTGCAGTTTTGGTCGCCTTATCTGAGGAAGGATGTTCTCGCCATGGAGGGAGTTCAGCGAAGATTCACAAGGCTGATACCTGGGATGGCAGGAATGACATGAGGAGAGATTGGGTCGATTGGGCTTATACTCGCTGGAGTATAGAAGAATGAGAGGGGATCGCATCGAAACATATAAAATTCTGACCGGTCTGGACAAACTAGATGCAGGAAGAATGTTCCCGATGGTCGGAGAGTCCAGAACCAGAGGTCATAATCTAAGGATAAGGGGTAAGCCATTTAGGACAGAAATGAGGAAGAATTTCTTCACCCAGAGAGTGGTGAACCTGTGGAATTCTCTGCCACAGAAGGTAGTTGAGGCCAAGTCATTAAATATATTCAAGAATGAGTTAGATATATTTCTTAAAGCTAAAGCTGTTAAGGGATATGGGGAGAAGGCAGGTACAGGGTACTGAGTTTGGATAATCAGCCATGATCTCATCGAATGGCGGAGCAGGCTCGAGGGGCCGAATGGCCTACTCCTGCTCCTATCTTCTATGTAAGCTTTTCCACCACTTTATCAATGGCTTTAAATCTTTCTATGTGGGGGACCCCTAGAAATAATAGCAAACTCCCATGGATTTGCGGAAAGATGACTTGATTTACATCCTGCAACCTGATGCCCTCTAGTAATGAGCTTTTTATCTCTCCCAGATGCCCAACTCCCTTCTTTATCTCATTATGGTCTCAGATGATGTATTTGTGACATGCTTTCACTTGCTGTCTCCCTCTGCCTCATCTCTCGCACCCTGTCACTCAGTTATGCTTGCACTCTATCTCGCCTCTAGTAGTTATGACTTTACAGACCACCTGATAACCTCTTGAAAAACTTTTCTCTAGCTAAAATTGCACCAAAAAAGCTTGGAATATAGTTATCTTTTAAAAATATTTTGCCAAAAAGTTTTGCTTCTACAAATTATCCAGTACAAAATATACTAGGAACCCTAGGATAAATGTAATAAAGCCTACTCCAAAATGAACCTTGAGAATTCATTAGTTCTACAGACTGCTGTTGTGGCTGTTTTAAAATGGGACAGGAAACCACAAATCAGAACCTCCCCTACTTCCCCCTCTTCTGCTTTATTATCCACCAATCCCCATTTTTTTCCCCTTTTCTGTGATTAAATTGGTTTATTTTCCTTGTAAAAATGTGTGGAATGAGAGCACATTAATCTCTCTAGGAATTAGTTTACCCTATGGCAATAGTATATTCAAATGGAATTAAAACAACCAAAATATCTGTAATTAATTTATAAAATATGTATTCAGCACTCTACACAGTGTCACAATGTGATATGCAAATGAATTAGCTACTGCCTTTGTTTAACATGCTCACATCTGTTCATTTAATGGATCACTTTGTTCTAAATAGTTCTTTATGAAATAATTTTCTCGTTAGAATCTATAGGGAATTAATTGGTATCTTGGCCGTCATGCCTGTTATAGGATGTACTAACTGGTTTATAGTTTTTGTTTAAAGTTCTTATTGAATTGATTCTGGTAACCAGAATGCTATTTTGCTGTTCTAATGTTAACTGGAAGAAAATAAGAGTGATGCAAATGGAAATAGAGGATAATTATGTCCAGGAGACATTTTATTCAAACCTAGGTTTATACTGGTCAAACAAGTGAATAGCACAGTATGTAGAAACTGTTGGCCAATTGACACTAAGTTAGGGTTGCCAATCCTCCAGGATTGGCCTGGAGTCTCCAGGAATTGAAGATTAATCTCCAGGACACTGCTGCGAGCAACCCTGGAGAGAAATTACTGCTCATTTTCTTTAAGCACTTCTGTTTATTAATTATAAAAATTTTGGAGATGGGGGGAAAAGGCTGTTTGACTGATGGTCAACAATTGTCCAGTTGGGTAATGGAGTCTTTTTGCTTTCCAATTGACGTGGGAAGGCAGGGTACTGTTAGGATGAATGTTTTGGGCTACCAATGGTGGAGTGTGGGGGCGGGACAGTTGGAGGTAGGTGGTCATATGATAAAACCTCCTGGAATACATTCAACCAGAGTTGGCAACTCTGCACCGAGCATGGACATGACTCCCATTGTTGTAAATACAGGGTTAATCCTGAGAGAAATTGACATCCCTAGAATCTGGCAAGCATTTCATTGCTGGCATTTTAAAGCTAAGCTGTTCAATTTGGAAGATGGATTGTATGGCCTTGAAGCAGGGATTCAAGCCCAGCTTAACTGTACTTGTTGTCAGGTGGGTACACCCCACCCCAACCGATGATTATATTAGCATGAACTAAGAAATGAACAGGAAGGCTTGTGTCTTTAAACTTCTCAGTGATTGCATCTGAGATTTATTTGAAAAATAACCCCAGATCCTATTCTGGATCTAAAAGTCCACAATGAAATCGTGTGTATGTGTTTTATGAATCTCGGGTTAGATATAGTAGTCCTGAAACTCCTGCAGCATGAAAATTGTAGATTATGTGGGAGGAGGGGAGAGGAATTTGGGGCAGGCCCTGATTTTGCTGGATCTCTGCCCCTTTCTGCGCCTGATCTAAAATTCTCATGGGGGTGGGGGAGGGTGTTGGAAGCCACTCCTTGTGTCCAAGCCCTCTATGTCCTGACGTCCTTGAAAGAGGCAGGACTGACTGAGTAGCATCAGTTGTTCACAATCTCCAGTAGCTGATTTTTTTTCCCCCCAGTTCCATGTGCAGCACATTGATTTGAAATTAACGGAAAGCTACTGCCAAAGTGATTTAATTTTTTAAGATCCTTTGCTGTTCAGTTGGAATGGCTCCCCATCCCGTGATAGAGCAGCAGGTCCGAAAGTCCCCCTCCCCCAAGGATGGACACTTGGGAAGCATCTTAAATGTGCAGATGCCCATCCCCTTCATGAATAAGACCCTGCTGTGAGATATAGCATTGGGTCAATACCAGACCAGACAGGCAGACAAGTCTCCCAGCTACACTTCGTGGTGCAGTGGCCTGCCAGAAACATCAAAGAACTAAATTTTGGGCCACAAGATACAAATGGATGAGGCTGACCATTTGGCCTCTCCTAGCTTGTTCATACAGAAAAACCCTATGGTCCATTATCACAGCATTCAACTGTTTCTTAAATTATTTATGGTTTTTGCTTCCTCTGCCCTACCTGGAAGTCTCTTGCATATGTTACTTACCCCAGAAAATGCACAAAACATCTTGTTGCAACTTGATATTTTTAGGATTTATATTATATTTGGGATTTTTGACCTGACATCTGTTTTACACTAAATTCATGCACAAGCTGTGGTATAATTTTCTGGCATTTTTTTGTTTTTGTTTTTTATATTTAAATCTATTACGCCAAGAATCAAAAGATAACTAGACTGAAGTGTTCAGAAGCTCAAGCAATTAGTGAGTCTCAGCATGTGTTTGAGTCCAGTGGTGATCCACCCCTCAGATTCACTCCCTCAGTAGTGTGAGTTCCATCAGGTCATGGATGGGTAACTGAATGGCGCATCACGTGAGAGCTCAGATTGTTTGAAAGGTGTTTCATGATTATATGGATCAAAAATAGAGATGCTAAATTCCATTCCTGATATTGTCCTGTCCTTTCAATTGAAAGAGATGACACCATAGTTAATAACCTGCAAAGAGAAAGAAGAAACAAAGAATATCTGAAAATATATGAAACCGGACCTGGTTCAGTAAAAAGTTTTGATCGTTAACATGTTACACTGTAAATGTTTACCTTTTTTTTAAAATCACATTGTCTTAACTGACATAAAATGATGCAAGAGACTGAATAAAGGAAAAATATTAAACAAATGCTGTGCTTTGTCAAATCCTGGAATGAGTGCATCCGTACTGATGAGATGTTGGAGAGCTGCCCCATACTTCCTTGCAGATAAGAATGGTGCAGAGAGAATGTAACTCTGTTTTCCAGTCATGTTATGCACCACTGATTGTTGGCTGAAGGCGAGATAGTCTGTTCATAACAGTGATTGGAAAAATACCAACAGTTCAAAGTTTTAGCCTCCAGCTTATGTTTTCAGCCTTTCTGGGTTGTAAGATTAAATGTGTGTGGCAGGACCAAAGACCTTGCAAGGGCTCAAAAATGATTTACAGTTGCTTTGTCCTAACACGCATTCTGTTATTTTTTTCTGCCAGGAAAAATATGTTTTGGCTAAATTCCTGATTAAATAGAAATGTAACTTGACAGGATTACTTTAAATAGAAGTGCCTGGTTTAAGATGACATGGCAGCATAACTGCACACTGTAGAACGTTACCCTGGTAATATACATCACTATATGCTCCTAACAGACACAACTGAGCTTGTATTGTGGGTACTGAAGTGTTTTTAATCCTCCGAGCACTTACACAACATATCTTCTAATGGATACAGTGGTGTAGGATGCCCACATCCCCACGATGCATATAGCTTACATTTGAATATATTTTATTTAAGTTAAATGTTACAATACTGAATTAGGGAACAGGAAGGAATTGTAAAACATTTTTTATTTCATAGTACTCTTGGAATAAATTTCTAAAATCCTACTCTTTCTATAGTAGACATTTGGAGGCAGAAATACTTTCTCAGCAAGTTAGACATTAGTTAGATGCTCATTCATGCTGCAGACTTGTATAAGAACTAAAGCTGGGATTTTAACACCGGGAGGGAGTTGTGTGGGCAGGAACCGAGGAGGCCGGGAAACAGTCAGGCCCTCTGTAGTGAGGGGCCAGGGAAATGTTAAACCCTGGACCTTATTTGCATAGGCCCCATCAATCTCCCACGCGGTGGGAAGCGCTAACTGGGCAGTGGGCAGAGCAGGAGGCTGCTCTGCTGCTGGGGACCAAATGAACAATCAGGATCAGGGAAGACCCAAGATTTTCCTATGGGGCCTGGAGGAGCACTCCTGCTCCTCCTGGCCTGCAGGGAAGCAAAATAATATACTTAATTTTCTGGGCCTTGTCTGGCTCCGGATCCGCTTGCCGACAGGTTTTACTGGCGGGTTCTGCATCAGTCTGGAATGCCGCAATTTTATGTTAAAATGGTGTTGGAGTCCTAATTGCATCATAAGACCTCATTTTTAATACATTTACACGGCCTCTGTTTGCCTGTGGCCTCAGCCACCTCTGAAAAGTGCACGGTTAAAATAGTGGAGGGCCGGAAAGCGTCAGGAATGCATCGGTAAGTATTCTACCACAAATATTACCACAAGTCTTTGATGTAATGCCTCCCTAACAGATTGTATCTCTGCAGACAAATTGTTCTCTGTGTATATATACTGTGTAATAGATTCCCTCACTGTACCTTTACCTGAAGAAGGAGCGGAGCTCCGAAAGCTCGTAATTTTAAATAAAACTGTTGGACTATAACCTGGTGTTGTGCGACTTCTCATTTTTGTCCACCCCAGTCCAACACCGGCATCTCCGCATCATGACAAATATTGGTATATACTAAACAAATATTGAATCATAGAAGTTTACAGTGCAGAAGGAGGCCATTGTTTCTGTGCCAGCTTGTCCTTCTTGACCTGTCTACACTTTCTCCAAAGCCTCTCCTCTATTACATAGATACATAGATACATAGATGATAGGAGCAGGAGTAGGCCATCCGGCCCTTTGAGCCTGCTCCGCCATTTAATGAGATCATGGCTGATCCTCCAATTCAGTATCCCGTCCCCGCCTTCTCTCCGTAACCCTTAACCCCTTTTGCCTGTAGAAATATATCTAATTCCCTCTTAAATATATTTAATGAGCTGGCGTACACTGCCCTCTGTGGCAATGAGTTCCACAGGTTCACCACCCTCTGAGTGAAGAAATTCCCCCTCATTTCTGTCCTAAATGGTTTAGCCCTTATCCTTAAATTATGTCCTCTAGTTCTGTTCTCACCCGCCAAGGGAAACATTCCTTCTGCATCTAGCCTGTCTAGACCTGTCAGAATTTTATACACTTCTATGAGGTCCCCTCTCAATCTTCTAAACTCCAGTGTGTACATCCCTAAACTACATAGTCTCTCCTCATAGGTCAATCCCACCATTCCTGGTATCAGCCTGGTGAATCGCCGCTGCACCCCCTCCATGGCAAGAACATCTTTCCTCAGATGAGGCGACCAAAACTGTACACAGTACTCGAGGTGTGGTCTCACCAGTGCCCTGTACAGCTGCAGCAAGGTATCCCTGTTCCTGTATTCCAACCCTTTTGCTATGAAGGCCAGCATACCGTTTGCCTTCTTGACCGCCTGTTGCACCTGCATGCTTGCCTTCAGTGACTGGTGTACAAGAACACCCAGGTCTCTCTGTACTTCCCCCTCTCCCAATTTATTGCCATTTAAATAATAATTTGCCCTCCCGTTCCTGCACCCAAGGTGGATAACTTCGCACTTGTCCACATTATAGTGCATCTGCCATTTATCCGCCCAATCACCCAGTCTGTCCAAATCGCTCTGGAGCTTCCTGGTCTCCTCCTCTGAGCCCACCCCCCCTCCTAGTTTAGTGTCGTCTGCAAATTTGGAAATGCTGCATCCGACTCCCTGAT
Source organism: Squalus acanthias (assembly GCA_030390025.1). NCBI lineage: Eukaryota > Metazoa > Chordata > Chondrichthyes > Squaliformes > Squalidae > Squalus > Squalus acanthias. Next base: position 105,308,120 of record CM059428.1, read on the forward strand.
CCAGGTCATTAATGTAAATTGTGAACAGCTGGGGACCCAGGACAGATCCCTGTGGTACCCCACTTGTTACTGCCTGCCATTCAGAAAATGAGCCGTTTATTCCAACTCTCTGTTTTCTATCTGACAGCCAGTTCTCTATCCACGTCAATACTTTCCCCTTTATCCCATGAGCTTCAATTTTCTCTGCTAATCTTTTATGTGGGACCTTATCGAAGGCCTTTTGGAAGTCCAGGTACACCACATCTACTGGCTCTCCCCCATCTATTTTACCAGTTACTCCCTCAAAAAATTCCAATAGATTAGTCAAGCACGATTTACCCTTTGTAAATCCATGTTGACTCTGTCCTATCCTGTCCCCATTTGCTAAGTGCTCCGCTATTTCATCCTTAATGATGGACTCCAGCATTTTGCCCACAACTGATGTAAGGCTTACAGGTCTGTAATTACCTGCTTTTTCCCTACCCCCCTTTTTGAATAGTGGGGTAACGTTAGCTACCCTCCAATCCATGGGCACTGTTCCCGAGTCTAATGAATTCTGAAAAATCATACTTAGTGCATCCGCTATCTCTAGGGCCACCTCCTTCAGCACCCTAGGATGCATGTTATCAGGCCCTGGGGATTTGTCCGCCTTCAATCCCTTTAGCTTCCTTAACACCATATCCTTAGAGATATTGACTTGCGTCAGTTCCTCCTTTGCAAATGTCCCTATTTTTCCCGATATCCCAGGGAGGTTTTTTGTGTCTTCCTTCGTAAAGACTGACCCAAAGTATGCATTTAGTTGGTCTGCCATTTCCTTATTTCCCGTTATATATTCCCCCGTATCTGACTGCAATGGGCCAACTTTGGTTTTCACCAGTCTTTTCCTCTTGATATACTTATAAAAGCTTTTGGAGTTAGTTTTTATATTTTCCGCCAGCTTGCTTTCGTAAGCTATTTTGCCCCTCTTGATTAAGCCCTTTGTCCTCCTTTGCTCTATCTTAAACTGTTCCCAATCTTCCGCTCTGGCGCTTTTTTTGGCTATTTTATACGCCCTATCTTTGGATTTTATGCTGTCTCTAATTTCCCCTGTTATCCACGGTTGAGTCACCTTTTTAGATTTCCTTTTATGCCAGATTGGTATAAACAATTTTTGCAATTTTGTCATTCTATCTTTAAATGCTTGCCATTGTTTATCTACCTCCAGTCCTCCCAGGAACGTTGTCCAATCAGACCTACTCAGTTCCCGTCTAATGGCATCATAATTCCCCTTGTTTAAATTCAGGACCTTAGTATCTGAGTCAATTTCTTCGCTCTCCATTTCGAGTGAGAAATCGATCATGTTATGATCGCTCTGACCCAAGGGTCCCCGTACAACAAGATTACTAATTAGTCCCTTCTCATTGCACAGTACCCAGTCCAATATAGCCTGTTCCCGAGTTGGTTCCTCGACATATTGATCCAGATAACCATCCCTTAAACACTCAAGGAATTCCTCCTCCTCATTATTTTTACTGATTAGGCTATTCCAATCTATATGTAAGTTAAAGTCACCTATGATGACAGCTGTGCTCTTATTGCACGCTTCTCTAATTTCCCTCGTGATGCCCTCCCCAACCTCTATTTTACTATTTGGAGGCCTATATACCACTCCTATTAATGTTTTTCGCCCCTCGCTATTTCTTAGCTCCACCCATATAGATTCTGTATTAACTGAGTTAATATCCTTCCTTTCAATTGCATTTATCCCTTCTTTTACCAGCAATGCTACCCCTCCTCCCTTTCTTTTTTGTCGATCCTTCCTAAATACTGAATACCCCTGTATGTTAAGCTCCCAGCCCTGCTCACCCTGCAGCCATGTTTCCGTAATCCCAATTAGATCATAATTATTAACCTCTATTTCCACAGCTAATTCATCTACCTTGTTCCTGATGCTTCTCGCATTAAGGTATAAAACCCTCAGGCTTTTTTTATGCTCACATTTTTTATGAATTAGTTTGGCCCTTTGTTTTTTGTTCCTCACCCTTTTACCATTTATTTCTGTCTGCCTTTCACTTTCCTCTATTTCACTACATAGGTTTCTAGCCCCCTGCCATACTAGTTTAAATGCTCCCGAACTGCTTTATCAAAAATTACCCCGAGAACATCAGTTCCATCTTTGCACAGGTGTAGACCGTCCCTTTTGTATAGGTCACACCTACCACAAAACTGGTTCCAATGCCTCAAAAATTTAAAACCCTCCCTCTTACACCAATGCTCAAGCCACGTATTTAGCCTAACTATCCTGTTCTCTGTACTCTTACTAGCACGTGGCACTGGTAGTAATCCAGGAGCTGCCCTCACTCAGTTCCACTCTTAACTATACAATTATAGCCAGAATGTCTCTAGCAATAGTTTCTCTTCCCACCCCCACACAATCACCTTCAGAGTTCCCCAAGGACCCAGACGTGGTCCTGTCCAATTCCTTTGGCGACAACATCCGAAGCCACAGGGTCAGCTTCCAAATCTACCTTTGATGGCACCCAGCTCTATCACTCCACCATCTCTCTGCACCCCTCCACTGGCTTTGTGTTATCAGATTGCTTGTCCGCTGTCATGAATGAACCACAATTTCCTTCAGTTAAACATTGGAAAAACTGAATCCATCATCTTTGGCTCCCACCACACACTCTGTATCGTTACCACTGACTCCATCCCCACCCTGGCACTGTCTCAGGCTGAGCCAGATTGTTTGCAACCTAGTCAACCCCGAGCTGAGTTTTTGACCGCATATCCTCTTCATCACAAAGACTACCTACTTCCACCTCTATAACATCGCCTGCCTCAGCCCATCTGTCTCTGAACCCTCAATACATGTGTTTAACATCTCCAGTGCTCTCCTGGCTGGCCTCCCCTCCTAAATCTTTCATTAACATTTGCTGCCCATATCTCATCCTGCACCAGGTCGCTGACCTACTGGTCCTCCAACGCCTCTAATTTAAAATTCTCATTCTTGTGTTTAAATGCCTCCATGGTTTTGTCCCTCTGTAGCCTCTTCCAGCCATACAATCCCCCCATTAATAGTGCTATATAGATGCAGGGTATTGTTGTTTAATGACTATCGCACCATACTGATGGTTTGGAGACCACAATGCTCTTAGCAGCATATGAAATCACATTGATTAAAGCTGTGCAACTAATGTTTGGGTAGCTTTTTTTCTGTTTTTAGTAATCAATACAGAATAATACCCAGGGAAGAAGGATTACAAAGTACTGAAATAATCAATGGGCTCAGAGCACTAGTATATTTGAGTTAGTTGGACCATTATTTTCACGTAACAATATTTGTTATTCTTAATTAGGGAGATACAAGACAGATGCACAGGCTTTGGGAGGATCTTTCCCCACCGACCATTTTATCTCCGTTAAAAGCAGTCAACAGCTGCAACCGAACAGTGAAGATGCAGTTTCTAGAACAGAGCAGTGAAAGTATTGAAATCCAGTGAATTATTATTTGTGTGTGTTGGAGAGAGGATAGTGACTTCTCATTTCGATAGGTCTAACCACCGAGTCCTGCTCAATTCTAACCTCCAGGAAGTGCCATTCCTCACAAACCTCATTAGATTTTGTATCTGTTGACTTAGATTTCAGCACATTGTCTGAAAATCTTTACTCATTTCACCCTTTTCTTCAGTGTACGAACCCTCTCACTAATTGTGGAAATGACTGCTGAAGAATTTATTTTCCTAATTAAGCACGCTGCCCTCCCTACATTCCCCTGTGTTTGAAATAATTTAGCTTTTGCCCTTTTCAGAATCGTTTCAAGCTTTTCAATGAGCAAAGAATAGGATTTAAAATTACACTCATCAGTTTCTGCTGCCATTCGTTTCCCCGCATGTTCCATAATCAAACTGTTTAATCTCTGCCTGAAAATCTGCAGACTCTTCTGTTTAATACAGCTTAATTCTAATAAGTAATTTGCCCTCTCAGAAAAGCCCTGGCTGCCTCCTACGATGCGGCTTCAAAGACTTCCCTGTCCGTGCTCACAGCCAGCAAATTATTTATCTCTTTCACAACATAATGCTCATAGATTGAATAGATGCATGACCTCCCAATTTGTATTTGATTTCAAGCCGCTCATCATAATGTTGAATTCCTGAAAAGAAATGCAAATCATTCAATGTAGTATTCTAGACGATGTAAAATAAATCCCGCTCTTTTTTCTTCTAGTTTTCTGTCTTCTCCTGAAGGTATTAACTCACCTTGGGTATAGTTCCATGGGTAGCAAAAGCTCTCAAGTACCTTGATCAGGTATGTGTTCAGACACCAAATGTTGAGTAGCTATTTAATTGTTGGAAACATTGCATCCGAGCCCAATCCTCTCCTCCTCTGATATCCTCGCACATGCACCTGCAACAGGGGGCATTGATGAAAGAAAGAAATTGCATTCATATAGCACCTTTCACGACCTCAGGACGTTCCAAAGTGTTTCTCAGTCAATTAAGTACCTTTGATGTGTAGCAATATAGGGGATGTAGTAATCTGGCAATGCCTCGATTTTAAAATTCTCATCCTCGTTTTCAAATCCTTCCAAGGCCTTGCCCCTTCTTATCTCTGTAATCTCCTACAACCCTCCAAGATCTCTGCAGTCCTCCAATTCTGGCTTCTTGTGCCACCTCGATTTTAATCACTCCACCATTGGCAGCCGTGCCTTCAGCCGCCTATGCCCTAAGCTCTGGAATTCCCTCCTTAAACCATTCCGCCTCTCCACCTCTCTTCCTTTTAAGATGCTCTTTAAAACCCACCTCGTTGACCAAGTCATCTATCCTAATATCTCCCTATGTGGCTCGCTGTCAAACTTTGTTCGATAATCACGCCTGTGAAGTGCCTTGGGATGTTTTACTACCATAAAGGCACTATATAAATGTAAGTTGTTGTTGTTGAACTGCGACAGTAAATTTGTTCACAGCAAGGCCCCACAAACAGCAATGAGATAATGACCAGACAGTCTATTTTTAGTGGTGTTTGTTGAGGGATAAATATTGACCAGGATACCGGGGAGAACTACCCTGCTCTTTTCGGATACTGGCATGGGCTCTTTGACGTCCATCTGAGGGGGCAGATGGGGCCTTGGCTTAATGGCTCATCCAAAAGACGGCACCTCCAACTCCCTTTGTGCTGCGCTGAAATGTCAGTTTAGATTTTGTGCTCAAGTCTCTAAAGTGGGGCTTGAATCAAAAAACTTCTAACTCAGAGGCAAAAGTGCCATCACTGAGCCAAGGCTGATACTAATACTGAGTAGTGCCTGATTTGTTCTCCCTCTATAGCTCAGATGCTCTGAGGTCAACTTGTGGCATTCCCATTGTTGTCTTGGAATGTTTTATTTTTGAATTGACCAGTTATTTCCATTCTGACCAAATATAAAAATTTAATTTGAGACTCACTGGCGAAGTAATTATAGTAAAAAATGCCGTGTAGCTCTTTTGGTGCAAACAATAAACAGTAACTTAAAAAACATTAAAGGAAACTTAACAAATTAAATTAAAATGTTGTTGCCGGGGGTGATGATGCACTCCATTGCCTGCGGTACCCACCGGTCGCGGAAGGCCTCGAGCGTGCCGGCGGACACCGCGTGCTCCATCTCCAGGGCCACCCGGGCGTGAACGTGGCCGCGGAAGAGAGGCAGGCAGTCGAGCCGAACGACCCCTTCAACCGCCCGCTGCCTGGATGAGTTGATGGTCACTTTGGCCAGGCCCAGGAGCAGTCCTACAAGGAGGTCCCCCGACCTGCCTGCTCCTCCCCCCCCCCCCCCCCCCCCCCCCCCACCGGCCGCACCGGGTGAGCAATGATCAGGAGCGTGGGACTGAAGTGCAGCCAAAAATCGAGGGGCTGCAACCTCTCACACTCTACATAAACGTGGAACACGAACTCCTCCAGGCTGCAGAAAAGGCAGGCGGCCTGGGAGTCCGTGAACCGACTGAAAACCTTATTACAACGGGAAAAGCTGGGGCCCCAGTACAGATCCCGGGGGACACTACAAGTCACATCCTGCCAATTTGAGTACATACCCATTATCCCGACTCTCTGCTGCCTACCTGCTAACTAATTCTCTATCCAAGCCAATAGGTTGCCTCCAATTCCATGCATTCTCATTTTTGTTAACAGTCTCTTATGTGGAACCTTGTCGAATGCCTTCTGGAAGTCCATATAAATAACATCCATAGACATTCCCTTACCTACTACGTTAGTTACCTCCTCAAAAAATTCAACTAGGTTCGTTAGACATGACTTACCCGTTAGAAATCCATGATGGCCCTCTCTGATCAGCTCAAATTTGTCCAAATGCTCAGGCACTCTCTCCCTAATAACAGTTTCTAGTAACTTCCCCACAACTGACGTTAGACTAATAGGCTTATAATTTCCTAGTTTATCTCTCTTACCCTTCTTAAATAATAGAGTGACATTGGCAGTTTTCCAATCCAAGGGAACAATTCCTGAATCGAGTGAGTTTTGGAAGATCATGACTAACACATCAACAATTTCTTCACCTACTTCTTTTAATACCTTGGGGTGGAAACCATCTGACCATCACAGCCTCCCCCCTACTAACAGTCTCAAAAGCTTCATTCAGCATCAGATGGCACAGCAACCAGCCAGTAAGAACTGTGCTGAGACACATTTAACAAATTGAATGTGGTGTTTGTTGATAACCAAGAGGCAGACCCAATGCCTTCCAATTACATATATTATTACATAATATATGCTTCAGCAAACCTGGTTCAACAGATGATGATTAATTTGTTGGGGGACACCATTTAGTGGGGGACACAATCAGGAGAGGCCATGTGGGAAAGTTTTATGCATTGATATGCACTACTGAGGTGCAACTGCAGCAGCCTTTGTGTTCCTGGCATAAATACAGAGGGTCTACCTTAGCTGCTTGTAACTTTTGTAACATTTCTCTGGTCATGATCTTGAAAAGGACTGACAGCCTGGCCATATCTCTGTTGTACTGGAGATGTAGTCCAATTGTCCTTATGGTTTTGTACTGCACTAACTCTAGCAGAAAAAAGATTTGTTTCTAGAACATGCCAAACAAGGTCGAAGCATTCCACATTTGGATGCATAATTTGCGGACACCTTTGCCATCTGTTTGCTGCTGTGTAACAGGGACCGTAACCTGTGTCGGACACACTCTTCACAATTCTTCAATTTATGATGATCTAAGCAAAGGAGTGAATTTGGAAACCACGAAGCATAAACAGGATGTATATCGCAATGACATTTAAGACACAGATTAAAGAATTTTGAGCTTGTGAACATTATTGTTTGATAAAGGGTCCACTAGTTGACAGACTTACTACTATATCATTACCATATCTTCACAGATGAAATGTTCTGTAACTAACACCTTATATAGAGCTGAAAACCAGCTGTCAAGGAGTAGAGTATAGAAAGTCTACTACACAGTACTGAGAGCACCGCAAATTAAAGAATTGCATGGCCCTGTTTAATTAGTAATGGAGAAAAAAGATATAATTGATAATAGCTTTTGCAAGAAAAAAATAAAACAAAATCAACGCACTTGGTGCGAGTAGTAAATGGGCAGTTATTTTTGTGTCTCTGCTGCAAACTATTTTCAACCAAGTTTTATTTTAATTTATACAACTTTTACAAATCATTGATTTTTTTGCAGCAATTTTTTTGGAGAAGGGACATTAAAAATCAAATTGTTTCTACTATGCCTTTAAAAAAAATTGTGATCAAATTGAAGATGTCAGTTGTGGTAAAAGGAGCACTTTACATTTTAGCTAGCCCGTGTAAGCCTCGCTGTCCTATTCTCAGGCTTGTAGTTCATTTTGACCCGCGAATTACAGAGGAAATAATTAATGAATCACACAAATGCTCTTAAGTTAAATAAGGTTGTTTATTAAAGGAAAAGAAGAGAAAAGAAAAAAAACACTTATAGATTTAAATGACAATGCATTGCCCTTCTTAGCCTACCTGGCAATACAATGCCCATCTTACTCTACACTTAGCAATAAAGATGCTCTAGCAATACAATGCCCAAATATGTTCTAAGTAAATGGTCATACAATCACCCTGAAGTGGCCAGCTCCTTTTGATTGCAGCTCTCTCCTTCCAACAATCGGTCGGGTTCCCTCCTTGTTGACTGCAGCTCTCCTTGACTGCAGTAATGAAGTTACTGTAACAGCTTCTTTTATATCTTTTCCTTTCAATGGTGGACAGGATGTTACATCGCCAAGGCCTCATTGACCTATCAATGATAGCTTTAGATCATGATAACCAATAATATGTCACAGTTTTTGTTTAAACTTACAGTTAAAGCCAGCATGTGAAGACCACAGTAACCATTGATTGGCTGGATAGCTCATGCAAATCTCAACCGTGTAGCTGGCAAACTTTCTGATAAGGATTGTTTATTGAAGAGGCCCACTGAGTTCTGTGTTATCTCATCAAGGCCTAATCCCTCATTATTTACACAGACGTCTCCTTTAGATACACAATGTCTTTGTTCCTTATTGATAGCACGTCTGGTTTCACTGCTTTGCTACAGCTCTTGCAAGTTTTAATGTCCAGCTTGAAAATTGTGTCAAAAGGAAAAGGCTTCTCTTCCTTACACCTGTGTACTCAATCCAATATGCGGAGATGCCGGTGTTGGACTGGGGTGGACAAAAATGAGAAGTCGCACAACACCAGGTTATAGTCCAACAGTTTTATTTCAAATTACGAGCTTTCGGAGGTGCTGCTCCTTCGTCAGGTAGAGATACAGTGAGGGAATCTAATACACAGTATATATACACAGAGAGCGACTTGTCTGCAGAGATACAATCCGTCAGGAAGGCACTACATCAAAGACACATCAGAGCACAGCCAAGACAATGAGAGATCCGACCAAAGAACACACCCGCCAACTCAATAGACTGATCAAGACCTTCGATCCAGCACCTTCAAAACATCCTACGCGCTCTCATCCCACGTACTCCCCGCGTAGGAGACTTCTACTGCCTCCCAAAGATACACAAAGCCAACACACCCGGACGTCCTATCGTATCAGGCAACGGAACCCTGTGTGAGAACCTCTCTGGGTACGTCGAGGGCATCCTGAAACCCATCGTACAGGGAACCCCCAGCTTCTGTCGCGACACTACAGACTTCTTGCAGAAACTCAGCACCCATGGACCAGTTGAACCAGGAACACTCCTCGTCACGATGGACGTATCGGCACTCTACACCAATATCCCCCATGATAACGGCATCGCTGCGACAGCCTCAGTACTCAACACCAACAACAGCCAATCTCCAGATGCCATCCTACAACTCATCCGCTTCATCCTTGACCACAATGTCTTCACCTTCGACAACCAGTTTTTTACCCAAACACACGGAACAGCCATGGGGACCAAATTCGCACACCAATACGCCAACATCTTCATGCACAAGTTCGAGCAAGACTTCTTCGCTGCACAGGACCTCCAACCAACGCTGTACACCAGATACATCGACGACATCTTCTTCCTTTGGACCCACGGCGAAGGATCACTGAAAGGACTACACGATAACATCAACAGGTTCCATCCCACCATCAAACTCACCATGGACTACTCCTCAGAATCGGTTTCATTCTTGGACACACGAATCTCCATCAAAGACGGACACCTCAGCACTTCACTCTACCTCACGATGCTCCACTTCTCCAGCTTCCACCCTAACCACGTTAAAGAAGCCATCCCCTATGGACAAGCCCTGCGAATACACAGGATCTGCTCAGACGAGGAGGAACGCGATGGACACCTACGGACGCTGAAAGACGCCCTCGTAAGAACGGGATATGACGCTCGACTCGTCGATCGACAGTTCTGACGGGCCACAGCGAAAAACCGCATAGACCTCCTCAGAAGGCGAACACGGGACACAACTAACAGAGTACCCTACGTCGTCCAGTACTTCCCCGGAGCGGAGAAACTACACCATGTTCTTCGCAGCCTTCAACATGTCATCGATGACGACGAACACCTTGCTGAGGCCATCCCCACGCCTCCACTACTCGCCTTCAAGCAGCCACCTAACCTCAAAAGTACCATCGTTCGCAGCAAATTACCCAGCTGTCAGGAGAACAGCGACCACGACACCACACAACCCTGCCACGGCAACCTCTGCAAGACATGCCAGATCATCAACACAGATACCATCATCACACGTGAGGACACTACCCACCAGGTACATGGTACATACTCATGTGACTCGGCCAACATTGTCTATCTCATATGTTGCAGGAAAGGATGCCCTGGAGCATGGTACATCGGCGAGACCATGCAGACACTGAGACAACGTATGAACGGACACCGCGCAACAATCGCCAGGCAGGATTGTTACCTCCCAGTCGGGGAACACTTCAGCAGTCAAGGACATTCAGCCTCGGATCTGCGGGTTAGCGTTCTCCAAGGCGGCCTTCGAGACATACGACAACGCAAAATCATCGAGCAGAAACTGATAGCCAAGTTCCGCACCCATGAGGACGGCCTCAATAGGGATCTCGGGTTCATGTCACGCTACAGAACGTGACGCGACATCGTTGTCTGTCTTTCCAGTTTAAAAAAGAAACACAAAAAAAAAACAACCAAAAAAAAAGTTAGGAGCTCAACTGCAGACGGCAGCATTTGACACGTTGGACCCCCTGTGACCCACCTCATTGTCTTGGCTGTGCTCTGATGTGTCTTTGATGTAGTGCCTTCCTGACGGATTGTATCTCTGCAGACAAGTCGCTCTCTGTGTATATATACTGCGTATTAGATTCCCTCGCTGTACCTCTACCTGACGAAGGAGCAGCAGCTCCGAAAGCTCGTAATTTTAAATAAAACTGTTGGACTATAACCTGGTGTTGTGCGACTTCTCATTTTTCTCAATCCAATAGGCAGGGTATTTCTAGCTGATTGTGTATGTTACTCAGTTAGTCATTCTGCGGGTAGCACCTGCATTAAGAGAAGAATGTGGTACAAGTTTGTTACGTGTTCGTACGAGAGCAGCACCGTTGGAATTTCTATCCTGTTATGGTGTCCATTTTACTTCTTCCTTCCCCTCCTGCCTCCCTGAAATGAAGCAGCCTCACTTGTTCATGGGACTCAGCCTAAAGGCACAGCTATGAATGGAGAGAATTCCCCATGTGACTTGGGACTCCAGCCTGTGACCTTCTGGTTGGCAATCAGGTACTGACTAGCCTAGATTTTCAGATCAGGCATAAACCTAAGCAGTTCAGGTGGTGTGAAAAGAGCACTTGCCTGACACGTAGGGGCTAATAACGTGATGGCTGGTGCCCACTGCGCTGATGCACAGCAAACGGAGGCTTAAGTCACACTCCATACCTGATACAACTATCGCTTAATACTCCGGCGATCACACACTGCATAGGCTCTAAGAGTGCAGTTAGTCACAGCCTCTGTGTCCATTGCAATTTGCACCAGCAATGCCCCTCTGATATATTGAGGTATGTGCGTCTCGATCTGTAAATGTGGGTGCAAGGATACTGACAAATAGGAAAAGCCAGTGTAGTACTATTAAGAGGTTGGGATAATATGGCACTGGCCAATAGTTACCATAGAAGTACCTCAGCAAATAAGTGAGAAGAAATTTTAAAAAAAATGAGGAAGAAGAAATTTGAAAAATACAAACAATATTCTTATCTATCTAATTGTAGCCAGAGAATCACCTGCAATGGCTTCTCTTCCCGCTCCCGCGCCGTTACCTCTGGTGTCCCCGAAGGATCTATCCTTGGCCCCCTCCTATTTCTCATCTTCATGCTGCCCCTCGGCGACATCATCCGAAAACACAGCGTCAATTTCCACATGTACACTGGCGACACCCAGCTCTACCACACCACCACTTCTCTCGACTCTGCCACTGTCTTTATACTGTCAGACTGCTTGTCCGACATCCAGTACTGGATGAACAGAAATTTCCTCCAATTAAATATTGGGAAGACCGAAGCCATTGTTTTCAGTCCCCGCCACAAACTCTGTTCCCTAGCAACTGACTCCATCTCCTTCCCTAATATTTGTCTGAGATTGAATCAGAATGTTCGCAACCTTGGTGTCATATTTGACCCTGAAATGAGCTTTCAACCACATATCCACGGCATAACTAAGACCGACTATTTCCACCTCCGTAACATCGCCCGACTCCACCCCTCTCAGCTCAACTGCTGCTGAAACCCTCATCCATGCCTTCGTTACCTCTAGACTTGACTATTCCAGCGCACTCCTGGCTGGCCTCCCATGTTCTACACTACATAAACTTGAGCTCATCCAAAACTCTGCTGCCCGTGTCCTAACTCGCACCAAATCCCGTTCACCCATCACCCCTGTGCTCGCTGACCTACATTGGCTCTCGGTTAAGCAACGCCTCGATTTTTAAATTCTCATCCTTGTTTTCAAATCCCTCCATGGCCTCGCCCCTCCCTATCTCTGTAATCTCCTCCAGCCTCACAACCCTTAGAGATGTCTGCGCTCCTCTAATTCTGGCCTCTTGAGCATCCCTGATTATAATCGCTCAACCGTTGGTGGCTATGCCTTCAGCTGCCAAAGCTCTGGAATTCCCTCCCTAAACTGCCTCTCTACCTCTCTTTTATCTTTCAAGACATTCCTTAAAACCTATCCCTTTTCTGCCCTAATATCTCTTTATGTGGCTCAGTGTCAAATATTGTTTTATAACGCTCCTGTGAAGCACCTTGGGACGTTTTACCACGTTAAAGGTGCTATATAAATACAAGTTGTTGTTGTTGTGCAACACGGTGGCATAGTGGTTAGCACTGGTGCCTCACAGCGCCAGGGACCCGGGTTCGAATCTGGCCTCGGGTGACTGTCTGTGTGGAGTTTGTACATTCTCCCCGTGTCTGCGTGGGTTTCCTCCGGGTGCTCCGGTTTCCTCCCACAGTCCAAAAATGTGCGGGTTAGGTTGATTTGGCTATGATAAATTGACCCTTAGTGTTAGGGGGGGATTAAATATGTGCGGTTACGGGGATAGGATAGGAAGGGATATGTTAGGGGGAATTAAATACGTGGGGTTACGGGGATAGGGTGGGATATGTGTCGGTGCAGGCTCGATGGGGATTCTGTGTGAGAAAGCAGGGACAGGGTACTGGATTTGGATGATCAGCCATGATCGTATTGAATGGTGGAGCAGGCTCGACGGGCCGAATGGCCTACTCCTGCTCCTAGTTTCTATGTAACACAGCAATGAAACATTTAATAAAAAGACATTCACATTGGAAGTAATTTACTAATTATAATAACTCTTTCATGAGTTCTTCCTGCTGTGGCACTAGAGACGTCATGCGGTGAATGATATGAGGTTTGGTGCAGAGCATCCGTTTAATTTAATTAACGGCCTCTACAACTATTCACTGCATAATGGTCCTTTCAGGAGAAGGACAAAAACTGTTTTGTTTGCTTTTTGCATTAATTCATAAACAGTGCATGATCCATCAGAGATCACCCACCTCACATAGCAAGTGTTCTAGGGGTAGCTTTTCAACTTGCCGCCCAGGTGTAATACTGGTGTTGTGGATTGCCGCCCATTATAGAAAACAAACAAATTTCATTTCCATTGATTTCAATGAAAATTGAGCGGTTTTTATAACAGGCGGCCGGTTATTGATTCCATCTGTAAGTATTATTGGGGCCATTGATCTACGCACCCGACAGAAACCGGTTGAGTCGGGAGTGAAAATTGGAATTCCAGCAGGCACTATAAACTGTGCCTGCCTTTTCGTGGGATATGTGGAACATTCTTTGTTCCAGTCCTACTCAGGTCCTCTCCCTCACCTCCTTTTCTTGTACATTGATGACTGTATTGGTGCCATTTCCTGCTCTCACCCCGAACTGGAAAATTTCATCAACTTCGCTTCCAATTTCCACCCTGGCCTCGCCTTCACATGGTCCATCTCCGATTCTTCCCTTCCCTTCCTCGACTTCTCTATCTCCATTTCTGGGGGTAGGCTATCGACCAATATCCACTAGAAGCCCACTGACTCCCACAGCTATCTTTACTACATTTCCTCCCACCCCGCTTCCTGTAAGGACTCTATTCCATTCTCCCAGTTTCTCCGTCTCTGCCGCATCTGCTCTGACGATGCCACCTTCCACACCAATGCTTTCAATATGCCTTCCTTTTCCTCAATCGAGGATTCCCCTCCACCATTATTGACATGGCCCTCGACTGTGTCCGTCCCATTTCCTGCACTTTTGCCCTCACCCCTTCCCCTGCCTCCCATAACCATGATAGGGTTCCTCTTGTCCTCACCGTCCACATTCAATGGATCATCCTCCACCATTTCCGTCACGTCCAGCGTGATGCCACCACCAAGCACATCTTCCCCTTCCCTTTCAGCATTCCAAAGGGACCGTTCCCTCTGCGACACCCTGGTCCACCTCCAATCACCCCCAACACCCCTCCCCTTCCCACGGTTCCTTCCCTTGCAAGCACAGGAGATGCAACACCTGCCCTTTTACCTCCTCCTTTCCCACCGTCCAGGGCCCCAAATACTTCTTCTGGGTGAAACAGTGATTTACTTGTACTTCTTTCAATTAAATATACTGTATTCGCTGTTCACGATGCTGTCTCCTCTACACTGGGGAGACTAAATGCAGATTGAGTGACCACTTTATGGAATATCTCCTTTCAGTCCACAAGCGTGACCCCAAGCTTACGGTCGCTTGCCATTTTCATTCTCCATCCCACTCCCACTCTGACCTCTCTGTCCTTGGTCTCCTACACTGTTCCAATGAAGCTTAATGTAAGCTCGAGGAACAGCACCTCATCTTTCATCTTTTGGATGAGACGTTAAACCAAGGCCCCAAGTGCTCTCTCAGACAGACATAAAAGATCCCATGGCACTATTTCAAAGAAGAGCAAGGTAGTTAACCCTGGCCAATATTTATCCCTCAATCAACATCACTAAAACAGAAAATCTGGTCACTATCACATTGCTGTTTGTGGGAGCTTGCTGTGCACAAATTGGCTGCTGTGTTTCCTACATTACAACAGTGACTACACTTCAAAAAGTACTTCATTGGCTGTACAGCACTTTGGTATGTCCAGTGGTCTGCCCTTCCCTTCCCTTCCTTCTTATAGCCTTCTGGACTCAACATTGAGTTCAACAGTTTCAGTTCATAGCCACTGCACCCATTTTTTTTGGATAGCAGCTGTTGGTAATGATTCTGCTATTCCCAGTTACACCTCCTCTAGTTTCATCTTTTGTTTCTTTACTTGTCACATTACCATCCCCTTTTGCCTTGCACCAACATCCCTTTCGTCATTTAATCATTCCTACCTTCCACCCTATCATAGACTTTCGCTTTTGTTCTTTCTTCCTGACTATTTCCAGCAGATTCTGTTTTACTTTCAGATTTCCAGCATCCACAGTATTTTGCTTTTGTACTATAAACGGGGTACTGCCTGCCTGGAACCCCAGTAGGGTGGGAGGAGGCTCATGTGGACCATTAACACCGGCACAGGCTAGTTGGGCTGTCTCTGTGCTGTATATTCTATATAATTCTATTTAATTCATATTATAGCTACTGGTTTGAGGTTGCCAGCTGCAGTATAAATATGTTAGAAGTTAACAACGTTCCAAAGATGGCAAACGTTCGAGTAGAATTTAAAGCTTAATAATTGTTGGTTTCTGTATCACAGCTTTCACAGTCAGCTCAATAAAACAGAGATTCAGCAGTTTAGCAATGAAGAACCAATGATTATCACATCAATGCTGACTGGAGTGCCCCAGAGATTGGTGTTGGGACCCCTACTATTTCTAATTTGCATTAACAACTTGGATTCAAAAGCTCAATGCAAATTTGTCGTATCCTAAAAGGAGCAGTGGAATCTGAGGAGGCAGCTCTGGAATTTCGAAACGAGTTGGACAAAACATGCAAGTGGGCGAAACAGATAAGTGTAAGGTACTGCACGGAAGAAGAGAAAATGAATAGTGTTGAAAAGCTAAAGGAGGGAGTTGAAAGAGACATAGGAATCCTAGTGGACTTGACAATCAACATGTCAAACTGATGCTGAGCAGCAATCAAAAAGCCAATAGAACATTAAATTATATAGCCAGAACAAGTCAGGGGAAATCCTGCTCAATGTTTATTGTGCTCACAACTTTCCTCCAATTGAAATTTCCGGTGAATGCTTGTGGAGTGCAACATAGCTAAATACATGCGAGAACTTAGAAAATCTACCCTTCAGAGTCGCCATGGAAGACGACTTGCAATGATTCCATATACATTGTAGGTAAATACAAAACATGGGGTGAAGGTTGCTGGGGAAATATTTGTTGTTCCGTTGACTGCGGTATGATTTTTCCCAAAGTGGTTTTCATGTTGTAATGTAGATTTACTGAGTGGAAAACTGTACAGAGCAGAGCAGATTAGGTCCTGAATAACTACCATACAGTGAGATGTCAGGCTACAGTCAGCAATAATAAAAGCTTTATCAGTAGAGGCATTTTAACAAAGCTAACTATTAATTTTAAAATTCTCATTCTTGTTTTCAAAACCCTCCATGTACTTGCCCCTCTCTATCTCTGTAGTCTCCTCCACCCTACAACCCTCTGAGATCTCTGTGCTTCTCCAATCCTGGCCTCTTGAGCATCCCCGATTTTAATCGCTCCATCATTGCCGGCCATGCCTTTAGCTTCCAAAGCCCTGAGCTCTGAATTACCTTGCTTTCCTCCTTTAAGACACTCCTTGTCATCTGTCCTAATATCTCCTTATGTGGCTCGGTGTCAAATTTTGTTTGATAACGCTCCTGTGAAGCGCCTTGGGACGGTTTACTACATTCATAGAATCGAAGAAATTTACGGCACTGCAGGAGGCCGGCCGAAAAAGAGCTATCCAGCCTAATCCCACCTTCCAGCTCTTGGTCCGTAGCCCTGCAGGTTACCGCACTTCAAGTGCGCATCCAACTACATTTTAAATGTGATGAGCCTCTACCACCCTTTCAGGCAGTGAGTTCCAGACCCTCACCACCCTCTGGGTGAAGAAATTTCTCCTCAACTCCACTCTAATCCTCTACCAATTACTTTAAATCTATGGCCCCTGGTTATTGACCTCTCTGCTAAGGAAAATAGGTCCTTTCTATCCACTCTATCTAGGCTCCTCATAATTTTATACACCTCAATCAAGTCTCGCCTCAGCCTCCTCTGTTCCAAAGAATACAATCCCAGCCTATCCAATCTTTCCTCATAGCTAAAATTCTCCAGTCCTGGCAGCATGCTCGTCAATCTCCTCTGTACCCTCTCTAGTGCAATCACATCTTTCCTGTAATGTGGTGACTAGAACTGTACACAGTACTCTAGCTGTGGCCTAACTAGTGTTTTATATAGTTCAAGCATAACCTCCCTGCTCTTATATTCTATGCCTCGGCTAATAAAGGAAAGTATCCTGTATGTCTTCTTAACCATCTTATCTACCTGTCCTGCTACCTTCAGGGATCTGTGGACATGCACTCCAAGGTCCCTCTGTTCCTGTACATTTCTCAGTATCTTACCAATTATTGTGTATTCACTTGTCTTGTTAGCCCTCCCCAAATGCATTACCTCACACTTCTACGGATTGAATTCCATTTGCCACTTTTCTGCCCACCTGACCAGTCCATTGCTATCTTCCTGCAGCCTACAGCTTTCTTCCTCACTATCAACCACACGGCCAATTTTTGTATCATCTGCAAACTTCTTAATTATGCCCCCTACATTGAAGTCTAAATCATTGATATATACACCACAAAAAGCAAGGGACCCAGTACTGAGCCCTGTGGAACCCCACTGGAAACAGCCTTCCAGTCACAAAAACATCCGTCGACCATTACCCTTTGCTTCCTGCCACTGAGCCAATTTTGGATCCAACTTGCCACTTTCCCTTGGATCCCATGGGCTTTTACTTTTCTGACCAGTCTGTCATGTGGGACCTTTTCAAAAGCCTTGCTAAAATCCATGTCGACTACATCAAATGCACTACCCTCATCAACCCTCCTTGTTACCTCCTCAAACAATTCAATCAAGTTAGTCAGACACGACCTTCCCTTAACAAATCCATGCTGACTGTCCTTGATTAATCTGTGCCTTTCTGAATGATAATTAATACTATCCCTCAGAATTTTTTCCAACAATTTGCCCACCAACGAGGTTAGGCTAACTGGCCTGTAATTACTCCGTCTATCCCTTTCTCCCCTTTTAAACAACAATTAAAGGTGCTATATAAACACAAGTTGTTGTAGATTTATCCAAACTATATAAACAATCTACACTGTCTAGTAACCTGAACGTTTAAACATGCTAAATAACCCCAGACAATTGTGGTTCCATTTGCCAGTACTGCAAGCAGAGAGCTCGGGCACAAGTCAGGCAGCTCTACCTGAAGTTCTCACTAAGACTGTAAGATTCTTTACCTTCCCTCTCCTTTATACCTAACTTAAGTCCATGTCAAGTGATGATGCCAGCTCTGTTGCAGTCTTCAACCTCCAGCAGCACAATTGCAGGCAACTCTCTTCAGGGCGAGCAGCAGCCATTAAAGAGCTGATGCATTGCCCAATTCTGTGATTTGCAGCTTTCTCGTCAGATTCCATGTACATATTTTTCATGCACTGGGTACCTGTTCAATGAAGGGGAGGGGCTTGTCTGACAAAATTCAGTGACCCAGCCCTTCCAGCTAGAAGCTTGGGTGTGACCACAGCACAGATGAACGCATGTCGAATATTGCTGGACTCACATTCTGGTTGGCAAAATGTGGACAGTATTTCCGACATGTAGTCCTGAGGGACAAGGCTGCCCACTGTGAATGCGGATTCATCAAATTATTCCAATGGTGTTATACTGGAGCTGAAATAAAGGGAATGTTCTGAGAGACCACCATTCCCATTGGTTCTGGCTGGTGGTAGTCTAGAAACCAATCTGCAATTTGGCTTTGTTATGTTACGAATTTGATACAAAACTGATATTAAGCTTGTATGAGCTGATATAACACCTTAGGAATTGCCCTTTTCAGGGCCTTCACCCTTAATCATTTGTGGCATTTAACAAGTTGCTTTTTTGTGTTTTTAACATTTACACACAGCCTCAGCCATTATATCACAAATTATTTCTTCTTATTTATGAAATGTGTGTTTCAGACTGCCGGAGGTGAAACAATAAGGCCATTGTGCTTTAAATTACATAATCTCATGCAGAGTGTGGGTAAGCAATTGTAAAATGTCTCACATATCAGTTCACTGACAAGACAATAGCTCTTTAAATAACTTCTAAAATAAATTATTGAGATTAAATAATGTTAAAAATTTCAAGAGGCAAATCAAAAGGAATGAAAATGATCATAATGTATTTATACATGACATTTGTCCCCATACATTGTGACCAGGCACAATCTTTCTTTCCTTAATTAAATTGTTATTGATATTTTGTAACATATTTGCTGACATATATGAGCTTGATAACCTGTCCCTTCTGTGAAAAGGAATAAAAAATACTTTTCCTGACTTATTGTACATTCTGCTCCCTAGAATATTGGAAAATGAAAGCTCAAGCAAAATTTATTCTGCCCACTTCAGGTGATTGAAACTGACTGGAATTATATCTAAAGGAAATTGCAGCATGTCAGTCAATACTCTAGACTCAGCTTTCCTATGCGAATAGTCTTGCATTGTGTGCGAGTGGAATCACAGTGGAATTATATACATAATTAACAGTGAAGCACACAAAGGATTAAAATATATTAAATCAAATAGAAAATATATCATTCAGATTCATTCCGCCCCATTAAGTCACTGAAAACTGCAACATTGTTTCTTGAGTAAACATTGATGGTATCAAACAGCATATCAACTGGCATAATGTGAACCCAGCACTGCTGTTGGTTTTGTGAAGGCATTCCCTATATACTGCTAGGAAATTCCTCTAATATTTATACTCATCTATTTATATAATCTGTCTATTATATATTAAAAGTTCTGCATATTGTACAGACTTCCTGCAGATATTAACATACAAAACGGAAGTAAAGTTAACAGGTTATAATGGTAAAATCCAACAGAGCTAAAAATCCGTGGTCATTCTGGCAGACTCTGACTGTAACTTCAGTGGGAGTATTCCAAAATGGCTGTAAACCAAGCCGAGACCTGGATACATCAGCTTCTTGTAAGGACATCATCTGAAGTGGGGGTGGGGGTGGGGGCCAAGCCTGGGGCGGGGATTCCCTACATCAGGAGCTCATGCACTGGGCCTTCAATGGGACTTTGGCCTTTGGTCAGCACAGGTATGCATGGCTGGTGAGACCAGGCATACAGGCTGACCAAGAGGTGGGGGACTACCTAGGGGGATCCAAGTTAGTATCATAGTTTGGACCCTTGAAGATAGGGGCTGAATTTCTTTTTAATTTTTAAAATAGCTCGCTAAGAAACACTACCATTGGGAGCAACTAAACTTTGTTTCCAGAGGTGCCATAATACAGCCCTGATGGGCCAGTCACACTGGACATCCTGGCATTGTTGCAATGGTGGTGCCCCAAATGTGGCCCCAGTGGTGTAAGTGTCCATCAGTGGAAGGCGCCCCCAACCCTGCAAACTTTGGGGAAATTTGGGGTGGAGGTCTGGGCCGGGTATAGCTCAGCAAATGTCCAAAATAAGATTTTAAACAAAATTAAAATGTCACATTTCACAATAACATGATTAAAATGTACCCTGTGAATTGTCTTTGTGTCGTTAAATGCCTTCCTTAAGTTTTTACTTCAAGGCCCTGTCTCAAAATTTTGAAGGGATATTTTTCCCCTAGAATAGTTGGGGAGAGTTTCCAAACACATCTCTGCATTCTGGGTATGTTCATTCCACAATGAGGCCCAGGAATTAAAATAACCCTGGGCCTCTTTTTGGTTGCAGCGGGTGAGTTTTGAATCCCGTGGTAATTTTAATCTAAGTCGTCCGGTTGGAATGGGGTAGATCCAGGGCAAAAACGAGACAGACGCCCGTTTTACACCCTAACCGATCCCGCACTGTTCTCACTGGGCGGCTTAGGTTAAAATTACCCCAAAAATTGCCCCGCAGTTAAAATTTTAGATTTTGCCCACAACTGACAGAATACTAACTGGTCTATAGCTACCCAGTTTCTCCTCTCGCTTCTTGAACATAGGTGTTACATTGGCTTCCTCCAGCCTCTCAGCACAATTTGCATATCGAAAGAAGATTGGGAAATTTATGGCCAGAGCATCTGCTATCTTCTCTTGGACTTCTTCCTATAGGCTAAGATGGATGTCATCAGACCCCAGTGACTTATCCACTTTGAATTCTGCTAATTTTTTCAGAAACAATGCCTTTCCTAAAGTTATCTCTAACACTTGTTCCATATCCTCCTCTAGTAAACCGGAGATAGATAGATTTTTGGACTCTAGGGGTATCAAGGGATATGGGGATAGTGCAGGAAAGTGGAGTTGAGGTCGAAGATCAGCCATGATCTTATTGAATGTCGGAGCGGGCTCGAGGGGCCGAATGGCCTACTTCTGCTCCTAATTCTTATGTTCTTATGTTTCTTATAAACTTACATTCTCACACTTACCATCATTTGTAAACACTGATGCAAAATATTTATTTCATATCTCTGACATGCCCTCATTGTCCACAACTTGATTCCCCCTTTCATCTCTGAGCATTTCTACCCTCTCTTTAACTACACTTTTACTTTTAGTATGATTATAAAAGCTTTTACTATTTTCCTTTGCAATATCTGCTAGACCTTTTCATGTTCCCATTTAGCCCTCTCCGACCAAGGTCATTGGTGTAAGATGAGATGGGGCCGGGGACTCCCTATGTTGAGAATTCCCGTGACCCCAGCCCTGAGAGAGACCTGGCGTACCGTCTCAACAACCAGTCATGTGGGGACCACCTGGGGGTTCAGGCTGGGACTGTGGCCTGAAGAATAAGGTCAGTGTTTTGTAAGAACATTAGTTCAATGCGGTCTTACTAAGGGGGGCTCTAGGAGCTCATGTAAGTCGCTTCTGTGGGGAACTGCCAACCCTCACTGGACTTTGCAGCACGTGGTATAAATGGGATTGGTAGATATGCTCTTGGTGGTGCGGTTGCCCCTCAGTGGCATCACAACAACAACTTGTATTTATATAGCACCTTTAATGTAGTAAAACGTCCCAAGGTGCTTCACAGGAGAGTTATCAGACAAAATTTGACACCAAGCCGCATAAGGAGGTAGCAGGGCAGATGACCAAAAGCTTGGTCAAAGAGGTAGGTTTTAAGGAGCATCTTAAAGGAGGAAAGAGAGGTAGAGCGGCGGAGAGGTTTAGGGAGGGAATTCCAGAGCTTAGGGCCTTGGCAGCTCGAGGCACGGCTGCCAATTACAATTAAGGGATCTCCCCCTGAACCCGCAAACGTTGACAGAAGTCCCAGGTGGGTGACGCTGTGCCTCCCCATGGATTTTCAGGGCCAATCTCTCTTTTTACATGGAACTATATACATGATGCACCCCGTTATAGGAAAATACCTATTTTGTACGCTATCCATCTCATATTTGAATATTCCCCATTGGTGATCTATTGTGCTGTTTGTTAGCATTTCTGTCCAGTTAATTTAGATCAGATCCCTTATTATTTCACTGAATTTTGCCCTTTTCCCGTCAGCACACTTATCTTTGACTCTTCATTATCCTTTTTCTATTTTCACATTGAACCCAACTATGGTGTGGTTGCCATTTCTCAGTTGTTCTCCTCCCCTCACATCAGTTATTTGCCCATTTCATTTCACAATCACAAGTCATTGAATTCAATGTTTGCAGAGATCTCTTAGAAACTTACAAACCAGCACCACCTGGTACTCTCATTCTTCCCCCTTCGTCCTGCCCTAAGCCCTCTCCCCCCTGCCCCCGTAAGCCCCCCATTGCCGATGGACACCAAAAATCCACATTGCATTCCTGAATTTGCCAAAGCTCAGGTTCCTCCTCCACCAGTTAGCCAGAAACACGACCTTCCCACATGCTGCTAAATCCCAGCACCCCCACCAAAGAGCAGCTAAACTCTAGTACCCTCAACTCAAGTTCTGCAAACCCCAGTTTCTCCAATATTTCCTCATAACTCTATCCTTTGATACCAGGGATCATCCTCATGGCTCTTCCCTGCAGGTCTCCATGACTTGTTTCCCATGTGTGTGGTGATCACAACTGAAAAAATATTCCAGGTGCAGTCTAGCAAGGGTTTAGCATAACATCTTCTGACTTGTATTCTAATGATCTAGCAGTATAATTCAGCATTTTGTTTACTTTGTTTATTTAGCCAATGGTTAAATTAGACCACAAGTTGCCACAAGACCTTATCATTGCACTCTCTCCTACTGCAGTATGTTGTCCAATTCCAGTCCCTACAGAAATAAATTAAAACATCTACAAAGAAAGACAATTATGAAGATTTATACTTTAGTCCATTCTGTTTAGAAGAAA
Source organism: Squalus acanthias (assembly GCA_030390025.1). NCBI lineage: Eukaryota > Metazoa > Chordata > Chondrichthyes > Squaliformes > Squalidae > Squalus > Squalus acanthias. The sequence continues at coordinate 105,331,569 of CM059428.1, forward strand.
GAGTAGGTAGATATAATTCAAATTTAAAATGGAAAAGGGGATTGTGAAACTAATTTGCTGGAAACGGAGAAGCTCCTATGAGGAACCAAGACCAAAGAACCAAGGATTATGATTAAAAGATCAGGCAATATGAGTTATAAACTAATGGGATTAACGATATTTTATGCAACAAATGTAGAATCTATGGAATCTTTTAAGAAGCAGGTGGGAAAGTTCCTGATTAAAGGTAAGGAAGAACAAGGGGTGAATAGAGGTAATAGGAATAGCCTAGCAGCAGAGTGACATATTAGATTGTTGTTCCCACATCCTGCGCTGTGGCATGGTAGGATACAGATTTGCTTTATTACCCACTTGATGATTTGTTGATCTTAGCTATGTTGTGTGGGGAGTTGCTGAACGGAGGCAGGATCTTCTCAACAGGGCGGGTCATTCACTTACTTCTAACAATGAAATAGAGTCTTAGAATTTTTTCCCTTAATTTTCTCCATTTTTTTCTCTTTCGCTGAAGGCACTGACTCATATTGAGGAACAGTTCCAAAGCATCAATTGCCCGCCAGCACTTCATCCAAGAGTCCATTCATAATGAGTGAGACGAGACAGGAAGTGTTGGTGAACTATTCAACCATGAGGGCAGGGACATCACAACTAAGCACAACCCTGCCTTCTCCCAACATTCATGTGTGCACGTTCCATCAGGAATCAGTAGATACTGACCAGGAGTGGGAACCTTGGTTGCTCTCCTCTCCTGAGGCCTATGGAGGCCAATTGTAGCATCCCTACTGTTACCTAGGTTACAGAGCAGACCACAGATTAAACCTTCCTGGTCTGCATTGCTCAGCACCTCACAACATTTTGCTCTCAGTGGCGAATAAACAGCGCCTGCCATTCATTACACCTGCCTACAAACTTTCTATGGGATGGAACTTACTGTAAATTAGAGAGCCATTTCGGTGCAGAGCCTTTTACAGGGGATCTGGGATCTGTGTGAACAGGGCAAGCAACTGTGTATCTCCTTAACCAATCAGCTGAAAGAATTGTTAATGAGTAGCGCAGAGTCTAAACCAAGAACTGTAAGTTAGAATATTTAATTCAATGTCAAATCAGGTACAAAAAGCAAAATTAAAAGAGGGAAAGAAAGATGAGATTAAGAGAGAGATATAAAAGAGAAAGAAAAAGTAGAAATTTTGTTTTTAAAAATCTCCAACAATAATTAAAATCTGAAGGAATGAGACTCCACACTTATAAAAGTTAATTTTCAATGCCAGAGTGGTTGTTTGGTAGTAATTAATACTTAGCATGCCATTAAAAATGTACTTATCCTGGAATGGACAAGCACCAACCTTTTCTGGAAACATTCAGCAGGTCAGGCAGCATCATGGAGAGAGAAACAGAGTTAACGTTTCAGGTCGATGACCCGTCAGCGTGACCCTGAGCTTCCAGTCACCTGTCACTTTAATTCTCCACTCCACTCCCACTCTGACCCCTCTGTCCTCGGCCTCTTACACTGTTCCAACGAAGCTCAATGTAAGCTCGAGGAACAGCAAACTCATCTTTCGATTCGGCACTTTACAGCCTTCTGGACTCAACATCGAGTTCAACAATTTCAGACTATAACCTCAGCCCCCATATTTTTTATTCTCTTTTTCCCCCCTTTTTTCTCTCTCACATGGCAGCTGTTGATGATTCTGCCATTGCCATTTACACCTCATCTTGAGTCATCATTTGTTTCTTTACTTGTCCCATTACCATCTCCTTTTGCCTTGCACCAGCATCCCTTTGGTCTTTTAATCTCTTCTGCCTTCCAGCCTATCACAGAGCTTCCCTTTGTTCTTTCCTCCCCTCCTCCCTTTCCCTGCTCCACACTTGCTTAAAAATCTGTTACTTCTCTAACTTTTTCCAGTTCTGACGAAGGGTCATCGACCTGAAACATTAACTCTATTTCTCTCTCCACGATGCTACCTGACCTGCTGAGTGTTTCCAGCATTTTCTGATGTTATAAGAACATTAGAAATATGAGCAGGAGTAGGCCATTTGGCCCTTCGAGCCTGCTCCGCCATTCAATAAGATCATGCCTGATTTTCTACCTCATCTCCACTTTCCTGCACTATCCCCATATCCCTTGATTCCCTTAATATTAAAAAATCTATTGATCTCTGTCTTGAATATACTCAACGACTGAGCCTCCACAGCCCTCTGGGGTAGAGAATTCCAAAGATTCACCACCCTCTAAGTGAAGAAATTTCTCCTCATCTCGGTCCTAAATGGCCAACCCCTTATTCTGAGACTGTGACCCCTGGTTCTAGACTCCCCAGCCAGGGGAAACATCCTCCCTGCATCTACCCTGTCGAGCCCTGTAAGAATTTTGTATGTTTCAATGAGATCACCTCTCATTCTTCTAAATTCTAGAGAATATAGGCCTAGTCTGCTCAATCTCTCTCATAGGACAATCCCCCCATCCCAGGAACCAGTCTGGTGAACCTTCATTGCACTCCCTCAATGGCAAGTATATCATTCCTTAGGTAAGGGGACCAAAACTGTACACAATACTCCAAGTGAGGTCTCACCAGGGCCCTATATAATTGCAGTAAGACATCTTTACTCTTATACTCAAATCCTCTTGTAATAAAGGCCAACATACCATTTGCTTTCCGAATTGCTTGGTATACCTGCATGTTAACTTTCAATGATTCATATACAAGGACACCCAGGTCCCTCTGAACACCAACATTTCCCAATCTTTCACCATTTAAAAAATAATCTGCTTTTCTACTTTTCCTACCAAAGTGGATAACTTCACATTTCTCCACGTTATATTTCATTTGCCATGTTCTTGCCCACTCACTTAGCCTGTCTTGAAGCCTCCTTGCATCCTCCTCACAACTTACATTCCCACCCAGCTTTGTATCATCAGCAAACTTGTATATATTACATTTGGTCCCCTCATCCAAATCACTGATGTAGATTGTGAATAGCTGAGGTCTAAGCACTAATCCTTGCGGTACCCCACTAGTTACAGCCTGCCAACCTGAAAATGACCCATTTATTCCTACTCTCTGTTTTCTGTCCGTTAACCAATCCTCAATCCATGCTAATATATTACCCCCAATCCCATGAGCCCTAATTTTGTTTAATAACCTCTTGTATGGCACCTTATTGAATGCCTTCTGAAAATCCAAATACACCACATTCACTGGTTCCCCCTTATCTATTCTGCTAGTTACAACCTCAAAAAACTCTAACAGATTTGTCAAACACGATTTCCCTTTCATAAGTCCGTGTTGACTCTGTCCAATCCTATTATTATTTTCTAAGTGCTCTGTTACCACATCCTTAATAATAGATTCTAGCACTTTCCCTACTACTGATGTCAGGCTAACTGGTCTGTAGTTCCCCGTTTTCTCTCTCCCTCCTTTCTTAAATAGTGGGGTTATATTTGCTACCTTCCAATCCGCGGGAACCGTTCTAGAATCTATGGAATTTTGGAAAATTACAACCAACCAGTTATTTCAGATTTCCAGCATCCGCAGTATTTTGCTATTGTGCCAACTGTTTCTGGCGAATTTGGTGGGCATATATCATGTAAGTACAGCAATGTTACCTTGCCTTTCCATGTATTTCAATGCTGAGTCCCTCGGCAAGATACTGTTACAGCGACGCTTCTGCAGGGCAACTCGCACAGCAACCTCCTGATTTCCCTGCTTAACTACGCATCTGCAGTTGCCGGAAGTTGCTGAACGATTTACACTTTAATAACGGTGAGCGCTGATTGCCTCACCGTTATTTCTACAGAGAAAACCGGCCCAGTGTATTTATTCATTTATTTGGTTGCAAAAATGCTGTTGCAGTCTTCAGAGAGTTAACATGTTTGGAAGTACCATCATCTTTTGTTGATTTTTTAAAAGTTATTTTTCTTCAAAGTCTTGCTTCACACCCTGATTATAATATAATTTTAATATGCCATGAACATTTTTAGAATATACATTTATCTGGGGCTTCATCACTTATATGAAAACAATATAAAACATGCCCTTCGTCTCCTCCACTCTAATATATTTTTGATATAGCTCCCAAAGATATTGGTCTAAGGAAGATCTATAATAATAGTTTTATCTACAATTTCCTCATTTAAAATCTTAAATTTGTCATGGAATTTGTTTTGCAAAATCGTGGGGCCATACGGGCATAGACCAATTTAGAAAATAATCACAAATCTGTCATGAACGCAATTTATATGCAAAGTATAATTCCCAATGAAACAGACAGTGAGGGAAAAGGACATGTCACTCAGTTTAAATTGCACAGGCTGACTGTACATTACAACTTATTGGAGCACTCACCTCTATACAGACCTCGATTTGAAAAGGTTCTTGAAAGGATTGCTATGAGAGTGACTGACAGCAGATAAATATTTGTCACACCATCACGGGCTGCACTCACTCTTCACTTAGAGAAGAAATGTCAAGAGGCTGCGATGACGCAAATAGAACTTTAAGAAGATGCAAGGTGACAGAGATGAAATGCTGGATGAGATGGAGGTGTGAAGGGATTAGAAAACCCAAAGAACTTGAAAAAGATGCTGAGAGCTAAAAGGCTGACTGGCTTTTGGGATTTGGAGGAGAAACATTAAGCAATTGAAGCAAACACATTTTTGTGGATGAGAGTCAATGTTAGACTCCTGACATTTAAACATTTCTGAAACTAACATTTATATATTTTTTAAAAATATGCTTCATATCAGGAATGACTGACTTTTCCACACACTGAAAGCTGAGCAGTGAGATATTGTTAAATGGAGCATAGTGCTAATTCAGAAATATATTAAAGACATGTATCAAAAGGCAGTGGGAGCAGATAGCCGTGGAGGTCAATGCCAGGAGTCAAGCCCCGAGGACCTGGATGCAGTGCCACAAGAAGTTCAATGACCTCACACAAGTGGCCAAGGTCAGTGAATGCAACTTCAAATGTCATATCCTACCAACTGGACCACTAGCCTCACATACTACTCAATACACCACAACCCCATCACTCACCTACCAACCATCTCTACCAATCAGGACTCATACCTAACATCCATATGCTTCACCTCACCCTCACACACTTATCACTGCTGCAAGCCTCACAGCCACATCTCACAGCTTGCACACACTGCCAGCTCTTCAACCATGACAGCCACATCACCCAAACACATTGCACAACACTCACTGGCACACTTCCCTCTCTTGTGCCTCCAGTTGTGTGCTGCACCCAGGGCAGGGGGCAAGGAAAGTGTAGGTGCCAGCTCGCCGGAGGGCAAGGTCACACACAGGTTCCGCTGAAGAGGACTCAGATGAGGACTTCGATGGGGCAACCTACAGAAGAACGCCGATTGGTATGCACATGCTCGGTGCACTGGGAAGCCTGCCGGAAAGCCTGCGTGCAATGTCAAGGAGTATGGAGGAGCCCAGCACCAACTTGGCACAGGGCTTTGCGCAGAACTTGGAGTCCATCTTTCCAGCATGAAACTGGTGGCCAGGTCCATCAACACACTTGTGGACCCAACCATGATGCAGCATCTGATGGCTGATGTCGCAACTTCCATTGCAGCACAAGCAGCAGCCGCCCAATGTCCGAGTGCTGCAGTGGAAGCTCAGACTGCTGCCATCACGGCTGTGGATTACAGTGTTCAAAGGGACCTATGAGAAGGGGTTAATTAATAACCTTGTAGTAAGGGGGCCTTTAGGGAAGAGTGACCATAATAGGATAGAATTTTATATTGAGTTTGAAAGTGACTTAGTTAAATCTGAAACTAGGGTCTTAAATCTAAACAAAGCAAACTATGTAGGTATGAGGGGCGAGTTGGCTAAGGTAGATTGGGAAACTAGATTAAAAGGTATGACAGTGGACGAGCAATGGCTTACATTTAAAGAATTAATACATAATTTACAACAAATATACATTCCTTTAAGGCACAAAAACCCCACAGGAAAAGTGGTCCAACCATGGCTAAGAGAAGTTAAAGATAGTATTAGATCAAAGGAAGAGGCTTACAATGCTGCCAAAAAGAGTAGTAAGCCTAAGGATCGGGAGGATTTTAGAATTCAGCAAAGGAGGACCAAGAAATTGATAAAGGGAAAATAGAATATGAGAGTAAACTAGCGAGAGATATAAAAACAGACTGTAAAAGCTTCTATAGGTATGTAAAAAGGAAAAGATTAGCGAAAGTAAATGTGGGTCCCTTACAGGCTGAGACAGTAGAAATTATAATGGGGAATAAGGAAATGGAAGAGAAATTAAACAAATACTTTGTGTCTGTCTTCACGGAAGAAGACGCAAAAAACTTCCCGGAAATAATGGAGAACCAACGTCTAGTGAGAATGAGGAACTGAAAGATATTAGTATTAGTAACAAAAGTAGTACTGGAGAAATTAATGGGACTGATAGCTGATAAATCTCCTGGACCTGACGGCCTACATCCTAGGGTTTTGAAGGAGTTGGCTATAGAGATAGTGGATGCATTGGTTGTCATTTTCCAAAATTCCATAGATTCTAGAATGGTTCCCGTGGATTGGAAGGTAGCAAATGTAACCCCACTATTTAAGAAAGGAGGGAGAGAGAAAACGGGGAACTACAGACCAGTTAGCCTGACATCATTCAATAGATGCAGGGGAGGTGCCTGAGGATTGGAAAGTGGCAAATGTGACATCATTGTTCAAGAAAGGGTGTAAGGACGGTCCTAGTAACTACAGGCCGATCAGTTTAACATCAGTGGTGGGTAAAGTTTTAGAAACAATAATCAAGGAAAAAATTAACGGGCACTTGGGAGAGGTTTCAGCTAATTAAGGAGAGCCAACACGGATTTGTAAAAGGCAGATCATGTTTGACTAATCTAATTGAATGTTTTGATGAAGTAACAGGGAGGATCGATGAAGAGAATGCAATGGATTTTGTCTACATGGATTTTAGGAAAGCGTTTGACAAAGTACCACATAGAAGGCTGGTTAACAAAATTGAGGCTCATGGAATAGATGGGTCAGTGGCAGCTTGGATAAGTAATTGGCTTAAGGACAGAAAACAGCGAGTTGTGGTAAATGGCTGTTTTCAGACTGGAGGATGGTAGACAGTGGTGTTCCCCAAGGGGTCAGTGCTGGGGCCACTGCTTTTTTTGATATATATATAAATGACCTGGATATTGGAATACAAAGTGGAATTTCTAAATTTGCCGATGACACCAAACTTGGGGGTTTGGCAAACAGTGAGGATGATACCAATCGACTGCAACAGGACATAGAAAGGCTAGCAGAATGGGCAGACAAGTGGCAGATGGAATTTAATACAGAGAAGTATGAGGTGATGCATTTTGGCAGAAGGAAGAGGGAGAGGCAACATACACTTAATGGCACAGTTTTAAAGAGTATGCAGGGACAGAGAGACCTGAGAGTTAATGTGCATAGGTCCCTGAAGGTGGCAGAACACATTGAGAGAGTGGTTAGCAAAGCATATGGAACCTTGGGTTTCATAAATAGAGGTATTGAGTACAAAAGTAGAGAAGTTATGCTGAATCTTTGTAAAGCGCTGGTTAGGCCACAACTGGAGTATTGCATCCAGTTCTGGTCACCACACTTTAGGAAGGATGTGAAGGCCCTTGAGAGGGGGCAGAGGAGATTTACCAGAATGGTTCTGGGGATGGGGGATCTTTGCTACAAGGACAGGTTGGAGAAGCTGGATTTGTTTTCATTAGAGCAAAGGAGGTTGAGGGGTGATTTGATAGAGGTATACAAGATTATGACGGGTTTGGATAGGCTAGACGGGGAAAGGCTGTTCCCAATAGTTGATGGTACAAGGACTAGGGGACACAGATTTAAGGTTTTGGGCAAGAGATACAGGGGGAATGTGAGGAAAAACTTTTTTACGCAGCGAGTGGTGAGGACCTGGAACTTGCTGCTGATGGAAGTGGTGGAAGCGGAGACACTCAATGTTTTCAAGGGGAGACTGGATAGGCACTTGAGGGAAATAAATTGCAGGGTCACGGGGATAGAGCGGGGGAATTGGACTGACTGGATTGCTCTGCAGAGAGCTGGCACGGACTCGATGGGCCAAATGGCCTCCTTCTGTGCCGTTATGACTCTATGACTGCAGAGTGTCACAGCAGTCCAGCAGTCTGTTATCCAACAGATTACTAGGATTTTATCTTTGGAACAGAGGAGGGTGAGGGGAGACCTAATAGAGGTATATAAAATTATGAGGGGCTGTTGGAAGGCTGTTGACTTTCAATGGGGAAGGCTCGGCTGCAGATTGCACCATCTTGGTATGGACAGCAGCAGTATGGGCTGGGCTGGCTGACAGGCAACAGCAAGGGCACTGGGGGAGTGGCAGTGCTGGGAGGACGAATGCTGTCATCCTGGGAGAGGACAGGAGGCTCGTTCTCCATGGAGCCACAGCCACTCCCCCAGGGCGGCGCCTCAGCAATCATAGAATCATAGAAATTTACAGCACAGGAGGCCATTCAGCCCATCTTGTCTGTGCCGGCCGAAAAAGAGCCATCCAGTCTAATCCCACTTTCTAATTCTTGGTCCATAGCCTTGTAGGTTACGGCTCTTCAAGTGCATATCCAAGTACTTTTTAAATGTGATGAGGGTTTCTGCCTCTACCACCCTTTCAGGCAGTGAGTTCCAGACCCCCACCATCCTCTGGGTGAAAAACGTTCTCCTCAACTCCCCTCTAATCCTACCAATTACTTTAAATCTATGGCCCCTGGTTATTGACCTCTCTGCTAAGGGAAATAGATCCTTCCTATCCACTCTGTCTAGGCCCCTCATAATTTTATACACCTCAATTAAGAATCCCCTCAGCCTCCTCTGTGCCAAAGAAAACAACCCCAGCCTATCCAATCTTTCCTCACAGCTAAAATTCTCCAGTCCTGGCAACATCCTCGTAAATCTCCTCTGTACCCTCTCTCGTGCAATCACATCTTTCCTGTAATGTGGTAACCAGAACTGTACACAATACGCTAGCTGTGGCCTAACTAGTGTTTTATACAGTTCAAGTGCAACCTCCCTGCTCTTATATTCTATGCCTCGGCTAATAAAGGAAAGTATCCCGTATGCCTTCTTAACCATCTTATCTACCTGTCCTCTACCTTTAGGGATCTGTGGACATGCACTCCAAGGTCCCTCTGTTCCTGTACACTTCTCAGTATCCTACCATTTATTGTGTAGTCCCTTGTCTTGTTAGCCCTCCCCAAATGCATTACCTCACACTTCTATGGATTGAATTCCATTTGCCACTTTTCTGCCCACCTGACCAGTCCATTGATATCTTCCTGCAGTCTACAGCTTTCCTCCTCACTATCAATCACACGGCCAATTTTTGTATCATCTGCAAACTTCTTAAGTCTAACATTGAAGTCTAAATCATTGATATATACCACAAAAAGCAAGGGACCTAGTACTGAGCCCTGCAGAACCTCACTGGAAAGAGCCTTCCAGTCACAAAAACACCCGTTAACCATTACCCTTTGCTTCCTGCCACTGAGCCAATTTTGGATCCAACTTGCCACTTTCCCTTGGATCCCATGGGCTTTTACTTTTCTGACCAGTCTGCCATGTGAGACTTTGTCAAAGGCCTTGCTAAAATTCATGTAGACTACATCAAACTCACTACCCTCATTGACCCTACTTGTAATCTCCTCAAAATATTCAACCAAGTTAGTCAGACACGACCTTATCTTAACAAATCCATGTTGACTGACCTTGATTAATCTGTGCCTTTCTAAATGACGATTAATACTGTCCCTCGGAATTTTCTCCAATAATTTGCCCATTACCGAGGTTAGGCTGACTGGCCTGTAATTACTTGGTCTGTCCCTTTCTCCCTTTTTAAACAATGGCCAAACCTGCCACACCAATCCCTATAGACTTTTGCAACTTGAAAGAACTATAGAAAGCACCAAACACTTGTAGAATCGTAGCAACAGCCAGAAGAAATCAACCAGCAACTAACCTGTAAGTAGTTGATGATCCCTTTAAATATCACTGGTGGGGGATCCTTCCTGCTGCTTAACACGTGTTCAGCTGTGTGAGGTTAAGAGAGTGACCCAGTACTGAGCCCTGCAGAACCCCACTGGAAAGAGTCTCCCAGTCACAAAAACACCCGTCAACCATTACCCTTTGCTTCCTGCCACTGAGCCAATTTTGGATCCAACTTGCCACTTTCCCATGGATCCCATGGGCTTTTACTTTTCTGACCAGTCTGCCGTGTGAGACCTTGTCAAAAGCCTTGCTAAAATCCATGTAGACTACATCAAATGCACTACCCTCATTGACCCTCCTTGTAACCTCCTCAAAAAATTCAATCAAGTTAGTCAGACACGACCTTCCCTTAACACATCCATGTTGACTGTCCTTGATTAATCTGTGCCTTTCGAAATGACAATTAATACTGTCCCTTGAAATTTTTCCCAATAATTTGCTTACCACCGGGGATAGGCTGACTGGCCTGTAATTACTTGGTCTATCCCTTTCTCCCTTTTTAAACAACGGCCACACCTGCCACACCACTCCCTGTAGGCTGGAGTTTTCAGCTCCAAAATGGCATGCTGGTGTCAAATCAGCGTTGCACATTGATTTACATCATGATCTGCCTGCTCTGCAGACTTCCAGTGGATGTTATATGCATGTGCACTGACGCGCTCACCAAGATGGCGTCCGGCGCAATTCGTGGCAGAAGTGTGCGTGCGCGCAGTGGACGCCATTTTGGTCCCCGAATGGCACCTGTAGCGCCCAAACAACAGGCTCTACTGAGCCCAATTTTGCGCCCGAGGGCTCTCACAGATAAGGAATTAAAAGCTACATTGTGCAAAACTCTGTTCCTGACCTGGAGTCTCACTCGATGGAAGAGCATGGTTCATTAAATCGGGCACAAAGGTCAATGTTCCTGATTTATGACACTCCTGATTTTCCTAGGAGCAGAGTCTTGTAAAATTTTCTGCTATGTTACATCTGACTTGTCAGCTGTAAGTTCACTCATTTCAATGCGTGGGCTGGCATTGGGTGACGTTTTGGCTGAAGGCTCTCATCACTGAGGACTGTTAGGCTGGGCATGCTATCTAGAGGTAATGGTGGGGGGAGTTCAGGACTGTCAGTGGGAATGAATTGACAATTGCTAGTGGGAGCACTGCTATAGGATGGGGAACTGAAGCCACTGTTGGAGGTTAAATGACAGCTGATAATGGGTCAGCTAATCGCTGTTACTGACAGTTGTCACAACACAATAGTGCCGTGCTGAAACTGATACAAGCTGCTGAGACTTACAGCTTCATCTCCATTCGCACGAATGGCAGGTTTGAGTAGAAGATAATATCACCCTCTTCAAATTGTTATGATGTTACAGAAATCACTGACTGTTTCTATGCAATAATCTTTAACCCCCATATTCCTGACATTAACAATGAGCCCTTTCCAAACTCTTTTGTTCTTCATATCTCACCATTTTATAAACAGAAAGAAACACATTTATAACAGAAAAATATTTTGCGCAGTCCTGTCATAAAACCAAATGGGTTTCACCACCAGTTGGTGCATCTATTCCGTAAAAGATTTACAATATAAGGAAACAAGGAGCTATTACTTTTATGCCTCTTGAATCTTTTTTAATGTATCTTTTCAGAATTGTACACTGGTTTGTAAATTGATGGAGAGCTACATTTGGCTTACATGGTGTTTATGGGAGCAAACGTTTATGGAATACTCAGCAGGCATCATACATATAACATATTTCAGCAGTGTTAACTTTAAAATAAGATCAGGTAATCTAAGAATAAATTCAAGGCACGGTCACAGAGCACATATTCAGGAGATTCATGGTGCTATTAACCATAACATTTTGCTGTCATAATTGGTCTCCTCTGTTTAGCTATATTTATGACTTTCCCTTGGAAAGATTTTTGCAGTGACATGAGGGGGGATTTGCACTCCCTCCACCCAGCGCAAACCGAGTTAAAATCAAAGCAGCCCACTTACCGCTCGCTCTTTCTCTGCCGCCAGCTAGCGATCTGACTCATGAATTTATGCTAATCAGGCTCCTCCAAGGTGAGTAAAAAAACTATTTCTGTGGGGCCATGAGCGCTCCTCTGCATCCCACAAAAATAGTTTGGGCTGCTATCACCTTCCACGTTCCCGAAACCCTCCCGACTCCCCCCCCCCACCCACTGAATTACCTTGCTGCTGGCCGGCTGGCTCTAAGCCTCCCGATACTGCGCCAGCCCGAACCCAGCGAGCTGTCTCTGGACACCCTTTTAGGATGGGCAGCTCGCCCATCAGTTAAAATGTCTCCCGCCGCACCTCCCGGTCGATTTGCCTGCGTGTTCCACCGGTCGACTGTCCGGGAGTTAAAATTCTCCGATGAATTTCAGATCCTTTCTTTACCTCCATTGATAAATATTATTTACTATTAATACTGTAAGTGTATGATTTATACTTTCTCTTTAGGGAGTTCATAAACACATGTTTATGTGGCAAAGGGTGGGTGGCCTATTCATGTTTGATCTGGTTACAAAGATGCGTGTGTATCTCAGGCATACCATACTTGCTTGAAAGAATGGAAAAAAAAATCAAAGCTTTACATTTCCTTTTTCACGTTATTAACCTAAGTTCAATTCCATATGTGGGAACTGCTGTCATCTAATGACTTGTCAAGTCATTTGTACATAATCTCTGCTGATGTATTTTACAGGTGTCTTGTCTTGCCTTCAGAATTGTATACTTAAAAAAATGATATAATGTTGAAATGTAGCAGTGAATCTGGAACTACAATGGGATGGAACGAAATTCAGGGTATTCGGGAGTCTGAATCATACCTGAAGTCCTAGTTTATATGGTTCAACCACAAAAACACCCTTGTACAGTACATCATTGACAGTATGTTTGAACCTGTGGTGGGGCAGGGCTAGAATAGGTGCTAGGACCCCACAGGAATTGGACTCCCACTAGAATACAGGATAGGTTATTTACTATAATAAGGAAATCTGGGATGGCAGGAGGGAAAGTTTGTCATAGATACTGATTTTGAAGGTAATCAAGAAAACACGTGGCCCCAAAGAAACTCTACTGACCCAGTACTTACACCCGTTATAAAACCAGAAGTTTAAAGCATAGAAGGAAGCCATTTGGTCCATAGGGCTGGATTTTGCTAATGGGGAGTTTTTGGAGGTGGGACTCCCACTTGTCGAGTTTCAGTCCCGCCTCCATCAACTTCTGGCCAACCCACGCTATTTCCCCTTGATTGACCTTGTTAAGCCCGGCCAATTAAGGGAAAGCCGGTTACAGAGAACGTCAACGTATGACGTTTCATCTGTCAAAAAATTTTGACAGATGAATTGTCATCGTTTGACAGCTCGGTGAAGCTGTCAAACACTGACATTCTCTGTAGTTTGATGAGTTCTTGAATTCAAGACCTCATCAAACCTCTTTCTTTTGCAGAAATTAGATGGTTGTTGCATTGGAGAATGCAGTGGCCATCTGTCATCTCTGCCGCAGAGGTGCGAGACTCTCCGCAAACCCACCGATTGAAGCCTGCAGGAAGAAACAAAGGTAAGTAAACATTTTCTCTCACTTTACACTCACCTCACATACTCACCTCTCCACACTTGCACTCATCACTTAACTTCACAGCGCACTTTTGCACCCCTCCGACCCCCTACTCGCCTCGGTGACCCTGGCAGGTTTCGAAGCCTTCGGGAAGCCTGCACCTGTGTGGGCAAAATGGGGATAATCCTCTTATCTGCCTGTTAACTACCTGATAACAGGCAGTTAAGTGGCTGTAATCCCTTCCCGCCTCCAAGGAGATGGGACCCAGCGCGGGTCGGGTACCCGCCTCCTGGCAAGATGGCACGGAGGCGGGTTGGGGGCAGGTTGGGCACTCGCCCCAGATTCTGCCATTTTCCCGGCAGTCCCACCTCCAAACCCACCTCCCCAGGGCTGGCAAAATCCAGCCCATAGTGTCTGTGCTGGCTCCATTGTACAACAATCCGGAACTAATCAGACTGGCCCACAGCTCTGTATCTTCCTTTGCTTAAAATATTTATCTAATTTTTCCTTAAAGAAGGCAATAGTTTCTGCCACAACCACTCCCTGTGGCAAAGCATTCCATACTCCAACAACCCTATGTGTAAAGAAATTTGTCCTAACCTCTAATAACATCAGAGAGACAACTGGAGAGAGGTTAGGACAATAGCAAAATATTGCAGATGCTGGAAATCTGAAATAACAACAGAAAATGTTGGAAATACTCAGCAGGTCAGGCAGCATCTGTGGAGAGAGAAACAGAGTTAGGGGGAGAAATTCGGTATCGCCCCGTTTGGGGCACAATTAATCGGCCGGGCGCAAAGTTTAGTGCCTGGCGCTAAATATCGCCTCCGACTGCAAACTTGGCTTCTATCGTCCCTGGAGGTGATTGGAGCGCTAAATCAGGCGCTACACACCTCTCTTAAGGCGCTAACGCCGAGGAGCGAGGTACTACCTCAGAGCGCTGGCGAAGCTCATGTGATGTCAGTCAGCAATGGAACACAGACACACAGGCGCCGGCCAGTTCTTAAAGGGGAGGGTCGATCTTGATCTCCATCCATACCCTGCTCATTGCAGCCTTGAATCTCGGCCTGGAGAGACCTGTACATCAATTCTGCTGGAAAGAACAATGGAGAGGCCCAGGGAAAGAGCTCAGAGTGCAGCCCCCATAGTCTCTTCTAAATCAATGCAAGGAAGGTCAAATCAAAATAAAAATGAGAAGTCGCACAACACCAGGTTATAGTCCAACAGTTTTATTTAAAATTACGAGCTTTCGGAGCTCCGCTCCTTCTTCAGGTAAAGGTACAGTGAGGGAATCTATTACACAGTATATATACACAGAGAACAATTTGTCTGCAATATATACTGTGTAATAGATTCCCTCACTGTACCTTTACCTGAAGAAGGAGCGGAGCTCCGAAAGCTCGTAATTTTAAATAAAACTGTTGGACTATAACCTGGTGTTGTGCGACTTCTCATTTTTGTCCACCCCAGTCCAACACCGGCATCTCCGCATCAAAATCAAAATGAACCTGCAAAGTGCTGCTCAGTACCCAAAACTCCTTCACACAGCGTTGAATCTCTCCAGAAGTCAGTCTCTCTCTCTCAGAATGTGTGGTGCAAAAATGTCGCCGACAAAAAAAGGCAGGAAGCGGCCGCCTTTAAATAGCGCTCCCCCAGTCCCTTCCCAATTGCAAAACGTTCCCCTCAACCTGTCGTTGCTAGCGGCAGGCGGAAAGGCAGGGGGTGCCACTCAATATCCGGTCCGGGGCGCTACACGCTCGACTGACATCACGGTCTGCAGGCACAGGAGATCGTGGCAGTAGTGTTTAGCGCTGCCGCAAAATGTCTGGTCAATTTTGTGAGCGGCGCAAACATTGCCGCGCCCGGACGCAAGTTGCTTTGCGCCCCATTAGCGGCCTCTTAGGGCACTAACGGGAGGCGCAAAGCAACCGAATTTTTCCCCCTTAATGTTTCAGGTCTGTGACCCATCATCAGAACTGGAAAAAGTGAGAGATGTAACAGATTTTAAGCAGGTGCAGAGGCAGGGAAAGGGGGAGATGTTCCGCAAAGCGGTCACCCATTCTGCGTTTGATTGGGTGGACGCTTTGCGGAACACCTCTGTTCAGTCCACAAGGGTGATCCCGAGCTTCCGGTTGCTTGTCACTTTAATTCTCTGCTCCACTCCCACTCTGACCTCGGCCTCTTACACTGTTCCAATGAAGCTTAACGTAAACTTGAGGAACAGCACCTCATCTTTCTATTAAGCACTTTACAGTCTTCTGGACTCAAAAATTTCAGACCATAACCTCTGCCCCTATTTTTTCAGGCGGCAGCTGTTGATGATTCTGCCATCCCCATTTGCAACATTTAATCTCTCCTGCCTTCCACCCTATCACAGACCGTCCCTTTTGTTCTTTCCTCCCCCCCCCTTTCCCAGCCTCTGCACCTGCTTAAAATCTGTTACATCTCTAACTTTTTCCAGTTCTGACGAATGGTCACAGACCTGAAACGTTAACTCTGTTTCTCTCTCCACGGATGCTGCCTGACCTGCTGAGTGTTTCCAGCATTTTCTGTTGTTATTTCAGATTTCCAGCATCTGCAGTATTTTGCTATTGTCCTAACCTCTCTCCAGTTGTCTTTCAGGGTTTTCAGGATCTTAAAGCAGCCTTTAGACCAGTCATCCCTTTGAGTAGTGGACAGATCCAAGTCCCAGTAGAATGGAACTTGCATGACGCTACCGTTTCCGAGGAACATATAAGGAATTGCAAGTTCCGGTAGGGGGCAGAAAGTTCTAATGTGATCTAAGATTCCAAACTTTTCTGAATGAATAGAGTTGCACTTGATCTGAAGATGGTGTTAATGGAGTAGTGGCAGTGGTGACACAGTGAGGCACTTAAACAGAGGAGAATACTTCATTCATTATTTGAGTTCTGATGCCTCTTGCAGCCATTTCTGAGGAATCCTCTGAACGCTGGTCCTCCTAATGCTTCCCTCCATGCACTCTACCTCCGGAGGAGCTGGGGCTACCTCCTTGGGAAACTCCATGTCCATTCCTTTTGGATTGCAGATTTATGCAGGGCACAGCACTATGTGGGATGCACGCTCGGTAGTGTATTGCAGAACCCCTCCACAGATCTATCGAGGCAGCAAAAGTGCCCCTTTAATACCCCTAGAGTCCACCCAACTACAACTCTTGTGGAAGCACATGGCTCAGGGTAGCACTCCTCAGCTACTGTGCTTGCCACTGACAGAGGGATCGTGATCCATGGTAGCAGGGGCTAGGCTTTGTCCCCCACAAGCCATCCAGTTACTTCAGAATCTTCCTTGAAGAGATCAACGAGGTCAGAATTCCCGAGGACAAAATCGTCATGGCAACATCCAGACAATATGTACATTCAGCGAGTGGAAGCCCTATGTATTCATAAAGTTTAGGAGCTTTACTGTAGGAGAGCTTGAAATGCTACATGAGTGCCATCTTTATTTACTTGTGCTCTTTATTTACTTGCCTCTGCTCCGGTCCCTGGTTAGGTCCACTTTCCTCCTCAGCTGCTCGCAGTGAGTTGAGGCCCCTCGCCAACCGCACTCTTTATTTACTTGCCTCTGCTCCGGTTCCCAGTTAGGTCCACTTTCCTCCTTGGCTGCTCGCAATATATTATATTAATAACTTGAATTAGGTACATCTTAGTCTTAAGTTTCTGTAAAGTTAATTAATAGTCAAATAAATAAAGGCATGGCAGGGAAGCTCAGTCCTGCGGAATGCGCATCCTGTGCCATGTGGGAAATCCAGGACGCTTCCCGTGTCCTGGACAACCACATGTGCAGGAGGTGTCGTCAGCTGGAGGAGCTCAAGCTCCGGGTTTCAGAGATTGAGCAGCAGCTGGCGTCACTGCTGTGCATCCGCAAGGCTGAGAGCTACGTGGATAGCATGTTTCAGGCGGTGGTCACCCCACAGCTAAGGAGTGCGCAGGCAGAGAGGGACTGGGTGGCCGCCAGACAGAAGAGGAGGACCAGGCAGGTAGTGCTGTTGTCCCCTGAGTGCATCTCACTCTCCCAACCAGTATTCTGTTCTGAGTATTGGTGAGGGCGATGGTTCCTCTGGGAAGTATAACCAGAGCCAAGTCCACGGCACCATGGGTGGCTCAGCTGTACAGGGGGGATGGGGGGAGGAGGAAGATAGGGAAAGTAAT
This sequence comes from Squalus acanthias, assembly GCA_030390025.1. Taxonomy (NCBI): domain Eukaryota; kingdom Metazoa; phylum Chordata; class Chondrichthyes; order Squaliformes; family Squalidae; genus Squalus; species Squalus acanthias. The sequence continues at coordinate 105,349,297 of CM059428.1, forward strand.
AGTGGGAGGGGATTCGATAGTTAGGGGAGCAGACAATCGTTTATGCGGCCGCAGACGTGACTCCAGGATGGTATGTTGCCTCCCTGGTGTCAGGGTTAAGGATGTCACCGAGCGGCTGCAGAACATTGAGGGGGGAGGGTGAACAGCCAGAGGTTGTGATCCATATTGGTACCAACGACATAGGTAGAAAAAGGGATGAGGTCCTGCAGCCAGATTTTAGGGAGCTAGGAAAGAGATTAAAAAGCAGGTCCTCAAAGGTAGTAATCTACTCCCGGGGCCATGCACGAGTGGGTATAGAAATAGGAGGATAAAGCAGATGAATGCGTGGCTGGAGAGATGGTGCAGGAGGGAGGGCTTCAGATTCCTGGGGCATTGGGGCCAGTTCTGGGGGAGGTGGGACTTGTACAGGCCGGACGGGTTGCAACTCAACAGGGCTGGGACCAATATCCTCACGGGGAGGTTTGCTGGTGTGTTGGGGAGGGTTTAAACTAAGTTGGCAGGGGGATGGGCATCAGGATGTAGCATTAGAAAGGAGAAACAAAGGGCACAAAGGATTGGGAGAGATGGATAGCACTAAAGTGAGAAATAGTAAGGAATAAGGTGGGGTCAGACTAAGAGCACAGGATGGTCCAAGATAGGTTTACAGTGTATGTATGTGAACGCACGAAGCATAGTAAACAAGGTTGGTGAGCTGCAGGTGCAAATAGCCACATGGGAATATGATGTTGTGGCGATAACTGAGACCTAGTTCAAAAAAGGGCAGGATTGGGTATTAAATATTCTTGGATATAAGGTGTTGAGGAAAGATACAGAAGGAAAGATAGGAGGTGGAGTGGCTGTATTCATTAAGGAGAATATTACAATGCTGGGGAGGGAGGATGTCCTGGAGGGGTCAAGGACAGAATCTATATGGCTAGAGTTAAGAAATAATTGTGGTGCCATTACACTACTAACTGTATTCTATAGGCCACCAACTAGTGGGCAAAATATGGAGGAGCAAATTTGCAGAGAAATTACAAAGAGATGCAAGAACTATAGAGTAGTGATAATGGGGGACTTCAACTATCCTAATATAGGCTGGGATAGTAATAGTGTAAACGGCAGAGAGGGGGAAGAATTTCTGAAGTGTGTTCAGGAGAACTTTCTTGATCAGTATGTTTCCGGCCCAACGAGGAAGGAGGCATTGCTGGATCTGGTTCTGGGGAATGAGGTGGGTCTAGTGGAGCAAGTGTCAGTAGGTGAACATTTAGGGAACAGTGATCATAGTATCATAAGGTTTAGATTAGCTATGGAAAAGGACAGGGAGCAATCTAGATTAAAAATACTTAATTGGAAGAAGGCCAATTTCAGTGGGATGAGAAAGGATCTGGCCTGGGTAAATTGGAATCAAAGATTGGCAGGCAAAACTGAAATGGACCAATCAGCTGCCTTTAAAGAGGAAATAGTTTGGGTACAGTTGAGGTACATTCCCACTAGGGGGAAAGGTAGGGCAACTAAAGTCAGAGCTCCCTGGATGACGAAAGAGATAGTAAGATGAAGCAGAAAAGGAGTGCGTATGACAGATGTCAGGTCGAGTATATATCTGAGAATCAGGCTAAATATAGAAAGTTCAGAGGAGAAGTGAAAAATAAAATAACAGGGGCAAAGAGAGGGTATGAGAATAGAATGGCAGCCAACATAAAAGGTAATCCAAAAGTCTTCTATAGGCATATAAATAGTAAACGAGTAGTAAGAGGAGGGTTGGAGCCGATTAGGACCAAAAAGGAGACCTACGCTTGGAGGCAGAGGGTATGGCTGAGGTGCTAAATGAGTACTTTGCATCTGTCTTCACCAAGGAAGAAGATGCTGCCATAGACAGTGAAGGAGGAGGTAGAGGAGATACCGGATGGGGTAAAAATTGATAAAAAGGAGGTACTAGAAAGGCTGTCTGTACTTAAAAGTAGATAAGTCACCAGCACCAGATGGGATGCATCCTAGGTCGCTGAGGGAAGTGAAGGAAGAAATTGCGGAGGTACTGGCTATAATCTTTCAATCCTCCTTAGAAACGGGGGTGGTGCCAGAGGACTGGAGTATTGCAAATGTTACACCCTTGTTCAAAAAAGGGTGTCAGTTTAACCTCGGTAGTGGGGAAGCTTTTAGAAACAATAATCAGGGACAAAATTAACAGTCACTTGGACAAGTGGATTAATTAAGGAAAACCAGCACGGATTTGTTAAAGGCAAATCGTGTTTAACCAACTTGATCGAGTTTTTTGATGAGGTAACAGAGAGGGTCGATGAGGGCAATGCAGTTGACATGGTGTACATGGATTTCCAAAAGGCGTTCGACAACGTGCCACATAATAGGCTTGCCAGCAAAGTTGAAGCCCATGAAATAAAAGGGACAGTGGCAGCATGGATATGAAATTGGCTAAATGACAGGAAACAGAGAGTAGTGGTGAAGGGTTGTTTTTCAGACTGGAGGAAGGTATACAGTGGTATTCACCAGGGATTGGTTCTAGGACCACTGCTTTTCTTGATATATATTAATGACTTGGATGTACAGGGCACAATTTCAAAATTTGCAGATGACACAAAACTTGGAAGTAGAGTGAACTGTGAGGAGGATAGTGATAGACTTCAAGAGGACGTAGACAGGCTGGTGAAATGGGTGGACACGTGGCAGATGAAATTTAACGCAGAAAAGTGCAAAATGATACATTTTGGTAGAAAGAATGAAGAGAGGAAATATAAACTAAAGGGTACAATCCTAAAGGGGGTGCATGAGCAGAGAGACCTGGGGGTAACAAATCATTGAAGGTGGTAGGGCAGGTTGAGAAAGCAGTTAAAAAAAGTTTATGGGATCCTGGGCTTCATGAATAGGGGTATAGAGTACAAAAGCATGGAAATTATGATGAACCTGTATAAAACACTGGTTCGGCCTCAACTGGAGTATTGTGTCCAATTCTGGGCACCACACTTTAGGAAGGATGTGAAGGCCTTAGAGAGGGTGCAGAAAAGATTTACGAGAATGATTCCAGGGATGAGGGACTTCAGTTACATTGATAGACTGGAGAAGCTGTCCTTAGCTGTTCTCTCCTTAGAGCAGAGAAGATTCAGAGGAGATTTGATAGCGGTGTTCAAAATCATGAGGGGTCTGGACAGAGTAGATAGAGAGAAACTGTTCCCATTGGCAGAAGGGTCGAGAACCAGAGGACACAGATTTAAGGGGATTGGCAGAAGAACCAAAGGCGACATGAGGAAAACTTTTTTACTCAGCGAGTGGTTAGGATCTGGAATGCACTACCTGAAAGGGTGGTGGAGGCAGACTCAATCACAGCTTTCAAAAGGGAATTGGATAAGTACCTGAAGGAAATTTTTTTGCAGGGCCAAGAGGAAAGGGTGGGGGAGTGGGACTAGCTGAAGTGCTCTTGCAGAGAGCCGGCACGGGCCTTCTTCCATGCTGTAACCATTCTATGATTCTATCTATTCCACCCTGCACGTTAGGGAGCCCAGCAACTTGATAAAACTGTATGGCTCTATCGCACTACTGCCTTGCTGTAATGCTAAACTGAATGAACTCCCTATTTCTCCTAAAGTTGGTGTCAGTGACCTGATGAATGCTTGCTTAGATGGCACCCTGTGTAATATTACACATGATGCGGAGATGCCGGTGTTGGACTGGGGTGGACAAAATTGAGAGGTCGCACAACACCAGGTTACAGTCCAACAGTTTTATTTGAAATCACAAGCTTTCGGAGCTATCGATTGCTCCTTCCTCAGGTGAAGTAAATTAGATACAGAATCGTCAAAGCATATATAGATAGAAAACAAAGCATGTGTACCTTACAATTGCAGACCACTAAATTAAATCATCCTGACTATCTGCCGAGGTGTGATAAAGTTAATTAAGTCAGCCAGGAAGGTACCACATCAAAGACATAGCAAGATACAACTGAGACAATGAGGTGTAGTCGCAGGGGTTCTAACGTGTCAAAAGCTGCCGTCTGTATGTAAAACGAAAAGCTTTAAAATTTTTACTTTTTTACTGGGAAAATTTTTACTTTTTTACTGGGAATCACATCTGTGAACAAGCTAACGACGACTCGAGTCCGGATCACGTCATGTATCGTGACATAAACCCAAGATCCTGATTGAGACCGTCTTCATGAGTGCGGAACTTGGCTATCAGTTTCTGCTCGATGATTTTGCGTTGTCGTGTGTTTCTAAGGTTGCCTTGGAGAACGCTTACCCGCAGATCCGAGGCTGAATGTCCTTGACTGCTGAAGTGTTCCCCGACTGGGAGGTAACAATCCTGCCTGGCGATTGTTGCGCGGTGCTCGTTCATACGTTGTCTCAGTGTCTGCATGGTCTCGCCGATGTACCATGCCGCGGTGCATTCTTTCCTGCAACGTATGAGGTAGACAACGTTGGCCGAGTCACATGAGTATGTACCATGTACCTGGTGGGTAGTGTCCTCACGTGTGATGGTGGTATCTGTGTTGATGATCTGGCATGTCTTGCAGAGTTTGCCATGGCAGGGTTGTGTGGTGTCGTGGTCGCTGTTATCCTGAAAGCTGGGTAATTTGCTGCGAACGATGGTACTTCTGAGGTTAGGCGGCTGTTTGAAGGCAAGTAGTGGAGGCGTGGGGATGGCCTTAGCGAGGTGTTTGTCATCATCGATGACATGTTGAAGGCTGCGAAGAACATGGCGTAGTTTCTCCGCTCCGCTAGGGGGCCAGGCAGCCTCTTTGGTAAAGCACACTCTTCTTATGCAGAGCTTCTCAATAAGGTCTTCATAAGATCTACATGGCCGATAAATTCTTTAGGGGGCCTTTATATCTTGTAGGGTGCATCCTTCTCAAAAGCAGTCGCACTCTTCTTTCCTCCAACCTGGACTGCTGCTCCTCCTCTTCCATTCAAATAGCAAACAAGGGAATGCTCATTGGGAATCTCATACCTCTTATTTTGTTGTGGTGGAAACATTTCCTGGTGGTCATCCAGACAGGCTGGTTCTGTCCAGGTGCAAAGAAAATCTCTCTTGTAAGGCCAGCAATCATTTCTTAAAGCTTCTCTCGGCTGCACCTCCAAAGTAAAGAGCCTCTCCCAGTATGATGCTGACAATAGGCCTCTTTTATCTCATTGGGAATTACCCTTGGAGCACTAATAACAGGATTTGGATTCTCCTATGCCATTACAGGTCATTTCCACATATTGTAATGAACTGCCATCAGTATTGGTGCATGCAGAAAAAAGTATTTCATACAAACACGTTCAACAATCATACACTAATATCACACAGTACAATTTCACCTCATTTGCCTTTATGTAGTGTTTCATATAATGAAAAGTGTTCAAAGGGTAAGAAGGGTAAGAATAATAAAGTCAGAGGAAATAGACACATTTAGCCAGAATTTTGCTAAACATGGCATGTTGGGATTTTCTGACCATTTTTCCACAGTAAGATCTCGGGAGAAAAAGAGTTACCTTTAAATGTAGTGTTTTAAAGTATAGTGTCTTCATGCAAGTTATAAAAAAGCTCAGAGAGAATAGGTAGTTAAGATGCTAATGAACAAGCTTTGATGTTGTTTCTCCATAGGCTATGGCGAATAAGTAGTTTGTTAGTTTGTCCAAGTAATCAATAAACGACTCGGAGCCATTGTGCTGGAGAATTGCAAGTCCTGTGCACTTGGTGGGGGTCTGGCAACCTTTCTTTCTGGTTTCAACAGCAAGAGATAAAATACAGAGACACAGACACTGGCGGGCAGTCGGTTTGTTTGAAACAGAAAAAGCTGCAAAGGCAGTCGAGGCTTTGTAACAGGACGCTGTGAGTCAGCGAGATCTAACAACGGCTGTGAGAAGTTAGGCCTGGACCTGAGCTGGGAGTTAGGATATATAGTAGATGGTTAGTTTCCCAGCCAGAAGTGAAAACAAAGTCAACCTTCCGTCCACTATACAGGATAGCGTAACGTGTTGCTTTCTGTCGTTATGGAAAGCATGTAGGAGAAGTTTAAAAAAAGCCTTGAACTGCTACTTACGTTTAGTCACATTAATTCCCCAAAATAAACCAGCTTCTTGATTTGCAATCGACCTCATCTCACCAAGTGTTTTCTTGGATCTTCGGAGAGATTGAAAAAGCACACGTGCGACGGACATGAATATCCAGTTCCAATCACAAGGGGATGCTGTTGTTATACTCCTGGGTTCCACTATCATACAAGTAGATTTAAGGCAGGGGGAGTCTCTCCCAGAAAATTAAGACGCTGAACCATTTATGGGATAGCACAGAACTCAAGAAAGTTTTTACAGCAGACATAGGAACAATGGCACTGTGTTTAATTCTTTTTGATAACTATTAAATCTGTTCCAATAAATGTTACTGTGTTACTAATTATCAGAGAGCTCTTCCTTGTGTTATTAATAGTGCAAAGGGTGTTCTGCCGCAATTTTAATAATTGCGCCCTTATTGTTTTATATTACGTTAATAAATTATGCACAAATATATCAGTATATCTACTTTTTCCATATATTGTTATCACAAATCACTTCATATAAACTGTTAGGTACAATCTGAATTCCAGGTCATCTGTCTCGAGTTGATAAATTATTCCTTCCAGACTCCATCTGCTTTCCTCTCTAAGATAATCAATTTACGTAACCATGGTTACTAGAAGCTATGAACTAACTATTGTAATCATGAGCAGAACAATAATATTACAAATTGACTTTCTGCATTCAAGAATAAACTTAAAATAGCTTTCAACTCCTTAAATACTGACTTTTATAATAATTTCTCAGGTTACTGTATCAGTTTCAAACCCTTTACAATCTTTCCCAATTTTTGGCATTCTAAGTCCGTATTTTGGGATTATACTGTTTGAAAAAATATTAAAGTATTGGCAAAGCAACATTAAATTTATATTAAATGGCAAAAATGTATTTCAGCTGATAGATTACTCTGCATTTTAGAAAGGTTGTAACATTGAAATTATGTTTAGATATAAACTCCTTAAGTCGACAAATCCAAAGTTAATATGCTTGATGAGAATCAAAAAGTTAAAAGGATTTTCCTCCAATTCCTCCCTTCATCTCCTGAAGCAGTGGGTGAAATTTAACCCCCTCCTAGGATGGGTGGGACAGTGTCGCGGGGAGCTGGGAGGGGTTAAATTGTTAAAAATGGGAAACCCATCCCCAACTCCGCAAACTCACCTACTTCCCATTTAACCGGGGCAGGTTTGGGGTCGACTGAGTAACTGCTCTTGAGAGGCGGGAATGTAATTTTAATACTTAACTGAGGCCCCATGCCTCAGATTTTGTCAACAATTTGGATTTAACGCCTCCAGCATGGGATTCCCAGGGCTCTGGAAACCCGGCAGCTAAAGGGAGGTGGAAGCTGGCAGATCCAGCAGGTAAGTGTTTTTCCAGCGCTGCTTGTGGGCCAGGAGGAGCAGGAGTGCTTCCCCCGGCCCCTCAAGCAAACCAGCTGTCACGATCTGCCTCCCTACCTGTGATCCAATCTCTTCCCCAACTGCGATCTCTCCCCCCATGATATCTCCTCCCTGCAATCTCTCCCTCACAATCTCGCCCCGTGATCTCTCCCACCCCGCGATCTCTCCCCCTGCGATCTCTTCCCCTGCGATCTCTCCCCCACCCCCCACGATCCCTCCCCCACCACGAATTCCGCCATGCTTTAAGACCCGGATATCATGTTGGGATATGGTTCCACTGGTGCAGTAAGCACATCGGTACCTTATCCAGGACTTTGTACATGACCCGAGAACACGTGTGTTTGCAGCTTAAAAGTGAGTGGGGATCAGCACATTATTGCCTCAATTGAAATGCGTGCATATGCTTTTTTCAGGCAAGAGTCAATGGTTAGCAATCAGTGCCCTGATACTAATAGGTCCCCCCACAGCACTCCCTGTACACTTAAAAAACTTTTAACATCTATTGCACCAAGCCACTACTTCAATAAAATATAAAAAATCCAGTCCAAAAGCTTAAATGCAAACTTACCTGAAAGATGTGCGTGCCCCTTTAAGAAGTGCTGACAGTGTCTCTGTCGGTCTGCTGTGCGCTCGCTTTTCAGAGCTAGCTTAGGACCCAGCGCTAAACTCAGCGCAAAGGTCCAAGTTCGCAGAGCGTGGCGACGTCATGCTCTCCAGATTTGCATGTCCAGGGCCAGCACTGCTAACGGCAGCGCTATGGCCCTCACCAAAATGGCGGCCGCCGAGTCCCGTGCCAGAGGTGGGCATCAGAGCAGCAGCCGCCATTTCTTTCAAGATTCCGGTGCTAGCGGGTAAGAAGCCCAATTTTTTCCCCAAAGTTTTTTAAATTATGAAAATATGGGGTAGCACAGATAGAAGCAAATTATTTCCAGCAGTGAAAGGGCCACCTGAAAATCATCTCGGCTGCACGCAAAATTCGTCCTCATTCCTCATTCAAATGATTGCAGTCATGATTCTCATCTAAAAACCCAAGCTCATTGGCGTTACACTGAAAACAATATTGGGTGCAGACTAAACGCAAGTAATGATTACCACAGGCTTTTTTCACTACTTAAAGGGAAGGTTCATTGATGCTGCAGCACCTCATTCTCAGCATTGTTGGGTGTGCAGCTGCCTCAACAACCAGAAGAAGGAGAAGGAGAAGTTAATTACAAATCCTGATGGCAGATCGCTGCCCCAGGTAAAGAGGCAAGAAGTTTTCCGATGAAGCTTTGGAGGCATTGGTTTTCGCAGTGGAGAGAAGGCGAGCGGTCCTGTACCCACCAACTGGCAGGAGGTCCTTACCACAAGTCTGCCGGATTATGTGGAGGGAGGTGGCACACCACGTCACGGGCAGCACTGTGCTCCCCAGGACCCACACCCAGTGCAGGAAGAAGTTTAATGACCTCACACGGGTGGTCAGGGTGAGTGAAGGCTTCAACAAATGCTACATACCACCATCTGTACTACAAGATTCACACACAGCTCAATGCACCACACCCCCAGCACTCGCCCACCAACAATATCTACCTAGCAACACTAACACCCACATCTCACACCTTGCACACAATGACAGCTATTCAACTATGGCAGGCACAAAGGTCATTAGTTATTAAAACTCATGTGATATGTGTGATATGTTTATAGATAAATTTATTAATTGTGTTTGGAATATTTTGTGGTCTCTCTCATTTCACCTTTGTGCCCAGGAGGATGCTGTGATATGGCATGAGACAGGGGTTGTATGATGGGGATGTGGTGAGCTACGTGAATCTGGGGTTTTATTCATGTGAATAGGAGTCTGATGAGCTGGTCATGGACACCCTGTCTGGAAAGTCGATTGTCTCGCTGCCTCCGCCCTCCCTCCTGTTTCTCCTCCTCCTTGTCCTCCACCTCCCCTTTTTCCTCGTCCTCTTCCTCCTCCTCATCCTCCTCTAACTCATCATTCTCCTGAGGTGGTCCTGCAAACCCTGCTGGCAAGGGCTGGGCCCTCATGATGGCCAAGTTGTGGAGCATGCAGCAGACCACCACAAAATGGGACACCCACTCAGCCGAGTACTGGAGGGCTTCTCCCGAGTGGTCAAGGCAGCGGAACCGTTGTTTCAACAGGCTAATGGTTGCTCGATGATGTTCCTAGTGGCAGCATGGCTCTCATTATATGAGTGCTGGATAGGAGTGTTAGGGTTGCGGAGGGGAGTCATGAGCCAGGTGGAGAGCGGATAGCTCTTGTCTCTGAGCAGCCACCCACGAGCTTGATGTGGTGGCTGGAAGAGTTCTGGTACACTGGTCTGACGCAGGATGAAGACATTGTGGCTGCTGCCAGGATAACGGGCATTGACATTGAGGATTCACTGTGTGTGGTTGCACACCAACTACACATTAATTGAGTGGTAGTTTTTGCGGTTATGGAAGATCTCAGGATTGTTATGCGGTGCCCGCAAAGCCACATGCATGCTCGTCCTGCTTCTCACTGGTGATCGGGAAGCCAATGCAGTCCTTTCTCCTGGTGTAGAAAGCCTCAGTGACCTTCTGGATGCAGCGATGGACGGCGAGCTGTGAGATGTTAGATATGTCTCCTGCTGCAGACTGGAAGGATCCACTGGCAAAGAAATTGAGGGTCCGGTGACCTGGACTGCCACTGGGAGGGCCGTGGTCACCCTGGTCTGAGCCTGGAGGTCTGGATGCAGGAGGTGGCAGAGTTCTGTGACCACCTCCTTGGTGAAACGGAGCCTCCTAATACACTGCTCCTCACTTAATTAAAGGTAGGAGAAGTGATGTCAGAAGACCCTCGGGGGTAAGGTCTCCTGTTGAGAGCCCTGATGGCCCTCCTCCTCTCTCTGCACACAATTTTAAAAAAATTCATTCATGGGATGTGGGCATCGCTGGCAAGGCCAGCATTTATTGCCCATCCCTAGTTGCCCTTGGGAAGGTGGTGGTGAGCCGCCTTCTTGAACTGCTGCAATCCGTGTGGTGAAGGTACTCCCACAGTGCTGTTAGGGAGGGAGTTCTAGGATTTTGACCCAGCGACGATGAAGGAACGGCGATATACTTCCAAATCAGGATGGTGTGTGACTTGATGGGGAACTTGGAGGTGGTAGTGTTCCCATATGTTCCCGTCTTTCTTGCTGCCTCCGCTCCCTCTGCCGTAGATCCTGGAGGGCGAGGTCCACTGCCAGTATAGACCCCATGACTTTTAGCAAGTGTTGTAGGTTGAAGCTTTTCAGAAATATTTATGGAGTTTTGTACTTGCCAGAACATTCCCTGATACCAAAGAACCTTGAAATGAATAAAAAAAACTGTTCCAGTATCAGGAACTAACACACAGCCACTCAAACTTCAAAACCCTGTCAACTCCGAGTGACTGGTGATGATCCCTTTAAATTGCGTCGCTGGAGCCGGCTTCCTGCTGCTGCACGCCACCTGAAGCTGTTGTTGTTTTCTCCAGCCAGTAAGTTCATTGGCTGTAACGAAGTTGGGAGATCGGGCGTCAAGTGAGCGTTGCATACTCACTGATGTCATGATCTCCATGATGGCGAGGTCCCCGGCGATCATGTTCAGTGGCAGCGCTACCGGCAACACCGATATAGCATGCGGCGCTGGAACCGGCATCAGGTGTTGTTAGAGCCCTCAACGGCATTTTAGTGCCATCTCGTGGCGCTAACATGTGGCGCAAACCACACTGATTTCTCCCCTTATGCATTTCTATGTCTGGCTGGGGGTAGAGCCACCACCCATCCCCAACAAAGCCAGTGGTGTAGGAAGAGGCGGTGCCAGGGTGGAGAGCTTTCCACACCAGATATTTCTGCATCCCCAGCCTTCCAGAAGAGTGGCGGCTGGTACCCCTAGTGATACCATGTATACCAGGCTGCCAAATGATGGAAGTGGTTCCTAGTTGAAGGCCCAGGCCTTGGATCATGGCTTGGACCCTTAAAGATTCAAGGAGTACATTTTTTTTCTGTTTCAGTATCAGAAAAGGGGCAAGGGACAAGAAAAACTTATTTCTGAGAGGGGTCTGTGGGACCTTTGGGCTAGGTAACCAGCCCTGCACTTTGACCTCTTCGATGAGATGTGCCCTTAATGGTGCAAGCACCCACCATCTGAATGCAATTTAAGGGACCTCCCATCTGACCCTCCAATTTCAGCTGGAGCTTCTGGGCAGGTGCATCCCAGCACCTAATCTGGCAGGTGTTCTTCGTGGTTTTCTAGCCCCAGTGTAGTTACCAACTCACCCAGCAAGGGAAACTCACAAAGAGTTAATTGCCTGACATGATATCTTTTATTTTTTACTAATTTTTATATACCCATGAGTAGTAGTATTTAAGTTTCATTGCAATTTTCTTTCCTCACAGAAAATAAATTATGAACAAATCAAGTATATAGCAAGTTTTATATTAAATATCATGATCTGACAGGTGTTGTTGGAAGAAATCCAATAACACAAACATGTTTAGGATCAGGAAAAGATCAGGTCCATCCCTTCTAGCGCCAGAAACGTATCTGTTTGCCTCTTGAACTCTTGACACTGTGCACTGGAGTGTCAGCTGTGGCTCAGTTGGTAGCACACTTGCCTCTGAGTCAGAAGATTGTGGGTTCAAGTCCCTACTCCAGGGACTTGAACACATAAATTTAGGCTGATACTCCAGTGCAGTGCTGAGGGAGTGCTGCACTGTCGGAGGTGTCATCTTTTGGATGAGATGTTAAACCAGCAGTGACCTGCAGTAGGAAGAGTACTCCTACTCCTTCTGTTTCCACATTCCAGTAAATAAAAAAGAAAAACTTAGATCTTCTTCGGCAGTCTCCTGTGATCAGGAAAAACTAGGTGCAGCTTACGCAGTGCATACTTCACTCAGCTTTTGCCCAGTTTGGCATTAGGCCCTGAAATAGGCATTAGGCCCCTGATTAGCATAGTCAGGGGACCTAACGTCTGTTTTAGGTGGACACTCCAGGCACTTGGAAGTCACTGGCTGCCAATATGGTGCTCATAAATCGGGCGTGACGTATACAACAACTTGCATTTATATAGCACCTCAAGGCGCTTCACAGGAGCGATTATCAAACTAAAATTTGACATCGAGCCCCATAAGCAGATATTAGATCAGATGACCAAAAGCTTGGTGTAAGAGGTAGGTTTTAAGGAGTGTCTTAAAGGAGGAGAGAGAGGTAGAGAGGCGGAAAGGTTTAGGGAGGGAAATCCAGAGCTTAGGGCCTAGGCAGATTAAGGTATGGCCTCCAGTGATGGAGCGATTAAAATAGGGGATGCACAAGAGGCCCGAATTGGAAGAGCTAAGAGATCGCGAAGGCTTGTAGAGCTGGAGGAGGCTACAGATATAGGGAGGGGCGAGGCCATGGAGGGATTTGAAAACAAGGATGAGAATTTTAAAATTGTGGCATTGCCAGACTGCCCAGGAGAGTATTGGAATAATCAAGTCTCGAGGTAACAAAGGCATGAATGAGGGCTTTAGCGGTAGATGAGCTGAGGCAGGGGCAAAGTCAGGCGATGTTACATAAGAACATAAGAAATAGGAGCAGGAGTAGGCCATTTGGCCCCTCGAGCCTGCTCCACCATTCAATAAGACCATGGCTGATCTGCTTTTGGCCTCAACTCCACTTTCCTGCCCGCTCCCCATAACCCTTGACAGCCCTATAGTTCAAAAATCTATCTATCTCCACCTTAAATATATTCAATGACCCAGCCCTCCACAGCTCTCTGGGGTAGAAAATTCCACAGATTCACGACCCTCTGAGAGAAGAAATTCCTCCTTATCTCCGTTTTAAATGGGTGACCCCTTATTCTGAAACTATGCCCCCAAGTTCCAGATTCCCCCACGAGGGGAAACATCCTCCCTGCATCTACCCTGTCAAGCCCCCTCAGAATCTTATATGTTTCAATAAGATCACTTCTCATTCTTCTAAACTCCAATGAGTATAGGCCCAACCTGCTCAACCTTTATTCATAAAACAACCCCCTTATCTCAGGAATCAACCTGGTGAACCTTCTGTGAACAGCCTCCAATGCAAGTATATCCCTCCTTAAATAAGGAGACCAAAACTGTACGCAGTACTCCAGATGTGGTCTCACCAATGCCCTGTACAGTTGTAGCAAGACTTCCCTACTTTTATACTCCATCCCCCTTGCAATAAAGGCCAACATTCCATTTGGCTTTCTAATTACTTGCTGTACCTGCATGCTAACTTTTTGTGTTTCATGTACAAGGACGCTCAGATCCCTTTGTACCGCAGCATTTTGTAGTCTCTCTCCATTTAAATAATAATTTGCTTTTTTATTCTTTCTACCAAAGTGGATAACCTCACATTTTCCCACATTATACTCCATCTGCCAAATTTTTGCCCACTCACTTAACCTATCTATATCCCTTTGCAGGTTATTTGTGTCCTCCTCATAACTTGCTTTCCCACCTATCATTGTATCATCAGCAAATTTGGCTACATTGCACTCGGTCCCTTCATCCAAGTCATTAATATAGATTGTAAATAGTTGAGGCCCCAGCACTGATCCCTGTGGCACCCCACTAGTTACAGTTTGCCAACCTGAAAATGACCCATTTATCCCGACTCTCTGTTTTCTGTTAGTTAGCCAATCCTCTATCCATGCGAATATATTACCCCCGTGAGCTCTTATCTTGTGCAGTAACCTTTTATGTGGCACCTTATCGAATGCCTTCTGGAAATCCAAATACACGACATCTACTGGTTCCCCTTTATCCACCCTGCTCGTTACATCCTCAAAGAACTCTAGCAAATTTGTCAAATATGATTTCCCTTTCATAAAACCATGCTGACTCTGTTTGATTGTATTATGATTTTCTAAATGTCCTGCTACTACTTCCTTAATAATGGACTCCAGCATTTTCCCAATGACAGATGTTAGGCTAACCGTTACGGAGGTGGAAGTAGGCGGTCTTGGTGATGGAGTGGATATATAGTCGGAAGCTCATCTTGGTGTCAGATAAAACACCAAGGTTGAGAACGGTCTGGTTCAGCCTCAGACAGCTGCCAGAGAGAGGGATTGAGTTGGTGGCTAGGGAACAGAGTTTGTGGCGGGGACCAAAAACAATGGCTTTGGTCTTCCCAATATTTAGCTGGAGTAAATTTCTGCTCATCCAGCACTATCATCATCGCAGCCACAGGACATCACTGCAGGAGTTCCTCAGGGCAGTGTGCTAGGCCCAACCATCTTCAGTTGCTTCATCAATGACCTTCCCTCCATCATAAGGTCAGAAGTGGGGATTGCACAGTGTTCAGTGCCATTCGCAACTCCTCAGATGATGAAGCAGTCCGTGCCCGCATGCAGCAAGATCTGGACGACATTCAGGCTTGGGTTGATAAGTGACAAGTAACATTCGCGCCACACAAGTGCCAGACAATGACCATCTCCAACAAAAGAGAGTCTAACCACCGTCCCTTGACGTTCAACAGCATTACCATTGCTGAATCTCCCACCATCAACATCCAACACCATTGACCAGAAACTTAACTGGACCAGCCACATAAATACTGTGGCTACAAGAGCAGGTCAGAGGCTGGATATTCTGCAGTGAGTGTCTCACCCCCTGACTCCCCAAAGACTTTCCACCATCTACAAGGCACAAGTCAGGAGTGTGATGGAATACTCTCCACTTGCCTGGATGAGTGCAGCTCCAACAACTCTCAAGAAGCTCAACATCATCCAGGACAAAGCAGCCCACTTGATTGGCACCCCATCCACCACCTTAAACTTTCACTCCCTCCACCACCAGTGCACCGTGGCTGCAGTGTGTACCATCTACAAGATGCACTGCAGCAACTCGCCTTCTTTTACAGCACCTCCCAAACCCGTAACCTCTCCCACCTAGAAGAACAATGACCGCAGGCGCACGGGAACACCACCACCTGCAAGTTCCCTTTAAGTCACACACAATCCTGACTTGGAAATATATCGCTGTTCCTTCATCGTCGCTGGGTCAAAATCCTGGAACTCTCTCCCTAACAACACTATGTGATTACCTTCACCACACGGACTGCAGCTCTTGACTTTCATTCCCACCCCCTGAGTTCCTGAACCCCCCCCCCCAGGTTCCTGACCTTCTCCCCCCTGGAGTCCTGACCTGCTTCCCCTGCCCAAGTTCCTGACTTTCCTCTCTTCCGCCCCCCCCCCCCCACCCCATCACCCCCCGGGTACATGACCTTCTCCCCCTCACCCATAGATGGGACATTGTGTTTGGGTCATGGATTGTTAACAGGTTTATTGGGTATGAAGTGAATAGTGACAGATTTTGTCCAGTCGAATGATGCCACGTGTCACACATGCACCAAGCTTTCTGAGAAATCAACCAGGTCTTGGGGAGAGAGGGAGAACGTGGTGCGGGTGTAAAGGGGGTGGGGTGGGGTTGGAAGAACATGATCCGTCTTCCCATCTGGATCACATTCTCACTCTCATTCCCTCCCCTTTAGACCTAGATCACGTTTTTCCCCCCATCCCCACTGTGCTCACCGTGCTCTTTACCCCTTCCCCCGAGTTCCTGACTTTCTCTCCCCCCGATTTCCTGACCACCTCTCCCCCTCAGAGCTCCTTTCTTCCCCCCCGATCCTCTCTTCCCCTCCCCGATCCTCTTCCCTCCCCTTCGATCCTCTTCCCTCCGATCCTCTTACCCCCTCTGATTCTCTCTTCCGCCCCCTTCGATCCTCTTCCCCCCCTCTGATCCTCTTCCCCCCCCATCCGCTCTTCCCCCCCTTTCGATCCTATCTCTCCCCCCTCCAATCCTCTTTTCTCCCCCTCCAATCCTCATCACCCCCTCTGATTCTCTCTTCTCCCCCCTTCGATCCTCTTTTCTCCCCCTCCAATCCTTTCTTCCCTCCCCCCCTTCCCCCCTTCGATCCTCTTTTCCCCCCACTCCGAGCTCCCGTCTCTCTCCACCCCTGGATCTCCCCTCTCTCTCCACCCCTGGATCTCCCCTCTCTCTCCACCTCTGGATCTCCCCTCTCTCTCCACCCTCTGATCCCCCCTCTCTTCCCCCTCCAATTCCCTCTCTCCCCTTTCGATCCTCTCTCTTCCCTCATTTCATGGTGGTAGCCCCTGGCGCTAAAGCTTCCAATTTGCCCCCCATAGAGTGCAAGAGTAAAGAAGTAATGATGAATTTATACAAAGTATTGGTTAGGACACGATATTATAAAGTATTTACAGCACAGAAACATGCCATTCAGCCCAATAGATCCATGCCAGTGTTTATGCCCCACACAAACCTCCTCCCACCCCTCTTCATCTAACCACATCAACATATCCTTCTATTCCTTTCTCTCTCATGTGCTTATCTAGCTTACCCTTGAACGCATCTATGCTATTTGCCTCAACTACTCCCTATGGTAGCAAGTTCACATTCTAATCACTCTCTGGATAAAGAAGTTTCTCCTGAATTCCCTATTGGATTTATTAGTGACTATCTTATATTTATGGCCCCTAGTTCTGGTCTCGCCAGCAAGTGGAAACATCTTCTCTACCTCTACCCTATCAAACCCTTTCATAATCTTGAATACCTCTATCAGGTCACCCCACAGTCTTCTCTTTTCTCGAGAACAGGGCCCCAGTCTGTTCAATCTTTCCTGATAGGTATAACCTCTCAGTTCTGGTATAATTCTAGTAAATCTTTTTAGCACCTTCTCCAGTGCCTCTATATCCTTTTTATAATATGGAGACCAGAACTGTTCACAATACTGCAAGTGTGGTCTACCCAAAGTTCTATACAAGTTTAACATAACTTCACTGCTTTTCAATTCTATCCCTCTAGAAATGAACCCCAGTGCATTGTTTGCTTTTTTATGGCCTTATTAACCTGTATTGGTACTTTTAGTGACCTGTGTATCTGTTCCTCGCTCTGTTCCTCTACCCCATTTAGACACTTATTTTCTAAGGAGTATGTGGTCTCCTTATTCTTCCTACCAAAATGGATTACCTCACACTTATCTATATTGAAGTTTATTTGCCAATTACATGCCTATTTAGCAAGTTTATTAATGTCTTCCTGTATTTTGTCGCAGTCCTCCTCTGTATTAACAACATCCCCCAATTTGGTGCCGCCCCCAAATATGGAATTGTACTTCCGATTCCGTAGTCTAAATCATTTATGTAAATGGTGAACAACAGTGGTCCCAGCACCAATCCCTGTGGAACACCACTTCCCACCATTTACTAATCTGAGTAACTGCCTTTAACCACTACTCTCTGCTTTCTGTTTTGTAGCCAGCTCGCTATCAATTCTGCTACTTGTCTCTTGACTCCACATGTTCTGACCTGTGGTACCTTATCAAAGGCCTATTGGAAATCCAAATATATTACGTCTACTACATTACCCTTATCTACCCTATCTGTTACTCCTACAAATAATTCAATAAGGTTGACCTTCTCTTTTGGAATCTGTGCGGACTACTGTTTATTGGGCTGGATATTCCGATGCCTACGGGTGTGTACGCGCTGTGGAAATGCCGGTTTCAGGCATGCACAGCGCATGCGCTGAAAACCGGCATTTCCAATCTGTCAAGAATCGAATGCCTGCCCTGGAGAAGGGCCTCTGTGGGTGGATAGTTCCACTTTCTGGAGAACCTCCACCCGCAGAAAACCCTTAGAAATCTTACGCCTGGTAAAAGCAGGCGTAAGGCCTGCTTTTACCAGCATAAGATTTGAAAAAAGTAAAAAAAATTTTTTTTCACTCATTTATCATTTAAAAATACTTTAAAAAAAGGTAAGTTTATTTTTAGCCCCGTAAAAAACTTTAATTATTTTTTTCAAAAAATTAAATTTTTGTTTAAAATATTTAATTTATTGTAATTTCAGCTAATTTTAAAAATGTGATGTTTTTTAAATTTATTTAATGTTTTAAAGTGTTTTTGGGGTGATCTCCATTCAAATATTTGACAGGTCTATCTGTCAAGTGTATGAAGGGAGATTCCCTTCTTTGATTGGCTCCTCATGGCCCACATCGGAAAATACGGCCCAATATATTTTCAATTTCTAGATGTTTTTCTATTTCATCTTTGATTAAAGATTCCATTATATTTCCTACCTCTGACGTTAAGCTAATTGGTCCATAGTTTCCTGGGCTTGTTCTATCTCACTTTTTATACATAGGAATCACATTAGCTAGAGTTAGAGTACTGTGTGCAGTTTTGGGTACCACATTACAGAAATGGCATTAAAGCCGTAGAGAACATACAAGATAGGCTATACATATGATGGGAGACTTGAGATATTGGGATTATTTCTACTGGAGCAGAGAAGACTAAGTGGAGATAATAGTAGTCATTAAAATAAGAGCCTTGATAGAGTGAAAAAATAAAGAATATTTCCTCTAGTTGGGAAGTCAGTGACAAGAGTCATCCATTTGAAATGATTACTAAGAGAGCGAGGAGGGAGGTTATGAGAAATTTCTTAACACAGAGGGTTCCTGGAACATGGAATGTTTTGCCACAGGGAATGGTTGAAGCAGAGACCATTGCATTTTTTAAGCGAAAATTGGATAAATATTTAAAGCAGATGAAGATACAAGACTATGGGTAGAGATCAGTGGGATTAGTTTCGGATTGCTTTAGCGAAGAGCTGATGCAGACATGATGCGCCAAATGGCCTCCTTCTGTGCTGTAAATTTCTATGGTTCTATGTTTACACAGAGATGGCTGGATGTCATCTCCAGCCAACCAAGAGTTGCCTGCATGAGTAAATAGCATTGTTGATGAGATACAGGTCGCATACTTCAGACTAGTAAGAACATTTTAATGGAATCGTTTATTATGGTTTAAGTCCAATGGACACTATGATGGATCAGCTATGGATCTTTGTTAGATAGGGGCATACATTGTAGATGGAATGGATTCCATTCTCATTAGGTTGTGTCAGCCATGGCTCAGTTGGTAGCACCCTTGCCTCTGAATCAGGGACTTGAGCACAAAAATCTAGGCTGACACTCCAGTGCTGCACTGTCAGAGATGTCGTCTTTTGGATGAGATGTTAAACTGAGGCCTCAAGTGGACATAAAAGATCCCATGGCACTATTTCGAAGAAGAGCAATGGAGTTATTCCTGGTGTCCTGGCCAATATTTATCCCTCAATCAACATCACTAGAAAACAGATTATCTGGTAATTATCACATTGCTGTTTGTGGGAGTTGGCTATCTGCAAATTGGCTGCCGCGTTTCCTACATTACAACAGTGACTACACTTCAAAAAGTACTTCATTGGTTATAAAGTGCTTTGGGACATCCGGTGGCCATGAAAGGAGTCATATAAATGCAAGTCTTTCTTTCTTTTAGGTACTGAAGTCTGGCCCAGCACATTGGCTTTCCAATAATCCTAACTCACACCAAGTCCTGTTCACCCATCACCCCTGTGCTCGCTAACTTACATTGGTTCCTGGTCCGGCAGCGGCTTGATTTTAAAATTCTCATCCTTGTTTTCAAATCCCTCCATGGCCTTGCCCCTCCCTATCTCCGTAACCTCCTCCAGCCCAACAGTCCTTCGAGATCTCTGCGCTCCTCCAATTCTGGCTTCTTCTGCATCCCCGATTTTCTTCGCTCCACCATTGACGGCCGTGCTTTCAGCTGCCTAGGCCCTAAGCTCTGGAATTCCCTCCCTAAACCTCTCCACCTCTCTACCTCTCTCTCCTCTTTTAAGATGCTCCTTAAAACCTACCTCTTTGACCAAGCTTTTGGTCACCTGTCCTAATATCTCCTTATGTGGCTCAGTGTCAAATTGTGTTTGATAACATTCTTGTGAAGCGCCTTGGGACATTTTACTGCATTAAAGGCGCTATATAAATGCAAGTTGTTGTTGTTGCTGCTGCTGAGCCATTTCCTTAGAGAAAGGTTTGGCTTATTAGGACTGTATAGAAGTGGGTTTTGGAATCTTGCCTGGGGCCAGTATCGTCCTTCTGTTCATTATACAGTTAATGAGGAATCTCTGGGACTTCAAATAACTGCTGTTGAAAGGCTCTACCTGGAGGCTAGGTATGAGAACGTGTACTCAAATATCCAGGGCTTGGTGCCTACATTGATTTGGTTGCAAGAGGCAAGCAGCAGCTGCTGAAGTGCCACCCATCCAGTAGGTGGAATAACTATTCCATGGGGTGTGGTGTATATCCATGCTGTGGTCAGGAGGTTGATAACATTTCAGGTGAGTTTTACTGCTGACCATGCCATTTGTGAGGAGTTCCACCAAGCAAGGGCTCAAAGCCAAACTTGTCAGCTGTATAATGACCAATTCGTGACTACTCCACCTTGGATGGGAGGTAAGCAGGGTCACTTTGGAATCTAAGTGGCTCAAAGATGACACCACTGGTGATAGAAATTTAGAACCAAATCAAGCTTCTGTGGCAGACTTAGTACTCTGATACCTGCATCAGGCAGATCCAGAGTACTCCAAAGCACTGCTGATGATTGACTAGTTTTTTTTGGCTTACTAAAAGAACCAGGAAAAATCGACCAGACACTGGAAGCTAAAATTCTTTCCACTTGGCTCCAGATAACATTGCAAGCTAATACCCTAATAAATAGCATAGTCAAGTTGCTGACCATTCAGAAGATTACCAGTGCTTTGCATTGTTAAGCTGTGCAGTTTTAGCTGGTTAAACTTGATCATACATGGAGATCCCTAAGCCATGACTGTTTGGGGCATTCTCACAGGGCACGTTGTCCTAAACTCAGCTCAGTACCAACATTTCTAAACCATTCCTTGGTCCTAGACTCAATAAAGGAGAGTTTTTGTAGAATGATAGAAATTACAGCCCAGGAGGAGGCCATTTGGCCCCTGGTGCCTGTGCCAGTGCTGGCACTCTCTCCTGTAACCACTTTCACACCAGACCCTCTTAAATTCCTCCTTTTCAAATACTTATCCTATTCCCTTTTAAATTATGCTCTAGTTTCTGCCTCAATAGCCATTTGTGGTGAAGTATCCCATGGTCTAATAGCCCACAATGCAAAAACCTTCCTTCTCCGGTTCTTCCAGTGAGAATCCTTCTTTTTCTTCTTTCTTCTTACTCTGTTATTTCTCCCAGTCAGACATTACACCATGTGACAGTGGCTAGTACCGATGCAGCAGCACACAGGAACACTTGAAAAATTGAATGTCTTTTGTGATCAACTTGACTCGACTTAATCATGTGAACCTACAGACTCAGATTGCAAAGACCTGTGCTAAATCTGAAAAGATATTATGGCCACTATCTCAGTAGCAATGTATTCTACAGCAAACTTATTTTCAGATGTTGTCTCTGCATCAGCAGATTCAAAATGAAATATCCATTTTCTCAACACAGCGTATTTATGAATTTTCAGTGCTGTGAAATTGGGGATGAGGAATTATTCTTTTAGCTGAATTGGTCCGAACTTGGGGGCAAATGCCGCAAACTAAATCAGAAGAAAATTAAACTCATAACTGGACTAAAATGATGAATAGCATCAAGAGAATAAAACTATAGCTCTCTCTGGCTCGTTGCTACTTTGTCCTCTGGTCATGGGGTTATCGACAGTAGAAACAGGGCTTCATGCAGATATAGGGAGAAATAGTAATAATAATGTTGCAACAGTTTAATGTATGGTGGGAGTTCTTTGAGTTTTGTGAATGTTGCCTCTTCATTCTTCTGTATATTTAAGGTTACACTTTCTGAGTTAAGAGAACTCCCTCCAACATACATGATAAATATATACAACAGATAGGGGGAAAAATTCAGCTGCTTGCGCCTCCCGTTAGCGCCTTAAGAGGGCGCTAATGGGGCGTAAAGCAGCTAACGCCCGGGCGCAGCGCCGCCCACGCCTCCCGAAAAATTTAGTGGGAGGTTAGCGGCGGCGGCAGCCGGTAGCGCCCTGTGGCGCTGCGCCGCCGGCGATGACGTCATCGCCGTGCGCAGCACCCCGCTCGCGCCCCGGCCGTGATCTTCAGTCGCGCCCCCTGATTTACCGCCAGACGCTATGTCCGACGGGTTCAGGGAGGCGTACGTGCGGCCGGGGCGGCGATATTTAAAGCGGAGGTGGCAGGCGGCCATTTTTGTTGCTGGCCGCCTGCCAGCACCTGTCCCCGGCCCCCGTGAAGCCCCCCCACCGTGAAGTGCCGGCTGCGCTCCAAGAGCCCGGCACTTCTCTTGAGTGCCGGGCTCTTTTGCCGGCACTCCCGATCCCTGGGGGCCCAGCTGGGCCCCGGTTCGCGCTGCGCAGGGTCCCTCCCCTTTAAGAAGGGGAGGAAGGCCTGCAATACCGCGGCGCGACGTGCCGCAGCGCGTGGCGCTGCGGCACGTAGCGCCAGGATATTCACTCGCAGCGCCCCAAGAGGGATGCGGGGTGCTTCCAGTTGCGCCCCGCTTCCCTCTTGGGGCGCAACCACTGAAGTTCCGGCGCGGGGCCGCTAATTTTTTCGGGGCGCTAAAAGTCGCGCCCCGGCGAGGTTAGCGCCCCAAATGGGGCGCGACTCAATTTTTACCCCATAAGATTTTGTTTCAAATTCATTTATCTGTATTTTCTGAAACATCTTTGAGTTGAAATTGCATGGTGTGATAATAGTATTGAATATATTAACACATAAGAATTAGGAGCAGGAGTAGGCCATACGGCTGATCTTTGACCTCAACTCCACTTTCCCGCCCAATCCCCACATCCCTTGATTCCCCTAGAGTCCAAAAATCTATCTATCTCAGCCTCGAATATAACAAAGGCAAATTACTAATACCACACAGCACAATTTCAAACCCCTTGAGATCAAGGCCTGAATTTTAATGGGGAAGATAGATTGGGAGCCGGGGGGGGGGGGGCTCTGAAGCAGTTGGGAAACCCAGGAGAACGGGTTTCTTACAGGACCTGCTGAATTTAACGGCAGGGTCTGATTTAACTTCCCACACGACCCAACCCAGTCAATTTTTTAGGTTAAACTCCCCCCCCCCCGCCCCCAAATCACTGACATACGACAGCAATATACCTTAGATATAATTTGGCTGGAAAGTTATTCATATTTGTAGGTATGAAATATAAGTATGGCCAATAATACACCTGTATTTGATATTCTCAGAGCTAAGCAGAATATTCACATTAACCCTATTCACATTAGATCACTTTTTAATATTTTTGTCACTCACATTAAATAGTTTGGTCTCAGTTTTCAGAAGTGTATTTTGCGAAAGGCAGACATTTTGTAAAGAGCAAGATCTGAGTCCAAAAGTTGGGCAGTACTTTGATAAATATTGAAGTTGGTTTGTGATTCCAATGCGAAAAATATAGCTGCAGACAAAAAAACACAATTTATCGTCCTCGCTCTCCAGAGTTAACTATGCCCATCAGGGCTTAACCGTGGATGGAGAAATTGATCTTGTAAAAGCTAAGTGGTAAGAAATGAGTGATCACCCTCTTTCCTTCTGACCATGTATTTGGCGTTTTGAAAATTACTGTTATTTATTTACTCCAAACAGAAAATGTAAAAAGATTCGCTTACCTGCAGATTTAGTGATACAAGTGCTAATAAATAATTCATTCGAATCTTTATGCTCATTTTAATTGGATCAATCCTGATTAGAAGGATTGCCCACAGAATTAGAAAATGTACTATGTGTTAATGTAAAATTAACAATTAAGATTTAATTTTCAGATATGTGAGAATATCTGGAATCCATTTAAATGGGAGCACATCTATTTCAGATTGGAGGGTGTTGACTTTGATTTTGCCACATCTCTACAAATGTGTGTGCTGTGATCTAATTATGTAGCTCCATTCAATCTTTTGTCTAATCGGGATGGATGGTTTACTTCCTCCGGATCTTAAAGATGTAACTATTGTCACAATATACATGAGTACACATGTGGTTACTATTGGGATCTCCCTCTTGTCCATTGCCAGGAA
This sequence comes from Squalus acanthias, assembly GCA_030390025.1. Taxonomy (NCBI): domain Eukaryota; kingdom Metazoa; phylum Chordata; class Chondrichthyes; order Squaliformes; family Squalidae; genus Squalus; species Squalus acanthias. Next base: position 105,373,623 of record CM059428.1, read on the forward strand.
GATTCTGGTAAGTGTTCTCCTTAATCCCCGTTTCACCGATGTTGTAGTTAGTGTACTTTGGGAATCAGTGCTTCTTTTTGCTCTAAATCCACTCTATCAGCATTATTTGTCACATATTAAATGCAAGCAAAATCTGGCGAGCAGGACATAGACCTCTAATCAGTCCTTATTGACCTGAAAAAAAGCATTTGATAGTGAGCAAACTTGGATTGTGGAAACGCTGTTAGTCGGGGAACACTTCAGCAGCCAGGGGCATTCAGCCTCGGATCTGCGGGTAAGCGTTCTCCAAGGCGGCCTTCGAGATACATGACAGCGCAAAATCATAGAGCAGAAACTGATAGCCAAGTTCCGCACTCATGAGGATGGCCTCAATCGCGATATCGGGTTCATGTCACGATACAGAACGTGACTTGACATCATGGCCGGTCTTCCCAGGTGTTTTTTTTTTTTTAAAAAGACTAACACAAGAACACAAATTGACAGGATATGCAGCCAGCAGGTGGTTTGACACGTTGGACCCCCTGGGACACATCTCATTGTCTTGGCTGTGCTCTTTGTTGTAGGGAATAATGTGAATAGATTTTGTCTGGGTTTAAATTGTGAATTCTGGGAGATTCTCTCATTGCTAACTTACCTGACGAAGGAGCGAACTGCTTCGAAAGCTTGTAAAATTAAATAAATCTGTTGGACTATAACCTGGTGTTGTGCGACTTCTCAAGTTTGTATGCTCAGTGAGTAATGTTCAGATTATTTGCCCTCTACAGGATGTTGTGCTGGGCAGAGGATATGCAGATGGTGCACTCTCTGAACCTTTTAACATCTCCCCCACCCTCCCCACCCCCAAGCTAGTTACCTGTCTTTCCATTCTTCAGGAATATATATATATTGTTATGTTAACAAAATTCCAGTTTAGACGTATATGTTTTCTAATTGGAACAGACAGCTAGATCTGGGGCCAAGAGGAACAGGAGTGCCGAACAAAATTAACCTGGGCTGCTGTGACGCTGCACCCCCCCCCCCCACCCCACCCCACCCCATGAATGGACCCTCTGATCTAGCTATTTCTGGGCAGGGCTGGCCTCCGAGCTGGACAATATTGCAACGGCCAGTTCCTGTTTTCCACCAGCAGACCGCTGGGGGTATGGTAATGTGGCCTGGCCTCCCATTTACACTATCAGGCGGGCAGGGGAGAGGGGCAGTGGGTGCTGGCACACTCTGCTGTTCAGCTGCCCAATCGTCAAAATCTACCCTGCTGCTTCTCAGTAAACTTTAGTTTCTATATTGTCTTAGGCTCTCTCCACTCAATGTCTCATCCTGCATCTCTGACAAAAATGTGTCTTTTTCATGGTCATACTCAAGGTGATACTTAACTAGGATTATTGGGGCCACTGTGTGCCTGATTTCCCTGCTAATGGATTCTTTTTAGTGTCCTTATGGTAGATATAAAGTATAAAATGCTGGGCAAACTTTTTTTTGTAAGTATCTTCCAAGCCTGTCGAACGTCGACCTGCAATGTCACCTGAAGAATAGTTCACGTACTTTCATTCTTGTCACATTTTACGGGGGTGATAGAGGGAATATGTCATAGAGTCATACAGCACAGAAAGAGGCTCTTGTATATGCCTCAACAAACCATTACTGCAAAAAGTAAACCAGTAAAAGGAGCACAGTGGATGCTGTAAATGCGACTGAGAAAGAAAAACTAAACATGAAATGAGGGGACTGGGGTCTTATTCCAGTATCCAGAGGATTAATTGTTTTGCACTCAATTCACCTCAAATAAGTCAGTCAGTCACACTTTGTATTGCCTGCTACTGCAGTTTTGAAATTGACTGTGGAGTGGAAGCCACGAACAAACATTAACAGCTGACTGCTCTGACAACAGAGGGACTGATTATAGAGTCTATACTCACAGGAATACTTTGTGCAGCAAAGTGACAGGCAGAAACCAGCAATAAAGGAAATGACAGTAATGATATTCTGTTTATATCACAACAGATAAAGGTTACTATAGTTATATGGGCTCTGGTCTCTTTCTGCCTCCTCAGATACAATACTCTTGTATTGGTGTGATTTACTGAAGTTACAGAGTTGCTACTGCTGTTGCAGGCCTTGACGATGTGCACATCCATCGATGGAACAGATCTCTTTGTTGTGCTGGTATCAACATGAAAGTACTAGTACCTGATGTAGAATGGGCTGGGTACAAGTTATAGCTCCTTGGTCAGGAATTATATCCAGCAGATGCATGCAACGGCTTCCTGATCAGGTATTCCATGGGTTTTATACAGGATACAGCTCTCTGATCAGGTATACCATGGGTTTTATACAGGATACAGCTCTCTGGTCAGGTATACCATGGGTTTTATATAGGATACAGCTCTCTGATCAGGTATTCCATGGGTTTTATACAGGATACAGCTCTCTGATCAGGTATTCCATGGGTTTTATACAGGATACAGCTCTGTGATCAGGTATACCATGGATTGAACACATGATACTTCACTCTGGTTAGGTATACCATAAATTAAATGCAGGATACAGCTCTCTAGTCAGGTACATCATGGCCTAGAAATTTGATGGCTGGCGCCGCGCCCATTTTTCAGGCGCAAAGCAGGCACCTAAGCATCCAATATGGCGGGTGGGGTGCGTACGCTCATTATGTGCTGGAGGTGCGCAGCCCACAGTTTTACTCCAGTCATGGGTGATCTGGTAGGGCTGCCTTTGGGGCTGGAGGAGGAGGGGAAGCAGCAAGGAAGACAGGAGAGAGCCAGTGCAGCCCTCAGAAGAGTGAGGAGCAGGACACCGGGCAGGAGGCCATACCAAAGTGGGTCTTCAGGGAGCATTTCTCCTACACGAACTTCACGAAGGAGCACTGTCTCAGGTGCGTTTGCTTCACAAAGGAGGCTGTAACTGAGCCGTGTCACTTGCTGCAGCCACAACCCGAGTCTTGTACCAGCGCATGGACAGCACCGACTGTGACCCTTAACTTTTATGCAACAGGCTCCTTCCAAGGCTGCAGCAGGTGACATCAGCGACATCTCCCAGTTTGCTGTTCACCGTTGTATCAGGGAGGTTACCGAGGCGCCCTAAATCAGGATGAATACCTACATCTCTTTCCCGATGGACAGAGCGAAGCAGGATGAGAAAGCATTGCACTCTTTGCACATGGCAGGATTTCTCAGGGTGTAAGGTGCCATAGATTGCACTCACGTTGCCTTGCATGCTCCCCATCACCAGGATGGCATCCATCTCAAAAGAAAGGGATTCCACTCCCTCAGCATCCAGCTGGTTTGTGATAACAGGCAGCACATCAGGTAACTCTGCCCGATTTCCTGGCAGCAGTCATGATTCATTTATCCTGTGCCAGACCTTTGTGCTGCTTTTGTTCCAACCAGCCCGTCAGGTTACAGGCTGGCCTGGGCGACAAGGGCTATCCCCTTCAGACTTGGCTCATGACTCCTGTCAGGAATATGGGCACAGATGCACAGCTGTCCTGCAACAAGAGCCATCCTGCCACCAGAAACATCATTCAGCAGACAGGTAGCGTGCGCAAGCAATATTTCCGCTGCCTGGTCCATTCGGGTAGAGCAGGTATCCATATTTGTGGTTGTTTACTGCATGCTCCATAACTTTGCCATCATGAGTGACCAGCCTTTACCAACAAATGGGTAGCATGAAGTGCAGCAGGAGCAGGAGGAAGAAGTGATGGAGGAGGAGGAAGAGGAGGAGCAGCATCGACCACCACTGACTCAACTGCCAGAGAGAGAGAGCAGCTCATCCAACAGTGCTTCACGTTAATCATCCCTCTCATCCCCAATACACCACAATCCTTATCACCACCATTTTTACTACCTCCATCTGATTGCCTTCCTTCAGTCTAGCCTAATGGGTCTTGCCCTCACTTCACTAAAATATAAACACCAGCACTAAATCCAGAACTAAAAACAAATTTATCAAACAACTGAATTCCATCTGTATCTAATAGTTAACAGACATAATTATGAATCACCCTTGTGCAAGTCCTTAATGCTTGTTTTCTGTGCTTGTTTCCTTATCCTAGTTTCCCCAGTGACTACAGCTTGGGAGGTGGAAGGCTGCTGAACTTCCATTGAGAACACTTCAGATGACCGTGGTAGGCAACCTGGAGCAGGCCTTGAGGGCCTGGCTGCAGACTGCAGTATCCTGGCATGAGACGGGTCAGTCTGGTCTAGCTGGCTGTGTGGCATTAATAAGGGCACTGGCGGAGTGGGTGGCTGGGGAGCAGATATGCAGTCATCCTGAGTTCGGCCGGGCTTCCTCGTTCCTGGACTCCCCGAGTGCACCACCCGCTTCAGGGCTCGAGAGCGCCGTACCCACTCCCCCCCATTAAAATCGGGGCCAATATCATTAATGGGAACAGCAGTGGAAGTGACAATTAATTGAGAATTACCTTTTGTTTGTGTGCAATAGTTTTAGGATTTGTACGTATTTAATTACATTTATATTTAATTGCCATTTTTGAGTGTCATGCTGAGTGTAGCAGCTTCAGAGTCACGTAATTAAAAACCTCTCTCATTCTAAGTGCTTAACATGAAAGTGAAAAACTGAAGCTGGGAAGGAGGCAAGTTTATGCAGTGAATTGATTTCTAATGCAGAGCCTAAGGCAGCAATGCGTGAGCTGATGAATTCCGAGCAGTCAAAGAAGGATTGCAGGTGGATTATCTGGCAGATTTTTATATAAGCAATCACACAGCAGTTGCCATTATATGAAAAATGATTTCTTCCCACTTCCTGGAACAGGAACACCAGTTCATTTTTCAATCTGCTGCCTGAATTTCCATTATCTAATTCTGTGCGACCATCTTTTATAACTGTATAGGTGAAGTAAAAATCAATTAAATATCCATTAACAGAGATATTTTCATTCTTGAAACTAGCTTTCCCTTTATAACTTATTAGGCTACAAGGTTGCCATGAGCACATACGTTCTCTTACTCTTGAAATGTTATTTACTGTGTTGTACTTTATTCTAATATTTATGTTCCATTTACCTTTATATTTAATTGCCATTTTTGAGTGTCATGCTGCGTGTAGCAGCTTCAACTTTTATTGTCTTCAACTTTTTATCGCAGATCTTCCTACATTCTCATTAATGCCAATATTTCACTTCTTTCACTGCTTAAGCACAATGCACTGGCGTGAGTGTTTTTACTCATTTGAATTTTATCAATATAATGGGCCAGAATTTACTGTCCAAAATGATTTCCCCTGATTGGGCTTGTTAAGCCCGTCCAGCTCGTTTCCCAGGCCAATTGAAGGAAGCGGGTCTGATGACATCATTCGATGATGCGTCATCAGCCGGTTTCCTTAAAGGGACCATGCGTAAATTAATTTTGACATTTGGGCTGTCAGTGTTCTACAGTATTGAGGTGCTGCAAACACTGACAAGCCTTGCACAAAGGTGCACGGATGCACCCAGGCTCTCACATGCATGAAGGGAGGTTCTCTTTGTGATATCTTGAGACACAGCATATATATACAACAGCACAACATGGCTTCCGGTAAGAACTGTACTGCACATGGCTTTATTATTATATACATCAGTAGTCAACCAGGTGGCTCTATTACACTTCTCTCTCCTTATTGAAGAAGTTAATCATAGCAAATAATCATTGTGCATGACTTGCATGGTATACACAACTCTTGGTATACATTTCTCAAATGGAACCCAATTTATGTTCCCAATTTCTACTAGAATTCTGTAACACAAAAAAAAGATATTAACTTATTTTCCATATTTACAGATTAAACTTAACCACTGGTTTCCTGTTTCACAGAGGATACCTTCTTTCTTGAACAGAACTTTCAGATCTTGTTGTAGGACTGAGCCTGCAGAGAATTTTTCTCCAAGGGCTGACCTTGATCTACATTTGGACTCTCTACACTTTCAGACTGTTTGTCTGCCTGACTCAGGCTCAGACTTAAATTCTGACTTTGTCTTGGACTTGTTTCTGGTACGTCCGATGTAGGATTTGCTCCTGGTACTCTACTTGTAACAAGACTATCTGACTCATCAGAATAAATTGAATCATCCCAGCTTTCAACTCCTTCCACATCTGTAGGTAAGATATGATCAATGTGAACAAACCTAACCATTCCATGATCAAACATCTTGACCAAATATGTGCGAGGGCCACATATCTTCACTACTCTTCCTGGTTACCACTTTAACCATTTAGAATCATAGAAAGTTACAGCACAGAAGGAGGCCATATCGGCCCATTGTGTCCAGGCCGGCCAACAAAGAGCTATCCAGCCTAATCCCACTTCCCAGCTCTTGGTCCGTAGCCCTGCAGGTTAGAGCATCCCAAGTGCACATCCAAGTACTTTTTAAATGTGGTTAGGGTTCCTGCCTCGACCACCCTTTCAGGCAGTGAGTTCCAGACTCCCACAACCCTCTGGGTGAAGAAATTTCCCCTCAAATCCCCTCTAAACCTTCCACCAATTACTTTAAATCTGTGCCCCCTGGTTTTTGACCCCTCTGCTAAGGGAAATAGGTCCTTTCAATCCTCTTTATCTATGCCCCTCATAAATTTATACACCTCAATAAGGTCTCCCCTCAGCCTTCTCTGTTCCAAAGAAAACAGACCCAGCCTATCCAGTCTTTCCTCATAGCTAAGATTCTCTACTCCCAGCAACATCCTTGTAAATCTCCTCTGTACCCTCTCTAGTACAATCACATCTTTCCTGTAATGTGGTGACCAGAACTGCACGCAGTACTCTAGCTGAGGCCTAACTAGTGTTTTATACAGTTGAAGCATAAACCCCCTGCTCTTGTATTCTATGATGCGGAGATGCCGGTGTTGGACTGGGGTGGACAAAATTGAGAGGTCGCACAACACCAGGTTATAGTCCAACAGTTTTATTTTAAATCACAAGCTTTCGGAGTTAAAACTCCTTCGTCGGGTGAAGTGAGGAGATACAGAATCGTCAAAGCATATATAGATAGAGAACAAAGCATGTGTAACTTACAATTGCAGACAACTGAATTCAATCATCCTGACTGTTTATCTGCCGAGGTGTGATAAAGTTAATCAGGTCAGCCAGGAAGGTACCACATCAAAGACATAGCAAGATACAACTGAGACAATGAGGTGGAATCGCATGGGGTCGAACGTGTCAAAAGCTGCCGTCTGTATGTAAAACGATTAACTTTAAAATTTTTACTTTTTTACTGGGAATCACATCTGTGAACAAGCCAACGACGACTCGAGTCCGGATCACGTCATGTATCATGACATAAACCCAAGATCCTGATTGAGACCGTCTTCATGAGTGAAACCCATCGTACAGGGAACCCCCAGCTTCTGTCGCGACACTACAGACTTCTTACAGAAACTCAGCACCCACGGACCAGTTGAACCAGGAACACTCCTCGCCACGATGGACGTATCGGCACTCTACACCAGTATCCCCCACGATGACGGCATCGCTGCGACAGCCTCAGTACTCAACACCAACAACAGCCAATCTCCAGATGCCATCCTACAACTCATCCGCTTCATCCTTGACCACAATGTCTTCACCTTCGACAACCATTTTTTTACCCAAACACACGGAACAGCCATGGGGACCAAATTCGCACCCCAATACGCCAACATCTTCATGCACAAGTTCGAGCAAGACTTCTTCACTGCACAGGACCTCCAGCCAACGCTGTACACCAGATACATCGACGACATTTTCTTCCTTTGGACCCATGGCGAAGGATCACTGAAAAGACTACACGATAACATAAACAAGTTCCATCCCACCATCAAACTCACCATGGACTACTCCTCAGAATCGGTTTCATTCCTGGACACACGAATCTCCATCAAAGACGGACACCTCAGCACTTCACTCTACCGCAAGCCCACGGACAACCTCACGATGCTCCACTTCTCCAGCTTCCACCCTAACCACGTTAAAGAAGCCATCCCCTATGGACAAGCCCTGCGAATACACAGGATCTGCTCAGACGAGGAGGAACGCGATGGACACCTACGGACGCTGAAAAACGCCCTCGTAAGAACGGGATATGACGCTCGACTCATCGATCAACAGTTCCGACGGGCCACAGCGAAAAATCGCATAGACCTCCTCAGAAGGCAAACACGGGACACAACCAACAGGGTACCCTACGTCGTCCAGTACTTCCCCGGAGCGGAGAAACTACGCCATGTTCTTCGCAGCCTTCAACATGTCATCGATGACGACAAACACCTTGCTAAGGCCATCCCCACGCCTCCACTACTTGCCTTCAAACAGCCGCCTAACCTCAGAAGTACCATCGTTCGCAGCAAATTACCCAGCTTTCAGGATAACAGCGACCACGACACCACACAACCCTGCCATGGCAAACTCTGCAAGACATGCCAGATCATCAACACAGATACCATCATCACACGTGAGGACACTACCCACCAGGTACATGGTACATACTCATGTGACTCGGCCAACGTTGTCTACCTCATACGTTGCAGGAAAGAATGCACCGCGGCATGGTACATCGGCGAGACCATGCAGACACTGAGACAACGTATGAACGAGCACCGCGCAACAATCGCCAGGCAGGATTGTTACCTCCCAGTCGGGGAACACTTCAGCAGTCAAGGACATTCAGCCTCGGATCTGCGGGTAAGCGTTCTCCAAGGCGACCTTAGGAAAACACGACAACGCAAAATCATCGAGCAGAAACTGATAGCCAAGTTCCGCACTCATGAAGACGGTCTCAATCGGGATCTTGGGTTTATGTCACGATACATGACGTGATCCGGACTCGAGTCGTCGTTGGCTTGTTCACAGATGTGATTCCCAGTAAAAAAGTAAAAATTTTAAAGTTAATCGTTTTACATACAGACGGCAGCTTTTGACACGTTCGACCCCATGCGATTCCACCTCATTGTCTCAGTTGTATCTTGCTATGTCTTTGATGTGGTACCTTCCTGGCTGACCTGATTAACTTTATCACACCTCGGCAGATAAACAGTCAGGATGATTGAATTCAGTTGTCTGCAATTGTAAGTTACACATGCTTTGTTCTCTATCTATATATGCTTTGACGATTCTGTATCTCCTCACTTCACCCGACGAAGGAGTTTTAACTCCGAAAGCTTGTGATTTAAAATAAAACTGTTGGACTATAACCTGGTGTTGTGCGACCTCTCAATCTTGTATTCTATGCCATGGCTAATAAAGGCAAGCATTCCATATGCCTTCTTAACCACCTTATCTACCTGGCCTGCTACCTTCAGGGATCTGTGGACATGCACTCCAAGGTCCCTTTGTTCCTCTACACTACTCAGTGTCCTACCATTTAATGTGTATTTCCTTTCCTTGTTAGCCCTCCCCAAATGCATTACCTCACACTTCTCCGGATTGAATTCCATTTGCCACTGTTCTGCCCACCTGACCAATTTATTGATTTCTTCCTGCAGTCTACAGTTTCCTTCTTCAGTATCAACCACACAGCCGATTTTAGTATCATCTGCAAACTTCTTAATCATCCCCCCTATATTCAAGTCTAGATCATTGATATATACCACAAAAAGCAAGGGACCTAGTACTGAGCCCTGCGGAACCCCACTGGAAACAGCCTTCCAGTCACAAAAACACCCATCAACCATTATCCTCTGCTTCCTGTCTCCGAGCCAGTTTTGAATCCAACTTGACACTTTGCCCTGGATCCCATGGGCTTTTAACTTTGTGACCAGTCTGCCATGTGGAACCTTATCAAAAGCCTTGCTAAAGTCCATATACACTACATCAAACGCACTACCCTCATCCTCCTTGTTACCTCCTCAAAAAATTCAATCAAGTTTGTCAGACACGACCTTCCCTTAACAAATCAGTGCTGACTATCCTTGATTAATCTGTGTCTTTCTAAATGAAGATTTATCCTGCAGAATTCTTTCCAATAATTTTCCCACCACCGAGGTTAGGCTGACTGGCCTGTAATTACTTGGTCTATCCTTTTCTCCCTTTTTAAACAAGGGTGCCACATTAGCAGTCCTCCGGCACCACGCCTGAAGCCAGAGAGGATTGGAAAATGATGGTCAGGGCCTCTGCTATTTCCTCTTTTGCTTCGCTTAATAGCCTGGGATACATTTCATCCAGACCTGGGGATTTATCCACTTTTAAAGCTGCTAAACCCCTTAACACTTCCTCTCTCACTATGTTTATTTCATCTAATATTTCACACTCCTCCTCCCTGATAGCAATGTCTGCTTCGCCCCTCTCCTTTGTGAAAACAGACACAAAGTATTCATTAAGAACCCTACCGATGTCTCCCCACCTCCACACACAGATTACCCTCATGGGGGGAAAAATTCAGTTGGTTGCGCCTCCCGTTAGCGCCTTAAGAGGGCGCTAATGGGGCGCAAATCATCTAGCGCCCGGGCGCGGCGATGTTTGCGCCGCTCGCGAAATTAACTAGACATTTTGCAGCGGCGCTAAACACTACCGCCATGATCTCCTGCGCCGGCAGATCATGACGTTAGTCAAGTGCGCAACGCCCCGGTATCGCCCCGGAGCAGATATTGAGTGGCGCCCCCTGCCTTACCGCCTGCCGCTAGCAACGACAGGTTGAGGGGAGCGTTTTGCAGTCAGGAAGGGACTGGGGGAGCGCTATTTAAAGGCGACCGCTTCCTGCCTTTTATTGTTGGTAACATTTTTGAACCACGCTTTCTGAGAGAGAGCGAGAGAGACTTCTGGAGAGATTCAACGCTGTGTGAAGGAGTTTTGGGTACTGAGCAGCACTTTGCAGGTTCATTTTGATTTGCCATTCCTTGTATCGATTTAGAAGAGACTGTGGGGGCTGCACTCTGAGCTCTTTCCCTGGTACTCTCCATTGTTCTTTCCAACAGATTTGATGTACAGGTCGCTCCAGGCTGAGATTCAAGGCTGCAATGAGCAGGATGTGGATGGAAAGCAAGATCAACCCTCCCCTTTAAGAACTGGCCCGCACCATTGTGTGTGTGTTCCATTGCTGACTGACATCACATGAGCTTCGCCAGCGCTCTGAGGTAGCGCCTCGCTCCTCGGCCTTTGCGCCTTAAGACAGGTGTGAAGCGCCTGATTTAGCACTCCAATCACCTCCAGGGGCGATAAAAGTCAAGTTTGCAGTCGGTGGCGATAATTAGCGCCAGGCGCTAATCTTTGCACCCGGCCGATAATTCGCCCCGAATGGGGCGATACTGAATTTCTCCCCCATGATCTCTAATAGTGAGAAGTCGCACAACACCAGGTTATAGTCCAACAGGTTTATTTGAAATCACAAGCTTTCGGAGCGCTGCTCCTTCGTCAGGTGAAGTGAAGAGATACATATAGGCACAGCATATATAGTCAGAGAACACAGCCAGATGATTACAGTTAATCTTTCCAACTGCCCTTTATCACACCTCGGCAGAGAGATAATCAAGTTTTTTGTTTTCCATACAGACCCCAGCATCTGCCACATTGTCTTTGATGTAATGTTTTGCTGACTGACCTGTTTGGACACCATCCACACCTTTGATTGCTGTGATTATCTCTCTGCCGAGGTGTGATAAAGGGCAGTTGGAAAGATTAACTGTAATCATCTGGCTGTGTTCTCTGACTATATATGCTGTGCCTATATGTATCTCTTCACTTCACCTGATGAAGGAGCAGCGCTCCGAAAGCTTGTGATTTCAAATAAACCTGTTGAACTATAACCTGGTGTCGTGCGACTTCTCACATTTGTCCACCCCAGTCCAACACCGGCATCTCCACATCATGATCTCTAATAGGCCCTACCCTTTCTTTAGTTATCCTCTTACTCTTAATATATTTATAAAACATCTTTGAGTTATCCTTGATTTTACTTGCCAAGAATTTTTCATGCTCTCTGTTTGCTTTCCTAATATCCTTTTTAAATGCACCCCTGCACTTTCTGTACTCCTGTAAAGATTCTGCAGTATTTAGCCCTCGGTATCTGTCATACGCCTCCCTTTTTTTCTTTATCCTACCCTGTATGTCCCTAGACATCCAGGGGTCTCTAGATTTGTTAGTCCCACCTTTTTTCTTTAAGGGCACATATTTGGTCTGAACCCTCCGGATCTCCTCCTTGAATGCCTCCCACTGCTCTGACACTGATTTACCTTCAAGTTGCTGTTTCCAGTCCATTATGGCTAAATCCCCTCTGAGCTTAGCAAAATTTGCTTTTCCCCAATTTAGAATTTTTATTTCTGGTCTATCCTTGCCCTTTTCCATAATTACCTTAAATCTAACTGAATTATGGTCACTAGCACCAAAATGCTCCCCCACTGATACACCTTCTACCTGCCCAGCTTCATTCCCTAAAACTAAGTCCAGAACTGCCCCCTCCCTTGTTGGGTTTGCTACATACTGGCTACAAAAAGTTCTCCTGGATGCATTTAAGGAATTCCGCACCCTCTATACCCTTCACACTAATTTTATCCCAGTTAATATAGGGGTAGTTGAAATCGCCTACTATTACTGCCCTATAGTTTTTGCACTTCTCAGAAATTTGTCTACATATTTGTTCTTCTATCTCCCTCTCACTGTTTGGGGGTCTGTAGTACACTCCCAGCAGTGTGATTGCCCCTTTTTTGTTTTTCAATTCGACCCATATGTCCTCGTTTGATGATCCCTCCAACACATCATCCCTCCTCACAGCTGTAATTGTTACTTTAATCAATACCGCGACCCCCCCTCCCTTTTTACCTCCCCCTTTATCCCGTCTGAAAATCCTGTAACCAGGAATGTTGAGCTGCCATACCTGCCCCTCTTTCAGCCACGTCTCTGTAATAGCTATAATATCATAGTCCCAAGTATCTACCTGTGCCCTCAGCTCATCTGCCTTGTTCGCTATACTCCTTGCATTGAAGTATATACCATTTAGTACAGGAAAACCTCCTTATTGACTACTATCTAGCCCTTGATTCCTCTGTCCTTCCAATTTACTTTCTACGTTTTTGTTTTCCAATTCCAGTTTTTCTTCCCTCCCTACTGACTCTATTCTTAGGTTCCCATCCCCCTGCCAAGCTAGTTTAAACCCTCCCCAACAGCACTAGCAAACCTCCCCCTCCACGAGGATATTGATCCCAGCTCTGTTGAGGCGCAACCCGTCCGGCCTGTACAGGTCTCACCTCCCCCAGAAACGGTCCCAATGCCTCAGGAATCTAAAGCCCTCCCTCCTGCACCATCCTTCCAGCCACGCATTCATCTGCTCTATCCTCCTATTTCTGGACTCACTAGCACGTGCCACCGGGAGTAATATGGAGATTACTACCTTTGAGGTCCTGCTTTTTAATCTGACTGCTAGCTCCCTAAACTCTGCCTGCAGGACCTCATTTATGGTGATGGTTCTTCACTCTAACCTTCTGGTTCAACTTCACACTTCTCTCTCTAACTCTACCTTTATCATGACTCTCTTTCTGCCTTTATTGTTTCTCTTCTACGGACTGTGCCAAGTTTGGCTTTAACAACAAGAACCTGGTTCGTGGCTATCATTTGAGAAACAACTCTGCTGGTTTTCTACCAGTAGTGGTATGAGGAGTATTCCGATAGGTAATCAGAAAATTTGGCAGTTTGTGGTCCAACGGCAACTGACATTTCTTTGGATTTGGATCCAACATTTGCTTGATGGGAGCACGTTTGACAATTTGTACTGTGCGCTCTGCTGCATCATTTGAAGCAGGGTGGTACGGTGGAACATTAGTATGTTTCACACCGTTTTTGTTCCTGAACTGTGTGAACTCTTCTGAACAAAATTGCGGCCCATTATCAGGCACAATTTCTTCTGGGAGGCAAATTGTCTAGTGTTTTGCTTGTTGTTATTATCCGCATCAGAAACACCTCTACCCACTTCGAGGACTATCTATCACTATGAATAATTGCTGTCCTTCTAGCTCAGAAAAATCTACCTTTGCCACACTCTGGGAGGCCATTTCCATGGCTGTAATGGTACTGATGGTGGTTTCTTGCTCACCGATTGACATGTTGTACACTGACTGACTATGTACTCTCTCTTTATCTAAACCTGGCCACCATAAGTAACTGCGTTCAAAGCTCTTGGTCAAGCACATTCCCAGGTGCTGGTCATGAAGATACATAGATACATAGATACATAGATACATAGAACAGTACAGCACAGTACAGGCCCTTCGGCCCTCGATGTTGTGCCGAGCATTGTCCGAGACCAAGATCAAGCTATCACACTCCCTATCACTCTGGTGTGCTCCATGTGCTTATCCAATAACCGCTTGAAAGTTCCTAAAGTGTCCGACTCCACTATCAGAGCAGGCAGTCCATTCCACACCCCAACCACTCTCTGAGTAAAGAATCTACCTCGGACATCCCTTCTATATCTCCCCCCATGCACCTTATAGTTATGCCCCCTTGTAACAGCTGCCTCTACCCGAGGAAATAGTCTCTGAACATCCACTCTATCTATCCCCCTCATCATCTTATAAACCTCTATTAAGTCGCCTCTCATCCTCCTCCGCTCTAAAGAGAAAAGCCCCAACTCCCTCAATCTTTCCTCATAAGACCTCCCCCCCAAACCAGGCAGCATCCTGGTAAATCTCCTTTGCACTCTTTCCAATGCTTCCACGTCCTTCCTATAGTGAGGTGACCAGAACTGCACACAATATTCCAAATGTGGTCTCACCAAGGTCCTGTACAGTTGCAGCATAACCTCACGGTTCTTAAACTCAAACCCTCTGTTAATAAACGCCAACACACCATAGGCCTTCTTTACTGCTCTATCCACTTGAGTGGCAACCTTCAGAGATCTGTGGATATGAACCCCCAGATCCCTCTGCTCCTCCACGTTCCTCAGAACCCTGCCGTTGACCCTGTAATCCTTATTCAAATTTGCCCTACCAAAATGAATCACCTCGCACTTATCAGGGTTAAATTCCATCTGCCATTTTTCGGCCCAGCTCTGCATCCTATCAATGTCTCTTTGCAGCCTACAACTGCCCTCCACCTCATCCACTACTCCACCAATCTTGGTGTCATCAGCAAATTTACTGATCCACCCTTCAGTCCCCTCCTCCAAGTCATTGATAAAAATCACAAACAGCAGAGGACCCAGCACCAACCCCTGTGGCACACCGCTGGTAACTGGTCTCCAGTCCGAAAATGTTCCATCCACCACCACCCTCTGCCTTCTATGAGATAGCCAGTTACTTATCCAATCGGCCAAATTTCCCTCTATCCCACAACTCCTTACTTTCTTCATGAGACGACCATGGGGAACCTTATCAAACGCCTTACTAAAATCCATGTATACGACATCAACTGCTCTACCTTCATTTACACACTTAGTTACCTCCTCAAAGAATTCAATCAAATTTGTTAGGCAAGACTTACCCTTCACGAATCCGTGTTGACTATCCCTGAATAAGTTGCCCCTTTCCAAATGGTCATAAATCCTATCCCTCAGGACCTTTTCCATTATCTTACCAATTAGACCTGAACCTATTTGAGATAACCACTCTTGCTCCCCGCATGATACAATCTTTATCCACTGACAATTCATTCCTACGAACGAAGTATGGATGGATATCTTCCTCTGATACCTGTTTGGCCATCCATTTGCTACGTAATCATACACCTTTAACATAATTAGGTCACGTTTGGTTGCCCTATCAAGCTCTTCAGCTGTTATTGGCAGCTCATCAATGTATGAGAAATAGAACACTTCTTCCTTATTGGGTGTATCTTGTGATGGGGATGGCAACCTAGACATAGCATCAGCATTACTGTGATCAGCTGATCGTCTGTACTCAATGTCATATGTATACGCTGACAAATTCAAACCCCATCTCTGCATTCGGGCTTCAGCTAAGGTTGGAACTGGGGACTTTGGATGGAGGAGTGCTGTCAGGGGCTTATAGGTAAACTTACGACCAAACAAGTATTTGTGAAACTTCTTGACCCCAAAAATTAATGGCAAAGCTTCCCTTTTGATGTGCACATAATTCCGCTCACTGGCACTGAGAGTGCGTGAAGCAAAAGCAATTGGTCTCTCCTCCCCACTATCTAGTACATGAGAGATCACTGCTCCAACTGCGTACGGAGAGGCGTCACTCACTAGCTTGCTCTCCTTCGATACATCATAGTGAACTAACATGGTACTCTCTACTAACTGGCTTTTACACTCTTTGAATGCTGTGTCGCATTCTTTTGACCACTTCCAAGGGATCTGTTTTCTCAACAGCACATTCAGTGGATGTAACAATGTAGCCAAGTTTGGGAGGAACTTTCTGTAATAATTCAAAAGACCCAAAAATGATCGAAGTTCAGAGACATTCTTGGGAGTTGGTGCATTTCTGATTGCATCCAGCTTTCCCTTGGTTAGATGTAAACCATCTTTGTCTACTCTGTGCCTTAAGTACTCCACTGAGTTTTGAAACAACTCACACTTGTGAGCTGTCACTCGTACTCTGTGCTTCTCTAGCCGTTTGAGCACTTCATTCAACACCTCATCATGGATTTGCCTGTTTGGTGCTGACATGAGTATGTCATCCAAATAACACACTACCCCTTCAATCCCTTGCAAAATTTGGTTCATAATCCCCTGGAATATGTCAGGAGCAGAAGACACTCCAAATGGTAGCCTATTGAACTGTTATAGGCCTCAGTGAGTATTTATAGTTAATCAGGACTTGGACTCTTCATCTAACTCAAGTTGTAGGTAGGCGTTTGTTCGCTTTAACTTCGAAAATGTCTGGCCACCTGTCAGCGTTGTGAACAAATCTTCCACATTTGTTAACATATTGGGTAGATTACACTCTAGAACCAGGTTTACGGTTACCTTATAATCACCACACAACCTTACCTTACCATCTGACTTAGGTACAACAACAATGGGTGTAGCCCAATTACTCAGATCTACCTTAGAGATAATGTTCTCAGTTTCTAGTCTTTTGAGTTCTTGCTCAACTTTCTCCTTGAGTGCGTATGGTACGGGACGTGGCTTGGAGAAAAATGGTCTTGCGTCCTTCTGCACTCTGACACTCGCCTTGAAGTCTTGGATCGGACTGCCCGTTTCACTGAACACCTTCGGATACTGCTTGATGACATCATCTTTCGATGCAAATTTCGCTTCCACACGAAAAATCTCATTCCAATCCAGCTTCAGTGATCCCAACCAATTTCTACCTATCAAGGCAGGCTAGTCTCCTGCCACTACTATGAGAGGCAAGCTCTGACACTGATCCTTGTATTTCACTGGTATGGTGACACTCCCTACTACAGGGATTTGCTCTCCTGAGTAGCCTCGCAGCTCTACCTTCGATTTCTCGAGTCGATAATCACGCAACGTGTCGCGATATAGTGATTCCGGTACTACGCTCATGGATGCACCAGTGTCGATTTCCATGGGTATCCTGGTTCCTGCGACATCTACTTGGATGACGATATCTCGCGAATCACTGTTAGATACCTTCGTACTCCTGATGATGTGAATCTCCAGAAACTCCTCGTCCTGCTGCTTCTCTTCAATGGTATGTAGTGTCTGCCGATTTCTACTTCTCGCATTGCCAGTCGGTTTACTCTTCTGTCATCACCCCTTCACAAGATGCCCAGTCTTCTTGCAGTAGAAACACTCTGCCTTCACATTTGGACAGCTTTGATTGATGTGGTTTCCCAGGCACCGATAGCACGACTTCAATACACTGTTACCTTGGCCAGTTGCTGAGACCTTGGGGCCCAACTGCCTTTTACTTTTAGCCTGCAGCCGATTCACCTTGGTTGTCTGACGACTGGAAATGGCGCGGAACTCTCTGGAGTATCGGTCGGCAATATCCATCGACATAGCTGTCTGACAAGCTAAATCAAAAGTCAAGTTAGTGGTTGTCAACAATTTACTTCTGATACGTTCATTTTTCAACCCACAACCAAAGCGGTCACGCAAAGCTCGGTCCTGAAAGTTTCCGAAATAAGAGTGAATGGATAGCTTTTTTAAAGCTACAATGTATTCACAGATAACCTCGTCATTTAATTGATCGCATGTTCCAAAACGATAACTTTCAGCAATTTCCAGGGGCTCAGGACTGTAGTGCTGTTCTAATTTGATTAGGATCTCCTTCAGTGGTGTGTCCTTCAGCTTGGTGGGAACAAACACATTTTTCAGGTTTTCATACACCTCAGGGCCTGCTTCAGTCAAAAGAATACCCCATTTCATTTCTAAAACCGCCCGGTTACGGTTTACATCATCGGGTCTTCGACGATACTATTCGCGGTGAAAAACATTTCTAGCTGCTCCACATACGCTCCGAAAGTCTCTCGGTCACGATGGAACTCAACCAAGTGCCCTATTATTCCCATATGCGCAGCCATCTGGACTCTGGCAACGTCGACAGTTCAGCCACGTGTGCTCAAAATTTACCTCAGATTTTTAAGTTTTTCTGCAAAATGAAGAACATCTAACCGTCCCTCCGTCGGTTGGCAGGATTATCCTCCAACAAAAATTTCAGCTAGGGAATCCGCAATCGCATTCTCATCAGCAATTCTGTGATATCTTGAGATACTGCATATATATATATATATGTACAACAGCACAACATGGCTTCCGGTAAGAACTGTACTGCATATGGCTTTATTATTATATACATCATAAGAGTGCTCTATTACACTCTTCCCTTCCAATGGGTGGAAGAGACCTCCCCAGGAGATCAACACAGCCTGGTTGCACATTGCACAGGAGGACACAAGCAGGGATGTTGTAAGGAGGACCAGGCTGCAGTGGCGCAAACCTTTCAATAATCTCAGTACAACACAAAATGTTACTGCAAAGCCACACTCAACCTCATCCTGCTGTGCCACTCATCACATCACCATCACTCTGCCTTCCCTACCCTACTCTTGCACATGCTTACTCACACCAACTTCCCTTGCACCTCCACCTATCCCTCTCTATCTACATTATCACTTCCCCATCTCACTAGCCACCCCTCACACTCACACTCATCCTAGTCCAATCATACCAACTAACAACACACAATGGTAGCCACTTGTGTGTTTTAGCCAATATTCATGTGAAATTTCTGTTAATAAGCTGTCAAACATTGAAATCTTTATTTTCAACTCTTTGCGTTCTTGGCCAGATTTGTGTGATCCTTTGGAAGTGGCTTAGTGAGTTGCAGTGAATGGTGAGACACATCAGTATCCCCCGCAACGGTCATGAGTGTGAAATGAATGGCTTGAGCATTGTAGGGATGCTTTATGGTATTGGTGTGGGGTGGTGCCAACCTGGCACATCATGTGGCAGCCAGGGTGTACAGTGTCAAGTGAAGTAAATCTGGCCATGGTTAGGCCAGCCCTGGCCTTCTGGGCAGCAATGTGGTCAGGTGCTGATGCCC
Organism: Squalus acanthias; assembly: GCA_030390025.1. Lineage (NCBI taxonomy): Eukaryota > Metazoa > Chordata > Chondrichthyes > Squaliformes > Squalidae > Squalus > Squalus acanthias. The sequence continues at coordinate 105,393,002 of CM059428.1, forward strand.
TGTGTAGCATCAGTTGATTGCGGAGAAGGTTGGTGTTATTGTTGGTGCTGCTGGTGTTGGGGCTGATCGTGGAGGGATTCTGAGGACCAAGGTGAGATAGTTTCAAGGGCACCAATGCTGATGTAATAGATGGCCATGAACTTGAGATGACAGAAGCGATCAGTCAATGGTGAGAGAGGTTGTTCCAATGAGGTGACACTGGATAGAGAGTTTACACCAAACACTCGCTAGCTGCATAAAGCTCAATCTGTCTTCGAAATGCAGAAAGCAGCAGCTTCTGAGCTTGGAAAGTGAACAGATGTGAGATGGGAGCTTTTATAGCATATTTGCAGCTGTCAAGTAATGAGATGATTCCATGGTCACACACCCGGCCAGAAAGGGGCTGTCTGGGTTGCCTCCTTCCTTCTGCCTCCTCTGCCTCCTCTTCCACTTCTTCCTCTTCTGCTTCTTCCTCCTCCCTCTGTGAGTAACTTGTCCCCTTTGCTGCCTCTGCTTCATCTCCATGTGATGTTGCAGCCCAAGGAGGACTGCAACTCGAGCCCCCAGGACTGGGAGCAAGTGGTGTTCTCAGAGACCTTCCAAAGCCTTGCAAACATCCAGCAGCACTCCCTGCACACTTTAACAACTTTTTAAATATATTGCACCAAGCCACTACTCCAATAAAATGTATAAAATACAGTTCAGAAGCTGAAATCAAAACTTACCTGAAAGATGTGTGTGTCCCTTTTTGAAGCACTGACAGCATCTCTGTAGAACTGCTGCACGCACGTTCTTCCATGCGTGGTTAGGAGAGGGCAGTATGGAGAGCGGTGATGTCCAAAATCGCAGTCGTGCATCAATTCAGGCGTTGCACGCTGATTGACGTTATGATCTGCATATTCACATGAGAGGCGAGCGGAGACAACGGCAGCACTGCCAACCTCTCTAAAATGGCAGCGGCCGTGTTTCACACCGGAAGTGGGCAGAAGTGAGGCGGCCATCATTTTTTCAGTAAAACCGGCCTTAACAGCCGGCGCTGCAACCCCGAATTTCACAGCCACATAGTTCACACAGATCCCAGATGCCCTGCAGAGGGCGCCGTGCCGTGTCCAACTCCCACCCCGCCTCCTGTAAGGACTTTATTCCATTCTCCGCCGCATCTGCTCTGACGATGCCACCTTCCATACCAGTGCTTCCGACATGTCTTCCTTTTTCCTCAACCGAGGATTCCCCTCTACCGTGGTCGACACGGCCCTCGACCATGTCCGTTCTATCTCCCGCACTTTTGCCCTCACCCCTGCCCCTCCCTCCTGGAACCACGATAGAGTTCCCCTTGTCCTCACCTTTCACCCCACCAGCCTCCACATTCAACGGATCATCCTCCGCCATTTCCGCCACCTCCAGCGTGATCCCACCACCAAACGCATCTTCCCCTCACCTCCCCTTTCAGCATTCCGCAGGGACCGCTCCCTCCGTGACACCCTAGTCCACTCCTCTACCACCCCCAGCACCCTTTCCCCTTCGCCCGGCACCTTCCCGTGCAAGCGCAGGAGATGCAACACATGCCCTTATACCTCCCCTCTTCCCACTATCCAGGGCCCCAAACACCCCTTCCAGGTGAAACAGCGATTTACTTGTACTTCCTGCAATTTAGTACACTGTATTTGCTGCTCACGATGCGGTCTCCTCTACATTGGGGAGACCAAACGCAGATTGGGTGACCGCTTTGCGGAACACCTCCGTTCAGTCCGTAAGGGGGATCCCGAGCTCCCGGTCGCCTGTCACTTTAATTCACCGCTTCACTCCCACTCTGACCTCGGGCAACACGGTGGCATAGTGGTTAGCACTGTTGCCTCACAGCGCCAGGGACCTGGGTTCGAATCCGGCCTCGGTGACTGTCTGTGTGGAGTTTGCACATTCTCCCCGTGTTTGCGTGGGTTTCCTCCCACAGTCCAAAGATGTGCGGGTTAGGTTGATTTGGCAATGATAAATTGACCCTTAGTGTTAGGGGGGGATTAAATACATGGGGTTACGGGGATAGGGTGGGATATGTGTCGGTGCAGGCTCGATGGGCCGAAATGGCCTCTATCTGCACTGTGGGGATTCTGTGATTCACCGTCCTCGGCCTATTACACTGTTCCACGGAAGCGCAGCGTAAGCTCAAGGAACAGCACCTCATCTTTCGTTTAGGCACGCTACAGCCCTCTGGACTCAATATCGAGTTCAACAATTTTAGATCATAACCTTAGCCCCATCACATTTATATTTTATTTTCTCATCCACCCTTTTATTGCCCCCCCCCTTTTTTTTTCCTCCTAGAAGCTGGCAGCTGTCCTTCATTCTGCCAGTGCATTTCACACTTCTTTCAGCCTTAACCTGTCACATTAACACCACCTCTTGCCTTGATATCTCTTAATGTCTCTTAATCTCTCCTTTTGTTCTTTTATCCCCTCCCCCTTTTCCCAGCTTTATCCTTGCATTAAATCTATTTGATTTCCTGCTGTCTCCAGTTCTGATGAAAGGTCTTCGACCTGAAACGTTAACTCTGTTTCTCTCTCCACGGATGCTGCCTCGCCTGCTGAGTTTTTCCAGCGTTTTCTGTTGTTATTTCCCACTTACAGCAACTTGCCGTGCAACAGCTCATTGGAATTAAATGGGCTCAGGCAAGTGTAACATACGACGGGCGCCATTCATTCACAGACCACTGTACATTCTAGCCCAATGTCAAGAGTGTTGTACCAAGAGAGGCAAAATAAAAAAAATGAAAAGAATTTAGTCAAGACAGTTGAGAGAATGCTTTGTTATTATAGGTTAAAGTAAGGTTAAAATGACCAGAAATGGTGAGCAACCATGAAGGGCAACTCAAACTGAGATGTTGGAGGGAATTTTAACCCCCAAAAACGGGTGGGTTGGGTTCAGGTGGGAGGTTAAAGAGTTAAAAATCTAACCCGCCTCCAACAAGCCCACTTCTGGTTTTAACAGAGGCGGGGCAGAGGCGGGTTGGCACTTTAAATATTATAATGAGGCCGCGAGCCTCATGGTGATCCACCATTTTAAATTTAACTGCTGGCGGGCGGGTTTCCCGGGCTTTGGGAGGCGAGGACTGCTGGATCCAGGAGGTAAGTGCCTTTCCACATGTAAAAATGCATTTAATTCTTTTAAAATAGGGTTTGCTAGGAATATTTCTACAGGAAATCAGTCCTTAAGATTTAATTTAGTGAGATAAATATTTTTTGCATAAATGATTCAGAAAATTATTAAGTTTCAAAAATGTCTTCCTTCTCAATGCCAGGAGACTTGATTATTCTGTTGTGTAACTACAGCTTATAATACACAAAAGTAACAAGAAAAAGGCACTTGGACTACTGAATCTTCTTCTACCAACAGATTATGTACAATTTACACTTTCCTGTTTACTTAATCTCACAAGGGTGAATAGCAACAATTATAACTCTGTGAAACTATTTTCTCACCTCAAATGTAATCAAATAAAATTTCAATTCAATATTATGATCTATGTTTTTCAACACTGACCAGTTGTATTACATGGGCAATATTTCATGGTCCCCATAGCACAAGAATCACAGTAAATAGGGAGAAACTGTTCCTACTGGCGGATGGGTCGGTAACCAAAGGACACAGATTTAAGATCATTAGAAAAAGAGCCGGTGGGAAGATGAAGAGAAATTGTTTTATACAGCGATTTGTTATGATTTGGAATGCACTGCCTGAAAGAGTGGTGAAAGCAGATTTAATAGAAACTTTCTAAAGGAAATTGGATATATGCTTGAAACGGAAAAATTGGCAAGGCTGTGGGGAAACAGCAGGGAAGTGGGACTTATTCGATAGCTCTTTCAAAGAGCCGGCACAGGCACAATTGGCCAAATAAGAACATAAGAAATAGGAACAGGAGTAGGCCATTTGGCCCTTCGAGCCTGCTCCGCAATTCAATAAGATCATGGCTGATCTTCTACCTCAACTCCACTTTCCTGCACTATCCCCACATCCCTTGATTCCCTTAATATTAAAAAATCTATCGATCTCTGTATTGAATATACTCAACGACTGAGCCTCCACATCCCTCTGGGATAGAGAATTCCAAACATTCACCACCCTCTGAGTGAAGAAATTTTTCCTCATCTCAATCATAAATGGCCGACCCCTTATTCTGAGAATGTGACCCCTGGTTCTAGACTCCCATGATGCGGAGATGCCGGTGTTGGACTGGGGTGGACAAAATTGAGAGGTCGCACAACACCAGGTTATAGTCCAACAGTTTTATTTGAAATCACAAGCTTTCGGAGCTATCGATTTGCTCCTTCCTCAGGTGAAGTAAATTAGATACAGAATCTCCAAAGCATATATAGATGGAAAACAAAGCATGTGTACTTTACAATTGCAGACCAATAAATTAAATCATCCTGACTATCTGCCGAGGTGTGATAAAGTTAATTAAGTCAGCCAGGAAGGTACCACATCAAAGACATAGCAAGATACAACTGAGACAATGAGGTGTAGTCGCAGGGGTTCTAACGTGTCAAAAGCTGCCGTCTGTATGTAAAACGAAAAGCTTTAACATTTTTTTACTTTTTTACTGGGAAAATTTTTACTTTTTTACTGGGAATCACATCTGTGAACAAGCTAACGACGACTCGAGTCCGGATCACGTCATGTATCGTGACATAAACCCAAGATCCCGATTGAGACCGTCTTCATGAGTGCGGAACTTGGCTATCAGTTTCTGCTCGATGATTTTGCGTTGTCGTGTGTTTCTAAGGTTGCCTTGGAGAACGCTTACCCGCAGATCCGAGGCTGAATGTCCTTGACTGCTGAAGTGTTCCCCGACTGGGAGGTAACAATCCTGCCTGGCGATTGTTGCGCGGTGCTCGTTCATACGTTGTCTCAGTGTCTGCATGGTCTCGCCGATGTACCATGCCGCGGTGCATTCTTTCCTGCAACGTATGAGGTAGACAACGTTGGCCACAGCGAAAAATCGCATAGACCTCCTCAGAAGGCAAACACGGGACACAACCAACAGGGTACCCTACGTCGTCCAGTACTTCCCCGGAGCGGAGAAACTACGCCATGTTCTTCGCAGCCTTCAACATGTCATCGATGACGACAAACACCTCGCTAAGGCCATCCCCACGCCTCCACTACTTGCCTTCAAACAGCCGCCTAACCTCAGAAGTACCATCGTTCGCAGCAAATTACCCAGCTTTCAGGATAACAGCGACCACGACACCACACAACCCTGCCATGGCAAACTCTGCAAGACATGCCAGATCATCAACACAGATACCACCATCACACGTGAGGACACTACCCACCAGGTACATGGTACATACTCATGTGACTCGGCCAACGTTGTCTACCTCATACGTTGCAGGAAAGAATGCACCGCGGCATGGTACATCGGCGAGACCATGCAGACACTGAGACAACGTATGAACGAGCACCGCGCAACAATCGCCAGGCAGGATTGTTACCTCCCAGTCGGGGAACACTTCAGCAGTCAAGGACATTCAGCCTCGGATCTGCGGGTAAGCGTTCTCCAAGGCAACCTTAGAAACACACGACAGCACAAAATCATAGAGCAGAAACTGATAGCCAAGTTCCGCACTCATGAAGACGGTCTCAATCGGGATCTTGGGTTTATGTCACGATACATGACGTGATCCGGACTCGAGTCGTCGTTAGCTTGTTCACAGATGTGATTCCCAGTAAAAAAGTAAAAATTTTCCCAGTAAAAAAGTAAAAAAATGTTAAAGCTTTTTGTTTTACATACAGACGGCAGCTTTTGACACGTTAGAACCCCTGCGACTACACCTCATTGTCTCAGTTGTATCTTGCTATGTCTTTGATGTGGTACCTTCCTGGCTGACTTAATTAACTTTATCACACCTCGGCAGATAGTCAGGATGATTTAATTTATTGGTCTGCAATTGTAAAGTACACATGCTTTGTTTTCCATCTATATATGCTTTGGAGATTCTGTATCTAATTTACTTCACCTGAGGAAGGAGCAAATCGATAGCTCCGAAAGCTTGTGATTTCAAATAAAACTGTTGGACTATAACCTGGTGTTGTGCGACCTCTCAATTTTGTCTAGACTCCCAGCCAGGGGAAACATCCTCCCTGCATCTACCCTGTCAAGCCCTGTAAGAATTTTGTATGTTTCAATGAGATCACCTCTCATTCTTCTAAACTCTAGAGAATATAGGCCTAGTCTACTCAATCTCTCCTCATAGGACAATCCCCCCATCCCAGGAACCAGTCTGGTGAACCTTCGTTGCACTCCCTCTATGGCAAGTATATCCTATCTTAGGTAAGGAGACCAAAACTGTACACAGTACTCCAGGTGTGGTCTCACCAGGGCCCTATATAATTGCAGTAAGATGTCTTTACTCTTATATTCAAATCCTCTTGTAATAAAGGCCAAAAACGGCCTCCTTCTGTGCTGTGCGATTCTATGATTCTAGTCTATGCATTAATTAGTCATATACTTGAATTCCATCCTTAACCAGAAATTTATCCACTTTAATTCTTTCAGTTTCTACTCATAATTTAATGTTTTAATTTTAATATATCAGTTAATTCACTGCCACGGATAGAAGTATAAGAAGAGTGAAAGCAGCAGGATCAGTGAAAGACAGCAAACAGTTCTCAAAGACTGATTCAGTTGGGTGACTTGCACTGGTAAATAAGGTGTGTTAACAGTGTATGATTTGCTGTAGGGGATTCTGCAAGAGTCAGATATTAGGCAGTGGTTAAAAGAGTCTAATGATGAGGATTAATAATGATGCAGTTAGGATTGGAGGTGAGGAAAAGGTTTAGGAGATTAGTTGAATTGTCTAGACAATCAAATATAGGTAGGCTGATTGATAAATTATTAGAAGTAATTCAAAATATTAAAGGAGTCAACATTAGTGCCAGGCTGGTCAGTAGAGGAAGAGCTACGAGTAATTGCTGATTATCAACACTAAAGTGGCTAAGAATGGTGATTTCAGTAGAGGGAGAGTTAGAGTTGATCGATTTGATTTTGCTGGACAAAATATTGAAACACTAGAGAGTTATCAAGGTCACAAGAGCGATAGAGATGAACTTAATCACAGGAGATTGAAATTTGGTGATTCAAAGGTGTAAGAAGTACACTGGAAAGGGGAAGAATCAGAAAGTAAAACTTGTTTTTTGTGAGAAACAAGACATGAAGACAGAATGACTGGAAATGGAAATTGAATTGTGATTTGAGGAAAGCCATGATTTTTTGCATAATTTTGCAATGGTGAGGGATAATTACTGCTATTATGTGTGTGGAGAGTGGCAGATCCCATATGCCATGCTGTACGGTCTATTAATGGCTACATGGAAAAGCAACTATCCATGCACAAAATAACAGTCCAGTTGCATCTGCTGATGGAACGACCCAAAGTGCTACCAATGGCTTCAGTCCCCTAATGGTCAAGTGGCTGTGCTGCAGAGCAACATTTGGAAATGACCCCCTCGAACAGCAGCAGCTATCCCAACATCTTGAGCAGTGATGGAGCTGGGGAAGAAAAGAGCAGTGAAGAAAACTGGGTGAAGAGCTGTGGTCGGGGGAAATGTAAATGTCAACTTCAAGACTGTGCTTATAAAGCAGGACTGGTTAACAAAGTGTGATTAGTTGTATGGTATTCTACAAGAGACAGATATGAAACCGTGGTCAGAAGAGTTCAGCGATGAGGAGACAAATGTACTGAAAGAGTTAGAACTGGAGGTGAGGAAAAGGTTGAATTTGACAACCAAATATGGGTAGATTGATTGACAGGCTTGTTGTCAGTTTTTGTACTGCATGTAACTAAGAATTGAGGCATATTCCAGCACTGCTATGTAACTAAGGATGTGGCCTTATTTAACACTACTACATAACTAAGAGATATGGTTGTTCTCAAACTGCTGTATAACTAATGGATATGGCCAGTACTAATAACATTACAGCATCTTTCTTAATGTTTTCATATTCATGTGTTAAATGTCATAAATAAAAATTATTACAAGACAGATACAGATGAGGATGGCCAATCAGCTCATCTTAACTTATCCATGCAGAAAGAAAACTTCCATTTCTCCACATCATGTCATCTAACTATATCTTGGAATAATCTAAAGTTTTTGTCTCCATTACCATACCAGGCATATCAGTCCAAGTGTTGATTACTCTTTGGCACAAAGAAGCTTGATGTTATGTTTTAACCTGTTCTAGTCTATACCACTTTGTCTTAACTTACCTTAAAATAAAGTGACAGAATTTTCTTATCTATATCATTTACTAACTTGTGTAAGAAAGAACTTGCCTTTTTATAGAATATTATCATGTCCTCAGGAATTATGACCTCTCAAAGCACTTCACATCCAATGAATTTCTTTTGAAATGCAGTCACTGTTGTCATGTAGGCAAACACAGAAGATAATTTGTACAAGGCAAATCCCACAAACAGAAAATGAGATGGATGATCAGTTAACCTATTCTTGGTTGTGAAACACCAGGAGAATTCCTTATTCTTCTTCAAAAAGTGCAATGGGATATTTTATATCCACCTGAACAAACAGACTCTGTTTAAGATTTCATCTGAAAGACAGCACCTCTGATAATGCAGCACTTCCTCAGTACTGCACTTCAGTATCAGTCTAGATTATGTGTTGCCAAGTCCAAGAGTGGTGCTTGAACCCATGGACTTCTGCCTCAGCATCCATGCTATATTTACGACACACATTTTTCCTTCCAATGTACACTACCTTAACTTTCTGCATTGATTAAATCTGCCACTGTTATGTCTATTTACATATTTTATCTAATTTATTTTGTAGGCTCCTTGTTGCTTCCTCTGACTTGACTGCTTCCTTCTCAGATGCTGTGGTGCCATCTACAAATTTAGCGTGGCTTGGAGTTTCTGTTCGATTGTGTTGGTTTTTTCGACACCATTTGGCTGATATTTAGCGTAACCGGCACAAAAGATCGTGGAATTTTAAGCACAATTTGCATCAGCGCAACTCCAGTTTCCACAATCTTTTGCACTAGTTTTAAAAACATCGTGCAGGCCACGCCCACAAAACTGGCCACGCCCCCAGGGTGAATTAATCACCATTGGGAGTTTCCGCTAGTTGCATACATTTGCAGGTCTTCGAAGAGGCTCCAAAAATTAAGCTGGATCTTTTGGGCGCAAGGGCACTAATAGCTACATTTTAAAAGGTTTAGAATGTAATTTTTTTTTAAATTTACTAAGGAACTGACTCCTGTAACCCCAATCTAACTAGAAAATAGTTTTATATATTTTTTAAAAGTCATTTTCAGTCATTTAAAATCAGGTTCCTCACAGGTGGTGGGTTGACACTGTGATTAAAAATGCTTATTTTATGTGATAAACCCATTTTCAGCTGTATTAATCAAACTTTACCAAGTTATCACTCTTAAATATATCAAGGAATATTTTTTTGAAGCAAATTTTTTTTTAAATTACATTTTAAAACGTTATCCGATTGTGCTGGTTCATGGCAGATTTTGCATTGGACGATATGCAAATTAGTTTGGTCAGAAACTCGGGGGAAAAAAACTTTTCAAAACGGAGCAATTTTGGACGCAATTTGCGCCAGAATCGCTGATTGCGGCCAAAGTGGAAACTTTACCCCAACTAGTTTACTTTGGATTTCTGAATCCAAGTTGTTAATGTAGACAAGAATTAGTAGGGGCCTCAGCAGCAAGCCCTGAAGTACCCCCATTAGTATTTACCCTGCATCCCAAAATCACTCCCCTAAATAATGTCCACTATTTCCACTCCTTCAGACAATTTCTCTGACGAAAGGTCATCGACCTGAAACGTTAACTCTGTTTCTCTCTTCACAGATGCTGCCTGACCTGCTGAGTTTCTCCAACATTTTCTGTTTTTATATCTTATAGATACATAGATACATAGAAGATAGGAGCAGGAGTAGGCCATCCGGCCCTTCGAGCCTGCTCCGCCATTTAATGAGATCATGGCTGATCCTCCAATTCAGTATCCCGTCCCCGCCTTCTCTCCGTAACCCTTAACCCCTTTTGCCTGTAGAAATATATCTAATTCCCTCTTAAATATATTTAATGAGCTGGCGTACACTGCCCTCTGTGGCAATGAGTTCCACAGGTTCACCACCCTCTGAGTGAAGAAATTCCCCCTCATTTCTGTCCTAAATGGTTTAGCCCTTATCCTTAAATTATGTCCTCTAGTTCTGTTCTCACCCGCCAAGGGAAACATTCCTTCTGCATCTAGTCTGTCTAGACCTGTCAGAATTTTATACACTTCTATGAGGTCCCCTCTCAATCTTCTAAACTCCAGTGTGTACATCCCTAAACTACATAGTCTCTCCTCATAGGTCAATCCCGCCATTCCTGGTATCAGCCTGGTGAATCGCCGCTGCACCCCCTCCATGGCAAGAACATCTTTCCTCAGATGAGGCGACCAAAACTGTACACAGTACTCGAGGTGTGGTCTCACCAGTGCCCTGTACAGCTGCAGCAAGGTATCCCTGTTCCTGTATTCCAACCCTTTTGCTATGAAGGCCAGCATACCGTTTGCCTTCTTGATCGCCTGTTGCACCTGCATGCTCGCCTTCAGTGACTGGTGTACAAGAACACCCAGGTCTCTCTGTACTTCCCCCTCTCCCAATTTATTGCCATTTAAATAATAATTTGCCCTCCCGTTCCTGCACCCAAGGTGGATAACTTCGCACTTGTCCACATTATAGTGCATCTGCCATTTATCCGCCCAATCACCCAGTCTGTCCAAATCGCTCTGGAGCTTCCTGGTCTCCTCCTCTGAGCCCACCCCCCCTCCTAGTTTAGTGTCGTCTGCAAATTTGGAAATGCTGCATCCGACTCCCTGATCCAGGTCATTAATGTAAATTGTGAACAGCTGGGGACCCAGGACAGATCCCTGTGGTACCCCACTTGTTACTGCCTGCCATTCAGAAAATGAGCCGTTTATTCCAACTCTCTGTTTTCTATCTGACAGCCAGTTCTCTATCCACGTCAATACTTTCCCCTTTATCCCATGAGCTTCAATTTTCCCTGCTAATCTTTTATGTGGGACCTTATCGAAGGCCTTTTGGAAGTCCAGGTACACCACATCTACTGGCTCTCCCCCATCTATTTTACCAGTTACTCCCTCAAAAAATTCCAATAGATTAGTCAAGCACGATTTACCCTTTGTAAATCCATGTTGACTCTGTCCTATCCTGTCCCCATTTGCTAAGTGCTCCGCTATTTCATCCTTAATGATGGACTCCAGCATTTTGCCCACAACTGATGTAAGGCTTACAGGTCTGTAATTACCTGCTTTTTCCCTACTCCCCTTTTTGAATAGTGGGGTAACGTTAGCTACCCTCCAATCCATGGGCACTGTTCCCGAGTCTAATGAATTCTGAAAAATCATACTTAGTGCATCCGCTATCTCTAGGGCCACCTCCTTCAGCACCCTAGGATGCATGTTATCAGGCCCTGGGGATTTGTCCGCCTTCAATCCCTTTAGCTTCCTTAACACCATATCCTTAGAGATATTGACTTGCGTCAGTTCCTCCTTTGCAAATGTCCCTATTTTTCCCGATATCCCAGGGAGGTTTTTTGTGTCTTCCTTCGTAAAGACTGACCCAAAGTATGCATTTAGTTGGTCTGCCATTTCTTTATTTCCCGTTATATATTCCCCCGTATCTGACTGCAATGGGCCAACTTTGGTTTTCACCAGTCTTTTCCTCTTGATATACTTATAAAAGCTTTTGGATTTAGTTTTTATATTTTCCGCCAGCTTGCTTTCGTAAGCTATTTTGCCCCTCTTGATTAAGCCCTTTGTCCTCCTTTGCTCTATCTTAAACTGTTCCCAATCTTCCGCACTGGCGCTTTTTTTGGCTATTTTATACGCCCTATCTTTGGATTTTATGCTGTCTCTAATTTCCCCTGTTATCCACGGTTGAGTCACCTTTTTAGATTTCCTTTTATGCCAGATTGGTATAAACAATTTTTGCAATTTTGTCATTCTATCTTTAAATGCTTGCCATTGTTTATCTACCTCCAGTCCTCCCAGGAACGTTGTCCAATCAGACCTACTCAGTTCCCGTCTAATGGCATCATAATTCCCCTTGTTTAAATTCAGGACCTTAGTATCTGAGTCAATTTCTTCGCTCTCCATTTCGAGTGAGAAATCGATCATGTTATGATCGCTCTGACCCAAGGGTCCCCGTACAACAAGATTACTAATTAGTCCCTTCTCATTGCACAGTACCCAGTCCAATATAGCCTGTTCCCGAGTTGGTTCCTCGACATATTGATCCAGATAACCATCCCTTAAACACTCAAGGAATTCCTCCTCCTCATTATTTTTACTGATTAGGCTATTCCAATCTATATGTAAGTTAAAGTCACCTATGATGACAGCTGTGCTCTTATTGCACGCTTCACTAATTTCCCTCGTGATGCCCTCCCCAACCTCTATTTTACTATTTGGAGGCCTATATACCACTCCTATTAATGTTTTTCGCCCCTCGCTATTTCTTAGCTCCACCCATATAGATTCTGTATTAACTGAGTTAATATCCTTCCTTTCAATTGCATTTATCCCTTCTTTTACCAGCAATGCTACCCCTCCTCCCTTTCTTTTTTGTCGATCCTTCCTAAATACTGAATACCCCTGTATGTTAAGCTCCCAGCCCTGCTCACCCTGCAACCATGTTTCCGTAATCCCAATTAGATCATAATTATTAACCTCTATTTCCACAGCTAATTCATCTACCTTGTTCCTGATGCTTCTCGCATTAAGGTATAAAACCCTCAGGCTTTTTTTATGCTCACATTTTTTATGAATTGGTTTGGCCCTTTGTTTTTTGTTCCTCACCCTTTTACCATTTATTTCTGTCTGCCTTTCACTTTCCTCTATTTCACTACATAGGTTTCTAGCCCCCTGCCATACTAGTTTAAATGCTCCCGAACTGCTTTATCAAAAATTACCCCTTAATAAATTATATTAGAATGCTGGCAGAGACTCCCCTTCAAGAAGAGCTTCCATGGCAAGATAATGGGATAGAATTTTCGCAGTGTTCCCCAATCTCCTGTTGTAACTACAGCAGAAATCCCAGTTTCTTCGGGGTTTCTGCCAATGTTACGGTGGGAGATCGGAAGAACCCTTGTGGTAGTTCCAGGTAAGTATGTGTTATTTTGCTGTGGTGCATGTATGACTGTGTCTTAGTGAATAAATGAGTGAAAAGGAATAGAAAGAATAATAAACAAAAGATGCTTTCAAATATCTTGCTGGTACCCTCACAACTGTCACCTATTGACTCCCTATGAGGAGAGTGCTCTCCAAGTCCTGGGTCCAGAGGCCATAAAAACTGTCGAGGAAGCAGGAGTCAGAGGGCAGGCCCAAGCTCTATTAACTACTCTTTGCTCATCCTAATTATCCGCCACCCTTCAGGGTTCTCACCCGTTTCTTGACGGTCTCGCCGCTGTGCTGTCAGACTTTTATCTAACATCCAGTCTTGGATAAGCTGCAACTCCTGGCATAGTACCGGAATCATATCTTGCTGTTGCAGGGGCAGAAGAAACCTGATACAGTAAATGGCCCCTTCTCCTCTGGCACTGTCCTCCTCCCTTTTAAAACCCCAGCCCTCACTCCTCTCCACAATAAACCCATCCTCAACCTCTCTGTCCTTGCAATTAACCATCAACCCCTCTTTTATCTTAAAAGTCTTTTTATGTATTGCTTTTCAAATCTGTGCCCATTTCTCTCGCAACGCCCTATTTGAATCCCTCTAAACAGATTTCTGACCTGCTACAACAATGAAACAGCCCTAACCAAAATCACAAATCACATTTTCTGTGACTGTGACCATGGCACACAATTCCTTCTCATCTTCTTTGACCTCTCTGTAGCCTTTGGCACAGTCAACCACACCATCCTCAACCAATGCTTCTTTTCCATGGTGCAGCAGGGTGGCACTACCCTCACTTGGTTCCACTCTTAAATATTTGATCATAGCCAGAGTATCTCCAGCAATGACTTCTCTTCCTGTGCCTACAACCTGCCTCTAGAGACCCCAAGGATCTATCCTGGGCCTCCTCCTCTTTCTCTTCTACTCGCTGTCCTTCTGCAGCAGAATCCACAGTCATGGGATCAGCTTCCACATGTATGCTGATGGCATCCAACTGTCTAAATGCTGAGATGTACTGCAATTGCAAAGGTTACCACTCGCTGAATGTGCAGTTGGTTTGTGACCATACTCAGCACATCATGTTGGTGAATGCCTGGTATCCTGGCAGCTGTCATGATGCTGTTATTCTGTGCCAGTTTGCTGTTCCCTCAGTCTTTGAGCCATCAATACAAACCAGAGGGTGGCTATTGGGCAACAAGGGTTATTCACTGACCACCTGGCTCATGATTCCACTCCGCGACCCAAGCACACGTGGGCAGCAGGCATACAATGAGAGCCATGCTTCGACATGGAATCTGATAGAGCAGACCATTGGGGTGCTGAAGCAATGGTTCCGCTGCCTGGAATGCTCTGGAGGAGCCCTGCAGTACTCACCAGAGCACGTCTCAAGATTTGTCGTGGTCTGCTGCATGCTCCACAACCTCACCATCATGAGGGCACAACCCTTGCCACCAGGCACATGGCGACCAGCTGAGGAGGAAGAAGCAGAAGAGGAGGAAGCGGAAGGAAGGAGGCAACCCAGACAGCTCCTGTCTGCCCGGGCTGTCTGTTATCGGCTCATCTGACTGCGGTATGAGTGAACGCAATCCCCAATTCCCCATTCAACAATAGTCCCACACCTTACCTTCCCTCTCTTACTGACCATCACAGCGTCCTCTTGGCCATTGTGCAGAAATAAAAGCCACAAAAGAAACATACCAATACAACTTTATCCATTAATCCATTCAATATAACCTAACTAAGTCAACTAATCACTCTTGTGCATTCCCTTAGTGCCTATCTTGTACGTGCCTTTGCCTGTCCTAGTGCTCCTACGAATTGCTACCCCAGTGGCTGCAGCATGGTTGGTGGAAGGCTGCTGACTTTCAGTGGGGGAGACTGCAGATGGCCTTGCAGGATGACCTGGAGTAGCTCTGGGCCTAGAAGGCCCAGTTGCAGACTGCACCACCTCGGCATGGACGGCATTAGTCTGGGCTGGCTGGCTGACAGGCAACAGCAAGGGCACTGGCAGAGTGGCAGTGGTGGGAGTGTGAATGCTGTCATCCTGAGAAATGACAGCAGGTTCGTCCTCCATGGAGCCACTGCCACTCCCCCGGGGTGACGCCTCATCATTCCATGCCACCTGTTGGAGGACAGATTGCTGGACTGCCTTGACACCCTGCAAGCCCCTTTCCACACTGGTAAACCCAGCCATGTTGGCAGCAGTCTGAGCTTGCATGACTTCAGTCTGAGTTTCCACTGCAGCACTCAGACATAGGGTGGCTTGTGCTTGTGCTGCAATGGAAGCTGCGACATCGGCCATCAGGTGCTGCATGATGGTTGGGTCCACAAGTGCGCTAATGGAGTTGTCCATCACTTCCATGCTGAAAATCATGGAATCCAAGCTCTGCGCAAAGCCCTGTGAAAGGTTGCTGCCAGACTCCTCCATGTTCCTTGACATTGCATTCAGGCTTTCTGACAGGCCTGCCAATGCACCAAGCATTTTGTTGTGCATACCCATCAGTGTTCTTCTGAAGGCCGCCCCATCGAAGTTTTCATCTGAGTCCTCTGCAGCAGAACTCGAGTGTGACCCAGGGGGCTGGCACCTGCGCTACCCTTTCTCCCTCCCCTGGCTCCAGCCCTCTAGTGCCCGGTGCCTCACCACGTGCAGGTCCCGCCTCTAACCTACCCTCTAAAATCCGTGCAGTGCCAGTATCTGAGCTGGCAGCTGCAACTGTCAGATCGAGTGACGGTGTTTCTTCTTCATCATCACTCTCCTCTCCCTCTTCTTCTTCAACTACTGCCTGGGCAGGTTGGATTTCTTGCATCTCTGAATTGAGAAAGGCGCAAGAGTAGGGTTGTGGTGAGGGGAGGGCAAAACAAGAGTTGCAGCTTGTAAATTAGAAGAGATTGTGGGATAAGGGGGAAGTGGGATGTGAGAAGGAGGATAACGTATGAAGATTCCGGCACCTTGTACTTTTTCAGCCCGGCCGCTGGCCATGGGCTCAGCCATGCCCCTCCCAAGAACGGCTAGCACCATCTCTTCTATGGGAGTGAGGTGATGCAGGCGAGTCTGTCCCCCGTCGGTTAGGTTCTGCTGGCGCTGGTTATGCTCCACCTTGTCCTGCAAGAGAAAGGGAAGTGTGTCAGTGAGTGTGGTGTAATGTGTTTGGGTGATGAGCCTGTCATGGTTGAATAGTTGACAGTGTGTGCAAGCTGTGAGATGTGGGCGTGAGGTTTGATGTGTGAGGGTGAGATGGCACATGTGAATGTGAGGTGTGAGTCGTGTTTGGTTGATATTGTTGGTAGGTGAGTGATGGGGGTGTGGTGCATTGAGCAATGTGTGAGGCTAGTGGTGCAGATGATGGGATATGGCATTTGAAGATGAATTCACTGACCTTGACCACTCACGTGTGGTCATTAAACTTCTTCTTGCACTGCGTCCAGATCCTCGGGGCTACACTGCTGGCATTCACCACAGTGGCTGTCTGCTCCCACTGCACTTTTCTCTGTTGCCTGGAGGGCCTCCTGGCCCCCTGTGGAAAGAGGACCTCTCTCCTCCTATTGACCTCCTGCACCAAGGCCGCCAGTGCTACATCGGAGAACCTTGGTGCACGCTCTCTCTCCTGTTGTGCCATCGTTAATTGATTTTTTTCCACTGTCTTCCCAGCCAGTTCAATGATCTGCTGCAGGCAGAATACACCTCCCCTTTAAGAAGTGCAGACTGCCTTTAAGAAGTGCAGGCTAGCTTTAATTGGAGTTAGCCTCGCACGAACTTGGGCCCCTTGCTGAGCGTTCAGCCACTCAGGAGCACATTCAGCGCTGGGCTGAATTCCACAGTCATGGAAATGAGCAGGCAGCATAAAGTTTACGTGCTGCCTGTAGTCCTTCGAACGGGCGCGGGTTGCCAGCGCATCATGATCCCTGCACCCATTTTCGGGGGCAAATTTATTTCTAGGTCAGGATATAATAAGAGGAGGCCAAGTGCTCCTGTATATGAAGAGTGGGAAAATCAGATTGATGGAGTTCTCCCATGCAATCTACCACCAGCTAGGCAGAGAATAGCATCAGCAATTGGCTAGGAGCCAGTCAACTGTCTGCACTGGCTGTGGATGTCATGTGATATTGGGGAAAAAAAGAAAGACTTGCATTTTTATAGTGCCATTCACATCCTCAGGACATCACCATGCGCTTCACAACCAATGAATTTCCTATGAAGACAGAAAATGCTGGAAACACTCAGCAGGTCCAGCAGCATCTGTGAAGAGAGAAACAGAGTTAACGGCCTGATAGTAATCTGAAGGCAGCTTCCAAGGGGCAGTGGCGGGGTGGTGCAGTGGGGGGGCAGCGGATGGAACTATGTGGGCAAAACGTGGAAGTCAACTGAGCGGGTTGGAATCTGCGATCGCAACAGAATTGAAGCAGTTCATTTTGACTTCCGGATTTCGCGTCTCCAAGCTGCGCAACGGACCTGATGCCCACCCACATGAGGTGAGCTCAGCTGTATTTAAAAGGACAATGTGCAAATGGAAATTGGAGGTGTTTACGATGGATGGTGCACGTAGAGCAAGGGCCGCACCCAGATTCAATGATGCCTCACTGGAATTACTGCTGGGTGCAGTCAGGAGGAGGAGGGACATACTTTTCTCCAGCAATGGGAGGAAGAAACCTGCTGCTCTCACCAAGGAGGTGTGGTTGGAGGTAGCTGAGGAGGTGAGCAGCAGAAGCGTTGTGCCCAGGTCATGGATGCAATGTAGGAAGTGGTTTAATGACCTAACCAGGTCCATTTGCTGATTCACCTACATCCTGTGCTTTAAGCCCCCACTGCCCTTTCACTCTGTCTCACTAAGTGTTCTCCATCACATCGCTCCTCACACCCACTCAACTTTCAGCATCATCCAGCCTTCACTTTCCATGCACTTCATCACCTCCCCATTTATCCATCCACCATTGTCACTCACCCCAATCCTTATGCAATGTGATGCATCTGTCTCATAGGCACCCTCACCGAATGCTCTCCATCCATTGGGTGAATACCTCACTTTCACTCACTCACTTCAGGGGCTCCAAAACCCAGAAGGCGTCGGCCAAAAACATCTCAGCAGTCAGGGTAGGGATCGGAGCAGCCTGCCTCTACCTCTGCTGAAGCCACATGGAATGCACCACGTAGAAGCGATAGGAAGCATAAGTTTAAGAAATTCTAAATTCACCAAGGGTATGCACATGGGTGTTTGACAAAATGTTATGTTGTTAAGTTTCCTTTTTTTATAATGCCACAAAAAATGTATTGATTAGCACCACTTCCACATCTTGCCCATTATTGCGTCCCAAGAGCCAACTCACCCTTTCACTGTTCCATGATGAATGTCAATACAATCGGGACTCATTGGGCAGATGTGCAATGGGTGGATGAGTGGTTGAAGGATTGTTTAGTACAAAGGGGTGGGATTGATCCTGGTGGTGGGAGAGAACCGTGGGATTTCATTTCTTATTTTTCACACTGGGTGAACCATCGCATATTAGGGCATTACTGGCATCCGGGGCAGCAATGTAAGCGGCCGGTCTGGTGATGGGTGCCCCATCTTCATCATCCTCCTCCCCCTCCTGCTCCTCCTCCTCTATGTTCTCCTCATCCGAAGATGAGTGATGAGCCCGTTCGTCCTCCTCCACCTGTAATCCTCTCTGCTGCACAATATTGTGCAGGATGTAGCACACCACTATCATTCTGCACACCCTCGCTGGCGAGTACTGAAAGGCGCCTCCAGACCTATCTAGACACCAGAAGCACATTTTCAACATTCCAATGGCTTGTTCGATGACACACCTGGTGGTCATATGGCTCCCATTGTAGCATTCCTGCACCTCATTGGTGGGGTTCCTCACAGGTGTCATGAGCCATATTTGAAAGGGGTGTCCCTTGTCTCCTACGAGCCAGCCCTTAAGTCTGCTTCCTGGAACAAAAAGGTCTGGAATGTCGGACTGCCGCAGTATAAATGCATCATAACAGCTCTCAGGGAATCTGGCGCAGACCTGCATGAACCTCTTCTTTTGGTTGCACACCAGCTGTGCATTGATGGATGAATATCCCTTGCGGTTTATAAAAACTCCTGGTTCCTGTGGTGGTGCTTAGATTGTCACATGTGTGCAATCAATGGCACCCTGTACCTGTGGGAATCCAGCCAGAGAGAAAATGTGAGTGCCCACTCATTCTGGCTATTGTCAGCACAGGGGAAGTTTACATATCTCCCAGCCCTGACAAGAACATAGAACATAAGAAATAGGAGCAGGAGTAGGCCATTTGGCCCCTCGAGCCTGCTCTGCCATTCAATAAGATCATGGCTGATCTGATCTTGGCCTCAACTTCACTTTCCCGCCCGCTCCCCATAACCCTTGATTCCCCTGTAGCTCAAATATCTGTCTATCTCCACCTTGAATATATTCAATGACTCAGCCTCCACAGCTCTCTAGGGTAGAGAATTCCAAAGATTCACGACCCTCTGAGAGAAGAAATTCCTCCTCATCTCCGTTTTAAATGGGCGACCCCTTATTCTGAAACTATGCCCCCTAGTTCTAGATTCCCCCACGAGGGGAATCATCCTCTCTGCATCTACCCTGTCAAGCCCCCTCAGATATGTTTCAATAAGATCACCTCTCATTCTTCTAAACTCCAATGAGTATAGGCCCAACCTGCTCAACCTTTCTTCATAAGACAACCCCTTCATCTCAGGAATCAACCTAGTGAACCTTCTCTGAACTGCTTCCAATGCAAGTATATCCCTCCTTAAATAAGGAGACCAAAACTGTACGCAGTACTCCAGGTGTGGTCTCACCAGCGGCCCTGTACAGTTGTAGCAAGACTTCCCTACTTTTATACTCCATCCCCCTTGCAATAAGGGCCAACATTCCATTTGCCTTCCTAATTACTTGCTGTACCTGCATGCTAACTTTTTGTGTTTCATGTACAAGGACCCCAGATCCCTCTGTACCGCAGCATTTTGTAATCTCTCTCCATTTAAATAATAATTCCTACCAAAGTGGATAAGCTCACATTTTCCCACATTATACTCCATCTGCCAAATTTTTGCCCACTCACTTAGCCTATCTATATCCCTTTGCAGACTCTTTGTGCCCTCCTCACAACTTGCTATCCCACCTATCATTGTATCATCAGCAAATTTGGCTACATTACACTCGGTCCCTTCATCCAAGTCATTAATATAGATAGTAAATAGTTGAGGCCCCAGCACTGATCCCTGTGGCACCCCACTAGTTACAGTTTGCTAACCTGAAAATGACCCATTTTTCCTGACTCTCTGTTTTCTGTTAGTTAGCCAATCCTCTATCCATGCGAATATATTACCCCCAACCCCGTGAGCTCTTATCTTGTGCAGTAACCTTTTACGTGGCACCTTATCGAATGCCTTCTGGAAATCCAAATACACGACATCTACTGGTTCCCCTTTATCCACCCTGCTCGTTACATCCTCAAAGAACTCTAGTAAATTTGTCAAACAATCCATCCGTCACCTGCCTTATGCATTTATGTGCAGTGGACTGCGAGACCCTCGATATGTCACTGGTAGTGCCTTGCAAGGATCCAGAGGCAAAAAAATTGAGGGCGGTGGTGACCTTCACAGCCACTGGTCCAGCAGGTAAAAGATCTTCTTCTAGGAGGCTGCAGTTGTCTGCCACCACCTGATGTGATAACCAGATGCACTGCTCTTCCAAGAGGTCAAGGAAGCTGAGCCTCTGTCTGTAAACCCTGTGATGTGGGTAGTGCCTCCTGAAATCTCACCACTCTCCTGTGCACCTCTCTCCTGTGCACCTCCCTCCTGTGCCCCTCTCTCCTGTGCCCCTCTCTCCTGTACACCTCTCTCCTGTGCCCCTCCCTCCTGTGCCCCTCTCTCCTGTACACCTCTCTCCTGTGCCCCTCCCTCCTGTGCCCCTCTCTCCTGTACACCTCTCTCCTGTGCCCCTCCCTCCTGTACACCTCTCTCCTGTGCCCCTCCCTCCTGTGCCCCTCCCTCCTGTGCCCCTCTCTCCTGTGCCCCTCCCTCCTGTACACCTCTCTCCTGTGCACCTCTCTCCTGTGCCCCTCCCTCCTGTACACCTCTCTCCTGTGCACCTCTCTCCTGTGCCCCTCCCTCCTGTGCCCCTCTCTCTTGTGCACCTCTCTCCTGGGAATCTCTCTCCTGTGCCCCTCCCTCCTGTGCCCCTCCCTCCTGTGCCCCTCTCCTGGGCACCTCCCTCCTGTGCCCCTCCCTCCTGTGCCCCTCCCTCCTGTGCCCCTCCCTCATGGGAATCTCTCTCCTGTGCCCCTCCCTCCTGTGCCCCTCCCTCCTGTGCCCCTCTCCTGGGCACCTCCCTCCTGTGCCCCTCTCTCCTGTGCCCCTCCCTCCTGTGCCCCTCTCTCCTGTACACCTCTCTCCTGTGCCCCTCCCTCCTGTGCCCCTCTCTCCTGTACACCTCTCTCCTGTGCCCCTCCCTCCTGTACACCTCTCTCCTGTGCCCCTCCCTCCTGTGCCCCTCCCTCCTGTGCCCCTCTCTCCTGTGCCCCTCCCTCCTGTACACCTCTCTCCTGTGCACCTCTCTCCTGTGCCCCTCCCTCCTGTACACCTCTCTCCTGTGCACCTCTCTCCTGTGCCCCTCCCTCCTGTGCCCCTCTCTCTTGTGCACCTCTCTCCTGGGAATCTCTCTCCTGTGCCCCTCCCTCCTGTGCCCCTCCCTCCTGTGCCCCTCTCCTGGGCACCTCCCTCCTGTGCCCCTCCCTCCTGTGCCCCTCCCTCCTGTGCCCCTCCCTCATGGGAATCTCTCTCCTGTGCCCCTCCCTCCTGTGCCCCTCCCTCCTGTGCCCCTCTCCTGGGCACCTCCCTCCTGTGCCCCTCTCTCCTGTGCCCCTCCCTCCTGTGCCCCTCCCTCCTGTACACCTCTCTCCTGTGCCCCTCCCTCCTGTGCCCCTCTCCTGGGCACCTCCCTCCTGTGCCCCTCCCTCCTGGGAATCTCTCTCCTGTGCCCCTCTCTCTTGTGCACCTGCCTCCTGTACACCTCTCTCCTGTGCCCCTCTCTCCTGTGCCCCTCTCTCCTGTGCCCCTCTCTCCTGTGCCCCTCCCTCCTGTGCACCTCTCTCCTGGGAATCTCTCTCCTGGGAATCTCTCTCCTGTGCCCCTCCCTCCTGTGCCCCTCCCTCCTGTGCACCTCTCTCCTGGGAATCTCTCTCCTGTGCCCCTCTCTCTTGTGCACCTCTCTCCTGTGCACCTCTCTCCTGGGAATCTCTCTCCTGTGTCCCTCCCTCCCGGGCCCCTCCCTCCTGTGCACCTCTCTCCTGGGAATCTCTCTCCTGTGCCCCTCTCTCTTGTGCCCCTCTCTCCTGTGCCCCTCTCTCCTGAGCACCTCTCTCCTTTGCACCTCCCTCCTGTGCCCCTCTCTCCTGGGCACCTCTCTCCTGGGCACCTCCCTCCTGCGCCCCTCTCTCCTGTGGACGTGCTGATCCCACCACAGCATGTTGTCGCTGCCGTGGATGGTGATGGTCTTCCTCTTCTGATGTGCTGTCAAACACATCCAAGGCACCTCCCATCCTGATCATGTCAGTTTGAAATTCTCCAAAGTTTAGAAAAAGCTGTATCCATACAAGAATTCACTGCCAAACATTTGCCAGAGGGAACTGAGACACCAGCTGTAATAAGTGAGGTTTTATTCAGATGGGCAATCACAAGTTTAAATACCCAGGTTGCGGTCACAATCCAAAAATCAATTATTTTAACTACCGACCCGTCCCCAACCCATCTGTTCTTGGGGGTTAAAATTCCACCCAATGTTTCAGGTTGATGACCTTTCATCAGAACTTATGAAGTGTAGTCACTGTTGTTATGCGGCAGCCAATTTGTGAAGAGCAAGCTCCCTCAGACAACAATGAAATGAATAAACTAGTTAATATGTTTGGGTGGCCCCAATTTTACCTCCCCCGCCCCCCGGTGCAAACATGGTGATGGGGGGTGGGAGGCAGTTAAAGTGAAGGCAGTGACTTGCCCTCTCTGACCATGCTGCCTTCCCACCGTGTCCCGATGTTAACCTGCTCCTTTGACATCCGCAGGAGAGCAGCAGCGCCCTGCTTTAAATATGCAGATTGGGACCCAATGTTGTCATCGGGACACAATCTGCAATGTTAGTGGGAGTCCTGAGTGGGGGAGTAGTGACGGCTTCCCCGTCAGGCCAGACCTGCTGGCAGGTGGATCGTGGGCCAGAAGAGGTAAGTTTTAAAATTTTATTTCAGGTTTCCTTGTGGGCCAGGAGGAGCAGGAAGTCTTGGGCCTCTCTTGCCCCGGGCTCCCCCTTCATTCCGATCGCATCCAGAGCCCCCCTCACCACTTACCTGGGTCCCCGGCTGTGCCAAATTGCCAATCTCGCCTGCCGGTCAGATAGTGGATTATAGCCCTCCCTTTAAAATCGGGGCCTTTATGTCCATTTGAACTCGCAGATGGAGCCTCGGTTTAACGTCTCATCTGAAAGATGGTGCCTCTGACAGTGCAGCACTCCCTCAGTACTGCACTGAAGGAGCAGCCAGGATTATGTGCTCTAGTCTCTGGAGTGGGGCTGGAGCCCAGGACCTTCTGACTCAGAGGAGAGAGTGCCACCACTGAGCCAAGGCTGATACTAAATAGGCCACAAATGAAAGGGGAGAAAAATAAAATAGATCAAAGAAAGAAATAAAATGCACATCATTTCAGTCACAAGCTGTGGAAGCAGTTGTACTTTTTATATTTTCTCCAGTCTGGATACAATCTACCTCAGATTTCTACATCTCATGATTTTAATCAGTGATTTTTCCCAGGATCTTAGAAATGATTGAAGTAAGTAAAAAAAAGGCAAGCTGTAAATTGAGGAGAATAAGGGGCATAATTTGACACTGCAGCCTGGCGTGGCGCTGGGCACAGCCTCATGGAGATATCTGGTGATGTAGCTAAGGATTCATTTGAGTTTCAGAACATGCCACCCTCCTTTTGATGCCAGAAGGTAAATGATAAATTGAAGTCTATTTGCATTTCTTGGAACAGGATAAATAAATCACTGCCTGGAAGATCCAGGAACAAAACTGCTGGTTTTGGAACAATTCTAGCCTGATGTAGAGGACAAGCTAATAGGTCTGCAGCAGCATGCGGCATCTCTTGAGGGCACACGCAAGTGTAGCGGAAGAAAATTGATGACTTTGAAAACTGCGGCAGCCAGTAAAATACTTACTGAATCCTTGAATCCTGTAATTAAAGGAGGCTCATAGATTTCATGAAGAACCTGTTACACTTGGGAACTAGAAAACAAAGTGAATGAGCT
This sequence comes from Squalus acanthias, assembly GCA_030390025.1. NCBI lineage: Eukaryota > Metazoa > Chordata > Chondrichthyes > Squaliformes > Squalidae > Squalus > Squalus acanthias. Next base: position 105,417,494 of record CM059428.1, read on the forward strand.
TTTCACCTATGGAACCTGAGTTTGAATCCAGCACAGACTGATGATATGAAAGTCTCTTCTTTCTGATGTGGGGGTGTTATGTTGAATGAGTTTAAGCAGTATTTCTTCCCCTACCCACCACCCCTCCCTTTCTCCCCACTTTGCCTGAAGGCAGTGATCTACATTGCAGGTATGGTTGCACTGGTAACAGCAGCCCTCTGGTGTCTCACCCTGAAGAAGCTCCACTCCTAGGGGGAGAAATTCGGTACCTTAGCGCCTCCCGTTAGCGCCGGTGGGGGGGGGGCGCTAATGGGGCGCAACCAGCTTTGCCACTGGACACGGCAATAGTACCGACGTCCGCAAAATTGAGGTGGAGGTTTGCGGTGGCGGTAACCACTAGCGCCACGCTCTCCTGCGCCCGCAGACCGTGACATCATCCAGCCGTGCAGCGCCCCGGCTCAGAAGTTCACTCTCGCCAGCTGCCTGAGTGCCTGCCGTTAGCAACGACAGGTAGAGGAGGCAGTATACAGTCGGATGAGCACTGGAGGAGCGCTATATAAAGGCATCAACATCCGGTTTATTTTTAGTTGGCAAAGAATGCTGCCTTGTCCGTTTTACATAGGCAAACAGGCGTTTTGATCGATTTCAGCGTTTTCCACTTGAGGGAGTCTTTGCCTCAGAGAAATTAATCACTTTCATTTTGATGAGATTGTAAAGTGCAACATTTCCATAATTTAATGGGGGCTGTACTGGCACTGGACCTCGCCCTCCAGCGTCAACGTCGGAGGCAGCGAAGGCAGAGAGAAAGAGTGCAAAATGTGGCCAGAGGGAGGAGGGCCAACAGGGCTCTCAACAGGAGGCCTTACCCTCCCAGGGTATTCCGGCAGCATTTCTCCTACATCAATCTCACTGAGGAACAGTGTCTTCGAAGGCTCCGCTTCACCAAGGATGTGGTCACAGAGCTCTGCCACCACCTGCAGCCAGAGCTCGAGCCTCACATCAGGAGCACCACGTCTCTCTCAGTGGCAGTCAAGGTGACCGTCGTCCTCAATTTCTACGCCAGCGGACCCTTCCAGTGTGCAACAGGAGACATATCTAACATATCGCAGTTCGCCGTCCATCGCTGCATCCGCGAGGTCACAGATGCTCTCTACAGAAGGAGAAGGGACTACATTTCCTTCCCCATGACCAGAGAGAAGCAGCGCAAGTGTGCATGTGGCTTTGTCAGGATAGCAGGCTTCCCCATGGTGCAGGGCACCATTGACTGCACCCACATCGCTGAGGTATTCCGTAACCGCAAAGGCTACCACTCACTTAATGTGCAGTTGTTGTGCGACCACACACGGCAAACACTGACCATCAATGCCCGCTGTCCTGGCAGCAGCCCCGATGCCTTCATCCTGCGCCAGACCGGTGTGCCAGCTCTGTTCCAGCCACCACATCAAGCTTGCAGATGGCTGCTGGGAGACAAGGGCTATCCGCTCTCCACCTGGCTCATGACTCCCCTCCGCAACCCCAACACTCGTGCCCAACACTCATACAATGAGAGCCGGTGGACTGAGGTGGACCCAGCGACAATGGCAGCAGTCAAAGCTTTCGTGGCATCAAGCTGAAACTACATGAGAGCAGTCTGAGACTCGATGGCATCATCCATTGGCCGCATTACAGCACACATTGTGTGGCTTCTGCCTGTGCTGCAATGGATGCTGCCACATTGCCCATGACACGCGGCATGAGGTCTGGGTCCCCACAGTCTCTCAGGGAGTCCACCATCCTTTGCAGACTGCCAAGGATGGGCTCCATGGTGTGCGCAGAGCTCTGTGCAATGTTGGAGGCGGACTCCTCCATGCTACTTACCATTGCTGACAGGCTCTCGGGCACCCTTGCCATTGCACATATAATCTCGGTGTGCATGCCCATCACCCCTCTTGTGAATGCTTCCTCATTGAGGTCCTCATCTGAGTCCTGTGCAGCAGAACTCGCGCGCAAACTCGCCCTCCGGGGAGATGGCCCCCGTGCTACCCTTTCCCCCTGGCCTTGCTGCAGCCTGCTCATCCCCAGTGCATCACCCAGTGCAGACCCCTCTACTAAACCTGCCTCTAAAGATCGCGTAGTGCCAGTATCTGAGGTGGTGCCTGCGGGTGAGAGATGCAGTGACGCGGTGCTTTGCTCCTCCTCCTCTTCTCCTTCCTCACTCTCACTGGGAGGCTCAGGGACAGGCTGGTCATCTGGTTGCTGATTATCCGAAAGCATAAGGCACAAGACTCGCGTTAAGGTGAGGGCGGGAAGGGAGCAAGGAATGCAGACAGTATCAGGAACTGGAAAGTGGGAAAGGCTTGTGGTGTGAGGGGGAAGTGGGATGAGAAAGGATAGTGGGGATGAACATACTGTTGTTGCCCCCAAGGGGGTCAACATTGCCGACAGCCATGCCGCCCACCACCTGCTGCCCAGTGAGTCGCAGCACTCGCTCCTCCAGGTCTGAAAGCTGCTGGAGCTGCGCATCACCCCCGTCTGTTCTCTGCTGCTCCCTCCTATTGTGGGCCATCTTGACCTGCAAGAGAAACGAATGTGTTTCAGTCAGAGTCCAGCTATGTGTTTGGGAGATATGCTTGTTGTAGTTGAATAGCTGTGACTGTAGGTAAGGCGTGAGATGTGGATGTGAGTTTGAGTAGGTGAAGATGTTTGGTGGGTGAGTGTTGGCGGTGTGGTGGTTTGTGCAGTGTGCACAGACTGAGGTTCAGATGCTGGTATGTAGGAGCTGTTGAAGCATGGACTCACCTTGACCACCCGACTGAGGTCGTTGAATTTCTTCCGGCACTGTGTCAGGCTGCATCCGACCACACTACTGGCCGAGACCTCCTGGGCCACTTCCCTCCACATTGCCCATAACACCTGGGGCAATGGCCTCCTTCCACTGTCCGGGAACAGCATTGCCCTCCTTCACTCCACTCCCATGACCAATGCCTCGTCTGTGAAGTGATGAGCTCTCTCCCTGGGATCAGGGGATTGAGCTGCTTGCAGGTCGCCTTCACAGCCAGCACTTCTGATAATGGGGATCTGCACAATGATGCAACCTTCCCTTTAAGAGCTGGAAGGAGCCAGTGTGAAGGATCATTCCCAATTGCATTGCACCTGAAATTCATTATTGCTCTGCTGGTAATGCCCCTGTAGCGCCCTACTGAGGTCATTAGCGCTTGATTTAGCGCTCCAGTTCTTTCCTGGAGTGCTAACAGCCAATTTAGGGGAAGCTCAGAATCATTAGCGCCTGGCGCTAATTTTTCACGATTTCAAAAATTAGGGCCCCTGGCGGGGCAATACTGAATTTCTCCCTCTTTGTGTCATCTCACCCATATAAAAAGAGCAGGTGACACCTCAGCAGGTCTGACCTGCTTTAGCCTAATCTTTAAAGCAAAGTGTTTGTTGTTAGAGTTGGTGGCGAACTGTAGGTTTTTTTCTTGACAGAGAGCATATATCCACGACTGCATTTAATCTCTTGCATAACTTTTTTGGTCTGCTTATTTCTGTCACTTTTGCTAAAGATTTAAAGTTACCAAATGAAGCAATATGTTTAAATCATGGAAACAAGCAGAGTGGCTCAAAAATGTAATAGCAATAGTACAGGGAATATATATCCCCAAATCTGAAGTATAAATTTGTTCATTTTTAACTTATTATTTGTTACTTATTTTTCAACTAAATAACTGAGGTAAAAGTGATTCCCAGCACCACAATCTTGTAGCTAAGTGTGCTATTTATCTTTATGGCAGTATTCTGCTCAGAGTCAGGAAAGAATGGAAAATAAATTGATTGAATTTTTGAAGACGAAATGAGATTTCAGAACCTAGCAAGTAACTAAAGTTCTGATTTCTTTTTTACAACTTTAAAGCTTTAATCATTTTTTCACACTGTCAAAGTTATGGGTATTAAATAATTTTCACTGGGAATTTCCTTGAGGATTCTCCCGATTAGCTGCTGCAACTTCTGCAAATGATCAGTGGAAAGCCCATTTACTGGCACCATTTTTGTCTCTGCCCACCTGACGACCACCCGTTCCTGCTCCTGCCCACCAATCGTGGATGTTACAAGTCGGGAAGCAGCCATTTCCAGTGAAAATTAAAGGGATCTTCAGCGGCAGTCAGGAAAAGCTGGATGGAACTTTGGGAGACATTTTTATGATAGTCACTTGTGGGTTTTTCACCTGCAAGACTTTCAAATATATATATATTTGCTGCTGTAAGCTCTGCACATATGTTGACTGCTGCTCTGAAGTCCTGCTTCTTTTTATTGCCAACACTAATACCCCTCCCCTTTAAGGTGCCGCCCTGCCCAATTTCCTGCTTCAAAATTGGTGAGCTGGCTACTGGGAAGGGTGTTTAATGCTGGCAGCTCGCCGACTGCATTATATTTCAGACTAAAATTGATTGGGTTCCATGCTGACTCCTTTGTCCCGTCCACCACCTCTCTGAATTAAGCTCAAAATGTAAATTGGCCCCTCAATTTTCACATGCAAACGTAAACTCGATACCTTTCACATGCAACTTTTGGGATGGGTTTTAACACAGGCTGCTGGAGGTCAACGAAAATGCAGGTGTGTGGATGGCACTTTAAAAAAGCCGATGTTCACACAAAACGTGAATGGTTGGCAACTATGCCAGCAACAACACAGACCAATAATGGGATCAAAGCATTCCCTCATAGTTCAAATGAAAAATTAAATATAAAAATATTAAAAATCTTGAGGATGACACACACTAACTATAAATGTCACACTTATAGGGCCGGATATTCCGATCCCTATGGGTGGGTACGTGCTGTGTACTCACCCGTAGGGACATCGGAAATGCCAGTCTCAGGCATGCACTGCACATGTGCTGAAAACTGGCATTTCCAATCTGTCAAGAAAGCACTTGACAGATCCTCCGCCTGCCCTGGAGAAGGGCCTCTTCGGGTGGATAGTTCCGCTTTTTGGAGACCCTCTGCCCGCAGAAAACCCTTATAATTCTTGCACCTGGTAAAAGCAGACGTAAGGCCTGCTTTTACCAGGATAAGAGTTGAAAAAAAGTAAAAAAAAAAAAATTTTTCACTGATTTATCATTTAAAAATACTTTTAAAAAAAGGTAAGTTTATTTTTAGCCCCGTAAAAAACTTTAATTATTTTTTTCAAAAATTTAAATTTTTGTTTAAAATAGTAAATTTATTGTAATTTCAAGTCATTTTAAAAATGTGATTTTTAAAAAAAATTATTTGAAGTTTTACTATGTTTTGGGGTGATTTCCATTCATATATTTGACAGGTCTTCCTGTCAAGTATATGAAGGGAGATTCCCTTCTGTGATTGGCTCCCCATGGCCCACGTGATCCCAGGGACGCTGCGAACTACATGCGCCTCTGGGATATGTGGACCCTGCGCACTTTCAGTTTGGAGAGGCCCAGGAGCGGAAGCGTGTGCGTCCCGGGAGCCCTCAGGTAAGGGCGCAGATTTTTCCAGATCGCAGGCCTCCGCCCGCGGGAGGCCTGCGATCGGAAAATACGGGCCATAATATTTTTCTGTCGCGCTATTTCCATCATGCCTGCCTATCACATTTAAATTTAGCTGTGTGTACCAAACTTAACTCCCATTATCCCAGGCAAGTGGGGGTAGGAAATAGGGATGGGATCCGGTTTTTCCAAAGCTGGAAGTGCCGACCCAAAAATGGATGGCCATATCTACATGAGGTGGCAATAACTTGTGACGTCATGTGTTCCATTTTCCGTTATTACTGCCTCATTAATGTTAAATGTAAATGTACATCATGCCTGCAAAAACTGGCATTCAGTGTTGCTGGGTGGTGAAGAAAAGGTGAAAGTTGATTTAAAGGGGCTCAGAAGGTACTTGAAACTCTTTATTTCTCAGGTGATTTTCCTCATTTTTGTTGCTTTTTGGCTGCTGTTGCTTTACCTTCTACCTCGGTTTCCTTCGTTGTTAGGTTCCCATTTACCTGGATTTGGAGGAGGAAGGAAATGAGCAATGGAAAGAAGCTAGGCTGGTCAGGCAGCACAGGAAGCACAAGGCACCAGCTCACTGCGGAACACCCACACACACCAGAGGATGTCAGCTGAGGCAGTGCTTGCCAAGACTGTGCTTCACAAAGGAAGTGAGTTATGCCACATTCTTCAATCTAACCTACAGTCTACCTACATCACACTGCTAGTGAACGCTTACGCTGCGGGGCTGTTCTAGGCTGTCACTGAGGACATCAGTAACAGGAGCCAATCAATTGTATAAAGATGAATTAAGCAAGTCACAGATGCATTGGTTGCTAAAGAAAGCCAGTTCATGGACTTCCCTATTGACAACTAGCAGCAGCATGACAGGGCACTGGAGTTTTACAGAGTGGCAAGATTCTATGGTCCAAGGATTGCCCTCACATGCTCCCTTGATCAATACTATTACCCCCAACAATAGGAAATGATACCACTCGCTCAATGCCCAGCTTGTTTGTGACCAGCAGCATGGCATCATGCTCGCTCTCCTGTGAGTTTTAATTTTCAAATTTTGTTTGATAATCACACCTATGAAGCACCTTGGGACGTTTTACTATGTTAAGGGCACTATATAAATGCAAGTTATTGTTGCTCGCTTGCCACAATGCCTTTATTTTAAGGAACTCCACAGTGCCAACACTCTTTCACCCAGAAAAGCAGTACTCCGTTCAGTCCGCAAGTGTGACCCCGAGCTTCCGGTCACCTGCCACTTTAATTCTCTGCTCCACTCCCACTCTGACCTCTCTGTCCTCGGCCTCTTACACTGTCCAATGAAACTCAACGTAAGCTCGAGGAACAGCACCTCATCTTTCGATTAGGCACTTTATAGCCTTCCAGACTCAACATCGAGTTCAACAATTTCAGATCATAACCCCTGCCCCCATTTTTTCAGACGGCAGCTGCTGATGATTCTTATATTCCCATTTACACCTCCTCTAGACCCATCTTTTGTTCCATTACCATCTCCTTTTGCTTTGCACATCATCCCTTGTGTCATTTAATCTTTCCTGCCTTCCACAGACCTTCCCTTTTGTTCTTTCAAGTGCCTACCCTTGTGTGTTGTTAGTTGGTATGCTTGCAGTAGGATGAGGGTGAGTGTGAGGGGTGGCTAGTGAGATGGGGAAGTGATAATGTAGATAGAGAGGGATGGGTGGATGTGCAAGGTAAGTTGGTGTGAGTAAAGATGTGCAGGAGTAGGGTAGGGAAGGTAGAGTGATGGGGATGTGATGAGAGGCACAGCAGGATGAGGTTGAGTGTGGCTTTGCAGTAACGTTTCGTGATCTACTGAGATCAGTGAAAGGTTTGCGTCACTGCAGCCTGGTCCTCCTGACGACATCCCTGCTTGTGCCCTCCTGTGCAATGTGCAACCAGGCTGCGTTGGTCTCCTGGGGAGGTCTCTTCTGTGCTGTGACTCCCTGCATACGCATATGGAGGGAGTCATGTGAGAGCCTGGGTGCAGCCGTGCACCTTTGTGCAGTGCTTGTCAGTGTTTGCAGCACCTCAATGCTGTAGAACACTGACAACAGAACTGTCAAAATCAATGTGTACATGGCCCCTTTAAGGAAACCGACTGATGACGTGTCATCAAATGACGTCATCTGACCCGCTTCCTATTAATTGTCTGGGAACCTCGCTGGGCGGGCTTAACAAGCCCAATCAATATAAAATCACTTGGAGAGTGCGGGCTGCAGTAGGCAGCGGGCTGGGACCGCGACACCGACCCCGGCCGCCTCGGACCCGCCTCGGTCGGCAAAATCGCGGCCATTAACTCTGTTTCTCTCTCCACAGATGCTGCCTGACCTGCTGAGTATTTCCAGCATTTTCTGTTTTTATTTCAGATTTCTAGGATCTGCAGTATTTGGCTTTTGCTTTGCAATATCATCTGACTACGTGCTAAAGGGTCATGGTTGTGTGTTGCATTCTGCACAACTTTGCTTTACATGGCGGCCCAGGAGTGGGGAGGCACCAAACGGCAGCAGGGGAATCAGCTAGAGGAGCAGCAGCAACCAGAAGACGATGGGAAGGAGGACCCATTGTTCATGGGATATGGGCATCGCTGGCAAGGCCAGCATTTATTGCCCATCCCTAATTGCCCTTGAGAAGGGGATGGTGAGCCTTGTTCTTGAACCGCTGCAGTCCATGTGGTGAAGGTACTCTCACAGTTCTGTTAGGGAGGGCATTCCAGGATATTGAACCAGCGATGATGAAGGAACGGTGATATATTTCCAAGTTAGGATGGTATGTGACTTGGAGTGGAACTTGGAGGTGATGGTGTTCCCGTGCGCCTGCTGCCTTTGTTCTTCTAGGGCAGTGGCGGACTAGGAGAACTTCAAAACTCAGCAGAGGAGGACGAAGGGTTTGATTAGGGCAGGGAAAATAAAATATGAAAGGAAGCATGCAGAGAACATTAAAATGGACTGCAAAAGCTTCTATAAATATGTAAAAAGAAAGAGGTTAGTAAAAACAAACGTAGGTCCCCTGCAGTCGGAAACAGGGGAAGTCGTAATGGGGAACAAGGAAATGGCAGATCAATTGAACAAGTACTTTGGTTCGGTGTTTACTGTGGAGGACACACACAACCTGCCGGAAATAAAAGGGGTCAGAGGATCTGGTAAGAGGGAGGAGCTGAGGGAAATCCTTATTAGTCGGGAAAAGGTATTGGGGAAATTGATGGGACTGAAGGCTGAAAAATCCCCGGGGCCTGATGGTCTGCATCCCAGAGTACTTAAGGAGGTGGCCTTGGAAATAGTGGATGCATTGACGATCATTTTCCAACATTCCTTAGACTCTGGATCAGTTCCGATGGAGTGGAGGGTGGCCAATGTAACCCCTCTTTTTAAAAAAGGAGGGAGGGAGAAAGCAGGGAATTATAGACCGGTCAGCCTGACATCGGTCGTGGGTAAAATGATGGAAGCAATTATTAAAGATGTCATAACAGACCATTTGGAAAGTGGCGACATGATAGGTCCAAGTCAGCATGGATTTGTGAAAGGGAAATCATGCTTGACAAATCTTCTGGAATTTTTTGAGGATGTTTCCAATAGGGTGGACAGGGGGGAACCAGTAGATGTGGTGTATTTGGACTTTCAGAAGGCCTTCGACAAGGTCCCACACAAGAGATTGGTGAGCAAAGTTAAAGCACATGGGATTGGGGGTAATGTGTTGACGTGGATTGAGAACTGGTTGGCACACAGGAACCAAAGAGTAGGAGTAAATGGGTACTTTTCAGAATGGCAGGCAGTGACCAGTGGGGTACCGCAGGGTTCGGTGCTGGGACCCCAGCTGTTTACATTATATATTAATGATTTGGACGAAGGGATTAAATGTAATATCTCCAAATTTGCGGATGACACTAAATTGGGAGGCAGTGTGAACAATGAGGAGGATGCTAGGAGGCTACAGAGTGACTTGGACAGGTTGGGTGAATGGGCAAATGTATGGCAGATGAAGTACAATGTGGATAAATGTGAGGTTATCCACTTTGGTGGTAAAAATAGAGAGGCGGACTATTACCTGAATGGTGGCAGATTAGGGAAAGGGGAGGTGCAACGAGACCTGGGCGTCATGGTACATCAGTCACTGAAGGTGGGAATGCAAGTGCAGCAGGCAGTCAAGAAAGCAAACAGAATGATGGCCTTCATAGTAAGGGGATTTGAGTACAGGAGTAGGGAGGTGATGCTGCAATTGTACAGGGCCTTGGTGAGGCCACACCTGGAGTATTGTGCGCAGTTTTGGTCTCCTAACTTAAGGAAGGACATTCTTGCTATTGAGGGAGTGCAGCGAAGGTTCACTAGATTGATTCCTGGGATGGCCGGACTGACATATCAAGAAAGATTGGGTCAACTGAACTTGTATCCTCTGGAGTTCAGAAGAATGAGGGGCGATCTTATAGAGACATTTAAAATCCTGACTGGTTTAGACAAATTAGATGCGGGCAGAATGTTCCCAATGTTAGGGAAAACTAGAACCAGGGGTCACAGTCTAAGGATTAAGGGGAAGCCATTTAAGACTGAGCTGAGGAGGAACTTCTTCACCCAGAGAGTGGTGAATCTATGGAATTCTCTTCCACAGAAGGTTGTTGAGGCCAGTTCGCTAAATATATTCAAAAGGGAGTTAGATATAACACTCACAACTAGGGGGATCAAGGGGTATGGCGAGAAAGCAGGAATGGGGCACTGAGGTAGCATGTTCAGCCATGAACGCATTGAATGGCGGTGCAGGCTCGAAGGACCGAATGGTCTACTCCTGTACCTATTTTCTATGTTTCTATGTTTCTATGTTTCTAAAATACGGTCATTTCCGGCCCGCCAATGGATTCAATCCGACCCGCCAAGGCCTGGCTTCGAGGCTGAATGTCCGCCGCACCCGGCCCCACCCCACGTAACATCAGGAGGCAGGTCATTGTCTCCGAGACAGCAATGGAATCTAGCAATGGGCCTTCGAGACGGGAGGCGAAGATATGGAGATTGGCGGCTGAGGTGGACAGAAGGTGGCCGGGATCATCGATCCCACTGCCCTCTAATTTTAGTCAAAACATGTAAGGTGTTTCTCAGGGGGTGCCTTAATGCTTTACTTTTGCATCGCTCTAAACGAAAGAGTTGCTGCAAAAGTGGTGATGTAACTTCAAAGTCAGGTGGCCTCTGAGTCTGGAGTGATGGATTGAAACTCCAGTGTGGTGTCCAGCCGAGTTTAAAAAGTGCTGAGGGATTCCATTTACCTGGGCATATTATAAACTGAAGGAGAATGATTTTTTTTAATGCTTTGAGACTTTGGGAGCTCCTGCCCACTCTCAAAACATCTGGCAGCAGAGCCATGCATGTACGTGTAACCATGGCTACACGCAGTGCTCATGGCAGCACCAATGTTGATTTGTAGGCGTGCACAGTCCACAGTAGAACGCCAATGCTCCCAGTGCAACGATCAATCCCAGATGATGAATGTAGTAAAACTGCAGTCCGTGTCTCACTCTATGAAAGTGAACAGAATTTCGGGAAGCTTAACTTTGCAAAAGGCTTTCTGGGAGCTTGGGATTTTTACATTATTGGGAACACATCAGCTATAGTTTCAGTATCATTTGTTTCAGTGACCCGCCAACACGAGTGCCAGTTTGACTGGTCGGTGTGATATTAATCAGAGTGTGCCATGCATCGGACAATTCTCGAGGAAGCACAAGTTTGTTACCCATATTACAGAACGTCTTCAGGCTTCTGTGGGATACATTGGGCCGCAGCCCCCCAGGGGAGGGCCTTTTTCCGATGGCAGCTCGGCCCCTAAACCGGTGGAGAGCGGTGAGTGCGGCAGTGGGGAGGACGCAGGCCCCTAGCCCAGGCCCAAAGCCAGTGATGGGGTGACTGATGGATGATACCTGTTAACCAGTTATTAACTACCACCTAACTAATTAATGCAAAACTGATTTGTGTTTACTAATTAGCATTTTAATGATCTCAAATTTATTTATTTAACACTGATTATTTATACTAACTCATAATTAGTAAATTAGTTGACAGATTTATTCATTAACTTAACACCCTCTGCTCGTTAGGCAATGGGGAGAAATTTAATCGTGCTCATTACTGTCCTAATTACACAACTGTTAATTTAAAAGCAACTGAGCGGCCTGAGTGGGACCTCCAGACCGCTGCACGACCGCACAGTCCTACAACTTAGCGGAAACATTGGTGTGCGGCCCTCAACAGCTCAGAAAAACTTGTTAAATGGCCCTCCAGCGCAAATAATTGGCCACCCCTGTTTTAGACGGTAGAGGTCGTGGGTTTGTCAAAGAAGCCTTGGCGAGTTGCTGCAGTGCGTCTTGTAGATGGAACACACTGCAGCCACGGTGGAGGGAGTGAATGTTTAAGGTGGTGGATGTGGTGCCAATCAAGCGGGCTGCTTTGTCCTGGATGCTTTGTCGAGCTTCTTGAGTGTTGTTGGAGCTGCACTCATCCAGGCAAGTGGAGAGTATTCCATCACACTCCGGACTTGTGCCTTGTAGATGGTGGAAAGGCTTTGAGGAGTCAGGAGGTGAGACACTCGCTGCAGAATACGCAGTATCTGACCTGCTCTTGTTGCCACAGTATTTATGTGTCTGGTTCAGTTAAGTTTCTGGTCAATGGTGACTCCCAGGATATTGATGGTGGGGGATTCGGTGATGGTAATGCCGTTGAATGTCAAGGGGCGGTTGTTAGACTCTCTCTTATTGGAGATAGTCATTGCCTGGCACTTGTGTGGCGTGAATGTTACCTGCCACTTATCAGCCCAAACCTAAATGTCATCCAGGTCTTGCTGCATGTGGGCATGGACTGCTTTATTATCTGAGGAGTTGCGAATGGAATTGAACACTGTGCAGTCATCAGCCAACATCCCCACTTCTGACTATAAGATGGAGGGAAGGTCATTGATGAAGCAGCTGAAGATGGTTGGGCCTAGGACACTGCCCTGAAGAACTCCTGCAGCAATGTTCTGGGGCTGAGATGATTGGCCTCCAACAACCACAACCATCTTCCTTTGTGCTAGGTATGACTCCAGCCAGTGGAGAGTTTTCCCCCTGATTCCCATTGACTTCAATTTTACTAGGGCTCCTTGATACCACACTCGGTCAAATGCTGCTTTGATGTCAAGGGAAGTCACTCTCACTTCACCTCTGGAATTCAACTCCTTTTTCCATGCTTGGACCGAGGCTGTAATGAGGTCTGGAGCCGAGTGGTCCTGGCGGAACCCAAACTGAGCATCGGTGAACAGATAATTGGTGAGTAAGTGCCTCTTGATAGCACTGTCGACAACACCTTCCATCACTTTGCTGATGATTGAGAGTAGACTGATGGGGTGGTAACTGGCCGGATTGGATTTGTCCTGCCTTTTGGGGACAGGACATACCTGGGCAGTTTTCCACATTGTCGGGTAGATGCCAGTGTTGTATCTGTACTGGAACAGCTTGGCTAGAGGCACGGCTAGTTCTGGAGCACAAGTCTTCAGCATGACAGCCGGGATGTTGTCAGGGCCCATAGCCTTTGCTGTATCCAGTGCGCTCAGCCGTTTCTTGATATCACATGGCGTAAATCGAATTGGCTGAAGACTGGCTGATGCTGGGGACCTCAAGAGGTGGCCGATATGGATCATCCACTCGGCATCTGGCTGAAGATAGTTGCGAATGCTTCAGCCTTGTCTTTTGCACTTACGTGCTGGGCTCCACCATCATTGAGGGTGGGGATGTTCATGAAGCCTCCTCCTCCCGTTAGTTGTTCAATTGTCCACCACCATTCACGACTGGATGTGGCAGGGCTGCAGCGCTTTGATCTGATCCGTTGATTGTGGGATCGCTTCGCTCTATCTATAGCATGCTGCTTCCTCTGTTTATAATGCATGTAGTCCTGTGTTGCAGCTTCCCCAGGTTGGCAATTCATTTTTAGGTACGCCTGGTGCTGCTCCTGGCATGCTCTTCTGAAAATTATACCTATTAAGAAAGATTGAAATTTACAAGGATGATGCTAAAACGGAGAGGTTATACCTACCAGAAAAGATTGGACAGTCTGGGGCTCTTTGCTCTCAAACAGAGAAGACTAAGGGGTGACCTGATAGAGGTCTTTAAGATTATGAAAGGGTTTAATAGTGTAAATGTAGAGAGATGTTTACACTTGTGGGGGAGAGCATAAATATAAGATAGTCACAAAAAAATCCAATAGGGAATTCAGGAGAAACTTCTTTACCCAGGAGTAGTTGACGCGACTAGCATCGATGCATTTAAGGGGAAGCTAAATAAACACATGAGAGAGAAAGCAATAGAAGGATGTGTTGATATGGTTAGATGAAGAGAGGTGGCTGGAGGCTCATGTGGAGTATAAAAACTGGCATAGGCCTGTTGGGCCTAATGGCCTGTTTCTGTGCAGCACATTCTATGTAATACTATGTAAAAAGTCAAGCAATAAACCAAATTTAAATCAATATCAATTTGTCAGTTCTAGCTTAAGAATCCAACTTCTCAATTGCACAGCATGGAAGCCCAGAATGCCTATTTTCATAGAATTATAGAATGGTTACAGCACAGAAGGAGGCCATTCGGCCCATCGAATCCGTGCCAGCTCTCTGCAAGAGCACCTCAGCTAGTCCCACTCCCCCGCCCTTTCCCCATAGCCCTGCAAATTTTTTTCCTTCAGGTACTTATCCAACTCCCTTTTGAAAGCCACGATTGAGTCTGCCTCCACCACCCTTTCAGGCAGTGCCTTCCAGATCCTAACCACTCGCTGTGTAAAAAAGTTTTTCCTCATGTCGCCTTTGGTTCTTTTGCCAATCACCTTAAATCCGTGTCCTCTGGTTCGCGACCCGCCAATGGGAACAGTTTCTCTCTATCTACTCTGTCTAGACCCCTCATGATTTTGAACACCTCTATCAAATCTCCTCTCAACCTTTTCTGCTCCAAGGAGAACAACCCCAGTTTCTTTAGTTTATCCACGTAACTGAAGTCCCTCATCCCTAGAATCATTCTTGTAAATCTTTTCTACACCCTCTCTAAGGCCTTCACATCCTTCCTAAAGTGTGGTGCCCAGAATTTTTTTAAATTATTCGTTCATGGGAATTGGGCGTCGCTGGTAAAACCAGCATTTATTGCCCATCCCTAAATTGGGCACAATACTCCAGTTGAGGCCGAACCAATGGTTTTATTAATGTTCATCATAACTTCCTTGCTTTTGTACTCCATGGGCTGGATTTTGATACTGGGGACGGGATGGAGGCGGGACTCCCACTTTTTGGGTTGTAGTCCCGCCTCCATCGACTTGTGGCCAACCCACTGTATTTTCACTTGATTGACCTTGTTGAGCCCGCCCAGTGGGCTCAGCAGGCCAATTAAGGGCCACCCGGCAACAGGTGACGTCACAGATTGACATTTCATCTGTCAAGAGCTTTTGACAGATGAAATATCAGCGTTTGACAGCTCTGTGAAGCTGTCAAACACTGACAATCTGTCTTCTAACTTGAGTCCTTCCTCTCAGGCTGAGTTAGAAATCAATCCAGCACAGAAAACAGAGGCTGCAACTTTTGACAGCTCAACGGCCATTCTGTTTTCTGTGCCGGTGAGATTTCTGACTCCCGAGACCTGAAGGGCTGACACCTGCAGGAGGAAGTTAAGGTAAGTAAAACTTTTTCCCACACTTTACACTTACCTTACACACTTACCTCTGCACACATGCACCCATCACTCACCTGCCCACCAGACATATCGACCCCTCCAACCCCTGCAGACCCATGGTCCGCCTCGCTGAAACGGCGTGGTTGGGACCTGTCGGGAAGCTCACATTTCAGCCATTAAAATAGGGATTAGGCAAAAAACTGCCTGTTAACTACCTGTTAACAGGTAGTTAATTGTCACTAATCCCCTTCCCCCCAGCACAGGTCGGGTACCCGCCTCCAGCGAAACTGGCATGGAGGCGGGTTGGGGGCGGGATGGGTTCAGGACCCCCGAATCTGCAACTTTAACCCCCCACATGCCTCCAAACCCGCCTCCATGGGTCAATAAAAATCCAGCCCTTTGCCACTATTTATGAAGCCCAGGATCCCGTATGCTTTTTTAACCACTTTCTCAACCTGCCCTGCCACCTTCAACGATTTGTGCACATATACCCCCAGGTCTCTCTGTTCATGCACCCCCTTTAGAATTGTACCTTTTAGTTTATATTGCCTCTCCTTGTTCTTCCTACCAAAATGTATTACTTCGCACTTTTCTGCATTAAATTTCATCTGCCATGTGTTCGCCCATTCCACCAGCCTGTCTATGCCCTCTTGAAGTCTATCACTATCCTCCTCACTGTTCACTATACTTCCAAGTTTTGTGTCATCTGCAAATTTTGAAATTGTGCCCTGTACACCCAAGTCCAAGTCATTAATATTTATTAAGAAAAGCAGTGGTCCCAGTACCAACCCCTGGGGAACACCACTGTATATCTTCCTCCAGTCCGATAAACAACCGTTCACCATTACTCTCTGTTTCCTGTCACTTAGCCAATTTCATATCCATGCTGCCACTGTCCCTTTTATTCCATTTTATACTCTTTTTCTTCTTCTTTCGTATGGTAGTAGCAAAGCAAATCAAATATCAATATCTGAGTCAGATATCCAGGTCAAAGCTTCCGGTGTTACAGCGTGGATATCTTGTAGGCTGCCTGCAAATTTCCACTGAGAGCATTTTATACTGGCAAGTATTGTTGCAATGTCAGCTTGGTCCAGTTTGGTCTCCGCTCCCAGTTTAATTTGGGATTCGTTCTGCACAGAGTGATCTTAAACGGAGTGCTGCTAAACAGAGTGTTAACTTGGGAATTTGGAGAGAGTGGGTATTCGGAGCAGAGGGGGAAGGACGAGGCAGTGAGAGGAGCTCCCGGAGATAAAGGTAGGCCCGAGAGCCTGGAGCACGGAAGGAGCACGAGCGTCAGGGAACGAGGAAAGTGACGTCAGCACTAGGAGCTGAAAAGAAAAAAAATTGGTGAGTAGCTGGTGAGCTTATTTCTGTTAAGTTAATGAATAGTCTATTAAGTAGAAGCATGGCATGGCACCTCAGTTCCGTGGAATGCAAATTTTGTGCCATGTGGGAACTCCAGGACGCTTCCCGTGTCCTGGACAACCACATGTGCAGGAAGTGTTGTCAGCTGGTGGAGCTCGAGCTCCAGGTTTCGGAGCTTGAGCAGCAGCTGGCGCCACTGTGATGCATCCGTGAGGCTGAGAGCTTCGTGGATAGCACGTTTCAGGAGATGGTCATCCCACAGCGTAAGAGTGTGCAGGCAGAGTGGGAATGCATGATCGTCAGACAGACAAGGAGGACCAGGCAGGTAGTGCAGGAGTCCCCTGAGTGCATCTCTCTCTCTAATACAGGTAAGGGCAATGGTTCCTCTGGGGAGCACAGCCAGAGCCAAGTCCATGGCACCATGGGTGGCTCAGCTGTACAAGGGGGGAGGAGGAAGATTGGGAAAGCAATAGTGATAGGAGATTCAATAGTCAGGGGAGCAGACAGGCATTTCTGCAGCCGCAGACGTGATTCCAGGATGATATGTTGCCTCCCTGGTGCCAGGGTCAAGGATGTCACTTAACGGCTGCAGAACATTCTGAGGGGGGAGGGTGAACAGCCAGAGGTCATGGTCCATTTTGGTATCAACGACATAGGTAGAAAGAGGGATGAGGTCCTACAGTCAGATTTTATGGAGCTAGGAAAGAGATTCAAAAGCAGGATCTCAAAGGTAGTAATCTCCGAATGACTCCCGGTGCCACGAGCTAGTGTGTATAGAAATAGGAGGATAGAGCAGATGAATGCATGGATGGAGAGATGGTGCAGGAGGGAGGGCTTTAGATTCCTGGGACATTGGGATCGGTTCTGGGGGAGGCGGGACCTGTACAGGCCAGACGGATTGCACCTCAACAGAGCCGGGACCAATATCCTCGCGGGGGGGTTTGCTAATGTTGTTGGGGAGGGTTTAAACTAATTTGGCAGGGGGATGGGAACCAGGATGTAGCATTAGAAAGGAGAAACAAGGTGCACAAAGGATTGGGAGAGACAGATAGCACTAGAGTAAGAAATAGTACGGTATTGGGTGGGGTCAGACTAAGAGAGAATACAAGATAGGTTTACAGTGCATGTGTGTGAATGCACGAAGTGTGGTAAATAAGGTTGGTGAGCTGCAGGCGCAAATAGCCACATGGGAATATGATGTTGTGGTGATAACGGAGACCTGGCTCAAGAAAGGGCAAGATGGGGTACTAAATGTTCCTGGATATGAGGTGTTCAGGAAAGATAGGGAAGGAAAGAAAGGAGGTGGGGTGGCAGTATTGATTAAGCAGAATATTAGTGTTGGAGAGAGAGGGGATGTCCTGGAGGGGTCAAGGACAGAATCTATTTGGTTAGAGTTGAGAAACAATAGAGGTGCCTGTAGGGGGTGGTGTGGTAGGGTCAGCTTCACCTCTGACTTCAGTGAGCGGTTCGAATCGCTCCCACTCCCCTGGTTCTAGACCTTGGACTTATTTAGGGGTCGTGAACAAAATTGCAGTAGACAACAGGTTTTGATGAAAGAACTTTAACTTTTATTCAAGAAAAGGTAAATACAACACAAACAATCTTAAAACACACTTAATACTTAAACACAGGTTGGGGAACACACGGTACAGTCGAGGGAGAATTACAGTATACAAAACCCCTTATCCCTCCCAATCCCACTGCCTAGCTAGGTTTGATTCCAGAGGACCAGGAATAATGCTCACCACTCCTTGACAGTTCTTGACAGTTGAGGTATTTCGCGATTTCGGGGTTCACTGGGGTTTTTGTTTGTTGGGGCCTGCTGTACCCCGGACGTGGTAGAAGACTTCAGCTGCACTCCAGGTCAGTTTGGGTCTGTCCGCTGATGCGGTAAGGTGTGTATTGGATTATATCAGGTGAGTACCCAATTTTCTTCGTTAGAGGTAGGGTTTAGAGTTTTTTAAGGGAAAATCTTACCCAGGGGTAAGTCAGGAATAGTTTGTAGCGTGGAAACTTGCGTGTCTTCAGTTTTCCCTGGTGTTGGTCTTTCAGTGGTTGCGACGGCCTGGTTCGCACCTGGTTGGTCGGTGGCGTTGTGTTGGTTGGTTCGTGGGGCCTTGGTTGCTGCGAGGCGTTGGGAACCTTTTTACCAGTCGGGTCCGTCGATGACCCCCCCCTTACTGTGGCGTGTTGTCCTTGCATGCCTCGTGTTGGTGAAAAATTAATTCACTCGAGTCTGTTTTAAAAGCAAAATATCACAGTTTATTATTCAGAGCGCTCTGGGAGAAGAACCATAGACTACTGTCTCATGATCATCTTCTCAATTTAACAATGGCTGCCACGCTCCTTTATACACTTTCAAAAGCCAAAAAAAGTACAACATCAGCACAGTTAGGGTTAGGGTTACATCATAGGTGAACCTTAGGTTGTCTAAAAACAACTTGATCAGAATTTACACTGTTCGCAAAACTTATTCTTTTACTTCTGCTTTTTATCAGCCATCTGTGTTGCATTGGTTTCATTCTTACACCTATTCGAGGTTAGTTTATAGAAAGACAACGATCCACATTTTCTGTTTTGCGGTGTCTGCATTACGATACTGCAGCCTAAGCAAGTTGGTCTTTTATCTAATTATACCCCTGTCTCCATGCCTTCGGGAGACATTTTGACCTTTACTATAGTCCTTTAAGCAGTTCAACTAATCTTAAACATTACAACTGATTAGCCCTTACATTATTACAATTACATTTTTTACTCTTACACCTCGGTACTGTTACTAACTTTAAACTGCCTCTCTGGACAGCCTTGAACTAACTTTTAGTATAGTGTTGTAACAAACCGCACGGCTTGAACAGACACCACCACAGTGTCTCTCGGGTTCCTCGTGTCTTCTTGCCCGTGACTTTCGGCCTGCCTGCCTTCCGAAGGTTCTTTTTGTGACTCGTTCCTTGTTGCTTGGCTCTGGTGTCGCCCTCGTGTCGTGTGTGTTGAACTTGTGTGGCTTACCTTTCTTGGGGGATTAGGCCCTCAGTTATACTGTTCAGGTCTATTGTGTTCTTCGCACCAAAACTGTTTTACTAATCGATTTCGCGTTAAAGTGATTTAGGTTTCAGTTGAGGCCTGCTTATCTTCGCGCCAAATCTCGTTTCTTTTGTCTTAGGTTTTGGCGGGCTCGTTAAATCTGATGACTTTAACTTAGTGTTAACTTGTCCTGATGGCTACCGATGTCTTCCATTGAGACAGGGCCTCTATCTACGTGCCAAATCTCGCTTTTTTTTTGTCTTAGGTTTTGTCGGGCTTGTTAAACTGTTCCTGTCGATACTTGTCTAATCGGTTTTTGATTGGATGATGGGCTATGAAACTGTGTACTGGCAGTTTTATTTGTTAGGAATTGTTTTCAGACTTCCAGTATCCTGTCTGGACCTGGGGATTTCAAAAGGGGTCTTGGTTTATTCATTTTTGAATCTGTTTGTGATGTTTTGGATGAGGCTCTTCCTCCTTGGCTGGATTGCAGTGCAAACATCTCCCAGACAGCTTGATTTGGTCCCAATAGCCAAAAGCTGTCCACTGCCTCACCACACCCCTTCCTGCAGCCTGTGTTTCTGTGACTGCAGGTTTACCCAATGGTCCTTTTTAAAAGGTATCTTATCATCCAAAGTCATTTTCCTCAGGGCTTTTTTTTCTTCCTTGATCCTGTCAAAATGTTCTTCAAAACTGAGGTTTTGACCTCAAATTCCTTCATTTCGGTCCCACCATTCCAAATTCGTGTTAAGATCCAAAAAATCACTCCCTTTAGGGTTCTATTCGAGTTTCTGGGGGATTTTGCGAAGCCTACAGCCATTACATTACTAGGTGTATTCTATAGGCCACCAACTAGTGGGAAGGATATAGAGGAACAAATTTGCAGGGAAATTACAGGGAGGTGCAAGAACTATAGAGTAGAGCTAAAAGGGGACTTCAATTATCCTAATATAGACTGGGATTGTAATAGTGTAAAGGGCAGAGATGGGGAAGAATTTCTGAAGTGTGTTCAGAAGAACTTTCTTGATCAGTATGTTTCTGGCCCAATGAGGAAGGAGGCATTGCTGGATCTGGTTCTGGGGAATGAGGGGGTCAAGTGGAGCAAGTGTCAGTAGGTGAACATTTAGGGAACAGTGATCATAGTATCATAAGGTTTAGACTAGCTATGGAAAAGGACAGGGAGCAATCTAGAGTAAAAATACTTAATTGGAGGACGGCCAATTTCAGTGGGTTGAGAACGGCTCTGGCCCGGGCAAATGGGAATCAAAGATTGGCAGGCAAAACTGTAATCGAACAATGGGCTGCCTTTAAAGAGGAGATGGTTTGGGTACAGTCGAGGTACATTCCCACGAGGGGGAAAGGTAGGGCAACTAAAGCCAGATCTCCCTGGATGATGAAAGAGATAGAGAGCAAGATGAAGCAGAAAAAGAGCGCATATGACAGATGTCAGGTTGAGAATACAAATGAGAATCAGGTTGAATATAGAAAGTTCAGAGGGGAAGTGAAAAAGGAAATAAGAGGGGCAAAGAGAAGGTATGAGAATAGATTGGCAGCTAACATTAAAGGGAATACAAAAGTCTTCTGTAGGCATATAAGTAATAAACGGACCAGATGGGATGCATCCTAGGATGCTGTGGGAGGCAAGGTTGTGGAGGTACTGACCATAATCTTCCAACCCTTGTTCAAAAAAGGGTGTAAGGATAAACCCAGCAACTACAGAAAAGTCAATTTAACCTCGGTAGTGGGGAAGCTTATAGAAACGATAATCAGGGACAAAATTAACAGACACTTGGACAAGTGTGGATTAATTAAGGAAAGCCAGCCCAGATTTGTCAAATGCAAATCTTGTTTAACTAACTTGATTGAGTTTTTTGATGAGGTAACAGAGAGGGTTGATTATGGCAATGCGGTTGACGTAGTGTACATGGACTTCCAAAAGGCGTTTGATAAAGTGCAACATAATAGGCTTGCCAGCAAAGTTGAAGCTCCTGGAATAAAAGGGACAGTGGCAGCATGGATGCGAAATTGGCTAAGTAACAGGAAACAGAGTAGTGGTGAATGGTTGTTTTTCGGACTGAAGGAAGATATACAGTGGTGTTCCCCAGGGGTCGGTACTAGGATCACTGCTTTTCTTGATATATATTAATGACTTGGACTTGGGTGTACAAGGCACAATTTCAAAATAAGCAGATGACACAAAACTTGGAAGTATAGTGGACAGTGAGGAGGATAGTGATAGACTTCAAGAGGACATAGACAGGCCAATGGAATGGGTGGACATGTGGCAGATGAAATGTAACGCAGAAAAGTGCGAAGTGATACATTTTGGTAGGAAGAATGAGTGGAGGCAATGTAAACTAAAGGGTACAATTCTAAAGTGGGTGCATGAACAGAGAGACCTGGGGGTATATGTGCACAAATCATTGAAGTTGGCAGGGCAGGTTGAGAAAGCGGTTAAAAAAGCATACAGGATCCTGGGCTTCATAAACAGAGGTTTTGGGGGAAATTTTCCCAATGGAGGCAGGTTGGAGGTGGGTTCCAAACCCGCACTCAGTTTTTGCCATTTTGCCAACTGTCCCGCGTCCAAACCTGCCTCCTCGGGGCTGGGAAAATCGCCCCATAGAATACAAAAGCAAGGAAGTTATGATGAACCTTTATATAACACTGATTCGGCCTCAACTGGAGTATTGTGTCCAATTCTGGGCACCACACTTTAGGAAGGATGTGAAGGCCTTACAGAGGGTGCAGAAAAGATTTACAAGAATGGTTCCAGGGATGAAGGACTTCAGTTACAGGGATAGACTGGAGAAGTTGGGGCTGTTCTCCTTAGAGCAGAGCAGGTTGAGAGGAGATTTGATAGAGGTGTTCAAAATCATGAGGGATCTAGACAGAGTAGATGGAGAGAAACTGTTCCCATTGGTGCAAGGGTCGAGAACCAGAGGACACAGATTAAGGTGATTGGCAGAAGAACCAAAGGAGACATGATGAAAATCTTTTTTACGCAGCAAGTGGTTATGATCTGGAATGCACTGCCTGAAAGAATGGTGGAAGAAGACTCAATTGTGGCTTTCAAAAGGGGATTGGATAAGTATCTGAAGGAAATATCTTTGCAGGGCTACGGGGAAAGGGTGGGGGAGTGATCTTGTAGAGAGCCGGCACGGACTTGCCGGGCCGAATGGCCTCCTCCTGTGCTGTAACTATTCTATGATTCTATCCCTCTGAAGGGTCCCTCCCTGTTTGTTGTGTGTACCAGTTTGCTTTGCACTGCTGACTGTCCTATCGTGGTGATAGCCACACCTCTAATGGGGATGAGGTGTTCAGTTATTTAAATAAAATTATCATTGCTGTACTCTTACTTCTGAATCAGAAAGTTATAGTTTCAAGTCCCACTATTACTTGAGTATATAATCTATACTGACAGTTCAGTGCAGTACCGAGTAAATGCTTTCCACCTGTTCAGGTGCACATAAAAGAACCTGTGGCACCTTCTGAAGGAGAGCAGAGTTTTGTCTTCAACCATCACCAAATCAGATTATTGAGTTGTTCATCTCATTTGTTGTTTGTGGGATCTTTTTGTGCGCAATTTGGCTGCTGTGTTTTCCTGCATGACAACTGTGAATGCACTTCATAAATGAATCCATTGCTTATAAAGTGCTCTCCGATTTCCTGAGGATGTAATAAGGCTCTATATAAATGCACGTTCTTTCTTACAAGAACAAAGTGGCGAGAAAACACACGGAATTCATCATGGGACCAATTTAAATAATTCTGCCATTGGAGCCCATGCCCACTCTCAGACCACCCTCAGTGATGCCAGTGCTTGGTCCTACTCGTTCAATTCTGTGATGCGCACAGGTGGAATGTATGGGTCTGCAGCCTGAGCACAATTATCAGGGAATCAGCTCTTCTATCGGACTGTGGCTGAGCTATAAACTATTAGACAGATTTACTGAACAGTAAACATAAATGAACAGTAGCAAGAACAAACAATAGATTTGCAGTAATACATACTTAACCATAGCTCCTCAGGTTATAGAAAACAACAGAAGTGCTTCCCACCATTAACACTCCTATACTCATTGGAACTTAGAAGAATGAGAGGTGATCTTATTGAAACATATAAGATATTGAGGGGGCTCGACAAGGTAGATGCAGAGAGGATGTTTCCCCTCGTGGGGAAATCTAGAACTTGGGGGCATAGTTTCAGAATAAAGGGTCGCCCTTTTAGAACTGAGATGAGCAGGAATTTCTTCTCTCAGAGGGTCATAAATCTGTGGAATGCTCTGCCCCAGAGAGCTGTGGAGGCTGGGTTATTAAATACATTTAAGGTGGAGATAAGACAGATTTCTGCAAGATAAGGGAGTGAAGGGTTATTGGGAGCGGGCTGGGAAGTGGCTTTGAGCCCAAGATCAGCCATGATCTTATTGAATGGCGGAGCAGGCTCGAGGGGCCAAGTGGCCTATTCCTGCTCCTATTTCTTATGTTCTTATGAAACAGAACCTTGGAACATGGACCCTGACCTACTAGGGAGTCTTTGGCCTGTTTCTATCTCTGGTGGCTTGGGAATAATTGCTGACTTTAACCTGAGTTACACCTTTAAAACCAGTTGAAGATAGGCCGAAACAAAGAAATTCAGAATGTATCTCTCAATCTCAAATAGGGCCGCCAATCAAACATATACAATAAAAAGATCTACAGAATAATTGTCTTTGAATTGAATGGCTTGAGGCTCTATCTGGGAACAAATTAACTTGTTGCATTGGATTGTTGGTGGAATAATCAAATTGACATCTATTAGTAGCTGCATTTTTAACACAATGGACCAGGCAAGCAGCTATAGAGTTGCAATTTGTATGTCCCTCTGATATTCACAATCTTTAAGGGAATTGATACACTGAACCCCAACAAAATGATTAAGATTGCCACATCATCAGGACCAGGGGACAAAGCTTTGAGCTTAGAAGAGGGAAGGTACGAAGACATTTCAGATTTAACTCCTTTACAAACGAAATGGTGAATATGTGGAATGGATTGCCTTTGGAGTAAGATAGTATGGAAACACTTATGGGCGAATTAGATAGATATAGGAGGGAGTGGACGATTCGGAGGTATTCATTTTTGGGACTAGCCAGATGGACTGCTGACCCTTTCCCATAAGAACATAAGAATTAGGAGCAGGAGTACGCCATTCGGCCCCTCGAGCCTGCTCCGCCATTCAATAAGATCATGGCTGATCTTTGAACTCAACTCCACTTTCCCGCTCTACCTCCATATCCCTTGAAACCCCTAGAGTCCAAAACTCTATCTCAGCCTTGAATATACTCAACGATTCAGCATCCACAGTCCTCTGGGGTAGAGAATTCCAAAGATTCGCAACCCTTTGAGTGAAGAAATTCCTCCTCATCTCAGTCTTAAAAGGCCGACCCCTTATCCTGAGACTATGCCCCCTAGTTCTAGACACTCCAACCAGGGGAAACAGCCTTTCAGTTGTACAATCAATTCCTCCCCCCACCCCCAACGGTAAAAATATTGGACTATGAAATATAAAAACCCAGAAGTGCACAGCCCGCAAAAAGAGCTGGGCAATAAAGGGTTAATTCAGACATTGTGACCGAATTGCCATACGAAGGTTTTCTGTCTAGGGAAGATACAAGAACATTCACATATTCATGTACCTTAAGGGGTTACATTGTCCACCTTAGACCAGGACCCCCAAATAACCAGTTTCAGTGCAGGCCTAGACAATGGGCCGGGCCTCAAACCTTTTGAATACAAATGCTAACAGAAACCAACAACCTCGCATATGCAGTCACTTTGGGAAGGTTGCATTGTCAGAAAGATATCTCAAATCAATGGGCAATACCAGGGACAATTCACACATTTTGAAACGAATCGTATGCTCAAGAGGGGGCCAGGAAATACTGCAAGTTGGTTTTGGTTTAAAGTAAGATCACTTCGAAGACAGTGGTGTGGGAAGCCGACGGCAGAACAGTGAACAGAAAGATTCAGGCCTACAATCAACTCCAAGAGACAGCCGATCGGGAGTGGTGATTGTATATTTCAGCCAAATCATAGAGGGAGCTTTTATGATTGAGTCTGAGTAAGTTTGTGAGTTTCAGTCAGATCACAATAAGGGCTCTGTGATTGAGTCTGGGTAACTTTATATGTAACAGTTAAATTGCAGACGGGTTTAACTGTGTCATGTTGTGTCGATGCAAATGACCCTTGTGTAGGGGTTTGTATTTTGGGGTTGTTAGCCTGATATAAATCGTAGGGATTTATACTGGGGAAGTAATTGTGTGTGTGTGTTCAATAAACAAATGAATCAAAGGTTGAGCCAAAACAATGTGCCGTGTGTATTTTGTTCTTATAAATCCTGACGTCCAAGAACTGTGTGTAACGGGGGACCAGTATCGGAGAAAACCCCTTACACAGTATCTATCCTGTCAATCCCCCTCAGAATCTTATATGTTCCAAAGAAAACAACCCCAGCCTATCCAATCTTTCCTCAGAGCTAAAATCCTCCAGTCCTGGCAACATCCTCGTAAATCTCCTCTGTACCCTCTCTAGTGCAATCACATCTTTCCTGTAATGTGGTGACCTGAACTGTACACAGTACTCTAGCTGTGGCCTAACTAGTGTTTTATACAGTTCAAGCATAACCTCCCTGCTCTTATATTCTATGCCTTGGCTAATAAAGGAAAGTATCTCAAATGCCTTCTTAACCGCCTTATCTACCTGTCCTGCTACCTTCAGGGATCTGTGGACATGCATTCCAAGGTCCCTCTGTTTCTCTACACTTCTCAGTATCCTACCATTTATTGTGTATTCCCTTGCCTTGTTAGCCCTCCCCAAATGCATTACCTCACACTTCTCCGGATTGAATTCCATTTGCCACTTTTCTGCCCACCTGACCATTGATATCTTCCTGCAGTCTACAGCTTTCTTCCTCACTATCAACCACACGGCCAATTTTTGTATCATCTGCAAACTTCTTAATCATGCCCCCTACATTGAAGTCTAAATCATTGATATGGACCACAAAAAGCAGGGGACCTAGTACTGAGTCCTGCAAAACCCCACTGGAAAGAGCCTTCCAGTTACAAAAACACCCATCGACCATTACTCTTTGCTTCCTGCTGCTGAGCCAATTTTGGATCCAACTTGCCACTTTCCCTTGGATCCCATGGGCTTTTACTCTTCTGGCCAGTCTGCCATGTGGAACCTTTTCAAAAGCCTTGCTAAAATCCATGCAGACTACATCAAATGCACTACCCTCATCGACCCTCCTTGTTATCTCCTCAAAAAATTCAATCAAGTTAGTCAGACACGACCTTCCCTTAACAACTCCATGCTGACTGTCCTTGATTAATCCGTGTCTTTCTAAATGACGATTAATACTGTCCCTCAGAATTTTTCCAATAATTTGCCCACCATCAAGGTTAGGCTGATTGGCCTGTATTTACTCGGTCTATCCCTTTCTCCCTTTTTAAACAACGGCGTAACGTTAGCAGTCCTCCAGTCCTCCGGCAACATACCTGTAGCCAGAGAGGATTGGAAAATGATGGTCGGAGCCACCGCTGTTTCCTACTTTGCTTCTCTTAACAACCTGGGATACATTTCATCCTGGCCTGACAATTTAGAGATGATTAGTTTTTAAGCAAGTACAGAGCCAGAAAAAGAGGGCCAGAGAAAGAACAAAAAGGAAAGATCTGTGATAGTGTGGAGGACAGCAGTGATAAATGACAAAAGTGATGATGGTGCAAGGCAAAAGGGGAAAAGTATAGAAACAAAAGGTGGGTCCAGAGGAGGTGTACATGGTTACAGCAGACTAGCGGAGATGGAGGGAAGCATGGAAAATCTGACAAAGTGTAGAGGCTTGCCGTGGTACGGCAATATGGCAGGTAGACCCCAGGAGTGTAGATCACCCCACCCCAAGCATAGCCCACACCTCCTCTACTCCCATGTGGCTCTGGTGCAGCCATCCTTCATAACCAGCACTTGCTGTCCAAGAGAAAATGGGAGCAGTGATTAAGGTTTAAAGTTGTTAAACTCAATGTTAAGGCTGTAAAATGCCGAGTAGAAAGATGAGGTGCTGTTCCTCAAACTTGAGTTTAGCTCATTACTAGGCTGGTTGTCTCTCTTTACTGCTGCCGCACACTATGCTGATGGCTTCAGTAATCTATCCACCAGTGCTCCCTGCGGAATAATACCATTTAGTTTATATTGTCTCTGTTTATTATCCTTTCCTGATCTAATGACTTTGCATTTGTCTACATTAAATGACAATTGCCACTCAATCTAGGTCTTTCTGTATTTGACCAGTCTATTCCCAGTTGTTTGCAGTCCCTCCCAGTTTGGTACCATCTACAAACTGAGTTTTTTTTCTGTCCCCACTTCCAAGTCATTTATGTCCATTTTAAACAGCAATGGTCGCAGTCCTGTTCTCTGAGGGACCCCGCTAGTTATCTCCCGCCATTCATGTTTGTTACTAATAGTGCACAGTGACATTTCAAACTTAATGTAATTTTGTTTTCTTTTCTGCCCATATGAAGGATGTAAAATTCTGTTCATTTTTTAAATTAAAACCCTATCTGTATCAATTGAGGCATGACATTGAATTTTTATTGTTTCTATTCTACCTCAGAGAGACAGTAGAAGAAAAGCTCAACATTTAAATTTTGAATTAAAATTCTACTGTTACTAGTTGCAAATTCTGATGAGGAATTGAGATTAAATCCCAACTAAAAATTATATTTCAACAATTTATGGAGAAATAGTTAGCTGCTTTAAAATAAGTGCGCCTATTTCTGTTAATGAGTCGCAACTATCCAACAAACTGGGGTGAATCAGTTTCCTCCGGTCAGACTTGTGGCTCACAAATTCGATAATCTCACCTGACAGAAGCCAGCCAATCACTATCTACCTGTACTGATGCTTGTTTTCACACTTCTCAAGAAGTTGGTGAGCTGTTTAATCATCAGGATGACAGAACAGGCCATAAATACACTTATGCAGTGAAAAAATAAGTGAAGAAATCAGAATGCAAGGGCAAAGCCTCTTGCAACATTTGAAACCTTGGCTTTCTGA
This sequence comes from Squalus acanthias, assembly GCA_030390025.1. Lineage (NCBI taxonomy): Eukaryota > Metazoa > Chordata > Chondrichthyes > Squaliformes > Squalidae > Squalus > Squalus acanthias. Next base: position 105,446,093 of record CM059428.1, read on the forward strand.
CTGAGATCGCATCTTCCCTCTTGATGACAAGCAAGATGACCTTTTCAAGACCAGAGGGTGGTCCACTAACCAAGTTCAGGTCCAGGCTGCTTGAATATGGATTACTGAGTGTGTCGACGCTAGCCCAGAAATTCAAAGGACATGAAAGGAAGGAAGGAGATTTACCATTACTTGAGGAGAGTCACCAAGATAACACAGAAATGGATAATGCAAATCCTGCAGACTTTGCTGTGCACTGCATTCACATTTTTAAATCAGATAGCTCAAGGGAGTCAATGGGTATGGGGAGAGGGCGGGAAAGTGGTGTTGAGGCCAAGATTGGATCAGCCATGATCTTATTGAATGGCGGAGCAGGCTCGAGGGGCCGATTGGCCTACTCCTGCTCCTGTTTCTTATGTTCTTATGTAGGTATTCCAAATATTGTCAATGTGGTGGTGGGCAGCGGGGTTGGCAGGAATTTTGGGATGTTGATGTTCCATGGCTGAAGAACCAATATAAATAGAACATGTGATCACAGGCAACCTAACCTTGATTTCTGTAGAATGTAAAGGGAGGACATGATGCACTTCCCATCGTCACTCACACATGTGGAGTATAACATTTTTAACTTTTCAATTTCTTTTCATAGGAAGACTCAATACTGACAACATTTTGAAAAGAAAGTTTCACTTCTGTGTTTAAGGATAGAGAGTTGATTATACTATGTTTTATAAAAATTCGGAATGCTAAATTAAGTTCTGTCAAGCTAGAAATAATGAATATTGGACTATGATCTGAGAACAGCCACACTTCAATATCTGTATTAATTGCTTTGTTATTGATTTTGAGGGCAAATTTGAATAAGGATTACAGGGTCAACGGCAGGGTTCTGAGGAACGTGGAGGAGCAGAGGGATCTGGGGGTTCATATCCACAGATCTCTGAAGGTTGCCACTCAAGTGGATAGAGCAGTAAAGAAGGCCTATAGTGTGTTGGCGTTTATTAACAGAGGGTTTGAGTTTAAGAACCGTGAGGTTATGCTGCAACTGTACAGGACCTTGGTGAGACCACATTTGGAATATTGTGTGCAGTTCTGGTCACCTCACTATAGGAAGGACGTGGAAGCATTGGAAAGAGTGCAAAGGAGATTTACCAGGATGCTGCCTGGTTTGGGGGGGAGGTCTTATGAGGAAAGATTGAGGGAGTTGGGGCTTTTCTCTTTAGAGCGGAGGAGGATGAGAGGCGACTTAATAGAGGTTTATAAGATGATGAGGGGGATAGATAGAGTGGATGTTCAGAGACTATTTCCTCGGGTAGAGGCAGCTGTTACAAGGGGGCATAACTATAAGGTGCATGGGGGGAGATATAGAAGGGATGTCCGAGGTAGATTCTTTACTCAGAGAGTGGTTGGGGTGTGGAATGGACTGCCTGCTGTGATAGTGGAGTCGGACACTTTAGGAACTTTCAAGCGGTTATTGGATAAGCACATGGAGCACACCAGAGTGATAGGGAGTGTGATAGCTTGATCTTGGTCTCGGACAATGCTCGGCACAACATCGAGGGCCGAAGGGCCTGTACTGTGCTGTACTGTTCTATGTTCTATGTATGTTCTATTACCATTTGACAGTATGATTTATGATGAGAAGAATATTTACTATATCATCTTGAACAATTGTGTAGCCTCCAGATATTCAACAGACCGAGTTTCTCAACTATAGATTGACATCTGCAATGCTTCAGGTCTATGACTTTATTTCCTAGATTTTCCAATCAGTTGTAAGCCTAACTAGAAGTCAAGTGGTGTGAGAAGAGCCCCTGCCCTAGTGCGCTGACTCCACCCGCACTTTGTATAATGGAAGTGGGATCTTTATGTGAAAAATGTCTGTTATTGGGAAATTAGGTCCTTTTGAAGGATTTAAAAGTTGTAGCACCATAAAGGAGTAATATTTTTTCTTCATTCATGGGAATTGAGCGTCGCTGGCAAGGCCCGCATTTATTGCCCATCCCTAATTGCCCTTGAGAAGGTGGTGGTGAGCCGCCTTCTTGAACCGCTGCTGTCCATGAGGTGAAAGTACTCCCATAGTGCTGTTAGGGAGGGAGTTCCAGGATTTTGACCCAGCAATGATGAAGGAATGGTGATATACTTCCAAATCAGGATGGTGTGTGACTTGGAGGGGAACTTGCAGGTAGTGGTGTTCCCATGCACCTGCTGCTCTTGTTCTTCTAGGTGGTGGAGGTAGCGGGTTTGGGAGGTGCTGTCAAAAAAGCCTTGTCGTTTCTGACTTTTCGAGGCTGCAAAGTTCTTTGATGGTACTCAATGTCTGAAAGGAGTTCAACAACACAGAGAGCACCCTGTGTTTAGAAGTTGTGTTGTAGGTAGCAAGATACAAGAGGAGGGTTCTGTTCAGGAATGAGCATTTCAGGACCCCCCAAAAATGGCAGGATGTGGCTACCAATCCTATGAGTACAATGCTATGCACCTAGATACAATGTTAGAAAAAGTTTGATGACCTTACTAGATCAGACACGATTCAGGAATCCACTGTTACCGTCTATTAACTCAGTATACTGAGTATCCAAGGCACATTTAGAACAATCTCACACTGTCTTAAAAGGACTTTTAGTGCCTAGCATGAATGCTCATCATGCTGCAGGATTTGCTTCGTGCCATCAATCTTCCTGTGGAACTGTTCTTTCATTCACATCCTTGCATGCATTCAGCTCAAAGTAATCCTCCTATGTAATGCAGATACATAATGCTGTGCCATTTTATTATCAAGGTGTTAGAGGTTAGCAGAGTGAGAAGGCAGCTAGATGAGTAGAGGGAGTTTAGCCTAAACTAGAGTTCAACACATGGCTTGAAACTACCTTCAGTTATTTGAGTTTCTGAGTCCTTTGAATCCATTTATTTTGGCAAGACAGTGGAAACCAGTGTTGGGCAGGACTTGCACAACATGAGAGTGTCTGGAAGCCATGCCTGGGAATTACCTTGGAGCTGCCCCTGCTCCGCTGCCATAACTTTACCAGAACAGAGTTTCTGATGAAGTTATGTTGATAGAGCGGGAGCAGCTCTGAGGAAATTCCAGGCCCATGAGTGTCCAGGATAACCGCAGGTAAGAAGATGGATTCATTTGAGCTCAACGTTACTGAACTTCAGCAATAATTGGCGACACTCTGTGGTATAGAGGAGGAGGAAGGGCTCCTCGAGTGCACTATGTAGAAGCTGGTCACTCTACAGCTAGACAGAAATAGTGGGGCAGAGAAGGGAAGTGGATGACCATCAGCAGGGGGTTGTGGGGGGGGGCGGTGGAAGAAGGACTTTGGTAGAGGCAATGCAGGAAACCCGTAGGGATCTGAGGTTGACTGATACAGTACTGGATACCTACAACACCAATGAGAACAGTGGGAAACCACAACCACAAGCAGTCCACAGCACCGAGGAGCAAATGATTAAGCAGGGGAGAGTAGGACAAGGGATAATATTGAGTAAAGACAAAGGGATTCTATCATTAAAATGATAGAAAGCATTTTCTGCAGGTATAACCTGGAATCCCACAGGTATTTTTAGCTCTAGGGTAACTACATAATGGAGTGTATGGAGAACATCTGGAAAGAGAGGGTGAGCAGCCTGAAGTTATGATTCATTTTGGAACCAATGACCTAAGTAAGAAAAAGACAAAGGCCCTGGAAAGGGAGTTTGACTATTTAGGTGTTAGATTAAAAAGCAGGACCTTTGGGGTTTGTAAGTTTAGGATTACACTTGGTGCTGATTAGGGTGAAGTAGATGGTGGAGAAAGGAAGGTTTCAGATTCCTACAGCATTGGGACAAATTTTGTGGTCAATGAAAATTTGACCCCAAAGTTTATCCCAAAGCCATAGGAATCTGTAGTGGGTGTTGGGGAGGTGTGGGGGGCTTGTTTGAGGCTGTACACTGGACTCTGCCCACTCCTTCTCTTTGGAACTTAGATCCACTTTGGACCTAAAAGATCAAAGTACTTTCTAAATGATGAAAAGCTAGAAGCAGCGCAGGTCCAAAGAGACTTGGGGGTCCATGCACATAGATCATTAAAATGTCATGGACAGCTTCTGAAAATAATCAAAAAGGCTAATGGAATGCTGGCCTTTATATCTAGTGGACCAGAATACAAGGGGGTAGAAGTCATGCTGCAGCTATACAAAGCTCTGGTTAGACCACACCTGGAGTACTGTGTTCAGTTCTGGGCATCACACCTGAGGAAGGATATATTGGCCTTGGAGGAAGTGCAGCGTAGGTTTACTAGAATGATACCTGGACTCCAAGGGTTAAATTACGAAGACAGAGTACACAAACTACAACAACAACAACAATAACAACTACTTGTATTTATATAGCGCCTTTAACGTAGTAAAATGTCCCAATGCGCTGCACAGGAGTATTATAAGACAAAAAATTAGACACCGAGCCACATAAGGAGAAATTAGGGCAGGTGACCAAAAGCTTGGTCAAAGAGGTAGGTTTTAAGGAGCATCTTAAAGGAGGAAAGTGAGGTTGCGAGGCGGAGAGGTTTAGGCAGGGAATTCCAGAGCTTAGGGCCGAGGCAACAGAAGGCACGGCCACCAATGGTTGAGCGAATATAATCAGGGATGCTCAGGAGGGCAGAATTAGAGGAGCACAGATATCTTGGGGGGTTGTGGGGCTGGCGGAGATTACAGAGATAGGAAGGGGTGAGGCCATGGAGGGGTTTGAAAACAAGGAGGAGAATTTTGAAATCGAGGCATTGCTTAACCGGGAGCCAATGTAGGTCAGTGAACACAGGGGTGATGGGTGAACGGGACTTGGTGCGAGTTAGGACACAGGCAGCCGAATTTCAGATGACCTCAAGTTTACGTAGGGTAGAATGTAGGAGGCCAGCCAGGAGTGCGTTGGAATAGTCAAGTCTAGAGGTAACAAAGACATGGATGAGGGTTTCAGCAGCAGATGAGCTGAGGCAAGGGCGGAGACGGGCGATGTTACGGAAGTGGAAATAGGCGGTCTTTGTTATGCTGCGGATTAGTGTCGTACTCCCTGGAATCTAGAAGATTAAGGGGTGATTTGATTCAAATTTTCAAGATATTAAGGGGAACTGATAGGGTAGATAGAGAGAAACTATTTCCACTAGTTGGGATCTCTAGGACATGGGGACATAACCTAAAAATTAGAGCCAGACCTTTCAGGAGTGGTATTAGGAAACACTTCTACACACAAAGGGTGGTAGAGGTTTGGAACTCTCTTCTGCAAACGGCAGTTGATGCTGGGTCAATTGTTAATTTTAAATCTGAGATTGATAGATATCTGTTAAACAAAGGTATTAAGGGATATGGGTCAAAGGTGGGTATATAGAGTTAGGTCACAGATGAGCCATGATCTCATTGAATGTCAGAACACGCTCAAGGGACTGAATGGCTGACTCCTGTTCCTATGTTCCTATGTTCTTATGAGCAGAACACAAAATATATTTTGGAATGCTGGCAGTAAGACATCCCTTGAAACAGCTTCACATGAAAAGGTACCGCAATGTGTTAGGCTGCAATACTACAATAAAACATGCACAATACTGTGGATGCTGGAAATCTGAAATAAAAACAGAAAATGCTGGAAACACTCAGCAGGTCAGGCAGCATCTGTGGAGAGAGCTACCTGACCTGCTGAGTGTTTCCACCATTTTCTTGATTTTATTTCAATAATGCAATGTCTGTCTGTATATGAGGGAGTGAATGAATAAGTGCTTAAAGAGGTAAGAAATGAGAAGCATAGGCTACTGGCCATGAGCGGCAGAATCCCTATTCTGGTGAAGTCATGAGCTTGGGGAGGTTTCTGACGTCATACTCCTCCACTCCACTGTTAGAAAATTTTTTGCATCACAATTGCTGGAAGTGCGAATTGATAATGGGACCATGGTGAACAACGGGACCAATAATGTATCTCTTTAACCAATATTACATTTAAGGATAGAGAAAGAAACAGTAAATGGCGGAGAGGAAACTAGCGTGCAGACACAATGAGCCAAATGACCTCCTTCTGTGCCATAAGTTTCTATGATTCTAGGGTGAATTACAGTCAAACTAGATACATGATGTGGAGATGCCGGTGTTGGACTGGGGTGGACAAATGTGAGAAGTCGCACAACACCAGGTTATAGTCCAACAGCTTTATTTGAAATCACAAGCTTTCGGAGCGCTGCTCCTTCCTCAGGTGAAGAGGTTACCTGACGAAGGAGCAGCGCTCCGAAAGCTTGTGATTTCAAATAAAGCTGTTGGACTATAACCTGGTGTTGTGCGACTTCTCAAACTAGATACAAAAAGAGAAATAAAGAGAGGGAACGTAAGATTGGATTAAGAGTGAGAGAAATAAGAGAGAAAGGAAAAGTAAGAAAATAAATTTAAAAATTAAAATTTAAAAGCCTCTAAGAACAATTTACTACCTGCAGGAGTGAGACACCACAGTTTCAATTGTTCCCTTTCTGGGCCTCTGAGGTTGAGTGGCATTGCAGGAACAAAACTCTCGTCATTAAAAGGGTCTTTACTCCGTTAAATACCAGCAATTTCTTAAAACTCCTGGGGCGATGACAGTGAGATCCCATTATTGCGAGGTTAACAGTGGAGCAGTGCAAATCGTCCAGCAATTTGTGGTGATTCGCAACTGACTGAGTATCTCTTCCTCGCCACAAATTGCTGTTTTTTTTAACACACTAATAACAGCGAGCACTGTGAACTCGCTGTTATTTCCCCAGCAAATTCTGGGCCATTGTTTTTGGTGAATTTTGTGCTCATAGGGTTGAGTGATTTCAGTTCTGGGGAATTAAACATTTTTCACTTTGGCACCCAGCCAGTATTCAGCACTCCACAGTCAGGATTAGGAAACCTCCCTCTACATCACTCCAACAATTCAACATGGCCCCGAGCTCAGGATATCATCACCACTGATTAGCCATAGTATTTCTTCCCACACCAGCTGTCTTGGTGACCTCATTGAGAATTTAATAGGTAGTTCAATTCTATTCAACTTTTTAATTATTGATGCCACTAAGTTTAAACATAATGGGGGAAAAATTCGGTTGGTTTGCGCCTTCCGTTAGCACCCTAAGAGGGCGCTAATGAGGCGCAAAGCAACTAGCGCCCGGGCGCGGCGATGTTTGCGCCGCTCACGAATTCACTAGAGTTTTTGTGGCGGCGCAAAAGTTTACCGCTCCGATCTCCTGCGCCCGCAGATCGTGATGTCAGTCGAGCGTGCAACACCCTGGTGGCGCCCCGGACCGGATATTGAGTGGCGCCCCCCTCCCTTCCACCTGGCGCAAGCAACGACAGGGAGACTGGAACGTGAGGGGCTGGGGGGGGGGGGGGGCGCTATTTAAAGGTGGCCTCTTCCTGGCTTTTTCTGTGGTAGACATTTTTGCACCACTCATTCTGACAGAGAGAGAGAGATTCTGAGAGAGAGAAGGAGAGACTTCTGCATAGAGTCAACGCTGTGTGAAGTAGTTTTGGCTACTGAGCATCACTTTGCAGGTACTTTTGGATTTGACCTTCATTACTTTGATTGCCAAGAGACTATGAGGGCTGCACTGATTCGGGGCATCGTCCTGCGCCTGCAGAATCGGAGGCAACAGAGACGCAGAGACAGAGTGGCAATCATGGCCAGACGGAGGAGGGCCAACAGGCCTCTGCACAGGAGACCTTAACCTCCCAGGGTATTCCAGGAACAATTCTCCTACATTAATTTGTCTGAGGAGCAGTGTTTGCGCAGGCTGCGCTTCAGCATGGAGGTGGTCACTGAGCTCTGCCACCTGCTGCAACCAGATCTGCAGCCTCAACTGAGGACCAGGATGTCTCTGTCGGTGGCAGTGAAGGTCACAGTGGCTTTGAATTTTTATGCCACCGGCTCCTTTCAAGCAGCTACTGGGGACATCGCCAATGTCTCCCTGTTCGTGGTCCATTGCTGTATCTGTCAGGTCACAAATGCCCTCTATAAAAGGAGACACCAGTACATCTCTTTCCCAATGACCCGGGCCAAACAGTATGAACGCGCATTGGGCTTTGCGAGGATAGCGGGCTTCCCCGTAGTGCAGGGCGCCATTGACTGTATGCATGTGGCATTGCGGGCATCGCATGAGAATGCAGAGGTTTCCCGAAACCGCAAGGGGTTCCACAGCTTAAACGTCCAGTTGGTCTGTGACCACAGACAGCTGATACTCGCTGTCAATGCTCGCTATCCTGGCAGCAGCCACGATGTTTTCATCCTGCGCCAGACTGGTGTGCCAGAACTTTTCCAGGCACCGCATCAGCCAAGTGGTTGGCTCCTCGGGGACAAGGGTTATCCACTCTGCACCTGGCTGATGACACCGCTCCGTAACCCCAACACCCCTGCTGAGCTGCGGTACAATGAGAGCCATCTTGCCACCAGGAACATCATTGAGCAGATGATCGGCGTGCTCAAGCAACGGTTCCGCTGTCTGGACCACTCAGGAGGAGCCCTGCAGTACTCGCCTGAGCGAGTCTCCCTCTTCATAGTTGTGTGCTGCATTTTTCATAACCTGGCAATCCTCAGGACCCAGCCAATGCCACCAGGCCTTGGAGCACCACTGGAGGAGGAGGAAGAGGAGGAGGAAGAGGAGGAGGATGATTAGCAGCAGCACCAAGGTGGGAGGGAGGCCCACAATGTTGAAACTGCAAGGGCCGTCCGTCAATGACTGATAACAAGCCACTTCTAGGCCCCTACAGAGGAAATGGCTTCTGGCATGGAGAACAACATGAATGAAAGCAACCCGCAACCCCAAAGCCGGCCAAGGCAGCAATGATTCCAAAGGCCAAACCTGTACATTTTGAATACAAAAACTTTTTTATTTTACAAACTCTGTGTGTGTCATTTCTTCATGACAAATTAATAGAAACAAACACAAAAAATCATTAATTAACATAACTGGTTCTCACAAGCTGGAGATAATGTCCAAAACACCAAACAAAAGTTTGAACACAAACCTCGGCCTTTAATAAAAAAATTCCCAACATTTTGTCACACCTCCGACTTTTTGCCCTTCGAGGGTGATCTCCTTCCCTTGCGCACTTCCCCCCTTCCCACCCTACTGCTCCTCCGTAATGGGGCCCCAGTGGCTGTAGCAAGACTGGTGGAAGGCTGCTGATTGTCAGAACCTGAGACTGCAGATGCCCTTGAAGGACGACCTCGACCTGGAGGGCCCGGCTGAAGACTGCACCAACTCTGCATGGGCGGCAGCAGTCTGGGCTACAGGCAGTGGCAAGTGCAATGGGGAAGTGACAGTGGTGGCAGCAGGAATGCTGTCATCTTGAGAGAGGACAGCAACTCCCTGCTCGACCGTCACACTGGCACTCCCACGGGACAGCACCTCAGCATCCGGAGCAATCTGCTGGAGCACAGACTGCTGGCCTGCTGCGGCGCCGTGAGAGCCCCGGGGAAATATGTCCGAACCAGCGACAATGGCAGCAGTCAGTGCTTGCGTGGCCTCAATTTGAGTCTGCATGAGACCAGTCTGAGATTGGATCACGGCAGCCAGTGACTGAATTGCAGCACTAAGCATTTGCGTGGCATCCTCCTGTGCTACAGCGTAGTGCTCCACACTCCTTGCCAGTGCATCAATGCATTCGGGCACCCTTCCCACTGCACCCATGAGCTGAGTGTGCATGTCCACTGCCTGGGTGTTCATTTCAGTGGTGAGCCGCTCCTCCTCTGCGTCCAGTGCAGCAGGACTCGCTGGCCTACTCTCCCTCCGGGGAGAAGGCCCCTGAGCTTCCCTAGCCACATCGCGTTGCTGCAGCCCGCTGGGTCCCGGAGCTTCACCCTCATCAGACCCTTCCCTCCTGCTCCCCTCCAGGGAAGACGTGGTCCTAGTGTGGGCATGGACTTCCTCGGGAGAGGGTGGCGCTGATGCTCCAGCTTCCTCTTCCTCCTCGCCTGCGGCTTCACTCTCACTGGCAGCTTGAGGGCCCATCTCCTCAGCTGGTGAATCACCATCTGAAAGCAGGGAGGTGCAAGAGTGGCTTTAGCGTGAGGACAAGGGGGCAGTAAGGGAGGAAGGAGTGCAGCGATTTAGTAAGATGGATTGAAAGTGTAAAAGGCTGGTGTTGTGAGGGACAAGTGGAATGAGAGAGGAGAGAAAGCTGATGACCTTACCATTGCTGTCCAGAACGGGGTCGGCCTCTCCAGGGGCGACGGGACCGATCACCTGACTTGCCACAATCTTGTGGACGCGTGCCTCAAGATCGCTGAGGGGTTGCAGCTAAGGCCACCCTCCACCCGTCTGTTGCTGCTGGCTCCTGTTATGAGATAGCTTGGCCTGCAAGAAAAAGGACGGCGTCTGAGTAAATATACAGCCATGGTCTTGCCTGATGTGCCTCCCATAATTGAATAGTCCTTAATGTATGCAGCCATGGTCTTGCCTGATGTGCCTCCCATAGTTGAATCGCCCTTACTGTATGCAAGCTGTGGAATGTGCGTGTGTGTTTCATGAGAGGGCCATAGGTGTTGGATGAGTGTTGGGCATTGGGGTTTTAAGATCCTCTGGCCATAGAGTGAAGTTGAAATGGAGGAATGGAGAGGTATTGAATAAAAGCCACTCACCCTGATGACCCGAATGAGGTCGTTGAACTTTTTGCGACATTGAGTATGGGTCCTGGGCACCATACTCCTGGAGGAGATGTGCTGAGCCACCTCCCTCCACAATCTTCTGTAGTCGCGCGGCAAAGGCCTCCTGCCACTCTCAGGGTACAGTATAGATCTTCTGCGCTCCACCACGCCAACCAGAGCCTCCAAGGCCCGCTCGCTGAAGCGCTGAGCTCGTTCTCTCACCCTCTCCATAGTCCTTGGCTGGAAAATGTAGTCACAGGTCTCTCCAGGCCGAGATTCAAGGCTCCAATGAGCAGGGTGTGGCTGGAGAGCAAGATCGACCCTCCCCTTTAAGAACTGACTGGCGCCAGTGTGTCTGTGTTCCATCGCTAACTGACATCACCTGCACTGCGCCCGCGCTCTGAGTTAGCGCCTCGCTCCTCGGCCTTTGCGCCTTAAGACAGGTGTGCAGCGCCTGATTTAGCGCTCCAATCACCTCCAGGTGCGATAAAAGCCAAGTTTGCAGTCGGAGGCGATAATTAGCGCCAGGCGTTAAACTTTGCGCCCGGCCGATAATTGCGCCCCAAACTGGGCGATACCGAATTTCTCCCCCAATTTCCTTCCCACCATACTTTGATATTCCATCTATTTTTACTTTAAACAAATTAAGACGACTTTCAATGTTGGTGCGAGTCAATATCAATATTTTAATTGCATCTTCAGTTCTATAGGACATACCCATAATATTTCAAATTATGGATAGTTTTATACTATTCGCACCATTCACTCGAAAATAGATTATGACAGTCCACTCTCATTTGACTTTGGATGCTTACAGCCAGAAGAGAGGGGGAATTTGATTTCATCAGTTTGAACCAAAGTTCAAGGCACCAGATAGGAAAGGACAGTATTTTAATCAAGCGTGTCATGCCGTTCCTCACCCCAGCTATTAAACTGCTGCTGCTGTCGTGGGATACTGCTGCAGAACTGACAGTCTTAGGTCTCAAAGTTTGACAGATTTTAATCTGCCACTTCAGTTCAGTCTGAAAATGTTAGGTTGGATCTAGGAACTAGGATATAACATCCCACGGATGCTTCAAGGATCCATATTCTGTACTGCGTGACAGATGCGGCAGAAGAAATAGTTCAGAGGCTGATGGGTTGAAATAATACATCAATGGGAAATTAAAGTATATTTTGTTGTAAGAAAGTTTAATTGATTGATAGAAACTGTTCCAAGCTGACTTTTGAAGTTGTAAGAAGACAATTGCTCAAAGTATCTGTGAGCAGAAATGCTGACTCAGGCACAGAGCTGCTGCTGGAGTACGAACAGGCACCAGGAGAAATTTCCGAGGAGAATAAGACAGAAAACATAGCTGAAGGTTGGAAATATTTGCTGGTGTAGTTGGCCACAAAAGTAAATTCCAGATTATGCAGGAATCTACAAAATATTTCCAAATAGTTTTAAACAATCTTTATCCAGATGTTTGACTGCTGGTTTTGGCTCAGTTTAACTCGCTTCTGTTTGGCTAAATTCAAACATGGTTAATCTTTGTCTTGTTTAAAAAAAATAATTGTGAGAAACTGCACACATACAATGGTGCTTCTGAAAACAACCAATATGTTCAAAGTTCATCATAGCTTTACTGTACTTGCTTGGGACTTTGGGACCAACACACAGGAAAATACAAGTCAAGCTAGTAAAGGCTCTGATTCAGTCATTTATAAAATGCGAACTATTGGGATTATGATCATTGCTACCTGAATATTCTATGGGTTCATCAAAGTAACTAAAGAGAGAAGCTCTTCTACTGTTCATACATTGAATATTAACCTATTTTCTCATACCAAAATGCACTTTGCAGACTTCACCTGTAATATCCTACGCTAAACACTTACTTAAAATGAACCACTGATCTTAGTTAGACCTGCAGTGTATGCGTGGGTATTTCAGCTGAGTATATAGATCACAATATGCCGGTTGCAGAAATACTTGCAGTTTAATCACTGCACAATAGATTACATTTTTGTGTACCCAAAAAGCACATTGCAGAATGTACATTCATGCACTCTACAATATAGTGCTACATAGAATATACTACAGCTTAAAACTAGACTTGTAGCCCTACATATAAATTGGAATTGGATATATAAAAAATTGATATGTGGATGTTGATGGTTTTTGACAGATAAACTCTAATTTTTTGTTCTGCACATGCCCAATAATAATAGAGAAAAATGTGAGTGCCACTCCTTGAACAGCTTGTTCTGAATGGGTTTAAATGTTTCTATCATTTCACAGTTGAAAAACAACCAACCTTTTAACCTGATGCAAAGTTGTACAGAAAAGGGAAATACCAGAGCTTAACAACATACCTGTCCTAAGATTTCTTTACTTTTGGTCAGTAATGCATCAAGATTCAAAATGAATCAATCATGAAAGTCCTGCATTCTTTGCGCTATTATCAATCATGTAGCCTCAGTTAGCATCTTGAACAATCATGTTACTTTCAAATATTAAAGCGAATAGACTAGATATATGAACAGCCAGTATGGAATGACCAGTGAAAGAGGTAAACCACTTTCATTATATAATATAGCTGCAGGCAACCGCAATAGAAAAAGATTAAAATGCACCTCCGAATCATTGCATCAAAAATTGACACTCATCAAAACAGTCTTTATTGCAGTAAAATTCCATTTGTTAAATCTTTCTTCAAACTTTTAATTTTCATGAAATCTTAATTAAATATATTTTCAAGTGATGTAATGATCCCGTTGGTAATCAGTTTTATCAGCACACTGCTGTCAGTATTAAGAACATGTTTGCACCTTACAGGAAAATTATCATAAAAACACCGACTATATGAAACAACATAGTGCTTTTTTTTTGCTTTATGCTAAAATAGATTTCCTTTGCAGCAAGTAATACAGTTTTATATTCAAATTAGCAGATGGTAAAGATTTTTTTATCAGGCAATCATATGCAGTAATAAAACTGCAATCTTTGTCCTTGGCTGCCTTGAGGAAAAAGGAACTGTTTTGTCGCATCTGTTAGTACTTCCATCTGGTGCCAGATATGAGACTTTGATTGAAAAGCCACTATAAAAAAATAAGCTTTGTATATTGTGTAAGCCTGACAATCTATTCGCGAAGTGGAATGAATTATTAAGCAAAGGAGACTTGTGTATCTAAGGAGCAAGCAGAATACAGATTTTCAAATTATTTAGCATATAAGAAATCACAGAACAAGAGAATACCATTAGGCCTGTCAAGCCCATTCCTTCCACAGACTAAATATAGTCCATTCAACTATCTATACAAGTCTTCTATCTCCTAAGGAAAGGCGTAGAATTTCTCCCAAAAGTAAATCAAGAAATTCTCAAGAATATCATTCTAACCTTACATCACATATATTTTTTAATCAACAAGATATTAATTAAGGGAGTATATTCTATAGACTCACTATTCTGGGTAAAAATCCTTCTTATCTCAAACCTTGCAATAGGCATCTTAACTTTATACTCAATTTCTCCAGTGTTCAGTTCTATGGGGGAGAAATTCAGTATTGCCCCATTTGGGACGCAATTATCGGCCGGGCGCAAAGATTAGCGCCTGGCGCTAATTATCGCCTCCGACTGCAAACTTGACTTTTATCGCCCCTGTAGGTGATTGGAGCGCTAAATCAGGCACTACACATCTGTCTTAAGGCGCAAAGGCCGAGGAGCGAGGCGCTAACTCAGAGCGCTGGTGAAGCTCATGTGATGTCAGTCAGCAATGGAACACAGACACAATGGCGCCGGCCAGTTCTTAAAGGGGAGGGTCAATCTTGCTCTCCATCCACATCCTGCTCATTGCAGCCTTGAATCTCGGCCTGGAGAGACCTGTACATCAAATTTGCTGGAAAGAACAATGGAGAGAACCAGGGAAAGGGCTCAGAGTGCAGCCCCCAGAGTCTCTTCTAAATCGATACAAGGAAGGGCAAATCAAAATGAACCTGCAAAGTGCTGCTCAGTACCCAAAACGCCTTCACACAGCGTTGAATCTCTCCAGAAGTCTCTCTCTCTCTCTCTTTCAGAATGCGTGGTTCAAAAATGTCACCAACAAAAAAAGGCAGGAAGCGGTCGCCTTTAAATAGCGCTCCCCCAGTCCCTTCCTGACTGCTAAACGCTCCCCTCAACCTGTCGTTGCTAGCGGCAGGCGGTAAGGCAGGGGGCACCACTCAATATCCGCTCTGGGGCGCTATCGGGGCGTTGCGCACTCGACTGATGTCACGATCAGCCGGCGCAGGAGATCGTGGCGGTAGTGTTTAGCGCCGCCGCAAAATGTCTAGTTAATTTCAGGAGCGGCACAAACATTGCCGCGCCCAGTGCTAGTTGCTTTGCACCCCATTAGCGCCCTCTTAAGGCACTAACAGGAGGCGCAACCAACTGAATTTTTCCCCCTATGAGTCTCTCTTCATAACTTAGAATTCTTAATCCCAGAATCACACTTGCCAATTTAAACCCATTGCAATTCATCATTGGCTGTTCATCTCTAACATCTTCCAGTTCTGATAAAAGGTCATCGAGCAGAAACGATGGGCTGAATTTTAGCACACAAAAACGGGTGGGTTGTGTTCGGGTCAGATATTAAAATTTTTTAAATCTGTACCATGCCTCCAACCCATCCACTTCCGGGTTTTTTGGAGGTGGGACAAGGGACGGGAAGCCAACCCATCCCCAGGAGGCAGGTTGGCAATTTAAATATTTTAATGAGGTTGGTAGCCTCTGATTTAGCCTGCTTCACAGGGCCTCAGGAAACCCGGCAGAGGAAGGGAGGCGAGGACAGCTTTGGGGAGAAGGTAAGAGCCTTCTCAGCACTTCTTGTGGGCCTGGAAGAGCAGGAGTGCTTCCCCCAGCCCCCAAGCTCCCCCTCATCAGACCCTCCCATACAACGGCCCCCAGGGTCAGGGATCGGCCCAACCCCCCCCCACCCCCCCACCGGCATCGGACCCCCCCCGGGATCGGACCCCCCCCCCCACACCGGCATCGGACCCCCCCCCCCCCGGGATCGGACCCCCACAGGATCGGGAATTGGACCTGACCCCGGGATCGGGAATTGGACACCAGCCTCGGATCGGACCCTCGCTGGGGTCAGGGATCGAACACCACAGGGATCGGACACTCCCCTCAGGGTCTGGGATCGGACCCCCCCAGGAATCGGAACGCCCCAGGGTTGGGATCAGACCTCCTCCCGGGATTGGACACCCCCAAGATTGGAGCCCCCCCCTCTTCCCCGGGGTCGGGAATCGGAGCGGCCCCAGGATCGGACAACCCCTGGGATCGGAGCCACACCTGTTATCGGACCCACCATGGGGTTTGGGATCAAACACCCCCAGGATCGGGCCCCCTCCTGGGATCGAACACCTCCTGGGTCAGGAATCTCAGGTACCCTCAGGGTCGGGGAACAGATCTCCCCAGGATCAGACACCCTGTGATCAGATCCCTGCCCCACCCCCCAGGGTCTGGATCAGACCTCCCCCAGGGTTGGACATCCCCTCGGGGTCGGAAATTGGACCCCCCACCCCGGCGTCTTGCATCGGATCTACCTGGTTCTGCAGTTTGCTCCGGAGCATTCCCCACCTGACTGGGAGCCAAGCCTGCCAATCAGGCTGACTTCCGAGCGGGGAGCCTGTCAATGACAGAAGACGCACACTGTGAGGTTAAAACTCCACAACATGCAGGGAATCCCGGACTTTCGGGTTTCCCGTCCAAAACTCCACCCCCCGCGTACGTAACACGCCCCTGTTAACATCCAGGCTGTTAACTCTGTTTCTCTCTCCACAGATGCTGTCTGACCTGCTGAGTGTTTCTAGCATTTTATGTTTTATTTCAGATTCTCAGCATCCGCAGTATTTTACTTTTCTTTTACCTTATACTTATTTACATTAATACCATCTGCGAGTCCTTGATCCACCTGCTTAATTAGTTCAGATCCCATTGAATATCCATCGTTGGGGGAAGAATTCAGTTGGTTAGCGCCTCCAGTTAGCACCTGACGGGGGCGCTAATGGGGCGCTGATGCAGTAGCGCCAGGGCGAGGCGAATCCAGTGATGCACGCCAAATCCGGCCCAACAGCGACAGGGAGAGCTGGCGTGAAGCAGGCGGATGCCGGCTCCAATAATGCTACTTAAAGGGATCATGAGTAATGAATCGCAGCTCTCAGAAACAGTGCTGTTTCGCTGCTCCCTTGTCAGTTTGACATTGTGCACCAGTTTAATTCAGTCATTTAAAGGTTGTTTAGTATCAGGAGTGTTGTGGCTACTAACAATTAGTTACATTTATTCTCACATATCAAAGTGCTACGTTTGGTTACATTAATGGGGGCTGTACTGACAGTCGACCTCGGCCTCCAGGATCTACGGCGGAGGGAGCAAAGGCTGCAAGAAAGATTGGAACATGTGCCCAGAGGGAGGAGGAGGGCCATGAGGGCTCACAACAGGAGGCCTTACCCTCTGAGGGTATTCCGAGAGCACTTCTCCTACCTCCAATTAAGCGAGGAGCAATATATTAGAAGGTTCCGCTTCAGTGAGGAGGTGATCACGGAACTCTGCCATCTCCTGCAACCAGACGTTGAGCCTCAGATCAGGGTGACCACAGCTCTCTCAGTCGCAGTCAAGGTCACCGTCACTCTCAATTTCTTCGCCAGCGGATCCTTCCAGTTTGCAACAGGAGACATAGCTAACATCTCGCAGTTCGCCGTCCATCGCTGCATCCGGGAGGTCACTGAGGTTCTCTACAGTAGGAGAAGGGACTACATTGGCTTCCCGATCACCAGAGAGAAGCAGAACGAATGTGCATGTGGCTTTGCCAGGATAGTGGGATTCCTCATGGTGCAGGGCTCCATTGACTGTACCCACATGGCTTTGTGGGCACCGCATAACAATCCTGAGATCTTCCGTAACTGCAAAGGCTACCACTCACTTAATGTGCAGTTGGTGTGCGACCACACACGGCAAATCCTGACCATCAATGCCCACTATCCTGGCAGCAGCCACAATGCCTTCATCCTGTGCCAGACCGGTGTGCCAGATCTATTCCAGCCACCACGTCAAGCTCGAGGCTGGCTGCTCGGAGACAAGGGTTATCCGCTCTCCACCTGGCTCATGACTCCCCTCCGCAACCCCAACACTCCTGCCCAGCACTCATATAATGAGAGCCATGCCGCCACCAGGAACATCATCGAGCAGACCATCGGGGTGCTCAAGCAACAGTTCCGCTGCCTTGACAGCTCGGGAGGAGCCCTCCAGTACTCGGCTGAGCTGATGTCACTTTTCAAATAACAACAGAAAATGCTGGAAACACCCAGCAGGTCAGGCAGCATCGTGGAGAAAGAAACAGAGTTAACGTTTCAGGTTGATGAATGGTCACAGACCTGAAACGTTAACTCTGTTTCTTTCTCCTCGATGCTGCCTGACCTGCTGAGTGTTTCCAGCATTTTCTGTTGTTATTTCAGATTTCCAGCATCCGCAGTATTTTACTATTGTGTGGGTGTCACTTTTCGTCGTTAACTGCTGCATGCTGCACAACTTGGCCATTATGAGGGCGCAGCCATTGCCACCAAGCATAACTCCACTACCTCAGGAGGAAGAGGAGGAGGAGGAGGAAGAAGAGGAGCAGGAGGAACAGGAGGACGAACAGCAGCAATGGAGGAGGCAGCCACTCAATCGGCGTTCTTCAAGGTCGGGCTGTGACCGCCTCATCAGACTTCGTTTCCAGTGACTTCGAGTCCTCATTCCGGTTGCTGAGCACGTCGCCATCATTCCATCACTTTGTGATTCCATACCACACACCAAATCTGCAACATTCCAGTAATAAATTTATCAAAAACCATTAACCACATATATACAACAATATTGACTAATCACCCTTGTGCAAACCCTTGCCTCCCCTCTTTACAGTCCCCTTTCCTAATCTAGTGCTCCTACGTAGTGTCTCCCCAGTATCTACAGCAGGGCTGCTGAGTGTCAGTGCCAGAGACTTCAGATGGCCTTGCAGGACGCCCTCGACCAGCTCTGGGCCTGGAAGGCCCAGCTGTAGACTGCACCACCTCAGGCTGGGCGGCGGCAGTCTGGGCTGGCTGGATGACCGGCAGCGACAAGTACAATGGCGGAGTGGCAGTGGTGGGATCAGGAATGCTGTCATCCTGAGAGAGAACAGCAGGTTCCTACTCCACTGACCCACTCCCACTCCCCTGGGGCAGCGCTTCAGCATCCCTACCAATCTGCTGGAGCACAGATTGCTGGCCTGCTGCGACACCGTGAAATCCCCAGTGGACTGTGGTGGACCCAGCGACGATGGCAGCAGTCAGAGCTTGCATGGCATCAAGCTGAGACTGCATGAGAGCAGTCTGAGACTCGATGGCAGCAACCATTGGCTGCATTACAGCACTGAGATGTT
Organism: Squalus acanthias; assembly: GCA_030390025.1. Lineage (NCBI taxonomy): Eukaryota > Metazoa > Chordata > Chondrichthyes > Squaliformes > Squalidae > Squalus > Squalus acanthias. The sequence continues at coordinate 105,465,104 of CM059428.1, forward strand.
GCGTCACTTCCGCCTGTGCTGCAATGGAAGCTGCCACATCACCCATGACACGCGTCATGAGGTCTGGATCCGCACAGTCTCTCTGGGAGTCCACTATCCTCTGCACAGTGGAAATGATGGGCTCCATGGTGTGCACAGAGCTCTGTGCAATGTTGGAGGCTGACATCTCCATGCTACTTACCATTGCCGACAGGCTCTCGGGCACCCTTGCCATTGCACCTATCATCTCGAAGTGCATGGCCATCACCCCTCTTATGAACGCCTCCCCATCGAGGTCCTCATCCGAGTCCTGTGCAGCAGAACTCGCACGCAAACTTGCCCTCCGGGGAGATGGCCCCCGAGCTACCCTTTCCCCCTGGCCTTGCTGCAGCCCGCTCGGCCCCGGTGCATCACCCAGCGCAGACCCCTCTACTAAACTTGCCTCTAAAGATCGCGTAGTGCCAGTATCTGAGGTGGTGCCTGCGGGTGAGAGATGCAGTGACGTGATGCTTTGCTCCTCCTCTTCTCCTTCCTCACTCTCACTGGGAGGCTCAGGGACAGGCTGGTCATCTGGTTGCTGATTATCTGAAAGCATAAAGGCACAAGACTCGTGTGAAGGTGAGGGCAGGGGGGGCAGGAATGGAGCAAGGAATGCAGACATTCTCAAGAGATGGAAAGTGAGAAAGGTTTGTGGTGTGAGGGGGAAGTGTGATGAAAGAAGGAAAGAGGCTGAAGATACCGTTTTTGCCCCCAACGGGATCGACGTCATCGACGGCCACGGCGCCCACCACCTGCTGCCCAATGAATTGCAGCACTCGCTCCTCCAGGTCTGAAAGCTGCTGGAGCTGCGCATCACCCCCGCCTGTTCTCTGCTGCTCCCTCCTATTGTGGGCCATCTTGGCCTGCAAGAGAAACAAATGTGTTTGAGTCAGAGTCCAGCTATGTGTTTGGGAGATATGCCTGCCGTCGTTGAATAGCTGTGATTGTAGGCAAGGCATGAGATGTGGATGTGAATTTGAGTAGGTGAAGATGTTTGGTGGGTGAGTGTTGGCGGTGTGGTGGTTTGCGCAGTGTGCACAGACTGAGGTTTAGATGCTGGTATGTAGGAGCTGTTGAAGCATGTACTCACCTTGACCACCCGACTGAGGTCGTTGAATTTCTTGTAGCACGGTGTCAGGCTGTGTTCCACCAGACTACTGGCCGAGACCTCCTGGGCCACTTCCCTCCACATTGCCCTGAACACCTGAGGCGATGGCCTCCTTCCAGTGGCTGGGAACAGCATTGCCCTCCTTCGCTCCACTCCAGCCACCAATGCCTCCAAAGCCACGTCTGTGAACCGACGAGCTCTGTCGCTGGGAGTGGTAACAGCCATAGCCATCAGGGGATTCACTTGCTCGCAGGTCACCTCAAAGCCAGCAATGGTGAAAATGAACATCTGCACAATGATGCAACCTCCCCTTTAAGAGCTGGAAGGAACCTGCGAAGGATCATTGCTGAATTGCACCTGAAATTCATTAGCGCTCTGCTGGTAGCGTCCCTGTAGCGCCCCACTGATGTTATCAGTGCTTGATTTAGCGCCTCACTTCCTTCCTGGGATGCTAACACCCAATTTAGTGGAAGTTCAGAATCTTTAGTGCCTGGAGCTAAATTTTCAAAATTTCAAAAGTTAGCGCCCCAAACGAGGCGATACCCAATTTCACCCCCCAATTATTTCTTTGCGCAATGAGACTTAATTTTGCATGCAGTCTGAAGCATTAGCGCCTGGCGCTAATTCTCAAACTTTTCAAAAGTTACCGCCCAGAATCTTTTATATTTGTCACATGGTCTCCATGCTCCTTCGATGAACATTGATAGTATCCTATTAGTGCTCTCATGCCTTTTCCCTCATTAAGGATACTAAGTTATCTGGTCTATAATCCTCCATTTTTGAATATTGGGATGGCGTTTTCTGTTCCCCAGTTCTCAGGTGCTGATCTCAGTGTTTATGGAACTCCTTAAAACAATAACTAGAGCCTCACCTATTTCCTGGAGGTTTCCAAGATGTATGACGTCTGATTTAGGTACCCTGTAGATTTTAATTTCTCAGGTTTTTTCACAACATCTTTTTTACTGATGTCCACATACATTAAATCAGGAATGTATCCATTGTCTGCATTGGTGAAGACTGGAGTGAAGAACTCATTAATGTCTACCATTTCTTGATCCTCTATAATATTACTACCACACCTAACCCTTAAAGGATCTATTTAGTCTTTTTTTTAACCTTCTACCTGTCACATACATAACAGAGAACTTTTCTATATTGCCCTTGCTGTATACTAATTGTCATTCTATTGCTCTCTTACCTGTTCTAACACTCATTTTAGTTAACCTCAACTGATTTGCCCATGAGCCAATTGTTTCCAAATATATGTTTCTAACTATTTCTGCTTCATGTTTAGGTTATATTTGATTCATCAACTATGGGCTTGGGCTTGCCACATTCTCTTCTCATAGGGATATAATTCCTTCTTACAGCTTTTAAAGTGGTTGAGAATATTCCATTTTTCTTCTGTTGTTTAATTTTTTTGTTCAACTTTCCACTCAATCCTCCCCAGACTCTTCCACGAGCTCCAGAGTTTGCCTGGCTAATGCCTTGCAGAACTGTGTTGTGCTTTTTGACTTATCCTTAACTTTGATTTCAAATCCTCTCTGCCTCTCTACCTCTCTCTCCTCCTTTAAGATGCTCCTTAAAACCTACCTCTTTGACCTGCCCTTCTTTGGTTCAGTGTCAATTTGTTTGTCTGATTATGCTCCTGTGAAGCATCATGGGACATTTTACTACGTTAAAGTGCAACATAAATGAAGGAGTTGTTGTTGTTGGATACAAGAATGTAACTTCACTTCATATAATTAAGCTAAAAAAGCATCTAGAAAAAGCAAAAAAGGTTGATAAGAGAGAAGATTATGCTCAATAGGAATTTTGTACTATAAAACAAATGCTAAAAATCCTTGAATCAAGAAAATTTGCTCATCAGATGTTGCTTCTGTGAAGTAACTGCACCTGGCATTATATAGCTTTCCATGTGCTTTATTGCACTAGGTTGCTCTTGTGCACTTCCTAGCAGCTGGTTCAGAGCAGGATTAATAAAGGCCTGGCATTAGGTCACTTCCCTGCCAACTTGACTGATTAAGTGCAGAGCCCAGGAAGACCAGAGAAAAAAATGACAAAAAGTAAATTGAAAAAGGATCAATAAAAATACAAATATTGCCCTTTCCAAAAAACCTCCTAAGTATTTTACTGCAAGAAAGCCACAATATTTTATTTACTCCAATCAGATTAAATACCATGAAAGGCTACCTGCTCCAGGTATCTGAGCAGCCTTCTTAGGCAGTCCTCCATAACATTGGAACAATGTTTAGAAGAATGAGAGGGGATCTTATTGAAACATATAAGATTCTTAAGGGGCTTGACAGGGTAGATGCAGAGAGGATGTTTCCCCTCGTGGGGGAATCTAGAACCAGGGGGCAAAATTTCAGAATAAGGGGGCACCCTTTTAAATCGGAAATGAGGAGGAATTTCTTCTCTCAGAGGGTCGTGAATGTTTGGAATTCTCTTCCCCAGAGAGCTGTGGAGGCTGGGTCATTGAATATATTTAAGGTGGAGATAGACAGATTTTTGAAATGTAAGGGAGTCAAGGGTTATGGGGAGCGGGCAGGAAAGTGGAGTTGAGGCCAAGATCAGATCAGCCATGATCTTATTGAATGGCGGAGCAGGCTCGAGGGGCCAAATGACCTACTCCTGCTCCTACGTCTTATGTTCTTATGTAATTAAGATGCTGGCTACTCACTTCTAAGTAAACATGAAATGTTGGATTTGTGCATTACACTTTATGACCTTACTATACTTGGTATTTTTTTCATCAAAATGAGTAGCCACGGGGAAACTTTCCAATCACATGTGAATGAGAAACTATATTACCAATTATAATTTCAGAATAGGAATCGGTTGACCTTTAAATGACCCACGCCTTACAGTCTACTTACAGAAGCAAGCTTTGAATCCATGATTAATAGGCGGGCTACAATAATAATTACTGTGGAGAAGATTTTAACTATCAACCGCCGACAGGCCGGCCACTTGATCCCGCCGGTGGGAGGCCTGGTCCATTTGAGTGCAATTCACACCTTTCTCTTTAGCCTGATTCAGCGCTGGGAATTTCCTCGGGGCTTCTCCCGCTTCGCCACTGTAACTTCAACGTAAACGGGGTTTCTGCTGAACTTCTGCCAAAGTTACGGCAGTGGAGCGGGAGAAGCCCCGAGGAAATTCCCAGTGCAGGTGTCAGGCTCACCTTTTCGGAGCAGCAGCACGCTGATATCAGCGTCCGATGACAATGTGGGGTGGGTTTCGCCACTGTAGGGACTGGGCACCTGCCCCATTATTTAAAGGACCCCATCCCTAAAATTTGGCACAGTGTCATGGCAAAGTGAAAGTGGCAGGAGAACAATCTGTCCCACTGCACTTCCAGTGGCATAACAGTGCTATGGGATTTCTCCTTTCCGTATCTGCTTGCAGAACACTGCAGAGGGGCAGCATCAAGTTATACCGCTCTGCTTGCACAGCACTTTAGTCAGGGGAGGACACAATTCTACACATGCGTATTTAAACACACATCATAGAATCTTACATCACAGAAGGAGCCCATTCGGCCCATCGTGCCTGTGCCAGCCCTTTGAAAGAGCGATCCAATTAGTCCCACTCCCCGTGCTCTTTCCTTTTCAAGTATATATTGAATTCCCTTTTGAAAGTTACTATTGAATCTTCTTCCACCACCCTTTCAGGCAATGCATTTCAGATCATAACAAATTGCTACATAAAACAAATTGCTCTCATCACCCCTCTGCAGAGCTCTTGTCACTGGCCTCTGACTGCTGGAGACGTTGCTAATGTTAGAAAAGAGTAAATGCAGTTGATCTCCTGTGGAATTGTTCATGTAGTCTAGGGCATGGGCTGCAGTTGTATTGTTTAGATACTAACCTTGCTAATGCTTTTAAGGCCACTGCCCAGGTAGCGCTTATGGGAAAGTGGCTTGAATAGATCTTGAGGTCAATTAGACGTTAATTATTGTTGCTAGATGTTTCTCTATGTTACCAGCTGTTTGGCTCCCCCCGCCCCTCCCCCCCCCCCCCCCTTATTATCTCCACTTCTCCAGGTTATCTCAAGGTCAGAAGAAACTGCATGAAATATAACCAGGTTTATTTACTCCTTTCTGTATACATTTTAAAGTTATTCAGTTGTGATTTGTTGCTTTATACAAAGTGTGACGGATATTACCAAAACTTTTATGTAGATAGATTAGAATGGTCCAGTGTACTACCTCCGTGCCTTTAAAATTTAAATTTTAAAGATTAAAAAATTGACTTTGTATCAATTAGCTTGTAGCTCATCTAAATTATTTCACACCTGATGTAAAATGCCAAACTGAAGGTGGGTTGGCTACAGTTGTACTGGGTTCCATTGCTGCAAAACAGAAACTGCTTTGCAATGACACAAAATGTAGTCTAAGGTCTGGATTAGGCTTGGACTTTCTTGGACCCATCAGAAGCGTGGAGAAGTAGGATATCTGCCTGACAGCGCCAACGACATTTTCCTGGGGGTGGGGTGGGAAACGGGTGTAGACATTAATTTAATATGCAGGGTGTGTTTAAAGCAGACATCCCACTCCTGGCTAGCAAGGTAGGGAATGGTTTAGCTGCAGCACTTAAAGGGATACTGCAACTTACAGATACAGAAGCACAGAAAATTGTCTGAGAGAGAGAGCAAAAGCACAAAAAGAGGATTCAAGAGCAGCAGGAGGAGCAGCTAAAACTCCGAGGTGGAGAAATTCAGTTTCGCCCCATTTGGGGCGCAATTATCGGCCGGGCGCAAAGATTAGCGCCTGGCGCTAATTATCGCCACCGACTGCAAACTTGACTTTTATCGCCCCTGGAGGTGAGTGGAGCGCTAAATCAGGCGCCTCACACCTGTCTTAAGGCGCAAAGGCCGAGGAGCGAGGCGCTACCTCAGAGCGCTGGCGAAGCTCATGTGATGTCAGTCAGCAACGGAACACAGACACAATGGCGCCGGCCAGTTCTTAAAGGGGATGGTTGATCTTGCTTTCCATCCACATCCTGCTCATTGCAGCCTTGAATCTCGGCCTGGAGAGACCTGCACATCAAATGTGCTGGAAAGAACAATGGAGAGTACCAGGCAAAGTGCTCAGAGTGCAGCCCCCACAGTCTCTTCTAAATCGATACAAGGAAGGGCAAATCAAAATGAACCTGCAAAGTGCTGCTCAGTACCCAAAACGCCTTCACACAGCGTTGAATCTCTCCAGATGACTCTCTCCCTCTCTCTCAGAATGCGTGTTTCAAAAATGGCACCAACAATAAAAGGCAGGAGGCGGTTGCCTTTAAATAGCGCTCCCCCAGTCCCTTCATGACTGCAAAACGCTCCCCTCAACATGTCGTTGCTAGCGTCAGGCGGTAAGGCAGGGGGCGCCACTCAATATCCGCTCCGGGGCGATACCGGGGCGTTGCGCACTCGACTGATGTCACGATTTGTCGGCGTAGGAGATTGTGGCGGTAGTGTTTAGTGCCGCCGCAAAGTGTCTAGTTAATTTCGCGAGCGGCGCAAACATCGCCGCGCCTGGGCACTAGATGATTTGTGCCCCATTAGCGACCTCTTAAGGCGCTAACGGGAGGTGCAACCAACTGAATTTTCCCCCCCAAGACTCTCTGAAATTTCCATGAAGTTAACACAGGCAGAGATAAGGACAAGGAGAGACAGTCTCTTTGGCACACAAGACAGGAAACCCAGAAAAGGGTGGAGGGAGGTAACTCAGGCAGTTAGTGTCACCTCAACCACCTCATGAATGTCAATACAGTCAGTGCTAGTAACATTGTAATGACAGCTGGCAGCTGTCCTTCATTCTGCCAGTGCATTTCACACTTCTTTCAGCCTTAACCTGTCACATTAACACCACCTCTTGCCTTGAATATCTCTTAATGTCTCTTAATGTCTCTTAATCTCTCCTTTTGTTCTTTCATCCCCTCCCCCTTTTCCCAGCTTTATCCTTGCCTTAAATCTATTTGATTTCCTGCTGTTTCCAGTTCTGATGAAAGGTCTCGACCTGAAACGTTAACTCTGTTTCTCTCTCCACGGATGCTGCCTCGCCTGCTGAGTTTTTCCAGCGTTTTCTGTTGTTATTTCGGATTTCCAGCATCTGCAGTATTTTGCTATCGTATTGTAATGACCTCATTTGGTAGGTAATTCAAGCCACAAGTATCCATGCAGATCCTGAAATAATATTGGAAGCATAATTCATCTCCATACTGTCCATGTCCACACAGTGTAACAAAAGAGATGAATTAGACAGTTAATGAAGCAGTCCATGGCCTGTGTGCAACAAGACCTGGACGATGTTCAGCCTTGGGCTGATAAGTGGCAGGTAACATTCGCGCCACAGAAGTGCCAGGCAATGACTATCTCCAACAAGCAAGAGTCTAACCACCTCCCCTTGACATTCAACGGCATTGCCATCGCCGAATCCCCCACCATCAACATCCTGGGGGTCACCATTGACCAGAAACTTAACTGGACCAGCCACATAAATACAGTGGCAACAAGAGCAGGTCAGAGGCTAGGTATTCTGCGGCGAGTGTCTCACCTCCTGACTCCCCAAAGCCTTTCACCATCTACAAGGCACAAGTAAGGAGTGTGATGGAATACTTGAAGGGATAATTACAAGTCCTAGCCCTTTTCGAGCTACCCCAGATCAGACGTATTCCCCAGACGTTCACCTTCAACTAAAGTTAGCGGTAGCCGAATCCTATAAGACGCTTAATTGGGTCTAAAGGTTCAGACTATCTCTCCCTAAAGGAAAGGAATGACCTGAAGATGTTACCATCCTCCGGATAGCACTTTTAACAAGTTTAACTAGACTGTAACCTTCCGGATATTATGAGGGTCCGGAACCCCCCCCCCACAGAATTCTGCAACTCCTCACAAAAGAGTGTACAAAAATTGAGTTCATGAGGTTGATACAAAATTACTCTGTGAGATAATTCTAAAAATATATAGATTTATTAAAGAACCGACATTCAGCTAACAGTTGTTGATTCAATCGCAACTTTAACAGTTCAAAATACAAATAGCTTACATTTCTTATCAGAGATCCTTATTCTCAAATCTTAACTTCGTTACATTTCCACACTTCTACTTATTTCTTACTCCAGAATATCCACCAAAATCAAATACCTTGATTACCCGAGACTCAAAGAGTTGTAGGCCTACAGAGTGGTTCTGAAGGCGAGAATCACTCTGCCCCTTCCAGCGACTTCTGATTTCTCATTTGAAAAGCTCTATTTTTATACCTTTTTTTAGTGGTATATCCTTTGAAGTTTTCTGCTGATGTAAGCTAATTATCTCTAGCCATACCTCTGTTGACTTCTTTCTATTCTTACTGTTAATTCAGCTGTTAGCTTTCAGAATTCTGTCTCTGTATAGGTGTTTCAAAACTTATCATATAAAATAGTTATTACAGATTTATCTCTTTGATGCCATTCTTTCGAAGGTCTTCAATTCAATTCTTAATATTGGCTTAACTGCTTGTATTTCAGACTTCTCATCTCCTTGTATTCTAAGTTCAACACATAAACAATGTGATTGCTTGGTACGTCTATTGATGTAACATTTACAAAGTCTCCTGTTTGTACCTTTTACAATTTGTAAATCAAAAACACTTCAACCAGGGTGTTTGTTTTCCTATGTGAGAAGTTGCACAACACCAGGTTATAGTCCAACAGCTTTATTTGAAATCACAAGCTTTCGGAGCGCTGCTCACCTTCACCTGATGAAGGAGCAGCGCTCTGAAAGCTTGTGATTTCAAATAAAGCTGTTGGACTATAACCTGGTGTTGTGCGACTTCTCATATTTGTCCACCCCAGTCCAACACCGGCATCTCCACATCATGGCTACTTTGTTTTCCTAGCCATCTTAGTTGGTTATATATATAATCATGTTTCCTGTTTCATTTGATGTTACTTTTACAAAGGCACATGGTTTTTTAATGTTCTGTATCCTGTTCGACGTGTTAGTTTTTAACACTTTACTTGGGCATTGCTATTGTGTTGGTTCCAAACTACAGACACCTTGGAACCAATTCTTTGCTTCTTCAATGAGGCCATTGTGTCAGTGTCAATAACCAATCTTTATCTCAAAAGCCTGTATGGTGTTTACAGCTTTATGTTAACACTTCATCTTATCTCAGAAGCCTGTATTTTTGTTTACGGCTTGTGTCGTTGAGGCTTTTAGATTTTTAACCCCAGTTTGTCATATTTTAATAAAGTCTGAATTCTGTTCATAAGATGGTGTATTTTTCTGAAATATGGCTATTCAATTACATACTCTCCACTTGCAGCTCCAACAGCACTCAAGAAGCTCAACACCATCCAAGACAAAGCAGCTCGCTTGATTGGCACCCCATCCACCACCTTAAACATTCACTCCCTCCACCACCATGGCTGCAGTGTGTACCATCTACAAGACGCACTGAAGCAACTCGCCAAGGTTTCTTCGGCAGCACCTCCCAAATCCGTGATCTCTTCCACCTAGAAGGACAAGGGCAGCAGGCACATGGGAACACCACCACCTCCAAGTTCCCCTCCAAGTCACACACCATCCTGACTTAGAAGTATATCGTCGATCCTTCATCGTCGCTGGGTCAAAATCCTGGAACTCCCTCCCTAACAGCACTATGGGAGTACCTTCACCACAAGGACTGCAGCAGTTCAAGAAGGCAGCTCACCACCACCTTCTCAAGGGCAATTAGGGATGGGCAATAAATGCTGGCCTTGCCAGCGACGCCCACATCCCATAAACGAATTAAAACAACAACATTCCTCTCCAACCCACCAACCACCACCCATCATATATTCCCCTTCTACTATTCCACTGTTCCTTATTCCACTTCCTGAGGTCAAGGATGTAGTGTTTGAGTGAAAAGTGAAGACCTTATTGCATGACCAGAATCTGGAAGCATTATCACAATTGAATCACAGCAGAAACCTTTGGAAATTTCAATCGTTAATTAATCAAGCCTTCTAAATCTTTATGTTCTTTGCAAAGGGAAAGGTGGCACAAAATCAGCAACATCGAACTGCCATGGGTGGACCAATGACTACTGACATGAATCTGTCATTCATGACTTATGAAATAATACTGAGTGGCCTGCGGGTGGCGCTGTCCAGGGAGAGTATAAATACTCGGGCACGGGCCCAGCTTGCGCAGGACATTCTTAACCAGAACTAGTGAAGGACACAACTAGACCTCCAAGTTGTAAAACAGTTGATTAAAGCTTTGTTTAACGCTTAGACCAAGCGCCTAGTAGTTTTCTTACGTCAATTTAATCAACTGAACCTGCTCCACGCTCTGAGTGGTTTTGGAAACAGACGGCTACGACTCAAATGGTAGAAGGGAACCAGACGTAGTAATTAATCCATCATGGAGAAACTACTCCAACTCGCCCGTCTTGACCTGGACCCGAATTCACCTACAACTGCTAAGGTATGGAAACACTGGTATCGTACCTTCAGCCACTTCCTCAGGGCGTGTGGTGAGAATGTTCCTGATAAGTTAGAGATACTTGCCAATTATGTATCTCCTTATGTGTTTGACTATATCGAAGACTGTATAGACTATGACTCCGCTATCCGAATACTACAGCAACTATATGTTAAGGCCCCAAACGAAATTTTTGCTCAGCATCTACTGGCCACAACTCAACAACAACCCGGGGTATCACTTGACGAATTCCTTCAAAAGCTTCGCAGGCTCAGCAAAGATTGTAATCTCAAGGCTGTCTCAGCTGAGCAGTACCAGGAGGAGTTAATTCGTGATTCTTTTATTAATGGAATTGTGTCTCCCTTCATACGCCAGCGTCTGTTGGAGAATAAAACCCTCGAGTTACAAGCTGCCTATGACCAGGCATATTCTCTGGACTTGGCAAAAAAAAATGCAGATGCCTATCTTTTACCACATGCACGGACTGCTGCTATCACTTTTAGTGACTCCTCCGATAAGCCTCAGGCAGAAGCCCTCACTGATGACGACTCTATCCTAGCTGATGACGACCCTATCCTAGCGGTATCTTGGCAATCTAAAAGGAAGTGTTTCTTCTGTGGAGGTGCATTTCACTATAGGAAATTTTGTCCTGCTCGTAATGCAACCTGCAATCATTGCAGTAAGAAAGGCCACTTCTCGAAAGTATGTCAGTCAAGAGCTTCTTCTAGGGTTACAGCTGCTATCTATAAAACTGCTCCCCCCGAGAGCCACTACTAATGTTACAGCTGTCATCTATAAAACTGCTCCTCCCCCAAGAGCCACTACTAATGTTACAGCTGTCAAGGATAAAACTGCCCCTCCTCCCATCACAGCTGTTTTCCCCCAAAGCCTGTCCCATGCAGCCACGAAGGTTTCGGTAAATGGACACATTTTGAGTGCATTAATCGACTCATGCAGCTCTGACAGCTTCATCAGTGAGCAGGCTGTCAGTAAGTTAAAACTGCGTATTTACGCCTCGGACAGGGAAATTGCAATGGCTCTGACGACACTGACCACCAACTCTTCCGGCTTTTGTCTTGTTGACCTTATTCTCAATGGCCGCACTTATTTCTCTACCCGGCCCGGGGTGCTCAAAAACCTATGCAGTGATGTACTCCTGGGACAGGATTTCCAGAAACAACGCAAAAGACTCACTTTCGAGTTTGGAGGATCAAAGCCGGAGCTTACTATTTCCAAAGTACCGTTTTGTGCACTTTCGGCGGCTTCGCTCAATGAGCTCTCCTTGTTTGCCAATCTTTCTCCCTGATGTAAGCCCATAGCCACTAAATCACGACGTTTCAGCCAAGATGACCTATCCTTTATCGAGGCAGAGATCTCTCGCCTTCTAGCTGACAGTATCATTGAGCCATGTTCATCTTCCTGGCGGGCTCAAGTCGTCATTGTTAAAAATCCTCTGAAGCAACACAAGAAACGTCTTTGCATCGATTACTCGCAAACTATTAAACAGTATACCGACCTGGATGCCTACCCACTACCACGCATCGATGACATGGTCAATAACCTTGCTAACTACAAGGTATTTTCAACTTTTGACTTAAAGAGCGCATACTATCAAGTACCGTTAAAGGACTCTGACAAAAAGTATACGGCCTTTGAGGCCAATGGTCAGCTTTACCAGTTTTGTCGCCTTCCATTTGGGGTCACCAATGGAGTGGCCGTCTTTCAACGGGCAATGGATAGCCTAGTCAAACAGGAGAACTTAACGGACACTTTTCCATATCTGGATAATATCACCATTGCTGATCATGACCAGAAGGAGCATGATGCCAACCTCCAGAAATTTCTTGACGTTCTCCGTCGTCGCAACTTAACCTTAAATGAGTCCAAATCTATGAAATCAGTACCATCAGTCAACATCCTTGGCTACTGGGTGGGCAATGGTGTCATCAAACTGGATCCGGAGCGACTTCGTCCGCTTCAGGAGCTCCCTCCTCCTACGAATCTCAGCTCTCTTCGTCGGGCCCTCAGCATGTTCGCCTATTATGCGAAGTGGACACCTCACTTTTCTGACAAGATCCAGCCCCTGCTTCACGCAAAGTCATTTCCGTTGGAGGTGAGGGCTATTTCAGCTTTCAACCTCCTCAAGCAACAACTGGAAAAAGCCGCGCTTCATTCCATCGATGAAAATCTCCCTTTCGTGGTCGAGTGCGATGCATTGGAGGTGGCAATCTCGGCTACCTTGAATCAAGGCGGTCGACCCGTTGCATTTCTGTCCAGAACTTTGCAGGGTAGCGAGCTCCATTATCCTCCTGTCGAGAAGGAGGCTATGGCTATCATCGAAGCAGTACGTAAATGGAATCATTTTCTCGCTCGTCGCCATTTCACGCTCATAACCGATCAGCGCTCTGTGGCCTTTATGCTGGATAACCGGAAACTCACTAAGTCAAGAATAACAAAATACAGCTCTGGAGGATGGAATTGGCCGCCTTTGGCTACACCATACAGTATCAACCCGGCAAGGAGAATGTGGCCCCGGATACCCTCACGCGTGCATTCTGCTCTTCCATGTCAACTTCGACTTTTGCGGATCTTCATACTGACTTATGCCAACCTGGCGTTACCCATATGTTGCACTTTGTGCGATCTAAAAATCTCCCATTTTCTACGGAAGACGTGAAAAGAACATGCTCCACTTGTAGAATTTGCATGGAATTAAAACTGCAATTCTTCCGTCCATCGGATGGCTCACTCATACACGCTACACAGCCTATGCAGCGACTCAGCATTGACTTTAAAGGGCCATTGCCTTCTTCAACGCGAAACACCTACTTGCTTACTATGGTGGACGAATATTCACGCTTTCCCTTTGCTTTCCCCTGTCCCAATATGCTTACTTCCACAGTGATCAAATGCCTCGATCAGGTCTTTTCCCTTTGCGGTACGGCCAATTTCATCCACTCTGATCGGGGTCCCTCCTTCATGTCAAGCGAACTCAAAAATTATCTTTCCCAACGGGGAATCGCCACAAGTAAAATGACACACTATCATCCTATTGGAAACGGACAGGTTGAGAGATACAACGCTATCATTTGGAACGCTGTTCGTCTTACACTGAGGTCACACAATCTATCAGACCAGCAGTGGGAAACTATAATCCCTGACGCGTTGCATTCCATCAGGTCTCTTCTTTCTACATCCATCAATGTTACTCCTCACGAACGATTCTTCGGGTTGCAGCGTCGCTCCACTCATGGGACGTCCCTACCATCATGGTTGGCAGCTCCTGGCTCCGTGCTGCTCCGAAGATTCGTCCGATCCTCCAAGAGTGATCCCCTTGTCGACGAGGTGGAACTAACGGATGTCAATCCTACATACGTGTACGTGCGGTACCCTGATGGCCGGGAGTCCACAGTTTCACTTCGGGATCTGGCTCCCTGCCCAACCGGTCCCACGGACCCAATCGATAGAGAGATCCGTATTAACGACGCCGATACTCCGCGCTCCTCCGAGGATGACGCCCCACCCGGGACATCAAGGGAGCTGCCAGCTACTCTGCTGGATCAACCCGGGGAACAGAGCGCTCCCCGCGGGATGGCCACCCGAAGCCAGGACGCCGGTCAATCACCGGCTACTGAGCAGGATGAAGCCAGCTCTGCGCCGGTGTGGACCCGCACCTGGAGTCACGATCTCCCCAGTCCCCCTCAGGTCGATCGAGGCGACACGGGCTCTGCCAGCCCGCCGGTACGAACCAAGTGACCTAGGGACCAAGACACGATCTGAGGAGACGTGCCTTCCAGCCACAAACGGAGATCCAAACGACTGCGGCTATTCGTAGTCCGATTAATCCGATAAAAGGAAGTCGCCGGACTTCCAATCCTTCAGGCGGGAAGAATGACATGAATCTGTCATTCATGACTTATGAAATAATACTGAGTGGCCTGCGGGTGGCGCTGTCCAGGGAGAGTATAAATACTCGTGCACGGGCCCAGCTTGCGCAGGACATTCTTAACCGGAACTAGTGAAGGACACAACTAGACCTCCATGTTGTAAGACAGTTGATTAAAGCTTTGTTTAACGCTTAGACCAAGTGCCTAGTAGTTTTCTTACGCCAACCACCATCAGGTCTTTAAGTAGTTAAGACAGAGGAAGCTCCGCAACTCCTCTGCCGAAACACCGGGGAGGCAGTGACAAATGGAGAAGTAGGAGAACTGTCAGGTTCAGGTTGTTAACAGAATAGATCATCCATACTACTCTGAGTGGTTACAGTCTTTGGACATTCTGATTAATTGAAAGGCCTCCTATCATTACTCAGTCACTTCTCAGTACTCAGTATGTAAGTATAATATTTCAGCAGGAAACTTTCTGAACAGGTGCTTCTTCAGCCAATATAACCTTCACTGGAGGGAGAGTAGAACTTCTTAAAATGAATGACCTTTGTGTCCTCAGAGGTGCTTAGAGAAAGAACTGATGAGTAGCTCGACAGCATCTCAACACCCATTCCTGCACCTGATTCACTCAGTCTGTCATGGCATTTTACTTATTCAAGCACCAGCCCAGATACACCCACTCAAGAGGATGTACATAGTGAGACAGAGGGTATGTCATGGGAGTGAAGTACTGAGCACTAGTGAGCAGAGAGAGAGAGAGAGAGGATGATGCAGCACCAGCCATCTCTCCCTGGACGGGGTTGGAGGCAGAAATCATTGCTCTTTGCTGAGAAGCCAGCCACCCAGATCTCAGGAGCCCTTCTTCAAAAGAACTATAATTTGGAAGCATAGATCTCATGCAAGCAGCAGAGGCAGACTTCTCCCAAGTATTGGAGATAATGGATCAGATGAAGGAGCCTACAATCCACATCTAAAATACAATGCAGGTGGTACATCGGGGTTTGCAGAACACCCTGGCACATGTGGCAGTCCAGGAGATTTCTGTGACAATAAGATGTCAGGAGGAGGTTCTACAGGTAACTGTTGCTTCTAGAATGGCAGCCACAACTGCTTCCATAGATTCCATTGAGTACCATAGCTCAGGGCTTTCACAGCTTAATTGGGACTATTCAGTCTGTTCAGGTGCCAACAGCTGATATATCACACTACTGCATTGGAGGGAAACGGTAGCCTTCTTACACACTGTGGATAGGAAATATTTACATAGGACCTCGTTGGTCTGTAGACCTTTTGGCATGGATAGCTATGGGCCAGGTGTTGCCTGTGTGCACAATGTTAGACTCTCCTGCTTCCATCCTTTCCTCCATGTCCTCATCAACCTCATTCTCAAACAATGGAACTCCAAGAGGGAAATCCATTGGGGGAGAAATTGGGTGAAGACGGGTGCGGGGATCGAGGTACGCGATTAACCCACACGTTCATTACATTGCAGGCAGCACGGTAAATTCATGCTGCCTGCTGCTTTACATGATTGCTGTGTGCAGCCAGCACTACATGCGCTGTTCATTGGTTGCACACATCAGCAGGGAGCTCGCTATCATGAGTGGCTAGTGCTACTTAAAGGCAGCCTGCACCTCTTAAAGGGGAGGTGCATTGTGGCTGCAAGAAGTGGTGGGAGTCATTTGAAAACTGAATCTGTGCTGTGATACTATAAGCAATGGCTGAACATACGAGACATTGAGCACCAAGGTTTTCAGACACTGCACTGAAGGTCTTGGTGGAAGAGGTGGAAAGAAGGAGAGACGTCCTGTATCTGCAGGGGGGCAGGAGGCCCTCTAGACACATGCTCAGGAGGCAGTGGGAAGAAATAGAGGTGGAGGTCAATGCTAAGAGTGTGGCTCCTAGAACACGGATGCAGTGCAGGAAGAAGTTTAACAATTTGACACGAGTTGTCAAGGTCAGTGAGTTCATCACCAAATGGCACATCTTACCAACTGCACCACTAGCCTCATCCCATGCTCAATTCACCACACCACTATCACCACCTACCAACAATCACTATCAATCAGTATTGAACCCTACAATTCTTATGCTTTATGTCACCCTCACACACTGTTGTAAGCCTAGCATCCACAACTCACAGCTTGCGCACACTGGCAACTTGGAAACGGTAGCATAATGGTTGTTACTGGACTAGCAATCCAGAGGCCTGGACTGATGATCCAGAGACGCGTAGTTCAAATCCCACCACGGCAGCTGGGGAATTTAAATTCAGTTGATTAAATAAATCTGGAATAAAAAGGTAGTATCAGTAATGGTAACCATGAAACTATCGGATTATTGTAAAAACCCATCTGGTTCACTAATGTTCTTTAGGGAAGGAAATCTGCCATCCTTACCTGGTCTGGCCTATATGTGACTCCAACCTACAGCAATGTGGTTAACTCTTAACTGCCCTCTGAAATGTTCTAGCAAGCCACTCAGTTGTACAAAATCTCTAATAAGAATAAAAACTGGGCTGACCACACAGCATTGACCTAGGCACCAGCTTCGGACATGATAATGGCACACCCAGCCCAGTCGACCCTGCAAAGTCCTCCTCACTAATATCTGGGGACTTACGCCAAATGTAGGAGAGCTGTCACACAGACTAGTCAAGCAGCAGCCTGACATAGTCATACTCACAGAATCATACGTTTCAGCCAATGTCCCAAACTCCTCCATCAAAATCCCCGGGTAGGTTCTGTCCCACCGGCAGGACAGACCCACCAGGGGTGGCGACAGAGTGGTATACAGTCGGGAGGGAGTGGCTCTGCAAGTCGTCAACATTGACTCTGGACCCCATGAAGTCTCATGGTATCAGGTCAAACATGGGCAAGGAAACCTCCTGCTGATTACTACCTACTGCCCTCCCTCAGCTGATGAATCAGTACTCCTCCATGTTGAACACCACTTGGAAGAAGCACTGAGGGTAGCAAGGGCACCGAATGTACTCTGGGTGGGGGACTTCAATGTCCAACGGGAGGAGGAGGCTCCATGAATATCCCATCCTCAATGATGGCGGAGCCCAACACGCGAGTGCAAAAGACAAGGCTGAAACGTTTGCAACCATCTTCAGCCAGAAGTGCCGAGTAGATGATCCATCTAGACCTGCTCTTGAGGTCCCCACCATCACAAAAGCCAGTCTTCAGCCAATTCGATTCACTCCATGGGATATCAAGAAACAGCTGAGTACACTGGATACAGCAAAGGCTATGGGCCCCGACATCACCCCGGCTTTCGTGCTGAAGACTTGTGCTCCAGAATTAGCCGTGCCTCTAGCCAAGCTATTCCAGTATAGCTACAACACTGAGATCTACCTGACAATGTGGAAACTGCCCAGGTATGTCCTGTCCACAAAAAGCAGGACAAATTCAATCTGGCCAATTACCGCTCCATCAGTCTACTCTCAATCATCAGCAAAGTGATGGAAGGTGTCATTGACAGTGCTATCAAGCGGCACTTACTCACCAATAACCAGCTCACCAATGCGCAGTTTGGGTTCCGCCAGGGCCACTCGGCTCCAGACCTCATTACAGCCTTGGTCCAAACATGGACAAAGGAGCTGAATTCTAGCGGTGAGGTGAGAGTGACTGCCCTTGACATCAAGGCAGCATTTGACCGAGTGTGGCATCTAGAAGCCCTAGTAAAATTGAAGTCAATGGGAATCGGGGGGAAAATGCTCCACTGGCTGGAGTCATACCTAGCACAAAGGAAGATGGTTGTGGTTGTTGGAGGTCAATCATCCCAGCTGCAGGAGTTCCTCAGGGCAGTATCCTAGGCTTCAGCTGCTTCATCAATGACCTTCCCTCCATCATAAGATCAGAAGTGAGGATGTTTGCTGATGATTGCGCAGTGTTCAGTTCCATTCGAACTCCTCAGATAATGCAGCAAGACCTGGACGACATTCAGGCAAGTCACACAAGTGGCAGGCAATGACTATCTCCAACAAGTGAGAGTCTAACCACTGCCCCTTGACATTCAACGGCATTACCATCACCACAATCTATTATAATCGATATAAAAATATAATGAGGCTAAAAATACCAGGCCCAGATGACATGCATCCCAGAATACTGGGAGAG
This sequence comes from Squalus acanthias, assembly GCA_030390025.1. Lineage (NCBI taxonomy): Eukaryota > Metazoa > Chordata > Chondrichthyes > Squaliformes > Squalidae > Squalus > Squalus acanthias. The sequence continues at coordinate 105,483,676 of CM059428.1, forward strand.
GTCAGGAAAGAGATAACAAAGCACAATCCATAATTTTCCAAAAGATATGGAATTGTTCCAGTTGTGCTAATCAGGGAGAGTCAGTATGGATTTATAAAGGGTAGGTCTGAGCTTGACTAATTTAATAGATTTTTTTGAACAAATCACAATGTGTAAATAATGGCCCGGATTTTCCGACCCTCACGGGTGTGTACGAGGTGTGTACGCACCCGTAGGGGCCTCGCAAGTGCCGGTTTCAGGCATGCGAAGTGCATGCGCTAAAAAACCGGCCCTTCCGATCTGTCAAGAATTCTCTTGACAGATCCTCTGCCTGCCCTGGAGAAGGGCCTCTGTGGGCAGAGAGTTCCGCTTTCTGCACGACCTCTGCCCGCTGAAAACCTTTAAAAATCTTACGCCTGGTAAAAGCAAGCGTAAGGCCTGCTTTTACCAGCATAAGAGTTTAAAAAAGTAAAAAAATAATTTTTTTTCACTCATTTATAATTTAAAAATACTTTTAAAAAAGGTAAGTTTATTTTTAGCCCCGTAAAAAACTTTAATTATTTTTTTCAAAAAATTAAAATTTTGTTTAAAATATTTAATTTAATGTAATTTTAACTAATTTTAAATACGTGATTTAATTTTTTTTTTAATGTTTAACTGTTTTTTTAATGTGATCCCCTTTTATGCAGAGGCTTGTCAAAAGTATGAAGGGGGATTCCCTTCTTTCATTGGTTCCCCATGGCCCATGTGACCCCAGGGATACCTGGGCCTCTGCGTGCGCGGAGCAGGAGAGGCCCAGGATCAGAAGTGTTGGGACCTACGGAGCAAGCAGGTAAGTTCGTAGATTTTTCCCGATCGGAGGCATCCGCCCGCAGGAAGCCTCTGATCGGAAAATCCGGCCCATCGGGAATGTGATAGATGCGATATATATGGACTTCCAGAAGACATTTGATAAGGTACCATATAAGAGACATATCATGAAAATGAAGGCGCATTGTATTAAAGAGAATATAGCAACATGGATAGAGAAATGGCAAGGGCATAGAAAGCAAAGAATAGAGGTAAATGGGTATTGTTTAGATTCGCAGGAAGTGGGTAGTGGTGTGTCCCATGGATCGTTGCTGGGACCTCTTTTGCTTTTTTATTTATATAAATGATTTGGACATGGGCAAAAGAGGAATAATATTGAAACTTGATGACAATACCAAATTATGGGCATAGCAAACTGTGAGGAAGAATGAAAGAAATTGCAGGAAGACACAGACAAGTTAGCAGAAAGAAAGAAAGAGCTTGCACAGCCTCTGGACATCTCAGTTTTTCACAACCAATGAATTACACAGTGCCTAGATAGATGTCAGATGCAACTTAATGCAGAGAACTGGGAAGTAGTACATCTTCAGAAAAAAAATAGTGGAAGGAATTATATCCTAAATGGTAAGATCCTTAACTGAGTGCAGAAAAAGGCAGAACTAGAGGTCCAGACTCATGCGGGAGACTTTGAATTTGTGCACAAAACAGGCACCAGGTGGCTGAGCTGACTGCATCACTCAGTATGACGTTTGAACCCTTTTCAGTTTACATAGAATTACATCGAATGTACAGCACAGAAACAGAATATTTGGCCCAACTGGTCTGTATCGGTGTTTATGGTCCATATGAGCCTCCTCCTACCATACTTCATCTAATCCTATCTTCCTAACCTTCTATTCCTTTCTCCCTCATGTGTTTATCTAGCTTCCCCTTAAATGTATCTATGCTATTCGCCTCAACTACGCTTTGTGTTTTTTTTATTCGTTCCTGGGATATGGGCGTTGCTGGCAAGGCCAACATTTATTGCCCATCCCTATTTGCCCTTGAGAAGGTGGTGGTGAGCCGCCTTCTTGAAATACTGCAGTCTGTGTGGTGAAGGTACTCCCACAGTGCTGTTAGGGAGGGAGTTCCAGGATTTTGACCCAGCAACGATGAAGGAATGGTGATATATTTCCAAGTCAGGATTGTGTGTAACTTGGAGGAGAACCTGCAGGTGATAGTGTTCCCATGTGCCTGCTGCCCTAGTCCTTCTAGGTGGTAGAGGTCGCCAGTTTGGGAGGTGCTGTCGAAGAAGCCTTGGCAAGTTGCTGCAATGCATCTTGTAGATGGTACACACTACAGCCATGATGAACTGGTGGTGGAGGGAGTGAAGGTTTAAGGTGGTGGATGGGGTGCCGATCAAGCGGGCTGCTTTGTCCTGGATGGTGTCAAGCTTCTTGAGTGTTGTTGGAGCTGCACTCATTCACGCAAGTGGAGAGTATTCCATCACACTCCTGACTTGTGCCTTGTAGATGGTGGAAAGACTTTGGGGAAGCAAGTTGCATATTCTAACCACTCTCTGAGTAAAGAAGTTTCTTCTGAATTCCCAAGTAGATTTATTGGTGGCTACCTTATATTTATGGTCCCTAGTTTTGGTCTCCCCCACAAGTGGAAACATCTTCTCTAGGTTAAATTTAACTTTGATGAGCAATCTATCAGCATGAATCGCGCTGGTAATTGGACATCTCGCCCATTGCAGGGGTGGGGGGGGGGAAGAGGGCTTTTGGGCAGGCCTGACATCAGTGCTGAAGTCTGTGTACTGGAAGGCAGAAATGTTGACTGCCTAGCTTCTCTGATAATGCTCTGGAGGCTTTAGTGGAGGAAGTAAAGAGAAGGGAGAATATCCTATTTTTATTAGATGGAGAAAGGTGCCCCACTACACTGCCAGAGAAGGATGGTCTGAGGTGACGGAATGTGTCAATGCAAACATTCAGCCCCTTGGACCTGGAAGCAAGACAAAGAAAAGTTCAGTGACCTGATCCGGAATGATAAGGCAAGACTTCCATGCGCAGTTTTGTTGCCATTGGCAACACAGCCCTGCGTCACTTGACTGGAACAGTATCAATGAAAATGTTGATTTGACGCAATTCACATCCCTCTCATCTAATCATTGCAACACCCTTCAGTGGCCCTCTTCCTGTTGCCTCTTCCTAATTCTGCCACTTCCTCTGCTTTCACTATTAATGTCCTCTCTTACACACACCTGATGCTTCTTCATAACACCAGACAAACTGTTCTACCCTCACACACAGATGTTCAGAATTCTTCAGCATGACAGTGAAGATTCACTATAATTCTATCAAGAATGAGAGGCTATACCTATGAAGAAAGGCTCAAAAATTTAAGCCTTTTTCACTGGAACAGAGAAGGTTAAGAGGGATTTATGAGAAGTTTCCAAATTTATGCAAGTTTTGAGCGAGTAAATAGTGAAGAATTGTTTCCACTGGTTGATGAATCAGTAACAAGGTGGCATGGACTGAGGATTATCACTAGAAAAGCAAAGATAGAAATTAGTAATGTTATGCACAAAGACTTAGAATAAGGAATACTTTACCACAAGTGGCTATTGAGGCAGAAACCATAACATCATTTAAAATGAGAAGTCGCACAACACCAGGTTATAGTCCAACAGATTTATTTAAAATTACAAGCTTTCGGAGCTATCCTGCCCCTTCTTCAGGCAAAGTTACACTGAGTGAATCTACAAAAGTTCATAGAATATAAACACAGATACTACAGAGATACAATCTTTCCTTACATCAAAGACACACCAAGAGCACAGCCAAGACAATGAGATGTGTCCCAGGGGGTCCAACGTGTCAAATCCTGCTGACTGCATCAGATCTCTCTCCATAGCCCTTCCTCTCTCTCCGTCTTTTTAGACACTGAGACAACGTATGAATGGACACTGCGCAACAATCGGCAGGCAGGATAGTTGCCTCCCAGTCGGGGAACACTTCAGCAGTCAAGGGCATTCAGCCTCGGATCTGCGGGTTAGCGTTCTCCAAGGCGGCCTTCGAGACACACGACAACGCAAAATTATCGAGCAGAAACTGATAGCCAAGTTCCGCACTCATGAGGACGGCCTCAATAGGGATATCGGGTTCATGTCACGCTACAGAACGTGACTTGACATCATTGTCTGTCTTTCCAGTTTTTTAAAAAACAAACACAAAAAAACAAACCCAAAAAACAAACCCCTAAAAAGACAGAGAGAGAGGAAGGGATATGGAGAGAGATCTGCTGCAGTCAGCAGGATTTGACACGTTGGACCCCCTGGGACACATCTCATTGTCTTGGCTGTGCTCTTGGTGTGTCTTTGATGTAAGGAAAGATTATATCTCTGTAGTATCTGTGTTTATATTCTATGAACTTTTGTAGATTCACTCAGTGTAACTTTGCCTGAAGAAGGGGCAGGATAGCTCCGAAAGCTTGTAATTTTAAATAAATCTGTTGGACTATAACCTGGTGTTGTGCGACTTCTCATTTTTGTCCACCCCAGTCCAACGCCGGCATCTCCGCATCATGATCATTTAAAATGATAGTGGATATGTATTTGAAAAGGAAGACTTTATAAAAGGATACAAGGAAATGGTAGTCCAATGGGATTAAAGTAGATAGTTCCAGTTGAAGAGCTAGCATTGGCACAGCTATGGTAGGCTGACTGACCTCCTGTGCTATATTTCCATTTCATGGAAATGTGATTTTCGTTGGGCTCCTAAAGGCACGTATAGTATTACTGTTAAAGTGCAGTTGTCACCCAGCAAAACTTGTTCCTTTCATTTACTAGATCTTTTGTATTGAAAGCCAAAGCATGCAAACCAGATCAAAGTAAATAAAGCTATGCAACTGGGACATTAGGACATTAGAATGTACTTGACATCCTAGAATCAAAGACTACGCACATGGAAAGCAACCTATGCTGCCTACTGTTCTGTCCACTTGATTATCCTAGGGCTGTGGATAGAAGTGATTTGGGCTATGAAGTAGCAAAATCAATTCAAATGCAAATGCTTTGAATTGAATTCACTACCCAAGGATAAACATAATATTAGAGATCATCTCTGTGGAGGAAGCTCTGAGTACAGAAAGTCATCACCTCTAGGATGAAGCTGTTGATTGAAATATGTTGAAATGTGACGATATGAATATTTGATTAAGCAATAGGTTGCTATCTGCTTGTGATCTGTCCAAGAAAAATATTAGAAGTATGTTCCTAATTTCTTATGACAGGAGGTCATTTATTTGCAGTCTGATTTCAGTGCAGTTACTGTATCAGCTGCCTGATAATCTCTGAAATGCAAGAGCTCTAAGATTGACTTGTAAATAATCTATGGTCAAAATTAGATCAAGTTTTCATTAATATATCTAAAACACACTAATATTCATGGATCATGTCAAGCAACTGGATAAACAGTTCTACAGGTGTAAGAGATACAGGCCTAGAAATTCGTTAGCCCCCGAAAATGGGTGCAGAGCTCGCACTGCGCGATCACCCCGCGCCCGTTCAAAGGAATGCAGCCAGCATGCGAACTTCGTGCTGGTTGCTGATTAGCATGATTGCAGCGTTCAGCACAGCACTGAACGCACTGCTGAGTGGCTGAACGCTCAGCAGGGGGCTCAAGTTCGTGCGCGGCTAACTCCAAATAAAACTAGCCTGCACTTCTTAAAGGCAGTCTGCACGTCTTAAAGGGGAGGTGCATTCTGCCTGCAGCAGCTCATTCAACTGGCTTGGGAAGAGCGTGACATGAGGAGAAAACAATTATGTCAAAACAGGGGAGAGCGGCGTGCCAAGGTTCTCCAATACAACACTGGAGGCCTTGGTGCAGGAGGTCAACTCAAGGAGAGAGGTGCTGTTTCCAAGGGGGCCAGGAGGCCCTCCAGGCAACAGTGTAAAGTCCAATGGGAGCAGATAGCCGTTGTGGTGAACGCCAGCAGTTTAGCTCTGAGGACCGGGATCCAGTGCCGAAAGAAGTTCAATGACCTCACACGAGTGATTAAGGTCAGTGAATTCATCTTCAAATGCCCTATCCCACCATCTGCACCACTAGCCTCACCTACTGCTCAATGCACCACACCACATCACTCACCGACCAACAATCTCTACCAAACACGACTCACACCTCACATTCATAGCTTTACCTCACCCTCACACACTTACCATTGCTGCAAGACTCATACCCACATCTCACAGCTTGCACCCTCTGCCAGCTATTCAACCATGACAGGCATATCACCCAAACACATTGTACCACAATCACTGACAAACTTCCCTTTCTCTTACAGGAAGAGGTGGCTCACAACTGGTGCCAGCAGGACCTAACCGGCAGGGGACAGGTGCGCCTGCATAACATCAACCCATAGAGGAGACGGTACAGGCCATTCTTTGGAGGGCATCACTGAGCCCATGGCCAGCGGCGGAGCTGGAAGAATACAAGATGCCAGTATCCTCATATGTAATCCTTCCTCTCACATCCCACTTCCCCCTCATCCGACAATCTCTTCTGATTTACAAGCTGTACATGGTGTAAGCATGCACCGTTTGCTTCCCCCCCAAACCCCCATCTCCACTCACCACAACCCTACCCATGCGTCTTTCTCATTTCAGAGACCCAAGAAATCCAGCCTGTCGAGCCAGTGGTACAAGAAGACGAGGGAGAGGAGAGTCATGATGAAGAAGAAGCACCATCACTCGATCTGACACTTACAGCCACCGGCTCAGATATTGGCACTGCGCAAAATTTAGAGGGTAGCTTAGAGGCGGGACCTGCTCACCGAGCAAGAGTGGGCTGCAGCCAGGCAGGGGGAAAGGGTAGCGCAGGTGTCAGCTCCCCGGAGTTCTGCCAGAAAGGACTCACATGAGGACTTCGATGGGGCGGCCTACAGAAGAACGTTGATGGGTATGCACAATGAAATGTTTGGTGCATTGGCAGGCCTGCCAGAAAGCTTGAATGCAATGTCAAGGAGCATGGAGGATTCTGGCACCAACCTGCACAGGGCTTTGCGCAGAGCTTGGAGCCCATGATTTCCAGCATGGAAGTGATGGCCAACTCCATTAGCAAACTTGTGGACCCAACCATGATGCAGCGTCTGATGGCCGATGTCTCAGCTTCCATTGCAGCACAAGCAGCTTCCACCCAACCTCTGTGTGCTGCAGTGGAAGCTCAGACTGCTGTCGTACAAGCTCAGACTGCTCTCCTGCAGGTTCAGCTTGTTGCTATCAAGCTCACACTGCTACCATTGTGGCTGCGTTTACCAGTGTGGAAAGGGGCTTGCAGGGTTTCACAGCAGTCCAGCAATCTGTCCTACAACAGATGGCTAGGCATGCTTAGGTGTCGCCCCGGGGGAATGGCAGTGGCTCCATGAAGCACAAACCTGCTGTCCACTCTCAGCATTCGTCCTCCCACCACTGCCACTCTGTCAGTGCCTTTGATGTTGCCTGTCAGCCAACCAGCCCAGACTGCTGCCCCCCATGCCGAGATGGTGCAGTCTGAAGCCAGGCCTACTAGGCTCAGAGCTGCTCGAGGTCATCCTGAAAGGCCATCTGCAGTCTCCTCCACTGAAAGTCAGCAGCCTTCCACCAGCCATGCTGCAGCCACTGGGGTAGCACTGTGTAGGAGCACTAGGACAGGCAAAGGCCCACTGAAGACAGGCACTAAGGGAATGCACAATGGTGATTAGTTGATTTTGTTATGTAGCATTGGATGGATTGATGTATAAAGTTGGATTGGAATGTTTCATTTGTGGTGGCTTTTATTTCAGCATTGTGGCCAAGAGGACGCTGTGATGGTCAGTAACAGAGGAAAGGTAAGGTATTGTTGAATGGGGAATTGGGGTGCGTTCACTGGTACCCCAGTTTGATGAGTCGATCAATGGCAGTCTGGGCAGAAAGGTGCTATCTGGGTTGCTTCCTCCCTTCCGCTTCCTCCTCGTCTGCTCCTCTTCTTCTGCCTCCTCCTCCTCCTCTTCCGCTTCCTCCTTCTCCTCCTCCTCCTCTTCTGCTTCCTCCTTCTCCTCCTCCTCCTCTTCCGCTTCCTCCTTCTCCTCCTCTTCCTCTTTCTCCTCCTCCTCAGCTGGTCGCATTATGTCTGGAGGCTCGCCCTGTGCCCTCATGATGGCGAGGTTGTGGAGCATGCAGCAGACCACAACGAATCTTGAGACACGCTTTGCTGAGTACTGCGGGGCTCCTCCAGAGTGGTCCAGGCAGCGGAAGTGTTGTTGAAGGATGCCAATGGTCTGCTCTATCAGATTCCATGTGGCAGCATAGCTCTCATTGTACGCATGCTGCCCACGTGTGGTTTGGGTTGTGGAGCGGTGTCATGAGCCAGGTGGTCAGCGGAAAGCCCTTATCGCCCAGTAGCCACACTCTGGTTTGTCGTGGTGGCTCAAAGACTGAGGGAACAGCGGACTGGCACAGAATAACAGCATCATGACTGCTGCCAGGATACCGGGCATTCACCATCATGATGTGCCGAGCAAGATCGTACACCAACTGTACATTCATTGAATGCTAACCTTAACGGTTGCAGTACATCTCAACATTTAGATGCGATGCCCGCAAAGCCATGTGCATGCAGTCATTGGCATCCTGCACCATGGGGAATCCGGCTATCCTGGCAAAGCGACGTGCACGCTCCGCCTGCTTCTCTCTGGTCAGAGAGAAGACAACGAAATCCCCTCTCCTGGCATAATCTAACTTGATTGAATTTTTTGAGGAAGTAACAAGGAGTGTCGATGAGGGTAGTGCGTTTGATGTAGTCTACATGGATTTTAGCAAGGCTTTTGACAAGGCCCACATGGCAGACTTGTCAGAAAAGTAAAAGCCCATGCAATCCAAGGGAAAGTGGCAAGGTGGATCCAAAATTGGCTCAGCGGCAGGAAGCAAAGAGTCGGGTGTTTTTGTGACTGGAAGGCTGTTTCCAGTGGGGATCCGCAGAGCTCAGTACTAGGTCCCTTACTTTTTGTGGTATATATCGATGATTTAGACTTCAGCATAGGGGGTATGATTAAGAAGTTTGCAGATGTTACAAAAATTGGCTGTGTGGTTGATAGTGAGGAAGAAATCTGTAGACTGCAGGAAGATATCAATGGACTGGTCAGGTGAGCAGAAACGTGGCAAATGGAATTCAATCCGGAGAAGTGTGAGGTAATGCATTTGGGGAAGGCCAACAAGGCAAGGGAATACACAATAAATGGTAGGATACTGAGAAGTGTAGTGGAACAGAGGGACCTTGGAGTGCATGTCCACAGATCCCTGAAGGTAGCAGGACAGGTAGATAAGGCAGTTAAGAAGGCATACAGGATACTTTCCTTTATTAGCCGAGGCATAGAATATAAGAGCAGGGAAGTTATGCTAGGAGCTGTATAAAACACTAGTTAGGCCACAGCTAGAGTACTGCATATAGTTCTGGTCACCACATTACAGGAAAGATGTGAGTGCACTAGAGAGGGTACAGAGGAGATTTCCGAGAATGTTGCCGGGACTGGAGAATTTTAGCTATGAGGAAAGATTGGATAGGCTGGGGTTGTTTTCTTTGGAACAAAGTAGGCTGAGGGGAGACTTGATTGATCTGTCAAAACTTATGAGGGGCCTAGATAGAGTGGATAAGAAGGACATGGTTCCCTTTGCAGAGTGAGGTCAATAACTAGGGGCATAGATTTAAAGTAATTGGTAGAAGGATGAGAGGGGAGTTGAGGAGAAATGTTTTCACCCAAAGGGTGGTGGGGGTCTGGAACTCACTGCCTGAAAGGGTGGTAGAGGCAGAAACCCTCATCACATTTAAAAAGTACTTGGATAAGCATTGGAAGTGCCATAACCTACAAGGCTACGGACCAAGAGCTCAAAAGTGGGATTAGGCTGGATGGCTCTTTATCGGCTGGCACAGATACGATGGGCCAAATGGCCTCCTTCTGTGCCGTAAACTTCTGTGGCCGTGATTTCGCCTACCGAGGCATGTCCGGTGCGGCCGGGGTCAATAGCGGGGTGCGACCCGGCTGCTGGCTCCATCGTGCTCTGTGAAAAGATTTTACGTTGATTGGGCTTGTTAAGCTCGCCCAGCACGTTTCCCAGCCAATTGAAAGAAGCGGGTCTGATGAAGTCATTTGATGACACATCATCAGCTGGTTTCCTTAAAGGAACCATGCATAAATTGATTTTGACAGTTTTGCTGTCAGTGTTCTACAGCATTGAGGTGCTGCAAACACTGACAAGCACTACACAGAGGTGCACGGCTGCACCCAGGCTCTCCCATGACTCCCTCCATATGATTATGGAGGGAGTTACAGCACACAGGGAGGATCTCTTCCCTTCCGATGGGCGGAAGAGACCTCCCTAGAAGATCAACGCAGCCTGGTTGCACATTGCACAGGAGGACACAAGCAGGGATGTCGTTAGGAGGACCAGGCTGCAGTGGCACAAACCTTTCAATGATCCCAGTAGATCACGAAACGTTACTGCAAAGCCACACTCAACCTCATCCTGCTGTGCCACTCATCACATTCCCATCACTCTGCCTTCCCTACTCTGCTCCTGCACATCCTTACTCACACCAACTTACCTTGCACCTCCACCCATCCCTCTCTATCTACATTATCACTTCCCCATTTCACTAGCCACCCCTCACACTCACCCTCATCCTAGTCCAATCATACCAACTAACAACACACAAGGGCAGGCACTTGGGTGTTTTAGCTAATGTTCATGTGAAGTTTCTGTTAATGTGCTGTCAAACATTGAAATCTTTAATTTCAACACTTTGCGTTCTTGGACAGATTTGTGTGCACCTTTGGAAGTGGCTTAGTGAGTTACAGTGAATGGTGAGACATAACGGTACCCCCCACAATGCTGAGTGTGAAACGAATGGCTTGGACATTGTAGGGATGCTTTATGGTGTTGGTGTGGGGTGGTGCCAACCTGGTGCATCATGTGGCAGCCAGGGTGTACAGCGTCAAGTGAAGTAAATCTGGCTATGATGAGGCCATCCCTGGCCTCGCAGGCAGCAATGTGGTCGGGTGCTGATGCCCTGTGTCCTGTGCAGCATCAGTTGATTGCGGAGAAGGTTGGTGTTGTTGTTGGTGCTGCTGGTGTGCCTGGCGCTGCTGGTGTTGGGGCTGATCGTGGTGGGATTCTGAGGACCAAGGTGAAATAGTTTCAAGGGCACCGATTCTGATGTAATAGATGACAGAAGCAAATCTGTCAATGGTCAGAGAGGATTTTCCAATGAGGTGGCACTGGATAGAGAGTTTGCTCCAAACGCTCGCAAGCTGCATAAAGCTCAATGTGTCTTCCAAATGCAGTAAGCAACAGTTTCTGAGCTTGGAAAGTGAACAGTTGTGAGATGGGAGCTTTTATACCACTTTTGTAGCTGTCAAGTAATCAGATAAATCAATGCTGCATTCACTCACGACCTGCTGAGCTGACGTGATCCCCGAGCAGCATGTAACTCGTGGGGAAACACATAAAATTGAAAGGTAAGCTTAAAATACTATTTAAGTGCCTCTTAACAATCTCGCTAATGATTTAAATTGCCTCCCCCGCCGCTTGGTGTCAGGTCTGTTCAGCAATGTTAGACCCGACATCTGGGAGACTAGTGTGGAGGTGGGTTGACAGTGGGTTCCCTACCCACTGTCAAAAAAAAAATTCCCACCCGACCCGCCAACGATCGTGCCCGCTAACCCCCCGAAAAATTCCCCCCTATGATTCTATGAAAGAGCATCTGTCATCTCTCTTATGCAACTGTGAGATGTTACAGATGTCACCTGCTCCAGCCTGGAAGGATCCCGAGGCGAGGAAATTCAGGGCCACGATCACCTTCACAGCCACTGGCAGCGCTGTCTTTGCCCTGGAGTGAGGCTGCAGGTCTGGTTGCAAGAGATGGCAGAGTTCTGTGAGTATCTCCTTCGTAAATCGCAGACGCCTCACACACTGCTCCTGGCTCAGGCTGCAGTAAGAGAATTGCTCTCGGAAGACCCTAGGTGTGTAAGGCCTCCTGCTGAGAGCCCTTCTCCCCCTCCTCCTCCTCCCTCTGCGAGCAGCTTGTCCTCTTCTTCGCTGCCTCTGCTCCATCTCCCTGTCATGCTGCAGGCCAAGGGGATGACAACTAGAGCACCCATGACTGGGAGCAAGTGGTCTGACCAGAACCCCTGAAGTCAGAAGCAGGGTCTTCTCCTTGCAGCAACACTCCCTGCAACCTGACCAACTTTAAACAACTCTAGGAAGCTCCAAACAATTCCACAAACTTACACAGAGCCAATAGAAATTAATCAGCAACTAACCATAGAGTGGTAGCTGATCGCTTTAAATATCACTGGTGGCGGCTCCTTGCAGCTGCTAAACGCATGTTCAGCTGTGCGAGGTTAAGACAGGGCGTTAACTCCAGCATTGAGTACGAATATGGCAACATTGATGTCATATCAGCATTGCATGCTGATTGATGTCAGGCTCTGCCTACTCAACATACTTCCGGCACATGCTCCTAATGCCCGCCCTACTGCCCTCACCAAGATGCCGTCCGGTGCGGCACACTCCAGAAGAGTGCACGCGCGGTGCAGACGCCATTTTTGTCACAAAACGGCACCCGTAGCACCGAAAAATTGGGCACTACAAAGCCGAATTTGTAGCCCACAGCCCCTAACAAACAATAAAGGGAGATTTTTGAAATGTAAATTTTGTAGGATTATGTTTTTTCCTCTGTGAATATCTGTTGACTTTTAAAATAAAAGTGCTGATGGCATCATTAGAGGAACTGACTGAGAATGAACGCAGTGGCTTTGAAGAATACTGAAGTATCATACACAGTTAAAATGCTATGACTGCCAAAGACCTTGGGCCAATGACTCTGGCTGGAATTGTCTTATGCTCAGCAGTGTTTTGCACAATTAATGTTCAATTCAAAAAATTGCTTTGTAGCCATTCAATTTACTGTTAAACTAATTTACAGTTAGTAAATTAACTGCAGACATTTATTATTACTGTCCAAGTAGATAATTGGTAATTAATAAAATATTTAATAATTTAAGGAGCTGTATAAACTAAAAAGTTGCTATTTTATTTCACTTTTTGTGCACTAATCATGGTAGTATTAAGTACAATTTAATTGGGGTTTAATACCTCTTTTCTGTAATAGGTTACACTTAGACACAAATCTACCGTGAAGCTCTGCTATGGATGAACGTGCTGCAATTTATACAATGATGGGAGTACATTAACGATGATTACTCTGCAGTCATAGAGTTTTGGATGTGTAAGCAATCTGTAAATTTTACAAACCAGCTTCAATTTCAACTACATTGTGTACTTAAAGGGGCTGTCAAAATATTCAATAGATAGGTATGATACAACATCTAATTTTTTAATATTCGTTCATGGGATGTAGGCATCGCTGGCAAAGCCAGCATTTATTGCCCATCCCTAGTTGCCCTTGAGAAGGTGGTGGTGAGCCGCCTTCTTGAACCGCTGCAGTCCGTGTGGTGAAGGTACTTCCACAGTGCTGTTAGGGAGGGAGTTCCAGGATTTTGACCCAGTGACGATGAAGGATCGGCGATATACCTCTAAGTCAGGATGGTGTGTGATTGGAGGGGAACTTGGAGTGGTGGTGTTCCCATGCACCTGTGCCCTTGTCCTTCTAGGTGGTAGAGGCCGCGGGTTTGGGAGGTGCTGCCGAAGAAGCCTTGGCGAGTTGCTGCAGTGCATCTTGTAGATGGTACACACTGCAGCCACAGTACGCCGGTGGTGGAGGGAGTAAATGTTTAAGGTGGTGGACGGGGTGCCAATCAAGTGGGATGCTTTGTTCTGGATGGTGTCGAGCTTCTTGAGTGTTGTTGGAGCTGCACTCATCCAGGCAAGTGGAGAGTATTCCATCACACTCCTGACTTGTGCCTTGTAGATGGTGGAAAGGCTTTGGGGAGTCAGGAGGTGAGACACTTGCCGCAGAAAACCTAGCCTCTGACCTGCTCTTGTTGCCACAGTATTTGTGTGGCTGATCCAGTTAAGTTTCTGGTCAATGGTGACCCCCAGGATATTGACGGTGGGGGATTCAGCCATGGTCTCTAAGATTGAGTCCATCCGTTCAGCTGCCTCTGCCACTTCCCTTCCTTCCCTAGCCCACTGGGCCAAACTTCCTCTAAGGTTCCCTCCTGCCCTAGCCCTGAACTCACATCTTTCTCCAGTTTCTCTCTGATCTCCCCTCATGACTTCTCTGCACTCATCTTGTCCATGAGAACCACCTCCTGCTCCCTCGACCCTATTCCCACCAAACTGCTGACCACCCTACTTCCTTTTCTGGCTCCCATGTTAGCTGATATTGTTAACGGTTCTCTCTCCTCAGGTACTGTCCCCCTCTCCCTCAAATCTGCCGTCATCACCTCTCTCCTCAAAAAAACAAACCTTGATCCCTCCGTCCTTACAAACTACCGCCCCATCTCCAACCTCCCTTTCCTCTCCAAAGTCCTTGAACGTGTTATCACCTCCCAAATCTGTGCCCATCTTTCCCGCAATTCCATGTTTGAATCCCTCCAATCAGGTTTCCGCCCTTGCCACAGTACCGAAACGGCTCTCATCAAAGTCACAAATAACATCCTTTGTGACTTTGACAAAGGTAAACTATCCTTCCTCGTTCTTCTTGACTTGTCTGCAGCTTTTGACACGGTTGACCACTCCATCCTTCTCCAACGCCTCTTCACCGTCGTCCAGCTGGGTGGGACTGCACTCGCCTGGTTCCATTCTTATCTATCTAATCGTAGCCAGAGAATCACCTGCAACGGCTTCTCTACCCGCTCCCGCATCGTTACCTCTGGTGTCCCCCAAGGATCTATCCTTGGCCCCCTCCTATTTCTCATCTACATGTTGCCCCTTGGCGACATCATCCAAAAACACAGCATCAGTTTCCACATGTACGCTGACGACACCCAGCTCTACCTCACTACCTCTTTTCTCGACCCCTCCACGGTGTCTAAATGATCAGACTGCTTGTCCGACATACAGTTCTGGATGAGCAAAAATTTTCTCCAATTGAATATTGGGAAGACCGAAGCCATTGTTTTCGGTCCCCGCCACAAACTCCGTTCCCTAGCCATTGACTCCATCCCTCTCCCTAACATCTGTTTGAGGCTGAACCACACTGTTCGCAACCTTGGTGTCATATTTGACCCTGAAATCAGCTTTCGACCACATATCCGCAGTATAACAAAGACCGCCTACTTCCACCTCCGTAACATCGCCCGTCTCCACCCTTGCCTCAGCTCATCCGCTGCTGAAACCCTCATCCATGCCTTTATTACCTCTAGACTTGACTATTCCAAAGTACTCCTGGCTGGCCTCCCACATTCCACACAATGTAAACTTGAGGTCATCCAAAACTCAGCTGCCCGTGTCCTAACTCACACCAAGTCCTGTTCGCCCATCACCCCTGTGCTCGCTGACCTACATTGGCTCCCGGTTAAGCAACGCCTCGATTTCAAAATTTTCATCCTTGTTTTCAAATCCCTACATGGCCTCGCCCCTTCCTATCTCTGTAATCTCCTTCAGCCCCACACCCCCTGAGATATCTGCACTCCTCTAATTCTGCCCTCTTGAGCATCCCTGATTATAATCGCTCAACCTTTGGTGGCTGTGACTTCTGTTGCCTAGGCCCTAAGCTCTGTAATTCCCTGCCTAAACCTGTCCACCTCATTACCTCTCTTTCCTGCTTTAAGACGCTCCTTAAAACCTACCTCTTTGACCAAGCTTTTGATCATCTGCCCTAATTTATCCTTAAGTGGATCGGTGTCAAATTTTTTGTCTTAGAATACTCCTGTGCAGCGCCTTGGGACGTTTTACTACGTTAAAGGCGCTATATAAATACAAGTTGTTGTTGTTGTAATGCCGTTGAATGTCAAGGGGTGGTGGTTAGACTCTCGCTTGTTGGAGATAGTCATTGCCTGACACTTGTGTGGCGCGAATGTTATCTCCCACTTATCAGCCCAAGCCTGAATGTCGTCCAGGTCTTGCTGCATGTGGGCATGGACTGCTTCATTATCTGTGGAGTTGTGAATGGCACTGAACACTGTGCAGTCATCAGCGAACATCCCCACTTCTGATGGAGGGAAGGTCATTGATGAAGTAGCTGAAGATGGTTGGGCCTAGGACACTGCTCTGAGGAACTCCTGCAGCAATGTTCCGGGGCTGTGATGATTGACCACCAACCACCACAACCATCTTCCTTTGTGCTTGGTATGACTCCAGCCAGTGGAGAGTTTTCCCCACGATTCCCATTGACTTCAGTTTTACTAGGGCTCCTTGATGCCACACTCGGTCAAATGCTGCCTTGATGTCAAGGGCAGTCACTCTCACCTCACCTCTGGAATTCTGCTCCTTTGTCCATGTTTGGACCAAGGCTGTAATGAGGTCGGGAGCTGCGTGGTCCTGGCGGAACCCAAACTGGGCATCAGTGAGCAGGTTATTGGTGAGTAAGTGCCGCTAGATAGCGCTGTCGATGACAACTTCCATCACTTTGCTGATGATTGAGAGTAGACTGATGGGGTGGTAATTGGCCAGATTGGATTTGTCCTGCTTTTTGTGGACAGGACATACCTGGGAAGTTTTACCACATTGTCGGATAGTTGCCAGTGTTGTAGCTGTACTGGAACAGCTTGGCTTGAGGCACGGCTAGTTCTGGAGCACAAGTCTTCAACTCGATAGCCGGGATGTTGTCGGGGCCCATAGCCTTTGCTGTATCCAGTTTGCTCAGCCGTTTCTTGATGTCACGTGGAGTGAATCGAATTGGCTGAAGACTGGCTTCTGTGATGGTGGGGACCAATATGGATCATTCACTCGGCACTTCTGGCTGCAAATGCTCCAGCTTTGTCTTTTGCACTCACGTGCTGGGCTCCACCATCATTGAGGATGGCGATATTCATGGAGCCTCCTCCTCCTGTTAGTTGTTTAATGGTCCACCACCATTCACGACTGGATGTGGCAGGACTGCAGAGCTTTGATCTGATCTGTTGATTGTGGGATCGCTTAGCTCTGTCTATAGCATGCTGCTTCCGCTTTTTAGCATGCATGTGGTCCTGTGTTGCAGCTTCCCCAGGTTGGCACCTCATTTTTAGGTATGCCTGCTGCTGCTCCTGGCCTGCTCTTCTACACTCCTTATTGAACCAGGGTTGGTCCCCTGGCTTGTTGGTAATGGTAGAGTGAGGGATATGCCGGGCCATGAGGTTACAATTCTGCTGCTGCCTCACAGCGCCTCATGGATGCTCAGTTTTGAGCTGCTAGATCTGTTCTGAATCTATCCCATTGAGCATGGTGGTAGTGCCACACAACAGGATGGAGGGTGTCCTCAGTGTGAAGACAGGACTGTGCCGTGGTCACTGATACCAATGCATCTGTGACAGGTCGATTGGTGAGGACGAGGTCAAGTAGGTTTTTCCCTCACCACCTGCCCAGACTACATCCTTCAGGACTCGGCCAGCAGTGGTGCTACCGAGCCACTCTTGGTGATGGACATTGAAGTCCCCACCCAGAGTACATTCTGTGCCCTTGCTACTCTCAGTGCTTCTTCCAAGTGGTGTTCAACATGGAGGAGTACTGATTCATCAGCTGAGGGAGGGCGGTAGGTGGTAATCAGCAGGAGGTTTCTTTGCCCATGCTTGACCTGAAGCCGTGAGACTTCATGGGGTCCGGAGTCAATGTTAAGGACTCCCAGGGCCACTCCTCCCGACTGTGCCACCACCCCTGGTGGGTCTGTCCAGTGGGACAGGACATACCCAGGGATGGTGATGCAGGAGTTTGGGACATTGGCTGAAAGGTATGATTCTGTGAATACTACTATGTCAGGCTGTTGTTTGACTAGTCTGTGGGACAGCTCTTCCAATTTTGCCACAAGTCCCCGGATGTTGGTGAGGAGGACTTTGCAGGGTCGATGCCGGGTGGTCCGTCCGGTTTTATTATTATTGTTTTTCGGAGCGTTTTTTTTACAACTGAGTGGCTTGTTAGGCCATTACAGAGGACAGTTAAGAGTCAACCACATTGTTGTGGGTCTGGAGTCACATATAGGCCAGACCAGGTAAGGATGCTTAGATTTCTTTCCTATTGTGGTGGGATTTGACCTCACGTGTCCGGATCATTAGTCCAGGCCTCTGGATTCCTAGTCCAGTAACATAACCACTATGCTACCGTTCCCTTGATGATTTACTTGGCAAACTACTGACTGAAAGCAGCCGTCATGGAAATAAGGGTCCAGTGCATATAGGTGGGGCACATTTGCTAGAATACTTCAGAAAGGTAAAAGTGCAGTATAAAGGCCACCAGGCCAACTCACAGTGCTCCCTCCACAATATGGTTTTATATTTTATTTTGAAACAGTAATAGATTTTCTAGCATTGAGAAAATAATAATGTGGAAGAAGAAGTGGTGAAAAAAATTAAACAAAAAATATAGATAAACACTATTCATATTTTTTACGTAATAATAAATGCCAGTGGTTATCTTCAGTCCTGCATATATCAGTACAAAAAATATAGACTGCCTTCTGTTAAACATGGTAAGGAGGAATCACTACACAGTACAAAGATTCTCCAAAATCATCTCCTGAGAGGAACAGTACATCAGCCAGATTAGAAATGCACCACTGGGCCTGGCAGTGAGTCATACATACCAGGAAGGTGCTATATTTGATCCCTGGTCTGAGCTGATTAAGCTGATATCCACGAGGATGACAGTACTATGGGGGAGGCACAATTGACTAAATACCTTTTGGTTAAGGAGGGAAGAAAGCAGCCAGGTTTCCTGCTCCTAATTCCTATCCAGGGTGTGGTAGCCTAATGGTTATCCTCCCAGGACTGACAGCCCAAAGGTTGTGAGTTTAAATCCCATCATGGCAAGTTGTGAAATTGAATTGAATAAATCTGCCCCAACTAACGGCGCTTCACAGTGCCACCTTTAAAGTCCCTCTGGGGAATCCCACTGGGAGTCCGCTGTGCATATGCAATGAGCCGCAACTCAGGAAAATGGGCCAGGGCAGGGGTGGCAGCAGAGGGGCAGGAGAAAGTTCTGCCCACCAGAACTCTCCTTGTGAAGAATCCCCTCCTCGTGTCAGAAAGCTAGTTCCCAATGAGCCCCATACAGTAGAACCCAATCCTGTACTTGCTCGATATCTATAAGCGCATCATGGGCCTTCTTCTTGAACTGTTGCGGTCCTTATGGTGAAGATACTCCCACAATGGTGTTAGGGAATTCCAGGATATTTTCTCCAACAATGAAGAAAAGGCGATATATATCCAAGTCAATATGTTATGTGACTTGGAGGTCGACTTGGAGGTGATGGTGTTCCCAGGACATTTCTGCTCTTGTCTTTCTCAGTGATAGAGCTTGCAGGGGAAGAAGGTACGAGATACCAGTGTCATAACTGTACTAGAACAGATTAGCATGGGGAACAGCTAACTCTCATATGCAGGTCTTCATCATTACAGCTAGGATGTTATCAGGGTCCATAATCTTTGCTGTGCCCAATGCACTTTGCCATTTCTTAATGTCACGTGGTGTGAAGCAAATTAGCTGGACATTGGTATGTATGATGGTGAAGAGGCTGAGTCAGATTATCCACTTGGCACTTTTAGCTGAAGACATTTGTAAACATTGAAGCCTTGTCTTTTGCACTTGCATGCTGGGATCGGCCATGAATAAGGATGGGCAGGTCCATGGAGCCTTCTCCTCCTGTGAGTTGTCTGGTAGTCCATCACCATTTTTGACTGGATGTAGTAAGGCTACAGAACTTTGCTCTCATCCATTAGTTGTGGGACTGCTTACCTCTGTCTATAGTCTGCTGCTTTTGGTATTTAACCCTGTGTGGTAGCTTCACAAGGTTGGTGCCTCATTCTAAGGTATGCCTGATGCAGCTCATGGCAAACCCTTCTACATTCTGCATTGAACCAGGGTTGGTCTCCTGACTTGATGGTGATCAAGGAGTGGTATACAGTTCTCCTGCTGCTTATACTCCAAGTTTCTCTGAGGTTTTCACTGATCTTCCACCGAAGTTACAGCGGATGATCAAGTGAACCCACAGAAATTCAACGCCAAACTCTTGTCTCCACCATGAGGACACCCTCCCCCCTGTAGTGTGGCACCGTTCAAAATGTGATAAACTAAGAACAGATCTAATCGTGCAAATCTGGACTCTAAATCGGACAGTGCCTTTTGGATTAAAGTGAGTATGAAATTTCCATACATGCTACACGTAATTGCTTTAGAGATGTTTTGCTGTGTGTAATCTTGGTTATTTGTCTCAATGATTTCATTGACCTTATCTGAGATGAACTGCTTTGCTGCCAACATCTCCTGAGTGGACAACAGGGCTTTGCCCTGTTCATGAATCAGGTCACCACTCTGGTTGTTCAGTCTGGTCATCTAACCCTCTTATATATGCCTGAGGAATTGTGTCATAATAAGTCTCAATTATTCTCTGTAAACTGTTGCTCGAATACAGTAATGTATTAAGCCTTGCTTGTGCAGAATAAAGTTAAATCACTGCCCCCAATACAGGTCAACCTCGAATCATTTGGAACCAGGGTCATTCTGGGATCTTATAAAGCAGAGAAATCAGCTAGGGACCCATGCTCTGCACCCTCCGCCACCAATTGCATGTGTCAGAAGGAGCTGCCAGAGGCAGTCCCAGTGGGGACTGGGGGGAAATCCAGTCAGGATGGTGAGGCACTGGGACCCCAAATTTTGCAACATCCTTCGCCGCGATCCTGCCCAATTTTGGGCGGGATTGCAGAGGAGAATTCTCCCCTTATTGTCTGAGCTCACAGGGGAAGCATGATCACACGGGTAACATACAGAAGAACCACCAGCACTACTGGAGACATAGGCCGGAATTTTGCCTACCTGGGCGGGTCCAGAGCGGGCGGTGTCCGTGGCAAGTCGCAACCCTGCTGCTGGCTCCATCCCACTGTTGGAAATGAATTTACCTTAATGGGGCCTATTAAGCCCGCCCAGCGCGTTACCCGGCCCAATGAGATGGAGCGGGTCTAGTGATGTCATTCATGACGCGTTTTCAGCCAGGATCTTTAAAGGGACCGTGGCCACATTACATTTGAAGTTTAATCTAACATCATGCTGTCAGTGCATTACAGCATTGGAGAGCTGCAAACACTGACAATGGCTGCACAGAGGCAGAGGGCTACGCCCAGGTTCTCCGATGACTCCCTCCATATGCTTATGGAGGGAGTCAGAGCATGCAGGGAGGTCTCTTCCCTTCTGATGGGCGGAAGAGACCTACCCAGGACACCAAGACAGCCTGGTTGCAGATTGCAGAGGAGGTCACAAGCAGGGATGTGTTTAGGAGGACCTGGGTGCAGTGCCGGAAACATTTCAATGATCTCATTAGATCAGAAAACGTTAGTACAATTGAAGGAAGCGGGTCTGATGATGGGTCGGCTACTCAATGACAGACACGCCTGGGGGAAAGGCGCGTGGGGGCCTGACCCGCTGTCAAAAATAACAACTTTCCCACCCGACCCGCCACCGATCGCGCCCGCTACCACCCCGGAAAATTCCAGCCATAGTACAGCATAATTTTGTCGCTGCAGGAGAGAAGATGAGACAAGTGGGAAAAAAAATTACTCCACTTGTAATTTAATTTTATTTTAAAAAGATAAATAAGACTATTCAAAATTTAACACTGTAAACTAAAGGCCAGTTGGCATGTAACTCTTGATTATATCTGTAGAAAACTACAATTGACTTTCTTGAAAAGTGTTGGGGAAGAAATTTGGTTGGTTAGCGCCTCCCGTTAGTGCCTGGGGGGCGCTAAGGGGTTAGCAACCGGGCGCCGTGAATGCAGCGACGCCCGCGAACTTCAGTGCTGGTTTAGCGTTGGCACTAACTCTTACCGCCTGGGCCTCGAGCGCCTCGCAGATCGTGATGTCATAAAGTGCGCAGCGCCCCGTTATCGCCCCGGATGTGAAATTGCCTCCCGCCCCCTGCTCTATCGCCAGGTGTCAGCAACGGCAGGAAGAGGAGGCGTTGTCAACTCAGCTGGCCGCTTGGGGAGCACTAATTAAAGAGAATGGTTTTCAGGTAGGCCAAACTTTATTATTTGCCCCAGTCTGGTGCCTGCTCAAAGTTTTTGGTGTTTCATTGCTACAAGATGTCCAAGCCCTCCACTTTGTGAGAGTGTTTGGGGCTGTAATGGCAGTCGCACAGGTGGCCTGGTAACGCAGAACTGCCGACAAGTATGTTGTGAACCATCATTGGCCCTTCTCTTTAAGCGAGGGAAGCATCCTCCGATGCCGATTTCTTTGCACTCCACATTGTTCAGCGCTCTGCTGCTACCGCCCCGCTCTCAGACTTTAGCGCCCTAAGAAAAGTGGTTAGTGCTTGATTTAGCGCTCCACTTCCCTCTCGGAGCGCTAAAGCTGAATTTCCTGGCCGGAGAGAATCATTAGTGCCTGGCGCTACTTTTTCTACTTTTCAAAAGTTAGCGCCCCAATTGGGGCGATACGGAATTTCTAGCCTGTTGTCTCTACAAGGAAATGGCACATAAACTACAGTAGAAATCAAAACTCCGCTAACAATCCTGCCAGGTTATCCAGGTCTGAAAGGAGACAGATTGACTACATCCCTGACAGGTGATGAACTAGTGTAATCGTTAAATTGACAAGACAGCCAACCCACTTATCCAACTACGCAGCTGAAGACTAAATGGCCGATCTTGTAAGGTTGGTGAACTAGAACTGGGAATGGCTAGCTGCCAGTGCAAGGTTAGATGGAAGTGCTCTGAGTTAACTGTCTGCAATTTTCTGGGCAGTCAGCTTGTTTGAATAATTAGTCAACTATTACAGGCCAGGCCATCGAAACAGTATTGTGCCCTTTTCATATGGGTGGGGAGGTCGGGCAAAAGCTACTCGAACTGCCATTTCTTGGCTGGGAAATGCAATATACTAAGAATTGGGCACACTGGTCATACCCGATCACATAACCCATGCTCCCTGCTAGCAAGGTTCTCTGCCCTAAACAAAGCCTCGTAAAGTTCTGAGTCGTTCCTCAGAATTGATACAAAAAATAGAGCTTGCATTTATACGCCTTCTTTCACATCCCAGGGCGCGTCACAGCCAATTAAGTACTTTGAAGTGTAGTCACAATTGTTTAGTGGGTAAAAGCAGCACTCAGCAAGGTCCCACAAACAGCAATGAGAGAATTGACTGGTTAATCTGTTTTTTGACATTGGGTGAGGAATAAATGTTTGCCAGGACACCATGAGAACTCCCCTGCTCTTCTTCAAATAGTGCCATGGGATCTTTGACAGCCACGTGAACAGGCAGATGGAGCCTCGGTTTAAGATCTCATCTGAAAGTTGACATCTCCAACAGTGCAGCACTCCCACAGTACTGCACTCACGTGTCACCTTAGATTATGTGCTCAAGTCCTGCATGGAGCTTAAACCCATCATCCTTTGCCTCAGAGGTGAAAGTGCTACAAAAAAAACTAATCCTGCCAAAAAGATAAGAAAACATTTACATATTACCTGAACACATACAAGGTATGAATTTCAAGCCCACAAATGGTTAAAATTAACAGTAATATACAGGAAAAGATCATGTAGTTCGATAAAAGAAAGGTTTTTAAGTGCTGACATGGGAGATCAACAGTAAGTGTCCAGATCAATAGACAAATAAGCCATTAGTCTGGTTTGTTTGATGTCAGATTTCACCTGACCCACCCACCACAGTAGGTTACTATCCATCCAGAGCATGATGGAAAATATTGAATTTTTTTTATCACTGACCATACTTAAAAGATAGTCTATTAAGTGTAATCCATCAAAAAATCAATATGATTTTTTGTGAAGTACACTGCAGAATATCAGTGATTTTTAAGCACACTTTTTGTTGTTGTAATCATTATGTCACAATCATCAAAGCCCGATTGAACCATGTACCAACTTGTTTTCCAAGTGTGCTTTGTCATTTATATTGGATTGCTTTTATTCCTGTAAAGAACAACAATTTCCCAGCAGTTGTCATCCCAGGAAATTGTCTTCCCTTACCCAGTACAGGCATTTTGTCTTTGTAAGAATATCAGCTTTTAAAGTCTGTTTAGAAACACTGGGGTAAATTTTAACTCTCCCCACCGGACGGAAAACAGGGGCAAAAGGTACCAATTTCACAGAGATATGTCCTGCAGCCCAAAGATGCTTGAAATAAGTCTAACCCCATTGTGGAGGTCATGTAACTTAAATGAAGCAAGCTGGTGCCTCCGCCACTAGGGTTGTATCTTGAGTGCCTGCCTACCCCAGGAGGCCCAAATTGTGACGAGCGGTACCGGGTTTGGTGGGGGTTTTAGGTTCACCCCTCTACCCCCCCACCCGGATAGAAGACACGAATCCCCTCAGCCCCCTTTGTAAAGCGACCAAAATGTACCTCAACGATTCTTTTTTCTTGAAGGGCCTAGGCCATGATCCAAACTAGGACCCTCAAGTGGGTGTCACTTCTGTCATTAGGTAAACCGGTACGACTTCCAGCCTGAGAGTCTCCAGCCCGAGGCATGCCCCGCTTATGCCAGTCTCCTTGTTTTGGGCAGATGAAGACTCCACCCGTTATAAGTCCCCAAGGAAACTACCAGATGAAACCTGGGTCCTGGTCCTATTGGTGGCCTTTCTCCTCACTCTCACCAGAATTACAATGGAACTGCGTCAGAAGGACCTAGAAGTTTTGTTAGTGGGACTTGGCTTTAGATAAGCTTTCATGTGCATTTTTTTTTCAAAAAGACAAAAATAATGTTATTAAACATTTTTTCCTCAGCAGGTAACAAGAAACTGAAATCATCACCGAAGAAACTGGCCAATACCACATACAACTGATCAAGAAAAAACCTTCACAAATCACTACTTTGAGCTGACTCATTGGTTAGATTCGTGGACATACAGTGCTAGATAGGATCGGCTTGATTTTAGCCTAGGTGAAGTCTGGAACTTTTGATTGGTTGATGACGCCAGTTCCATGTAGCAATCTGCTTGAGACCAGTTGGATGGTTGGCCATGATCCAAACTAGGACCCTCAAGTGGGCAGGATCAATGCCAGCTGGAAATAGAAGTTGTTTCTAGTTGGAAAATAATACTAGCCAAGTGAGGCAATTAGCAACAACAAAACCACAGCACAGGCCTAGTAGTCCATTTCTTTTTCTTTTGTTTTTTTAATTGATCCTTATGAAGGCAATTGGAATCAGCAATGAGAAGACTAGTGTATCTACGGATAGATTATTGAATTGTTTTTGAGCGTATTTTTTTGTATGTAAGTAAAAAAGAGATCAACAGAAGAAGGTGGATAATAAATTGTTCTGAAGGACTTTCATTTGCTTGACAAGAACTTCAAATACCTCGAAGGTATGTAATTTCACAGTTTACCTGTGTGAAGTTACTAACCAATGGCCAGAATATAAGGCACATTTGCCACCATCTGTGCAACTAGTTAATTAAAAAAGTTTATTGGCAGGCTTAGATTTAGCTTTTCTGAGCACCTGCTTCATTAAGCATAATTCACAGATAGCTGGTATGTCAGGATTATCAGAAAATGTAACACAAGTGAGATATGACAGATTATCCCAAAGGCTATAAATGTTTGTAAAAATGTAATATAAATGTAAATGTGCAATCCAAGTACATAAAATCTGCTGGTTTGCTAGCAGACTTACCCAACCTTTGGGGAATGAGTGGCACACTGAGTTAGAATACTGCCTTTAACTTCTCCACTGGCTCAGTGAGTTTATACAATGAGTAGCTGAGCCACGCAGACCAGGAAGGTCCTAAGTTTGATTCCCAGTTTGTGATGCGTTAGCTGATCTCAGCTGATGTGGACATTACAGGTGGCCACAGTTCATTTTGGTTAGGTAGGGGAAAAACCTACCTGGGTTACTGCTCCAGATCACTATCTAGCAACTCTGCTGGAAGGGTGCATGTGTAGATGTTGGGTAAGGAGTAGATCAAGTTGCCAACATTCGTTGCCAAAGATCACACTTGTTAGGCAACGCACTGGAGGACAAATAGGGCATGTGGAAGCATAGAGTTAACTTGTTCAGGAAATGAGTGAAGAAAGAAAATGGTAGAGCGACTGACAAGGAAAAAAGCTCTATTCTATCATCTGAGTTTGAATCCAGCACAGACATGAGAGGAAAGCTTTCTCTCTGTCATCTTGTGGATGTTGAGGCGCAACATAACGATCCTTTTATAGGAAATGAAAAATTCCTTATTGCTATAGTAATTCACTAGATTACTTTTTTGGAGGTTAGGGTAAAAATAAGTTGTTGGGGCAAAATAGAGGGAGATTTATTTTGCATCTGCTCATAGCATGCCTGACTGGGGAGTGTTCATTGTTGACATTTGTCAACCAAATCCAATAAGTATTTAATTCTGTTGAGTGCATTTTGTAAGAAGGTATAGCCACCCATATCCGAGGTTCAGATTGGACCAGTTGGTGCACCGGAATGACGCTTCTATAGAATGTTTTCTTACGTTAAAGACGCTGGCCGCGATTTTTCCGGTCGATGCGGTTTGGGGGCGGGACAGGTGCCTTCCGGGTTCCACTCCCGCCCCCAACGACGTCCGACGCACAGACGCGATTTTGCGTCAATTGACCTTGTTAGCCCCGCCCTGCTGGCTTGCCGGCCAATTAAGAGGAAGCCGGTGCCAGATGACGTCAGTTGATGACACGTCATCTGCCGGTTTTCTTAAAGGGGCCAAGCACAATTTTTTTTGACAGCTGATTTTTCAGTGTTTGACAGCATTGAGGTGCTGCAAACACTGACAATCACTGTACAAAGGTGAGCCCTTGCACCAGGCTCTCCAGTGACTCCCTCCTTAGGCTAGAACAGATGGCAGCTGCAGGTGAGGTTACAGAAGCGATCTGTCACTGGTGAGAGTGGTTCTCCTAATGAGGTGGGACTACACAAACAATTCAAAACTTGTCACCTACAGAAAAGTCTAAATACATGAAAAATGATTTTCCCAACATTTCCTTACCTCTGAAACTCACCAGTGTACCATTGGATCCTTCACACCACTTCTGTAGCTGTCATCAATGCACAAACATTACAGTAGACCCACAGCACGCCACACTTACCTAGCGTGGTGTCCGGACATCGGGAAGCCCGCAGTGCACCTGTCAAAATTGAAAAAAGCCTCTTAACTGCCTGTTAACAATCTGTTAACAAGCAGTTAAGTGCCTATAATCCTCTTGCCGGCACTAGATGTCGGTCCATGCGCAAAACGGGGACCCGACACCTGGGAAGATTGTTTGGAGGCGGGTGGACCCGCTGTCAATCTTTGCGATTTTGCTGGATGTCCCGCCTCCAAACCCGCCCCCTGAGCACCGGCAAAATTCCGGCCGCTATGTAAATGTAAATTGATGTTGTAATTTCATGCTTGGATAAGAGTTATATCTGGATTAAACATGAGCTTTGGTAAGTTAGCTGCAATTGAATTTTGATGTACTTGCATAGACGTGAAACTAATGAAAGGAACATAGGAACAGGAGTAGGCCATTCAGCCCCTTGAGCTTGTTTCGCCATTCAATGAGATCATGGCTGATCTGCACCTCAACTCCATTTACCGTCTTTGTTCTATATCCCTTGATACCCTTACCCAACAAAAATCTACCGATCTCAGTCTTGAAAATTTAAATTGACCCAGCATCCACAACCTTTTGGGGGAAGTGAGTTCTAGATTTTTACTATCCTTTGCGTGAAAAAATGCTTCCTGATTTTACTCCTAAATGGCCTTCCTCTAATTTTAAGATCATGCCCTCTTATTCTGGATTCCCCGACCAGAGGAAATAGTTTCTCTGTATCTACCCTATCAAATCGCTCGAAAGAGGGTCAGCACTGAAAAATGTCTGAATTAGAAATATTTGATTAGCTTAGAGCATTCCCCTCATCCTAAAACTGGAAGTTCGAAATAACTTCTACTGAAGTTAGTAAGATCTTGATGGATTATTAGGACTATTGTGTTTCAAACTGAAGGCAAAACTTGATTTGTTGCTCTAAGAGGTGCTAATACAACACCGAAAATTACTTGGTGTTTCCTTGTCCAAATCCACACTTTTTATACATTTATAAAGGTTATATTTAAATATGACTAAAATGAATTACTCTAAAGTTTGTTTCTGGGTAAACAAACATTTCAACAATAATGTCTATATAAAGGAGTGCGATCCTTTTTTGGACAAGAATCTTGAATTAGAAGCCTTTTTATTCGTGACATGTAAATCATGTATTGTAGGTTATTGACCAGGATGGTAGTTATTAGTGATGACAATTGATACCAAGTGAAGTTATAAAGTGGCTGATTTAAGATTGTAAAACAGTGTATCCAGTACTACTGTATTTATATTGGGCCAGAAATTCGGGTCGGAGGCTTCCCACGGGTGCAAGCATAGCGGGTGTACTTGCCTACCGCGCCTGCCGTTGTGCTGTGGGCCCGCGTGGAATTCGGCTCCTGGGCCTCCTCCAGCTGCCGGTGTGCAGTGCTTGCGTATCCCAGCAGCGCAGTTAGTTCGAAGCGTCCCCTGGGAACACGTGGGCCATGGGGAGCCAATTGGAGCAGGGAATCTTCATTCATAGATTTGACAGGAAGACCTGTCAAATCTATGAATAGAGATCGGCCCCAAAACCTAACTAAAACTTCAAATACATTTTTAAAAAAACATCACATTTTTAAAATAACTATAAATTACATAAACTAACTGTTTTAAACAATCATTTAAATTTTTGAAAAAATTAATTACAGTTTTTAACGGGGCTAAAAATAAACTTACCTTTCTTTAAAGTATTTAAAAATAATAAACCTGTGGAAAAAATGTTTTAATTTTACTTAATTCACCACTTACCTTGTTAAAAGCAAGCCTTGCGCCTGCTTTTTCCCCACGCAGCTGCTAGGGACTTACCCGCACGGAGAAACCTGTAAAAAAAGCCGAAGTTCGCTGTGTGCGCGCTGCCTCTCCCGCGCATGCGGTTGACCCACGAACCCCTTCCTTCACGAGACCGGAAGTTCCGGTTTCCCGTGCATGCGCGAAACTGGCACTTCCGGTGGCCCTACAGGTGAGTACACAGCGCGTACTCACCCGTGGGGACCCGAATTTCTGGGCCAATGAGTGTAGGCAAATATTAAGAGGCATAGGGGAAAAAATTCATTCTCGCCCAGAAAGCAGCCGATGTCCTCGCCAACTGCCGTTAACGGCCGCCCGAAATGGCCACCGCACGAAACAAGGTAAATTGGTGTGGGGGGCATGGTGGTAGGTGGCGCAGCGCTAACCTTAGGTGCAACGCCATCCTGGTAGCGTTGCACGAGGGATCCAGGACCAATTTGTAGTCCTGTTGCGGCATTGCTGCTTCCCCGAGCGTCTGTGTGTGAGGCTGTGAAGCTCATCTTGCATTGTGGGCAGTGAGATCTCTGAAGTTTAAAAGGGGCCATGCACATTGAAGCAAGGGAAAATAAAATGCATTGATTCAATACATTTTTCAGCCCTTTCTGTCTTTTAACAAATAATCAATATTTTAAAGAAGTTCCAAATGTCAATATTCAGCACTTAAAGCTGAATTCCCTTCCTAAACTCAACAAATGGGAAAACTACCTCAGCACTACCACAAATGGCTCAGCAAGCCAAGGAAGGGGCACCCAGGGTCTCGCACACAGCACTCCAGCTTTGTGTAGGGGGTCAACACTGCAAGACTGGCCCTCTACCATCAGGGGCCAGAAGGCCCTCCAGAAAGAACAATGTGGGAGTACATCACTAAGGCCATCACTGCCAGCAGTGTTGTCCCCACCACCTGGCTCCAGTGCCCAAAGAAGTTTCATGACCTCAGACCAGTGGTCAAGGTCAGTGAATGCATCTTCAAAAGCCGTCTCCTACCAACTGCACCACTAGCCTCACACACTGCTCAATGCACAACCTCCAATCAGTCACCTACCAACAATCTGCACCAATGATGAGGCACATCTCCCATTCCTAGCATCACCTCACCCCCTTGGAGGAGACGGTGCAGGCCATTCTTGGCAGGGGCATGGCTGAGCCCTTGGCCAGTGGCGGGGCTGAAAGGATACAAGATGCGGGTATTCTTGTACGTTATCCTCCTTCTGGCATGCACCTCTAGGCTTCCCGCCCTCAAGTCAGCACAAATCCACCCTTGTGTCTTCCTCATTTCACACACCCAAGAAATGCATCCTGCCCAGCCAGTGGGACTGTAGGTGGATGATTCCATCCCAGATATACCGGCCACAAAGGGGCTGTCTGGGATGCATCCTTCCGTCTGATTGCTCCTCTTGGGCTTCCTCTTCTTGGGCTTCCTCCTCTTCTGCATTTTCCTCTTCTGCGTCTTCCTCTTCTGCGTCTTCCTCTTCTGTATCTTCCTCTTCTGCTTCCTCCTCTTCCCGCTGCAAGCAGATGCTGTAAAGGTGAAATGACAGCATAAAATGCTGCAAATACTCAGTTGGTCAGGCAGTATGTCGACCTAAGACGTGAACCCCACGGACATTGTGTAACTAGCTGGGTATTCGCAGCATGTTCTGCCTTCTCAAAGGCGTTCACTTACCATCCGAGCCCTTGCAAGCATTCAGCAGCACTCCCAAAACACTTAAAAAACTTTTCACATCTATTGCAGCAAGCCACCACTTCAAAACATTTTTAAAAAAACAGTCCAAACCCTTCATAGACATAGAAACATAGAAGATAGGAGCAGGAGTAGGCCATTCGGCCCCTCGAGCCTGCTCCACCATTCGATGAGATCATGGCTGATCATCTAAACTCAGTACCCTGTACCTGCCTTCTCCCCATATCCCTTGATACCTTTAGCTTTAAGAAATATATCTAACTCATCCTTGAATATATTTAATGACTTCGCCTCAACTACCTTCTGTGGTAGAGAATTCCACAGGTTCACCACTCTCTGGGTGAAGAAATTCTTCCTCATTTCTGTCCTAAATGGTTTACCCGTTATCCGTAGATTATGACCCCTAGTTCTGGACTCTCCGACCATCGGGAACATTCTTCCTGCATCTAGTTTGTCCAGACCTGTCAGAATTTTATATGTTTCGATGAGATCCCCTCTCATTCTTCTATACTCCAGTGAGTATAAGCCCAATCGACCCAATCTCTCCTCATATGTCATTCCTGCCATCCCAGGTATCAGCCTTGTGAATCTTCGCTGAACTCCTTCCATGGCAAGAACATCCTTCCTCAGATAAGGCGACCAAAACTGCACACAGTACTCAAGGTGTGGTCTCACCAAGGCCCTGTACAACTGCAGCAGGACATCCCTGTTCCTATACTCAAACCCTTTCGCTATGAAGGCCAACATACCATTTGCCTTCTTCACCGCCTGCTGCACCTGCATGCTTACTTTCAGCGACTGGTGCACAAGGATACCCAGGTCTCGTTGCACTTCCCCTTCTCCCAATCTATTGCCATTCAGATAATAGTCTGCCTTTCTGTTTTTGACACCAAAGTGGATAACCTCGCACTTATCCACGTTATATTGCATCTGCCACGCTTCTGCCCACTCACCCAACCTGTCCAGATCATCCTGGAGTTTCTCATTATCCTCCTCGCTGCACACACTCCCTCCCAGCTTTGTGTCATCTGCAAACTTGGAGATATTACATTTAATTCCCTTATCTAGATCATTAATGTATATTGTGAATAGCTGGGGTCCAAGGACCGATCCCTGCGGTACCCCACTAGTCACTGCTTGCCACTCGGAAAAAGACCCATTAATTCCTACTCTCTGCTTTCTGTCCGCCAACCAGTTCTCTATCCAAGTCAATACCTTGCCCCCAATCCCATGTGCCTTAACTTTACACGCTAATCTCTTATGCGGGACCTTATCGAAAGCCTTTTGAAAGTCCAAATACACCACATCTACTGGTTCTCCCTTATCTATTTTCCCAGTTACATCCTCAAAAAATTCCAGTAGATTAGTCAAGCACGATTTACCTTTTGTAAATCCATGTTGACTTTGTCCGATCCTGTCACTGTTTTTCAAATGCTCAGCTATTACATCCTTTATAATGGACTCTAGCATTTTCCCCACTACCGATGTCAGGCTTACCGGTCTGTAATTCCCCGCTTTCTCTCTACCACCCTTTTTGAATAGTGGGGTAACATTAGCTACCCTCCAATCCATGGGTACAGTTCCAGATTCCATCGAATGTTGGAAGATGATCAGCAATGCATCTACTATTTCTAGGGCCACTTCCTTAAGTACCCTAGGATGTAGATTATCAGGCCCTGAGGATTTATCGGCCTTCAATACCGTCAATTTCCCTAACACCATTTCCCTGCAAATACTGATTTCTTTCAGTTCCTCCCTTTCATCAGACCGTATGTTCTCCAACATCTCTGGGAGGTTATTTGTGTCCTCCTTTGTGAAGACAGAACCAAAATATGCATTTAATTGGGCTGCCATTTCTTTGTTACCCATTATAACTTCCCCCGCTTCTGACTGCAAGGGACCTACACTTGATTTCACTAATCTTTTTCTCTTCACATATCTATAAAAGCTCTTACAGTCAGTTTTTATGTTCCCAGCAAGCTTACTTTCATATTCTATTTTCCCCTTCTTAATTAATCCCTTTGTCCTCCTTTGTTGAATCCTAAACTGCTCCCAATCCTCAGGGCTACCGCTTTTTCTGGCCAATTTATATGCCCTCTCCTTGGATCTTATGCTATCCCTAATTTCCCTTGTTAGCCACGGTTGAGTCACCCTTTTTGTTTTATTCTTATGCCACACTGGGATGTACAAATTCTGTAGTTCATCCATGCAGTCTTTGAATGTTTGCCATTGCCTATCCACCGTCAACCCCTTGAGTGACATTCCCCAATCAATCCTACCCAATTCGCGCCTCATACCATCGTAGTTTCCTTTATTTAAATTCTGGACCCTAGTCTCTGATTCAACTACTTCACTCTCCATCCTAATGAAGAATTCTATCATATTATGATCACTCTGACCCAAGGGGCCTCGTACAACAAGATTGCTAATTAATCCTTTCTCGTTGCATAATACCCAGTCTCAGATGGCCTGATCTCTGGTTGGTTCCTTGACATATTGTTCCAGAAAACCATCTCGTAAACATTCTAGGAATTCCTCCTCCACAGTATTTTTACTAATTTGGTTAGCCCAATCTATATGTAAATTAAAGTCACCCATGATGACTGCTGTGCCCTTACTGCATGCTTCTCTAATTTCCCTTTTAATGCCGTCCCCAACCTCCGTATTACTGTTTGGAGGTCTATATACCACTCCCACTAACGTTTTCTGCCCCTTGTTATTTCTCAGTTCTACCCATACAGATTCCACATCATCAGAGCTAATATCCTTCCTTTCAATTGTGTTAATCCCCTCTTTAACCAGCAATGCTACCCCACCTCCCTTTCTCTTTTGCCTATCTTTCCTAAATATTGAATAACCCTGGATGTTGAGTTCCCAGCCTTGGCCACCCTGGAGCCATGTTTCTGTAATCCCAATCAAATCGTATTCATTTACCTCTATTTGCGCAGCTAATTCATCCACCTTGTTCCGAATGCTCCTTGCATTAAGACACAAAGCCTTCAGGCTTGTTTTTTTAACGCTCTCAGACCTATATGAATTATTATTTACTGTGACCATGTTTGATTTAAACCGTTGAGTTCTTTGCCTTCTACTTTTGTTTTTCTCCTTCCTGTCTTTAGCTTTTATTCTTATTTCCCTTTCCTCTGTCTCCCTGCTCAGGTTCCCAACCCCCTGCCACTTTAGTTTAAACCCTCCCCAACAGCACTAGCAAACACTCCCCCTAGGACATTGGTCCCGGCCCTGCCCAGGTGCAGACTGTCCCGTTTGTACTGGTCCCACCTCCCCCAGAACCGGTTCCAATGTCCAAGGAATTTGAATCCCTCCCCCTTGCACCATTCCTCTAGCCACTTATTCATTTGAAATATCCTCCGATTTCTACTCTGACTAGCACGTGGCACTGGTAGCAATCCTGAGATTACTACCTTTGAGGTCCTCTTTTTTAATTTACCTCCTAACTCCCTATATTCTGCTTTTAGGACCTCATCCCATTTTTTACCTATATCGTTGATGCCTATGTGCACCACGACAACTGGCTGTTCGCCCTCCCCCTCCAAAGTGTTCTGTAGCCACTCCGAGACGTCCTTGACCCTTGCACCAGGGAGGCAACACACCATCCTGGAGTCTCGATTGCGGCCGCAGAAATGCCTATCTATTCCCCTTACAATTGAATCCCCTATCACTATAGCTCTTCCACACTTTTTCCTCCCAGCCTGTGCAGCAGAGCCACCCATGGTGCCAGGAAGTTGGCTGCTGCCGCCTTCCCCTGATAAGTCATCCCCCCCAACAGCATCCAAAGTGGTATATCTGTTTGAAAGGGGGATGGCCACAGGGGACCCCTGCACTACCTGCCTGCACCTCTTACTCTGCCTGGTGGTCACCCATTCACTTCCTGCCTGTACACCCTTCACCTGCGGTGTGACCAACTCACTAAACGTGCTATCCACGAGGTTCTCAGCATCGCGAATGCTCCAATATGCATCCAGCCGCAGCTCCAGCGCCGCAATGCGGTACGTCAGTAGCTGCAGCTGGATACATTTCCCACACACATGGTCGTCAGGGACACAGGAAGTGTCCCTGATTTCCCATATATTGCAGGAGGAGCATATCACGGCGCCGAGCTCTGCTGCCATGACTTACCCTTTAATTAATTAATTAATTAAAATTAAACTAATTGAATCCCACCAATTTCACTTCAATTAAATGATATACTCAAGGGCCCTTGCTTAACAGCAGTCCCCGCTACACCACAGAGACTCTAGAAACTATAAACCACAGAATTTAAGTATGGAAAAAAGGAGAAAAAGAGAAATACTCACCAACCAATCACTTACCTGCTTTCTGGTGACGTCACACTTTAATTATTTTCTACTTCTCTCTCTCCCGCTCTCGGGGCTCAGATTGGTAAGCCTACCTGGTCGCTGCCGCCTTTTACCGCCGCCGCCTCGATGCTGTTGCTCCACCCAGGTCCGCCGCCTCTGTGGGCCTACCTGGTCGCTGCCGCCTTTTACCGCCGCCGCCGCCTCGCCGCTGTTGCTCCACCCAGGTCCGCCGCCTCTGTGGGCCTACCTGGTCGCTGCCGCCTTTTACCGCCGCCGCCGCCTCGCCGCTGTTGCTCCACCCAGGTCCGCCGCCTCTGTGGGCCTACCTGGTCGCTGCCGCCTTTTACCGCCGCCGCCTCGCCGCTGTTGCTCCACCCAGGTCCGCCGCCTCCATTCAAACTTACCTGAGTGATGTGTGTGTTGATGGTTTTTGCCTACACTACTTGTAGTGCTTTGTTTTACAGGTAGATATTTAATTTCAGTACCCTTAACTTAAGCTAGATCAAGTAAATAATCAAGAAACTACACTGTAAACTAAGTTACCTAAATACAAATGCAATTAAATTTAATTAAATAAAACAAGGTCATATAGGGATGGCAGTGCAGGTGGTGTGCCACAACTGCAGCATGTGGGAGTTTGTGGAGAGCATTGTGATCCCGGACAACCACGTTTGCAGTAAGTGCCTGCATCTTGAGGAACTTCAGCTCAGAGTTTTTCAGCTGGTGTCTGAGGTGCAGACATTACGGGGCATCAGGGATGGGGAGAGTTGCCTGAATACTTTGATCCAGGAGGCAGTCACACCCCTTAGGTTAGGTAGTGGTACAGGTCTGGTTAGTGGTCAGGGACAGGAGGGTGTGACTGCAACTCAGGCAGGTAAGGAGACCCCAGGTGCACTGCTGAAGGAGCCTCAGCCTTTGCCCTTGTCCAACTGATATGAGGTTCTTGCTGCCTGTGTGGATGAGGGAAAAGCCTGCAAGATGGATGAGCAAGCTGACCATGGCACCATGATGCAGGGGCCATTTAAGTGGGGGGAGTGAAAGGGAATGTAGTTGTGGTCGGGGACAGTATACTCAAGGGGATAGATACTGTTCTCTGCAGCCGCGACCGAGCGTGCAGCTCGGAACAGAGTGTTAAGCTGCAAGTTTGGTGAGTGAGGGAGTGAATCTTAAAGGTTAATCTCTTTTTAAAAAATAAAATCTAGTCTTGTGTGCTTGCAATTAGCATTTAACTTAAATTTAAATTTACTGTTTCAAGTTTTAAGTTTCTTCCAGGCTTGGGTAGGGCTAAGCAAGCTCTGTGCTGGAGAGCAGGTGAGAGTAATTAATTAATTAACTGGTCTAATCTGGTTCTGTAACTGCCAGAGAGCTCACTTATTTAAATCTCAGCAGTATAAATAAGGGAGGCAAGAGTGCAGTTTGTCATGGAGTGCAGCTCGGAACAGAGTGTTAAGCTGCGAGTTTGGTGAGTGAGTGAGTGAGTGAGTGAGTGAGTGAGTGAGTGAGTGAGTGAGTGAGTGAGTGAGTGAGTGAGTGAGTGAGTGAGTGAGTGAGTGAGTGAGTGAGTGAGTGAGTGAGTGAGTGATTTTTCTATCTTTGTCAGCTTCCAAGAGAGCAGGAGCTAAAAAGCTGCACAAGAGGGGACAGAGAACCAGCGGGAGTTCGGCTCCGTGACACCCCCCAAACCGCATCTGGAGAAAAATAAAAGGTGAAAATCACAGGGAAAAGGGTAAGTGATTGGTTGGTGAGTATTTTGCTCACTTCCCTTATCATTTAAAGCCCAGGAAATTTATTAGTAATTGTCAGGTTTCATTAGTACTAGTTTACTAGCAGTAATAAATCTTATTTGGTGTAGTAGGGATTATTAATTAATAAAAATAAATAAATTAAGACTCAATAAAGATGGCAGGGCAGGTGATGTGTTGCGACTGCAGTATGTGGGAGCTCCTGGACGCCAGTGTGATCCAGGACGAACACGTCTGCGGTAAGTGTCTGCGGCTTGAGGAGCTTCGGCTCAGAGTTGATGAGCTGGAGGCCGAGCTGCGGACTCTGCGATGCATCAGGGAGGGGGAAAGTTACCTGGACACTTTATTCCAGGAGGCAGTCACATCCCTTAGGATAGGGTCTTCTGATTTGGTCAGTGGTCAGGGACAGGAGGATGTGACTGCGAGTGAGGCAGGTATGGGGACCCAGGAGGTGGAGCAGCCTCAGCAATTGTCCAACAGGTTTGAGGTTCTTGCGGCCTGTATGGATGAAAGCGGTGGCTGCAGGGTGGATGAGCAAACTGACCATGGCACCGAGGTACAGGAAGCCATTCAAGCGGGGGGAGTTAATAGGAATGTAGTGGTAATTGGGGACAGCATAGTCAGGCGGATAGATACAGTTCTCTGCAGCCAAGAGCGAGAGTCCAGACGGCTGTGTTGCCTGCTTGGTGCCAGGGTTTGGGACATCTGCTCTGGGCTGGAGAGGAACTTGCAGTGGGAGGGGGAGGAGCCAGTGGTCGTGGTCCATGTAGGTACCAACGACATAGGTAGAACTAGGAAAGAGGTTCTGCTGAGAGAGTATGAGCAGCTAGGGGCTAAATTAAAAAGCAGAACCTCAAGGGTAATAATGTCTGCATTATTACCTGAGCCACGAGCAAATTGGGATAGGGTAAATAAAATTAGAGAGATAAATGCGTGGCTCAAAGACTGGTGTGGGAGAAATGGGTTTCAATTCCTTGGGCACTGGCACCAGTACTGGAGAAAGTGGGATCTGTATCGTTAGGGACGGTCTTCACCTGAACTGTGCTGGGACCAGTGTTCTGGCAAGTCATATAACTAGGGCAGTAGAGAGGGCTTTAAAACTAAATATTGGGGGCATGAGATCAAATTTGGGAAGATGTGGTAATTCAAAGATTAGAGACAAGGCAATAGAGAAAGGTATTAATAAGAGAAATGATAAACAGACCGTGACAGGAAGGAATAGAGAGTACAAATCTAAGAGTAAATCAACAGATAAGGCTAGAGGTAACAAAAATAATAAAAGGACAAAACTAAAGGCTCTGCATCTGAATGCACGTAGCATTCGAAACAAAACAGATGAACTGATAGCGCAAATAGAAATAAACAAATATGATCTGATAGCCATTACAGAAACATGGCTGCAGGATGACATAGATTGGGACCTGAATATTGAAGGGTACATGACATTTACGAAGGACAGGAAGGTGGGAAAAGGTGGAGGGGTGGCTCTGTTAATTAATGATGGTATTAGCACAATAGAGAGGGATGACCTAAGTTCAGGAAACCAGGATGTAGAAGCGGTTTGGGTAGAGATGCGAAATAATAAAGGCAAGAAGTCACTTGTGGGAGTGGTGTACAGGCCCCCTAACAGTAACCACATGGTAGGATGGAGTATAAAGGAAGAAATAATGGGAGCTTGTCAGAAGGGTACGGCAATAATCATGGGGGATTTTAATCTGCATATAGACTGGAAAAATCAGATGGGCAAAGGTAGCATAGATGAGGAGTTCATGGAATGTTTTCGGGATTGTTTCTTACAACAGCACGTTCTGGAGCCAACCAGAGAGCAGGCTAGACTAGACCTGGTATTGTGCAACGAGATAGGATTAATTAATGACCTCATAGTGAAGGCGCCCCTAGGTAGCAGCGATCATAATATGATTGAATTTTACATTCCGTTTGAGAGAGAGAAGAGTGGGTCCAAGACTAGAATTTTAAACTTAAATAAGGGCAATTATGAGGGCATGAAAGCAGAGCTAGCTAAAGTGAACTGGCAAATTAGGTTAAGGGATAGGTCAATAGTGTTGCAGTGGCAGACATTTAAGGGGATATTTCAAAATACACAGAATATATACATTCCAACAAGAAAGAAAAATTCCAAGGGGAGGACCCTCCATCCGTGGTTAACTAGAAAAGTTAAAGATAGTATTAAGCTTAAAGGAAAAGCATATAATTGCGCAAAGATGGGTGGCAGGTCAGAAGATTGGACAGAATATAAAAAACAGCAAAGAATGACTAAAAGATTAATAAGGAGAGAAAAATTAGAGTACGAGAGAAAGCTAGCTAGAAATATAAAAACAGATAGTAAGAGTTTCTATAGATATTTTAAAAAGAAAAGAGTTAACAAAGTGAGCGTTGGTCCTATAAAAAGTGAGTCTGGGGAATTAATAATGGAAAATAAGGAGATGGCAGTTGAACTGAACAGGTATTTTGCATCGGTCTTCACTATAGAGGATACAAGTAACATCCCAGAAATAGCTGTAAATCAGGAAATGGAAGGGAGGGAGGAACTCAAGAAAATTATAATCACCAGGGAAGTGGTACTGAGCAAATTGTTGGAGCTGCGGGCTGACAAGTCCCCAGGTCCTGATGGACTTCATCCTAGGGTCTTAAAAGAAGTGGCTAGTGAGATAGTTGATGCGTTGGTTTTAATTTTCCAAAATTCCCTAGATTCGGGGAAGGTTCCATTAGATTGGAAAATAGCGAATGTAACTCCTTTATTCAAAAAGGGAGGGAGACAGAAAGCAGGAAACTACGGGCCAGTTAGCTTAACATCTGTCATAGGGAAGATGTTAGAAGCTATTATTAAAGACGTTATAGCAGGGCATTTAGAAAAGTTCAAAGTAATCAGGCAGAGTCAACATGGTTTTGTGCAAGGGAAATTTATTGGAGTTCTTTGAGAAAGTAACATGTGCTGTGGATAAAGGGGAA
Organism: Squalus acanthias; assembly: GCA_030390025.1. Lineage (NCBI taxonomy): Eukaryota > Metazoa > Chordata > Chondrichthyes > Squaliformes > Squalidae > Squalus > Squalus acanthias. Next base: position 105,523,110 of record CM059428.1, read on the forward strand.
CCGGTGGATGTACTGTACTTAGATTTCCAGAAGGCATTTGATAAGGTGCCACATCAAAGGTTATTGCGGAAAATAAAAGCTCATGGTGTAGTGAGTAACATATTGGCATGGATAGAAGATTGGCTAGCTAACAGGAAACAGAGAGTAGGCATAAATGGGTCATTTTCTGATTGGCAAGATGTAACGAGTGGTGTGCCACAGGGATCAGTGCTGGGGCCTCAACTTTTTACAATTTATATAAATGACTTGGATGAAGGAACCGAAGGTATGGTTGCTAAATTTGCTGATGACACAAAGATAGGTAGGAAAGTAAATTGTGAAGAGGACATAAGGAGGCTACAAAGGGATATAGATAGGTTAAGTGAGTGGGCAAAGATCTGGCAAATGGAGTATAATGTGGGAAAATGTGAAGTTGTCCATTTTGGCAGGAAGAATAAAAAAGAAGCATATTATCTAAATGGTGAGAGATTGCAGAGCTCTGAGATGCAGAGGGATCTGGGTGTCCGAGTACATGAATCACAAAAGGTTACTATGCAGGTACAGCAAGTAATTAGGAAAGCTAATAGAATGTTATCGTTTATTGCGAGGGGAATTGAATACAAAAGTAGGGAGGTTATGCTTCAGTTATACAGGGCATTGGTGAGACCACATCTGGAGTACTGTGTACAGTATTGGTCTCCTTATTTAAGGAAGGATGTAAATGCATTGGAAGCAGTTCAGAGAAGGTTTACTAGACTGATACCTGGAATGGGCGTGTTGTCTTATGAGGAAAGGCTGGACAGGCTAGGCTTGTATCTGCTGGAGTTTAGAAGAATAAGAGGTGACTTGATTGAAACATATAAGATCCTGAGGGGTCTTGACAGGGTGGATGTGGAGAGGATGGCTCCTCTTGTGGGAGAATCTAGAACTAGGGGTCACTGTTTAAAAATAAGGGGTCGCCCATTTAAGACAGAGATGAGGAGAAATATTTTCTCACAGAGGGTCGTGAGTCTTTGGAACTCTCTTCCTCAGAGGGCGGTGGAAGCAGATTCTTTGAATATTTTTAAGGCAGAGGTAGATAGATTCTTGGTAAGCAAGGGGTTGAAAAGTTATCAGGGGTAGGTGGGAATGTGGAGTAATCGGATCAGCCATGATCTTATTGAATGGCGGAGCAGGCTCGAAGGGCCGAGTGACCTACTCCTGCTCCTAATTCGTATGTTCGTATGTTTGTGTTGCCTGCCTGGTGCCAGGTTTAAAGACATCTCCTCGCGGCTGGAGAAGAACTTAGAATGAGAGGGGGAGGATCCAGCTGTCGTGGTCCACGTAAGAGCCAGCGACATAGGTAGAACTAGGAATGAGGTCCTGCTGAGGGAGTTTGAGGAGCTAGGATCCAAATTAAAAAGCAGAACCTCAAAGGTAATAATCTCTGGATTGTTACCTGAACCACGCACAAATTGGCATAGGGACAAACAGATTAGAGGTTTAAATGCGTGGCTTAAAGAGTGGTGTGGGAGGAAGGGGTTTCAGTTCATGGGGCATTGGCACCAGTACTGGTGAAAGAGGGAGCTGTTCCATTGGGATGGGCTCCACTTAAACCAGGCTGGGACCAGTGTCCTAGCGAACCAAATAACTAGGGCAGTAGACAGGGCTTTAAACTAATGAAGGGTGGGGGGGTGGGGGGTGGTGGGAGGATTCAGGAAAGAGTAAATTTAAAAGCAGCGAGAGAAATGTCAAGCTCTAGAGCAGAGTAGAGCTTTGGGTAAAATTAAGCAGAGTGGGTCAGGAAGGGTCAGAGAGAGTAACAAAGGTAATAAGGCATCAGGGACTAAGGTGATATCAGGGAAAAATAGAAATAAGTCAAAGCTAAAGGCACTATATCTGAATGCGCGAAGCATTCACAACAAAATAGATGAATTAATAGCACAGATAGAAATTAACAGGTTTGATCTAATAGCCATAAAGGAGACATGGTTGCAATGTGGCCAAGGTTGGAACTAAATATTCCAGGATACTTAACTTTTTGAAGAGATAGACAAAATGGAAAAGGAGGAGGAGTAGCCCTGATAATAAAGGATGGGATAAAGATAGTAGACAGAAACGATCTTAGCTCCGAAAATCAAGAAGTGGAATCAGTTTGGGTGGAGCTAAGAAATAGCAAGGGGCAGAAAACATTGGTGGGAGTTGTTTATAGGTCCCAAACAGTAGTTGTAATGTAGGGCAGAGTATAAATCAGGAAATTAGAGGCGCATGTAACAAGGGTAATACAGTGATCATGGGGGACTTTAATCTACATATAGACTGGGCAAACCAAATTTGCAGTAATAGTGTGAAGGATGAATTCATGGAATGTATGCAAGATAGTTTTCTAGATCAGTATGTTGAGGAACCAACTAGGGAACAGGCTATTTTAGATCTAGTATTGTGCAATGAGAAAGTGTTAATTAATAACCTTATAGTAAAGGGGCCTTTAAGGAAGAGTGACCATAATAGGATAGAATTTTATATTCAGTTTGAAAGTGATTTGGTTAAATCCGAAACTAAAGTCTTAAATCTAAACAAAGCAAACGACGTAGGTATGAGGGGTGAGTTGGCAACAGTAGATTAGGAAACTACATTAAAAGGTATGACGGTAGACAAGCAATGGCTAGCATTTAAAGAATTATTACATAATTTACAACAAATATATATTCCTTTAAGGCACAAAAACCCCACAGGAAAAGTGGTCCAATGGTGGCTAACAAGAGAAGTTAAAGATAGTATTAGATCAAAGGAAGAGGCTTATAATGTTGCCAAAAAGTGTAGTAAGCCTGAGGATTGGGAGGATTTTAGAATTCAGCAAAGGAGGACCAAGAAATTGATAAAGAAAGAGAAATAAAACAGACTGTAAAAGCTTCTATAGGTAAGTAAAAAGGAAAAGATTAGCGAAAGTAAATGTGGGTCCCTTACAGGCTGAGACAGGAGAAGTTATAATGGGGAATAAGGAAATGGCAGAGAAATTAAACAAATACTTTGGGCTTGATTTTACCAGGCCCGAGGAGGCGGGTTTGGAGGCATGTGAGTTGTCAAAATCGAAAAAAATGGCGGGTGGGTCCGATCCCACCTCTGAACAACTTTCCCACATTCGTGGTTTCAGACACTGTTTCCATCCCGCCTCCAAGAGGCAGGCTCTTAAGGCCCTTAACAACCAGTTAATTGCCTCTATAATCCCATTTTGAGAGGCCTTTCCGATTTTAACACATTTCCCCCGTCCTGCACGTCTCCTCTGGAACACGCCAGTTAATCCTGGCGGCCTCACAAGTGGATTGCTTACTAACAGCTGCAGCTCCACCATTAAAAAGGAGTTTTCACCAATGATCATTTGCAGGTGGCAGAACTTTGTTGTCTCAGGTCTGGGGGAACTTTTAGCAGACCTACTCATTGTTGTGGAAGTTTGGAGCCTGACACCCATCTCCAGTGTGACCTCCTGGGAAACCCCTCTCCTCACCTTGACTGAGCGCTTCCTCAACTGAGGTATATACCAGAAGCATGGGAACCATTTATTTCCTTTCCTCCTGGACATCAGATTCGGACGAAGACCAGCCGCGGCAGCAGCAGAACCCTGAACAACAGCACCACCAAAAGCAGGAGCAACAACAGGAGCGCCAAGCTGCTGCTCACCCACCTGAAGCTGCACAGGCCAGAAGGCGCCAGCACGCGACCACATTGCTGCCCGGGATGCAAGGGACACACTCATGTTGGCCAGATTTGCTTAGCCTGCACAATCAAACACTTTTGCCTCGCACCTTCTTACCAGAGCATCGACAATGGACAAGAACCTGCGGATTCCTATCACTCTGACCCCCATACTGACAACTGCAAGTCACCCTAAGCCCTCAATGTAGAAGTCCCATTTGCGAAATGACACAGGCCACAACTTCAACAGTTTGCCATCAAATCTGTTTATCATAACAATTCAAGGATGGCTTGTCAAAAATCAATACAACAGAATACCCAAGTGACTACCCTTGTGACTACTTGTGCTTTATCTTCCCCTTATGCATGCTCCTACATGGTGCTTCCCCTGTGGCTTCAGCAGATGTGGAGGTCCCTTGCTCACTTTCTTGCTGCTCCTGTCTCGACGCATTTGGTGGGCGTCCTCTGGGGTGGTGAACCTGTGCGGGCTCGCCAACAGTCTGCTGCTCCTGCGGCTGTGCAGGGGCTGAGACGCCCATCTCAGTTGGGTGAGGACTCTGGTGGGCCTCTGACCGAGGGCTTTGCAGTGGCATGGTCGTGTGAGCGCTTGGAAAGGAGCCCCCACTTCCTTGTTGTCTGCCACCAACATCCCTCTCATGGGTCAGCCCCACTTCAGAGCTAGCAAGTGGCTTGACAGCACCTTGCTGCACTTCAGGGGGGCCATGAGGACCCGTTTCTGCACTGGAAGTCCCACTCCAGAGGACTTCCATGAAGGTCTGGTTTCTATGCTCAATAGCTGACCATCGCTCCTCAAGAGATGTCAGTCTATTCTGAACAATGACCATGTTTTCAATACCCTGGCGACTAAGCTCCTCCATGGTCGTAGCCATCCTCTCCTCTACCGTAGCCATCCTCTCCTCTACGGTAGCCAGCCTTACCACGGAGGTAGCCATCCTTTCCACGGAGGTTGCCATCCTTTCCGTGGTGATGCATTCTTTGCACCAATGCCTCCACAAAGGCTCTGCTCATGTTCGCGATGAACTCCTCCATTCACTCCACACTCGCAGCGACCCTGGAGACAAAACCTGCCAGAGACTCCTGCACCTGTTCCTGAAGTTCCAGCACCGCGCTACTTCTGGATGGACCCGGAGGCACAGGGTCGACATGCAGCTGAGCCGAGCTGGGAGAGTCCTGTGCCCTCCGACGAGGACTCTCCACTGCTGTCCCTGTCTCCACCATCTGCTGATGCTCACTTGTGATCTGTGATACACCAGGTGACAACACTACTCTATCTCGCGAAGGTCCCACCGAGGTGTGAGTGTCTGCGCTGGTGCTGGGTGCACTGAATTCTGCTGACACTGCGCCCTCAGAGGTTGCAGCTTCCTCTGAGGAGTCTTGAGGCTCAGGCTGTTCCTCCTGGACAATGGGGACGGGGGCTCTCGATGATCCTGTGGGGGAGTAAAGGAAAGAGTTAGAGATGTGAGGTAAAGGTTGCATGCACATTGAATTGTGCAGATGATCATAAGTCAATCTGTTAGAGCATCAGAATCATTATCAGTCACTCATGCAATGTCAATGAGAGAGATGCTAAACTATTCTGTCACCAGCTTGCCTGTGATGCGCCTGTCTGTCCGTCCCCCACTTGCGAATCGTCCTCCACTCTGGCGATCTCCGGGGCCGCCTCCTCCGAAGTGGTGAGCTGGGCTATTGAGGGTGGCCCTCCTCCTGTCCTCGCTCTTTCCCTCTTATTGTGGGCTCTCTTTTCCTGCAATGAGGGACACAAGTGGAGTTTGAGTGAGAATGAAGGAGTGAGTGTAGAGAATCCATAGCATAGATGCTTAGAAGGAGACAAAGGGCCCTCCCTGTGTGTTGTAAGTTGTTGTCATTGCATCACAGTGATAGGGAGTGTGAGGGCTGCATGGTCGAATAGTTATGTGAATGTGACCATAGAGAGAGAGGGAATGGGTAAGGGTGCAGGGATGTAAGGGTCAAGTGGGATGTGGAGGAAGAGGTTGGCAAAGCAGAGTGCTGGTGATGAGAGGCGATGGAGATCAGATTGAGGCTGATGGGAAAGTCATACTCACTTTTCCTGTGCGGAGAAAGTCATGAAACCTCTTCCTGCACTGCAGCCAGGTTCTGCTGCACATAGAAATTGCGTTTACCTCTTGGGCCACTTGCAGCCACACAGCGTTAGTCTGCTGGGGAGGCTTTTTCCTCCCTGAGGAAGGGAAGAGCACCTCCTTATTTGCTCTTGCTCCCTCCACCAGAGCTTGGAGGGAGGGCTCATCGATTCTTGGAGCACACTTTGGTCTACTGGTGGACATAATTGGTGAAGGAAGCGATCACAACAATGGGCATAAAGTTTAAAGGCTGAAAAAGAAGAAAGGCTGCTTGCAGATCTTAAATCCAGCAGCATTGATGATGTCATCGGAGGCGACTTTCTGTATGAAAAGGCTCATTGGGCCAGGGGTTTCCACACGCTGGAAATCAAGTGCCCAATTAGGGCAAAATCGCACTTTTGTCCCACTTCACATCGGAGTCGGGATCCTGACACCACGACCACCTGACACGCCTCAGCCCGCCTCCAATGACAAAATCCAGCCCCTTGTGTCCTTCTTCACGGAAGAAGACGCAAAAAACATCCCGGAAATAGTGGAGAACCAAGGTGCTAGCGAGAATGAGAAACTGAAAGAAATTAGTATTAATTAAAAAATAGTACTGGAGAAATTAATGGGACTGAAAGCCAATAAATCCCCTAGACCTGATGGCCTACATCCTAGGGTTTTGAAAGAGGTGGCTATAGAGCTAGTGGATGCATTGGTTGTCATTTTCCAAAATTCCATAGATTCTGGAACAGTTCCCGCGGATTGGAAGGTAGCAAATGTAACCCCACTATTTAAGAAAGGAGGGAGAGAGAAAACGGGGAACTGCAGACCAGTCAGCCTGACATCAGTAGCAGGGAAAATGCTAGAATCTATTATTAAGGACGTGGAAACAGGGCACTTAGAAAATAATAATCGGATTGGGGACAGTCAACATGGATTTATGAAAGGGAAATCCTGTTTGACAAATCGGTTAGAGTTTTTTGAGTTTATAACTAGCAGAATAGATAAGGGGGAACCAGTGGATGTGGTGTATTTGGATTTTCAGAAGGCATTCGATAAGGTGCCACACAAGAGGCTATTAAACAAAATTAGGGCTCATGGGATTGGGGGTAATATATTAGCATGTATAGATGATTGGTTAACAGACAGAGAACAGAGAGTAGGAATAAACGGGCCATTTTTCAGTTGGCAGGCTGTAACTAGTGGGGTACCGCAAGGATCAGTAATTCTCAGTACTATTACAATAATTTGGCCACTATGCTTTTAAAAATATAAATATTTCTAGAACTAGCGTTGGTACCTTTTGCAAAATCTAAAACAGAGCATCCAACGGAGGAGAGATTGGGATCATGGATTGAAATCTCATTTATTTGCTACCTATTAATATTCTTTGAAAATCTTCATAACCATAATAATTAACACCTCCAGAAACATAGGATGGGAAATTCTATGGAGCTGGTCCCGCTCTGGGGCTGTAACTTTGCCAGAAGTGCGGTGGAATTCCGGGGGTTCGACTAACTTCCAGTGGGCTTATACTGGAAACCACGGGAGCCAGTTTGTTTCTGACCCGCCTGGTGGTAGCATGAGACCACATTGGTTTTAACTGCCAGGCCTCATTACCATGACGCCGGTCCACAACCCAACCATTCCGGGTGTGAAGTCGGTGGGAAGCGGCTGCCAGTCTGTGGAAAATTGGGTGGCCCATTGCTGCCCACTGGCATACTGGTAAATGTGGGGAAGGGATTTCCTGGAGGGTCTTGCGGGAGGGAGGGAGGGGGTGGAGGGGGTGTAATCTCTTACACCTGAGAGATAGAGATTCTAATTTCTAACATCCATGAGACCGAAGGAGATACAGAATGAAAGACACAAGGACAGCGAAAGGCTGACAGTTTCTTTCCTCTTTATAATTTGATTGCTTTTTTTAACAAAAACAAGTTGAATTTTGAAAGCAAACAAAGCCTCTTTAAGAAAATAAGATAGGAAGAGAGAGTAGCAGGGGGACTGGAAGAGGAAAACTGATTGAGAGTGAGAGGGTCTCTGGCCTCACCACCTGGCCTTTGGGGGTGAGTGAATGAGTGGGGGGCGGGGGGGGGGGCAGTTGATGGAGGGTTAAGGGTGAAGTAAATTACAGTGGAGCCAGAGGGAAGGAGGAAACAAGAGTTGAGCAGGTTGTTCAAAACAGTAGAGATAAAGGGTAGTTATGGGAGTGAGGGGGTGTTAGGAAGGGGAATGGATAATGGAAAGGTGTAGGGTTAGGGGATATGATTAGAGCAATGGGATGAGGGGAAGCCTGATTGATTCGAAAAGGGGTGGGGAGGAAGACGTTGAGAACCACATATTTCTCACAACTCCTACCCTAAATGTAGCCTGCAGCCATTGATGCTCTTTTTCAGCCATAAGAAAGAATTTGTATTTATATAGTGGGGTTCATGTCCTCAGGATGTCTCAAAGTGTTTCACAGCTAATAAAGTACCTTTGAAGCGTAGTCACTGCTGTAATGTAGGCAAACATGGCAGTCAATTTGCATACAGCAAGGTCCCATAACAGAAAATAAAATAAATGATGAAATGATCTGTTTTTTCACACCATACCACCCACTACCTTGCATCTGAAAGGAACGAAAGGGGGAAAAAAGACAGAAAAAGGACTTACTCGCCAATTTCCCACCTGTTTTACACCAATCCTGATTTTAACTTGCTCTTCTGGACAAGAGGCAAGGGCACCCACCCAAAGCCAGCTGGGTCTTCAGTCTTCTCCACTGTCTGTCACAAGCCTTCCACCAGCCATGCTGCAGCCACTGGGGTAGCACTGCGTAGGAGCACTAGGACAGGCAAAGGCACATGGAACACTGGCCCTAAGGGAATGCACAAGGATAATTAATTGAATTTTGAATGAAATATTGTAATGGTTTGATTCATAAAATTGGTTTGGAATGTTTGCTTTGTGGTGGTCAGTAACAGAGGGAAGGTAAGGTGTGGGACTATTGATGAATGTGGAATTGGGGTTGCATTCACTTGTACTGAAGTCGGATGAGTCGATCACAGACAGCCCGGGCAGAAAGGCACTGTTTGGGTTGCCTCCTCCCTTCCTCCTCCTCCTCTTCCTCTTCCTCCTTCTCCTCAGCTGATGGCAATGGCTGTGCCCTCATAATGGCGATGTTGTGGAACGTGCAGCAGACCACGATGAATCTTGAGACGCACTCTGGTGAGTACTGCAGGGCTCCTCCAGAGCGGTCCAGGCAGCGGAAGCATTGTTTAAGGACGCCAATGGTCTGCTCTATCAGATTCCATGTGTGGCTTGCGTATATGCATGCTGCCCACGTGTACTTGGGTTGCGCAGAGGAGTCATGAGCCAGGTGGTCAGCGGATAGCCCTTGTTGCCCAGTAGCCACCATCTGGTTTGTCATGGTGGCTCAAATGGTGATGAAATAGCGGACTGCCGCAGAATGAAGGTACCATGACCGTTGCCAGGATACTGAGCATTGACTTGCATGATGCGCTGAGTATGGTCGCACACTAGCTGAATATTCAGGGAGTGGAATCCCTTCCAGTTGTGGTACATTTGCGAATTGAGATGCGGCGCCCACAAAGTGACGTGTGTACAGTCAATGGCACCCTGCACCATGGGGAAGACTGCTATCCTGGCGAAGACACATGCTCGCTCTGCCTGCTTCTCTCTGGCAAGAGAGAATGAAATGTATTCAGCTCTCTTTGTATATAGACCCTCACTCACCTCCCTTATACAGAAGAGGACGGCGAACTGGGAGATGTTGCACATGTTTCATGCTCCAGCCTGGAAGGAGCCCGACGCGAAGAAGTTGAAGGCCACAATCATCTTTACAGCCATTGGCAATGCTGTCCTCACCCTGGACTGAGGCTGCAGGTTTGCCTGCACCACGTGGCAGAGTTCAGTGAGCACTTCCTTAGTAAAATGAGATGTTGCATGCACTGTTCGTTGCTGAGGTTGAGGTTGGAGAATTGCTCCCTGAACACGCTGGGTGGATATAACCTCTGACTGAGAGCCCTTCTCCCCCTCCCCCTGCTCTGTGTCGCCTCTGCTCATTCTCCCTGTCATACTGCAGGCCAAGGGGGATACAAACAACTGCATCCCATGTCTGGGAGCAACTAGTCTGAGCAGACCCCTTGCAAGTCAATACCAAGTCCTTGAGCACGTGCCACACCACTCCTTGTAGACTTTAGGCAACTTTAAAGAAGTCACAAGTTGTTTTACTTATTGCTGGCCTGTCTTCTAGCTTCTACTGCTAGTTCTTGGCTTGGTGATTAGAGGAGCTAGCCCCATGGTGTGGTAGGTTTCTGGTGAGTTAATCTTAACTGCCGGGCCTCACTTAAATGCTGCCAGTTCACTTCCCACCCAGAACAGGTGGAAGGAGAATGTAGAACGGCTGCTAGCAGGGGAATAATATCGGCTGCTTGTCGGCTTCCAGGTAAGTGGCAGGGATGAGATTTCGAGAGTGTCTCAAGGGAGGGAAGAGGGAACGAGGCAGGGGAGGCTGTAATTTTCTTTGTTAGACCTGGAGGAGCATTCCTGTTCCTTCTAGCCCCACAAGTGACATTTTTTGACTGAGTGCCCTCTTTGTCCTTCCCACCAACTGCCTACCTACATCTGCCTGGTGGGACAGTCGGGGCAGCTTCCCCACTCCTGGTTAAAATGTCATTGGGGTCCTATTGACGTATTAGGACCCTGATTGCATAAATTCATGGTGCCCCGGCCTGCTTTAGGCAGGCGCCTCATCTGCCTGCCGGTTAATATCAGTGACGATGGGAAAGGGTCACGTTCCGAGCAGGTAAGTAACTTGCTCACTTTTAACTGCCTGCCCACCCAGTTTCCGCCGGGCGCGTAGAGTTAAAATTGACCTCCAAGGCTTTAACTAACGAGTGAAATATGGTTAACGATGATCTAAATCGTATAATCTCTTTTAATTTACCTTTGACTATTGCTTTTTTTTTAATTCTCTGGTGCAGGCATATCCAAATGAGAAACAAACATTGAAGGAAGAAAAGGTCATTAAAAACATCGCTATCTTTATTTTTAAACTTGCAAAGAAGTTGAAAATGATGAACAACTTTCTAAAACCATCACCAAGTTTAATGATAGGCAATGGAGCCCCAGCTCCCAGTGATGAAGTCTGCATCTGAAAACCATTAACTAACACAATAACATTTAGAAACAAAGCGTGTGCTATTTCTGTGCGATATGGTCGATTCATTGAACCCTGGCTCACCCTCCACTAGGAGGAACAAAGACAAACAGTGGAGCTTCTAAGTTATTATTATCTTATGCTTAATTCTAACTTTGCCGTTAAAAAAAAGGTTATATAAAGTTCAAAACCGCATAAACATAATCATTTGATTTAAATGTATAAATATATGAAAACTATGGCTTTGAAATTACACTGCAAATATTAGCAAACTGTATTTTTAACGGATGTATTAACCCATTTGTTTTAAAATAGCAGACAATCGAATTTTATAAAACATGTTAAGTACTCAGATACAAATATTCTCAGAGCATAATTACAAGGTAATTGTTTGAAGGCATAAAGATAAAACCTTTGTAATATAATTTAAAAAAATATTTGACCAATCTTGCAATCTTGCATGGCTGTGATACGAGTGAATGGTTGTACAGTTCCTTAGTATAAACGTTTAATATGTTTTGACAGCACTGAGGGTCTCTGGAACACTGTGCTGATATTATGTTTGCTTCACATTCAAGAGAAAACTGCAAAATACAACATCAATTACTTGTTCTTCTAATTTTTCAGAACATGCGGTCACATATATATATAATAAACAGAATAATAGATTATGACAACTTTAATTTGTCTTGATACTTGTGAGAAAGTCTAACAAAGTACCCAAGGCAGCTAGAGGTAAACAGCTGGTGTTCTTTGTTCTATATATGGTATTGTTTCAACTTATTTTGAAACCTTTGAGTAGGAAACCACTCCGTGGTAACCGAATTACAAAACTTGAGATCACAAATTCAGTACTAAGTGAAACTGTGCTTCTTTTGGGAAGGAAAAATAATTTTGTTTTTATAATCAAATTGATTGAACACTAGGGGCTAGAAATTCGGCTCTGCAGTGCCTGAATTTTCAGCGCTTCGGATGCTGTTTTGTGGTGAAAATGGTTTCCGCCCTGCGCGCGCACAGTTCTGGTGCGTGCTGTGCCAGACGCCATCTTGGTGAGGGCGGTAGGGCGGGCATCAGGAGCGTGTGAAGAGTCAGCAGATTGTGCCGTCAATCAACGTGCAGCATTGATTTGACGCCAGCGCTGCCATTTTTGTCCTCAACGCTGGAGCTAATGCCCTGTGTTAACCTCGCACAGCTGAACCTGCATTCAGCAGCAGCAAGGACCCTCCACCAGTGATCAGAGAATCATAGAATGGTTACAGCACAGAAGGAGGCCATTCTGCAAGAGCACTTCAGCTAGTCCCACTCCCCCGTCCTTTCCCAGTAGCCCTGCAATTTTTTTTCCTTCAGGTACTTATCCAATTCCCTTTTGAAAGCCACGATTGAATCTGTCTCCACCACCCTTTCAGGGAGTGCATTCCAGATTCTAATCTCTCTAAAATTAGTTGCTGCTTAATTTCTATTGACTCTGCGTAAGTTTGTGGAAGTGTTTGGAGCTTTCTAGAGTTGTTTAAAGTTGGTGAGGTGACGGGGAGTGGTGCTACAAGTGGAGAAGTCCATGCTTCTGACTTCAAGAGTTCTGGTGAGTCTTCAATGGGTGCTCTAGTTGTCATGTCCCTTGGCCTGCAGCATGACAGGGAGATGAAGCAGATGCAGTGAAGAAGAGGACAAGCTGCTCACAGAGGGAGGTGGAGAAGGGCTCTCAGGGTCTTCCATGAGCAATTCTCTTAGCTCAGCCTGAGCCAGGAGCAGTGTGTGAGGCGTCTGCGCTTTACGAAGGAGATGCTCACAGAACTCTGCCATCTCTTGCAACCAGACCTGCAGCCCCTCTCCAGGGCAAGGACAGCACTGCCAGTGGCTGTGAAGGTAACCGTGACCCTGAATTTCTTCGCGTCGGGATCCTTCCAGGCTGGAGCAGGCGACATCTGTAACATCTCTCAGTTCGCCATTCACTGCTGCATAAGAGAGGTGACAGACGCTCTTTATACCAGGAGAGGGGACTTTATTGTCTTCTCTCTGACCAGAGAGAAGCAGATGGAGTGTGCACGTGGCTTTGCCAGGATAGTGGGCTTCCCCATGGTGCAGGGCACCATCGACTGCAGGTGGCTTTGCGGGTACCGCATCTAAATGCTGAGATGTACCACAACGGCAAAGGTTACCACTTGCTGAATGTGCAGTTGGTGTGCGACCATGCTCGGCTCATCATGTTGGTGAATGCCCGGTATGTCTGCCTTTGAGTCATCACGACAAACCAGAGGATGGCTACTGGGCAACAAGGGCTATCCGCTGACTATCTGGCTAATGACTCTGCTCCACAACCCAACCACACATTGGCAGCAGGCGTACTATGAAAGCCATGCTTCCACACGGAATCTGATAGAGCAGACCATTGGGGTGCTGAAGCAATGGTCCGCTGCCTGGAATGGTCTGGAGCAGTCCTGCAGTACTGACCAGAGCACGTATCAAGATTCCTCAGTGTCTGTTGTATTCTCCACAACCTCGCCATCATGAGGGCACAAGCCTTCCCACCAGGCATACGGTGACCAGCTGAGGAGCAAGAGGAAGAGGAGGAGGGGGTAAGGAGGATGAGGAGGAAGCAGAAGAGGAGGAGGGGGAAGAGGAGAAAGCGGAAGGAAGAAGGCAACCCAGACAGTGCCTTTCTACTCGGACTGTCTGTGATCGACTCATCCAACTGCAGCACCAGTGAACGCAACCCCAATTCCCCTTTCAACAACAGTCCCACACCTTACCTTCCCTCTGTTACTGACCATTGGAAACATTCCAATCCAACTTTATACATCAATCCATCCAATATTACATAACAAAGTCAACTAATCACCCTTGTGCATTCCCTTAGTGCCTGTCTTGAGTGTGCCTTTCCCTGTCCAAGTGCTTTTATGAAGTGCTACCCAGTGGCTGCAGCATGGATGGTGGAAGGCTCCTGACTTTCAGTGGAGGAGACTGCAGATGACATTGCAGGTCAACCTCAAGCAGCTCTCGGCCTATACTCGGGGATGGAGTATAAAAGTAAGGAAGTCTTGCTACAACTGTACAGGGCGTTGGTGAGACCACACCTGGAGTACTGCGTACAGTTTTGGTCTCCTTATTTAAAGGAGGGATATACTTGCATTGGAGGCAGTTCAGAGAAGGTTCACTAGGTTGATTCCAGAGTTGAAGGGGTTGTCTTATGAGGAAAGGTTGAGCAGGTTGGGCCTATACTCATTGGAGTTTAGAAGAATGAGAGGTGATCTTATTGAAACATATAAGATTCTGATGGGGCTTGACAGGGTAGATGCAGAGAGGATGTTTGCCCTCGTGGGGGAATCTAGAACTAGGGGACATAGTTTCAGAATAAGGGGTCGCCCATTTAAAATGGAGATCAGGAGGAATTTCTTCTCTCAGAGGGTCGTGAATCTTTGGAATTCTCTACCCCAGAGAGCTGTGGAGGCGGAGTCATTGAATATATTCAAGGTGGAGATAGACAGATTTTTGAAAAACAGGAGAATCAAGGGTTATGGGGAGTGGGCAGGAAAGTGGAGTTGAGGCCAAGATCAGATCAGCCATGATCTTATTGAATGGCGGAGCGGGCTCGAGGGGCTGAATGGCCTACTCCTGCTCCTATTTCTTGTGTTCTTATAAAAGGCCTGGCTGCGGACTGCACCACCTCAGCATGGGCGGCAGCAGTCTGGGCTGGCAGGCTGACAGGCAACAGCAAGGGCACTGATGGAGTGGCAGTGGTGGGAGGACGAATGCTGTCACCCTGAGAGAGTACAGCAAGTTCATGCTCCACGGAGCCACTGCCATTCCCCGGGTGTCGCCTCAGCATTCCTAGCCATCTGTTGGAGGACAGATTGCTGGACTGCTGTGGCACCCTGCAAGCCCCTTTCCACACTGAAACGCAGCCACGATGGCAGCAGTCTGAGCTTGAGTGGCAGCAAGCTGAGCCTGCAGGAGAGCAGTCTGAGCTTGTACGACAGAAGTCTGAGCTTCCAATGCACCACTCGGATGTTGGGTGGCTTCTGCTTGTGCTACAATAGAAGCTGAGACATTGGCCATCATGGTTGGGTCCAGAAGTGCGCTAAAGAAGTTGGCCATTACTTCCATGCTGGAAATCATGAGCTCTAAGCTCTGCGCAAAGCCCTGTGCAAGGTTGGTGCCAGAATCCTCCATGCTCCTTGATATTGCACTCAGGCTTTCTGGCAGGGCTGCCAATGCACCAAGCATTTCATTGTGCATACAGATCAGCGTTCTTCTGTAGACCACCCCATCGAAGTCCTCATCTGAGTCCTCTGCAGCAGAACTTGTGTGCGACCTCGCCCTCCAGGCAGCTGCCACCTGCGCTACCCTTTCCCCCTCCCCTGGCTCCAGCCCTCTAGTGCCCGGTGCCTCACCACGTGCAGATCCCCCCTCTAACCTACCCTCTAAACTCCGAGCAGTGCCAGTATCTGAGCTGCTGGCTGTGACTGTCAGATCAAGTGACAGTGTTTCTTCTGCTTCTTCACTCTCCTCTCCCTCTTCTTCTTGCACCATTGGCTGGGCAGGTTGTATTTCTTGGATCTCTGAAATGTGAAAGGCGCAAGGATAGGGTTGCGATGACTGGAGGGAGGAAAAGCAAGAGGTGCATGCTTACACCATGTGCAGCTTGTATTCTTTCAGCCCCACCGTTGGTCACGGACTCAGCAATGCCCCTCCCAATAATGGCCAGCACCGTCTCCTCTATGGGGGTCAGGTTATGCAGGTGCATCTGTTCCCCACTGGTTAGGTTCTTCTGGCACTGGTTATGCGCCACCTTGTCCTGCAAGAGAAAGAGAAGTGTGTCAGTGAGTGTGGTGCAATGTGTTTGTGTGATGTGCCAGTCATAGTTGAATAGCTGACAGTGTGTGCAGCTGGGAGATGCGGGTGTGAGGCTTGCAGCAGTGGTACGTGTGTGAGGATGAAGTGCAGCTGTGAATGTGAGATATGAGTTGTGTTTGGAAAGATTGTTGGTAGGTGAGT
This sequence comes from Squalus acanthias, assembly GCA_030390025.1. Taxonomy (NCBI): domain Eukaryota; kingdom Metazoa; phylum Chordata; class Chondrichthyes; order Squaliformes; family Squalidae; genus Squalus; species Squalus acanthias. The sequence goes on from CM059428.1 coordinate 105,539,016, forward strand.
GACGGGGTGCATTGAGCATTCCGTGATGCTAGTGGTGCAGATGGTGGGATATGGCATTTGAAGATGAATTATCTGACCTTGACCACTCATGTCAGGTCATTAAACTTCTTCCTGCACTGCATCCAGGTCCTCGGTGCTAAACTGCTGGCATTCACCACAGCGGCTATCTGCTCCCATTGGACTTTGCACTGTTGCCTGGAGGGCCTCCTGGCCCCCTGTGGAAACAGCACCTCTCTCCTCGAGTGACCTCCTGCACCAAGGCCTCCAGTGCTGCATCGGAGAACCTCGGCGCACGCTCTCTCCCCCTGTTGTGACAGAACTTGTCTTTTCTCCTCCTCTCACCCTCTTCGCCAACCGGTTGAACCAGCTGCTGCAGGCAGTCTGCACCTCCACTTTAAGACAGGCAGACTGCCTTTAAGTAATGCAGGCTAGCTTTAAGTGGTGCTAGCCTCGCACGAACTTGGGCCGCCTGCTGAGCGTTCAGTCACTCAGCAGCGTGTTCCGCGCTGGGCTGAATGCCGCAATCATGCTAATCAGCAGGTGGCACGAAGTTCGTGTGCTGCCTGCATTCCTTTGAACGGGCACGGGGTGAGCGCGCATCGCAATCCCATCACCCGTTTTCAGGGGCTAACGAATTTCTAGGCTTAGAAGATCGTATTTCTGTAACTTGATCATTGCAAACGTAATCACTTTAAATGTGCCATCTTGGATGAGACTTGATTGCTAGATATTTATTTAATATTTGGAAAAACCCCAACACCATTGTTAAAGATAAACCAGTTTTCAAGGATAGGAAAACAAAGGCAACACAATACCTGGGATATTCCTCTGAGTAGTGAGATTTAAACCTGTGATTAGACTAGAGATTTGAGAGTCGAATGGAACTTGCTTCGCCCAGTGGCAATGGGGCAGTAGCGGCTCTAAAATTAAGTGCTGCACTAACAACCCCTTTCCCACTCCGATCCCACCTGCCACCATTTTGCTCGGGGCCTTCTCAAGGCAAGCCCAAGCAGGCAGGAGTGTTGTTAAAGTATGTAAATCAGGGTCCTATGATGTCAATAGGACCCCAGCTATTCACAATATATATTAATGATCTAGACGAGGGAACTAGGTGTAATATCTCCAAGTTTGCAGACGACACAAAGCTGGGTGAGCGTGTGTGCTGTGAGGAGGATGCCGAGAAACTCCAGTATGATTTGGACAGGTTGGGTGATTGGGCAGATGCATGGCAGATGCAGTATAATGTGGATAAATGCGAGGTTGTCCACTATGGTGGCAAAAACAGGAAGGCAGATTATTATCTGAACGGCAATAGATTGGGAGAAGGGGAAGTGCAACGAGACCTGGGTGTCCTTGTGCACCAGTCGCTGAAGGTAAGCATGCAGGTGCAGCAGGCGGTTAACAAGGCAAATGGTATGTTGGCCTTCATAGCGAGAGGATTCGAGTACAGGAGTAAGGATGTCTTGCTACAGTTGTACAGGGCCTTGGTGAGACCACACCTTGAGTATTGTGTGCAGTTTTGGTCGCCTTATCTGAGGAAGGATGTTCTTGCCATGGAGGGAGTGCAGCGAAGATTCACCAGACTGATACCTGGGATGGCAGGAATGACGTATGAGGAGAGATTGGGTCGATTGGGCTTATATTCGCTGGAGTTTTAGAAGAATGAGAGGGGATCTCATTGAAACTTATAAAATTCTAACAGGACTAGACAGACTAGATGCAGGAAGGATGTTCCCGATGGCAGGGGAGTCCAGAACCAGGGGTCACAGTCTAAGGATAAGGGGTAAGCCATTTAGGACAGAGATGAGGAGGAATTTCTTCACCCAGAGAGTGGTGAACCTGTGGAATTCTCTACCACAAAAGGCAGTTGAGGCCAATTCATTAAATATATTCAAGAAGGAGTTAGATATATTTCTTAAGGCTAAAGGGATCAAGGGATATGGGGAGAAAGCAGGGACAGGGTACAGAATTTGGATGATCAGCCGTGATCTCATTAAATGGCGGAGCAGGCTCGAGGGGCCGAATGGCCTACTCCTGCTCCTATCTTCTATGTTTCTATGACCCCAACTTTAACATGTAAAAGTGGAAGTAGCGCACAGCGCTGGACCTGCCCAACACTGCTGAGTGGTACAGCCATGAAATGGCAATTGGAACCAGCATTCAAAGTGGCACTTACCTACAAGCACTCAGATTATTGGGGCTGGATTTTGATACTGGGGCGGGTTGGGGTCGTGTCATCCACTTTTCGTGTTATCCACCCGACTGCAATTGGATGTGGGAGATTGATGCGATTTTCACCTAATTGGGCAATTGAGTTCCAGCATGTGGGAACCCATGACCCAATTAGTGTTTTCAGTCTGAAAGTCGCCTCTGATGATGTCATCATTGCTGCTGCATTGAAGGTCTGCAAAGACTGCCTGGCCTTTGCTGTGAGAGGACCTGGATGCAAAATGAGCAGCAGCAGCCCTAAGTCTGCTCCCAGATATTTTTGCACCACCACTCCCAGATATGTCATCCATCTATCCTCCCATCCACGACAGACAGACTGACTGACTGACTGACTGACTGCGGCCAGGTTTCACATTCGTGGTTCAGAACAGGCTTGCTTCACGTAGAAAAAGGGTTAAAATCACAAAGGCCTTTCAAAATGGCATTATAGAGGCAATTTAGTGCTTGTTAAGGGCCTTAACAGCCTATCCCGCCTCTTAGATGCGGGACGGAGTCGGGACCAGCAGACACGATTTAATGAAAATTGCTTGGAGGCGGGCTTATGCCCGCCTGCCAGTTTTTGCAATTTTAACCCCCCACACGCCTCCAAACCCACTCCACGGGTCAATGAAAATCCAGCCCTTGATATCTGTGTGGAATCCACCTAGCTGGATTTCTTCATGCGTCGTTCCATTGGAATTTGCTGACTTTCACTATTCATCTGCTTCTACAGCCTTGAGAAGCACACAGCTTGAGATGGGAGTCATCCTGGGCATTTGGAGGAAGAGGGACAACAGGAGCAGCAACACCAGCAGGGCGAGAAACCTCAAGGAGCTGCAGTTGAGGCTCTAAGCAGACTACACATGACGAGGGCTGCTTACTGGCATCCTTGTAGGGTCTACAGCCCCAGAGTCAATTACCTCCAATATTCTGAGGATCAGTGTCTCAGTCGGCTACACTTTTTCAGAGAGCCTGTTACTGACTTGTGCAGCCTCTTACAACAACACCTGCAACCCACTCTCAGCCGGAAATTTGCATGTGGAAATTAAAGTGAGAGTGCCCCTTTTTTTTTTGCTTGGGCACTTTCCAGGCTGCTGCAGGTGACATCAGTCACATTAGTCAGTCTTCAGTCCATGCCTGCATCAAGCAGGTCACTGATGCCCTCTTTGCCAAGGCCAGTGATATTATTACATTCCCCATGGATGCTAGCAGTCAGTAGGGAAGGGCTGTGGGCTTTGCTGCCATAGCAGGCTTCCCACAATTCAGCTGTGCTTGACTGAAGATATGTAACCATGAGGGCACCTTCCAATCAGCCAGCAGTCTTAATGAATAGGCAAGGCTACCACTCCATTAATGTTCGTCTGTTGAATAATTGTCGTCAGCTCCAGGTTTGTGCCCAGTTTCCTGGCAGCTGTCGCAACGTATACATGTGCCAGTCCACTAACGCCCTCCCACCCCCCATTATCTGACATGGCTCAGCAAGTCAGAGGCCGATTGATCGGTGGAGGAGCATGTGGTGCAGGGGAGGGAGCTATTCAGTGTTTTGGAGGAGGGGGGAAAAGTGACGTGGCCTGGCGTAATGCAGAGAAATAGAGATAGGAAGACATTATGCTCACCTGTGCTGTCCGGGTCAAGTAGTTGAAGCGCTTCTGGCACCAAACCCATTTCTTGGGGGTTGGGAGGGGCGGAAGGGGGAGGTGGTGCGGGGGGGCGGAAGGGGGAGGTGAAGGGGGAGGGTGATGGCGTGGGTTTTGACGTTGACTGCCATCTCCATCCAGGCTTGCTGTAGAAACCTTCTTGCCGTCTGTGTGGAACAGAACCTGCCTGCTCCACTAACACCTTTACAGTTGTATCTGAGAAGCAAAGTCCTCTTGCCTGCGACATGCAGATAAGCAGAATCCTGCCAGTAGCAGCACTGATTTGAACTGAGTAGAATGACACATCGCTTTAGCAAGTGCATTTACTCTATGAATAGCCTGGGGCCTGTCGGAAATCCCGTCCTCCAATTGGGTAGGCTGCCCGTTACCCCTGGAAGCTTCTGGGTAGCCTGCCAATGAAATTTAAATGAGCCTCAGACTAATGGCATCGGGTGGGCAGCTCGATCGACCAGTTCAACCCCAGCCTGAACACCGCCTGCAGTTCAAATCAACCTTTTGGACTCCCCCAGTTTATTATAGCATTGGTGGTTCTGATAATTTGTGATACAATTTAGAAAGGCCTGAGGCTTTATAGCCCTGGTGTAGCAAATTCCTATATAATCGTTGTGGAATTTCTGATGTCCTTTTCTCCATCCCAGTTAAAAGTACAGGGGTTTCATTTTGCTGTGTATTAAAATAGTGCAGACAGGAAGTTAACACAAACACCTTAACCAGTGAGCCATAATTAGTGCACAGAGAGGTCACCTGCTGGTTTGGTTTCTCCAGAGGTCTCCCACCAGCCCACCAAGACTGGAGTGACCTTTGCCTCTCCCTTCTGCTATGGGTCTCCATTTCCTGCATAGACTGGTGAACTGGTGTATGTTTTGAGGAGCTCTGACATTGCTATGCAATTGTCACACTGCCCAACAAGAGTTGATGAGCAGCAGCATACAAGTTGGTGTTGGCGAATAACTCCTCAGGTTATATTTTCTGATAAGTCAGTCATGTTATTGGTTTCACTGTAATTTGGAAGGTGTGCCATGCATTAATATAAATGACCTTGTGATTGTGTGAGAAAGGCTAAAGGATTCTCAATTGTTCAAAGTCAACATGGGTAGACTTTCCTTGGCAAACTTCTTTAACATGTTAAACCTTTTTTGTATCAATCCCAATGATCATTTACCTGCTTTGCCACCTTTTCCTGGACAGTAGACTTCTGAGGGGTGACCCTGTGACTAAAGATGGCAGCTCTCCTTCGCTACAGCTCTCTCAACATCACCTGCAGATCTCTCTTAGTAAAGGGGGCTGTATTTCATTTTCCCTGGATCCTTGCACTACCCTCAGCCATCAGCAGCAGTTCAGGGAATGGAATTCCTGCAGCACACTTACAAACAGCAAAATGTGTGAGTGCCACTTTAAGGCATAGTAGCAACAATAACTTGCATTTCTTTACAGTCTTTAATGTAACAAGCTTCCCAACATCCTTCACAGATAAGCAGAATGAAATCATATGCTAAGCTAGGAAGGAAGAGATTGGAAGTGAAAGAAGGCTAGTCAAAGATGGGAAGGTTGAGAAGGTTGGAAAGGTGGAGAGAGAGTTGTAGAAGTGGAGAGATTTAGGGAGTAAGTTTCAGAGACTAGGGCCGCGATTTTATCAATGGAGGTGGGTTGGGTGCGGGTCAGGTGGTTTCCAGCTTCCAGTCCCGCCCCCAGCTGCATCCGGCCCACAGACATGATTTTGCCTTGATTGACCTTGTTAAGCCCGCCCTGCAGGCTTGCCGACCAATTAAGAGGAAGCAGGTCAGATGGCGTCATCTGCCGGTTTCCTTAAAGGGACCACCCACAATTTTTTTTTGACAGTTGATTTCTCAGTGTTTGACAGCATTGAGATGTGCTGAAAGCACTGACAATCACTGCACAAAGGTGAACCCTTGCACCCAGGCTCTCCAATGACTCCCTCCATAGGCTGGAATAGATGGCAGCTGCAGGTGAGGTGACAGAAGCGATCTGTCACTGGTGAGAGAGGTTCTCCCAATGAGGTGGCACTGGACATGGATTTAAAAACTTGTAACCTAAAGAAAAGTGTAAATGTATTAAAAATGCAGTTCCCAACATTTTCTTTCCTCTGAGACTCTTCATGTGTAACATTGGATCCTTCACACCACTTCTGCAGCTGTCATCAATCCAGAAACATTACAGCAGACTCACAACACGCCACACTTACCTGGCGTGGTGTCCGGACATCGGGAAACCTGAGCCAGAAGTGGCAAAATTCAAAAATAGGCTGTCAACTACTAGCAACTACCAGCTGACGGGCAGTGCTGTTCCCAGACACTGGCAGGAGGCCATTGCCCCGGGTGTTCACAAGGGTGTGGAGGGAGGTGGCCCATTACGTCTTGTCCAGAAGCCTGGTCCAAAGGACTAACACCCAGTGCCACAAGAAGTTCAACGATCTCACTCAGGTGGTCAGGGTGAGTACATGCTTGAAATACCTCTACATCCACCATCTCAACCTCACTCTGAGCACAGACGGTATAAACTGCCAAATCCCCAACACTTACCCACCAACTATGCCCGACTACTAAAAGTCAAATCAACATCTCTCACCTTGCAGACATTAATGGCTATTCAACTATGGTAGGCTAATCTGCCAAACACATGGCTGCACACTCACTCACACGCCGTCCTTTTTCTTGCAGGCCAAAGCTTGCTCATAACAGGAGGGAGCAGCTAAGCATGGGAGGAGGTCAGGCGGAGCTGCACCCCCTCACACAGCTGGAGGAGCGAGTGCACAGTATCATCGCGAGCCATGTCGTGGACGCTGTGGCAGTCGGAGAGGTCGACCCCCTTGGGGACAACAATGGTATGTTCATCACCTCTCCCTCTTCTCTCACACTATGTCCCCCTCACAACACATGCCCTTCCCACTTTCCATCTAAGTATACTGACTCCATTCCTTGCTCCCTTCCTGCCTCCCTCCCCTCACGTTAAACCCACTCTTGTGCCTTCCTGCTTTCGGATAGTGAGCCACCATCTGAACAGCCTGTCCCTCAGCCTCCCAGTGGCAGCGACGCGGGAGAGGATCAGGAACACCAAGCCGAAGCCTCACTGCCTGCGCCTCCCGAGGGCAACACATCAGATACTGGGGCCACGCGGTCACTGGAGGGGAGCAGGGGATTTGGCTCTGATGTGGGTGAAGCTCCGGGACCCAGCGGGCTGCAGCAACGCCACGGGAAAAGGGAAGCTCGGGGGCCATCTCCCCAGAGGGTGAGTGCGCGCACGAGTTCTGCTGCACAGGACTCAGATGAGGACCTCGATTACGCGGCGATGAACACACAGGCGATGAGCATGCATACTGAGCTCATGGGTGCAATGGCAAGGGTGCCCGAGAGCATGGATGCACTAGCTAGGAGCATGGAGGAGTCCGCCGCCAGCACAGCTATCATCTGTGCGCAAACCCTCGACCCCATCCTTGCCTCTTTGCAGAGGATGGTTGAATTGCAGGGAGACCGTGGGGACCCAGAGCCCATGCTGCGTGTAATGGGCGAGGTGGCAGCATCTATTGCAGCCCAGGCCGAGGCAATGCAACGGCTTAGTGCTGGAGTCGAGTTATTAGTTGGTCCCATCCAATCTCAGACTGGTCTTATGCAGTCTCAGATTGATGCCACACAAGCGCTGACTGCTGCCATCGTTGTTGGGTTGACCACTGTCCACCGGGGATCTGATGGTGCCGCAGCAGGCCAGCAATCTGTGCTCGAGTAGATTGCTCCGGATGCTGAGGTTCTGCCCCGGGGGAGTGGCAGTGTGTTGGTCGAGCAGGAAGGTGCTGCCCTCTCTCAGGATGACAGCATTCCTGCTCCCACCACTGCCACTCCGCCATTGCACTTGCCACAGCCTGTAACCCAGCCAGCCCAGACTGCTGCCGCCCATGCTGAGGTGGTGCAGTCTGCAGCCGGGCCTTCCAGGCCCAGAGCTGGTCGAGAGCGTCCTTCAAGGCCATCTGCAGTCTCTGGATCCCAGATTCAGCAGCCTTCCGCCAGCCTTGCTGCAGCCACTGGGGCCACATTACGGAGGAGCAGTAGGGTTGGGAGGGGGAAGTGCGAAGGGGAGGGAGATCATTGAGGACGGCCGACTAACTAACATTTTTAAACCAAATGGGGGGAGATTTGTCCCAAAGTTGGATGTGTTTGTAAATATATTGTTCACTTTGTTAAGAATTATTTCGATGTGCTAAGAACTAGTTCTGTTTGTTAATAAATTGTTGTGTTTGTTTGTTATTGTTTGTGCTTAATAAGACACAGTTGTTCAGAATAATAAAAATGTTTATTTCAACGTTACAAATTTCCTCATGTTTCTCATTGTAACTTTGGCCGGTCATAGGGGCTGCGGGCTCACTGTAATGATGTGGTTGTTGATCCCAAATGCCATCTACTCCCTCATTCATCGGAAGCGCTGTGTAATGAGGCGTTTACGAACGGCCCTTGCAGTAGCAACATTGAGCGCCTCCCTCCCACGTTGTTGCTGCTCCTCCTCCTCTTCTTCCTCCTCCTCTCCCTCTTCCTCCTCATGAGGTGGTCCACCAATACCTGGTGGCAATGGCTGGGCCCTCAGAATAGCCAGGTTGTGCAGCATGCAGCACACAACTATGAAAAGGGAGACTCGATCAGGGGAGTACTGCAGGGCTCCTCCAGAGTGGTCAAGGCAGCGGAACCGTTGCTTCAGCATGCTGATCGTCTGTTCGATGAAGTTCCGAGTGGTGCTATGGCTCTCATTGTAGGCGAGCTCAGCAGGAGTGTTGGGGTTACGAAGCGGTGTCATCAGCCAGGTGCAGAGTGGATAACCCTTGTCCCCGAGGAGCCAGCCACGAGCTTGATGCGGTGGTTGGAACAGTGCTGAGACACCAGTCTGGTGCAGGATGAATGAATCATGGCTGTTGCCAGGATAGCGGGCATTGACGGCGAGGATGAGCTGTCTGTGGTCGCATACCAACTGTACGTTTAGAGAGTGGTAGCCTTTACTGTTGCGGAACACCTCTGTATTTTGCTGAGGTACCTGCAATGCCACGTGTGTGCAGTCAATTGCGTCCTGAACCATGGGGAAGCCCGCTATCCTTGCAAAGCCACATGCGCGTTCATGCTATTTGTCTCGGGTCATGGGGAACGAGATGTACTCCCTTCTCCTTCTGTAGAGAGCATCTGTGACCTCCCGGATGCAGCAATGGACAGCAAACTGGGAGATGTTCTCAATATCCCCTGTTGAAGCCTGGAAGGAGCCCCTGGAGTAGAAATTGAGAACCACCGTGACCTTCACTGCCACCGACAGAGACGTCCTGGTCCTGAGCTGAGGCTGGAGCTCTGGCTGCAGGAGGTGGCAGAGCTCTGTGACCACCTCCTTGCTGAAACGGAGCCTTAAGAACATAAGAAATAGGAGCAGGAATAGGGCATTCTGCCCCTCGAGCCTGCTCCACCATTCAATAAGATCATGGCTGATCTGATCTTGGCTTCAACTCCACTTTCCAGCTCGCTCCCCATAACCCTTGATTCCCCTGTTTTTCAAAAATCTGTCTGTCTCCACCTTGAATATATTCAATGACTCTGCCTCCACAGCTCTCTGGGGTAGAGAATTCCAAAGATTCATGACCCTCTGAGAGCAGAAATTCCTCCTCATCTCTGTTTTAAATGGGCGACTCCTTATTCTGAAACTATGCCCCCTATTTCTAGATTCCCCCATGAGGGGAAACTTCCTCCCTGCATCTACCCTGTCAAGCCCCATCAGAATCTTATATGTTTCAATAAGATCACCTCTCATTCTTCTAAACTCCAATGAGTATAGGCCCAACCTGCTCAACCTTTCCTCATAAGACAACCCCTTCAACTCAAGAGTCAACCTAGTGAACCTTCTCTGAACTGCCTCCAATGCAAGTATATCCTTCCTTAAGTAAGGAGACCAAAACTGTACGCAGTACTCCAGGTGTGGTCTCACCAGCGCCCTGTACAGTTGTAGCAAGACTTCCCTACTTTTATACTCCATCCCCCTTGCAATAAAGGGCAACATTCCATTTGCCTTCCTAATTACTTGCTGTACCTGCATACTAACTTTTTGTGTTTCATGTACGAAGACACCCAGATCCCTCTGTACTGCAGCATTCTGTAGTCTCTCTCCATTTAAATAATATTTTGCTTTTTTATTCTTCCTACCAAAGTGGATAAGCTCACATTTTCCCACATTATACTCCATCTGCCAAATTTTTGCCCACTCACTTAACCTATCTATATCTCTTTGCAGACTCTTTATGTACTCCTCACAACTTGCTTTCCCGCCTATCTTTGCATCGTCAGCAAATTTGGCAACAGTACACTTGGTCCCTTCATCCAAGTCATTAATATAGATTGTAAATAGCTGAGGCCCCAGCAATGATCCCTGTGGCACCCCACTAGTTACAGTTTGCCAACCTGAAAATGACCCATTTATCCCGACTCTCTGCTTTCTGTTAGTTAGCCAATCCTCTATCCAATCTAATATATTACCCCCAACCCCGTGAGCTCTTATCTTGTGCAGTAACCTTTTATGCGGCACCTTATCGAATGCCTTCTGGAAATCCAAATACACTACATCTACTGGTTCCCCTTTATCCACCCTGCTTGTTACATCCTCAAAGAACTCTAGTAAATTTGTCAAACACGATTTCCCTTTCATAAAACCATGTTGACTCTGCTAGATTGTATTATGATTTTCTAAATGTCCTGCTATTACTTCCTTAATAATGGATTCCAGCATTTTCCCAATGACAGATATTAGGCTAACTGGCCTATATTTTCCTGCTTTCTGTCTCCCTCCTTTCTTGGGGAGTTACATTTGCAGTTTTCCAATCCGCTGGGACCTCTCCAGAATCCAGGGAATTTTGGTAGATTAATAATTTGGTAGCCTTCTTATACACTGCTCCTCTGACAGATGGATATATGAGAACTGCTCCCGGAATACCCTGGGAGGGTAAGGTCTCCTGTGGAGAGCCCTGTTGGCCCTCCTCCCTCTGGCCATGTTTTCCACTCTCTCTCTCCACCTCCGCTGCCCATGACGGTGAAGCTGGAGGACGAGGCCCCATGCCAGTATAGCCCACATTAACCCTTGTAAATGTGATAGTACCAAAGGTAAGAGAAATGGAAACCTGATAAGTTTTACTGACGACCAAAACTCCTTCAAGTAGGAAACTGTCAAATCTCTCCAAACGTCTCTCTCCGTCTCTCAACGTGTGTAGGCAGAATTGATTGCCGACAGGCAAAAACAGGAAGCACACGCCTTTAAATAGCGCTCCCCCAGCTTCCAACCGACTGCAAACTGTCCCCCTCTACCTGTCATTCCTAGCGGCAGGCGCTGAGGCAGGGAGGCGAGAATCAATTTCCGGTCCGGGGCAATGACGTCACAATCTCTGGGTGGAAGGAGATCGTGGCGGTAGTGTATAGCACCACCACAAACCACCAGTTGAATTTCACGGGTGGCGCTAAAATCACCACGCACAGGCGGTAAGTCATTAGTGCCCACTGGAGGCGCTAACAGGAGGTGCTAAACAACCAAATGTTTCCCCCCTGATTTGTCCCTCTCTCCTTTTATAAATAATGTAGTGACATTTGCAATTTTCCAATCCAAAGGCACAATTTCCATATCTAAAATACTTTGCAAAATTATGACCAATGCGTCTACAATTCCTCACCTGTTTCCTTTAATGCCCTAGGGTGGAAACCATCTGTTCCTGAAGATTTGTCTCTCTTAAGTCCCATTATTTTCTCCACTACTATTTTCTTACTTATATTAAATCCAATAAGTTCCTCCACTTCACTTATTTTTAGATTCACTTGTACTGCTGGTATTTTGCCCTCCTCTACTGTGAAAATGGATGCAAAGTATTCATTTAACAGGTCTACCATTTCCTTATTGCCCTTTATAGTCTCACCTGCTTCTGTCTTTAATGGGCCCACATCCCCTTGCCACTCTCTGGGCTAGAAATTCGGTAGCACCCCGGTTGGGGCGCTAACTTTTGAAAAGTAGAAAAAGTAGCGCCAGGCGCTAATGATTCTCTCCTGCCGGGAAATTCAGCTTTAGCGCTTCAAGGGGGAAGTGGAGTGCTAAATCAAGCGCTAACCACTATTCTTAGGGCGCTAAAGTCCAAGAGCGGGGCGGTAGCGACAGAGGGTTGAACAATGTGGAGTGCAAAGATACCGGCATCGGAGGATGCTTCCCTCACTTAAAGGGAAGGGCCAATGATGGTGCACAACATACTTCTGCTGAGTTCTGTGTTGCCAGGCAACCTGTGCGACTGCCATTACAGCCCCAAACACTCTCAGAGAGTGGAGGGCTTGGACATCTCGCAGCAATAAAGCATCAAAAACTTTCAGCAGGCACCAGACTGGTGCAAAGAATAAAGTTTGGTCTACCTGAGAACCACTGCCTTTAATTAGCGCTCCCCAAGCGGCCAGCCGAGGTGACAACGCCTCCTCTTCCTGCCGTTGCTGACACCTGGCGATACAGCAGGGGGCGGGAGACAATTTCACATCCAGGGCGGTAACAGGGCGCTGCGCACTTTATTATGTCATGATCTGCGAGGCGCTAGGGAAGTTCGCGGGCGTTGCTGAATTCGCCGCGCCCGGTTGCTAACCCCTTGTTACCGCCCCCCGTCCAGGCGCTAATGGGAGGCGCAAAGCAGCCGAATTTCTCCCCCTCTTTCTCTTAATATATTTATGAAAACTTTTACTGTTAGCTTTGATTACCCTTAAAAGTCTTTTTTCATACTTTCTTTTTGCACCTTCAAATCCAAAATAAGCTGGTCCAATACAAGATAGGGTAGATAGAGAGAAACTATTTCCGCTGGTTGGGGAGTCGAGGACTAGGGGACATAGCCTAAAAATTAGAGCCAGACTGTTCAGGAGAAAGTTAGGAAACACTTCTACATGCAAAGAGTGGTAGAAGCTTGGAACACTGTTCCGCAAATGGCAATTGATGCTAGATCAATTGTTAATTTTATATCTGAGATTGATAGATTTTTGTTAACCAAAGATATTAAGGGATATGGGCCAAAGGGTATATGGAGTAAGATCAGCAATGATCACATTGAATGGCTGAACAGGCTCAAGGGGCTAAATGGCCTTCTCCTGTTCCTATGTTCCTAAGTCTGCAGCAAACTATATGTTTATGATAATAAGACTAAAAGGGAATGACTGTTTTGGGCAAGGAAAAAGTCTTGAAGAGTCAAATATCATTTTTCTCACATGCAAGGAATATTTTCTGATCTGAATGATGTCATCATGCTGCATGTTTATGAACACCCTGAAAATTTTGCCTACTGATTTTACAGAGCTGACAATGTCCCTTTAAATGAAGATAAGAATTATGTAAAGAGAAAACAAAAGAGAAATTCTGTTCTTCCTGAATATTGTGCATACAAGACATATTTGGGAGCATTCCAAATTATGCATCGTTCCAGTACAGAATTCTGAAAAAAGGAGTTAATTGAAGTAAAACCCAGAGGCGATTGTCATAAACAGAGAACAAAAAGCTGAGAGAAATTTCCACCACAATAGCTGAAAAATGCAACACTTCATAATAAAGTTAATGGCCCATTTTCAGTCAATCTGAGGAGGAATATTTGATCGCATGGGAGTTGTACATCAAAGAAATTAGAGTGGTTAAAATTTCTATCAGAATGTGCCTGGGGACAGGGATAGGTAGTTTACCTGTATATGTTCTCCTTTTGAACACATGAACAGGAAGATGGTTGTGGTTGCTGGAGGCCAATCATCTCAGCCCCAGGACATCGCTGCAGGAGTTCCTCAGGCAGTGTCCTCGGTCCAACCATTTTCAGCTGCTTCATCAATGACCTTCCCTCCCTCAGAAGGTCAGAAGTGGGGATGTTTGCTGATGATTGCAGAGTGTTTAGTTCCATTTGCAGCTCCTCAGATAATGAAGCAGTCCGTGCCCGCATGCAGCAAGACCTGGACGACTTTTAGGCTTGGGCTGATAAGTGGCAAGTAACATTTGCACCACACAAGTGCCAGGCAATGACCATCTCCAACAAGAGTCTAACCACCTCCCCTTGACATTCAATGGGATTACCATTGCCAAATCTCCCACCATCAACATCCTGGAGGTCACCATTGACCAGAAACTTAACTGGACCAGCCACATAAATACTGTGGCTACAAGAGCAGGTCTGAGGCTGGGTATTCTGTGGTGAGTGACTCACTTCCTGGCACCCCAAAGCCTTTCCACCATCTACAAGGCACAAGTCAGGAGTGTAATACACTCCACTTGCCTGGATGAGTGCAGCTCCAACAACACTCAAGAAGCTCGACACCATCTAAGACAAAGCAGCCCGCTTGATTGGCACCTCCCACCACCTTAAAAATTCACTCCCTCCACCGCAGGTGCACCATGGCTGCAGTGTGTACCATCTACAAGATGCACTGCAGCAACTCACCAAGGTTTCTTCGGCAGCACCTCCCAAACCCGCAACCTCTACCACCTAGAAAGACAAGGGCAGCAGGTGCATGGGAACACCACCACCTGCAGGTTACCCTCCAAGTTACACACCATCCTGACTTGGAAATACATTGCCGTTCTTTCACTGCTGGGTCAAAATCCTGGAACTCCCTCCCTAACAGCACTGTGGGAGTACCTTCACCACACGGACTGCAGCGTTTCAAGAAGGCGGCCCACCATCACCTTCTCAAGGCAATTAGGGATGGGCAATAAATGCTGGCCTTGCCAATGACGCCCAGATCCCAGGAATGAATAAAAAAACCAGCATGTTGTTTAGTGACGGCGTAATTTTTCCATCCAACCTCTAAGAGCAGTAACACAAGCAGGAAGACTGCAGATGATGCATTTCTGTACCTGTTCACATCAACTGATATCTAGTGTTAACCTTCCTATTCTCAACACAACACATTGGGGGAAAAATTGAGTTGCTTTGCACCTCCTGTTAGCGCCCTGGGGGGGCGCTAATGGGGCGCAAAGCACCTAGCGCCTGGGCGCGGCGGCGCTAACGCCTCCTGCAAAATTCAGCGGGAGGTTAGTGGCGGCTGTAGCCGGTAGCGCCCTGTGGCACTGCGCCTCTGGCGATGACGTCATCGCCATGCGCAGCGCCCCACTCGCGCCCCGGCCGCAAACTTCGGTCGCACCCCCTGAGCTACCACCGGACGCTATGTCCGACAGGGTCATGGCAGTGTTTTTGCAGCCATGGCGGCGCTAATTAAAGGGCAGGTGCTGGGCGGCCATTTTTTATGGGGCCGCCTGCCAGCAGCTGTCCCCTTTCCATTCCTTCATGCGGGGTGCCGGCGGCAATCGGTCGGCCTAGCACTCCTCTTGAGTGCCGGGCTGTTTTCCCGGCACCCCGCTCCCCGGTGGTCTAGCAGGGCCCCGGTGTGTGCTGCACTAGGCCCCTCCCCTTTAATCAGGGGAGGGAGGCCTGTAATACCGCGGTGCTACGTGCTGGCGCGCATAGTGCTGTTGCATATAGCGCCGTGATATTGAATGGTAGCGTTCCAGGAAGGAGGTGGCGCATTTCCAGTCACGCCCCGCCTCCTGCTTAGGGCACTACCACTCAATTTACGGCGCGGGGGTACTAAAAGTAGCGCCCCGGCAAAATGAGCGCCCCAATGGGGGCGTGACTGAATTTTTTCCCCATTATATCTTAAATTATAAGAATTACACAACTGTTATTTATTTACATGTATTAAATACTCTATTGTTAAAATGTTTTAACCTTTTAAGGTAGACGGGAACATTGGCTAAAACACACAAGTGCCTACCCTTGTGTGTTGTTAGTTGGTATGATTGGACTAGGATGAGGGTGAGTGTGAGGGGTGGCTAGTGAGATGGGGAAGTGATACTTTGGCTAGAGAGAGAGGGATGGGTAGAGGTGCAAGGTAAGTTGGTGTGAGTAAGGATGTGCAAGAGTAGGGTAGGAAAGGCAGGGTGATGGGGATATGATGAGTGGCACAGCAGGATGAGGTTGAGTGTGGCTTTGCAGTAACGTTTCATGATCTACTGAGATCATTGAAAGCAATTGGAGGGAGTCATGGGAGAGCCTGGGTGCAGCCCTGCACCTCTGTACAGTGCTTGTCAGTGTTTGCAGCACCTCAATGCTGTAGAAAACTGACAGCACAAATGTTAAAGTAAATTTGCGCATGGTCCCTTTAAGGAAACTGGCTGATGACGCGTCATCAAGTGACGTCATCAGACCCACTTCCTTCAATTGGCCGGGAAACTCGCTGGGCGGGCTTAATAAGCCCAATCAGGGGAAAGTCATGTCGGAGGCCGGGATGGAGCCAGGAGTGGGGCCAAGACCCGCCACCGACGTCACCCGCCACGGTAGGGAAATGTGTGGGAGGCGTTAAGTAGAGTGATGTCTTCCCACAAGGGACAGGGAATATTCTGCCCGGGAGACACAGCTCTGACATACCTGGTGACTGGCCAAGAGTGGTACCAGCAGGCTGGGGGCAGGTTGTCTGTCCTGACCTCTCAACTGGTAGAGGCTGAGGAATGACATATAAGGAAAAGAAGGTAGGTGTCCTTATAGAAGAGTAAGTGCCCTAACCACACTCCAAGTTTTCTTATAAATCCATCCACTGGAGTTCTCTTTTCTTTCCAATTGATTCCCAGTCTTAGATATTTGCAAAGCATTGGTCCCTAAGTTAAAATGATTGACTGCAGCAGAAATGTATCCCACCCTCGACTCGGCCTTATCAGCCCTGTGACGTTCTCAGCACTTGGCAGCCCTGATATTTATGTGTTTCTTGAGAAACGAACTCTTCCTGCGTAAAGCGCCCCGACCTTTGGAACTTTAAGCTGCTATCCTAAACCAGTGCCAAGAAGCAACGTAGGACATCATGCAGCGGAACACCAAACTGTGCTTCACTTAGCTCACGTTCATTTATGGAATTTACTTGACTTCTTATAAACAGCGTCAGTTTGGTTTAAAGCCAAATAACAACAGCTGGTGGGAATGCAGTAAGCAGAGCTCTCCACATACTATGGGAATGTAAAAGATTGATGGGCAAGTGTTATTTGGCTCAGCTCATACTTCACTATGGCGCCTTGGGATAAATCTGCAGCGATGACATGGTTACTGCACAAACACATGCTGATACTAGTTGGCTTCTTCAATGCAAAGAATGTTCTTTTAAAAAAACCAGTGATTCTTCCAACTCTATCAAAAAAGCTGATCTGGCATTATGATATGGGAATTGTAGCTTATGAAAAATAGAAAATAGTATTCAAAACAGCATCATCTATTCAAATTAACATGCATTCCATTACTCCATTTATGAATCTGTATTAGACTATAGTGAAACCATGAAGCTTCATTTGTTCAACTAAAATATCTGCTTCCTCCTCAGAGGAACAGTGCACTGAAGGTGCGCTACGCCTATCAGGCAACCAGTATGTGCCTATAGAGGAAAATGTCCCCTCTACTTTGTGAAAAATTCAGTATTTTCCTCCAGGGAGCCCTCAACCTCTTTATACAATGTTCTTCTTTGCTAAGCAGCACACTTGAGTTATTCCTCTCATGAAGATATTCTTGGGATGGAGGTCTGTTGTCGAAGTGGGATAGTTTGGATTGCTATGCTTCTAGCCATAAAAAGATACCGTGGCTTAGAAATTGGTCCAAGCCGTGTCCGTTCATCGGGCGCTACTCTGACTACTAAACAACAACAACAACTTGCATTTATATAATGCCTTTAACATAGTAAAAACGTCCCAAGGCACTTCACAGGAGCATTATCAGACAAAGATTTGACACCGAGCCACATAAAGAGATATTAGGACAGGTGACCAATAGCTTGGCGAGAGAGGTAGGTTTTAAGGATCATATTAAAGGAGGGGAGAGAGGTAGAGATGCAAAGAGATTTAGGGAGGGAATTTCAGAGCTTAGGGCCTAGGCAACTTAAGGAACATCCACCAATGGTGGAGTGAAGAAAATCGTGGATCCACAAAAGGCCAAAATTGGATGAGGGCAGAGATCTCGGAGCGCTGTAGAGCTGGAGGAGGTTAATAAGGCCCCGGGCAGGAAGCGTGCGCAGATTTCCAGCCAGAAGTACACCGTCCACCATATTGGGTAAGAACAAATAAGAAGCATCTTTTACCCATGCCTGAAGCAGGCATTAGGCCCATTGCATATAAAAATAAGGGGCCTTAATGCCTGTTTGAGGTCTCCTCTGCAAGATTGGTTTGCCCTGAAGCAACCAGCGCCTTCACCGGCTGCTCTCAGGGAAACCAGCCCTATTGATTGCCTGACAACCAAGAAGGTAAAAAACTTACCTGAATGTGGAGCCGGGAGGAGTGCTCTTCCTGACCCCACATTAACAAAACGCCTGCTGCCTTTGTCCTTCTAGGTGGTAGAGATCGCGGGTTTTGAAGGTGCTGTTGAGAACATAAGAACATAAGAAATAGGAGCAGGAGTAGGCCATTTGGCCCCTCGAGCCTGCTCCACCATTCAATAAGATCATGGCTGATCTTCTACCTCATCTCCACTTTCCTGCACTATCCCCATATCCCTTGATTCCCTTAATATTCAAAAATCTATATCGATCTCTGTCTTGAATATACTCAACGACTGAGTCTCCACAGCCCTCTGGGGTAGAGAATTCCAAAGATTCACCACCCTCTGAGTGAAGAAATTTCTCCTCATCTTAGTCCTAAATGGCCGACCCCTTATTCTGAGACTGTAACCCCTGGTTCTAGACTCCCCAGCCAGGGGAAACATCCCCCCTGCATCTACCCTGTCAAGCCCTGTAAGAATTTTGTATGTTTCAATGAGATCACCTCTCATTCTTCTAAACTCTAGAGAATATAGGCCTAGTCTACTCAATCTGTCCTCATAGGACAATCCCCCCATCCCAGGAACCAGTCTGCTGAACCTTTGTTGCACTCCCTCTATGGCAAGTATATCCTTCCTTAGGTAAGGAGACCAACTGTACACAATACTCCAGGTGTGGTCTCACCAGGGCCCAGTGATTCACGCAGCTCGGGAACCATGTCTGTCAGCCTGAGGTGGGAGTTGAGTGGCCATTAATCTAGCTGATTAGTTGACAGCATGAAATGTACTATAAAACCTCCCACCTTACAGCTGATCACTTTCCTCAGGCAGAAGCTGGTGCTGACTGCATTCCCAGCACACATTTAGCTTTCTACAGGCTGCCATCCAGTCTCACCTCATTGGTACAACTGATCACACCATTGACAGATTGCTTCTCTCATTTCTACTTGACCTGCCATCTATTCCATCAGCATGGGTGCTGTTTAAACTGTCTCACCTTGGTCCTCAGAATCGGACCACGATGAGCCCCAACACCAGCAGCACCAGGCACACCAGCAGCACCAACAACACTACCAACCTTCCCCTCAACCACCTGATGCTGCACAGGACAGAGGGCATCAGCGCAGGTCTGCACCACACTGGAGGCGGTACCCCCAACACAGGGTATACAGGCAGAGGATGAGCTTCCTCAACATGACTGAGCAGCAGTGCCAAAGGAGGCTCAGGCTATTGCGCCAGGTCATCGCAGACATTTGCACATTGCTGGAGCCCAGAGGAGCGGGTGGACACACCTTACCAATGGCTGTCAAAGTCAACAGCGCCCTCAATTTCTTCGCCTCAGGCTCCTTCCAGGGATCTGCAGCAGACATATGCGGCAGCTCGCAGTCGGCCACCCACAGATGCATCACACAGGTCACTGATGCCATGTTTAACAAGTCAGCCAATTATATCAACTTTGCCACTGATGAAGCCAGTGTTACTGAGCGGGCGCTCGGGTTTGCCGCTCCGGCTGGCTTCCCACGGGTGCAGGGTGTCATCGACTGCACACATGTGGCCATCAGGGCACCCTGTCATCACCCAGGAGTCTTTGTCAACTGCAAGGGCTTCCACTCCCTAAATGTGCAGCTGGTCTGCAACCATAGGAAGATCATCATGCATGTGTGCACCAAATTCCCTGGCAGCTGCCATGATTCTTTTGTCCTGCGCCAGTCCACCCTCCCTCAGCTCTTCGCTCCTCCAAATAGACTTTCTGGCTGGCTGCTTGGAGACAAGGGCTATCCACTGAAAACGTGGCTCATGACACCCTTAAGGAGGCCAAGTACTGAGGCCCAGGAGAGATATAATGAAAGCCACATTTCCACCAGATGTGTCATAGAGCAGATAATAGGCATGCTGAAAATGCGCTTCAGATGCCTTGACAGATCTGGAGGAGCCCTTCAGTATGCACCAGACAGGCCTCCAGAATCGTCGTGGTCTGCTGCACCCTGCACACATAGCGCAGAAGCGAGGATTAGCACAGCAGTGAGGAGCAAGGCTGAGCTCACAGCCTCTTCAGAGAAGGAGGAGGAGCATCAGCTGGAAGATGAGGAGGAGGAGCAGGAGCTGGAGGAACCTGTGGTCCAGATCCCACCAACACCCGAGCACATTACTGCCTGGGAGGCCAGGGATGGCCTCATCATGGCCAGATTAACTTAACTTTATGCAGTACACCCATATGGCTACCACATGCTGCACCAGGTTGTCACCACCCCACAGCAACACCATAAATGATCCCTACAATGACCAAGCCATTTCTTTCACACTGACCACCATTGCTGGAGGTACTGTTATGTCTCACCATTCACTGCAACTCACAAAGTCACTTCCAAAGGTGCACACAAATTTGTAAGACCGGAAAGTGGTGCAAATAAAGATTTTTATGGTTGACATCACACTAACGGAAACTTTGCAGAGACATTGAATAAAACACCCAAGTGGCTACCCTTGTGAATCTACTATGCATGCTTCTACGAGGTGCTACCCCTGTGGCTTCAGCAGAGGTAAACCTGTATAGATACAATGCCCTCCATGGACCTGTGTAGATACAATGCCCTCCATGGACCTGTGTAGATACAATGCTCTCCATGGACCTGTATAGATATAATGCTCTCCATGGACCTGTATAGATACAATGCCCTCCATGGACCTGTATAGATACAATGCTCTCCATGGACCTGTGTAGATACAATGCCCTCCATGGACCTGTATAGATACAATGCTCTCCATGGACCTGTATAGATACAATGCTCTCCATGGACCTGTATAGATACAATGAGCTCTCTCCATGGACCTGTATAGATACAATGAGCTCTCTCCATGGACCTGTATAGATACAATGAGCTCTCTCCATGGACCTGTATAGATACAATGAGCTCTCTCCATGGACCTGTATAGATACAATGAGCTCTCTCCATGGACCTGTATAGATACAATGAGCTCTCTCCATGGACCTGAATAGATACTTCCCTGCTGCGACTGCTTAGACATTCTTGACGGACGCCCTCTGGGTTTTGGAGCCTTGTGATGGCCCCGCCAAAGTCTGCTCCTCCTGTGACTGTGCAGGGGCAGACTTGGCCATCGCTGACCGAGGTGGCATCTGGGGCTCTGACTGAAGGGGTGGCAACGGGGGAGAAGTGTAAGCGCTTTGAGAGGAGCCCACACTTCCATGTCCCCTCTCACCGTCATCTCTCTCATGGGCCACCCGCACTTCCCTGATAGCAAGGAGCTGGAGAACACCTTCCTGCACATCAGTGGGGCCATGAGGACCCACTTCTACGCTGACATCCCTCCTGAACAGGAGATCTATGAGCGTCTGCCATCTATTCTCCATAGATAGCCATCTATTCTTCATAGAGACCAGGTGCTCCTGTGAGTGGCGCATTAGCTGCTCCATGCAGGTGGCCATCCTATCCATGGAAGAGCCTACAGTCGCCATCGCCTGCGGCACAGTGGTACTCATGTTGGAGATGGACTCCTACATTTTCTGAACATTTGCAAACATCGCGGTCGCAAAATCTGTCAGAGCCCCTTGCACTTCTACCGCACTTCCAGGGTCGCCCTCTTCCTGGATGGCCCCCGAGGCTCAGCGTCTGCATGCAGCTGAGCAGAGCTGGAAGCGTCCTGCGCCCTCTTGTTGAGGAGTCTCCATTGCTGTCCCTGTCTCCACCATCTGCTCTTGCTCACTTCTGACTTGTGACAGACCAGGTGACAACACTACTCTAACTCGTGTGGGACCCACCGAGGTGTGCGTCTCTGCGCTGGTGCTGGGTGCACTGATGTCTGGTGACGCTGCGCCCTCAGAGGCTGGAGGCTCCACTGAGGAGTCATCTTCCTCTTCCTCCTGGACAGTGGGGGGGGACTCTTGATGGACCTGTGGGAGAGTAAAGAGTTGAGTTAGATATGCCATATGAAGAATGGGTACGGATGCCATTATGCACATGATGACCATTCAGTGGCTGATGACATAGTCCCCATATGAGTGACGGGTCAGCTGTGGCTCAGTTGGTAGCCCACTTGCCTCTGAGTCAGAAGGTTGTGGGTTCAAGTCCTACTCCAGGGACTTGAGCACATAAAGCTAGGCTGACACTCCAGTGCAGTACTGAGGGAGTGCTGCACTGTCGGAGGAGACATTAAATCAAGTGGACGTAAAAGATCCCATGGCAGTATTTCGAAGAAGAGTAGGGGAGTTATCCCCGGTGTCCTGGCCAATACTTATCCCTCAACCAAAATAACAAAAACAGATTATCTGGTCATTATCACATTGCTGTTTGTGGGAGCTTGCTGTGCACAAATTGGCTGCTGCGTTTCCCACATTGCAACAGTGACTCCACTTCAAAAGTGCTTCATTGACTGTAAAGCGCTTTGGGACGTCCGGTGGTCGTGAAAGGCGCTATATAAATGCAAGTCTTTCATTCTTTTTGATGTATGCCATGTAGCTGTATGATATGTAATTCTGTCACCAGGTTGCTGAAATGTCGCCCTCTCTCCGTCTCCCACCTCCAGCTGCTCGGCGACTCCTGATACTTCAAACGCAGCCTCCTCTGCTGTTGTGAGGGTGTCAATTGATGGAAGGCCACCTCCGGTTCTCTCCCTCTCCCTCTTATTGTGGGCTCTCTTTTCCTGCAAGGAGGGAAAGAAGGCAAGGTTGAGTGAGAGAGATGGAAAGAGTGTAAGGAATGAATGGGTTACAACTTTAGAGGGAGACTATGATGGAGTGGGGTGGCAATGCCAAGTTGCCTCCTTGTATGTTGTTAGTTGGTATGATTGCACTAGGATGAGGGTGAGTGTGAGGGGTGGCTAGTCAGATGGGAAGTGATAATGTAGATAGAGAGGGATGGGTGGTCGTGCAAGGTATGTTGGTGTGAGTAATGATGTGCAGGAGCAGGATTGGGAAGGAAAAGTGATGGATAATGTGATGAGAGGCACAGCAGGATGAAGTTGGTGTGACTTTGTACTAACGTTTCCTGATCTAATGAGATCATTGAAACATTTCCAGCACTGCACCCAGGCCCTCCTGAACACATCCCTGCTGTTGACCTCCACTGCAATTTGGAGCCAGGCTCTTTTTGTCTCCTGGGGAGGTCTCTTCCGCCCATGCGAAGGAAAGGGGATCTCCCTGTGTGTTCTGACTCCCTACACAAGCATGTGGAGGGAGTCATCGGAGAACCTTGTTGCAGCCCTCTGCCTCTGTGCAGTCATGCCTCCGAGTGTTTGGAGCAATCAAAACCTCCAGTGTGCTGCCTGCACACTCCTAGATGAACCTTCAAATGCAATGTGGTCACGGCTCCTTTAAATATCCCGGCTGAAAACGCGTCATCGATGATGTCATCAGACCCGCACCATTTCGTAGGCCTGGGTAATGTGCAGGGTGGGCTTAATAGGCCCCATTAGCGTAAAGTCGATTTCTACAGCGGGATGGAAGCAAGAACGGGGTCGCGACCCGCCATGTCGACCACCCGCACCCGAGCCACCCAGATAAAGAAAATTCCAGCCATAATGGCAGTAGAAAAAAGTGACGCAGCCATCAGTAAGACAGAAATAGAATCCACATGGATAGAGATAAAAGATAATAAAGGATCAATAACACTAATAGGGGTAGTCTACAGACCACCTAATAGTGGAAGGAAGGTGGAGGAAGAAATATGCAAAAAAATTAGGAAAATGAGTAAAAAACATCAAATAATAATCATGAGGGATTTCAACTACCCTGAAATTAATTGGCCAGAAGTGTTAGGTAACAACAACAACTTGTATTTATATAGCACCGTTAACATAGTAAAACATCCCAAGGTGCTTCACAGGAGCATTATAAAACAAAATTTGACACCGAACCACACAGGAGATATTAAGGCAGATGGAGGTAGGTTTTAAGGAGTGACTTAAAGGAGGAAAGAGAGGTAGAGAGGCAGAGAGGTTTAGGGAGGGAATTCCAGAGCTTAGGGCCTCGGCAGCTGAAGGCACGGCCACCAATGGTTGAGCGATTAAAATCGGGGATGCTCAAGAGACCAGAATTAGAGAAGCGCAGATATCTTGCAGGGTTGTGGGGCTGGAGGAGATTACAGAGATAGGGAGGGGCGAGGCCATGGAGGGATTTAAAAACAAGGATGAGAATTTTAAAATTGAGTTGCTTAACCGGGAGCCAATGTAGGTCAGCGAGCACAGGGGTGATGGGTGAACGGGACTTGGTGTGAGTTAGGACACGGGCAGCTGAGTTTTGAATGATCTCAAGTTTACGGAGGGTAGAACGTGGGGGTCAGCCAGGAGTGCTTTGGAATAGTCAAGTCTCGAGATAACAAAGGCCTGGATGACAGCTTCAGCGACAGTTGAGCTGAGGCAGGGGCGATGTTACGGAGGTGGAAATAAGCGGTCTTAGTTATGCCACGGATATGTGGTCGGAAGCTCATTTCAGGATCAAATATGACACCAAGGTTGTGAACAGTGTGGTTCAGCTTCAGACAGATGCTAGGGAGAGGGATGGAGTCAGTGGCTAGGGAACGGAGATTGTGGCGGGGACCGAAGACAATGGCTTTGGTCTTCCCAATATTTAGTTGGAGGAAGTTTCTGCTTATCCAGTACTGGATGTCGAACAAGCAGTCTGAAAATTTAGAGACAGTGGAGGGGTCGAGAGAAGTGGTGGTGTGGTGGAGCTGGGTGTCGTCAACATACATGTGGAAACTGACGCTGTGTTTTCGGATGATGTCGCCAAGGGGCAACATGTAGATGAGAAATAGGAGGGGGCCAAGGATAAATCCCTGGGGGTCACCAGAGGTAATGATGCGGGAGCAGGAAGAGAAGCCATTGCAGGTGATTCTCTGGCTACAATTAGATAGAAAAGAATGGAACCAAGCAAGTGCAGAGGCATTGGTGTGGTCAACCGTTTCAAAGGCTGCAGACAGGTCAAGAAGGATGAGGAAGGATAGTTAACCTTTGTCACAGTCACATAGGATGCCATTTGTGACTTTGATAAGAGCTGTTTTGGTACCATGGCAGAGGCTTGAAGGGATAAGGGAATGGTGTTCCTACTATGCATACAGGGCTCCTTTCCAACCCAGTATGTAAGAAGCCCAACAAGGGATCTGGTAATGGGGAATGAACCAGAGCAGATAAGAGAAGTAAAAGTAGGGGAACATCTAGGCAATAATGACCATAATATAATACAGTTTAGGATAATAATTGAGAAGGACATAAGCATGACAAAGTCTAGGGTAATAGATTTGCGAAAAGCTGAATTTGAGGGACTGCAAATAAACTTGGAAAATAAAATGGACAACAATATTTGCAAACAATGATGGAGAACAGCAATGGGAAACATTTAAAATGGTGTTCAACAGAGTCCAGGAAAATATATTCTGCTAAAAAACAAGAACAAACTAAACACTAATGAGATGCCATGGATAAATAAAGACATAAGGGAAAAATTGATGGTAAGGAAAGAGACATGCACTAAGTACATGGACAGCAGGGGAGAATACGAAGAGACTAGGAGATAAGTCATAAAAACAATTAGGAAGGCGAAGCAGAACTATGAAATTAATTTATCAAGGAACGTAAAACTAAATAGTAAAATATTTTACAGGCAAATAAATTAAAAAAAGGGAAGTCGGGATGGGAATGGGACCAATAAGGGATGGTCAGGATAAAATCACAGGCAGCGATAACGAAATGGCAGAAATATTAAATAATTATTTTGCTTCAATATTTACCAGGGAAACGGATCAGGTGGACATGACAGCGCAAGATGAGATTAGAAATGATATAACCGCATTTAAAATAGAAAGAGGAGAAATATTAAATAAACTAATCAAACTCAAAGAGGATAAAATCCCCTGGTCTGGATGGATTGTAGTCATGCATTTTAAAAGAATCTAGGGAAGAGATAGCAGATGCACTATTACACTTATTTTTAATAATTCGTTAGAAAAAGGTGTAGTGCCAGAGGACAGGTGGATAGCTAACATAATACCTATATTTAAGAAGGGAGATAGAACATGTCCAGGGAACTATAGACCAGACAGCTTAACATCAGCAGTCGGAAAAATAATGGAATCCCTACTAAAGGAGAAAATATAAAAACATCAAGGTACCAAAAATATAATAATGAATAGTCAACATGGATTTAAAAAGGGAAAGTCTTGCTTGACCAACCTCATTGAATTCTTTGAAGAGGTAACAGAGAGAATAGGCAAGGGTAATGTAGTAGATGTAATATATCTAGATTTCCAAAAGGCCTTTGATAAGGTACCACATAATAAGCTAATGAATAAGGTTAGAGCATGCGGAATCAGGGGACAAGTAGCAGAATGGAGAGGGTGAAAAAAAGATTTACAAGGATTATACCAGAATGGCAAGACTATGCCTATCAGGAAATGATGAACAGCTTGGGTTTCTTTTTGCTTGAAAAGTGAAGTCTGAGGGGTGACCTAATAGAGGTCTTTAAAATTATGAAAAGTTTTGATAGAGTAGACAGAGAGATTGTTTCCACTTGTGAGGAACAGTAAAACTAGAGGCCATCAATATAAGATAGTCACCAAGAAATCTAATTGGGAATTCAGGAGAAATTTCTTTACCCAGAAAGTAGTGAGAATGTGGAACTCGCTACCACAGGGAGTAGTTGAAGCAAATGGTATAAGATGCAATTAAGGAGAAGCTAGATAAGCATACAAGGGAGAAGGGAATAGAGGGTTATGCTGATAGAGTTCAATGAGGATAGTTGGCAGGAGGCTCGAGTGGAGCATAAACACTGGCATGGACTGGTGGGGCTGCATGGCCTGTTTCTGTGCTGTATATTCTATGTAATTCTATGTAATACCAGGAATGAGAGGTTATTTGTGAACTTTCAAAAGGGAATTGGATATATACTTGAAAAGAAAAAATTTGCAGGGCTATGGGAAAAGAGCAGAGGTGTGGGACTGATTGGTTAGCTCTTTCAAGGAGCCAGCACAGGCACAATGCACCAAATGGCCTCCTTTTGCGCTGTATGATTGAATGTTATAGTTATGAAGAACAGCTGAAAAAATTGGGGTTATTTTCACCAGAATTGAGAACTTAAGGGTGAATTTAATGAAGGTTTTCAAAATTATGAAAGAACATAAGAACATTAGAATTAGGAGCAGGAGTTGGCCATATGATCCCTTGAGCCTGCTCCGCCATTCAGTAAGATCATGGCTAATTTTTTACCTCAGCTCCACTTTCCTGCCCGATCCCCATATCCCTTGATTCTCTTAGCGTTATATCTATCGATCTCCGTCTCAACGACTGAACATCCACAGCCCTCTGGGGTAGAGAATTCCAAAGATTCACAACCCTCTGAGTGAAGAAATTTCTCCTCATCTTAGTCCTAAATGGCCGACCCCTTATCCTGAGACTATGACCCCTAGTCTTTCCAGCCAGGGGAAACAGCCTCTCAGCAGCTACCCCGTCAAGCCCTCTAAGAATTTTATATGTTTCAATGAGATCACCTCTGATTCTTATAAACTCCAGAGAATATAGGCTCATTCTACTCAATCTCTCCTCAAGGGACAACACTCTCATCCTAGGAATCAATCTAGTGAACTTTTGTTGCACCCCCTCTAAGGCAAGTATATCCTTCCTTAGGTAAGGAGACTAAAACTGTGCACAGTACTCTAGGTGTGGTCTCACCAAAGCCCTATATAATTGCAGCAAGACGTCCTTACTGTTATACTACAACCCCCTTGCAATAAAGGCCAACATGCCATTTGCCTTCCTAATTGCTTGCTGTACCTGTGTGTTAACTTTCTGTGATTCATGTACAAGGAAACCCAAATCCTTCTGAGTACCAACATTTACTAGCCTCTCACCTTTTAAAAAATATTCTGCTTTTCTATTCTTCCTACCAAAGTGGACAATTTCACATTTCCCCACATTGCCACCTTCTTGCCCACTCACTTAACCTGTCTATATCCCTTTGCAGGCTCTTTATGTCCTCCTCACTGCTTACTTTCCCACCTAGCTTTGTATCATCAGCAAACTTGGATACATTACACTCGATCCCCTCCTCTAAGTCATTAATATAGATTGTAAATAGCTGAGGCCCAAGCACTGATCCTGGCAGCATTCCATTAGTTACAACCTGCCAACCCGAAAATGATCCGTTTATTCCTACTCTCTGTTTTCTGTCCGTTAACCAATCCTCTATCCATGCTAATATATTACCTCCAATCCCATGAGCCCTAATCTTGTGTAACAACCTTTTGTGTGGCACCTTATCGAATACCTTTTGAAAATCCAAATATACTACATCCACTGGTTCCCCCTTATCTAGCCTGCTAGTTGCAACCTCAAAAATCTCTAACAGATTTATCTAAAGGTTTTGTGAGGGTAAATAAGGAAACATTGTATCCAAAAGGGGGCATAGACTTTTAAGAGGAAGTTAGAATAGAAAATGGAATGCTTTACTACAAGAGGCTATTGAGGCAGAGATTATAACATAATATAAAATGAAATGTAATTGACATGAAAAGGAAAAATATAAACAGATACAAAGAAAGGGCAGGGAAGTGGAATTAGAGCGCATGACTCCAGTTGAAGGTCTAGCATGAATGTAATGTCTGAATGGCCTTCTTTTGTGCTGTAAAATCTTTGATTCTAAGATTCCCCCAAGGCATTAATGGCTGAAAGACAAATAGAAAAAACAGCAGAGGCGAAACCCTGTGCAAGCTATGTTAATATTCTCAGGGTGCAGTGCTACTGAACTTTCCTTCCAAAACCACTAGTGAGACCAGGCATTACTGTGGGAAAGGTTTCACAGCTTGTGGCAGTTTCAGTACAAAGCTGCTGTGTTGTGACAGTTGTCAGCCAACCCTTACATCAGCCTCAACTCAACACCCCCCCCCCACCGCCCCCTCATAACAACCCTCAGTGCAACTTGCCGCATATGTGTGATTGTGCCCTTGCCATAATCCATCATCACAGCTGTTAGTGGAGCCGTAATGAAAGCTGTCAACCAAGCCCTGGATTGTAACACCCAGGGTTGAATGAAACTAGGACTGGCTTACCTGTTGGCTGAGGGCTGTTGTGGCTGTTTGAGCTGAGGAATGGTGATGTGATTGGACTGAAGGCTGAGAGTGAGATTGAACTGAGGGCTCGCAGTGGAGGTGAACTGAGGGCTGGTAATGGAGCCCAGGCAAAGGCTACACACATTCACATGGAGGAGAATGCACACGTCCTGTGCAGTCAATCAGGACGTACAAACATTTCCTAATGAATTTTCTATCCATTTTGCTGACTGCACCAGTGAATTTGTAGAATCTGTCACTTGACTACGAGTTAAGCAGCTTCTTTAGCCACTTGAGAAACGTGAGCAGGTGAAAGCAGGTGCACCCTGATTGGCGACATTCGGCTGACGCATCTAAACATTTCATTAATCATGAAGCCGACAGGTGGAAAACAGACAAAAAATATCGTATTCTACTTCTGGATGTTATTCACAACCAAATTTAGGATGTAAGCTACGAATTTTCTTAAAAGAGGAAGTTGTGAGCCACAGTGTGTACGAGTAGTTGAAATACGGTGACCTCATGGTGTAAACCATTGTACAATGTAGGCTTGATTTTCAAAAAATTCTTTAAAACTGCATCTTTAAAGATGATTTCCCCCATCCAGAAAGTGCTGATCTGTAAATAATGAAAGCGGAGGATAAAAATACTCAAAGAGATTGTTATGTATTTGTTAATGTTGAACATTTTTGTGTGGAGACAGCCAATGCTTTCCTCAGGATAGAATTGAAGGAGGGTGATATTGTCATCCAGTCAGTCTTAAACAAGGGGAACAGCTATCCAAGGGCTACATTATGTGCGTAAAATTAAGAAAAAACGAATTTACCAAATGGCCATTGTAAACCAATGACAGTTTAGCTAAGTAATTCCCCTTTAACTGTTCAAAAATAGGATAATAAACCCCCAAACTCTGTGGGCCAGATTATCTGAAACAGGGCGTCTGTTTTCTTTTTTTCTGCTTATGCCTCTGTGTAACGCCTTAAAGGCTCTATATAAATGCAAGTTGTTGTTCTAAAAGAAATGGGTGATCAACCAGAGTCCCAACGCCAATTGTGGCCTTGACACTGAAACCCTACGTGAACCTACAGCAAAGTATGAAGTACATGGCCTGCTTGTGTATTGTCTTGCTGGGTGAGCCTATATTACTTCTGAGAACACACATATACTGTAAATCACCCTGTCAGCTACCTAGACATTGCCTTCTTCTATAATATACTTGCAAAGTTGTGCACCTTAACATGTAATGTAATCTGTCTTCATGCCTCAACTCTGCACACTCTATACATTCATGCATTTCTGCCGAGACTTTCATTTGATTGCAATCAAAAGAAGTGCACTCAGCTACACCATGCACCAAATGCAGCTGTGCTGTAGGATAGGGTTGCCAACTATGGTTGAACGTATTACAAAGTATTTACAGCACAGAAACAGGCCATTCGGCCCAAAGGGTCCATGCCGGTATTCTGGGAGGTTTTGGGGTCTTGCCTCATTAAGGGCCAGTGGGCTGTGGGTGGAAACCGAGCGTCCCGGGGCAGTCTGCTGGTTCCGGGACATCGCAATAATGGGCGGTCCATCTAGCCTCCAGGTCTAGAAAATGCTAGATCTGTGGGGGAAGTGGGGGAGGGGGAATCCGTTCACGAGGTGAGGGGAGGGGGGGACCCTGTGCGGCAGTTTCCCAGGTTGTTTTTATGTGAACAGTGGTGGAGTACTCCTGCCCCGCCCACCTACCCACCCCCCTGCCCCGCCCCCCCACCCCCCACAACAATAAATAAAAACTTACCTTCGGGGCTCCTCTCCGGTTGGACCCCAGCTGAAAATGTGCAGAGTGCACATGGCGCACGCTCTGCCCGCTACTGTCCTAAAATAGCAACAGGAATCCTATGAACCTCATAGGACCCTGACTTGCATATAAAAGGGCCTCCCGCCTGACCCCTGGGCACCTGGGAAGATAGGGTCAGCCACACTGTTGGCAAAAGTGGAGCAGCAAATCATCCCCCACCATTTTCAGGGCTCCACTGCCCCCATTTCTGCCAGGCAGGAAGCTTCATAATCTCCCCCCAACCCCCCACCCCATGATATCATTAAGTGCGTTAATCTCCTAGTTTGCTCCCAGCAGTGTTCAGGAGATTAATCTTTAATTCTTAGAGACTCCAGGACAATCTGAGAGGGTTGGCAACCCTACTGTAGGAGAGGGCCAAATTTGTGAATCAAACACCCACAAATTCACTATTCTTGGTGTACTGGTTAAACGTGTCCATGTAAAATTCCTGTGTGCACTATTTAAACAAAATCATTAACCTGTTTATTTTAAATGGAGGATCTAATTCATTAAATAGCACACATAGGAATTTTACATGTTAACGAGTTTGTTAAATATTATTCCAATTCCATCTATTTCTCTAGTATAGTCTATGTGAAACAAGAGATTGCAAATATCTTGAGTGGCTTGTTGTTGATATCTGAAAAAAACATTTTTTTCTCAGCAAAATAAATCAATAAATCATAAAAATTATAAATCATTCCATAACATGCCTAAAACCAAGCTCCAATGCTCCATCCATATTGAAGTCCCATTGCGAAACTCGTTAGTATAAATCTATGGCTGTTCCTTGTTAGTCACTTAAGGGAGATTTCAAAAAGCATGCATTACATGAATAATACATTTGTGGTCTGATGACAACTTTTAGATTGACAGGTAAGAACGTCAAACGATATCTCTATGAGTCATTGCCAGCCATTCTGTTCCAGTGCCCCACACAAGTTTAGCTGACAAGCAACTTACTGTCATAAAAAGATTGATTTGTTTTTGCTGATATGCTACTTAAGCTTTCTTCATTGTTTGCTGATTACACATAATTACAGTAAGTACCTAGTCTACCTTACCCAAGTGCAATTATAATTCCATTTACAACCCTGCACATACTCGCAACTTATATGCTCATTTGCACACCTGTTATTATTGTGCAGCAAATCGTGAAATTCATTAGTCCTACTGCTGACAGATTCCAAAGATACACGAATAATAACGGCCCGGATTTTGCAGTCGTAATGATGGTGAAACCGTCAGCGTTCGCCGTCATTACCCCTCTGAAACTGACCGTAACTTCAGGATTTAGCGCATGCGCATCTAAACGCGGAAATCCTGAAGTTGCGGTCAGTCATTCCCTGCTCCGCCACAGGCTGCGCTGTGGAACTCCCCATAGCCGGCAATCAGTGAAATCACTTGAACTGACAAAAACTTCCCTTTTCCGCTCTAATATCACTGTTAAACACCCCATAAAAAGTTAAACCTTGTTGAAAGAGGTATAACTGATGTTTTAATGATGTGTTGACTGCTGAACAACCATTCTGGCCCTGAAAAAATAATTTTATATTTGTGGAATGTCAAATTTCTCCATTATGATAAAAATTACTAGATTTTTAAAGTAATAAAAAATATTTTTTTTTAAAGTTTGTTTATGATATTTTAGCTTCTATGTTAACCCCATGTGTATGTCTTAATTTTTATTTCGCTCTCTGTAAAATGTTTAAAAAATGAATGATAATCAGTGCTTTTTATTTCCAGGTTTTCTGTCTGTGAGAATTCTTCAGTGTGATTGGTTGATTAGACAGCTTGATGACATCACTGCTGCTGTACATTGGAGATCCTCTTTTGACAGCGCTACAATCAAATTAAGGTTGAGAAAGCTAAAGTTTTCACCACCGAGATCGCGAGATCTTTGTGGGCAGCTTTCTTCGAGGTCAGCAGTGATCACTGTCACTTCACCGCTGACCAAATATTCCGGGCCAACATATTTTATGAGTCATTCTACCACCTTCTTAACAACTTCATTTTATGAATTCTTTTTCAGATTTGACGCAACACCCAGTATTAGATTTGCTGTCTGCAGACCCAATGTGGAACTTGCTACCACAGGGAGTGGTTGAAGCAAAAAGTATAGATGCATTTAAGGGGAGGGTAGACAAGCATATGAGGGAAAAGGGAATAGAGGGTTACACTGATAGATTTAGATGAGGAAAGACGGGAGGAGGCTTGTGTGGAGCATAAACGCCGGCATGGACTGGTTGGGCCGAATGGCCTGTTTCTGTGCCGTATATCCCATGTAATCCTATGTAATTACCTGCCTTCTCCATTTACATCTTTGAAATGACTGTATTGAGACTGCTTTTACAGTCTCGCGTTTTCGCTGAAAAACATATTTCCTCTTTAGGATGTGAGCTCTGAATATAAGCTTTTTAACAGTTTCTTTCATTTTTGTATAAGCTCTTTATTGCTGGCAGTAAGTTCATAGAATACACAAATAGATCAAAATATTGATCTAATTTTACAATTTCATTTTTATTCATTTTTGGGATGTGGGCATCACTGGCAAGGCCGGCATCTATTGTTTAATCCCTAGTTGCCTTGGAGGAGAGCTGGATTTGGGTGCGGGTGAGGGTTTAAAACCGGCAAAAATGTCAGCGCATCAGGAAGCCAGCTCCAACCCGCCGACTTCCGCGTTTAACTGGAGGGCGTTAGGGTGCTTGTGCGCAACCCCCTCAGGAGAGACGGTTTGCCTATTAACATAAGCTAGTCGCACAATTAGAGCGATATTTTAACTGACTTTTAAATTTAACGGTGCATCCAAGGGTTTCCCGAGCTTCCTGAAACTCGCCCGTGATGGCAAGGTGAGAACACAGCGGCAATTGAGGGGGCTGAATCAAACTCATGGAAATACTGCAATAAATACTCAGTACTGACAGCTGCTTTCTGACCTGCTAGTGGGAAAGTACTTTTTCTGAGAGTTTACTTTCTACACTTTGGAGGTTTTCTCAATCACATAGGAACATAGGAATAGGAATAGGCCATTAGCCCCTCGAGCCTGTTCTGCCATTCAATGAGATCATGGCTGATCTGTGACCTAACTCCATATACCCACCTTTGGCCCATATCCCTTAACACCTTTGGTGAAGAAAAATCTATCGATCTCCGATTTAAAATTAACAATTGATCTAGCATCAATTGCTGTTTGCAGAAGTGAGTTCCAAACTTCTACCACCTGCTGTAGAATTGTTTCCTGATTTCACTCCTGAAAGGTCTGGCTCTGATTTTTAGACTATGTCCCCTAGTCCGAGAATCCCCAACCAGCGGAAATAGTTTCTCTCTATCTACCCTATCTGGTCCCCTTAATATCTGCAAACTTCGATCAGATCACCCCTTAACCTTCTAAATCCTAGTTTGGCTAATCTCGCATCGTAATTTAACCCTTGGAGTCCAGGTATCGTTGTGGTAAACCTACGCTGCGCTCCCTCCAAGGCCAATATATCCTTCCTAAGGTGTGGTGCCCAGAACTGCTCACAGTACTCCAAGTGTGGTCTAACCAGGACTTTGTACAGCTGCAGCATAACTTCTACCCCCTTGTATTCTAGTCCTCTGGATGAAAAGGCCAGCATTCCATTAGCCTTTTTGATTATTTTCTGTACCTGTTCATGACATTTTAATGATCTATGTACCTGGACCCCCAAGTCTCTTTGGACCGCCACTGTTTTTAGCTTTTCACCATTTAGAAAGTACCCTGTTCTATCCTTTTTAGGTCCAAAGTGGATGACCTCACTTTTGCCTACACTGAAATCCATTTGCCACATCAGGATGGGTGGCGCTATGGCTGCCTTAGATTGGACCTTGGACGAGAACCAATATGACCAGCACCAGCACCAGCCTGCTGTTCAAAGACTGGTAGCTGGGCAGCAGAGAGGGGAGCAGCGGAGAGGGGAGTAACAGAGAGGGAAGCAGTAGAGGGGTGCAGCTTGCAGCAGGCACTACACACAACACAGGCTATACAGGCAGAGGCTGAGTTTCCTTGACATTTCTGAACAGCAGCTTCTCATGAGGCTCAGGATGTCACGTCAGGTGGTGGCAGACATCTGCAGCCTCCTAGAAGAAGACCTGCTGCCTGCTGGACCTGGTGGCCACGTGTTACCAGTGGCTGTCAAAGTCACCACCGCCCTCAACTTTTTTGCCTCCAGATCCTTCCAGGGCTCTGCTGGAGATACATCCAGGATCTCCCAGTCAGCGGCACATAAATGCATAAGACAGGTGACTAATGGCTTGTTTGCCAAGACCAGCAATTATGTGAACTTCTCCTGCGATGACGGCTGTCAGAATGAGTGGGCGCTTGGGTTTGCATCTCTGGCAAGCTTCCCACAGGTGCCATCGACTGCACACACATGGCAATTCAGGCACCCCCAGATCAACCAGGACTATTTGTCAACCACAAGGGCTTCCACCCCATCAATTGGTTTCACCAGCAGGTTTCTTCCTCCCATTGCTGGGAAATAGTATCACTGTGCAGCTCCTCACAGCCCCCAGCAGCACATCAAGGGAGGTGTCATTGAAACGCGGCGCAGTCGTTGCCTGTCTCAAATCCATTATTGAACTTCCTCTTCCTATGTTGCAAACTCCAAATCCTACAAATTCCATCTTTGGCTGGGCCCTTTAAATATGGAGTTGAGATACTGGCCCGAAAATTAGACCTAATACGCGAGAGTACGCATTGTGTACTCTCGTGTATTAGGTCCCGAAGTGCCGGTTTCCTGCATGCACTGCGCATGCGCGGGAAACCGGCACTTTGGGTATTGCGAAGGGGGCGGTTCCTAAGTGAACCGCGTGCGCACTACAGGTTGTGCGCACGCAGTGCACGTAGTTTTTTTTTCAGGTTTGAACGCGCAGGTAAGTGTTGAAGATTTTACACATAAAGAAACCAGGCGTAAGACCCCCTTTTAACAAGGTAAGTAGTTAATTAAGTATTATTTTAAATTTTTTTCAACAGTTTTATCTTTTTTAGAGACTTTAAAGAAAGGTAAGTTTATTTTTATAACTTTTAAAAAGAATTAAAATTTTTTCAAAAATTTAAATTTTTGTTTAAAGTGGTTAATTTATTTAACTATAGTTATTTTATTAATGTGATGGCTTTTTTTTTTAATTTAATTGAGGTTTAGCTGTTCTTTTGGGGGCTTGTTGTATTCATAGTTTTGACAGCTCTTGCTGTCAAAACTATGAATGAAAGATGGTGTGCTGCCATTGGCTCTAACTGGCCCACGTGATCCCAGAGGTAGCATCGAACTAACTGCGCCTCTGGGACACGCACACACTGTGCGCCGGCACCAGGGAGAGGCCCAGGAACTGAAGTTCGTGTGGGCCAAAACCATAAAGGTAGGCGCGGAGTGCGATATCGCGGGGGATCCTTACCCCCGCGGCAACCATCGAACTCCAATTTCTGGGCCCATGTCATGCAGCTCCCCATCACGCCCACTGCTGTGCATTGGATGCCAAGCCTGGAAGTAGAATGCTAATGAATTGGCTCAGTTAAAAAGCTACTGACAGACGCGTTGAACTTACGTCCGGGTTTCGTACACGATATCGGATCCTCCCGCTCCCAACACGTTACCGAGTAAATACTGGGGCCTATATTTCAGTTGCAATTGTGAATTGCAGACAGCTTTCTGTAGAGAACCCATATCCCCATGAGCTGAATTTGAGCTGGCTGAAACTAATTTAATGGCCGTACGCTCCATCAGAGATATAAGACTGTCATCTTATCAAGCTGGATTTCAATCTCAATCCCAGTGATGAAGTTGGTTTTTTGTTACCCACTGTGTCACACAGTGCTCTCATTCTCTTTAAGTCTTCAATGTTTGTTGGATCCTATGAAGAACAAAAAAACATAAAATTATAGTGTATTTTTAAAAGTTTTGGCATTAAAACCACTTTCGGTTCTGAAAGAGTAAAATAGCAGGATCACTATTGGGGCCTTTGTAAACTACTTAAAAAAGCCTAAAGATTCAAATCTTTGAAATATATAGGTGGAGGCTGCCAACTCCAATATTTAAACTGACCCCGTCCCATGGGATTTGGGATAGGGTCAACATCACTAGCTGTCGGCTGCTGAAACTCCTGCCCAGCCATATTTTCGGAAATGAAGACAACTTTTTACAACATTATAAATGTTATAAAGAAGCTGGAAATTGTATTTTTTAATTGTGTTGGTTTAACTTACGATAGAATTGAAAAAGTAGCATTTACATGTAGCTAAAGTTGGTGGAAGAATAGTTAATATCATGATTGTACCATCAACATTCTAACAACTATCATTTTGCATGTGGGCAGTACTTCTAGATCCAGGGACCTGGTCAATGCTCCCAGAACTCCAGGCCTCCTTCCCTGTGATCCCAGATTTCAGGACCTGCTCCTGTACTCCCTAAACCTTCTCCGCAGTGCTCTTAGACCCCAGGGCTCTCCTCAAAGTACTGCTAGACCCTGAGACCCATCCCAGGACTACCAGACTGTAGCCCCATCACAGTATTCTCAGATCCCAGGGCCACACCAATGCTGATAAATCAGTGTCCCTGTTAATACTACTTCCATAACACCCTGTTCTTACAGAATCTCTGACTCACCATGAGCAATTCCACAGGACATTATATAGTTATATTAGAATAATATTCCTCTCGTAATTAACCACAGTATTCACACAATCTTCCTTAATTGGATGGGTTGAATTGTCAAGCTTGTGGACATCTCCAAACAGCATCAATGTGATTAGTTTGCTGACCCAATAGAAGGTGTGGTTGAACAATACATCTAATGATTCCATCACCATGCTGGTAAAATGAGTAAACATGTTCTCAAGATCAACCCCAGCTGTAAACTTTAACAAAGGCAGGGATTTCTCTATGTTCCAGTTAATATCCCAAAGCCCCAATGCTATAACTATTGTGTTAGCCACATTAAAATAGTTTGTGTATAGTTTTAATGTTCAAATAAGGGGGGGGAAATTTGTTCACGCCCAAAAACAGTCACAGGGGGAAAGTGATCATTCCCTGAACAGGAAAGGGGGGCAACCGGGAGAGGAGCGACCGGGAGTAGGGGGTGAACGGGAGAAGGGATGATTGGGGGGTGAGGACCAGCAGGGGTGATCGGGGGTGGGGGGGGGGGGGGGGGGAGACAGTGACCAGGAGAGTGGATGACCAGGAGAGTAGCAAACACGAGGGGGAGGGTGGAGAGTAGCGGTGGCCAGGATCGGTGAGGGTGGCAGCCTGCAGCAGTCCCTTTAAGGACCACCTGTTAGGCCGCATGCAGACCTGGTTTTCCTGAAGGCAACTGGCCTGCGTTGGCTGTATTCAAGGCAACCAAATATTGCAGAGGGGCCTCAAACAGATGTTAGGCCCCCTTATTTGCATTTGCAAAGTGATAACGCCTGTTTCAGGCGCTGGCCCTGGACGCCTTTTTGTTGCCCATACCAATATGACAGGCGGTGCATTTCCAACACATAATTAGTGCGCGCTTCCTGTCTGCCATATTGATGGTTTAGACATCCTTAGATGCCCATTTAATGAAAAAAGGGCACGGCTCCTCAAGTTTCTAGGCCAAGCTTTTGTTGTTTGTTAGGTAACAATATTGGTACTGAGCCATGAATTGTATTACACCTTTAATTAACTATAATAAATCTGATAGGTGCTTTGAAAAAAAATGACATGTGCTGCCCAGGGCAAAGAAAGTATCCTCCACACATCTCTGTTTCATCTGCCAACACTTTAATAATATATTCCAGTAAAGTAGTATCTGGGCATGTTATGCAACTGTTTTTCACAGTTTGAGATTGCAGGCACGTTGCAACACCTCCATTTTTTCCCCTAAAGTATAGTAATTAGCAGCTTGTTATTATACACCTACTCTTGTTATTATAAAGTTACTCATTAGTGTTGTAAACTTATATGTCATTCATAAAGTCCCAAGGCATGTAACTACAACTGAGAGAGCAAAACCTAATAATATTTGTAACATTCTGGGGTCTGGTGTACTAATGGAGCAGGCGGCAGCCATTGCAATCCTACTGCCCGCCAAACCGCACCAATAAGAGACTTGGACCAACTTGATAGCCGAGCCTCATTAGCATTTTTCTTTATTCGTACATGGGATGTGGGCGTCGCTGGCAAGGCCAGTATTTATTGCCCATCCCTAATAGCCCTTGAGAAGTTGATGGTGAGCTGCCTTCTTGAACTGCTGCAGTCCGTGTGGTGAAGGTACTCCCACTGCGCTGTTAGGGAGGGAGTTCCAGGATTTTGACCCAGCGACGATGAGGGAACGGTGATATATTTCCAAGTCAGGATGGTGTGTGACTTGGAGGGGAACTTGGAGGTGGTGGTGTTACCATGTGCCTGCTGCCCTTGTCCTTCTAGGTGGTAGAAGTCGTGGGTTTGGGAGGTGCTGTCGAAGAAGCCTTGGCGAGTTGCTGCAGTGCATCTTGTAGGTGGTACACACTGCAGCCACGGTACGCCAGTGGTGGAGGGAGTGAATGTTTAAGGTGGTGGATGGGGTGCCAATCAAGCAGGCTGCTTTGTCCTGGATAGTGTTGAGCTTCTTGAGTGTTGTTGGAGCTGCAAGTGGAGAGTATTCCATCACACTCCTGAAAGGCTTTGAGGAGTCAGGAGGTGAGACACTCGCCGCAGAATACCCAGCCTCTGACCTGCTCTTGTAGCCACAGTATTTATGTGGCTGGTCCAGTTAAGTTTCTGGTCAATGGTGACCCCTAGGATGTTGATGGTGGGGAATTCAGTGATAATAATGCCGTTGAACGTCAAGGGGCAGTGGTTCGACTCTCTCTTGATAGAGATAATCATTGCCTGGCACTTGTGTGGCGTGAATGTTACTTGCCATTTATCAGCCCAAGCCTGAATGTCATCCAGGTCTTGCTGCATGCGGGCACGGACTGCTTGATTATCTGAGGAGTTGCAAATGGAACTGAACATGCAGCATGCAGGCAATCTGGGGGTGTGCACAGGGGCTGGCAGAGGACTGGAGTATTTTGGTGGGGGGGTGTGGGGGTGGCAGGAGAAGCTCTCTTATTCCTCCCAGCAATACAGAAATAAAAGAAAATATATTTTATTTCCATTTTTGGTGCAGCCATTTTAAAACCCAAAAACGGGTTGGTTTGGGTCGGGTGGGAAGTAAAAATGTAAAAATTCTCAAACCCAAACCTAACCCACTCGAACCTGCCCACTTCTGGTTTTATCGGAGGTGGGATGGGGGGGCGGGTGACCAACCCGCTCCCAGGAGGCAGATCCCTCATTTAAGTATTTTAATGAGGCTGCGCGCCTCAGATTTTTTTCTCTGTTCCAGCTTTAACGCTGGTTGGCCAGGTTTCCCGGGCCTCCGGAAACCCGGAAGCTAAAGGGAGGGGAGGACTGCTGCATAGAAGAGGTAAATGCTTCCCCCCGGCCCCCCAAGCAAACCTGTTAACCTCCCCAGTGATCAGACCCCCCGCCCGCGATCCGATGTCCTCTCGATGTCCTCCATGGCACCCGATCGCTCCGGCCCCATCCACGATCTTCTCACCCAACCCCCAATCTCATTGGGCACCCCATCGATGTCCCCCTCAACACCCCCATCTTTCCAGCACCCCTATCAATGGCCCCACTAACCCCTAATTTTTCCGCCCCCCCCCCATCGATGACCCCCCAACCCCCAATCTCTCCCTCCCCCACATTGATGACCCCCCTAACCCCCGATCTCTCTGCTCCCTGGCTGCAGGCTGGTATCGAAGGCCTACCCGCCCGACAGCCAGCCAGACTCTCAATCTGGCTCGCTGCGACTGGGAAACAAAGTTCAACAATGGTAATTAGGTCCTGCCATTAAATTCAGCAGGACCAGAGGGAAACCCGTTCTTCCAGGCTTCCCGACCTTAAAACTGCCCTCCAGCTCCCTCCCTGCTCTCTCACCACCTCCCTGTTAATATTGGGGCATATATTTCTGATCTGATGTTAAAGTAACTCAGTTACTGCGCACAAATATAATTGTTTCTTTTTCTAAGTCTTAATTTTTTTCTTTGTCCTGATCATTTTTTTAAAATTAATGTACAATAAAAGGGTGTGTGCACCCAAAAGACTGCTCTCTGCTCCCAGCAGGCGAGACCCCCCATGAGGAGTAAGATTTCATTAAATTTACCCTCATTGTTCAGGTGCTCAATCTCAGTTATCAACTTAATTGTCCTTCTTTGAACTCACTCCAATCCCCCCTGTTTGGTGCCCAGAACTGAACACAATACTCATGGTAACATTTTCTTTGGAAACAGATAGCCATGGATTCCATTCCATTTCATTCCATTCCAAATAGATAGCTTATTTCCACCTCCGTAACATCACCCAACTCCACCCCTGCCTCAGTTCATCTGCTGCTGAAACTCTCATCCATGCCTTTGTTACCTCTACACTTGACTATTCCAATGCGCTCCTGGCTGGCCTCCCATCTTCCACCCTCCATAAACTTGAGGTCATCCAAAACTCGGCTGCCCGTGTCCTAACTCGCACCAAGTCCCGTTCACCCATCACCCCTGTGTTCGCTGACCTATATTGGCTCCCGGTTAAGCAGCACCTCGATTTCAAAATTCTCATCCTTGTTTTCAAATCCCTCCATGGCCTCGCCCCTCCCTATCTCTGCAATCTCCTCCAGCTCTGCAACCCTCCGAGATATCTGTCTTAGACCAATTCTGGCCTCTTGCGCATCCCCGATTTTAATCGCTCAACCATTGGCGGCCGTGCTTTCAGCTGCCTAGGCCCTAAGCTTTGGAATCCCCTTCATAAACCTCTCCGCCTCTCTACCTCTCTTCCCTCATTTAAGACATTCCTTAAAACCTATCTCGTCATCTGCCCTAATATCTTCTTGTGTCAAATTTTGTTTTATAACACTCCTGTGAAGCGCCATGGGACATTTTACTATATTAAAGGCACTATATAAATGCTAGTTGTTGTTGTTGTATTCCAGTTTCGGTGTGTTCTAGCACTCAAATCTGACAATTACCTTTATTAAGAGCTTTGCCAATTTGAACCTCATGACAACAAAGTAATCCAACATAGGGGAAGAAAAACTGACACTGCACATCTTGGTCCAATGCAAGCAGATTTTCTTTTGCCTATGGAATGGCACTGGAGAAGTCAGGAGCTTGGGTTACCTTCAGTCTCAGTTAATAGTGGACCCTGTGTGGAAAGAAACAAGGAAAAAATGGGGAAACTCCCACGTATTCACTAAACCAGTGAAAGAGTGAAATTCACCCAGTTCTAAAGAGTCCTGTAACAAAACAAGAAAGATATCGGACTAAGCTTTTTTTTCTTGGGATGTGGGCAGCACTGGCAAGGCTGCATTTACTGCCCATCCCTAGTTGCCCTGAGAAGGTGGTGGTTGCCCTTCTTCTTGAGTCACTGCAGTTCTTGTGGTGTTGGTGCTCCCATAATAATGTTAGGTAGGGAATCCCGGGATATTAACCCAATAATTATGAATGATAATTGTCCAAGTCAAGATGGTGTGTGGCTTTGAAGATAGCATGGTGATGATGTTCCCACGATATTGATGCTCTTGTCTTTAGCAGTGTTAGAGGTTGTGGGGTTGAGAGGTGCAGCCAAGGAAAGCTTGTTACTCTACATATGTGTAGGTTTGTACAACAGCTCATATTGTTTCTGCACCACAACAAAATGTTGTAATTTCTTTGTTGTTCAAACATTGCATGCAACATATAAATGGAGTGAAAATGACTGTGTACTAATGATAGTTTCAGCACAGTAAAGCAGCTGAGCTGGTTTAGAATATGACTGTCAAAAATGTTTGACAGCAGCAGTCGTATTAAAACTTACTTTATTGGCTGGCTTTATTTTGCCAGAAGCTTTATAAAGAAAACTAAGCAGTTATTTAGCCTGACGAGTAAATGACTTAAATCTGTCTAAAGTGTGTTTGCTCAAATTTGGCAAATTATTGTACAGAAAAATGAATGCTAGTGACAGGACACGGCATTCACAAAAACTGAGACAAAGAATAAGCTGGCCAAAACTGGCGGGACAGAGGGGAGTGCGCACTCTTCCGTCCTCCTAACTCTGGAAAACAATTTCTGTTTTAGTCCCTGGAAGAAAATTGAGTGAGTTGACAACTCTCACATTGCTGCAAGGCCGCCCACAGATACATCTACACGTGACTACTTAATTCACAGCAAACATCGTCCATCGCCTGGTAAATAAATCTACTGCAGCTACGCAGGGGGCGATAACAGACCTTCGTACTGCAGTGGCTGGCCAGCAGGTCCTATTCCCCAGCCGCCTTGTTTCACAATCCATTTAACAGCAAAAACAAAACAAAAATGTAAAGAAACAAAATAATTAAATTAATTAAATAGTAAACAAAAGAACCATTGTGTCTTCAGCCACAGTTAACAGTCATTCTGATGACAGTGAATTGATGCGAAGATATTTCCCCAAAGATCTAGCCTGGAAATGAGATGCTATATCCTCCTTTCCAATTAATACGTTGTCAATTGCAGCTCTATTTAATCCCTTTATAATCAAACAAACAGTGATTCTAGGAAGCTAAAGTGATCGTAAAGCTTCTGGGCCCACACCATGGATATTGCTTTTTCACCATGAAACACAAATAAAATCATTTTCATGTAACAAGACAGGAAGAAATAATGAGAAATCGTCAGGTGGACGCTGGGGATTTCCCCGAACTGCAGTACAATAGGACCGTGGATTAAAATTAGAATTCTGGGTGAATTACTTTCTTCAGGAAATAAGGACACGTGCCCATAATTATAGAGCGCTAACACAGATACAAACTAGACAGTAAATATCACTGAAGCAGAAAGACAGAGCGAAAGTTAGTCAGTTTGCCTTGATTTTTAACGGGGAAGGAGTTTACCTTATTAACCACATCAGAGCTATCCACTGCCTAAAGGACTACATTGTACTCTTCGCATGGAGCTTTGCTGTCCATTGATGTGTGACAGGCTTTGTCTGGTGGACATCTTCTCAAAGCTTTGATTGTGACAGAACTGATCCCGATTATTAGCTGACTGAGTGTTCGCAGCAACGTGACAGGTGCCAGAGACTGAGATCATTTATTTGTATGTCGAACACATAGCAAAATCACATGAAAGTATAATAAATGTTCAGAATTGACTGGCTGCGTTTGACTGGAGGTTTACATATTTTTATTACTGATGATAACTGTCAAAATATTTTGACAATTGCAAGACTTTTTAAAAATTAAAACAATTAAGGGGATACGGCAAGTAAAAATTGGCACCAATAAGCACTTATAGCAGCTGGTTATTTTCAAAGTAGTGATCAGGAAGGGATACTTTGGCGTTGATATTACCCCCCACGTCTGTCGCAGGAGTGTTAATGTGTAATCCTATGTAAACTTGTAAACGGCAGCAGGTTCCCCTGGAGGGTTGTGATTTGAAACATAAACACCTTAGGATATAGATGGCTGTTGGACAGGTGATGTCACTGCATCAGGGTCTGAAAGAGCATTCGATACTACTTAATCACCGTAACTCACAGCTTCCA
Source organism: Squalus acanthias (assembly GCA_030390025.1). Taxonomy (NCBI): domain Eukaryota; kingdom Metazoa; phylum Chordata; class Chondrichthyes; order Squaliformes; family Squalidae; genus Squalus; species Squalus acanthias. Next base: position 105,583,595 of record CM059428.1, read on the forward strand.
CGAAGAGGAAGACAAATTGTGAATTAAGGCGTCAACAGAAACTGCTCTCTACAGTTCAGTCAGTAACTGCACCGCATAGTGTGGAGCTGAACCATACTGACCAGCAGGTACCAGTTCCGATTCCCAGTCTATGTGGAGTTAAGTGACCTCAGATGAGTTTCAGTATTTCTCAATTTAGGAGGGGAGGAAAATCATCTGTGGTCCTTGCTGCCGATAATCATTCCAACGACCTCTGATGGAAAGTTTGCATGTGTGAACACCAAGTGAGAAAGAGGATCGGGTTTAGCTGGATGAATAGCCTGCAAGGGGGACCCGGAGCTCCCGGTGGCCTGTCACTTTAATTCTCTGCTCCATTCCCACTCCGACCTCACCGTCCTCGGCCTCTTGCATTGTTCCACGGAAGCTCAGCGTAAGCTTGAGGAACAGCACCTCATCTTTCGATTAGGCACTCTACAGCCCTCTGGACTCAACATAGAGTTCAACAATTTCAGATCATAACCCCGGCCCCTATCACATATATATATATTTTTTTATTTAATTTTTTTTTATCCACACTTTTGTTTGGCCTTTTTTTCTTCCCCCCCACATGGCAGCTGTCCTTCATTCTGCCAGCGCAATTCACACTTCATCTAGAGCCATCCTTTGTTCCTCAACCTGTCCCATTACCACCTCTTGCCTTGAATATCTCTCAATGTCTCTCAATGTCTCTTAATCTCTCCTGCTTTCTATCCTATCACTGACCTTCCCTTTTGTTCTTTCATCCCTCCCCTTTTCCCAGCCCTAAACTTGCTTTAAAATCTATTTCATTTCCTGCTTTTTTCCAGTTCTGACGAAAGGTCTTCGACCTGAAACGTTAACTCTGTTTCTCTCTCCACGGACGCTGCCTGGCCTGCTGAGTTTTTCCAGCGTTTTCTGTTGTTATTGCAAATATCACTGTCTAGGCTCATACATGAAGAATGGCCACTTTAATGAGGCACCACAGGGGAGCCAAGGCCCATAGAACTGTACTCCTACAGGCGAGATGTGGAGAAAATGTGGGGTAAAAAGCTGTATACCCTTCTCTTATTTAGCTATCCTTTATATTTGACAATGCATTTATTTATTGTGTTTAATTTAATTTAACATTTGGTAATAGTAGGTCAAATACTTCTAATATTCTGAAGCTCTAAGGAACTTTCAATTTATTTTTTTCAGTCTTCTGAGTTTTACTGATGACATCATGCATTCTCATTAGGATATCATGTTCACTTATTTTTGCAAATTGGATCTTCCCCATGATAACTGAACTTTTAACATAATGTAATAAGATCTGAAGGTTCAGAGGGCCTAGAGGTCAGTTTAATTGTGAATATAAAATGCAGCGAACCTCTAGGGAGAAACAAATAAAACCCGAAAGGCTTAATTAGAATTAGACTGAAGAAACAGGGTTGTAATAACCATTTGAATCTGAGTATCAATTCATTTGCCCCAGCACTAATGCTTGCCCAGCACCCAGAACTGGTGCTACTTTTGTGAAACTAGCATTGTTTTCTCACACTTCTGATTTGTTTTATCTTCTATCCTAAGTATATTCTTAAATCAAGCATTGTGCGCTGGAATGACTCTGAAATCAGCTGAATCTTAACCCTAATGTACTTTACAATATTTCCAAACTCTTCTCAATCTGGGCAAACCAAAATGAAAGAAATGTCTGATGTCTATTATGGTGGGGAATTTCCTCAAAGCTGCAGTGCAGTGGAAACAGGCCAGAATTTTAACCCGCTGACTTCCGCATTTAACTCGAGCGCATTCGGTTGCGAGTGAGAAACCCTCTCGGGAGAGGCGGGTTACCAATTTAAAGCAATTTAGAGCTAATTAAGGGGCTATTAAGAGCCTTTTTTACCTGGGGTTTCAAGTTTTACTGTGTGTTCACAGGATTCCCGGGCTTCCTGGATCTCGCCAGTGAAAGCAAGGCAAGAGCACAGCGGCAATTGAGGGGGCCGAACAAATGACAGGCAAAAAATCGCATAAGTACTGAGACCGCAACCTGCTTCCTTGCCTAAGGGAAAGGATTTTGCTCACAGCACTTGTTCTGAGAGTTTGCTTGCAGTACTTTGCAGGTCATTTCTACAACTTTGGAGGTCACTCTCATTGCATCTGATCTCCACTTTCCATCTATCAGATACCAGATCAGCATGGGTGCCGCTTATGCTATTTCACCTTGACCTCAGATGAGGACCAAGATGAGCTCCAGCAGCAACAACACCAGCAGCACCAGCAGGAGCAGCAGTAGCCTTCTCCTCACCGACCTACCACACCACAGGAGAGAGGGGATGAGCGCAGAGGTGCAGCTCGCGGGAGGCGATACCCCCAACACAGGGTATATAGGCAGAGGATGAGCTTCCTGGACATGACTGAACACCAGTGCCTCAGGAGGCTCAGGGTACAGCGTCTGGTCGTGGCAGACTTTTGTAACCTGCTGGAAGAAGACCTACTGCCAAGTGAACCTGGTGGACACGCGTTACCAGTGGCTGCCAAAGCGACCACCGCTCTCAACTTCTTTGCTTCAGGCTCCTTCCAGAGTCTGCAGGAGATATTTGCAGGACTTCGCATTCGGCCGCCCACAAATGCATCACCCAGGTGACCGATGTCATGTTTGCCAGGGCAGGCAGTTATGCACACTTTGAAACTGATGATGCCAGTCAGAATGAGCGGACGCTCGGCTTTTCCGTTCTGGCTGGCTTCCCACAGGTGCAGTGCATCATCGACTGCACATTTATGGCCACCAAGCCACCCCCAGATCACCCAGGAGTGTTCGTGAACCATAAAGGCTTCCATTCCATCAATGTGCAGCTCGTTTGCAACCACAAAAAGATCATCATGCCAGATTCCCAGGGAACTGTCATGATCCATTCATCCTGCGCCAGTCCACCCTCCCTCAGCTCTTCGCACCTCTGACCAGACTTACCGGCTGGCTGCTTGGAGACCAGGGCTATCCACTGAAGATGTGGCTGATGACATCCTTGAGGAGGCCAAGCAATGAAGCCGAAAAGCGTTACAATCAAAGCAAAATGATGACGAGACGTGTAATAGAGCAAGCAATCAGGATGCTGAAGATGCGCTTCAGATGCCTGGACAGATCTGGAGGCGTCCTTCAATATGCACCAGCCAGGGTCTCCAGGATGATCGTGGTATGCTGCACTCTGCACAACATAGCGCAGCAGCGAGGATTGGAGCTGCTGGAGGAGCAAGGTGCAGAGCGCAGTGCCTCTTCGGAGGAGGAGGAGGACAGGCGGAGGAGGAGGAGGAGGAACTTGATGTGGACGTGCCACCCGCAGCAGTGCACACTGTTGCCCGGGATGGCCTCATTATGGCACGATTTAGTTAGGTGCACCAGTGGACCCATCTGGCACCCAGATGCTGAACCCACTTTCCCCCCACCCCCAACCACAAAGCAGTCCTACAGTGACCAAACCATTCCTTTCACAGACACCCATTGCTCGGTGTTAAGTCATGTCTTATCATTCATTACAAGTGACGAGGCCACTTGCCAGGCAGCAGGCGAAAATGGGCAAGACGGGAAAGTGGTGCAAAGAAATAATTTTATGTGCCTCTAAATATCAACATAACCTTCACAGTGCAACATTGCCTAACACACCCATGTTCATACTCTTGTGCATCTAGAATTCTTTCATTGTCCTCTTCCTATCACTTCTACGTTGTGCAACCCCTGTGGCTTCAGCAGAGGTAGAGGCAGCCTGCTCACTTCCCTGCTCTGACTGCTGAGATGCTTTTGGCCGACGTCCTCTGGGTTTTGGAGCCTGTGAGGGCCCTGCCAAATACTGCTCCTCCTGCACCTGTGCAGGGGCCGATTTGGCCATCAGGACACGAGGCAGCATGTGGGGCTCTGACTGGGGGAGTGGGGAGGCACAGGGGAACGGATGAGAAGTGGACTTTGAGCAGAGTCCCCACTTCTATGTCCCCTTTCACCATCATCCCGCACTTCCCTGCTAGCAATGAGTTGGAGAGCAATTTGCTGCACATCAGTAGGACGATGAACAGCCAAGTCTAGGTTTTTATCCATCCTTGTTAAGGTGGTATTCAGAGTGTGCAAGCTAAGAACAAGCATGCACTCGTTTGATGCTCCAGGCAGGTGGCCACCCTTTCCACAGATGAGCACATCATTGCCAAGGTCTGCGACATCATGCCAGTCATGCTTGAGATGGATTCCTCCATTCTCCCTGCAAGAGAGCACATCGCAGCTAGAAATTCTTCCAGAGCCTCGCACATTTTTTGCTGTTCCTCCAGAATCATCCTCATTGTTGATGGCCCCCGAGATTTAGCATGTGCGTCCAGCTGAGCAGAACTTGGAACTTCCTGCACCCTACAACGAGAACTCTCCACTGCTGTCCCTGTCTCCACCATCTGCTCTTGCTCACATGTGATCTGTGAGACACCAGGTGACAACACTACTATCTGACTTAATGGTCTCACCAACGTGTGTGTATCTGTGCTGGGGCATGGTGTGCATGGGTCATGTGACGGTACACCCTCAGAGTTAGCGACCTCCTCTGAGGAGTCTTCTTCCTCCTCTGGCTCCACTGGCTGTTGGACACTTGATGGGCCTGTGGGAGAGTAAAGGCATGAATTAGAACTGTCATGGTAAGAATGTTTTAAGTGAACATTATGCACATGATCATATTTCACTGGCTGCTGACGTCAAGTCAACATGAGTGACTGCTGTATGCCATGTGGCTGTGTGATATTTAATTCTGTTACCAGGTAGCTGGGACCTCCCCATCTCTCCATCTCCCACCACCATCAATGCCGATATTCCAGTTGTCTCGAGTGCCTTCTCCTCTGCAGCAGTCAGCGTGGTGGTGACTGGAGGGCCATCTCTGGTTCTCTGCCTCTCCTGGGTGTTCTGCTCTCTTCTCCTGCAAGGAAGGAAACAAGAGACCTTTGAGTGAAAGTGAGAGTGGAATGGATGGATGGGCAACATCTGTAGAGGGTGACTATGAGGGAGAGGCATTACATTGCATTAAGATGAGGGTGAGTGTCAGTGGTAGATGTTCAGTTGGGGATGGGAGGAAGTTCATAGACAGAGAGGGATGGGTGCACCTGCAAGGTACATTGGTGTCAGGAGCGATGTGCAGGAGTAGGTTTGGGATGGCAGAGTGAGAGGGTTGGGGTGGTATGCACATCAGGATGTAGCTAAATAGAATGTGGCATTGTACTCACCTTTCCTGACCTCATGAGGTAATTAAATCTCTTCCTGCATTGAATTCAGGATCTCGCCACCACACTCCTGCTGCTCACTTCTGCCACAATCTCCAGCCATGCCTTCTTGGTGTCTGAGGATGGCTTCTTCCTCTCGTCAGCAGGGAATAAACCTGCGGGCCCTAACTCCTTGCAGCAGGAGTTCCAGGGAGGCATCACTGATTCGAGGGGCAGCTTTTGTACGCTGAGACTGCAGTTTTTGTTCTCCCACCAAACCAATGTCTCTCCCACCAAACCAATGTCTCTCCACCAAACCAATCTCTCTCCCACCAAGCCAATGTCTCTCCCACCAAACCAATCTCTCTCCCACCAAGCCAATGTCTCTCCCACCAAACCAATGTCTCTCCAACCAAACCAATGTCTCTCCCACCAAACCAATGTCTCTCCCACCAAACCAATCTCTCTCCCACCAAACCAATGTCTCTCCCACCAAGCCAATGTCTCTCCCACCAAACCAATCTCTCTCCAACCAAACCAATGTCTCTCCCACCAAACCAATGTCTCTCCCACCAAACCAATCTCTCTCCCACCAAACCAATCTCTCTCCAACCAAACCAATGTCTCTCCAACCAAACCAATCTCTCTCCCACCAAACCAATCTCTCTCCAACCAAACCAATGTCTCTCCCACCAAGCCAATGTCTCTCCCACCAAACCAATCTCTCTCCCACCAAGCCAATGTCTCTCCCACCAAGGCAATCTCTCTCCAACCAAACCAATCTCTCTCCCACCAAACCAATCTCTCTCCAACCAAACCAATGTCTCTCCCACCAAACCAATGTCTCTCCCACCAAACCAATGTCTCTCCCACCAAACCAATGTCTCTCCCACCAAACCAATGTCTCTCCAACCAAACCAATGTCTCTCCCACCAAACCAATGTCTCTCCCACCAAACCAATGTCTCTCCACCAAACCAATGTCTCTCCAACCAAACCAATCTCTCTCCCACCAAACCAATCTCTCTCCAACCAAACCAATCTCTCCCACATCAATGTCTCTCCAACCTCCACCTTCGCAAGGGCAACTAGGGATGGGCAATAAATGCTGGCCTTGCCAGCAATGCCCAGATCCCATAAGCGAATAAAAGAAAAACCTTCAACTGTCATCTGTGCATTGCTCCTTTAAATATCTCAGATGAATTGAACCCATGCATGACGTCATCATGTCCGCTCGCATTAATTGGTCGGGTTACCCGGAAATCAGATGCAAATACAGAAGCTTTGTTCAAAAGCTACTGCAAAATGCGCCGCTGAAACGTCCGGATTCCCCACACGATCCAGGGCTCCCCCGCTGCCAGTGCATTGGCAGGTAAAAATTCCAGCCATAGTTTACACGTGGAAACAGGGGCCCGAATATTAATATGAAGGTGGCTTCCGAGCAGGGTGTGGAATTGCATGGGGGAAACCCGGAAGTCAACTAAGCAGGTCGGAAATCTGCGATCTCAACTCAATTGTACCAATTAATTTTGACTTCCAGGTTTCATGTCTCCAAGCTGCGCAGTGGGCCTGATGCGCAGCCACATGAGGTGATCTCAGCTGTGTTTAAAGGACAATGCACAAATGGAAACTGGAGGTATTCAGGTTGGATGGTGGACACAGAACAAGGGCAGCACCCAGATTTAACGATGCCTCACTGAAATTACTGCTGGGTGCAGTCAGGAGGAGGGACACACTTTTCTCCAGCAATGGGAGGCAGAAACCTGCTGCTCTCACCAAGGAGGTGTGGTTGGAGGTGGCTGAGGAGGTGAACAGCAGAAGCGTTGTGCCCAGGTCATGGATGCAATGTAGGAAGTGGTTTAATGACCTAACCAGGTCCATTTGCTGATTCACCTACATCCTGTGCTTTAGGCCCCCACTGCCCTTTCACTCTGTCTCACTAAGTGTTCTCCATCACATCGCTCCTCACACCCACTCAACTTTCAGCATCATCCAGCCTTCACTTTCTATGCACTTCATCACCTCCCCATTTATCCATCCACTATTAACACCCATTCCAATCCTTATGCAATGTGATGCATCTGTCTCATAGTCACCCTCACCGAATGCTCTCCATCCATCGGGTGAAGACCTCACCTTCACTCACTCACAGGTCTGTTTTTTCGACCCTTGTAGGAGAAGATAGCGCAAAACGCAAGGGAGAAGGACAGGACTGGAGGTGGACTGCCACAAATAGTCTAACTCACAGATGCAGAGGAGGATGCCCTGGAGATGTCGCACATCTGCATCTCTCTCAGTCGGCGATGGAGAGACAGGGAACTGGCAGATAGCTGGTGACAGAATTACAAATATCTCTCACACATATGCTTGCTGTATTTCATTAATGACTGAACTATGAGAAGACTGAGTATGGTGATTGTCAAGATTGTGACTTTGCCACGACTAAGTCATATTCCTTTTTATCTTCCAGGGCCTTCATGCGTACAGCAAGTGTCGCAGGACATGCAGAGGCTGATTCCTCAGAGGAGCCCATTCTTTCTGAGGGTGCACCATCACAGGACATACAGCCATGCACCAGCGCAGATACTCGCACTTTGGTGAGTCCACTTAGACAGTTAGTTGGGTTTTCACCTGGTGATTCACACCTCACAAATGAGCAAGAGCAGACACTGGTGGTAGGAACAACTGTGGAGAGTCCTCGTTGTGGGGGGGGGGGGGAATAACCTTCTCTAATTCTGCCCAGATGGACGCAGATGCTGAACCCTGGGGATTATCATTGAGAAGAAGAATGCATCAGCAACTTAGCCAGGTACTGACAGACGTGCCACACACACTCTCCACAATAGCGGAGAGGATGGCGGAGTCCAACTCGATCAATAATGGATTGGTGGCGCAGGGAATTATGAGAATATCTGCCATGGAGAGAGAGTCCGCCTCCGTGGAGCTTCAATCAAGGCTCTCAAATGAGTCCATGCAGGGCATGATCACGGACATGCAGACTTTGGATGCCAACTTGTCTGCCACCTTAACCAGGAGGACAGATACCTTATCCATGGCTTTACAATGCGTCACTGATCTTCACCAATCTGGTCTGGAGCAGAGTGGTAGGAGTGATGTGGCACTGGCCCAGGAGAGGGGTAATGGCAAAAGGGGACATGGAAGTGGAAACGCCACTCAAAGTGCTCCCAATTCTCACTCGTTGCCCCACTCTCAGCCACTACCCGACATGCTGCCTTCGTCTCGCGATGGCCAAGTCTGCCCCTGCACAGGTGCAGGTGGAGCAGACTTTGGCACGGACTCCAAAACCCAGAGGGCGTCGGCCAAAAGCATGTCAGCAGTCGGGGCAGGGATCTGAACAGCCTGCCTCTACCTCTGCTGAAGCCACATGGGATGCACCACGTATAAGTGTTAGGAAGTGTAAGGTTAAGAATTGTAATTCACCAAGGGTATGCACTTGGGTGTTTGACAAAATGTTATGTTGTTAAGTTTCCTTTTTTTATAATGTCACAAAAAATGTATTGATTAGCACCACTTCCACATCTGCCCATTATTGCGTCCCAAGAGCCAACTCTCCCTTTCACTGTTCCATGATGAATGTCAATACAAGATGGAACCCATTGGGCAGATGTGCAAAGGGTGGATGAGTGGTTGAAGGACTATTTAGTGCAAAGGTGGGGCAGGGGGTGGTCCTTGTGGTGGGAGCGGACTGCAGGATTTCAATTCTTATGTTTCACACTAGGTGAACCTTAGCGATATTAGGATATCCCTGGCAGCAATGTAAGCGGCCGGTCTGGTGATGGGTGCCCCATCTTCATCCTCCTCCTCCTCCTCCTCCTGCTCCTCCTCCTCTATGTTCTCATCTGAAGATGAGTGATGAGCCCCTTCATCCTCCTCCACCTGCAATCCTCTCTGCTGCACAATGTCGTTTAGGACGCAGCACACCGCTATCATTCTGGAGACCCTCACTGGTGAGTACTGAAAGGCGCCTCCTGACCAATCTCGGCAACTGAAGCGCATCTTCAACATTCCAATGGCTTGCTCGATGACATGATCATGTGGCTTTCGTTGTTGCTCTCCTGTGCCTCATTGGTGGGGTTTCTTACAGGTGTCATGAGACAAGTTTGAAGGGGGTGTCCCTTGTCTCCTATTAATGAGCCCTTAAGTCTGTTTCCTGGAATGAAAAGGTCTGGGAAGATGAACTGCCGCAGTATGAAGGCATCATGACAGCTCCCAGGGAATCTGGCGCAGACCTGCATAAACCTCTTCTTTTGGTTGCACACCAGCTGCGCATTGATGGACGAATATCCCTTGCGGTTTATAAAAACTCCTGGTTGCTGTGGCGTTGCCCTGATTGTCACATGTGTGCAGTCAATGGCACTCTGTACCTGTGAGAATCCAGCCAGAGAGTTGAATCCGAGAGACCGTTCATTCTGGCTACTGTCATCACAGGGGAAATTTACATAATTGTCAGCCCTGGCAAACAAGCCATCAGCCTTATGCATTTATGTGCAGCCGACTTGGATGTCCTGAATGTGTCGCCAGTAGCGCCCTGGAAGGATCCGTCAACAAAAAGTTGAGGGTGGTTAGCATTTTCACAGCCACAGCAGGGAGTAGGTCTTCCTGTAGGAGGCTGCAGTTTTCTGCCACCACCTGATGTGACAACCTCAGCCTGTAGAAGCAATGCTCTTCTGAGAGGTCAAGGAAGCTGAGCCTCTGTCTGTAAACGCTGTGACGTGGGTAGTGCCTGCTGCGACCTTGGCCTCTCTCCTGCGCACCTCTCTCAAGCGCACTTCTCTCCTGCGCACTTCTCTCCTGTGCAAGTGCTGATCCCACCACAGCATGTTGTCGCTGCCGTGGATGATGATGGTCTTCCTCTTCTGATGTGCTGTCAAACACATCCAAGGCACCTCCCATCCTGATCACGTCAATTTTAAATCCTCATAGGTTGATAAAAAGCTGTTCACACAAGTACTCTCTGACAAACATTTGCCACAGGGACTGAGACACCAGCTGTAATCAGTGAGCTTTTATTCAGATGGGGCAATGACAAGTTTAAATACCCACCTGAACTGCTGCTTAAACTCACCTCCCTTTCCCTGATCAGTTTCCAGAGCTCCAGGAATCCCAAGCTGCTCCTGTAAAATTTGGAGCCAAGTTAAAAACAATTTAAAATGAGCTCATTAACATCTCCTAAGGACATTAATTGCACCAATAAGTACCCGCTCGCATCGAATTATTAAATCCCTGATTTCAGTGTGTAGGTTTCCGGCCAGCATCCAAACGCGCCTCCATTAAACCCGGAAGTGGGCGTGTTGGAGCGGTTGCACTTCCGCTCTTAAAATCAGAAATTTTCACCCCCCACCTGCTTCCAACCCACCCGTTCTTGGGGGTTAAAATTCCCCCCAGCTTTTCGACGCACATCCAGTGAAGTTACGGCCGCCGTGCAGGAACTGCTCTTAGGAAATTCCCGGCCACAGTTGTAAAACTGAGGCTGAATCGTAACTCCCAAAAACGGGTGGGTTGGGGTTGTGTCAGAGGTTAAATTGCAAAAAGTTTGGAACAGGAACCGAGCTCACCTTGATCCCGCCAACTTTTGGTTTTAATAGAGGCGGGATGTGGGGCGGGCGACCAATCCGCTCGCGGGAAGCGGGTTAGTCATTTAAATATAATGAGGCTGCCTGCCTTCATTTTTACAGTCATTCTATTTTTAACCACAGGCGGTGGGTTTCCCTGGCCTCGGGAAACCTGGCAGCTGAAAGCAGGCAAGAAGGGCTGAATCCATGAGGTAAGTGCCTTTACAGCACTGTGTGTGGGCCAGGAGGAGCATGAGTGTTTCCTCCTGGGCCAGCAAGCTAACCCTGTAAACTCCCACACCCCATGATCTGTCTGCTTCCCACCATCGGACAACCCTCGACCATTATCTGCCTCCACGACCACCATCAGACCTCCCCGACCACCATCGGAGCCCCCACCCCCAGACCACCATCTGCCTCCCCGACCACCATCGGAGCCCCCAGCCCCCAGACCACCATCTGCCTCCCCGACCACCATCGGAGACCCCACCCCCAGACCACCATCTGCCTCCCCGACCACCATCGGAGCCCCCACCCCCAGACCACCATCTGCCTCCCCGACCACCATCGGAGCCCCCACCCCCAGACCACCATCTGCCTCCCCGACCACCATCGGAGCCCCCACCCCCAGAACACCATCTGCCTCCCCGACCACCATCGGAGCCCCCACCCCCAGACCACCATCAGCCTCCCAGACCACCATCGGAGCCCCCACCCCCAGACCACCATCAGACCTCCCCGACCACCATCGGAGCCCCCACCCCCAGACCACCATCAGACCTCCCCGACCACCATCGGAGCCCCCACCCCCAGACCACCATCTGCCTCCCCGACCACCATCGGAGCCCCCACCCCCAGACCACCATCAGACCTCCCCGACCACCATCGGAGCCCCCACCCCCAGAACACCATCTGCCTCCCCGACCACCATCGGAGCCCCCACCCCCAGACCACCATCTGCCTCCCCGACCATCATCGGAGCCCCCACCCCCAGACCACCATCTACCTCCCCAACCACCATCGGAGCCCCCACCCCAGACCACCATCTGCCTCCCCGACCACCATCGGAGCCTCCACCCCCAGAATACCATCTGACTCCACCCCCCACCCCGCAATTGGGACTCGCCAGACCACCATCTGCTCCCCCATTCAATTGGGACCACCATCGGACCCCCCTTCCCCCCCTCCCCCCCCCTCCCCCCCTCCCCCCCCCTCCCCCCCTGCAATCGGGAACCCCCCCCCAGACCACCATCGGACCCCCCCGCAATTGGGACCCCACAGACCACCATCGGACCCCCTCCTCCCTCCCCGCGATCCGGACCCCCCCACGAACTCCCTCACTTCCCTAATACACGTACCTGCTCTCGTAGGCTTCGGCCTTGTGAAGCAGGCTACCCGCCCGAAAGGCCTCCAGCCTGTCAATCAGGCTGCCTGTTGGGGAAGCCCCACTTGAAGGAGCCCTGCAGTTAATTTCTGCAGGACATTTGGGAACCCCGTTCAGCCAGGTTTCCCAACCTCACAACAGCACCCCCTCCCCCCCCCACTCCCCTCCACCCGCACAGAACTCACCTCCAGGCTAAAATCCATGCCCCGGTTTTGATCCATAATGGATTGCACAATTCAATGATGTGGGTGGCATTATCACGTCCTTGTGTGATGTACCAACGACAACAGCTTGCATTTACATAGCGCCTTTAATGTTGAATAACAGCCAAGGCGCTTCACAGGAGTGTAATCAGAAAAAAATCTACACGAGCCAAAGAAGGGGATATTAGATGGTGTAACTAAAAGCTGTTCAAAGATATGGGTTTTAAGGAGGGTCTTAAAGGAGGGGGGAGAGATGGAGTGGTTTAGGGAGGGAATTCCAGTGTTCAGAGTCTAGATGCCTGAAGGCAAACCACCAGTTGTGGCGCAAAGATATTTTGAGATGCACAAGAGGCCAAAGTTGGAGGAACCCAGAGTTCTCAAATGATTGTATGGCTGCAGAAGGTTACAGAGATAGGGAGGAGTGCCATGGAGGGATTTGAACACAAGGGTGAGAATTTTAAATTTGAGGCACCAGGAGATCGGGAGACAATGTAAGTCAGTGAGCACAGGGGTGATGGATGAGTGGGACTTGGTGAAAGTTAGGATACAGACAGTAGAGTTTTAGATGAGCTGAAGTTTATGGCGAGTGAAGGATGGAAGGCCGGTCAGAAGAGCATCGGAATATTCGAGTCTGGGGGTGACAAAAGCATAATGAGAGTTTCAGCAGCAGATGGGCTGAGGCAGGGGTGGAGACGAGCAATGTTATGGAGGTGGAAGTAGGCAGTCTTTGTGATAGAGAGGATATGGGGTCTTCATATCTTCGAATAATGTCACCAAGGGGCAGCAAGTAGATGAGGAACAGGAGGAGGCATAGGATAGATTTTTGGGGGGTTTCCAGAGGTAAGGTGCAGAGGTAAGCCATTGCTGGAGATGCTCTGACTATGGTTGGATAAGTGAGTGGAATCAAGCAAGGGCAGTCCCACTAAGCTGGACAACGGAGGAGAGGCATTGGAGGAGGTAGGTCAGAGGCTGCAGAGAGTCATAGAATCATAGGCATAGAGCCATAATGGCACAGAAGGAGACCGTTCGGCCCATCAAGTCCGTGCCGGCTCTCTGTGGAGCAATCCAGTCAGTCCCGTTCCCCCACTCTGTCCCCGTAGCCCTGCAAGTTTATTTCCCTCAAGTGTCTATCCAGTTTCCCCTTGAAAACATTGAGTGTCTCCGCTTCCACCACTTCCGTCGGTAGAGAGTTCCAGGTCCTCACCACTCGCTGTGTAAAAAAGTTTTTCCTCACATCCCCCCTGTATCTCTTGTCCAAAACCTTAAATCTGTGTCCCCTAGTCCTTGTACCATCAACTAGTGGGAACAGCCTTTCCCCGTCTAGCCTATCCAAACCCATCATAATCTTGTACACCTCTATCAAATCACCCCTCAACCTCCTTTGCTCTAATGAAAACAAATCTAGCTTCTCCAACTTGTCCTTGTAGCCAAGACCCCCCATCCCCGGAACCATTCTGGTAAATCTCCTCTGCACCCTCTCAAGGGCCTTCACATCCTTCCTAAAGTCTGGTGACCAGAACTGGACGCAATACTCCAGTTGTGACCTAACCAGCACTTTATAAAGGTTCGCATAACTTGAGGTTGAGAAGGGTGAGGAGGGCTAGTGCACCACACTCACAGTCACATAGGATGTCATTTGTGACTTCAATTAAGGCCATTTAAGTGCTATGGCAGGGACAGAAACCTGATTGGAGAGATTCAAACATGAAGTTGCAGAAAAGGTGGGCATGGATTTGGGAGATGACAACACATTCAAGGACTTTGGAGAGAAAAGGGAGGTTGGAGATGGGACAGTGGTTTGCAAGGACGGAGGGGTTGAGGGTGTGTTTTTTGAGGGGGGTGATGACAGTTGCTTTGAAAGAAAGGGTGACAGTACATGCGGAGAGGGAACCATTTACAATGTCAGGTAGCATAGGGGCCAGAAAGGTCAGCAGTTCAGTGGGAATAGGGTCAAGAGAGCATGAGGTGGGTCTCATGGACAAGATGAGCTTGGAAAAGGTATGGGGGAGAAGAGAAATAAGAAAAATCAGGGCTAGGACCGGGGGATCTTTAAGAGAGGTTTGGTTTGGTGGGGAAGGGGAAGGAGGGATACAGCAAAGGCATCTGAACAGATGGCCTCAATGTTAGTGACAAATAAGTCTATGAGCTCCGCACACTAGATGTTGAAGGTGAAGGTAAAGGAGCAGCTGAAGGGTTTGAGGAGTTGCTTGGAAGTGGAGAAAAGGATCCAGGGTTATCATTGCTTACCGGGATGATCCTGCAGCCGTAAGCAATTTTGACAGAAGAGAGCGAGGCCCAATAATGCTTGATGTGGCCCAGCCAGAAATGGCGATTGATGGTTACACCAGTTGTGCACAGATCCGTTTGAGTCTGCGCCCCTTGGGGACTATACCGGAGAATGACATTGCTGGGAGAGAGTAAGGGGTAGAAATTAGGTCGCGCCCCATTTGGGGCGCAAATATCGTCCGAGCGCAAATATTAGCGCCTGGCGCTAATTATCGACACTGACAGGAAACTTCACTTTTACCGCCCCGGGAGGTGAGTGGAGCGCTAAAGCAGGCGCTGCACACCTCTCTTAAGGCGCAAAGGCCTAGGAGTGAGGCGCTACCTCAGCGCGCGAGCGCAGCGCAGCTGCTGCCAGTTAGCGAGGGAACACAAACACACTGGCGCCGGACACTTCTTAAAGCGGGGGGGGGCCACTTGCTCCCCAGCCACACCCTGCTCATTGCAGCCTTGAATCTCAGCCTGGAGAGACCTGTAATCCATTTTGCTGCCAAGCATGGAGAGGGTGAGAGAACGCGCTCATCGCTTCACCGAGCGGGCCTTGGATGCTCTGGTTGACGCAGTGGAGCGCAGACGATGCATGCTGTTCCCGGAGAGTGGCAGGAGGCCTTTGCCACGCGAGTTCAGAAGAGTGTGGAGGGAGGTGGCTCAGAGCGTCTCCTCCAGGAGCATGGTGCCCAGGACCCATGTTCAGTGCCGCAAAAAATTCAACGACCTCACTTGGGTCGTCAGGGTGAGTGGCTTTTTCTCAATACCTCTCCATCCCTCCATCTCAACCTCACTATATGGCCAGAGGGTCTTAAAACCCCAATGCACAACACTCATCCAACACCTATGGCCCTTTCATCAAACACACACACACATTCCACACTTTGCATACAGTAAGGGCTATTCACCTATGGGAGGCACATCAGGCAAGACCATGGCTGTATATTTACTCAGATGCTGTCCTTTTTCTTGCAGGCTAAGCTGGCTCATAATCGGAGACTCAGCAACGGACGGGTGCAGGGCGGCTTCAGCTGCAACCCCTCAGCGATCTGGAGGAGCGCGTCCACAGGATTGTGGCAAGCCGGGTGATCGGTCCCGTCGCCACTGGGGACGCCGACCCCGTTGTGGACAGCAATGGTAAGGTCATCACCTTTTTGTCCTCTGTCCTTCCACTTGTCCCTCACAATACCAGCCTTTGACACTTTCAATCCAACTTGCTAACTCGCTGCACTTATTCCTCCCTTACTGCCACCCTGTCCTCACGCTAAAGCCACTCTTGTACCTCCCTGCTTTCAGATGGTGATTCACCAGCTGAGGAGACGGGCCCTCAAGCTGCCACTGGGAGTGATGCTGCAGCTGAGGAGGAAGAGGAAGCCGGAGCATCAGTGCCACCCTCTCCCGAGGAAGCCCATGGCCACACTGGGAACATGCCTTCCCCGGAGGGGAGCAGGGGGGAAGGGGCTGATGATGGTGAAGCTCCAGGACCCAGCGGGCTGCAGCAACGCCATGGGGGGGGGGAGGGAAGAACGGGAGCCTTCTCCCCAGAGGGAGAGTATGCCAGACACTCCTACTGCAATGGACGCAGAGGAGGAGCGGCTGATTGCAGAAATGAACAGCCAGGCGGTGGGCATGCACACTGAGCTCATGGGTGCAGTGGGAAGGGTGCCCGAATGCATTGAGGCACTGGCAAGGAGTGTGGAGCACTTCGCTGTAGCACAGGCGGATGCCACACTAAAGCTTAGTGCTGCAATTCAGTCACTGGCTGCCAGGAACCCATCTGAGACTGCTCTCATGCAGACTCAGATTGAGGCCACGCGAGCACTGACTGCTGCCATCCTCGATGGTTCGTGCACATGTCCCCGGGGCTGTCACCGTGCCGCAGCAGGCCAGCAATCTGTTCTCCGGCAAATTGCTCCGGATGCTGAAGTGCTGCCCCGTGGGAGTGCCAGTGTGTCGGGCGAGCAGGGAGTTGCTGTCCTCTCTCACGATGACAGCATTCCTGCTGCCAACACTGTCACTTCTCCACTGCACTTGCCACCGCCTGTAGGACAGACTGCTGCCGCCCATGCAGAGTTGGTGCAGTCTGCAGCCGGGCCCTCCAGGCCCAGAAGTGGTCGAGGCCGTCCTTCAGGGGCATCTGCAGTGTCAGGGTCTGACGAGCAGCAGCCTTCCACCAGCCTTGCTGCAGCCACTGAGGTCCCATTACGGAGGAGCAGTAGGGTTAGAAGGGGGGAAGTGCGCAAGGGAAGGAGATCACCCTCGAAGGGCAAAATGTAGGAGGTGTGCCAAAATGCTGGTCATTTTTTTATTAAAGGCCGAGGTTCATGGCCCAACTTTTGTTTAGTGTTTTGGACATTATCTCCAGGTTGTGAGAACCAGTTATGTTATTGACTGTTTTTTTGTGTTTATTTCTATGAGTTTGTCATGAGGAATTGACACACACAGAGTTTGTAAAATAAATAAGTTTCTGTATTCAAAATATACATGGCTGGTGGTTGGAATTATTGGTGCCTTGGCCGGCTTAGGGGTTGCGTGCTGGGTTGATTCGTGTTTGTAGCAATGGCAGGGGCCCTAGAAGCGGCTTGCTATTAGTCGTTGACGGACGGCCCTTGCAGTTTGACCATTGTGGGCCGCCCTCCTGCCTTGGTGCTGCTGATGATCATCGTCCTCGTCCTGTTCCTCCTCTTCCTCCTCCTCCTCTGGTGGTGCTACAAGGCCTGGTGGCATTGGCTGGGTCCTGAGGATTGCCATGTTGTGCAACATGCAGCACACGACTACGAACTTCGAAACTTGCTCAGGCGAGTACTGCAGGGCTCCTCCGGAATGGTCCAGACAGCGGAACCGTTGTTTCAGCACGCCGATTGTGCGCTCAATAATGTTCCTGGTTGCTTGATGGCTTTCCTGGTACCGCAGCTCAGCAGGGGTGTTTGGCGCACGGAGCGGTGTCATCAGCCAGGTGCTCAATGCGTACCCCTTGTCCCCCAGAAGCCAACCAACTGGCTGATGCGGTGCCTCGAAAAGTTCTGCCACAGTAGTCTGGCGCAGGATGAAAGCATCGTGGCAGCTGCCCGGATAGTGGGCATTGACAGCGAGAATCACCTGTCTGTGGTCACAGACCAACTGCACATTCAAGGAATGGAACCCCTTTCTGTTCCGGAACTCCTCTGCATTCTCTCGCGGAGCACGCAAAGCCACATGCGTGCAGTCAATGGCGCCCTGCACCATGGGGAAGCCCGCTACCCTCGCAAAGCCCATAGCACGGTCATGCTGCTTGTCTGGGGTCATAGGGAAAGAGATGAAGTCTCGTCTCCTTCTGAAGAGGGCATTGGTGACCTGCCGGATGCAGCGATGCACCGCAAACTGGGAGATATTGGCGAGGTCCCCAACAGCAGCTTGGAATGAGCCAGTGGCGTAGAAGTTCAAAGCCACTGTGACCTTCACTGCCACCGACAGAGACGTCCTGGACCTCAGCTGAGGCTGCAGATCTGGCTGCAGCAGGTGGCAGAGCTCAGTGACCACCTCCTTGCTGAATCGCAGCCTTCGCAAACACAGCTCCTCGGACATATGGATGTAGGAGAGCTGTTCACGATATACCCTGGGAGGGTAAGCTCTCCTGTACATGCGCCTGATGGCCCTCCTCCGTCTGGCCATCATTGCCACTCTCTGTCTGCGTCTCACTATCCTCCGATTCAGCTGGAGAAGGACGACGCCCCCAATCATTGCAGCCCCCATATTCTCTTTGCCAGAAAAGTAATGAGGTACAGCAACTAAAGTAGCAACAAAGTTAGGATGAACTAGGCCAAACTACCTCACAAAGCGTTGAGTCAATGTAGAAGTCTCTCTCTCTCTCTCTCCGAATCTCTCTCTCTCTCTCAGAACGAGTGGTGCATAAATGTCGACCACAGAAAAAGACAGGAAGAGGCCCCCTTTAAATAGCGCCCCCCCCAGCCCCACAGCGATTGATAACGTTCCAGTCTTCCGGTCGTTGGAAGCGCCAGGCGGTAAGGCAGGGGGCGCCACTCAATTTCCGCTCCGGGGCGCCCCAAGGGCGTTGCACCATGGAATGACGTCACAATCTGCGCGCGCAGGTGGTCGCAGCGGTAAGTTTTAGCGCCGCCGCACAATCTCAAGTTAAGTTCTTGAGCGGCGCAAACAGCGTTGCGCCCGGGCGTTAGCGGCTTAACTCCCCATTAGCGCCCTCTTAAGGCGCTAACGGGAGGCGCAACCAACTGAATTTTTACCCCTAAGGGTTTTACTGGGGATAAGGGCATCAAAGATGGAGGTGCGGGAGTGGTTGAGCAGATTAACAGGTGCAGAGGTATTGTGGCGAATGTAGGGCCAAATGTTGGGAGTTGGGAGTTTGAAAGTATAGTAATCCATGCAGTAATCATAGGGTAATCCATACATGCAACCTGACATTTTTAGTGGGGCAATTGCCACTGTTTCAAAATTTATAGTAAAATTGTACATGCACATGTAAAGAAAAATTATACAATTTCACAAAAAATAGCAAACGGTGGAAATCTTCCCCTTAAAATCTTGGTGGAAACTGTATTATTGACATCCCCATCTAATGCAACCAGAACAGAACTGGATCCATTCCAAATCTGAGCACACACACGTCACCCTGATCATATAATATCACTTTCTAGGAAAATGAAAATTGACATAGAAACAAATAACTTTGAACACAAAATATCAATAAAGTGTTCATTGTAGTGCTCCTGCCACAAAAGGCCACAGTACCACAAACTCAGGAGCAGAGACTGCAGACACAGTGTCGCCAAATTGAAGCAGTTTATGTAAAAGTGATGAAAAGGGTAAATGTAATCGCAGACCTTCTGCATACTTGTAAACTAAGCAGCAAAGTGGCATTGGTGTAAACAGCTGTGGAAGAGTCTGGGAACACCCCGTCCCCCACCATGGCTTAATGAAAAGGGGCTGAACAACATCTGTGCATCTGGGAAAAGGAAGGAATACAAAATAGGAATAAAAACGTGGGAAATTCTAAATCTAATAAAGAGCAAGCTTGAGGGCCTTTCATTGTGGCAAAATAATAATAAGTGATTTTGATAGGTTTTCAAACATAACTTTCCCCTGGCTATAAGTGCCTACATTTTTCATAACATATAATTACTTGTTATTATTGCTGAAGTGAATTATAATAATTAACTAAGTGATGATCTCCAGCTTTTAACATGTCATTCTTACAAAATGACTGGGTAACATGAAGAAAATGTAATAAATTTGAAGGGTCCCAGTGGGGAAAATAAAATGAGCTTCCTTATTAATATGATATAAAATGCACAGCTTCTCTGAAGAATGAGCAATCCATGGATTTGTAGCAATATGGAAATAACTGTATTAATAAGCAGCGGGAAACATTATCCAGTCATTTTGATTGTTGGGTTTTCTTTAGGTGGACCTCAGGGAAAAGCAAAAGTGAACTGAGCCACGCAGTATAGGAATTGGCTGGCTGTAGAATATATTATTGTTGTGAAATTAGGCAAATAATGAGCAATGTAAGGATACTAAAGAAACAGATGAGATGACAACAGACGAGGGAGCAGTTTTCAGAAAACAGATGGGTTGATAATGAGCACAATGAGTGAATGGATTACATAGAGAGCAATAAGAAGCTGATAGGGAGGGAGCGGGAAAGGGAATTAAAGGGACATGGAAGGGTGGGGGAGGCAGAAGATTTTATAAATAATGATGGAGTCAATTGTAATGCAAAGTCCAGGTAAGTAAATAGGTGATCGGTAAGTTTGATCCCTACTGATTTATAGATATAAACAGTGTGAATTAACACCCCGTTGAAGAATACATATGGAAAGATAATGGAATTTTGGTTTGATGAAGTCAAATGAAAAATAGTGGGCTTTAGAGCTTTCTTGTTTTCACAACAATAATGTGTTCTCTTAATCTAACCCCAAGGCACTGAAAGTTTATTTAACAGAGATGGCTGGGTGTTTTCCCCAACTATTATAGTAATTGAGACTTCAGGAAACACATGAGAAATTTCTGTAGAGCCTGAGGGAACATACATATTAGTTCAGGGTGGAGGTAAGTTGTTCTCTAATCAGTAAACCTGTTCCATGGAGCAGTATCTGGAGAATCTATTCTCTATTCTCTACTGCTAACCGTCTTCTTAAACCCCTCTCCCCTGTCTGCTCCACCCTCACACCTCCGACAACAAGTGTGAGGAGTTCATGGACTTCTTTGTCTCTAAGATTGAGACCATCCGTTCAGCTGCCTCTGCCACTTCCCTTCCTTCCCCTAGCCCACCGGCCAAACTTCCTCTAAGGTTCCCCCCCTGCCCTAGCCCTGAACTCACATTTTTCTCCAGTTGCTCTCCAATCTTCCCTCATGACCTCTCCACGCTCATCTTGTCCATGAGACCCACAAAACTGCTGACCACCCAACTTCCTTTTCTGGCTCCCATGTTAGCTGGCATTGTTAACGGTTGTCTCTCCTCAAGTACTGTCCCCCTCTCCCTCAAATCTCCTAAAAAAAAACCTTGACCCCTCCGTCCTTGCAAACTACCGCCCCATCTCCAACCTCCCTTTCCTCTCCAAAGTCCTTGAACGTGTTATCACCTCCCAAATCTGTGCCCATCTTTCCTGCAACTCCATGTTTGAATCCCTCCAATCAGGTTTCCGCCCCTGCCACAGTACCGAAACGGCTCTCATCAAAGTCACAAATGACATCCTTTGTGACTGTGACAAAGGTAAACTATCCCTCCTCGTCCTTCTTGACTTGTCTGCAGCCTTTGACACGGTTGACCACTTCATCCTCCTCCAATGGGACTGCACTCGCCTGGTTCCATTCTTAACTGTCTAATCGTAGCCAGAGAATCACCTGCAATGGCTTCTCTTCCTGTTCCCGCATCGTTACCTCTGGTGTCCCCCAAGGATCTATCCTTGGCCCCCTCCTATTTCTCATCTACATGCTGCCCCTTTGCAATATCATCTGAAAACACAGCGTCAGTTTCCACATGTATGCTGACGACACCCAGCTCTACCTCACCACCACTTCTCTCGACCCCTCCATGGTCTCTAAATTGTCAGACTGTTTGTCTGACATGCAGTTCTGGATGAGCAGAAATTTTCGCCAATTAAATATTGGGAAGACCGAAGTCATTGGCTTCGTCCTTGCCACAAACTCCGTTCCCGGGCCACTGACTCCATCCCTCTCCTTAACATCTGTCTGAGGCTGAACCACACTGTTCACAACGTTGGTGCCATATTTGACCCTGAAATGAGCTTCTGACCACATATCTGCACCATAACTAAGACCGCCTATTTCCACCTCTGTAACATCGCCCGTCTCTGCCCTGCCTCAGCTCATCCGCTGCTGAAACCCCCATCCATGCCTTTGTTACCTCTAGACTTGACTATTCCAATGCACTCCTGGCTGGCCTCCCACTTTCCACCCTATGTAAACTTGAGGTCATCCAAAACTCAGCTGCCCGTGTTCTAACTCACACCAAGTCCCGTTCGCCCATCACCCCTGTGCTCGCTGACCTACATTGGCTCCCGGTTAACCAGCGCTTCAATTTCAAAATTCTCCTCCTTGTTTTCAAATCCCTCCATGGCCTCGTCCCTTCCTATCTCTGTAATCTCCTCCCACCCCACAACCCCCCGAGATATCTGCGCTTCTCCAGTTCTGTCCTCTTGAGCATCCCTGATTATAATCGCTCAACCATTGGTGGCCGTGCCTTCTGTTGCCTAGACCCTAAGCTCTGGAATTCCCTCCCTAAACCTCTTCGCCTCTCTACCTCTCTTTCCTCTCTTTCCTCCTTTAAGGTGTTCCTTAAAACCTACCTCTTTGACCAAGCTTTTGGTCAGTTGCCCTAATTTCTCCTTATGTGGCTCGGTGTCAAATTTTTTGTCTTATAATACTCCTGTGAAGCGCCTTGGGATGTTTTACTACATTAAAGGCGCTATTTAAATACAAGTTGTTGTTGTTGTTGAGAAGCTAAAGAATTAATAGCTGGATGCAAGATGTGAGGAGGTCTGGGCTTTAAGAGAATAGTTGGTTTCTTAAGGAAAGCTTCAATGTTTGTCTCTAGAATAATAACATTCTGCTAGATAATCGTGTGAAAGGAATGTGTATTAAGTATGGATAAGGAGTACAGGGTAAGGAATTGACACGAGGTGTTCATTGTGGGTGACAAGGTTATGAGGGGGTATTAGTTATACAGACAAAATCTTGTTTCACAATCCCAATTGGGTAATCCCTGTTGATTTTAAAAGAATGTATTAATTAGGTTTAGATTTAGACTTCGGCTGTGAATACAACCTCCTTACTGCAGAACCTTGGGTTAGAGAAATTGATAATATGTTAATGAATGCTTGATGTGTCCCAGATGGAAATAGCTGCAAAGACAAAAACTGTGGGAATCAGTAAGTCTGTGATGTACAATCGTACTAAGTTTAGACTTCCAGATGCACATTGATATTCAAAAAAGGACATCTATATACATAATGTACTGTTGAAAAGTTATAAATACACCCAGAAAGTCCTTAGAGAAGTGGCTTTAACATTTGTCAATGTGAGATTTGTAAAGTTCAATACAGAGAAAGCAGAAGATAAAGAAGTGCTGCTCCACTCGTTCAACAAGCAAGATTGCAGAACAATACCATTTGATGCCCATGGAACATCTGCTAATCTGGTGCTACAACATCAACTGTTATCAAAAACAAGTATCGGGGCAGAATTTCCGCAGGGTTCTTCTGATCAACCATTGTTACTTTGGCGGAAGATCAGTAGAAACCTCAGAGAAACGGCATAAGTGGTCGTTCACACCATTTATCCTGGGTTTCCACTGATCTCACATCAAAGTTATGGGGGAAATTGAGAGGTCCCAATGGAAATTCCAGGCAACTAAGTTTAGGAAAAAGTTCAGTCAGTTAGATCGTGAGTGGGTCTTGGGCTACATCTTCATTGGAAAACATGTTTCAGTGTCGTGAGGTCGTTGCTATGAGCATAACCATGAAGAAATATTTACCAATTTACATTATTATAAAGATGAGGAGATTAGAGCTTCTAAACTGGGACTGATCAAATGACTGACAGCCAACTCATGCCCTTGATTTAAGCCTGTGGTTGCATAAGACACTGTCAAGGAGATCAGCACTGTCAGAGGTCAGACAGAAACTTCACAGGGTGAGCAGCATTGTCAGAGGTCAGACAGAAACTTCACAGGGTGAGCAGCATTGTCAGAGGTCAGACAGAAACTTCACAGGGTGAGCAACACTGTCAGTCTTGTGGATCTTTGGTGGTACATTCTGAAAGTGAAGGCAATAAATCCAAGCAAACAAGGGTTTATGAAATAACAACAGAAAGCGCTGGAAAAACTCAGCAGGCCAGGCAACATCTGTGGAGAGAGAAACAGAGTTAACGTTTCAGGTCGAAGACCCTTCGTCAGAACTGAGAAAAAAGCAGGAAATGAAACAGATGAAGTTGGAGGCTGGGGGAAGGAATAAAAGAACAAAAGGGGAGGTCTGTGAGGAGTAGAGACATTAAGAGATACTCAAGGCGAGACGAGATGGTAATAGGACAGTTTAAGAAACAAAAGATGGCTCAGAAGTGTGAAATGCGCTGGCAGAATGAAAGACAGCTGCCATGTGGGAGAGAGAAAAAAAAGGGAAAAGGAACAAACCAAAAGTGTGGATAAAAAAAAAGTATATATATATATGGTAGGGGCCGAGGTTATGATCTGAAATTGTTGAACTTGATATTGAGTTTGGAAGGCTGTAAAGTGCCTAATCGGAAGATGAGGTGCTGTTCCTCGAGCTTATGAAATGCAGGTCAAGACAAGCACATTTATTGTAATTTTTGAGGACTTGTTAGAGCTGGCAGATCAGAATAAGGGCTGCGAATTTTATTCCTCTCAGGGGGTGGGTTTGAAGGTGGGTCTGTCATGAAAATCGGAGAAATTGGGGGTGGGCTGTGAACCCGCCTCCATCCCACCTCCATGCAACTTTCGGAAGTGTCGGGTCAGCTGCTCCCGAACTAACCCGACACCAAACGGCGGGACAGGTTGTTAAGGCAGTTAGCAAGTCACTAACTGCCTGCTTAATCCTATTTTTAAGGGCTGATCATATTTTCGTGGTTTTTCAGGATGCAGCCCGCCTTCATCAAAACACGCCTGGTGAATGGAGGCGTGTTCACCTCGGACCTCAATAGTTGACAACTGCTCGAGCAGCTTTACAGCGGTCCTGCAATGTCTCATTCTTTCACATGCCACAACTTAGTGGCTTGAGGTTTGGTAGACATTTTGGTGCTCAACTAATCTTGAGGGTAGAGTCTGACATCCATCTGCTGTGTCAGCTCCTTTGTCTGAGCGCTCACAACCTCCATTCTTTGACTGAGATATCTACCAGCGGTATGGGCTCCATTTATATTTCCTCTCTTCCTGGTCACCATAATCGGAGGAGCAGCAGCCGTGTGGCTCAGCGCAGAGCTTCCTCGGAAGAGGAGGAGGACGAGGAAGAAGAGGAGGAGGAAGAGGAAGAAGAGGAGGAGGAGGAGGAGGAGAAGGAGGACGAGGAAGAAGAGGAGGAGGGGCACCTTGCAGGCCCTGTTGTGACCAATGCAGCATCCCTCCAGTTCACTGCTGCCCGTCAAGCAGGAGATGCACTCTGCCATGCCACATTCGCATAGGTTTACTCTTCAACCATAGGTGGCTACCATATGGCTCTCTAATTGTAGGCGACCTTCCTCCAACATCATACATCATCTCTGCTATAACTGGTTCTTTCCTATCACTTTTCACCATCATCATTACAAATGCCAGTTGCCCTGAGCCCTCAATGCACATTTGCCATTTCCCAGAACACATAGGCCACACATTCAACTGTTTGCCATCACTATTGTTTACTACATTGACAAAAGGATCACAATGCAAACTCTTAAGTAGAAGCAGAAAAATCATGACAAAATACCCAAGTGTGTCCCCTTGTGACTAATAGTGCTTTATCTTCCTCTTACGCGTGCTTCTACATGGTGGTTTCCCTGTGGCTTGAGCAGATGTAGAGGCACCTTGTTCACTTGGATGCTGCGCCTGCTTAGACGCCTTTGGCAGGCGTCCTCTGGGTTTGGGAGCGTGGGAGGACTCTGCAACAGTCTGCTCTTCCTGCGGCTGCACATGGGCTGAAACGGCCATCTCAGTTGGCTGTGCAAAGTGGGTCTCTGAGCGAGGGCTCCGCAGTGGCATGGTCATGTGAGCGCTTGGAGAGGAGCCCACACTTCCTTGCTGGCTGCCACCAACATCCCTCTCATGGGTCAGCCGCACTTCAGTGCTAGCAAGTGGCTGGAGAGCAGCTTGCTGCACATCAGGGGGGCCTTGAGGACCCATATCTGGACTGGCGATCCTCATCACAAGGACGGCCATGAAGCTCTGGTGTCTCTGCTCAATAGCTGCCCATCTCTCCTTCAGAGATGACAATCTATTTTGAACAGTCACCATGTTTTCGTTACTCTGGCAACTTATGTCCTCCATGGAGGTTGCCATCCTATCCATGGAGGTACGTTCATGCGCCATTGCCTCCACAAAGACAGTGCTCATGTTAGAGATAGACTCCTCCATTCTGTGCACACTCGCACTTACTCTGGAGGCAAACCCTTCCAGAGACTCCTGTACTTGTTCCTGGAGTTCCCGAACTGCTCTCTTTCTGGATGGCCCCAGGGGCACAGCGTCTACTTGCAGCTGAGCAGAGCTAGGAGAGTCCTGCGACCTCTGACGAGGACTCTCCACTGCTCTCGCTGTCTCCACCATCTGCTGATGCTCACTTGTGAGCTGTGATACACCAGATGACAACACTACTCTATGTCGCGAGGGCCCCGCCGAGGTGTGCGTTTCTGCGCTGGTGCTGGGTGCGCGGAGTCCTGGTGACAGCTGCTCCCTCAGAAGCTGCAGGTTCCTCTGAGGAGTCGTCTGGCTGTTCCTCCTGGACAGTGGGGAGGGGGCACTCGATGGTCCTGTGGGAGAGTAAAGGCATGAATTAGACATCTGATTTTGATGTAGCAGACACATCCTTTTGTGCAGATGATACAAAGGGAATCTCTATGAACATCATATGACATTGCAGTCAATCATTAAATGTAAATGAGAGGGATGAAACTCTATTCTGTCACCGGCTTCGTCTAGTGCGCCTGTCTCTCCATCGCCCACTTCCAGATCCTCGCCACCTCTGACGATTTCATGTGCTGCCTCCTCAGCACTGGTCAATGTTGCAAGGGTTGGTGTTCCTCCTCCAGTCTGTGCGCTCTCCCTCTTATTGTGGGCTGTCTTTTCCTGCAAGGAGGAACACAAGCGGAGTTTCAACCACAGTGATGAAGTGAGTGTGAAGAATCCCTAAAATAGAAGCTTAGAGGGAGACCAAGATGGAGTGAGATGCCAAGAGGAAGCTGTGCGTTGTTAGTTGTTGTCAATGCATAACAGTGAGAGCGAGTGTGAGGGGTGCATAGGCAGAATGGTGAAGTGATTCAGTACAGAGAGTGAGATGGATAGGTAAGGGTACAAGGGAAGTAAGGGTAAGGTGGGATGTGGAGGAGCAGGCTTACAAAGCAGAGTGCTGGTGATGAGAAGAGAAGGGAAGCAGATTGAATGTAAGTGTGATGGGATACTCACTTTTGATGATCGCAGAAGATCATTAAAGCGTTTCCTGCACTGGATCCAGGTGCATGATCAAACGGACCTTGCGCTGACCTCCTCAGCAATGCGCAGCCAGGCTGCCTTGGTCTGCTGAGGAGGCTTTCCCCGGCCATCTGAGGGAAGAGAATCTCCCTGTGCCCTCTTACTGCCTCAGCAAGAGCTTGGAGGACTCCTCATTGAAGCGTGGAGCTGCCTTGCCTCTGGAAGCACTCATTCTTGCTCTCACACATGCACAAACCAGCAGAATCAAGAACTGAAAGGCTGAGGCTGCATGGGACCATTAAAAGCATCTGAGGTGGCTAACAGACCCGATCCCAGTCATTGGACCGGCCAGCGCGCCCCAAAGAACAAACATTTCAAAACCGGAGATGATCCAGCCGGCAGCGGGTCCGGAACCCGCCCATCAGGCAACCCGACTCCTAGCCGCCTCCGCAATCAAAATTGCGGCCAAGGTGTCTGCGTGCTGAGTATCAGTTGAGACTGAGGTAACCCTTTAAATATCCTGAGCTGAGGCTTGAGATGACTGGCTGTTGGGTCAGTTGCGTGAATTTATTTGTTCAAGGAGCTTAGCTTCATTGGACTTCTGCAACTGTTGTTCTCCTTCAACAGTTCCTTTCAGGACTGCTTCAGTCCTGTTCTCCAATAACTTTGAACTGTCCTCTATTTCTCTGCCTGTGGCTGCAATGGTTTCCACTCATTCTGGCACATCTAAATTATCAGTTACCATACCAATATAAATGCAGTTGGTCCTGCATGCTTTCTGGCACCTGTATAGTCAGTGAAGGAGGATGATGGGAAGGTTCAGATGTGAAACTGTCCAGAGGGCAATCCCTTCATCCATGCTAGCTCCAGCCAAGTCACTGCTGCTAGACTCTGTCTCACCATATCCACTCATCTGTGTCAGCAATGAGATCTGTGAAGCCTTTGGGGAAACTTTGCTTAATCTGATCTGCCAGCATCTAGAAACCAGATGAGAACAAGTTGTAGAGTGGAGCCAAGGTTTACGGGGTCAATGCTGCAGATGCCCCTGGATTTTTTTTTATTCGTTTAAGGGATGTGGGCGTCACTGGCAAAGCCAACATTTATTGCCCATCCCTAGTTGCCCTTGAGAAGGTGGTGGTGAGCCACCTTCTTGAACCATTGCAGTCCGTGTGATGAAGGTAATCCCACAGTGCTGTTAGGGAGGGAGTTCCTGGATTTTGACCCAGCGACGATGAAGGAACGGCGATATACTTCTAAGTCAGGAAGGTGTGTGACTTGGAGGGGAACTTGGAAGTGGTGGTGTTCCCATGCGCCTGCTGCCCTTGTCCTTCTAGGTGGGAGAGGTCGCGGGTTTGGGAGGTGCTGCCGAAGAAGGCTTGGTGAGTTGCTGCAGTGCATCTTGTAGATGGTGCACACTGCAGCCACGGTACGCCAGTGGTGGAGGGAGTGAGTGTTTAAGGTGGTGGATGCACTGCAGCCACGGTACGCCAGTGGTGGAGGGAGTGAGTGTTTAAGGTGGTGGATGGGGTGCCAATCAAGTGGGCTGCTTTGTCCTGGATGATGTCGAGCGCTTCTTGAGTCTTGTTGGAGCTGCACTCATCCAGGCAAGTGGAGAGTATTCCATCAAACTCCTTACTTGTGCCTTGAAGATGGTAGAAAGGCTTTGGGGAGTCAGGAGGTGAGACACTCGCCACAGAATACCTAGCCTCTGACCTGCTCTTGTTGCCACAGTATTTATGTGGCTGGACCAGTTAGGTTTCTGGTCAATGGTGACCCCCAGGATGTTGATGGTGGGGGATTCGGCAATGGTAATGCCGTTGAATGTCAAGGGGCGGTGGTTAGACTCTTGCTTGTTGGAGATAGTCATTGCCTGGCACTTCTGTGGCGCGAATGTTACCTGCCACTTATCAGCCCAAGCCACAACCATCTTCCTTTGTGCTAGGTATGACTCCAGCTTGTGGAGAGTTTTCCCCCCAATTCCCATTGACTTCAGTTTTACTAGGGCTCCTTGATGCCACACTCGGTCAAATGCTGCCTTGATGTCTAAGGCAGTCACTCTCACCTCACCTCTGGAATTCAGCTCCTTTGTCCATGTTTGGACCAAGGCTGTAATGAGGTCGGGAGCCGAGTGGTTTTGGCGGAACCCAAACTGGGCATCAGTGAGCAGGTTATTGGTGAGTAAGTGCCGCTTGATAGCACTGTGGATGATACCTTCCATCACTTTGCTGATGATTGAGAGTAGACTGATGGGGCGGTAATTGGCTGGATTCGATTTGTCCTGCTTTTTGTGGACAGGACATACCTGGGCAGTTTTCCACATTGTCGGATAGTTGCCAGTGTTGTAGCTGTACTGGAATGGCTTGGCTAGAGGCACAGCTAGTTCTGGAGCACAAGTCTTCAGCACGATAGCCGGGATGTTGTCGGGGCCAATAGTCTTTGCCCAAACGCTTCAGCCTTGTCTTTTGCACTCATGTGCTGGGCTCCACCATCATTGAGGATGGGGATATTCATGGAGCCTCCTCCTCCTGTTAGTTGATTAATGGTCCACCACCATTCATGACTGGATGTGGCAGGACTGCAGAGCTTTGATCTGATTCGTTGATTGTGGGATCGCTTAGCCCTGTCTATAGCATGCTGCTTCTGCTTTTTAGCATGCATGTAGTCCTGTGTTGCAGCTTCCCCAGGTTGGCACCTCATTTTTAGGTATGCCTGGTGCTGCTCCTGGCATGCTCTTCTACACTCCTTATTGAACTAGGGTTGGTCCCCTGGCTTGATGGTAATGGTAGAGTGAGGGATATGCTGGGCCATGAGGCTACAGATTGTGGTGGTATACAATTCTGCTGCTGCTGATGGCCCACAGCGCCTCATGGATGCCCAGTTTTGAGCTGCTAGATCTGTTCTGAATCTATCCCATTTGGCACGGTGGTAGTGCCACACAACACGATGCAGGGTGTCCTCAGTGTGAAGACGTGACTTTGTCTCCACAGTGACTGTGCAGTGGTCACTCCTACTAATACTGTCATGGACAGATGCATCTGCGACAGGTAGATTGGTGAGGACGAGGTCAAGTAGGTTTTTTCCTCATATTGGTTCTCTCACCACCTGTCGCAGGCCCAGACTGGCAGCTATGTCCTTCAGGACTCGGCCAGCTCGGTCAGTAGTGGTGCCCTCGAGCCATATTGAAGTCCCCCACCCAGAGTACATTCTGTGCCCTTGCTACCCTCAGTGCTTCTTCCAAGTGGTGTTCAACATGGAGGAGTACTGATTCATCAGCTGAGGGAGGGCAGTAGGTGATAATCAACAGGAGGTTTCCTTGCCCATGCTTGACCTAAAGCCACGAGACCTCATGGGGTCCGGAGTCAATGTTGAGGACTCCCAGGGCCACTCCTTCCGACTGTATACCACTGTGCCACCACCCCTGGTGGGTCTGTCTTGCTGGTGGGACAGGACAAACCCAGGGATGGTGATGGAGGAATTTGGGACATTGGTTGAAAGGTATGATTCTGTGAGTATGACTATGTCAGGCTGTTGCTTGACTAGTCTGTGGGACAGCTCTCCCAATTTTGGCACAAGTCCCCAGATGTTGGTGAGGAGGACTTTGCAGGGTCGACTGGGCTGGGTGTGTCATTGCCGTGTCTGTAGCCGGTGCCGAGGTCGATGCCGGGTGGGCCGTCCGGTTTCATGCCACATGCTTCACAGTGGACTGCAGTGCGCTGAATGCATCCTTCATTGAGAAGCAGCCGTTAGCCATTCCAGGTAGATGGGCATTATGTCCACTGACTGTTAAGTGTTCTGTGCTCATAAAACATCCTTCATTTTAAAGCAGTTCTTGTGACGTCTGCTTTCCTTGCCTCCTTAGCTGAGAGAAGCATCAGCTAGCCACTTGAACAGCAGGGTCCCTGCTTCTCCCTTGTCTCCACCACCTCCTCCTGCATACTTGTGCTTTGTAAGTCACCCAGTTTACCCTTGCTACTGTCACTAAAGAAATCCTACATGGTGACACTTGGATGGGTAGACATGTCAACACTGGTTGCTTTGCATTCTTCGGAGGTCTAAGGCAATGGCCTGGTGAAATTGCTTCTGTTCTACATGTAGAGAAGGGAAAGAAATATTATAATAGTTGAATCACATAAATAATAGGTTTCATGAGAATTTGTCACACTTTACTGTGCTTGAACGTATGCTTTAGTGGCCGTGAGTGGGTGAGTGAGTAGATAGAATGAATAAAGAGGATGATTAAATGGTACTAGCCCTCAACATCTTTAGCTCCACCTCCCTATAGTTTCCAAGTCCCACTTCTTCAAGAGAACGGAGCGTCTGGTAATTCCTGCACTGGTCTTTTCTTGCTGGTTACGGACTATCTTGTCTTGCAAAAATAGAAACAGAGGTAAGGCAACAGTAGATATGATTACGTGGACATGCATCAGGCAGCTACATTGGTAAGGAAGGAAGGTAGAGTGCAGCTTACGAGGAAAGTTGTGAGTGAAAGCATCATTGTAGGTAGTTGTTAAAGATGTCAAAAGTGCCCTTTAACAAAATGGACAAGTATGGAAAGTCATACATTTGCAGTGCATTTACAATGACTGACACCGAGATGCGCCATTATTGGTACTGATGCAAATTATGGGAGCTCCCCTAACATGGCAAACTTTGGCAAGATCACCAGTGGAGGTCCCAGGTAGGTGCCTCTTGGACTTTACGCCAGAATGTATGCCCATGGATTTTTGGGAGCAGTATGTTACAGCACTGCAAGCTAGATTTCCTGATGGTCCTTGTTGATGATGCAGGCAAGGGTCAAATACATGGGTGTTGGGATATGATATTATGCCATAGGCTTGTTTCTCAGCCAATTCCTACAACCCCGGATACTTTTTCTTGTGCAGAGGTTGCATGCATGAAATGTGCAATAGCCTCATTAACACCCTGAAAACTATTTTAAAACATTTAAATTGGATACATGTGCAACTGAACAGTTTTTATGTTTCCCTTGTTAGCTCATTTTGACTGGGCTTAAAGTGTGATGAAGTTCTTAAAGGGGCCTAGGATCTTTGTGGAATTTTCAAATTCCATTTTGGCAGTTCATTTTAGTACTGTGCTACTTTTATATTAGGTTTTTGCCACTTTTTGTAAAAAATAATTTAAATATGTATTTTGTGTCCTTATTTTTCTGGTACAATTTGTATTCCACTATAACAGTAGGTAGCTTTTTAGTTGTCCCAAGAAAAATGGCTGATTATTATCTGCTAAGTCTGTCAGAGATGGTTATGTGCTAGTCGTGTTCTGCATATTTGTGGTAAGTGCACAGATCCACCACCTTAATGTGCTCCTGAACTTTGACCTTCTGAGCACTGGACATTGTGGAAACATAACAGAACTTAAACTGAGAGGCAAATGTTTATCTAGATTGCAAAAAAAACCACAAATGACAGGATCCTTCACTATGGAGTACATTTGAGGCCTACAGCATTCTTCTCCCCAATTAATTTTTTTTTAGTTGGAAGGATACAGATTTTGGGCTTCCAATAAATGTTATCTTGTAATATTTTTCTTTGGAAATGGCTAAGGTTTATGGCATGTATTATTAGCAAAATCACACAACACACATGACTTCTGATATCTGAACTGAAATTATGAGGGGGACTTACCTGGCTCCTACTGGTGCTTTGGATACAGTCTCCTTCTGCTCCTCCACTGCAGTGACAGTGCCAAAAACACCCACCTCCTTCTCCTTGCAGCCCAAGTCCTATTGCATACTATTTTTCAAATATGTCATCTGGCATGGTCATTGCCATATCGCTTTTTAGCTTCTACTGATGGCATTCTAGCTATTATATAAATCATTTCAGTTTATCTTCCAGAAAATGTTGCCAGATGTGTTTTGTTCCTGGTTTTTTTTTTAGTTGAGGGAAAGGAGGAATCAATGTCAATATTTCAATGTCAATATTTTAAGAAGAGGCACATACCTGATTATTTGCAAAATTCTTGGGGAAAATTTTTGAGTATCCTTAATTTTTACTCTAAATGCTACCATCCAAAAACTGGTAGAGTTGTTTTTTTAATGCTGGCTGGCAGTTCCTTATACCACATAATTAATCATGTGATTTAAGAATCCAAGGAGCTAAACTACTTGGGCAGGAAAGGGCAAAACTAGGGTGCATCGGCCACAGGGAGGGAAGGATCTTTGGGCAGAAACCGTATCCACCAAGTTTTCACCCATTAACAATGCGGCCCAAATTGTGATGGGGGCAGATAAATCTCCTCGGTGCACAACAATTTTTGTGGGCCTGTCCGAGGGCATTCCCAGGCTACACTGGTTATCCCATCCCCCCTACACCTCCAGTACACCACCTGATAGGCTCAGCAGGTGTTACAGCTGCTGACAACAGGGCATAAGTCCCATACTTGGGCTGTAAAAGGCCCCAAGATTGCTGGTAAGAAAGGTAATTGATCCTGCACCTTCATTCCCTGAGAGGCAGAACCAAAAATGGAGCAGCCTTCTTTCTTTAGCTTTTCCTGGGCCTCGGAGTCCCCCTGTCCGAGCGGCAGGGCACCACTCCGATTCCCACCACCTCATAGGGGTGAATATCTCAGATGTGCCTCTGCAGACACAGCTGCCTGCTCGACTATTTAAATCAACCTGTCCCAGCGCTCTGGGTCAGGATCAACTTCAGGTCACAGGAGTGGCCACGGAATTTTGTATCCAAAGGTTAAGATGCACTTGGACCAGAACTAAACTGATAGTGTTATCAGTTAAAGAAGTTAAGGATAGCATTAGATTAAAAGAAGAGGCTTATAATGTTGCAAAGAATAGTAGTAAGCTAAGGATTGGGAGAGCTTTAGAAACCAGCAAAGGATGACCAAAAAATTGATTAAAAGGGAGAAAACAGAATGAGAGTAAACTATCAATAAATCTAAAAACAGATTGTAAGAGCTTCTACAAGTATGTAAAAAGGAAGAGAGTAGCAAAAGTAAGTGTTGGTCCCTTAGAGGCTGAGGCAGGAGAAATTATAATGGGGAATAAGGAAATGGCAGAGATTTAAACACATATTTTGTATCTGTCTTCACAGTAGAAGACACAAAAAGCAATACAAAAATAGTGGGGAACCAAGGGGCTAATGAGAGTGAGGAACTTAAATTAATTAAGATCAGTAGAGAAAAAGTACTTGAGAAACTAATGGGACTAAAAGCCAACAAATCCCCTGGACCTGATGGCCTACATCCTAGGGTTCTAAAAGAGGTGGCTGCAGAGATAATGGATTCATTGGTTGTGATCTTTCAAAATTCCCTTGATTCTAGAACGGTCCAAGCCGATTGGAAAGTAACAAATGTAACCCCACTATTCAAGAAAGGAGGGAGATAGAAAACAGGGAACTACAGGCCAGTTAGCCTGACATCAGTCGTCAGGAAAATGCTGAAACCATTATTAAGGAAGTGGTAACAGGGCACTTAGAAAATCCTATGATTAGGCAGAGTCAACATGGTTTTATGAAAGGGAAATCGTGTTTAACAAATTTATTAGTTTTTTGAGGATATAACTAGCAGGGTAGATAAAGGGGAACCAGTGGATGTAGGATATTTGGATTTCCAAAAGACATTCGATAAGGTGCCACATAAAAGGTTGTTACGCAAAATAAACGCTCATGGAGTTGGGGGTAATATATTAGCATGGATAGAAGATTGGTTAACGGACAGAAAACAAAGAGTAGGAATAAACGGGTCTTTTTCAGGTTGGCAGGCTGTAACTAGTGGGGTGCCATAAGGATCAGTGCTTGGGCCTCAGCTATTCACAATCTACATCAATGATTTGGATGAAGGGACCGAGTGTAATATATCCAAGTTTGCTGACGATACAAAGCTAGGTGGGAAAGTAAGCTGTGAGGAGAACGCAAAGAGCCTGCAAAGGGATATAGACCGGTTAAGTGAGTGGGCAATAAGGTGGCAGATGGAGTATAATGTGAGGAAATGTGAGGTTATTCACTTTGGTAGTAAGAATAGAAAAACAGAATGGCTTAGAAATTGGGCCACTTACCGCCACGAATTTTCGCTGCAATCCAGTCGAAAAATGACAGCCGCCACTCTAGAGCCCTTCTCTGGTGCAGGCCAAGGGGGATGACAACAAGAGCACCCATGACTGGGAGCAAGTGGTCTGACCAGAAACCTTGAAGTCAGAAGCAAGGCCTTCTCCACTTGCAGCACCACTCCCTGTCACCTGACCAACTTTACATAACTCTAGAATGCTCCAAACACTTCTACAAACTTACACAGAGCCAGTAGAAATCAAAAAGCAAATTAACTGAAAGTTGTTGATGATCTCTTTAAATAGCGCTGGCGTGGGGACCTTCCTGCTGCTGAACGCATGTTCAGCTGTGCAAAGTTAACACAGGGCATTAGTTCCAGCAATGATGACGAAAATGATGATGAAAATGGCAGCGCTGGCGCCAAATCAACGTTGCACGCTGATTGACGTCACGATCTGCCGACTTACCATACTTCCAGCGCATGCTCCGACCGACTGCTTTACCGTCCTCACCAAGATGGCTTCTGGCATGGCTCGCACCAGAAATGTGCGCGCGCTGCTCGGACACCATTTTGGACCCAATTGGACCCCTGGAGCACCCAAACCAACAGGCAGTACACAACCGAATTTCTAGGCCAAAGCTTTTATCATCTGTGGTTTGTCTAATTACTGATATATTAGATGTCAAATTGTATGTGAGAAAAAGTCAGACAGAGAAAGAGACACAAATAGAGAGATGCAAACAGAGCACCTTTCCTTACCCAGTTTAAGCTCACTTTTTAAACAAATAAGTTGAAGTTTGAAAGAAAACAAAGCCTCTTTGAAGGAAACTGATGGGAAATGAGGGAGGGAAGGAAAGAAAGAGATTGAGGGTGAGGGGCCTCTGACCTCACCACCTGTTCTTAGGGAAAGAAAGTGAGCATGGTAAGGGAAGGTTGAGGGTGGGGTGAGTGATAGCAGACTGAGAGGAGGGGAAGATACAGGGGTTGAATGGATACTTTAAAGGAAGGAGGTATGCAGAGGTACTGAAGGGAGTGATGGGGTATTAGGAAGGGGAAGGGAGAGTGTCAAAGTGAAGGGGTAGGGAGGCGACGGGAGCAAGGAGGTAAGGGAAGCATCAGTGATTGGGATCAGATAGGAATGGAGCTGCTGAGTTTGGCAGGCCGCATTCCCCCCTCCCCCCAACCATCTCTGGAAAATGCAGCTTGCAGCCCTCAGCAGCTCCTTTTCTAGCCACATCACACCATTCACCACTTCCCACCCAAAAGAAAAGAAAAAGAGAGCAAAGCACAAGAAGAGAGAGAAAGAGAGAGGGAGAGAAAAACCGCAACATGCAAACAGCAGAGGCAGGTAAGAAAGTGACCGTAATCTCTGACTTAGCGTATGCAGTACCACAGGAGATCCCGAGTATATCATCAATGAATGGCTTTGGCAGTAAATTAAGCTAAAAGTTCTATTAATAAAAGCAATACACTTACCCAAAATTCCTTATAAGCGAAAGAAAAGCCTTTTCCTCCAAAATTTGCAGGGTCAGAGGGCGGAAGCAGAATTTCTGCCTGGGGTGGGCCAAATCTATGGGGTGGGAACTGCTTACGCCGGGAGTTCACCCTGTTTGCACTGGCTCTTTAAATTCCAATAAGGGGGTCCATGGGCAGGTTTTCTGCCTGTCGCTTCCCAGCCGCTCGTGAACAGCAAGGGGGCCCTGCCAGGGGGAGTTCCTCAGCTTCCATGGAAATTTCACTCATTCCACCCTTAAAAAGCCGAAGTGGAACTCAGGCCAGCTCAGTAGACATGAGTTACTGCTGAGCACCCAGGAGAGGCCCAGACGCTCTCAAATCAAAGCTAATCAATCCCAGAAGGAATTGTTTACCTGTTTTCAAATGGTGCTGAAGACTGTTTTACCTTTTATTTCTTTGGACCAGGATGGACCCGGGGTGTACCCGTAGCAGTGCTGCTTAGGGCTGTTCCACTCTTTTGGCTGACTGACCTGGGAGGCACTGATGAACCTTTCTTGCAGGCATGATATGCACACCATGATAATATAAATGACCCATTCTCAGGAACTAAGGACAGCCAATTTGCTTTGGATCACACCCAGAAACCTGTTCTATATATCAGTCCCTTTTTAAAAGCTGGTAGAATGATCTTCTTTGTCCGTTTTAAATTATAGAGCTCATGCTATACGGGGCCGTTGTACAGAACTGGAAGAGAAACATAAATATCCAGGTCACTTGGCCTTAGGATGCAATTGTTAGCATTTGATGTCAAAGACCCTGAAATTATGCTGTGGGATACGAGCACACATTCATTTGAAATTTGGCTCTCAGATTTTGTTTAGCAGAAGTGTCAACGCGTTTATTTTCAATAGGTGAATGCTTTCATTGAAATAGTGGAGCGAGGAATTTTAGACAACTGCCTTAAGCATTCCTGCATAATTTCAGGCCCAAAGAGACAATGAGGGACAATTTTGACTATCGCCCGAAATGGGTGTAAAGTCGGGGCACCCGAAGACAGCTTACAGAGGCCCGAATTATTTTCAGGTTCAGGCCTCATTTGAATGAAGCCGGCGAGCTGCGGGCAGCAAACAAGCACTTTGCTTCACTTACCAAGAATGCTCCTCCTGGCTCGACAAAAATTACTGTGGCCTCCTGCTTGCCCGTGCTCCAGACCCCCTCCTGCTTGCCCGTGCTCCCCCCTCTTCTGCTGGACCGTGCAGTCCCCCACCCCCTCCTGTTGGTCTGCCTGCTGGTTTTACACTATGTCTGATTTTCTATTCCATTATGAAAAGGATACTCAGGAGTGATGTATAACGGGCTGCTGATTCACTATAAGCCCGTTTTGCATGACTGGCGAAGACAGATTTCACCGGCAGCAAGTCTGCCACCATCTGTAAAGAGAAACTAGGTAAGATTGTGGGTGAAACCTTTTGTCAGAACATATATTTTTCTCTTTACAAATGCTGACAGATCTGCTGTGTATTTCCAGCATTTTCTGGTTTTGTTTCAGATTTTCAAACAGCCACTTTACTTAACTACTTAAGGTTAACTTTAACTGAAATTGTTTTCCTTTTATCATTTATCTTATTGCTGAGCCTAAAACGATTGCAGGGAGCTGTATTGCAAATGGTCTTCAAGCCATTAATGATTTAGCAGAATTACATACACTGAGTGCATTTTACAGGCTGTTCTGTATTTATTGGTGCATTTTTTCTCATTTAATGATTTGTGAGTGTGGCCATTCTGAAGTCCTCTACCTTGCAATTTCTGTCAATTGTCAGAGTACTGTCCCTCTGGGAATACTTAGTGCAGTTATATATGTAAACATCCTGCACGTTTAAAAAAATTGACCCTTCTAATTGCTCTTTATACGTAACAGTTTACAGATTGGTAATATAGAACAGTGCGATTTGCAAAATTAACAATCTTCCCAGGATCCCTTACTACCCATCGTAGTTACTCTGTATGGAGTGGCCGTCACATGACAGAAATCCAGCACTGATATCTGACACTGTATGAATATGGCTTATTTAATAAACCGAAAGATATTTCTACTTCATGTCATAGTACTCAATACTCATTATGAAAATGTAATAATAGGTAAGGATGTTGCTTGCTTACATATTGGAGCCTTCTTTTAGGTCAGAAAGTCATGCAGGGTAAGGTGACTTCCTTGTCCAATTCCTGATATGGGCTCTCTCTGTGTGAAGGTCTATGCCAGGAGCACTAATTCACAAAATCTACCCCCATAGCTGCAGGTAAATGGATTCAGCTGGTCTCACATCACTCCAGCCTGGCCACAGTATAATTTTAACCAGTATAAAAAGAACTTTCTAAATTTTCATCTACTTCCCAGATAGTCCTGTCAGTGAACTGAAAGGACAGTCTGCACATTACTGACAAGATAAGTATGGCCAACAGTTAGCCACTAGTTAGCGAAGTTCTGTGCATGCACGATGCTCTGCTTTCCCTCAACATGAAGAGAATGCAAAACCAGCAGTAATGTGTCAGTTTGGCACAGTTGGTAGCAGCTCTTGCCTCTGTTTCAGAAGATTGTGAGTTAAAGCCCCACTCCATATACATCAGCACCTAATCCAGGCTGCACTGTCAGAGGAGCTGTCTTTCTGATGAGGTGTTAAACCAAAGCCCTGTCTGGCCTCTCAAGTGGACCAAAAAGATCCTATGGTACTATTTGTAGAAGAGCAGCAGAGTTCTGCTGATGTCCTAAACAACATTTATCCTTCAACCAACATCACTAAAACAGATTATCTAGTCATTTAGCTCACTGCTGTGTGTGGCTGCTACATTTCCCTACAGTACAGCAGTGACTGCACTTCAAAAGTAAAGCGCTTTGAGACGATCCGAGGTTGTGAAAGGTGCTTTGTAAATGAAAGTTTTTACTTTCGTTATCACTCGGTGCTGTCCATCCACACTGTTCCCAAAGAGAATGCTGCTCTCCAGCAATACCTGCAGTACTGTGGCCACATTACGGTCCATTCTTATTTGTGAGAGAAAAGGATGATCTAAATGGCATTTAATATTGACAAATCTGTCAAGAATGCTTTTGACAGATTGGAAGCCTGTCCTGGAGAAGGGCCTCTGCGGGTGGAGAGTTCCGCTTTCTGCAGAACCTCCGCCCGCCGAAAACCCTTCGAAATTTTATGCCTGGTAAAAGCGGGCGTAAGGCCTGCTTTTAACAGCATAAGAGTTTGAAAAAGATTTTTTTTTTTTCACTCATAATTTAAAAATACTTTAAAAAAAGATAAGTTTATATTTAGCCCCGTAAAAAACTTTTTAAAAATTAAATTTTTGTTTAAAAAATTAAATTTAATGTAATTATAACTCATTTTAAAAACATGATGGTTTTAAAAAAAATTATTTAGGGGGAAAAATTCAGTTGGTTGCGCCTCCCGTTAGCGCCTTAAGAGGGCGCTAATGGGGCGCAAAGCATCTAGCGCCCAGGCGCGGCGAAGTTTGCGCCGCTCGCGAAATTAACTAGACATTTTGCGGCGGCGCTAAACACTACCGCCACGATCTCCTGTCACTCGAGTGCGCAACGCCCCGGTATCGCCCCAGAGCGGATATTGAGTGGCGCCCCCTGCCTTACCGCCTGACGCTAGCAACGACAGGTTGAGGGGAGCGTTCTGCAGTCATGAAGGGAAAGGGGGAGCGCTATTTAAAGGTGACCGCTTCTTGCCTTTTATTGTTGGTGCCATTTTTGAACTACGCATTCTGAGAGAGAGAGGGAGAGACTTCTGGAGAGATTCAACGTTGTGTGAAGGAGTTTTGGGTACTGAGCAGCACTTTGCAGGTTCATTTTGATTTGCCATTCCTTGTATCGATTTAGCAGAGACTGTGGGGGCTGCACTCTGAGCTCTTTGCCTGGTACTCTCCATTGTTCTTTCCAGCACATTTGATGTGCAGGTCTCTCCAGGCCGAGATTCAAGGCTGCAATGAGCAGGATGTGGATGGAAAGCAAGATTAACCATCCCCTTTAAGAACTGGCCCATGCCATTGTGTGTGTGTTCCATTGCTGACTGACATTACATGAGCTTCGCCAGCGCTCTGAGGTAGCGCCTCGCTCCTCGGCATTTGCGCCTTAAGACAGGTGTGAAGCGCCTGATATAGCGCTGCAATCACCTCCAGGGGCGATAAAAGTCAAGTTTGCAGTCAGTGGCGATAATTAGCGCCAGGGGCGATACTGAATTTCTCCCCCTTAATGTTTTAGTGCTTTTTGGGGTGATCTCCATTCATACTTTTGACAGGTCTATCTGTCAAAAGTATGAAGGGAGAGTCCCTTCTTTCATTGGCTCGCCTGGCCCACGTGATCCCAGGGACGCTTGCGAACCGCCTGCGCCCCTGGGATACGTGGGCCTCTGCGCATTTCGACTGTGGAGAGGCCCAGGAGCGGAAGTGTCCGGACCTCGGGAGCCCTCAGGTAAGCACGTAGATTTTTTTCCAATAGGAGGCATCCGCACGCAGGAAGCCTCCTATCGGAAATTACGGGCCGAGGTCTTCACCTCATCAAGAGATTACATTTTACAAAATGGGACTTCCTGGGCTAGCCCTATCAAAGCCAAACCAACTGCTGCCATTTGTGTTGTTTGCCTATTCAAAGACACAGGAGCAGCAATTGAAGTTTTCTCCACAATCTGTTTGTCACTTTTGACTAGACTGAAGCATTTATGCTTCCTGCAACTTCCGTAGGAAAGAGTTATTATCCGTACAGTGTTTTGACATTCAGGCTAATCTCTGCACAGAAGATCTTCAACTAAACTGTTTCTGGCCATTTCAGCAGACCTGTTTAGAGCTATATGCCCATGTACCTGTGGTAATAATAATACAAGCCTATTACAGCCCAGACACATGCTGGGCTTATTAAAGCTTCAAAAAATGTTAAGGAGGTGGTGCTTTCATAATGTGTTCTCAGCACCTCAACAGCATTGCAGTTGCTCAGCACCATATGAAACGGGTACTGGATAGTAGGTCCTGAAGCAATACTGCATCCTCTTCCTTAAAGTAGCTGACTTTGATCCAGTGATTCTTCTGCACCGTAGTACTTCTTGGTATTCACTACTGGAGCTAAGCACAACTTTTATAGCTACGTACACTCTTTCATCTGGGGGGGTTTGCCAAGGAAGTGCAATAGTGCAGAGCCTACATAACATCTATGCGTATCCTGCTGGGTGCCTCTCTCTAGGTTCTGTAGGAGGTGTGATATCTTGAGACACAGCATATATATACAACAGCGCAACATGGCTTCCAGTAAGAACTGAACTGCACATGACTTTATTATTATATACATCAGTAGTCCACCAGGTGGCTCTATTACACTTCTCCCTCCTTATTGAAGAAGTTAATCATAGCAAATAATCATTGTACATGACTTGCATGGTATACACAACTCTTGGTATACATTTCTCAAAATGAACCCATTTTATGTTTCCAAATTCTACTATAGAATTCTGAAACACAAACAAAAGATATAAACTTATTTTCCATATTTACAGATTAAACTTAACCACAGGTTTTCTGTTTCGAAGAGGATATCTTCTTTCTGGAACAGAACTTTCAGATCTTGTTGTAGGACTTTGACTCATTCTAGGCTGAGCCTGCGGAGAATTTTTCTCCAAGGGCTGACCTTGATCTACATTTGGACTCTCTACACTTTCAGACTGTTTGTCTGCCTGACTCGGGCTCAGACTTAAATCCTGACTTTGTCTTGGACTTGTTTCTGGTGCATCTGATGTAGGATTTGCTCCTGGTACTTTACTTGTAACAAGACTATCTGACTCATCAGAATAAATTGAATCATCCCAGCTTTCAACTACTTCCACATCTGTAGGTAAGATATGATCAATGTGAACAAACCTAATCTTTCCATGATCAAACATCTTGACCAAATATGTGCGAGGGCCACATATCTTCACTACTCTTCCTGGTTACCACTTTAACCATTTATGGTGATGGTTCGTCACTCTAACCTTCTGGTTCAACTTCACACTTCTCTCTCTAACTCTACCTTTATCATGACTCTCTTTCTGCCTTGATTGTTTCTCTTCTACGGATTGTGCCAAATTTGGCTTTAACAACAAGAACCTGGTTCGTGGCTATCATTTGAGAAACAACTCTGCTGCTTTTCTACCAGTAGTGGTATGAGGAGTATTCTGATAGGTAATCAGAAAATTTGGCAGTTTGTGGTCCAATGACAACTGACGTTTCTTTGGATTTGGATCCAACATTTGCTTGATGAGGGCACATTTGACAATTTGTACTGTGCGCTCTGCTGCACCATTTGAAGCAGGGTGGTACGGTGGAACTTTGGTATGTTTCCCATCGTTTCTGCTCATGAACTGTGTGAACTCTTCTGAACAAAATTGCGGCCCATTATCAGGCACAATTTCTTCTGGGAGGCAAATTGTCTAGTGTTTTGCTTGTTGTTATTATCCACATCAGAAACACCTCTACCCACTTCGAGGACTATCTATCACTATGAATAATTGCTGTCCTTCTAGCTCAGAAAAATCTACCTTTGCCACACTCTGGGAGGCCATTTCCATGGCTGTAATGGTACTGATGGTGGTTTCTTGCTCACTGATTGAC
Source organism: Squalus acanthias (assembly GCA_030390025.1). NCBI lineage: Eukaryota > Metazoa > Chordata > Chondrichthyes > Squaliformes > Squalidae > Squalus > Squalus acanthias. The sequence goes on from CM059428.1 coordinate 105,626,983, forward strand.
ATGTTGTACACTGACTGACTATGTACTCTATCTCTTTATCTAAACCTGGCCACCATAAGTAACTGCGTGCAAAGCTCTTGGTCAAGCATATTCCCAGGTGCTGGTCATAAAGATCTCCTAACAATTAGACCTGAACCTATTTGGGATAACCACTCTTGCTCCCCACATGATACAATCTCTATCCACTGACAATTCATTCCTACGAACGAAGTATGGATGGATATCTTCCTCTGATACCTGTTTGGCCATCCATTTGCTATGTAATCATACACCTTTGACATAATTGGGTCACGTTTGGTTACCCTACCAATCTCTTCAGCTGTTACTGGCAGCTCATCAATATATGAGAAATAGAACACTTCTTCCCTATTGGGTGTAACTTGTGATGGGGATGGCAACCAGGAAACAGCATCAGCATTACTGTGATCAGCTGATCAATCGTCTGTACTCAATGTCATACATATACGCTGACAAATTCAAACCCCATCTCTGCATTCGGGCTGCAGCTAAGGTTGGAACTGGGGACTTTGGATGGAGGATTGCTGTCAGGGGCTTATGGTCAGTAACTATGGTAAACTTATGACCAAACAAGTATTTGTGAAACTTCTTGACCCCAAAAAACAATGACAAAGCTTCCCTTTCGATCTACGCATAATTCCGCTCACTGGCACTGAGAGTGCGTGAAGCAAAAGTAATTGGTCTCTCCTCCCCACTATCTAGTACATGAGAGATCACTGCTCCAACTCCGTATGGAGAGGTGTCACACGCTAGCTTGCTCTCCTTAGATACATCATAGTGAACTAACATGGTACTCTCTACTAACTGGCTTTTATACTCTTTGAATGCTTTATCGTATTCTTTTGACCACTTCCAAGGGACCTGTTTTCTCAATAGCTCATTCAGCGGATGTAACAATGTAACCAAGTTTGGGAGGAACTTTCCGTAATAATTCAAAAGACCCAAAAATGATCGAAGTTCAGAGACATTCTTGGGAGTGGGTGCATTTCTGATTGCATCCAGCTTTCCCTTGGTTGGATGTAAACCATCTTTGTCTACTCTGTGCCCTAAGTACTCCACTGAGTTTTGAAACAACTCACACTTGTGAGCTGTCACTCGTACTCTGTGCTTCTCTAGCCGTTTGAGCACTTCATTCAACACCTCATCATGGATTTGCCTGTTTGGTGCTGACATGAGTATGTCATCCAAATAACACACTACCCCTTCAATCCCTTGCAAAATTTGGTTCATCACCCCCTGGAATATGTCGGGGGCAGAAGACACTCCAAATGGTAGCCTATTGAACTGATATAGGCCTCGGTGAGTATTTATAGTCAAGCATGACTTGGACTCTTCATCTAACTCAAGTTGTAGGTAGGCGTTTGTTAGGTCTAACTTCGAAAAGGTCTGGCCACCTGTCAGCGTTGTGAACAAATCTTCCATATTTGTTAACATATTGGGTAGATTACACTCTAGAACCAGGTTTACGGTTACCTTATAATCACCACACAACCTTACCTTACCATCTGACTTAGACACAACAACAATGGGTGTAGCCCAATTACTCAGATCTACCTTAGAGATAATGGGGGAAAAATTAAGTCGCGCCTCGTTTGGGGTGCAAATATCGTCCGGGCGCAAAAATTAGTGCCTGGCGCTAATTATCGGCACTGACTGGAAACTTCACTTTTAACACCCCGGGAGGTGAGTGGAGCGCTAAATCAGGCGCTGCACACCTGTCTTAAGGCGCAAAGTCCGAGCAGTGAGGCGCTAACTCAGCGCGCGAGCGCAGCGCAGGTGCTGCCAGTTAGCGAGGGAACACAGACACACTGGCGCCGGCCAGTTCTTAAAGGGGGGGGTGCGATCTTGCTCCCCAGCCACACCCTGCTCATTGCAGCCTTGAATCTCGGCCTGGAGAGACCTGTGAATCCATTTTGCTGCCAAGGATGGAGAGGGTGAGAGAACGAGCTCAGCGCTTCACCAAGCGGGCCTTGGATGCTCTGGTTGGCGCGGTGGAGCGCAGAAGATCTATACTCTTCCCTGAGAGTGGCAGGAGGCCTTTGCCACGCGAGTACAGAAGAGTGTGGAGGGAGGTGGCTCAGAGCGTCTCCTCCAGGAGCATGGTGCCCAGGACCCATGTTCAATGCCGCAAAAAGTTCAACGACCTCACTCGGGTCGTCAGGGTGAGTGGCTTTTTCTCAATACCTCTCCATCCCTCCATCTCAACCTCACTCTATGGCCAGAGGGTCTTAAAACCCCAATGCACAACACTCATCCAACACCTATGGCCCTTTCATGAAACACACACACACATTCCACACTTTGCATACAGTAAGGGCTATTCACCTATGGGAGGCACATCAGGCAAGACCATGGCTGTATATTTACTCAGATGTTGTCCTTTTTCTTGCAGGCCAAGCTGTCTCATAATAGGAGACAGCAGCAACGGACAGGTGGAGGGCGGCCTCAGCTGCAACCCCTCAGCAATCTTGAGGAGCGCGTCCACAGGATTGTGGCAAGCCGGGTGATCGGTCCCGTCGCCACTGGAGATGCCGACCCCGTTCTGGACAGCAATGGTAAGGTCATCACCTTTTTGTCCTCTGTCCTTCCACTTGTCCCTCACAACACCAGCCTTTGACACTTTCAATCCAACTTACTAACTCGCTGCACTTATTCCTCCCTTACTGCAACCCTGTCCTCACGCTAAAGCCACTCTTGTACCTCCCTGCTTTCAGATGGTGATTCACCAGCTGAGGACACGGGCCTTCAAGCTGCCAGTGGGAGTGAAGCTGCAGGCGAGGAGGAAGATGAAGGCGGAGCATCAGTGCCACCCTCTCCCGAGGAAGCCCATGCCCACACTGGGAACACGCCTTCCCTGGAGGGGAGCAGGGGGGAAGGGTCTGATGAGGGTGGAGCTCCAGGACCCAGCGGGCTGCAGCAACACCATGGGGGTAGGGAAGAACGGGGGCCTTCTCCCCAGAGGGAGAGTATGCCAGCGACTCCTACTACAATGGACGCAGAGGAGGAGCGGCTGATCGCAGAAATGAACACCCAGGCGGTGGGCATGCACACTGAGCTCATGGGTGCAGTGGGAAGGGTGCCCGAATGCATTGAGTCACTGGGAAGGAGTGTGGAGCACTTCGCTGTAGCACAGGCGGATGCCACACTAAAGCTTAGTGCTGCAATTCAGTCACTGACTGCCGTGATCCCATCTCTGACTGCTCTCATGCAGACTCAGATTGAGGCCACGCGAGCACTGACTGCTGCCATCCTCGATGGTTCGTTCACATTTCCCCGGGGCTCTCACCGCGCCGCAGCAGGCCAGCAATCTGTGCTCCAGCAGATTGCTCCGGATGCTGAAGTGCTGCCCCGTGGGAGTGCCAGTGTGTCGGTCAAGCAGGGAGTTGCTGTCCTCTCTCACGATGACAGCATTCCTGCTGCCAACACTGTCACTTCTCCACTGCACTTGCCACCGCCTGTAGGACAGACTGCTGCCGCCCATGCAGAGTTGGTGCAGTCTGCAGCCGGGCCCTCCAGGCCCAGAACTGGTCGAGGCCGTCCTTCAGGGGCATCTGCAGTGTCAGGGTCTGACAATCAGCAGCCTTCCACCAGCCTTGCTGCAGCCACTGAGGTCCCATTACGGAGGAGCAGTAGGGTTAGAAGGGGGGAAGTGCGCAAGGGAAGGAGATCACCCTCGAAGGGCAAAAAGTAGGAGGTGTGACAAAATGCTTGTCATTTTTTTATTAAAGGCCGAGGTTCGTGGTCCAACTTTTGTTTAGTGTTTTGGACATTATCTCCAGGTTGTGAGAACCAGTTATGTTAATGACTGTTTCTTTGTGTTTATTTCTATGAGTTTGTCATGAGGAAATGACACACACAGAGTTTGTAAAATAAATAAGTGTTTGTATTCAAAATATACATGTTTGGTGTTTGGAATCATTGGTGCCTTGGCCGGCTTAGGGGTTGCGTGCTGGGTTCATTGATGTTGTTAGCAATGGCAGAAGCCATTTCCACAGCAGGGGCCCTAGAAGCGGCTTGCTATCAGCCGTTGACGGACGGCCCTTGCAGTTTCACCATTGTGGGCCGCCCTCCCGCCTTGGTGCTGCTGATGATCATCCTCCTCATCCTCTTCCTCCTCTTCCTCCTCCTCCTCTGGTGGTGCTCCAAGGCCTGGTGGCATTGGCTGGGTCCTGACGATTGCCATGTTATGCAACATGCAGCACACAACTACGAAGTTGGATACTCGCTCAGGCGAGTACTGCAGGTCTCCTCCAGAATGGTCGAGACAGCGGAACCGTTGCTTCAGCACGCCGATTGTGCGCTCAATGATGTTCCTGGTAGCTTGATGGCTCTCATTGTACCGCAGCTCAGCAGGGGTGTTGGGCGTACGGAGCGGTGTCATCAGCCAGGTGCTCAATGGATACCCCTTGTCCCCGAGAAGCCAACCAACTGGCTGATGCGGTGCCTCGAAAAGTTCTGCCACAGTAGTCTGGCGCAGGATGAAAGCATCGTGGCAGCTGCCAGGATAGTGGGCATTGACAGCGAGTATCAGCTGTCTGTGGTCACAGACCAACTGAACATTCAAGGAATGGAACCCCTTTCTGTTCCGGAAATCCTCGGCATTCTCATGTGGAGCACGCATAGCCACATGCGTGCAGTCAATGGCGCCCTGCACCATGGGGAAGCCCGCTATCCTCGCAAAGCCCAGAGCGCGGTCACGCTGCTTGTCTAGGGTCATGGGGAAAGAGATGAACTCTCGTCTCCTTTTAAAGAGGGCATTTGTGACCTGCTGGATGCAGCAATGCACCGCGAACTGGGAGATATTGGCGAGGTCCCCAGCAGCAGCTTGAAATGAGCCAGTAGCATCGAAGTTGAGAGCCACTGTGACCTTCACTGCCACCGACAGAGACGTCCTGGACCTCAGTTGAGGCTGCAGATCTGGCTGCAGCAGGTGGCAGAGCTCAGTGACCACCTCCTTGCTGAATCGCAGCCTTCGCAAACACAGCTCCTCAGACATATGAATGTAGGAGAGCTGTTCACGATATACCCTGGGAGGGTAAGCTCTCCTGTACATACGCCTGTTGGCCCTCCTCCGTCTGGCCATCATTGCCACTCTCTCTCTGCGTCTCTGTGTCCTCCGATTCAGCTGGAGCAGGACGACGCCCCCAATCAGTGCAGCCCCCATAGTCTCTTTGCAAGCAAAGTTATGAAGGACAGCAACCAAAGTACCAGCGAAGTTAGGATCAGTAGGCAAAACTACCTCACAAAGCGTTGACTCAATGCAGAAGTCTCTCTTTTTCTCTCTCCGAATCTCTCTCTCTCTCTCAGAACGAGTGGTGCAAAAATGTCAACCACAGAAAAAGACAGGAAGAGGCCCCCTTTAAATAGCGCCCCCCCCCAGCCCCACAGCGATTGATAGCGTTCCAGTCTTCCGGTCATTGGATGCGCCAGGCGGTAAGGCAGGGGGCGCCACTCAATTTCCGCTCCGGGGCGCCACAAGGGCGTTGCACCATGGAATGACGTCACAATCTGCGCGCGCAGGTGGTCGCGGCGGTAAAGTTTAGCGCCGCCGCACAATGTCTAGTTAAGTTCCCGAGCGGCGCAAACATCGCTGCGCCCGGGCGCTAGCGGCTTTGCGCCCCATTAGCGCCCTCTTAAGGCGCTAACGGGAGGTGCAACCAATTGAATTTTTCCCCCAATGTTCTCAGTTTCTAGTCTTTTGAGTTCTTGCTCAACTTTCTCCTTGAGTGCGTATGGTACGGGACGTGGCTTGCAGTAAACTGGTCTTATGTCCTTCTGCACTCTGACACTCGCCTTGAAGTCTTGGATCAGACTGCCCATTTCACTGAACACCTTCGGATACTGCTTGATGACATCATCTTTCGATGCAAATTTCACTTCCACATGAAAAATCTCACTCCAATCCAGCTTCAGTGATCCCAACCAATTTCTACCTATCAAGGCAGGCTTGTCTCCTGCCACTACTGTGAGAGGCAAGCACTGACACTGATCCTTGTATTTCACTGGTATGGTGACACTTCCTACTACAGGTATTTGCTCTCCTGAGTAGCCTCGTAGCTCTACCTTCGATTTCAATAGTCGATAATTACGCAACTTGTCGCGATATAATGATTCCGGTACTATGCTCACGGATGCACCAGTGTCGATTTCCATGGGTATCCTGGTTCCTGCGACATCTACTTGGATGACGATATCTCGCGAATCACTGTTAGATACCTTTGTGCTCCTGATGACGTGAATCTCCAGAAACTCCTCGTCCTGCTGCTTCTCTTCAACGGTATGTAGTGTCTGCCGATTTCTACTTCTAGCATTGCCAGTCGGTTTACTCTTCTGTCGGCACGCCTTCACAAGATGCCCAGTCTTCTTGCAGTAGAAACACTCTGCCTTCACACATGGACAGCTTTGAGCGATGTGTTGTCCCAGGCACTGTTAGCACGACTTCAATGCACTGTTACCTTGGCCAGTTGCTGAGGTCTTGGGGCCCAACTGCCTTTTACTTTTAACCTGCAGCCGATTCACCTCGGTTGTCTGACGACTGGAAATGGCGCGGAACTCTCTGGAGTATCGATCGGCAATATCCATCGACATAGCTGTCTGACAAGCTAAGTCAAAAGTCAAGTTAGAGGTTGTCAACAATTTACTTCTGATATGTTCATTTTTCAACCCACAAGCAAAGTGGCCACGCAAAGCTCGGTCCTGAAAGTTTCCGAAATGACAGTGAATGGATAGCTTTTTTAAAGCTACAATGTACTCACTGATACCCGTGTCATTTAATTGATCACGTGTTCCAAAACAATAACTATCAGCAATTTCCAGGGGCTCAGGACTGTAGTACTGTTAGTGCCGTGTCCTTCGGCTTGGTGGGAACAAGCACATTTTTCAGGGTTTCATACACTTCGGGGCCTGCTTCAGTCAAAAGAATACCCCGTTTCCTTTCTAAAACCGCCCAGTTACGGTTTACATCATTGGGGACTTCGACGACACTATTCGTGGTGAAAAACATTTCTATCCGCTCCACATACGCTCCAAAAGTCTCTCGGTCACGATGGAACTCAACCAAGTGCCCTATTATTCCCATATGCACAGCCATCTGGACTCTGGCAACGTCGACAGTTCAGCCACGTGTGCTCAAAATTTACCTCAGATTTTTAAGTTTTTCTGCAAAATGAAGAACATCTAACCGTCCCTCCATCGGTTGGCAGGATTATCCTCCAACAAAAATTTCAGCTAGGGAATCCGCAATCGCATCCTCATCACCAATTCTGTGATACCTTGAGACATAGCATATATATACAACAGCACAACATGGCTTCCGGTAAGAACCGAACTGCATATGGCTTTATTATTATATACATCAGTAGTCCGCCAGGTGGCTCTATTACAGGAGGATATCTGGAGGATCAGTGGATGTTACGTTACACCTTAGACATTCAAGAATGAGCAGGCCATAGGCTGTCACCCATCTATAGAGGCCAAGATACCTGCATATGTCCGAGGAGATCTGCATTCGAAACAGAGGCCATGTCAGAAATAGGCAGTCTCCTGCAGCTGGACCTTGTAACCACTTTAAGGACAGAGATGGCTTTGACATTGGTTGTCAAGGTGACAGTGACAAAATTGTAGCATTTTGTTTGTGTAGGGTTTGTTTTGTTGGCCATTGTTTAAATCAACAAAACATTAGGGCCTAGAATTTTCATGCATTGAGCTGTACCCTTCTCACACAAATGGAAAAAGATTCACACATGTCAGTGGTCTGGAGAGGTAGCTTACCTAACAGTTTCCTGGATCAGTTCATTTGCATATCCATTGGAGTAGTCACTGGTGTAAATCCCATGTAAAAGTGGTGTAATCTGCTGACTTGCATGGAAATGAGAGTGCAGCCTCCAGAGCATTCTGAGTGTAAATGCAGGAAACTCGGAGCTGCAGTGCCACTGACCCTCACCATAATATATATAAACGAGGGCACTCGGCGGGCAGATCGCTGTAAGGGCCAAAAAGTGTTAGGAAATTCGGGGGGAGCGATTTAATGATGGAAAACTGGCAGAAACAGCTTCAGCTCCATTTTCCTGCCACAAAAAGTAACTTGTCCCATTTATTATACCTCAAAACAGCAAGGAAAGTCAACCCCCAAATTTTTAAATCAGCTACAGTAAAAAAAAAATAAACCTGTGTTGCCATCAAATTCAATACAAATGTTGTGAGACTGGTTTCCAAATTGTAGGCTTATGTATTGTAGGAACCAAGCTATCTTTGTACAAGCACAGACTGTGCAATTAGAAAGAAAGACTTGCATTTATATAGCGCCTTTCACGGCCACCAGACCTCCCAAAGTACTTTACAGCCAATTAAGTACTTTTGGAGTGTAGTCACTGTTGTAATGTGGGAAATGCAGCAGCCAATTTGCGCACAGCAAGCTCCCACAAACAGCAATGTGATAATGACCTGATTATCTGTTTTAGTGATGTTGATTGAGGACACCAGGGATAACTCCCCTGCTCTTCTTTGAAATAGTTCCATGGGATCTTTTACGTCCACCTGAGAGAGCAGACGGGGCCTCGGTTTAACGTCTCATCCGAAAGACAACACCTCCGACAGTGCAGCACTCCCTCAGTACTACACTGGAGAGTTAGCCTAGATTTTTGTGCTCAAGTCTCTGGAGTGGGACTTGAACCCACAACCTTCTGACTCAGAGGCAAGAGGGCCACCCACTGAGCCACAGCTGACACAATTAGTTCAGATAAATGTGTGACAGCCAATTATTTTTAAATCCGCGAGCAACCGCAGGGGATGTTTGACTAATCTCTCAATTTGCAGGGCAGGGCTGCATCATACGGGCGACACATGCATCGTTTGCCCAGGTCAGAGATTTGCTTACTTTCACTGTGGATGAATGCTAGGAATCCAAGGCTACCTACCGCAGCCCTGGCTCATGACTCCTTTGACACACCCAGGGATTAGACCCGGAGAGGCATACAGTGAGGCATATGGAACTACCAGGAACTTGGTGCAGCAGACCATTGGAATAATGAAACAAAGAATGAGATACTTTGACCCATCAGGGGGCATCTTGCTGTACAGCCTGGCCAAGGTACCCTAGATTATTGCAGGCTATTGTAAATTATACAGCTTTAACCTGCAAAGGGCCTTTGCTTGGCTCACAGAGAAAAAGAGAGAATAAAAGAGCCTGAATAGGAGGTGCTGTCCTTGTTGAGTTGCTGCAGTGCTTCCTGTAGATCCTACATATTGCAGCCACAGTGTGCAGCGTAGGAATGGATACTAAGTCCAACAGCCAGAATATATGATTGCAGCCCAACCATTCATTCAGAAGGAGTCTTGAGGCAGGCGACAATAAATAATACCTTTAATTAAGTGCTTATATCATCCAATGCACAACCATAGCAAAAAAAATCCCCATCATTGCCTTACTTCAAGATTCATGAATATCATTACATTTCTCCATAACTTCCTTAATCTGCCCCAGTCAAAATGAACTCTCATGATATATTACAATGCCAGTAAACCCACATTTTATTTCCACTGCAGTGAAACTACATATGGGGCTAGAAATTCGTCTCGGGCGGTGGCGCACAATGGGCAGTATTGGAACGTCCGCCCTTTATGCACAGCGCCTCATATTCAGTTCCATTGCAGTCAATATTAGGCGCAACCAATCTTGCAGACCGGCGGCGGCGTTCCAGAGCCACGTCACGATTCAAAAAGTGACGTGGGCAAGAGGAATCAGCTGATTGGGTGAGTATGGCCAGGTGAGTATTTATACTACTCTATAGTTTGACAGTTAAGGTTAATAGTTTATAAAGTTTAGAAGGTCTTAATATTTGTGGTTATAGATTCTAAGGTCTCTGTTGTGTAGCGGGGAGTGCTAGTAAACAAGGGCCCTTGAGTATATCATTTAATTGTAGTGTAATTAGTGGTATTGATTTGATTTAATTTCATTTAAATTAATTAAAGGGTAAATCATGGCAGCACAGCTCGGCCCTGTGGCATGCTCCTCCTGCACTATGTGGAAAATCAGGGACACTTTCTGTGTCCCTGATGACCATGTGTGCAGGAAGTGTATCCAGCTGCAGCTACTGGCAGACCGCATTGCGGCGCTGGAGCTGTGAATGGATACATACTGGAGCATTCGCGATGCTGAGGACATCGTGGATAGCACGTTTAATGAGTTGGTCACACTACAGGTAAAGGCTGCACAGGCAGGAAGGGAATGGGTGACCGCCAGGCAGAGTTGTAGGCGCAGGCAGGTAGTGCAGGGGTCCCCTGTTGCCATCCCCTCTCAAACAGATATACCACTTTGGATATTGTTGAGGGGGATGGCTTATCGGGGGAAGGCAGCAGCAGCCAACTTCCTGGCACCATGAGTGGTTTTGCTGCACAGGACGGGAGGAAAAAGAGCAGGAGAGCTATAGTGATAGGGGATTCTATTGTAAGGGGAATAGATAGATGTTTCTGCGGCCGCAAACGAGACTCCAGGATGGTATGTTGCCTCCCTGGTGCAAGGGTCAAGGATGTCTCAGGGCGGCTGCAGGGCATTCTGGAGGGGGAGGGTGAACAGCCAGTTGTCGTGGTGCATATAAGTACCAACGATATAGGTAAAAAGCGGGATGAGGTCCTAAAAGCTGAATACAGGGAGTTAGGAGGTAAATTTAAAAAATAGGACCTCAAAGGTAGTAATCTCAAGATTGCTACCAGTGCCACGTGCTAGTCACAGTAGAAATAGAAGGATATTTCAGATGAATACATGGCTAGAGGAATGGTGCAAGGGGGAGGGATTCAAATTCCTGGGACATCGGAACCGCTTCTGGGGGAGGTGGGACCAGTACAAACTGGACGGTTTGCACCTGGGCGGGACCAGGACCGATGTCCTGGGGGAGTGTTTGCTAGTGCTGTTGGGGAGGGTTTAAACTAAAATGGCAGGGGGTTGGGAACCTGTGCAGGGAGACAGAGGAAAGGGAAGCAAGGATAGAAACAAAAGACAGGAAGGAGAAAAGCAAAAGTGGAAGGCAGAGAAATCAAGGGTGTAAATCAAACATGGCTACAGTAAATAATAATTCTAAAAGGACTAAGAGTGTTAAAAAAACAAGCCTGAAGGCTTTGTGTCTTAATGCGAGGAGCATACGTAATAAGGTGGACGAATTAGCTGTGCAAATAGATGTAAACGGATATGATATAATTGGGATTATGGAGACATGGCTCCAGGGTGACCAAGGCTGGGAATTCAACATTCAGGGGTATTCAATATTCAGGAAGGACAGGCAAAAAGGAAAAGGAGGTGGGGTAGCATTGCTGGTTAAAGAGGAGATTAATACAATAGTAAGGAAGGATATTAGCTCTAATGATGTGGAATCTGTATGGGTAGAGCTGAGAAATACCAAGGGGCAGAAAACATTAGTGGGGGTTGTACACAGACCCCCATACAGTAATGCTGAGGTTGGGGATGGCATCAAATAGGAAATTAGAGATGCATGCAATAAGGGCACAGCAGTTATCATGGGTGACTTTAATCTACATATAGATTGAGCTAACCAAATTACTAACAATACTGTGGAAGAGGAATTCCTAGAGTGTATACAGGATGGTTTCCTGGACCAATATGTCGAGGAACCAACTAGAGATCAGGCCATCTTAGACTGGGTATTATGTAATGAGAAAGGATTAATTAGCAATCTTGTTGTGTGAGGCCCCTTGGGGAGGAGCGATCATAATATGATAGAATTCTTCATTAAGATGGAGAGTGAAGTAGTTGACTCAGAGACTAAGGTCCTGAATTTAAATAAAGGAAACTACGATGGTATGAGGCACGAGTTGGCTAGGATGGATTGGGAACGTTACTTAAAGGGTTAACGGTGGATAGGCAATGGCAAACATTTAAAGATCGCATGGATGAACTACAGAATTTGTTCATCCCTGTTTGGCATAAAAATAAAACAAAAAAGGTGACTCAACCGTGGCTAACAAGGGAAATTAGGGATAGCATAAGATCCAAGGAGAGGACATATAAATTGGCCAGAAAAAGCAGCAAACCTGAGGATTGGGAGCAGTTTAGGATTCAGCAAAGGAGGACAAAGGGATTAATTAAGAGGGGGAAAATAGAATATGAGAGTAAGCTTTCAGGGAACATAAAAACTGACTGTAAAAGCTTCTATAGATATGTGAAGAGAAAAAGATTGGTGAAGTCAAGCGTAGGTCCCTTGCAGTCAGAGTCAGGGGAATTTATAATGGGGAACAAAGAAATGGCAGACCAATTAAATACATACTTTGGTTCTGTCTTCACAAAGGAGGACACAAATAACCTCCCAGAGATGTCGGGGAACATAGGGTCTAATGAGAGGGAGGAATTGAATGAAATCAGTATTTGTAGGGAAATGGTGTTAGGGAAATTGACGGGATTGAAGGCCGATAAATCCCCAGGGCCTAATAATCTGCATCCTAGGGTACTTAAGGAAGTGGCCCTAGAAATAGTAGATGCATAGAAACATAGAAAATAGGTGCAGGAGTAGACCATTCGGTCCTTCGAGCCTGCACCGCCATTTAATGCGTTCATGGCTGAACATGCTACCTCAGTACCCCATTCCTGCTTTCTCGCCATACCCCTTGATCCCCCTAGTTGTGAGTGTTATATCTAACTACCTTTTGAATATATTTAGCGAACTGGCCTCAACAACCTTCTGTGGTAGAGAATTCCACAGATTCACCACTCTCTGGGTGAAGAAATTCCTCCTCATCTCAGTCTTAAATGGCTTCCCCTTTATCCTTAGACTGTGACCCCTGGTTTTAGTTTTCCCTAACATTGGAAACATTCTGCCCGCATCTAATTTGTCTAAACCAGTCAGGATTTTAAACGTCTCTATAAGATCCCCCCTCATTCTTCTGAACTCCAGAGGATACAAGTTCAGTTGATCCAGTCTTTCTTGATATGACAGTCTGGACATCCCAGGAATCAATCTAGTGAACCTTCGTTGCACTCCCTCAATAGCAAGAATGTCCTTCCTCAAGTTAGGAGACCAAAACTGCACACAATACTCCAGGTGTGGCCTCACCAAGGCCCTGTACAACTGTAGCATCACCTCCCTACTCCTGTACTCAAATCCCCTTGCTATGAAGGCCATCATGCCATTTGCTTTCTTGACTGCCTGCTGCACTTGCCTTCCCACCTTCAGTGACTGATGTACCATGACGCCCAGGTCTCGTTGCACCTCCCCTTTCCCTAATCTGCCACCATTCAGGTAATAGTCTGCCTCCCTATTTTTACCACCAAAGTGGATAACCTCACATTTATCCACATTGTACTTCATCTGCCATACATTTGCCCATTCACCCAACCTGTCCAAGTCACTCTGTAGCCTCCTAGCATCCTCCTCATTGTTCACACTGCCTCCCAATTTAGTGTCATCCGCAAATTTGGAGATATTACAATTAATCCCTTCGTCCAAATCATTAATATATAATGTAAACAGCTGGGGCCCCAGCACCGAACCTTATAGGTACACCGCTGGTCACTGCCTGCCATTCTGAAAAGTACCCATTTACTCCTACTCTTTGTTTCCTGTGTGCCAACCAGTTCTCAATCCACGTCAACACATTACCCCCAATCCCACGTGCTTTAACTTTGCACACCAATCTCTTGTGTGGAACCTTGTCGAAGGCCTTCTGAAAGTCCAAATACACCACATCTACTGGTTCCCCCCCGTCCACCCTATTGGAAACATCCTCAAAAAATTCCAGAAGATTTGTCAAGCATGATTTCCCTTTCACAAATCCATGCTGACTTGGACCTATCATGTCGCCACTTTCCAAATGGTCTGTTATGACATCTTTAATAATTGATTCCATCATTTTACCCACCACCGATGTCAGGCTGACCGGTCTATAATTCCCTGCTTTCTCCCTCCCTCCTTTTTTAAAAAGAGGGGTTACATTAGCCACCCTCCACTCCTTCGGAACTTATCCAGAGTCTAAGGAATGTTGGAAAATGATCGTAAATGCATCCACTATTTCCAAGGCCACCTCCTTAAGTACTCTGGGATGCAGACCATCAGGCCCTGGGGATTTATCAGCCTTCAGTCCCATCAATTTCCCCAACACCTTTTCCCGACTGATAAGGATTTCCCTCAGCTCCTCCCTCTTACCAGATCCTTTGATCTCTTTTATTTCCGGAAGGTTGTTTGTGTCCTCCACAGTAAACACCGAACCAAAGTACTTGTTCAATTGATCTGCCATTTCTTTGTTCCCCATTATGACTTCCCCTGTTTCTGACTGCAGGGGACCTACGTTTGTTTTTACTAACCTCTTTCTTTTTACATATTTATAGAAGCTTTTGCAGTCCGTTTTAATGTTCTCCGCAAGCTTCCTTTCATATTTTATTTTCCCTGCCCTAATCAAACCCTTCGTCCTCCTCTGCTGAGTTTTAAAGTTCTCCCAGTCCCCGGGTTTGCTGCTACTTCTGGCCAATTTGTATGCCACTTCCTTGCTTTTAATACTATCCTTGATTTCCCTTGTTAGCCATGGTTGAGCCACCTTCCCTTTTTTATTTTTACGCCAGACAGGGATGTACAATTGCTGTAGTTCATCCATGCGATCTCTAAATGTCCGCCATTGCCCTTCCACTGATAACCCCTTAAATATCGCTTGCCAATCTAACCTCGCCAATTCACGCCTCATACCCTCAAAGTTGCCCTTATTTAAGTTCTGGACCATGGTCTCTGAATTAACTGTTTCCTTCTCCATCCTAATGTAGAACTCCACCATACTATGGTCACTCTTCCCCAAGGGGCCTCGCACCACAAGATTGCTGATTAGTCCTTCCTCATTACACAACACCCAGTCCAGGATGGCCTCCCCTCTAGTTGGTTCCTCAACATATTGGTTTAGGAAACCATCCCTTAAACACTCCAGGAAATCCTCCTCCACCGTATTGCTTCCAGTTTGAGTAGCCCAATCTATATGCATATTAAAGTCACCCATGATAACTGCTGCGCCTTTTTTGCATGCACCTCTGATTTCCTGTTTCATACCCTCCCCCACCTCACTACTACTGTTTGGAGGTCTGTACACAACCCCCACTAACGTTTTCTGCCCTTTGGTGTTCTGCAGCTCAACCCATATTGATTCCACATCCTCCAAGCTAATGTCCTTCCTAGCTATTGCATTAATCTCCTTTTTAACCAGCAATGCTACCCCACCCCCTTTTCCTTTTATTCTATCCTTCCTGAATGTTGAATACCCCTGGATATTCAGTTCCCAGCCTTGATTGTTCTGGAGCCACGTCTCTGTAATCCCAATCACATCGTATCCGTTAACATCAATTTGCACAGTCAATTCATCCACCTTATTACGGATATTCCTTGCATTAAGACACAGAGCCTTTAGGCTTGTTTTATTAACACCCTTTGTCCTTTTAGACTTATGATTTAGTATGGCCCTTTGTGTTTCTTGCCTTTGTTTACTCGGATTACCCTTATTGTTTCTCACCCTTCTAGCATTGCTGGTCATCTTCTAAAATTCTATAGACTCTGGAACAGTTCCCATGGATTGGAGGGTAGCTAATGTAACCCCACTATTTAAAAAAGGTGGTAGAGAGAAAATGGGGAATTATCGACCGGTAAGCCTGACACTGATAATGGGAAAAATGCTAGAGTCCATTATAAAAGATGTAATAGCAGAGCACTTGGAAAACAGTGACAGGATCGGACAAAGTCAACATGGATTTACAAAAGGTAAATCATGCTTGACTAACCTACTGGAATTTTTTGAGGATATAACTGGTAGAATAGATAAGGGAGAACCAGTGCATGTGGTGTATTTGGACTTTCAGAAGGCTTTCGATAAGGTCCCGCATAAGAGATTAGCGTGTAAAGTTAAAGCACATGGGATTGGGGTAAGGTACTGACTTGGATAGAGAACTGGTTGGCAGACAGGAAGCAAAGAGTTGGAATAAACGGGTCTTTTTCCGAGTGGCAGGCAGTGACTAGTGGGGTACCGCAGGGATCGGTGCTAGGACCCCAGCTACTCACAATTTATATTAATGATCTAGACGAGGGAACGAGATGTAATATCTCCAAGTTTGCAGACGACACAAAGCTGGATGGGTGTGTGTGCTGTGAGGAGGATGCAGAGAAACTCCAGTATGATTTGGACAGGTTGGGTGATTGGGCAGATGCATGGCAGATGCAGTATAATGTGGATAAATGCGAGGTTATCCACCGGTGGCAAAAACAGGAAGACAGATTATTATCTGAACGGCAATAGATTGGGAAAAGGGGAAGTGCAACGAGACCTGGGTGTCCTTGTGCACCAGTCGTTGAAGGTAAGCATGCAGGTGCAGCAGGCGGTTAAGAAGGCAAATGGTATGTTGGCCTTCATAGCGAGAGGATTCGAGTACAGGAGCAAGGATGTCTTGCTGCAGTTGTACAGGGCCTTGGTGAGACCACACCTTGAGTATTGTGTGCAGTTTTGGTCGCCTTATCTGAGGAAGGATGTTCTTGCCATGGAGGGAGTGCAGCAAAGATTCAGCAGACTGATACCTGGGATGGCAGGAATGACGTATGAAGAGAGTTTGGGTCGATTGGGCTTATATTCGCTAGAGTTTAGAAGAATGAGAGGGGAGCTCATTGAAACTTATAAAATTCTAACAGGACTAGACAGACTAGATGCAGGAAGGATGTTCCCGATGGCGGGGGAGTCCAGAACCAGGGGTCACAGTCTAAGGATAAGGGGTAGGCCATTTAGGACTGAGATAAGGAGGAATTTCTTCACCCAGAGAGTGGTGAACCTGTGGAGTTCTCTACCACAGAAGGCAGTTGAGGCCAATTCATTAAATATATTCAAGAAGGAGTTAGATATATTTCTTAAGGCTAAAGGGATCAAGGGACATGGGGAGAAAGCAGGGACAGGGTACTGAATTTGGATGATCAGCCATGATCTCATTGAATGGCGGAACAGGCTCGAGGGGCCGAATGGCCTACTGCTGCTCCTATCTTCTATATTTCTATGTTTCTATGCAACGTATAACGGGCAGCCCTCCGATACCGCCCGTTTTGCGAAACCACTCGAGATGAATTTTTAGGCCATGGTATTTACTGGTGTTCGGTTTGTTTCAAGGAGAGGACTGAGAAAAAGAGACATGTGTGGAATGTGTGGAATGCATTTATTGACCATCCTAATTGCCCTGAGAAGGTGATAGTGAGGCTTCTGTTTGAATTGCTACAGCCCTTGTGCTGATTGTATTAGGTAGGGAATTCCAGGATTGTACACACTGCAGCCGGAGTGTGGTGGAGAGGGTGGATAGTGGGTCCAGGCGGACTGAACTCTCATGGATGGTATTGAGCTTTTTCACTGTTGTTGTAACTGCGCCCATCCAGACATACTCCTGGCCTAGGCTGTGCAGGTGGTGGAAAGGCTCTGAAGGAGCAGAAGGTCAACCACTTGTCACAGAGTACTCAACCTCTGCCTTGGCGAGCCCAGTAAAGCTTCTGATCAATCGTGACCTCAAGGATATAAATGATCGGAGTGATTATTTGCACAGCGTTTTTGACTCTGTGCATGCGCGCCCATTTGGTACTCGATCCGGGCGCGCATTCCCATACCCAACGGTGTGTCGGCTGCTGCCACGCTTTCCTCGGCTCCACGCGGAGAAAGTCAGAGGATCGGATGCTGGGGGGAGAGGAGAGGGGTTCGAAGGGGGAGAGGAGAGGGGTTCGAAGGGGGAAGAGGAGAGGGGTTCGAAGGGGGAGCGGAGAGGGGTTCGAAGGGGGAGTGGAGAGGGGTTCGAAGGGGGGAGTGGAGAGGGGTTCGAAGGGGGGAGAGGAGAGGGGTTCGAAGGGGGGAGAGGAGAGGGGTTCGAAGTGGAAAAGGAGAGGGGTTCGAAGGGGGGAGTGGAGAGGGGTTTGAAGGGGGGAGTGGAGAGGGGTTCGAAGGGGGGAGAGGAGAGGGGTTCGAAGGGGAAGAGGAGAGGGTTCGAAGGGGGAGTGAAGAGGGGTTCGAAGGGGGGAGTGGAGAGGGGTTCGAAGGGGGGAGAGGAGAGGGGTTCGAAGGGGGGAGTGGAGAGGGATTCGAAGTGGAAAAGGAGAGGGGTTCGAAGGGGGGAGTGGAGAGGTGTTCGAACGGGGGAGTGGAGAGGGTTCGAAGGGGGAGTGGAGAGGGGTTCGAAGGGGGGAGAGGAGAGGGGTTCGAAGGGGAAGAGGAGAGGGTTCGAAGGGGGAGTGAAGAGGGGTTCGAAGGGGGGAGTGGAGAGGGGTTCGAAGGGGGAGAGGAGAGGGTTCGAAGGGGGGAGAGAAAAGGGGATCGAAGGGGCGAGAGGAGAGGGTTCGAAGGGGGGAGAGGAGAGGGTTCGAAGGGGGGAGAGAAAAGGGGATCGAAGGGGGGAGTGGAGAGGGGTTCGAAGGGGCGAGAGGAGAGGGGTTCAAAGGGGGGAGAGGAGAGGGGTTTGAAGGGGGGAGTGGAGAGGGGTTCGAAGGGGGGAGTGGAGAGGGGTTTGAAGGGGGGAGTGGAGAGGGGTTCGAAGGGGGAGTGGAGAGGGGTTTGAAGGGGGGAGTGGAGAGGGGTTCGAAGGGGGGAGAGGAGAGGGGTTCGAAGGGGGGAGAGGAGAGGGGTTCGAAGTAGAAAAGGAGAGGGGTTCGAAGGGGGGAGAGGAGAGGGGTTTGAAGGGGGGAGTGGAGAGGGGTTCGAAGTGGGGAGAGGAGAGGGGTTCGAAGGGGGGAGTGGAGAGGGGTTCGAAGTGGAAAAGGAGAGGGGTTCGAAGGGGGGAGTGGAGAGGGCTTCGAAGGGGGGAGTGGAGAGGGTTCGAAGGGGGAGTGGAGAGGGGTTCGAAGGGGGGAGAGGAGAGGGGTTCGAAGGGGAAGAGGAGAGGGTTCGAAGGGGGAGTGGAGAGGGGTTCGAAGGGGGTAGTGGAGAGGGGTTCGAAGGGGGGAGAGGAGAGGGTTCGAAGGGGGGAGAGAAAAGGGGATCGAAGGGGGGAGTGGAGAGGGGTTCGAAGGGGGGAGAGGAGAGGGTTCGAAGGGGGGAGAGAAAAGTGGATCGAAGGGGGGAATGGAGAGGGGTTCGAAGGGGCGAGAGGAGAGGGGTTCAAAGGGGGGAGAGGAGAGGGGTTTGAAGGGGGGAGTGGAAAGGGGTTCGAAGGGGGGAGTGGAGAGGGGTTCGAAGGGGGGAGTGGAGAGGGGTTTGAAGGGGGGAGTGGAGAGGGGTTCGAAGGGGGGAGTGGAGAGGGGTTCGA
Source organism: Squalus acanthias (assembly GCA_030390025.1). NCBI lineage: Eukaryota > Metazoa > Chordata > Chondrichthyes > Squaliformes > Squalidae > Squalus > Squalus acanthias. The sequence goes on from CM059428.1 coordinate 105,646,229, forward strand.
AGGGGGGAGTGGAGAGGGGTTCGAAGGGGGGAGAGGAGAGGGGATCGAAGGGGACGAGGAGAGGGGTTCAAGGGGAGAGAGGAGAGGGGTTCGAAGGGGACGAGGAGAGGGGTTCGAAGGGGACGAGGAGAGGGGTTCAAGGGGGGAGAGGAGAGGGGTTCAAAGGGGACGAGGAGAGGGGTTCGAAGGGGGAAGAGGAGAGGTGTTCGAAGGGGGGAGAGGAGAGGGGTTCGAAGGGGGGAGAGGAGAGGGGTTCGAAGGGGGGAGAGGAGAGGGGTTCGAAGGGGGGGAGGAGAGGGGTTCGAAGGGGGGAGAGGAGAGTGGTTCGAAGGGGAAGAGGAGAGGGATTCGAAGGGGAAGTGGAGAGGGGATCGAAGGGGGAGAGGAGAGGGGTTCAAAGGGGGAGAGGAGAGGGGATCGAAGGGGGAGAGGAGAGGGGTTCGAAGGGGGGAGAGGAGAGGGGTTCAAAGGGGAAGAGGAGAGGGGATCGAAGGGGAAGAGGAGAGGGGTTCGAAGGGGGAGAGGAGAGGGGATCGAAGGGGGAGAGGAGAGGGGTTCGAAGGGGAAGAGGAGAGGGGTTCGAAGGGGAAGAGGAGAGGGGATCGAAGGGGAAGAGGAGAGGGTTTTGAAGGGGGGAGAGGAGAGGGGCTCGAAGGGGGGAGTGGAGAGGGGTTCGAAGGGGGGAGTGGAGAGGGGCTCGAAGGGGGGAGTGGAGAGGGGTTCGAAGGGGGGAGTGGAGAGGGGTTCGAAGGGGCGAGAGGAGAGGGTTCGAAGGGGGAAGAGGAGAGGGGATCGAAGGGGGAAGAGGAGAGGGTTCGAAGGGGAAGAGGAGAGGGGTTCGAAGGGGGATAGGAGAGGGGTTCGAAGGGGAATAGGAGAGGGGTTCGAAGGGGGTAGAGGAGAGGGGTTCGAAGGGGGGAGAGGAGAGGGGTTCGAAGGGGGGAGAGGAGAGGGGTTCGAAGGGGGGAGTGGAGAGGGGTTCGAAGGAGGGAGTGGAGAGGGGTTCGAAGGGGGGAGTGGAGAGGGGTTCGAAGGGGGGAGTGGAGAGGGGTTCGAAGTGGAAAAGGAGAGGGTTTCGAAGGGGGGAGAGGAGAGGGGTTCGAAGGGGGGAGAGGAGAGGGGTTCGAAGGGGACGAGGAGCGGGGTTCAAAGGGGGGAGAGAAGAGGGGTTCAAAGGGGGGAGAGGAGAGGGGATCGAAGGGGGGAGAGGAGAGTGGTTCGAAGGGGACGAGGAGAGGGGTTCAAGGGGGGAGAGGAGAGGGGTTCGAAGGGGGGAGTGGAGAGGGGTTCGAAGGGGGGAGAGGAGAGGGGTTCGAAGGGGGGAGAGGAGAGGGGTTCGAATGGGAAGAGGAGAGGGTTCCAAGGGGGAAGAGGAGAGGGGATCGAAGGGGCGAGAGGAGAAGGTTCGAAGGGGGATAGGAGAGGGTTTCGAAGGGGGGAGAGGAGAGGGGTTCGAAGGGGGGAGAGGAGAGGGGTTCGAATGGGAAGAGGTGAGGGGTTCGAAGGGGCGAGAGGAGAAGGTTCGAAGGGGGATAGGAGAGGGTTTCGAAGGGGGAAAAGGAGAGGGGTTCGAATGGGAAGAGGAGAGGGGATCGAAGGGGGGAGAGGAGAGGGGATCGAAGGGGAAGAGGAGAGGGTTCGAAGGGGGAGAGGAGAGGGGTTCGAAGGGGGGAGAGGAGAGGGTTCGAAGGGGGATAGGAGAGGGTTTCGAAGGGGGAAAAGGAGAGGGGTTCGAATGGGAAGAGGAGAGGGGTTCCAAGGGGGAAGAGGAGAGGGTTCCAAGGGGGAAGAGGAGAGGGGATCGAAGGTGGGAGATGAGAGGGGATCGAAGGGGGAAGAGGAGAGGGTTCGAAGGGGGAGAGGAGAGGGGTTCGAAGGGGGGAGAGGAGAGGGTTCGAAGGGGGATAGGAGAGGGGTTCGAAGGGGAATAGGAGAGGGGTTCGAAGGGGAAGAGGAGAGAGGTTCGAAGGGGGAAGAGGAGAGGGGTTCGAAGGGGGGAGAGGCGAGGGGTTCGAAGGGGGATAGGAGAGGGGTTCGAAGGGGAATAGGAGAGGGGTTCGAAGGGGAAGAGGAGAGGGGTTGGAAGGGAGGTGTGGAGAGGGGTTCGAAGGGGGGAGAGGAGAGGGGTTCGAAGGGGAAGAGGAGAGGGGTTCGAAGGGGAAGAGGAGAGGGGTTCGAAGGGGGTAGAGGAGAGGGGTTCGAAGGGGGGAGTGGAGAGGGGTTCGAAGGAGGGAGAGGAGAGGGGTTCGAAGGGGGGAGTGGAGAGGGTTCGAAGGGGGGAGTGGAGAGGTGTTCGAAGGGGGGAGTGGAGAGGGGTTCGAAGGGGGGAGTGGAGAGGGGTTCGAAGGGGGGAGTGGAGAGGGGTTTGAAGGGGGGAGTGGAGAGGGGTTCGAAGGGGGGAGTGGAGAGGGGTTCGAAGGGGGGAGTGGAGAGGGGTTCGAAGGGGGGAGTGGAGAGGGGTTTGGGGGGGAGTGGAGAGGGGTTCGAAGTGGAAAAGGAGAGGGTTTTGAAGGGGGGAGAGGAGAGGGGTTCGAAGGGGGGAGAGGAGAGGGGTTCGAAGGGGACGAGGAGCGGGGTTCAAAGGGGGGAGAGGAGAGGGGTTCAAAGGGGGGAGAGGAGAGGGGATCGAAGGGGGGAGAGGAGAGGGGTTCGAAGGGGACGAGGAGAGGGGTTCAAGGGGGGAGAGGAGAGGGGTTCGAAGGGGACGAGGAGAGGGGTTCGAAGGGGGAAGAGGAGAGGGGTTCGAAGGGGACGAGGAGAGGGGTTCAAGGGGGGAGAGGAGAGGGGTTCGAAGGGGACGAGGAGGGGGGTTCGAAGGGGGAAGAGGAGAGGGGTTCGAAGGGGGGAGAGGAGAGGGGTTCGAAGGGGGGAGAGGAGAGGGGATCGAAGGGGGGAGAGGAGAGGGGTTCGAATGGGAAGAGGAGAGGGGTTCGAAGCGGCGAGAGGAGAGGGTTCGAAGGGGGATAGGAGAGGGGTTCGAAGGGGGAAGAGGAGAGGGGTTCGAATGGGAAGAGGAGAGGGGTTTGAAGGGGGAGAGGAGAGGGGTTCCAAGGGGGAAGAGGAGAGGGGATCGAAGGGGAAGAGGAGATGGGTTCGAAGGGGCGAGAGGAGAGGGTTCGAAGGGGGATAGGAGAGGGGTTCGAAGGGGGAAGAGGAGAGGGGTTCGAAGGGGGGAGAGGAGAGGGGTTCGAAGGGGAAGAGGAGAGGGGTTCGAAGGGGAAGAGGAGAGGGGTTCGAAGGGCGAGAGGAGAGGGTTCGAAGGGGGATAGGAGAGGGGCTCGAAGAGGAAGAGGAGAGGGGTTCGAAGGGGAAGAGGAGAGGGGTTCGAAGGGAGGTGTGGAGAGGGGTTCGAAGGGAGGTGTGGAGAGGGGTTCGAAGGGAGGTGTGGAGAGGGGTTCGAAGGGGGGAGAGGAAAGGGTATCGAAGGGGAAGAGGAGAGGGGTTCAATGGGGGAGAGGAGAGGGGTTCGAAGGGGCGAGAGGAGTGGGTTCGAAGGGGAAGAGGAGAGGGGATCGAAGGGGTCGAGGAGCGGGGTTGAAAGGGGAAGAGGAGAGGGGTTCGAATGGGGGAGAGGAGAGGGGTTCGAAGGGGAAGAGGAGAGGGGTTCGAAGGGGGAGAGGAGAGGGTTCGAAGGGGAAGAGGAGAGGGGTTCGAAGGGGAAGAGGAGAGGGGTTCGAAGGGGGGAGAGGAGAGGGGTTTGAAGGGGGGAGAGGAGAGCGGTTCGAAGGGGAAGAGGAAAGGGGTTCGAAGGGGAAGAGGAAAGGGGTTCGAAGGGAGGTGTGGAGAGGGGTTCGAAGGGGGGAGAGGAAAGGGGTTCGAAGGGAGGTGTGGAGAGGGGTTCGAAGGGGGGAGAGGAGAGGGGTTTGAAGGGGGAGAGGAGAGGGGTTCGAAGGGGAAGAGGAGAGGGGTTCGAAGGGGGAGAGGAGAGGGGTTCGAAGGGGAAGAGGAGAGGGGTTTGAAGGTGGAGAGGAGAGGGTTCGAAGGGGAAGAGGAGAGGGGTTCGAAGGGGGGAGAGGAGAGGGGTTCGAATGGGGGAGAGGAGAGGGGTTCGAAGCGGGGAGAGGAGAGGGGTTCGAAGGGGGGAGAGGAGAGGATTCGAAGGGGGGAGAGGAGAGGGGTTCGAAGGGGAAGAGGAGAGGTGTTGGAAGGGGGAGAGGAGAGGGGCTCGAAGGGGAAGAGGAGAGGGGTTGGAAGGGGGAGAGGAGAGGGGCTCGAAGGGGAAGAGGAGAGGGTTCGAAGGGGGGAGAGGAGAGGGGTTCGAAGCGGGGAGAGGAGAGGGGTTCGAAGGGGGGAGAGGAGAGGCGTTCGAAGCGGGGAGAGGAGAGGCGTTCGAAGGGGGGAGAGGAGAGGGGTTCGAAGGGGGGAGAGGAGAGGGTTCGAAGGGGGGAGAGGAGAGGGTTCGAAGGGGGGAGAGGAGAGGGTTCGAAGTGGGGAGAGGAGAGGGGTTCGAAGGGGAAATGGAGAGGGGTTCGAAGGGGAAGAGGAGAGGGGCTCGAAGGGGAAGAGGAGACGGGTTCAAAGGGAGCTGTGGAGATGAGTTCGAAGTGGGGAGAGGAGAGGGGTTCGAAGGGGGGAGAGGAGAGGGGTTCGAATGGGGGAGAGGAGAGGGGTTCGAATGGGGGAGAGGAGAGGGGTTCGAAGGGGGGAGAGGAGAGGGGTTGAAAGGGGGGAGAGGAGAGGGGATCGAAGGGGGGAGAGGAGAGGGGTTCGAATGGGGGAGAGGAGAGGGGTTCGAAGGGGGGAGAGGAGAGGGGATCGAAGGGGAGAGGAGAGGGGTTGGAAGGGGAAGAGCAAAGGGGTTCGAAGGGAGGTGTGGAGAGGGGTTCGAAGGGGAAGAGGAGAGGGGTTCGAAGCGGAGAGAGGAGAGGGGTTCGAAGGGGGGAGAGGAGAGGGTTCGAAGGGGGGAGAGGAGAGGGTTCAAAGGGGGGAGAGGAGAGGGGTTCGAAGGGCGGAGAGGAGAGGGTTCGAAGGGGGGAGAGGAGAGGGGTTCGAAGGGGGGAGAGTAGAGGGGTTCAAAGGGGGGAGAGGAGAGGGGTTCGAAGCGGGGAGAGGAGAGAGGTTCGAAGGGGGGAGAGGAGAGGGGTTTGAAGGGGAAGAGGAGAGGGGTTCGAAGGGGAAATGGAGAGGGGTTCGAAGGGGAATAGGAGAGGGGATCGAAGGGGAAGAGGAGAGGGGTTCGAAGGGAGGTGTGGAGAGGGGTTCGAAGGGGTGAGAGGAGAGGGGTTCGAAGGGGGAGAGGACAGGCGTTCGAAGGGGGGGAGGAGAGGGGTTCGAAGGGGAAGAGGAGAGGGGTTCGAAGGGGGGAGAGGAGAGGGGTTCGAAGGGAGGTGTGGAGAGGGGTTCGAAGCGGGGAGAGGAGAGGGGTTCGAAGGGGGGAGAGGAGAGGCGTTCGAAGGGAGGGAGAGGAGAGGGGATCGAAGGGGGCAGAGGAGAGGGGTTTGAAGGGGGAGAGGAGAGGGTTCAAAGGGGACGAGGAGAGGGATTCGAAGGGGGGAGAGGAGAGGGGTTCGAAGGGGGGAGAGGAGAGGGGTTCGAAGGGGGGAGAGGAGAGGGGTTCGAAGGGGGGAGAAGAGAGGGGATCGAAGGGGAAGAGGAGAGGTGTTCGAACGAGAAGAGGAGAGGGGATCGAAGGGGAAGAGGAGAGGAGTTCGAAGGGGCGAGAGGAGAGGGGTTCGAAGGGGCGAGAGGAGAGGGGTTCGAAGGGGGGAGAGGAGAGGGTTCAAAGGGGGGAGAGGAGAGGGGTTCGAAGGGGGAGAGGAGAGGGTTCGAAGTGGGGAGAGGAGAGGGGTTCGAAGGGGGGAGAGGAGAGGGGTTCAAAGTGGGGAGAGGAGAGGGGTTCGAAGCGGGGAGAGGAGAGAGGTTCGAAGGGGGGAGAGGAGAGGGGTTCGAAGGGGAAGAGGAGAGGGGTTCGAAGGGGAAATGGAGAGGGGTTCGAAGGGGAAGAGGAGAGGGGATCGAAGGGGAAGAGGAGAGGGGTTCGAAGGGAGGTGTGGAGAGGGGTTCGAAGGGGTGAGAGGAGAGGGGTTCGAAGGGGGAGAGGACAGGCGTTCGAAGGGGGGGAGGAGAGGGGTTCGAAGGGGAAGAGGAGAGGGGTTCGAAGGGGGGAGAGGAGAGGGGTTCGAAGGGAGGTGTGGAGAGGGGTTCGAAGCGGGGAGAGGAGAGGGGTTCGAAGGGGGGAGAGGAGAGGCGTTCGAAGGGAGGGAGAGGAGAGGGGATCGAAGGGGGCAGAGGAGAGGGGTTTGAAGGGGGAGAGGAGAGGGTTCGAAGGGGACGAGGAGAGGGATTCGAAGGGGGGAGAGGAGAGGGGTTCGAAGGGGGGAGAGGAGAGGGGTTCGAAGGGGGGAGAGGAGAGGGGTTCGAAGGGGCGAGAGGAGAGGGGATCGAAGGGGGAAGTGGAGAGGTGTTCGAAGCGGCGAGAGGAGAGGGGTTCGAAGGGGAATAGGAGAGGGGTTCGAAGGGGGGAGAGGAGAGGGGATCGAAGGGGAAGAGGAGAGGCGTTCGAACGGGAAGAGGAGAGGGGATCGAAGGGGAAGAGGAGAGGAGTTCGAAGGGGCGAGAGGAGAGGGGTTCGAAGGGGCGAGAGGAGAGGGGTTCGAAGGGGGGAGAGGAGAGGGGATCGAAGGGGAAGAGGAGAGGGGATCGAAGGGGAAGAGGAGAGGAGTTCGAAGGGGCGAGAGGAGAGGGGTTCGAAGGGGGAGAGGAGAGGGGTTCGAAGGGGCGAGAGGAGAGGGGTTCGAAGGGGGAGAGGAGAGGGTTTGAAGGGGGAGAGGAGAGGGGTTCGAAGGGGGAGAGGAGAGGGGTTCGAAGGTGTAGAGGAGAGGGTTCGAAGGGGAAGAGGAGAGGGATCGAAGGGGAAGAGGAGAGGGGATCGAAGGGGAGAGGAGCAGGATCGAAGGAGTAGCCTTAGGGAGCGCTTGAATTTGGTTCTAATTGACGATGCCGATGGCGCAACGAGCGGGCGGGAGTTCCGCTCCAGGAGTGGGGATGGGCCGAACACTTGCAGAGGAAAATGATATTGGGAGGTGGAAAGAAAAAATGTGCGCAGCGACACAAAGGTGAACTGTTTGACTGCCATCCTTGGTGAATGGTGGGCATCCATGTGTTTACCCCAAATATTGTCGCTCTGTAACCAGGGCTCGATAGAACAAGAGAATATGATTCAAAGCGACCCTTCGGGGATGCTGTTTTTCCAGCCTTACTATCTTATGTAGCCATAACTGAAACCCAACAGGTGTTTGTAATCCCAGTCAGAGCCGCAATATCAGATGAGAGGGGATCGGGAGGTTGGGTAGAGGGGATCGAATGGGGGTTAGCTGGGACTGAAGTGGTGAGAGGGGATCAAAGGGGGGAAAGGGGATCAAAGGGAGGGGAGAGGGGATCGAAGAAGGAGAGAGAGGATCAAAGGGGAGGAAAGAGAAGGGATCAAAGGGGGGAGAGCGGATCGAAGGGGGAGAGAGAGGAGAGGAAATCGAAGGGGAGAGAGGAGAAGTGATCGAAGGGGAGAGATAGAGAAGAGGGGATTGAGGGGAGGAGAGGAGCTCAGAGAGGGAGGAGCTCGGAGAGAGAGGAGCTTGGAGAGAGGAGAGAGGAAAGGGAGGAGCTCGGAGAGAGAGGAGCTCGGAGAGAGAGGAGCTTGGAGAGAGAGGAGCTTGGAGAGAGGAGCTCGGAGAGGGAGGAGCTCGGAGAGAGAGGAGCTTGGAGAGAGAGGAGCTTGGAGAGAGGAGAGAGGAGAGGGAGGAGCTCGGAGAGAGAGGAGCTCGGAGAGGGAGGAGCTCGGAGAGGGAGGAGCTCGGAGAGAGAGGAGCTTGGAGAGAGGAGCTTGGAGAGGTGGAGAAGGTCAGGAACTCGGGGGAGGTCAGGAACTCGGGGAGAGAATGTCAGGAACTTGGGGGAGCACGGTGAGTACAGTGGGGATGGGGGAAGAACATGATCCAGGTCTAAAGGAGGGGCGGGTATGAGAGCAAGAGCGTGATCCAGATGGGAAGATCGATCTCATTCTCCTGCCCTCTGTTAGGCCTGGATCACGTTCTTCCACCCCCACCGCCTTTACACCTGCACCACGTTCACCCTCTCCCCACCACAGACCACAGCGGTTCAAGAAGGCAGCTCACGACCACCCTCTCAAGGGCAACTAGAAATGGCAATAAATAAATGATTAAAAAAAATAAGAGCATATTCTGTGTTGGTCCTAAAACATGCATAACATTACATTTATTTGTTATTTGCTGGTCTCGACTATTCCAATGTTCTCCTGGCCAGCCTCCCATCTTCCACCCAGAATGAACTTGAACTAATCCAAAACTCTGCATCACGTATCCTAACACGCAGCAAGTCCCATTCACCTATCATCCCCTGTGCTCGCTAAGTGCGCAGCTGTCTGGAGGTCCCGCATTAAAGGGACCGCACACCCAAAAAAAAATGAGGGGGAACGTTGTCTACCAACACCTTGATTTTAAAATTCTCATCCTCATGTTAAAATCCTTCCATGGCCTCACCCCTTCCTATCTGAATTTGGCAGTGTGAGCGCTGTGAGTGCTCCTAACCCTGTCTGTTCTCTGAAAGCAGTAGTGTTAGCACTGTGAACTCTGGAGCCTGGCTGTCACAATGGCTGGATTAAATTACACATTGCAAATATCTTGAGTACTCAGGCAGGCAGGATCTAATTACACATTCAGACATCTGCTGGGTGTGTCTTGTCTGCCAAGGGGACCAATCAGAAATCTAGTCTTGTCCTCCAAGGGAACCAATCAGAACTTTGGTGTTGCAAATAATTACAGCCATAAATGATGGGTGACTTGATGATGGTGGTGCCATTGAAGTTTGGGGAAAGTGGTTGGGGCTTTTCTTCTTAGTCATTACCTGGCAGTTATGTGGTGCAAATGTTTTTTGCCATTTGTCAGCCCAAGTTTGGATGTTACCCATGTCCTGATGTAAACTGTCATAGGCTGCTTCATTATTGGCAGAGTTGTAAATGGAGCTGAACACTGTGGAATTGTCAGTGAACAGCCCCAGTTCAGACGTTATGATGAAGGTAAGGTCATTGATGAAGCAGCTAAAGATGGTTGGGTAAGAACACTGTCCTGAGGGACACCTATAGTAATGTCCCATGACTGCAACAATAGAAAAAAAAGACTTGCATTTATATAGCGTCTTTCATGATCTCAGGACGTCCCAAAGCGCTTTACAGCCAATGAAGTACTTTTGAAGTAATGTAGGTAACACGGTGGCCAATTTGCAAGCTCCCACAAACAGCAATGTTATAATGACCAAATAATGTTTTTAGTGATGTTGATTGAGGGATAAATATTGGCCAGGACACCAGGGATAACTCCCCAGCTCGTCTTCAAAATAGTGCCATGGGATCTTTTACGTCCATCTGAGAGAGCAGACGGGGCCTCGGTTTAACGTCTCATCCTGAAAAACGTCACCTCCGCCAGTGCAGCACTCCCTCAGTACTGCACTGGAGTGTCAGCCTAGATTTTTTTGTGCTCAAGTCTCTGGAGTGAGACTTGAGCCTACAACCTTCTGACTCACAGGTAAGAGTGCTACCAACTGAGCCATGGCTGACACTTTATCACAGCCATCATCCTGTATGGGGTACGGCTTCAGCCACTGGTGGGTTTTCCCCTTGATCCCATTGACCTCCATTTTGCTATGGCTCCTTGGTACCATATACATTTGAATGGTGCCTTGATGTTGAGAGCAGTTATTCTCATCCTCTCCTCTGGTGTTCAGCTCTTGTGTACATATTTTGATCAAGGCTGTGCTGAGGTCTGGATCAAGTAGATCTGGCAGATCCTGAACTGAGTATTGGTGAGCAGACTATCGGTGAGCTGGTGTCACTTTATAGCACTGTTGATGACTCCTTCCATAACTTTGCTGATGATTGGTAGGAGGCTGGTAGGGTAGTAATTGGCTGGATTAAATTTGTCCTGCATTTTGTGGATAGGAAATATCAGGGCTATTTGCTGTGCTGTTGGCTCTATGGCAGTTTCATAGCTGCACTGGAACAGTTAGGCTAGGGAACACAATTTGGTGCACAGGTCTTCAGCCCTGCAGCCAAGATGTCATCAGAGCCCATGGCAGTCTCTGTGTCCCATGTACACAGCTGCTACTTAATGTCATATGGAATGAATCAAATTGACTGGAGACTGGTGTCTATAATAGCGTGGACATAGGAGCAGGACAAGTGGGAAGATTCACTTGGCATTTTTAGCTGAAGCCACTGGCAAACACTTCAGCCTTGTCTCCTCCACTCACATGCTGGGCTCCACCTTGGTTAAGAATGGGGATTTTCATGGAGCCTCTTCTTCCTGTTAGTTGCCCATCATCTTTTTCAATTGCATATGGTAAGGCTACAGAGCTTTGCTCTGATTTATTGGGTTTTTTCAGACCATTTATCTCTGTCTATAACCTGCTATTCTTGGGGTTCAACATGTAGGTAGCCCTGTGTTGTAGTTTCACTAGGTTGGTTCCTCATTCCAAGGCATGCTTGGTGCTGCTCCTGGCAAGCCCTTCTCCACTCCGCATTGAATCAATTGAAAGGAAAATCGGCCGGGGTGTATAACGAGCGGCCAATCTGCTACCACCCATTTTACGCCCCCGCTGAAGTTGAATTTCATCCCCTTGATTTCTACATCATTAGTCCAGCACCATAACTGCTTCCATTCCCACATTTTCACACTTATATATAATAAACTGCAACATTATAATGTCATTTTACTGACCTCATTAAATTTTTACTCATATCATAAATTTCCTTTGAAAGATAAGTTTTTTCTTTTAATAATTAAACAGCTAACATGTAGAATATGATCTTCCGCATGGTACGGTAGTTAAAGCTAATGTATAATAAATACTTTTTATGCATACAGCAAATTAGAATTGCAGCATAATTATTATCAGAAAATGATTATTAATGTATGACTTTGGAAACTGCTTACAATTCAGCAACCAGGAAAAATAATTCCATCTTGCTTGTATTAAGGGACAAAATCTAAAAAAATAGACTAAATTACAGTAATGGATAATGCAAAGGGAAATTCACTTAAGTTTTGCTGATATGTTCAGATTATATTTGAGTTTGTTTTCCCCTTTCTATTTCATCCACATATGTAAAACAAAATATTAACAGCATAATAGCATAGAATCATAGAATCATAGAATTATAGAATCATAGAAGTTTACGGCACAGAAGGAGGCCATTCGGTCCATCGTGTCTGTGCTGGCCAAAAAACTGCTATCCAGCCGAAACCCACTTTCCAGCTCTGGGTCCCTATCCAATCTTTCCTCATAGCTAAAATTCTCCAGTCCTGGCAACATCCTCATAATTCTCCTCTGTACCCTCTCTAGTGCAATCACATCTTTCCTGCAATGTGGTTACCAGAACTGTACACAGTACTCTTGCTGTGGCCTAACTAGTGTTTTATACAGTTCTAGCATAAACTCCCTGCTCTTATATTCTATGCCTTGACTAATAAAGGAAAGTATCCCGTATGCCTTCTTAACCACTTTATCTACCTTCAGGGATCTGTAGACATGCACTCCAAGGTCTCTCTGTTCCTCTATGCTTCTCAGTATCCTACTATTTATTGTGTATTCCCTTGCCTTATTTGCCCTCCCCAAATGCATTACCACATACTTCTCTGAATTGAATTCCATTTGCCACTTTTCTGCCCACCTGACTAGTCCATTGATATCTTCCTGCAGTCTACAGCTTTTTCCTCATTATCAACCACACGGCCATTTTTTGTATCATCTGCAAACTTTTTAATCATGCCCCTACATTGAAGTCTAAATCATTGATGTATACCACAAAAAGCAAGGGACCCAGTACTGAGCCCTGCAGATCCCCACTGGAAACAGCCTTCCAGTCACAAAAACACCCATCGACCGTTACCTTTTGCTTCCTGCTGCTGAGCCAATTTTGGATCCATCTTGCCACGCTCCCTGGATCCCATGGGCTTTTACTTTTCTGACCAGTCTGCCATGTGGGACCTTGTCAAAAGCCTTGCTAAAATCTATGTAGACTACATTAAATGCACTACCCTCATCGACCCTCCTTGTTATCTCCTCAAAAAATTCAATCAAGTTGGTCAAACACGACCTTCCCTTAACAAATCCATGCTGACTATCCTTGATTAATCCGTGCCTTTCTAAATGACGATTAATACTGTCCCTCAGAATTTTTCCAATAATTTGCCCACCAACGAGGTTAGGCTGACTGGCCTGTAATTATTCGGTCTATCCTTTCTCCCTTTTTAAACAACAGTACAACATTAGCAGTTCTCCGGCAACACACCTGTAGCCAGAGAGGATTGGAAAATGATGGTCAGAGTCTCCACTGTTTCCTCTCTTGCTTCTCGTAACAGCCTGGGTACATTTCATCCTGGCCTGGCGATTTATCTACTTTCAAAAACTCCTTAATATTTGCTCTCTCCCTACATTTATCTCATTTAATATTTCACAATCCTTCTCCTTAACTGTAATGTCTGCATCGTCCTTCTCTTTTGTGAAGACAGATGCAAAGTATTCATTAAGAACCATACCCACGTCTTCTGCCTCCACACACAGGTTACCTTTTTGGACTCTAATAGGCCCTACTCTTTCTTTCGTTATCCTCTTACTCTTTATGTATTTATAAAACATCTTTGGGTTTTCCTTGATTTTACTTGCCAATATTTTTTCATGGCCTCTCTTTGCTTTCCTAATCTCCTTTTTAATTTCATCTCTGCACTTTCTATACTCCTCTAGGAGTGTATAAGTACTTTAAGAAAGGTAAATACAATTTTGTGGAAGCACATCTCATACATCTCGGGTAAACATTCTTGGCCACCTTCTTGATCTACATAAGTCACTCCACCATTGTGTGAAACGTTTTGACAAATGCAAATATTGCTATTATTATAATTATTATTATGATCAAATCAGTGAGTGTGTGTCTATATGTTGAGGAGGGGAGCACTATGCTGTGCAATGGATTAGAACACTGTCCTTTCACCCCAGGAACCAGGGCTTGTATCCAGACTCAGGTGGATGGAGTGAAAGGCTCTTCTCTCTGCTGCCTGTACAGGTCCCACATGAAATGAAAAGAAACAACTGCAAATGTGTGAACTCTTGTACAGCTGCAATCACTGAATTTACCAGCCTGTGGGGGGGCAGGTGGGCAACCGAAATGCACTCCTACTGGTGTGGACACCTGCCATGTCAGTTGACCTCCCATTGACCCCACAAAGTCTAGCAGGGTCAGTGCCAACGATTACCAGCAGTTGCAATCCCAGTGTAATAGCCAAGATCGTGGCCCATGGATTTTCAGGGCCAAGAAATTAACAGTGACAACATGATCAGTAATGACATAATGACATCATCACACCCACCTCTGTTTATAACCAATGAAAAAACATCTTAAGAGAAGGTTTCCTGACATAACCGTCATTTTAATAACTAAAATCAAAAGCTTGAAGAGAGCAGAAAAGAGGATGAGCTAAATAAAGTAGTAATTTAATGATACCCATCTTGGTTTTTAAAAGCCTCTAGATTGTAGAAAGAAAACCTTTTTGGTCTCCACTTTATCCCTACTACTGTGCTAATTGCTCCTTTAAACTTTTCTAGTCGCCCTTCCTCCTCTGTCACTGTGTTGGAATCCAGGCTCAATGCACAGCCTCCTGTTGATTCTTTCCCAGGACCTCAGAACTCTACCACCCCCCGCCACAATCTTCTCTTCCTCCTACAACTTAAAGGTTTCAACAACAAAAAAATCAAAGGATGCTGTTTGTTTTAATGTTGCAAAAAGGAACGAAATCCTCCTGCACATTGCTGCATATCTGAGAGATTTCTGTGTCTTTCAAATACTGTTCTTTGCAGTGAGGTGTAAGACAACTCGGGAGTGCAATCTTCATAAACATGCCCATCCTCAGCCTAACGGGAAAAGTCGCCCCAAAAGGATTTCTCAGAGTGAGAGGCACAAAATTTACTTTGTTGGGTTCAGAAGTGGCAGATCCTTACTGACTGCCCACCAGCACCCATTTCTGGATTGTAACGGTTTAAAGCTGGCCATTAGAAAACGCTGAACATTTATCTTCGTCGGATCACAATAGGAACTTTATTTCTTTTGTTGAAAGTTGAATTTATTTTCACCTTCAGTCTCACTGGTTCAGTGCAGATGAAAAACAGTTCAGAAAAACGAGATTCATTGCCATTCCTGTCACCAACACTGAATTCTGGAGGTGTGATCCATGAGGGAAAAGTGTATGAAAGAGCTGCCAGTTTCATTTATTTGTATATTGAAAATCTAATTCTATGGAGCACAAGACAGATAACAAGCGTGAATCTGTAGAGAACAAATGAGACAGTGTCACTCTCAGTGTGTGTGTATTAACAGACCAGCATACCAAATGTTACCAGTGTTTATACAGTGTCAGAGCTGTGATTTTAAAATCTCTAGCATGTATCTAATTCAGTGAGGGCTCGTAGAGGTAACTTAAGCAAGATTCACATCCACTCAAAATAAATAACATGTGTTTTCCAAGTCTGAATTTATTGCAATTTTATTTTACTTTATCTCTCAGAATTCTACCCTCACCCTTCCTGCACTTTCCACTCACAAACACCACTCATCAAAGGGTGTTTGGAGAGGCTCCTTTTTAAAATAATAAGCAACTTATCCATCTAATTTTACAGTAAACGCTGTAAACTTCATCTCATCCAAAACTCTGCTGCTCATATCTTATCCCGCACTGTCCCGTTTACCCATCACCCTGTCCTCACAGATCTCTCCACCTCCCTTTCCTTCTTCAAGACTCTCTTCAAAATCCACCCTTTGACCTAACTGTTGGTCATCTGTCCTAATAGCTCCTTCTTTGGCTCGGAGCCCAATTTTCTGATTGCGCCTCTGTGAAATGCTTTGGGATGTCTTTGTATGTTACAGACAAATTGTTGTTTGTTTATGTGTTGTTGTAAAGAGCATTTTTGAAGCATGTGCTTTTTTTGTCTTTTCTTTTTCCACTATTGTTTTTTTTTACTCTTTTACTCTCCTGTAGATGCTGACTCCGAAAATCCACTGTAGGAGTGCAGCGGAATGCCTGTAAAAGAGGTTGGGCCCAGATGTGCCAGGTCCTGACTTGTGATTCCACATTCTGTGGGGTCTTGTTTGGGACAGACCTTTGGTCCGCCCCAGAGGTAGTCCCCTGTGTAAGAGGGCAGGTGGACGGTGGAGAGGACACAGACCTTTGGTCCGCCCCAGAGGTAGTCCCCTGTGTAAGAGGGCAGGTGGACGGTGGAGAGGACACAGACCTTTGGTCCGCCCCAGAGGTAGTCCCCTGTGTAAGAGGGCAGGTGGACGGTGGAGAGGACACAGACCTTTGGTCCGCCCCAGAGGTAGTCTCCTGTGTAAGAGGACAGGTGGACGGTGGAGAGGACACAGACCTTTGGTCCGCCCCAGAGGTAGTCCCCTGTGTAAGAGGGCAGGTGGACGGTGGAGAGGACTCTCAGGCTGGCAATTTCCTTGGTCCCAGCCTGGGTTCCGCCAGGTGGCCTGCTTCTTGGCCTGGACCCCTGAAGAACTTCAACAGCCTTGTGGCCTGATTGGCCTCCTTCAAAAAGGAGCCGATAGACCCTTTGAGATACACTTTGGCAGGTGCTGCCGGGGCCTATTTGAGCGGTGGACCTCCACCGCATCTTCTGACCCTCCCCCATTCTGGCAGGTGCCCAAGATCAAGCCGTTTTGAAGTGAACACCCAGCAGAAAGATGTTAGTTAGGGAACCTCCCCCCGATCCTGGATACTCTGCCAGGGTCAGCAGCAACAGTTCCTCGTGGGTTGATCTCAGCACTTACGCCGGGATCAAAGGCCCCAAAATGTTCTGGCCTGTTGACTCTTCCTGGGGTATGGTTCCATGAGTGCCGCAGCCTCTGAGACTTTGCCCATGGCCTTTCGTCATGCATATGTATGTGAAATTACTTGAGGAATGTACATTAGCAAAATACTGCGCATGCTGGAAATCTGAAATAACAACAGAAAATGCTGGAAACACTCAGCAGGTCAGGCAGCATCGAGGAGAGAGAAACAGAGTCAACATTTCGAGTCGGGAAGGCTTAGTCTGACGAAGGGTCCCCGACTCGAAACGTTGACTCTGTTTCTCTCTCCTCAATGCTGCCTGACCTGCTGAGCATTTCTAGCATTTTCTGTTGTTATTTGAGGAATGTACATGCTAGATGTGCATTAACGTGTGGCAGTTTAGTACAGTAGCATCAGTGAAGTATTAGTGCATTTTTTCCCACCCACTGTAGTAAGCTCAATTTGCATTTGATCTGCAAGGAGGCAAGTGATTGGTGCAGCTGGCGCTCATGCTCATAACCAACCCATGAAGTTAGAATCGCAAATTGACTCAACAAGGCCTGGGGGAGGGGTGTTATGCTATTGGCCAGCAGCAGCTACTAGCTCCGCCCCGGCTGTATACATGTGAGGCAGTACACTCTGTAATTCCTCCTTTAAATTAGTAACACCCCCTGACTGCTCATCTCTGGGTTAGTAATCACTTCAAGGTGTGATGATGCTGAATGATGTGATGTCATCAGATTTGTTGGTGAGAGGACCTGGCTAACTGCTGTGGCGGTATCTGTAATCTAGAAGAACAAGACACTTGATAATTCATTGTCAGGCACGTTATTATTGCTACGCAGACAAATCATGGCAGTTTTGACAGTGCAACACCGTCCCTGTTTACACCAGCTAAAATACATCTGCACAGAGAAGATATGCAATCATAAGATGACTTGCCTTTATATAGCACCTTTCACAACATGAGGACCCTCCAAAGTGCTTCACAGCCAATGAAGTATTTTTGATTAGGTGACACTGTGGTAATGAAGGAAAACGCAGCAGCCAATCTGCACATAGCAAGGTCCCACAAACAGCAATGAGATAATGACCCTTTAATCTGTGCTTGGGAGAACTCCCCTACTCTTCTTTGAATAGTGCCATGGGATCTTTTACATCCATCTGAGAGAGCAGACGGGGCCTCGGTTTAACGTCTCATCTGAGAGATGGCACTCCGACAGTGCAGCAGTCCCTCAGTACTGAACTGGAATGTCAGCCTAAATTATGTGCCCAAGTATCTGGAGTGGGCCTTGAACTCATGGCCTTCTGACTCAGAGGCGAGAGTGCTACCACTGACGCACTCATAGATTATATCCAGTGAGTTATTAATGTAATAAAACAAGAAATAAAAATATGAATAAAATGTTTTTTAAATCCTTAAGCAGTTGAATAGTAATAAGTTGAATTCAGAAATTACAGAAAATGCATGCCTGTAAAATTTCTCATTCCCCTCATCTTTTATGAGAAATTTTCTAGATCATTGCTTCGAGCAGCAGTTCCAGTGTCACGGTGTATTACTGCACTGCGTGTCACACTGCTCCACAGACTGCTCACAAGTTTTGTTCACTTGGAAATGGTCATGAAGGCCTCTAATTGATACCTAATTTTGTATAGACATTTTGCATCCACACTGAAATGCATAACCAGAGTGGTTTTTTTAAACTGTTGGCATACTATCAATTCAATTATTTCCAAATCCTATCCAACGTGGGTAGAACACATCTTTCAAATCAAACTGCCCAATACCATCCCCTGTAATAAATGTATAAAGAATTCAGGACTCTGCCAAGGTGCCTTCACTCTTTTCAAAGGTTACTACATAGTTTGCAAAAGAACCCCAGCTGGCTGTCAAATAGGGCACATATGTATTTCCTCTTCAGCAAAGATGTTCCATATTTATCATCTACAGTAAGGCTTGATGCCAGAGCTGTTTAACAGATGGCTTTTTGTATTTCCAAAACTAGACAATTTATTTCTTTCCTACAAGATTTGAAGTCAAAAGAATGTTTGGAGGATATTTTTAAGACTCTAAACTGAAATAAATGGTCAGTAATACATAAATCCTTAGGTACTTGGAGATCAGTCAATGCACTTGATATTTAACATATTTCATTTATAAAGTATTTTTATTGTTACGCTCATGTCCTGAACACTGACTTTTGCTGTGGTCCTGTTCCATGGGTGTTGGATACTCTCCAGTACCTTGTTCAAGTGACCATTCTTCATGAGTGAGTGTTGCCAAGCATTGGGGCATCATAACTGAATTCAAGCCTGTCTTCATTCGATATCTACACATATACACTTCCCAACAGGAGTTACTGACAGCCATCAGGAGAGAGAACATTGCTGATTTTTTTCTCCTGCCTAGTCCAGTGAGGCCAATTGTAGCACCTCCACTGCTAGCTAACTCAGCACAGTTAGGGCATCTAACCTGGACTCTTTCTGGTTTGAATGGCTCAGGTCCAAACCATACAGCGTATTGACTCACTGAGCTATTAAGGGAAGCCTTCATGAAAAAATTACAATGCATTGAATAAAATAAAGTATAATTTAGGTTTAGTTTTATAATAATCCTGGAGAGTAACACATAACATAACTGTGACTTTTTTCCTGACTTTAGGTTAAAAAACAAACACTGAAATGAGCTGGGTCAGAAAAAGTGGGACAAACATAATGGCAACTCACCTGGGTCAGACAGAGGCCCTGAAATTCCAAAGAGGTTCTCCCTGTATCCCGCCAAAACCCCAGGGAAACGGCGGAGACCCAAAGTTATGTTGGAAGACTAGGAGAACCCCAGGGGAATTTCAAGGCCAAGTCTCTACTTTCACTTTAAAAGCTAATCTCTAGCCTTTGCCCGTTAGAACTTGCTACCTTTATTATTGATTATTATCTATTATTTCATCATAAATTAATAATATTGTTGGCAGCAACTTCGGGAATGTGGTTCAAAGAAACATTTCTTTATATGAGGTATTTTCTCAGACACCAATTAATTTTCAATTGGGTAGTGTTGTGGCTATCCAAATGTGTAGGTTTCAATGGTATGTCGCCTAATGCATTATTGTCTCTGGGCCTCAGACTGTGGAACCTCTTACCTCCCTTAGTGTATCTTTTCTCCTACAATCCACAACCTTTCAATACTCATGATTGGCATCAAATAACCACTACCTCTCTTTTCAGCTTTATGAGCATTAACCCTTCATCTAGATTTCTTTATTGATAAAACAAATTTAAGCAAGATGTGTTTAGAGGGGGGAAACTTTAAATAATGAGCACTGATTTTAATAATCCTGCAGTGCACACATCTTTTCCGTCTCAATACAAGTCAATGGAATATTTTTCTTTAAACCACAATTCGCAAATAAGTTTATATCCTTTTTGTGAAAAACAGTGATAAATCTTAGTTACTTACCCCTGCAAATGAAGCACATTTTTAAAGGAACTAATCAATCAAATCATCAACTTAAAAACCATTTTCTAAAGAAAGTGTGAAGAATAAAATATTTAAGATGTTGAATGTTCGGATGTTCCGCTACCGAACCTTCACTGGAAGAATGGTGGAAACCCCATTTATGCTCACAAAAGGAGTTTCCGCTGCACTTTCAGGGAAGTTATGGCGGTGTTCCAGGAGCAGCTCCGAGGAATTTCCCGGCCTATCTTTTAGTCAATCTCCATGGTATCACATACTGGGAGTCAAAAACTGCACAGTGTTGTTAGGCTTTATTTCAAAGAATGTGATGACAATACATCCTAAAACAGTGAACAACAGAATCGGCTACTACAATATCATGGGGATTAAAACATCATGGAAAAAGTTAGAGAATTTAAATTAGAATAAAATGGTGGTCATTTCCCCCGGATATTTAGGCACTAAAGAACCTCCAAGATGGCCAAGCTTGGGTCGTAAGTTGAAACGCTGGTTTAGCCGCATTTAGCGCAAGACGCCACCTGGGTAAACGATTTGAAGCTTGCACAAGGAACGGTTGTCTGGAGGATCGTTAAGGAGCGGATTGCCACTTAAATTGCCCGCTTGCATTCATTAAGGAGCCTACACAGCATTTTGGTGACTAGCGCTTGACCTAATGCCCTCTCCTAACAGCAACCAGCTGATTGGGAGTAAACAAGTCGTTGCTGAGGATTTTGAGCGCTACTTAAAGTTATATCACCGTTTACTGTTCACTTGCTGCTGGAGGTTTGAAGAGGACTTTTGAAACACATCGGGAGACTTTCTGGGACATTTTGTCAAGACTTCACCAACACTCTATCAACATTTATTCTGGAAATTCTCTAAGGACTTCACCTAATAAGAATAAGTGTTCTGCTACTCTACCTTATTGGACACCTTATAGGAGTCACCAGGAGAAAGGGAGGGCTAGGGGCCCCCCTGGGTCTGCAGGAGGAATAGGAGGAGGACATGAGGCCAGGCAAAGTAGCACCAGCTGCTGCAGGAGAGAGGAACAGGAAGGCGAGGTGGACTCCTTACCCCTTGCAGGTACAGGACATCCCTCCTCCTCTAGACCTGCTCCACCAGGACCTCCAGTGCCAGGTCTGAGAACCTATACACCCTCTCACTCAGATCCTGAGCCATCTTGAAATGTGCTACTGTGTCATCCAGCACATTCCACACCTTCAGTGGAAGTGGGTGAGTGGAGCCCACATATACTGCTGCACGAAAATTGTGTCTAATTAGCACTTTAGCACTAAACCTGCAGGTGTCTGTTTTAGCACCTCCAGACAAGTTCAAATTATGGTAATCAGCAATTAGGACCAAAATTACAGGCTAAAACCAGACTTTCAAACAGGCGTGTCTTATTAGCACAGCACCCATTTAGCGCCTGCTTTTGCCCTTTCACCAAAATAAACCCCCAGTGTGCTTTATTTATATCATATGACTGCAACAGGAAAACAGCTCACAGAAACCCAACACAAACCATATGTGTTGCAACTCACTGACAACAATGAATGGGTACTCATGAACATTGCAGTACAGCTAAGAAGGCACCCATGATTTAAGAAATTAATGGAGCTGTGGAATCAATAAATTGAAGCACCAGCAGATACTAAATTAAGACAACAGTAGGCCCCAGTAAATTACTAAATTAATACAGTTGCAGGCACCAGTGAACTAAATGGAGAACTGAGTAGTAATGAGTTAACAAATTCATAGACCAGTGAGTATAATAACAAATCAATAAATTAACAGAGCATCAATAAGTCCATAAGGCAGCAGGCAGACCAACAAATTAATAAAGCAGTGGGCACCGGTTAATTAGTAAATTAATGGAACAGCAGGCACACTGAATCGATAATTAATGGAGCAATAAAATTAATACCTTAATGAAATAGTGGGCACAAATCAATCAATTAATGGAGCAGGTGCACGAGTGCTTTACTACCCTATACAACCCATGTTGCCATTGATTCCTGCCTCCACAGCCACAAACTGACTTTCACAGGCAGTTTGCTTTTCAAAGCATTCTGGGCGATTATCATGTATTTTCTAACTGTAAAGTGAAGTTACAAAAACCTAAAGGCTCTTTAGCTAGAAATAGCCCTTTAGTTTGATAAGGCAGTTAAACAGTTAATTCTAGAGGGGAGATTTTCCTGCGTCTAGGAGGAAAGGTTGGTGATTATTTTGTGGGTAGCATTCTGAACACTCGACTTTTTGCTGCGCCCAGACACGCCAGTACACCTGGGCCCAGACACAGGCAAATCTGATCAGTGCAAGGGCACACCTGATGGTTGCATTTACACTAAGTTGACCCTGAAAGATTGTGTTCCAAAGCTCTCTGAAACCCGTTACCATCGTTCTCTTCAGGTCTGAAGGCCAGTGGTCAATATCTCCACAGACAAGTCACGAACTGGTCTTGTGACCTTTTGTTTAGGAGGGAAAGATGCAGATGTTTCTGGAACTGCCACTCAATCCAGGTAGCACTGCATTGGACTCTGCCATGGCTCCTAACACCTGTCTCAGGTCCTTGGAGCTGATCCTCAAAGCCGCCAAGTAAGTTTGTTGCTCATCCAATATCCCTTTTAGAACAGCACCCCCGAAATCTAATTCCTGTGGCTCTAGAGCCAACATACACCGTCTGCAGTGCCTCTGATACCCACTGCTACCTAGTGCCTGTGACACCCCCAGGACCCTCATAATCTGTGACTCATTCACAGAATCATAGAATAGTTACAGCACAGAAGGAGGCCAATCGGCCCGTCGAGCCCGTGCCGGCTCTCTGCAAGAACACTTCAGCTAGTCCCACTCCCCCGCCTGTAGCCCGTAGCCCTGCTAGTGACAATCTCTTATCGTAACTCTCTAGATTCCCGCAGGTGGATTTCTTTGAGCTAAGAGAGAAAGAGTGAAAGATGGCTTGTGTGAAGAGGAGTTGGATAGGGCAGAGGTGGAAGGGCACTGCTTACTTTCTATTTCTTCTTTCTCCTCCTTGGCAGCATCTTGCTGTGACTAACCTAAGAGGGAAAACAAAGAAAAAGAAAGGCTTGCATTTATATAGCACCTATCAAGACCTCAGGATGTCCCAAAGTACTTTACAGCTAATTTAGTACTTTTTGAAGTGTAGTCACTGTTGTAATGTAGGAAACGCGGCAGCCAATTTGCGCACAGCAAACTCCCACAAACAGCAATGTGATAATGACCAGATAATCTGTTTCAATGATATTGATTGAGGGATAAATATTGGCCAGGACACCAGGGAGAACTCCTCTGCTCTTCTTCAAAATAGTGCCATGGGATCTTTTTTGTCCACTTGAGAGGGCAGACAAAAAAGTCTCATCCAAAAGGTGGCACCTCTGACAGTGCAGCATTCCCAATGAAAGATCTTAGAAGTGTAGGCTGTTTGTTAGAAATCCCATCAGCTGTATTTGCATCATGCCAATCAGATTTCTTGTATAAATGCTTAGTCCACAAACCATGATGATGAAAAACTCTTGATGGGTCTGACAAACCTGCAGCTTCCACAGACTCTCCCATTTCATCATCTCTTACAGTGTCTGACAGTCTCTTCAGGATCTGCCACACTTTTTCCTCCGTTATCATCAAGGGTCAAATGTTGGTTGGTCCTCTGCCTGTAGCCTGTGACTGATGATTATTCAGGCCACCATCTCCTGTGAAGGAGGATAAAAGCAAACAGGATATTAGTTGTTTGTTGACAGCAGGATAGTGTGACTTCTTCTGAAACAACTTCCAACCCCTTTCATCTTCAGAGAGGAGCCGATACCTGCACAGCTGATGACCTGGGATCACCGGGTGAAAAGTGGCAATAACCCTGGGGTATCAGCAGAAATGGCTCTGAATTTTCTAAATGGTGGGAAGGGACCTAGTAGAAGCCTCCTCTCCCTCCAATTCAGCCCCTTACACTTACCTTTGCCGGCCTCGCAAAGCCGGTAGGTTTGTTCATTTTCATGGTTTCCTGCCATATTAAGTGCCTCCCCCACCTCTTCGAGTGCTGCAGTGGCAATCTTGCTGCAAAACCACTCAATTTCCCTCTGTTACGGCAGTGGTCTTCCATTGGTGGTGGGATTCCCACCGGGAGCCTGACCTGCGTTGGAAATTACCCTGACCCAGGAAAATGGATCAGGATTACCGTGGAGTTAGAGTAGTGCATGGAAGTATCACCCCCCAAAGAGGGAAATTCAGTCCTCGATGGATGTAGAGATAGAGATATATAGATATGTAGAGATAGAGATATATAGATATGTAGAGATAGAGATATATAGATATGTAGAGATAGAGATATATAGATATGTAGAGATAGAGATATAGTAGTTATAGATTTAGATATAGTGGAACACAAATTGGTTGCCATACCAGTGTGGTTATGGTGCACTGGTGCCTTTTTGCATCCATTGAGAATGGAAAGAATGCACAATATTGACAGCTCATTGTGAGTTTGTTATCTGAACATGCCTTTTTCCTTGGAGAAATCTTGCACAAATCACTTGGATTCACACTAAATTATTTTAGCATTTGTTCATCTATTTTTTTTATTTACGAAGTAAACTTTATAAACACTGTTTAAACTGAATACAGGATATACTCATTTGCGAGAGGTGGTTTGCAGACAGATATCCCGCTGATTGGGACTGTACCTGTGTGAACACTGCATATTTATTAAACTCAGTATGCATCAATCCCTAAAACACATCCTTCTAATATGTTCCTTCATTTTACTATTGAAACCTGTTAATTGGGATGGAAATGAAACCATCCAATTTGCTAGGCTGTGATCCTCATTAAGGAAACAAATCCATTCAGGTTCAAATCGCACACAATGAAACACTTCTGTTAACTACATCCCGACTGCCATCTGTATCAGTCGAGTGAATATATTACTAGGTAATAGATCTTTAAAATGTATTTATTTAGTATAATAAATGAAGATAGCAGAATCTCCCAAGATAATTTTGTTGTAAGGCCAGAAATGAGGATCAACAATGAAAATTTACTTCTACCCAAAAAATTGTCAATTTTATTTTCTATTTTTCTTTACGCAGGCGAGCGCCCGCTCCCCCGACCTAGGCAGCGTGATAATTTAAATTCCCAGACCCCAATCAGCTGCTCGCTACGTAATGGGCAGGAAGCAACAACTGCTGGTGGCCAAGAATTTTGGGCGGCAGGAGGCTGCCGGGCAGCGCCAATGGAACGGTTGCCCAATACCCAGGTAAATGGTAGGGAGGGGGCTTTCAGGAGTGTAAGCGGTTTTGATCCTAGCCCAATTGCTAGACGGACGGTTCGAACCACCCACACCTTATGAAAGTTCTATACCCGGGAATTATTATTCAGAGTGTAAATGAAATAATTCACAGACAGGAATGCTTCGGTGAAAAATCGTACTTATATTTATTTGGTCTAACATACACTGGCTAAAACATGCACTACTAAACAAAATCACTGTCTCTGTGGAGAATAAGATCCAGGTTACAAACAACGTACATACAGTACACAACTGGGGACTATAACATGCAGTAATTCCCTTGTTGCTATGGTGGACTCTAACTCCACCCCTACCAACGAATTACCCAGTCGCATAAGCCCCTTCGCCTGGCTGAACCAAACGAAGCTTCCACTCTGGAATAGCCCAAAAGCTTCACTTCTGAGAAAATATCCGGCTTGGGACACTCGAGACCATGCTTACCACCACACACAGTCGGTCTTGATCGCTCCGCTCAGCGGCTTCTTCCTCTGGTACTTCTTCTTGTTAGGTCGATCTTGGTGGAGCGAGAGCGAGAGAGAGAGAGAATGGTGGAAAAGGATCTAACTTTATAGGAGTCTTGCTACCCCTATCTTTCCCGCCAATCTTTAAAATTGTTTTGTTTCTAAGCACTCCGGTGCTTTAGACAGTGATGGGCCATCATCAGACCCATGAGTATTCCGTGATCGGACTAATGGCCCTAAGTCTGGGACATATTTCGGTCTTTGTGTTGGGGAAAACTGGCTCCTCTTCGGCTGGCTAGGCTAGTGGGTTCATTGTTCTGCTTATCTTATGAGATGGAGGTGAGAAGTGCTTTTGCATATTAGAGTGGCTTTCTAATAGGTTCAAGTTCAACGGGTGCCTCAGGGTCCTCAGCCCCTTCGTCAATGGCACCCCCCCCTTCCTTTTTCCAGGACTGTCGGGCGAACCCATACATTCTGGATGACTGACCGTTCTTTTGTCACAGCCAACTGCCATGCTTGCTCTGGAGTTTTAACAAACCAGTTTTTCACGTATCTGCACAGGGCGATCCCATCACAGGGAAAATACCCTCAGAAAAATCCCATAAAGTCCACAAAATATTCTCGACTGAGTCCATTCTTCAAACAGAGACTTTGCGATCTCTTCAGTCCCCCGTTTGATGCTTTTCTTTCCACAAAGCATCACTCGACGAGAGAGCAAAGGCCAAAGTCTCCCACAAGTGAAGCTGTTTCCCTGATTTTACGTTTTCCCCAGAACTGTACCCCTTACTGCGTGTCATAGTTCCCTTCTACCGAGTCAAAACATCAGCGAAACGGCTTCTGAACACATTCAAACGGCTGGGTTCCAATTCCCACCGACAAACTTCAAGTCAAAATACAGAACATTAATAAGATCCACAGGACGTTACCAAAAAGTCACCGCGCACATCACACAGTACAGCATTGACAGGTGGTAACACATTATAAAAATGCAACAGCGCACATCGCACAATACAGAGTGTAAAACTATAACCAGAATACAATACACTTGCTTACAGAACTTTGGTACATTACAAGTTTTGGCAGGGAGAAACCATCATCAACATAAATCAATTACACCTTTCTGGATCGATCTAACACCCCTTGCCACCGCGCTCGGAGCATCTGGCTCCGCCGCCTGCAGCTGGTGTAAAACAAGTAACTTACAAGCAACAATTGTATGATAATTAATGCATGGGAACAGATGCGGATCCAGGGAGGAATCTCTATACTCAGACCAATGTCCCACCATGGTGGCGAGACAACCCCCGTGATCTCCTCCCCCACTTCTACTGTCTTTTGCTCTAAAGTGTAAAAATGTTTCTGGGAGAGCTCAACGGTCTTTATTAACTCAGTGAGGTGTTCCCGCAGAAAAGGAATCGGGTACCCGAAATGCTCCACATAGTCCTGGAGACGCGTGAAGGTGTTGTTCACAGTGAGGTGAATGGTCGAGGGTTCGGGGATGGGAGTAATTCGCTCTTGTGCCACTTGAACCTCAGCCTTGGGTTTGAAGCAAAAACTGCTCTCGCTGTGCCGGTAGCGGAGCGCACTTGTGGTGACACAGTATGTCCCACTCCCTACGTATGCTACCTGTGGAGGTACGTGATCTGGTGCCATCACTCCCATGGTGCAATTGATAGGTTCCGCGCCTGCAGAAGCAAACCCACATTCTGGTCGCGCAAAAGCATTCAAGTGCTGGGGACACAGTATTACGTGTGCACCCCGGCTCTGGCATCCGGAGAGGTCTGTGCCTGTCATAGCATGCTCCCACTTTATGACATACGGCGGGACTGCTTTAAAACGAACATGTACTCCTCCACGAATGACCCCGATATTCTCAACCCTGTATACCGGTGCTGGCTGGGATGACCCACCCATTACCAGCATCCTCACTACAATTCCCATCACTGTATGGTTGGACCGCCCGCAATCTACAGGGACAGGGTAGGCTTCAGAGGCTAAACGAAGCTGGCACGGGCTCAACGAATTGCTATACGGGTGCAGCGCGGCAAGATGCTTGTTGCTTAACCATGAAGGGACGCGACCTTGCCTCAGGTCCTCCAGGTTACTGCAGCCCTCGCCCAGCAACCATGCTCCATACAACACACACACCTCATTCCATGTAGCCTGCTCCGAGGCATTCCTGTCCTCCCATATCAAATCGTTAACAGTTTTAGCGTGCCTCTCCAGCTCTGCAATGACCCCCTTTAAATGAACGGTCATTGCCTGGTCCTCATGAAGCTCTGAACCCACCACTGTATTCTCTTCCCCTAGAATCTTCCGCAGTTGGTTCTTTAACCCAGTGATCTGCATCTGGAGTTGTGCATCATCCATACTATTAACAATACCCGTTCCTGTACTGAACGCTGTGGCTACATCATTCCAGGCCCCTCTTCTCTGCCTCCACTATCCCCAACATTCAGATTATAAAGCTGTTCTTTCTCTGCATTTCCATAGTCCAGTTCATAAAATTCCTGAAACATCGCTTTTAACAGAGCTTCATAAAGCTTCTCCGTCTTCCCATAAAGTCCACAAAATATTCTCGACTGAGTCCATTCTTCAAACAGAGACTTTGCGATCTCTTCAGGAGGGACTCACAATTGTTAAAGCGGAGAGGAATCCGGGGCAGGGGAGGCCTAAACTTTCCTTATGGGGCCCAGAGCACTTTTGCTCCTGCTGGTCCCACAAGAAAAGTAAACAAAAGTAAAAATTCTTACCTGGTTGGGCTTCTTCTGCCCTCAGATCTTCTTCCCGCTATCTTCACCTGGTGGGAAAGCAACAGTCACTCCTCTCCAAAGACCCCGCCAGCTTCAAGCGGGTGTCCTTGACATCTGTTCAGAAGAGTAGCTTAAAATTCAAGACAGCAGGACGTCAGCGGATAATTCACCCAGCCAATTTTAACTATCCGCCTGTCCAGTTTCATAGGAACATAGGAACAGGAATAGGCCATTCAGCCCCTCGAGCCTGCTCCACCATTCAATTAGAGCATAGCTGATCTGTACCTCAAATCCATTTACCTGTCTTTGAACCATATCCCTTGATACCCTTACCCAACAAAAATCCATTGATCGTAATCTTAAAAATTTCAATTGACCTTGCATTCACAATCTTTTGGGGAAGAAAATTCGAGATTTCCATTACCCTTTGTGTGGAAAAGTGCTTCCTGATTTCACTCCTAAATGGAGTAGCTCTAATTTTAGGATAGTGCCCTCTTATTCTGGATTACCCCACCAGAGGCAATTGCTTCTATATCCTGGATATTAACAGGGGCGGGTTACGTAGGGGGGGGGCGGAGTTTCAGACAGGTAACCCAGAGGTCCTGGTTTCCCTGCATGCTGTGGAGCGTGCGTCTTTTGTACTTGACAGGTTCCCTGCCCAGAACTCAGCCAGAGGTGCCGTCTTTCAGATGAGACATTAAACCGAGGCCCCATCTGCCCTCTCAGATGGATGTAAAAGATCCCATGGCACTATTTCAAAGGAGAGCAGGGGAGTTATCCCCAGTGTCCTGGCCAATATTTATCCCTCAATCAACATCACTAAAAACAGATTATCTGGTCATTATCACATTGCTGTTTGTGGGAGCTTGCTGTGTTCTCTTGAATTCAGAAGAATGAGAGGGGATCTCATTGAAACATACAAAATTATTACAGGGCTTGATAGGATGGATGCTGGGAGAATGTTTCCATTGGCTGGGGAGTCTAGAACTAGGGGCCACAGCCTCAGGATAAAGGGTAGGCCATTCAGGACTGAGTTGAGAAGAAATTTCTTCACACAGAGGGTGGTGAATCTTTGGAATTCTCTACCCCAGAGGGCTGTGGAGGCTCAGTCATTGGGTATATTCAAAACAGAAGTCGATAGATTTCTGACTAGTAAGGGCATCAAGGGATATGGCGATAGGGCCGGTGAATGGAGTTGAGGTAGAAGATCAGCCGTGATCTCATTGAATGGCGGAGCAGGCTCGAAGGGCCGAATGGCCTATTCCTGCTCCTATTTCTTATATTCTTATGCTTCCGGAACGCAGTACTCCAGATGCATTCTGACCAAGGTTCTGTACAACTGAAGTATAACTTCCTCCCCTTTGTCTTCCAGCCCCCTTGAGATAAAGGCCAACCCTTCATTAGTCTGTTGGATTACTTTTTGTACCTGCCCACAATCTTTTAATGATTTGTTTACCAGTACAACCCAATCCCTTTGCTCCTCTACAGCTCCTAGTCTCTCACCATTATGAAAATATCTTGATTTGTCTTTCTTGACCTCACACTTCATCACATTGAACTTCATCTGCCATAGTTTTGCCCACTCACTTAATCTGTCTGTGCCCTTTTGTAACTTCCTGCAACACAATTTACTGTGCCTCGTAGCTTAATGTCATCTGCAAACTTAGATACACAACTCTCTATTCCTTCATCCAAGTCATTGATAAATATGGTGAAAAGTTGAGACCCCAGTACAGATCCCTGGGGAACACCACTTGTAACATCCCGCCAATCAGATACATTCCCTTTATGCCTACTCTGTCTCCTAATTCCCAACCAAATACCAACCCACGTCACATATGAGGAGGAAACACTAGAAAACCTGGAAAAGCAGAACATAAAGGGTGCAGGATATAGGAAAGCAGGAGGACTGATTCCAGCTAATGTTTAATAATAACCTTTTGGCTATTGTTCGGCCTGAGGTGAGAGATCTACCAATTGAGCCACATGTCAACTTGTCTCATTTGTGAGCTGTTGCCTCCGGGTCAGAAAATTGTGGGTTTAAGTGTCACTATAGAATGAGGAAGTGTGCTATAGTTGAAGGTGCTGAGGAGTTAAGCCAAGTCTCTTCAGGTGGACATAAACGTTCCTATGAGACTACCCTATACGTTACTTAGCTGCTGTTTCATTTATCTGTAAAGGTCAGAGCACCATTCTGTCCATAAGCAATGGCGTTCCAAGGTTTGGATGGAATGCTGGTGTGAGTTTACCAACCAGAGAGTGATGAGACTCTCGCTGACATTAGGTTGACTGGAGATTATTCACATTTCTGGTTGTTGTACTAGAGTTGGCACAGTGAGCTACTTGTAATATAAAGATCTGACAGGAAACACAACATGGGCACTGATTCCAGAGGAAACGTACACTATGGTGCCATACTATGACTCTAGCGCCAAATTTATGTCAGTGCAGCTGTGAATCCAGCGTCAAATTGGCAGCATCAGGGTCTCATCAATGACTGCTCAGTTTTTCATTTTAACAAATGACCTGAGGCATTTGTGCTTGTTCTTCATAAGGTCACAGGACTGAATCCCTGTGGGGACCAACGCTCTAACTCTGTGTGAAAAAAGCAGAAAGAAAAAAGTACTGTGCTGTGAAGATTTAAATATGGAAAAATTCATTTGCACTGATACAGCAGGTAGTACAGTCACCGTGTGCTTCTAAAGAATCGAGTCTAGCCATCACAGCCTGCAACACTCCAACTAGTCTGGCTAATAATGTACTGTGATTTCATTAATAACAGCTGCAGCAGTTATGAAGGTATCCTTAATCAGGGAATGAGCTGGCAACCTGTTTGCTGTGGTACGGACTGAAAAAAGTAATGCAGTAGACTCAGTCATTCTGCAATCCTAGACAGGGATGGCTCGGTAGACCGTGAGTGGCTCAGTTTTCTCTATTTTTTAAACCCTTTTCAGAGTTGCTCAGAGCTGCCTGACTTGCTGAGCATTTCCAGCATGTTCTGTGTTTTTTGGTATTATGCAGGTGTCTAGAACTCAGCCCACAGTATGCCACATCAGCAATGCAGCCTCCAGAGCACTAGCCCCACCTCTCGTCTCTTCCACTGCACAAATAGCATGTCTGTGAAGCTGCAGGTCCAGTTTGGTAACAGGCAAAGGCAAATGGCTTCCTTCACCACGCATAACTGCTGTCTGTTTTCTAACCCACTCAGTGTGGCTCCTCTAACTACTTGCATGCTCTGTTCTCACTCTTTCGCACCAGGTGGAATGTTGAGTGCTCATTGGGGTGTCTCTGTGTTACATGTTAATGTTGATTGTTCTGTATTTCAAGGGGAAGGTAGACCACTATTTTTTGAAAGATTACCTCACTGGTAGCGGACCAGCCAATCTGCGATGCCTCACTCACCATGAGAAGCAGACCTAATAAATTATTGATCCTGAGGCAAAAGAGGGAGAAGGGGAGAGAGAGCTTGGTAGATCTGTGGCAGCCCAACAACGCGTCCTCTTTAACTTCTTACTAGCCCTTTCAATTCAATCAGTGAGGAACAGGCACGCACATCTGCCCATCAGCAGCATGGCATCCTATTGGCCCTGCCAACTTGTGCTTACCCATTTACATACCTGGACTCTCTCCCCAAAACCCTCTACCTCACCACTTTCTCTACCTTTAAAAAATTCTCAAAACCTACCTTTTCAAGCAAGCTTTTGGTCACCTCTATAAACCCTCACATCGTAGCTGAGCATCCATTCCTTTATTCTGTCTATGTATATTTTCTATCCCCTCTGTGAAGCCTCTTGGGAATTTTTCCACTTCATAGACACTGTATAAATGTAAGCTGTTGTCGTTGCTGTTTGGAGGTAACTCTGCCAGTGATAAATTGTTCAATCTGAATCTGAAACAAGTGATTTGACCATCCAAATGAAATGAGCCTTTTGATTTTTATTTAAAAATTCTAGTGTCTTTTTAACCTTCCATTGGAGAAGATCACAAAACAGAGAGAAGGAAAATCAGCAGTAAAAGTAAACTTTAGAGATTCCGAGGCTGAACCTCTTGTTAATTAACTCCTAAAGCATAGTAAAGCAATGTTTGAATCCAGCAAACATCTGTGAGATTGTCATGCTTCCTGGCCTGAAATTATCAAAATTATTAATGCATTATTAAGAAGATGGAGAGGATTACAGGAAATTTAAAAACTAATATTAAAAGTTATAAAATTGCACAAAGTAGGAATGTGAGGAATATTTTTGAAGGAATGTCACTATCAGAAATATCATTGGCCTCTGCTGAGGAGGAGGTGGTACATTCCTTCTACATGGAGGGAGTAGGTTGGTTAGTAAATCTCCATTGGTGATTGTTTATTAACGCAAAAAGCCTAGAAGGTGCAGCTTAAAGTTAATAACAAGAGTTACATTAATTACTACAGGCACAGCAGCAGAACTGACAGAATGAGATTCTAAGCCATTCCGCAGGTCTTGACACATGTGTTAATCAGGATTTGTCTATTCAGCCAAAGGTATTTAATACATTGGACGCCAGTTAAAGGTAGTCATTCATATCATTCTTGTGAAGCGCATTTGAAGAGTAGAGTCCATGGGCTGGATTTTGCCAATGGGGAGCTTTTGGAGGCGGGACTCCCACTTGTCAGGTTTTAGTCCTGCCTCCATCGACTTCTGGCCAACCCACGCTATTTTCCTTTGATTGACCTTGTTAAGCTCGCTCAGCGGGCTTAGCAGGCCAATTAAGGGGAAGCCGGTTGCAGAGAACGTCAGTGTATGACGTTTCATCTGTCAAAAATTTTTGACAGATGAATTGTTATCGTTTGACAGCTCTGTGAAGCTGTCAAACACTGACATTCTCTATAGTTTGATGAGTTCTTGTATTAAGACTCATCAAACCTCTTTCTTTAGCAGAAATTAGATGGTTGTTGCATTGGAGAATGCAGCAGCCATCTGTCATCTCCGCCACGGAGATGCGAGACTCTCCACATCCCCAATGATTGAAGCCTGCAGGAAGAAACAAAGGTAAGTAAGCTTTTTCTAACAACTTCCACTTACCTCACTTACTCACCTCTCCACACTTGCACCCATCACTTACCTTCACAGCTCACTTTTGCACCCCTCCGACCCCCACAGACCCACTGCTCGCCTCGCTGATCCTGGTGGGGTTTCGCAGCCTTCGGGAAGCCCGCACTTGTGTGCATAAAATGGGGATAATCCTCTTATCTGCCTGTTAACTACCTGTTAACAGGCAGTTAAGTGGCTGTAATCCCCTTCCCGCCTCCAAGGAGACGGGACCCGGTGCGGGTCGGCTACCCGCCTCCTGGCAAGATGGCATGGAGGCGGGTTGGGGGCAGGATGGGCACCCGCCCCCAGATTCTGCCATTTTCCCAGCAGTCCCGCCTCCATACCCGCCTCCCCAGGGCTGGCAAGATCGTGCCCATAGAGTCATAACGGCACAGAAAGAGGCCATTCGGCCCATCGAGTCCGCGCCGGCTCACTGCAGAGCAATCCAGTCAGTACCATTCCCCTGCTCTATCCCCGTAGCCCTGCAGGTTTATTTCCCTCAAATGCCTATCCAGTCTCCCCTTGAAAACATTGAGTGTCTCCGCTTCCACCACTTCTGTCGGCAGCAAGTTCCAGGTCCTCACCACTCGCTGTGTAAAAAAGTTTTTCCTCACATCCCCCCTGTATCTCTTGCCCAAAACCTTAAATCTGTGTCCCGTAGTCCTTGTACCATCAACTAGTGGGTACAGCCTTTCCCCATCTAGCCTATCCAAACCCGTCATAATCTTG
Source organism: Squalus acanthias (assembly GCA_030390025.1). Lineage (NCBI taxonomy): Eukaryota > Metazoa > Chordata > Chondrichthyes > Squaliformes > Squalidae > Squalus > Squalus acanthias. The sequence goes on from CM059428.1 coordinate 105,679,812, forward strand.
TACACCTCTATCAAATCACCCCTCAACCTCCTTTGCTCTAATGTAAACAAATCCAGCTTCTCCAACCTGTCCTTGTAGCTAAGATCCCCCATCCCCGGAACCATTCTGGTAAATCTCCTCTGCACCCTCTCAAGTGCCTTCACATCCTTCCTAAAGTGTGGTGACCAGAACTGGACGCAATACTCTAGTTGTGGCCTAACCAGCACTTTATAAAGGTTCAGCATAACTTCTCTACTTTTGTACTCAATACCTCTATTTATGAAGCCCAAGAACCCATATGCTTTGCTAATCACTCTCTCAATATGTCCTGCCGCCTTCAGGGACCTATGCACATTAACTCCCAGGTCCCTCTGTCCCTGCATACTCTTTAAAACTGTGCCATTAAGTGTATATTGCTTCTCCCTGTTCCTTCTGCCAAAATGCATCACCTCACACTTCTCTGTATTAAATTCCATCTGCCACTTGTCTGCCCATTCTGCTAGCCTATCTATGTCCTATTACAGTCGATTGGTATCATCCTCACTGTTTGCCACACCCCCAAGTTTGGTGTCATTGGCAAATTTAGAAATTCTACTCTGCATTCCAATATCCAGGTCATTTATATATATCAAAAAAGCAGTGGCCCCAGCACTGACCTTTGGGGAACACCACTGTCTACCATCCTCTAGTCTGAAAAACAGCCATTTACCACAACTCGCTGTTTTCTGTCCTTAAGCCAATTCCTTATCCAAGCTGCCACTGACCCACCTATGCCATGAGCCTCAATTTTGTTAACCAGCCTTCTATGTGGTACTTTGTCAAACGCCTTCCTAAAATCCATGTAGACAGCATCCATTGCATTCCCTTCATCAATCCTCTCTGTTACTTCATCAAAAAATTCAATTAGATTAGCCAAACACGATCTGCCTTTTACAAATCCATGTTGGCTCTCCTTAATTAACATAAACCTCTCCAAGTGCCCGTTAATTTTTTCCTTGATTATTGTTTCTAAAACTTTACCCACCACTGATGTTAAATTGACTGACCTGTAATTACTAGGATTGTCCTTACACCCTTTCTTGAACAATGGTGTCACATTTGCCACTTTCCAATCCTCAGGCACCTAGGGAAGATTGGAAAATTATGGCAAGCCCTTCCGCTATCTCCTCCCCCAATTCCCTTAGCAACCTGGGATGCAAGCCATCTGGACCCGGCGACTTATCCACTCTAAGCATACCCAGTCTTTCTAGTACATCCTGTCTATCAATTTTCACCCCTTCCATTGCTTCTACCTTTTCCACTTCTACCAATATTTTGTCAGCATCCACCTCCTTAGTAAACACCGTTACAAAGTACTCATTGGCCCAGAAATTAAAGACTGAGTGTTGACGCGGGGGTAAGGCTTCCCCGCGATCTCTCACTCCGCGTTGGCTTTTTCAGATCCAGCTCGCACGAACTTGATGTTCTAGACATCAGCTGGGCAGTGCTTGCGTATCCCACCGGCGTAGTGAATTCGTGCGAGCTGTGGGATCACGTGACTCAGTTAGAGCCAATAGCAGCACACCATCTTCCATTCATAAGTTTCACATAAGTGCTGTGAAAGCTATGAATCTTACACCCCCCCCCAAATAACAGCTAAACCTCAATTTAATTTTTTTTTAAAAACCATCACATTAATAAAATAAGTATAGTTAAATAAATTAACCATTTTAAATAAAAAATTAAATTTTTGAAAAAAATTTAAAATCTTTTAAAAAGTTATAAAAATAAACTTACCTGTCTTTAAAGTCTCTAAAAAAGATATACCTGTTTAAAAAAATTCAAAATAATACTTAATTCACTACTTACCTTGTTAAAAGTGGGTCTTACTCCTCCTTTTTTCATTTCTAAAATCTTCCGTCCTTACCTGCGCGTCCAAAGCACTAAGTGCACAGCGTGCGCGCAGCCTGTAGCGCGCACGCGGTGCACCAAGGAACCGCCCCCTTTTCCAAAAACCAAGTGCCGGTTTTCAGCGCATGCACAGTGCATGCAGAAAACCGGCAATTGGAGACAGAATACGCGAGAGTACGTAGTGCGTACTCTCGCGTCGCGGGACTAATTTTTGGGCCATTGAGTATTCTAGCCTTGCCCTGCGCCTCTAAGCATATATCACCTTCTTTGTCCCTAATAAGCCCCACCCCGCCTCTTACTACCTGCTTACTGTTTACATGCCGGTAGAAGATTTTTGGGTTCCGTTTTATGTTAACTGCTATTCTACTCTCATATTCTCTCTTTGCCAGTCTTATTTTCATTTTCACTTCCCCTCTCAACTTATTGTATTTGGTCTGGTTCTCACTTGAAGAATTCACCTGACATGCATCATACACACTCTTTTTTTGTTTCATCATCTTCTCTATCTCCCTCATCATCCAAGGAGCCCTTGCTTTGGTTCCCTTACCCTTCCCTCTTGTTGAAATGTACCTAGCCTGTACTTGGAACATCTCCTCCTTAAAGATCACCCATTGTTCCGTTACAGTTTTTCCTGTCAGTCTTTGGTTCCATTTTACCCTGGCTAGATCCTTTCACATCCCATTGAAGTTAGCCCTATTCCAGTTTAGAAGTTCCTCTCTAGATTGTTCCTTGCTCCTCTCCATTGCTAATCTAAATCTTATGATACGATGATCACTCGTACCCAAGTGATCTCCCACAGACACTTGGTCGACCTGGCCCACCTCATTCCCCAGCACCAGATCCAGCAATGCCTCCTTCCTAGTTGGGCCAAGAACATATTGGTCAAGGAAATTCTCCTGAACACATTTCAGAAATTCCTCCCCCTCCTTTCCCTTTACCCTAGCATTATCCCAATCGATATTTGGGTTATTAAAGTCCCCCAATATCACCACTCTATAGCTCTTGCATATCTCTGCAATTTCCCTGCAGATTTGCTCCTCTACCTCCCTCTCACTATTTGGAGGCCTGTAGAATACCCCCAATAGCGTGATCATACACGTTTTGCTGCTCAACTTTAACCAAATGGATTCTGTCCTTGTCCCCTCAAGAACATCCTCCCTTTCCAACACTACAATGTCTTCCTTAATCAGCACTGCCACCCCATCTCTCTTTTTTCCTTCCCTATTTTTTCTGAACACCTTGTACCCTTGACTATTAAGTGCCCAGTCCTCACCGTTTTTAAGCCACGTTTCCGTTATTGCCACAACATCAAATTGCCACATGGCTAACTGTGCTTGTAGCTCACCAACCTTATTCACCACACTTTGTGCATTTATGTGCATGCATTCTAAACCCATTTTTGAATTTTTCGTAGTCTTTCTTAGTCTGCTCCTATCTAATATGGTACTACTTCTGCCTCTAGTACTACTTTCTTCTCTAATACTATCCAACACATTCACTCTTTTATGCACCTTATTCCTCTTTTCTACTTCTATATGCTGGTGCCCATCCCCCTGCCAAGTACTGTCTCCTCCCCTTGGGTTCAACATCTTCTGCTTCTTCATGTCCTGCAATTGCAGTCCATTCGTACACCAGGGGATGTATTTTTCTCTGTTCACTAATTTTAACAACACAGTAAATGTGAGTATAAAGCAGGGAACACTTTTCTAGTTATGCCCACCTTTTCATTAAAATTGAGAAATGGAGGATAATACATCACTATATGTGCTTCTGCATGAGCCATCTCTACAGACAGAATAGGACAATGTCCTTCTTTGAGCCTTTTATAGTTTTCGTACATTGCTTATTCCCTTATCAACTTGATTTAAAAGCTGCCAGGAACAAATGCTGTAAATATGCATGGAAAATTGCGCAGGTGGCATATTTTCTGCCATAATGACCCTTCATTAACATCTCAAATGGCTGTCAATTAAACCGCTGCACTGGCATTCATCGTGTAGTAGAAAATGCAGACTGGCAGTAAATATGCCACCAGCATAATTACCAGGTTTGCAGAGAATAAATTGCACTACCGTTGGCAGTAATATCACCTAACGGTGACGCCAAGTGGGAAATCCAACCACGCTCCTTGTTCTAATCTTACCTATTTCCTAATTCTATCTCACAATCTTCTGGTGTTGTACATCTTTATTTCCAGGCTGTATCCTAATAATCTATTGGTTAACTCACCAACACAGACACATATTCATTGCTGCTGGAACACAACAGCTGCTGCTGCTGCACTCGCACCACTGCTATTATTTCAAATAGATTTTAAATGTTGCCTTTTTATTTTAATTTTATTGGGAATGACTAAGAACCACCATGATCAGTTTTGCATCATCTATGCTAAAGTAAGCTTTGAACCATTTATCTATTTAATATGCAGTTTATTTGAATCTATTAAACACCCAATGACACACAACCAGATAAATTGGTAGTAAATAGGGCAGATTGGTAGTGGTAATCCACTAATGAGAGTTAAAAGAACTTGGCAGTCTATACTTATGATTCTTGAAGTACTGTACTTTAAATGAAAGTAGAAACATAGTTTTAATATTTCAAAAAAATTGTTGTGCTGCAACTTTAATGTATTTGCTTGCCTTTGAGAATAAAAACGATACACATTAGTCTTCATTTTTAGTATGTAGAAATGCAGAACCAAAGGTTGATTTGCATTACCGTTAGCTCCAGAGGACCATTTCTAAATGATTGCAGTAGCGAAGGATTCAGACAAGCCTTCACTGTATAGTTAAAGCACTTCAACCATAGCCCTCCCTACCACCAAAGGGATAATCCGGTGGTAATGGAAACACTGCCACTGGCCACCAAAATTATGGTAATGGCCCTGACACCAGGGGGGAGTTTTCCCAGCCCTGGGGAGGCGGGTATGGAGGCGGGACTGCCGGGAAAATAGCAGAAACTGAGAGCGGGTACCAAACCATCCTCCCGGGAGGCGGGTCCCCAATTCACGCAGGGACCTGTCTCCTCGAGACGGGAAGGGGATTAGAGCCAATTAACTGCCTGTTAACAGGTAATTAACAGGCAGTTTTGAGGCTTATCCCCATTTTACCCCTGCAAGTGCGGGCTTCCCGACGGCTGCGAACCTTGCCAGGGTCAGCGAGGCGAGCAGTGCGTCTGCGGGGGTGAGAGGGATCAAAAAGTCCGCTGTGGAGGTGGGTGATGGGTGCAAGTGTGGAGAGGTAAGTATGAGAGGTGAGTGTGAAGTGTTGGAAAAAGTTTACTTACCTTTGCTTCTTTTCGACAGATGAAATGTCATACGCTGACGTCCTCTGTCACCGGCTTTCCCTTAATTGGCCAGCTAAGCCCACAGGGCGGGCTTAACAAGGTCAATCAAGTGAAAATAGCGTGGGTTGGCCGGACGTCATTGGGGTCGGGACTGAAACCCGACAACCAGCAGTCCCGCCCCCAACACGTCCCCATTGACAAAATCCAGCCCCAGGAATTTGCCTGGTCTCAGGGGTGCAGACATGAGGTGGGCGTAAGTTGTGTCTTGCTGAAGTTGCACTACAGTAGTGTAATATGCTTGGGTAGAACAAATGAAGGACAGAGACACGATGAGTTGCTAGTCATTTGATTGTTTATTCGGCCATTGCGAACTGAGCTTGCTAATACCAAACCACGTGATAATACATTACACTGCTTTCCCCCTTAAAAAAAAGTGTATGTGTTCCCCTCTCAAATACAACAAACCTATGGTGTCATCTTTCCCAGCATTACATGTACCACATGAAAAAGACTGCTGGCTTTTTTCTTTTAAATGAACTCCAAATCCAGTTTAATAACAGGTTTGCGGAGCCTTCCTGATCTCCTTACAGAAGCTTTTGGTGTTGAACCAATTTTTGGGCTGTTTTGTTTTGGTTCCAAACTCAAAGAACACGGACACACTCATTTTGTTTGAAACTGCATTCTTTCTGATTGGTGTCATGATAACGTTTCTGACTCAACTGTTTCTGTTCTACTCTTGAGGCCAAATTTGGTTGAACAAGACTCAATCATGTTCTCAATCTCCTCTTCATCAAGAGTTCTGCTGGGCTATGTCCAGTTCTAGTGTGCGGAGTAGTTCTGTACTTCAGCAAGAAATTTGCCAAACATTGCTTCATGCTGAGTCCCAAACAACTGTGCAACACTTGCTTTTTGAGAGATTCTTTCATTATTCTGACTGACCTTCCGGCTGCTCCATTTGAAGCTGGATGATATAGTGGAACGAGAGTGTGTTTGATACCGTTCCATCTCATGAATTCTTGGAATAGAGCAGAACAGAACTGAGGGCCATTGTCACAAACAAGCTCTTCTGGTAAGCCATGACATGCAAAGATAGACCTCAATTCATCCATGGTATGTTCAGTTGTTGTATTTGAATCCATGTGTTTCACTTCAATCCACTTTGAGTGACTGTCTACAAGTACCAGGAAATAATTATTTGCTTTCTCACAGAAGTCTACATGTACTCTCTGAAAAGATCTACTTGGCCATGACCAGGGTTGTAGTGGAGTTTTGGGTGGTTTGTTTCTGCAATTTTGGCAAATGCTGCATTTGCTGACAAGTGATTCAAGATCACTGTCCAATCCAGGCCAGTAAACAAAGCTTCTTGCAATTGATTTCATACTGACGATCCCTGAATGTTCAGTATGAAGTTCGGCCAGAATTTTATCTCTCAAAGAAGTAGGTACCACCACTCTGTTTCCCCACTTGATACAACCTTGCTCACAAGACAATTCAGTATGACGGTTATGGAATGGTTTCAATTCTGTGTCCATACACTGATCAATCCATCCATTCAAGGTGTTTTCATACACTCTTTTCAGTACTGAGTCCTTTTGAGTCTCATCTGCAATCTCAGTTGCATTCATGGGAAAGTCATTGTCAACTGCACCTAGCATGGAAATCTCACCTTCACTCCCAACACATGAGTCTTCATGTGGCAACATGGACAAGGCATCTGCGATTGCATTTTTCTTTGAAGTGCGATATTCAATAGTGTAGTCATAGTGTGACAACAACACTGTCCAACCTTGCATTCTCGATGCAGCCATTGCAGGGATGGCAGATTTGGACCCCAATATTACTAGATGTGGTTTGTGATTGGTTATCAGGGTAAACTTTCTGCCAATCAGGAACTCTTGTAATTTCTTCATTCCAAACACTATGGCGAGTGCTTCCTTTTCAATTTGCGCGTCATTTTTTTCACTCTTTTTGAGGGTTCGCGAAGCGAACACGATTGATTTCTCTTGGCCGTCATCCATTACATGGTTTATGACAGCTCCCACACCATAGCTGGAAGCATCACACGCTAACTTAAGCTCATGCTCTGTGTCATAGTGCACAAGTAGAGCATCGCTAGAGAGACTTCTCTTACAAGCCTCTTAAGCTTCCTGTTGCGCTTTCGTCCACATCCACTGGACATCCTTCTTGAGGAGCTCGTACAATGGAGTTAAGATGGTTGCTAATTCAGGTAAAAAACGTGCATAGTACTGGACCATTCCAAGGAAAGATCTTAACTCAGACACGTTCTGTGGCTTTGGAGCATTAATGACAGCATCAACCTTTTCCTTCACTGGTTGCAAGCTATTTGTATCAGCTTTCAAACCAAGGTACACAACCTCAGGCTGCACAAAAGCACATTTGCTCCTTTTCAATTTGACGTTGTGGGCATTCAACCTTTGAAGCACTATAGCTAACACTTCTAGATTTTCTTCCTCGCTGCTTGTTGCGATCAGCACATCGTCTTGATTGCATAAGCAAATTGGAACTCCTTGCAAAATCTTATCCATTAAAGCCTGAAAGATTTTGGGGGAGGACTTTACACCATAAGGCAGCTTGGTGTATGAGTACAGTCCCTTGTGTGCATTGATGGTGAGATACTGTTGACTCTCTTTGTCAACATTCAGCTGAGCATAAGCTTGCGGCAGGTCAAGCTTAGAGAAAACCTTTGACCCAGAGAGTGCTGCATACAAATCTTACGATGTAGGGAACGGGTATTGCTCATCGAATAACTGCTTGGTTGATAGTAACTTTGTAGTCACCGCACAAGCGTACAGTTTTGTCTGCTTTGGACACTACCACAATTGGGGTAGCCCATTCATTTTTGTCAGTTTTTACTAGCACTCCGTTCTCTCTCAGTTTCTCTAGCTCTTCCTCCACCTGACTTTTCAACGCATAGGGGACCGGCCTTGCCTTACAATAGACAGGCTTCGCGCTGGAATTGATGCGGATATGTGCGTCATACCCTCATAACTTTCTGTGAACATGCTTTCGTACTTGTTCAGCGTTGTGTCGAGTCGCTTCTTTGAAGCATCTACACTGAAGATGTTTTTCCAGTCTAGTTTTAACTTTCTCAACCAATCTTTGCCCATGAGAGTTGGCCTGTTGTTGTAGCTCGCTACAATAATAGGCAGCTTTACTGATTGGCCATTGTGTTGAACTCTACATTCCATTTGTCCACATGTCTCTAGGATTTCTCCGGAGTAGGTTTTTAACTGTACAGTACTCTTTGTAATTGGTACTTGATTAAACTTACTCTCATATGTGTCCTTATTTATGAAATAGTCTGCCGCCGTGTCAATACACATATCAATATATTGCTTGTTGTGATGCTCGGGGGGGAAAGGCTCTTAAGTGCCTGTAAACTACCTTGTAATGATTTCAATTGGGTCGCCCGCCGCTGCAGGTCGGGTTGGCTCCACGATGACAGACGCGCCTGTGAGAAAGGCACGTGGGAGTGAGATGACAGTGGGTTCCCGACCCACTGTCAAACATAACAACTTTCCCACCCGACCCGCCACCGATCTCACCCGCTACCACCCCGGAAAATTCGGCTCATAGAGATTAAAATGAAATAGAAAAAAGGAGGCTTATGACAAATGTAAGGTTCATAATACAGTAGAGAACCAAGCTGAATACAGAAAGTACAGAGGAGATCTAAAAAAGGGAATAAGAGGGTCAAAGAGAGAGTATGAGAATAGATTATCAGCTAACATAAAAGGGAACCCAAAAGACTTTTATAAACATATAAATAGTAAAAGGGTAGTCAAAGGAAGGGTGGGCCAATTAGGTACCAAAGAGGAGATCTTTGTGTGGAGGCTGAGGGCATGACTGAGGGTCTAAATGAGTACTTTACATCTGTCTTCCTGTCTTCGCTAGAGAAGAGGATGCTGCCAATGTAGCAGTAAAGGAGGAGGTAATAGCGATATTGGACAGGATAAATATAAATAAAGAGGAGGTACTTCAAAGGTTGGCAGTCCTCAAAGTAGAAACGTTACCCGGTCCAGATGGAATGCATCCTAGGTTACTGAAGGAAGTAAGGGTGGAAATTGCGGAGGCTCGGGCCACGGCCTTCCAATCCTCCTTAGATATGGGGGTGGTGCCCGAAGACTGGAGGGTTGCAAATATTACATCCCTGTTCAAAAAAGGGGAGATGGATAAACTCGGTGATTACAGACGAGTCTGCCTAACGTCGGTGGTGGGGAAACTTTTAGAAACAGTAATCTGGGACAAAATTAATTGGCATTTGGAAAATTATGGGGTAATAAATGAAAGTCAGCACAGATTTATAAAGGCAAATCGTGTTTGGCTAACTTGATTGAGTTCTTTGATCAAGTAACGGAGTGAGTTGATGAGAATAGTGTGGTTGATGTTGTGTATATGGGCTTTCAAATGGTGTTTGACAAGGTTAAGCAAAATTGAAGCCCATGGGATTAAAGGGACAGTGGCAGCATGGATACAAAATTGACACAAGCCAGAAAGCAGAGAGTAGTGGTGAATGGTGGTTTTCAGACTGAGGGGAGGTATACAGTGGTGTCAGTGGTCGGTGTTGGGACCACTGCTCTTTTTGATATATATTACTGACCTGGATTTGGGTATACAGGGTATAATTTCAAAGCTTGAAGATGACACGAAATTCGGAAATGTAATAAAGTGAGGAGGATAGTAACAGACTCCAGGAGGACATAGATAGACTGGTGAAATGGGCAGACACATGGCAGATGAAATTTAACACAGAGAAGTGTGAAGTGATACATTTTGGTAGAAAGAATGAGGCGAGGCAACACGAACTAAACGGTACAATTTTAAAGGGGGTGCAGGAACAGAGAGACCTGGGAAGAGGACACAGATTTGAGGTGATTGGCAAAAGAACCAGTGGCAACTTGAGGAAACATGTTTTCATGCAGTGAGTTGTTGTGATCTGGAACGCACTGCCTGAAGAGTGGTGGAAGCAGATTCAATAGTAACATTCAAAAGGGATAAATACTTGAAAGGAAAAAATTTGCAGGGCTATGGGGAAAGAGCAGGGGAGTGGGACTAGTTGGATAGCTGTACAAAAGAGCCGGCACAGGTATGATGAGCCAAATGGCCTCCTGTGCTGTATCATTCTATGATTCTATGATTTTATAAGACTTCCTGATAATCGTCTGTGTATACATTGACTCTGGAAAATTGAGAGCTTGTCATCTTGTTTAGCTGGAATCAAGGATCTGGGAGGCTGGCCACATACCTTTGAACTTCACCACGTGCGACAGCTGTTTATGTTTGTGTAAATACCATTTTGCTGTCTCCTTATCTTGGGAATAGATGAAAGACGTGAACTCAAGTAACCCAGTTATCACAGTTGCAGGAGGTATCTCTGAGGCGGGGGGTGGGGGGGGGGGTTAACTGACGGCTCCACGCCCAGGTAGATATATATCTTGGGCCGTCTCTCTCAATTCACCAGTTCTTCTCATCCCATTACACTGCAGCCTGTGTGGAGGTGCTGAATAGAACGCTCGCCGTTCATTACACTCACAGCTGCCTACAGACTTTTTGTGGGCTTTTGAGCGGCAACTTACGGTCATCAGGCATCTGAAACAGCGCGGCACCCTCTACAGGAGATCGTGGACCTCTATGAACAGGGAAAACAACAGCGTGTCTCTTCAACCAATCAGATTGAAGAATCCTTACTGAGACACACAGGCCCCAATATTGACTGGGGCGGGTTCCGTGAGCGGGGGAGAGCAGTTTTGTTCGGGAAACCCGGAAGTTCAGGTTTCCACGCATGCTGTGAAGTTTTAACGGATCTTTGCGGTGGGGGGTGGTCCCCGATTCCTGGAGGGGGAAGATTGGATCTGAGGGGGAGGGTCCAATCCCGATCGGGGGGGAGGGCGAGGAGGACGATTCCGGGGGGGGCTGGGGGGCTGATCACGGGTGGATCTATGGATGGGGGGGTTATGATGGCAGGGGGAGTCCAATAGCAGGGAAGAAGGTTAGCTTGGTAGGTCAGGAGGCCCACAAACAGTGCTGTAAAGACACTTACCTTTTCCAGGAAGCAGTCCTCGCCTCCCTTAGGCTGCCTGCTTTCCTGAGGCCTGGGAAACCCGGCCAGCCAGAGTTAAACCTGGAAGACAGGTTAACTATGAGGCAAGCAGCCCTATTATAATATTTAAATTGCTAACCCTCCTCATGGGAGCGGGTTGGTTGCCCGCTCCCCGCCCCCCCCCCCCCCCACCCCATCCCACTTCCGTTAAAACTGGAAGTGGGCGGTTTAGAGGCGAGTTGGAGATTTAAATTTTTTTAGCATCCTACCCGACCCCAACCCACTCGTTTTTTGTGGTTAAAATGAACGCCACAGAGTCTAAACCAGGAAGTGTAAGATAGAATATTTAATTCAACGTAAAATCATGTACAGAAAGCGAAATAAAGAGAGTGAACAAGAGATGGGATTAAGAGAGAAAGATAAAAGAAACAGAAAGAAAAAGTAAAAAAAAAAGTTTTATTTTAATTTTTAATTTTTAACAATAATTAAATTCTGAAGGAATGAGACTCCACACTTGTAAAAGTAAATTTCAGTGCCAGAGAGGTTGTTTGGTAGTAACTAAGACTTATCACGCCATTAAAAATTCACTTATACTTGAATGGACAAGCCCTAACATTTTCTGGCGTGTTTAGTGGGTATCTAATGGGTAAGTACAGCAACCTCACGCCATTCATGTGTTTGAATGCCAAATCTCTCGGCGAGGTATCGGTGTAGCGAAGCTTGTGGAGGGGCAGGGCAAATCGGACATCAACTTCCTGATTTCCATGTTTAACTGCGCATGTGCAGATGCCGGAAGATACTGTCCAATTTATTCCTCAATAACGATGAGTGCTGATAGCCTCATCATTATTCCTACTGCAAAATCCAGGCCAATATGCATATAAAACATGTTCTAACTAGTCGGGAATGAGTGTTCACTTACATAAGTGGTCTTTGGTACAGAGCACAAGAGAAACATTAAAGTAAAATATAACATTCGCATTCAGCCAAGAGAAGACCAAATAATAGTGGTTCACCCCTGCTGTAAAACCTGCAGCAGATAATGGCCCTGAATCTGCAGTCAGTGTCAGACCGCCTTTGAAACTGACCGCAACTTCGGGATTTGGCGCAGCGCATGCAGAAATCCCGAAGTTGCGGTCTGTCAGTGACAGCTCCGAAACTGGCTGCGCTGTGCCCCCTCCCCCCCACCCCTCACAGAGCCGGCAATCAGTGAAATCTCATAGATCATTGAAACTGACAAAAACTTCAGCCCTTGCGCAGTAAGTACGCTGTTAAATTCCCCACTAATAGTTAGACCCAAAGGGATTAGGTGTAACTGGAGTTTTAACAGCTGCTAAACAAATGTTAAGAGTCTGGAAAAAATTTAATTTGTTAAGAAACTTCTCAAAAAATGTTTTACTTTTTTTTAAACTTTGTGCATCTTTATTTTAGGTTTGCCTTGTCCCCACGTGAGAACCCTAATCTTTCTTTTGCTGTCTCAAACTATTTTGAAAAGTTAGGGGGAAAAATTCGGTATCGACCATTTTGGGAGCGGCAATCCCAGGTATCAACGCCTGCTATTTCTGTCCTTCTCAGCGCCAGGCGGTAAGTCAGGGGAAGTGACTGAATTTCGCATCCAGGGCATTGCACACGCACTGACGTCACGGTCTGAGCGGCGTTGGAGGGCCAGGCGCTAAGTGTTAGCGCCAGCACTAAATGCTGATTGAATTTCACAAGCGGTGTTGGAATTGCCGCGCCCAGGCGATAAGCCCTTAGCGCCCCGTTAGCACCCCACCTGGGCACTAACAGGAAGCGCTAAGGTACCGAATTTCTAGCCCTAAGAATTTTAGGAGCTTACCCACTTCCTTGTTTGCTGTCTGTGAGAATTCTGCCTTTTGATTGGCTGCTTAGACAGCCTGTTGACATCACAGCACAAAGGGATCCCCATTAAGTTCCGTTGAATTGAATTCAAGGCCGGAAAACCCGAAGATTGCGAGATCCCTGTGCAGAGCATACTTCGGGCCAGCAGCAAATGCCTTCACTTCACTGCTGACCTCAAATTCAGGGCCAATGTTTTGTTTTTTCTGGTACATTTGCTGTGGGATGAGAAGAAAAAGGGGTCTTTTTTTCACTCAATGCCAGATATTTAATAAACAACAGGACCGTTGAAACAAAACAAAATTATGTTAGTCATGGATTTGAGTCTCATACTCAAACTTAAAATGCAGCGCCTGTGAAATATAATTGATAAACAATTGGATTTAGTGCTGAATGCTCACTCTCCACAACTGATAGCAGAACAAACTCTATAAAATGTCCGTGAAGAATACCAGAGACTACATTTTATAATTGACCTTATCTTCCTATCTACTAGATTTTTTTGTATATTTTGAAAGCTGTCAGCTTATCCCTAATACTACTCTTTACAGACCTACTTGATCATTTTGGGCTCCATATCCTTTAATATCTTTTGAATTGCCCAGAATAAATTTTAATTGTAGTCTCACAAGTAGATCTTAAATATACTGCAGATCTGCCAACCATTATTGTGAAAGAAAGAAAAAGACTTGGATTGATATAGCGCCTTTCACGACCACCAGACGTCTCAAAGCGCTTTACAGCCAATGAAGTACTTTTGAAGTGTAGTCACTGTTGTAATGTAGGAAACGCGGCAGCCAATTTGTGCACAGCAAGCTCCCACAAACAGCAATGTGATAATGACCAGATAATCTGTTTTCTAGTGATGTTGATTGAGGGATAAATATTGGCCAGGACACCGGGGATAACTCCCCTGCTCTTCTTCGAAATAGTGCCATGGGATCTTTTACATCCACCTGAGAGAGCAGACGGGGCCTCGGTTTAACGGCTCATCCGAAAGACGGCACCTCCAACAGTGCAGCACTCCCTTAGTACTGCACTGGAGTGTCAGCCTGGATTTTTGCGCTCAATTATGATCCAAATTAATTAATTTCTCATTCTCTAAAAAGTGAATTAATTTGAAGCCCAAGCCTTGAAATTGTGATGAAAAATGGGGCAGATATCGGGTGGACTGGCAGTGGAGGAGAAATAAAATAGGATGAAATTTGTTCCTGCCTGGTTTTCACCCCTTCCTCACTGCAACAGAAACTTCTGATGTTACTTTTAGGGGTGCATCTGGTGCCCCTGAAAATCCCACTAAATACGCCACCTATGCGGTCTGCAATAAGCAGTCACATTTGCCACACGTGGGCCCTACAAAGCTATATTCAAAGAGCAATTGATCACGTATGGATCGATTGCTGTTTGAATTGGGGGGCCCACCAATGAGGGAGCTGCAGCAGTGCATCTTTTGCCCAGAAATATCTTCACTAGACCAGCCTGTGCAATCACCACTTGAGCAGCAAGTCACTACTCCAAAAATCCCGCTGTGTCTGTGGGTGGTCGTCAACCTGCCGCCCCTAATATGTAAATGATCCCATTTTAGGATTTGGGACAGATGGTCAGCGGAATTCCTGCCCTACTGCATTTTCAGTGTCACCATTGTGTCACCAGAATTTCTAGGCTCAAATACTTTTGAGTGGCTGTCCTTTTGCATGCCTTCATCAGTTCTAATTATATTTGGAATCCCTTGGTGCTAGGTGCTCCCGTACATCTATCCCATGCACTATACCGGGATCATTTCTAATGCCCTCTGACCATTTTGGATGTTCTACATTAGCTCTACAAATGAGGCTTATCCTCCATGCTATATCATCTGATGATACATCCTGCGTGCTAGGTAAAATGGTGTTCACTTTATCCTCTTCCTCATGGTTCTTCCACTTGAGCTCTGAGGTTCTATCACTCTCCTGACGTTTTCAGCCAAATTACGCTATTTCCCTGAGGGTTCCGCCGGTCTCCCCCACTGACAAATATGAGAGCCTGTCGGGTACTTTTGGCTGGTATTGACGAAGTGACTAACCCTTTAAATCCAGTCACAGTACATCGGCAATTTTTTTTTAAATAGGTTCAGTTCAGATTACATGACTGACAGTTCCTTTTTAAATTTGAGTGGTGGGATATTCAAAGTCCTTAAAGTCTCAGTAACTCTTTTCTGGAATTAAAAAAGCTGTACTCTTCAAATTAAAGATTTTGTTTGAGGAGTCAACTTGAAAATAACTAATCAGTTCAAAACTCCAGAAAGAGAGAAAAATCAGCTTGAATTTCCAAAAAAGTGTCGATTAAGTAGACTCCAATAATGGTAAGAAATTCAAAGAAAAGAAAACTTGTATAATTTAAAAGTTATTTACAAGGAGTTAGCTTAGTTCTTAGAGTGGCAGACTTCTTATTATATTGTCCCCTAGAGGGGTTTTATGGAAGGTTGTCTGCTGTAAATATATGACCGTTATTTATGCGCGTTTTTATCTTTTGTAAAATATCTTTGCTTGGTATTTTAAACTTAAAACAAGGTCTGATGCAATGCTCTACTGCTTTCAAAGGCTGGATTGAGAACTAATGGAGGCATAATATAAATCAAGTAGCTAAATGCAATTTCCAGAAAAGGTTTTCTGTTTCGTTATCCAACTATCTAGATCGCAAGGCAAGGATAGACATTCTCAAAGGTATGGGGAATTGGATCACAGCCGGGAAAGTGATTTAAGGCACAGTAGCTGAAATAATCTGGGATTGAAAAGGCTAGAAATGACCACAAACATAACGGTAGCAACACTGTCAGTAAAATACACAAACTCTGGGGACCAGACTGTTCATCAATTTCCTCTCTCCTGCACACTTTTCAGACCAGATGAGAAGTTTATTGCATACACAGATGGCAGGTCCCTTTTAGTTCCAAGTCATTAATTTCCTAGTGTGATGAGTACGAGGTACTGATGGTAAGACTGCACCTTCAAACTTATAGAATTATAACATTCTATATTACTGGCCAGTGCCAACACATAGAGGAAATAGAGCTTTGTTCAAAGACTAGTTACATGAACATTTAAAAGTAATAACCACCATATTGATCTTTAATGCAATGGCAATATATTTATTTTTACATTCTATATATGATGTGAAAGATGTGGTTTTTTGGATTGATCCCATTCAGTAGTATTTAGATGAAAAAATGAGATGGTCCAAATCAGTGACCAAACTGTCAGTTTTTCATCTCATTGATTTGGAACCATCGATCTCGTGTGGAGGCAGTGGAGACAGTTTCCACATATATGGCAGAGATGATGGAGAAGTGGGAGGAGTCCAGTACCTGCATCTGCAACACATTGCAGGAAATTTCTCACGACCTCAGAACACCTTGGAGACTGTGACAGCCCTGGAAAGTGAGACAGCATCAAGAGCTTCTAAAGACATTGGTGGCTCCTTGACGATTAGAGTCAGGGAAACCATCCCAGCCACCCACTTTTTCTATCTTTGTCAGCTTCCAGGAGAGCAGGAGCTAAAAAGCTGTACAAGAGGGGACAGAGAACCAGCGGGAGTTCGGCTCTGTGACACCCCCCAACCGCATCTGGAGAAAAATAAAAGGTGACATCACAGGGAAAAGGGTAAGTGATTGGTTGGTGAGTATTTTGCTCACTTCCCTTATCATTTAAAGCCCAGGAAATTTATTAGTAATTGTAAGGTTTCATTAGTACTAGTTTACTAACAGTAATAAATCTTATTAGGTGTAGTAGGGTTTATTAATTAATAAAAATAAATAAATTAAGACTCAATAAAGATGGCAGGGCAGGTGATGTGTTGCGACTGCAGGATGTGGGAGCTCCTGGACGCCAGTGTGATCCAGGACGAACACGTCTGCGGTAAGTGTCTGCGGCTTGAGGAGCTTCGGCTCAGAGTTGATGAGCTGGAGGCCGAGCTGCGGACTCTGCGATGTATCAGGGAGGGGGAAAGTTACCTGGACACTTTATTCCAGGAGGCAGTCACATCCCTTAGGATAGGGTCTTCTGATTTGGTCAGTGGTCAGGGACAGGAGGATGTGACTGCGAGTGAGGCAGGTATGGGGACCCAGAAGGTGGAGGAGCCTCAGCCTTTGCAATTGTCCAACAGGTTTGAGGTTCTTGCGGCCTGTATGGATGAAAGCGGTGGCTGCAGGGTGGATGAGCAAACTGACCATGGCACCGAGGTACAGGAAGCCATTCAAGCAGGGGGAGTTAATAGGAATGTAGTGGTAATTGGGGACAGCATAGTCAAGGGGATAGATACAGTTCTCTGCGGCCAAGAGCGAGAGTCCAGACGGCTGTGTTGCCTGCCTGGTGCAAGGGTTCGGGACATCTGCTCTGGGCTGGAGAGGAACTAGCAGTGGGAGGGGGAGGAGCCAGTGGGTGTGGCCCATGTAGGTACCAACGACATAGGTAGAACTAGGAAAGAGGTTCTGCTGAGAGAGTATGAGCAGCTAGGGGCTAAATTAAAAAGCAGAGCCTCAAGGGTAATAATGTCTGCATTATTACCTGAGCCACGAGCAAATTGGCATAGGGTAAATAAAATTAGAGAGATGAATGCGTGGCTCAAAGACTGGTGTGGGAGAAATGGGTTTCAATTCCTGGGACACTGGCACCAGTACTGGGGAAAGTGGGATCTGTATCGTTGGGACGGTCTTCACCTGAACCGTGCTGGGACCAGTGTTCTGGCAAGTCGTATAACTAGGGCAGTAGAGTGGGCTTTAAACTAAATATTGGGGGCATGGGATCAAATTTGGGAAGATGTGGTAATTCAAAGATTAGAGACAAGGCAATAGAGAAAGGTATTAATATGGGAAATGATAAACAGACCATGACAGGAAGGTATAGAGAGTACAATTCTAAGAGTAAATCAACAGATAAGGCTAGAGGTTACAAAAATAATGAAAGGCCAAAACTAAAGGGCTGGATTTTGTCTTGGGGTCGGGTTGGGGTTGTGTCATCCGCATTTCGTGTTCCCCCCCGACTCCAGATTAATGTGGATGAATGATGCAATTGTCACTTAATTGGGCAATTGAGTTCCAGCATGTGGGAACCCATGAACTAATTAGTGGTTTCAGTCTGAAAGTCGCCTCTGATGATGTCATCATTCCTGCTGCATTGCAGGTGAGAGACTGTCTGCCTGGTCTCAGAGACTGTCTGGCTGTTGCTGAGAGAGGACCTGCCTGGCTTTTGATGTGATTGGACCTGGATGCAAAATTGATATATATCAGAGAGAGAGAGAGAGAGAGAGAGAGAGACCCCGCAAATTTAACCCCCCACACGCCTCCAAACCCGACTCCATGGGTCATTCAAAATCCAGCCCAAAGGCTCTGCAGTTGAATGCACGTAGCATTCGAAACAAAACAGATGAACTGATAGCGCAAATACAAATAAATAAATAAGATCTGATAGCCATTACAGAAACATGGCTGCAGGATGACATAGATTGGGACCTGAATATGGAAGGGTACATGACATTTAGGAAGGACAGGAAGGTGGGAAAAGGTGGAGGGGTGGCTCTGTTAATTAATGATGGTATTAGCACAATAGAGAGGGATGACCTAAGTTCAGGAAACCAGGATGTAGAAGCGGTTTGGGTAGAGATGAGAAATAAAAAAGGCAAGAAGTCACTTGTGGGAGTGGTGTACAGGCCCCCTAACAGTAACCACATGGTAGGATGGAGTATAAAGGAAGAAATAATGGGAGCTTGTCAGAAGGGTACGGCAATAATCATGGGGGATTTTAATCTGCATATAGACTGGAAAAATCAGATGGGCAAAGGTAGCATAGATGAGGAGTTCATGGAATGTTTTCGGGATAGTTTCTTACAACAGCACGTTCTGGAGCAAACCAGAGAGCAGGCTATACTGGACCTGGTATTGTGCAACGAGATAGGATTAATTAATGACCTCATAGTGAAGGCGCCCCTAGGTAGCAGCGATCATGATATGATTGAATTTTACATTCAGTTTGAGAGAGAGAAGAGTGGGTCCAAGACGAGTATTTTAAACTTAAATAAGGGCAATTATGAGGGCATGAAAGCAGAGCTAGCTAAAGTGAACTGACAAATTAGGTTAAGGGATAGGTCAATAGAGTTGCAGTGGCAGACATTTAAGGGGATATTTCAAAATACACAGAATATATACATTCCAACAAGAAAGAAAAATTCCAAGGGGAGGACCCTCCATCCGTGGTTAACTAAAAAAGTTAAAGATAGTATTAAACTTAAAGAAAAAGCATATAATTGCGCAAAGATGGGTGGCAGGTCAGAAGATTGGACAGAATATAAAAAACAGCAAAGAATGACTAAAAGATTAATAAGGAGAGAAAAATTAGAGTACGAGAGAAAGCTAGCTAGAAATATAAAAACAGATAGTAAGAGTTTCTATAGATATTTAAAAAAGAAAAGAGTTAACAAAGTGAGCATTGGTCCTATAAAAAGTGAGTCTGGGGAATTAATAATGGAAAATAAGGAGATGGCAGTTGAACTGAACAGATATTTTGCATCGGTCTTCACTATAGAGGATACAAGTAACATCCCAGAAATAGCTGTAAATCAGGAAATGGAAGGGAGGGAGGAACTCAAGCAAATTATAATCACCAGGGAAGTGGTACTGAGCAAATTGTTGGAGCTGCGGGCTGACAAGTCCCCAGGTCCTGATGGACTTCATCCTAGGGTCTTAAAAGAAGTGGCTCGTGAGATAGTTGATGCGTTGGTTTTAATTTTCCAAAATTCCCTAGATTCAGGGAAGGTTCCTTTAAATTGGAAAATAGCGAATGTAACTCCTTTATTCAAAAAGGGAGGGAGACAGAAAGCAGGAAACTACAGGCCAGTTAGCTTAGCATCTGTCATAGGGAAGATGTTAGAAGCTATTATTAAAGATGTTATAGCAAGGCACTTAGAAAAGTTCAAAGTAATCAGGCAGAGTCAACATGGTTTTGTGCAAGGGAAATCATGTTTAACCAATTTATTGGAGTTCTTTGAGGAAGTAACATGTGCTGTGGATAAAGGGGAACCGGTGGATGTACTGTACTTAGATTTCCAGAAGGCTTTTGATAAGGTGCCACATCAAAGGTTATTGCGGAAAATAAAAGCTCATGGTGTAGGTGGTAACATATTGGCATGGATAGAAGATTGGCTAGCTAACAGGAAACAGAGAGTAGGCATAAATGGGTCATTTTCTGATTGGCAAGATGTAACGAGTGGTGTGCCACAGGGATCAGTGCTGGGGCCTCAACTTTTTACAATTTATATAAATGACTTGGATGAAGGGACCGAAGGTATGGTTGCTAAATTTGCTGATGACACAAAGATAGGTAGGAAAGTAAATTGTGAAGAGGACATAAGGAGGCTACAAAGGGATATAGATAGGTTAAGTGAGTGGGCAAAGAACTGGCAAATGGAGTATAATGTGGGAAAATGTGAAGTTGTCCATTTTGGCAGGAAGAATAAAAAAGAAGCATATTATCTAAATGGTGAGAGATTGCAGAGCTCTGAGATGCAAAGGGATCTGGGTGTGCTAATGCATGATTCGCAAAAGGTTACTATGCAGGTACAGCAAGTAATTAGGAAAGCTAATAGAATGTTATTGTTTATTGCGAGGGGAATTGAATACAAAAGTAGGGAGGTTATGCTTCAGTTATACAGGGCATTGGTGAGACCACATCTGGAGTACTGTGTACAGTATTGGTCTCCTTATTTAAGGAAGGATGTAAATGCGTTGGAAGCAGTTCAGAGAAGGTTTACTAGACTAATACCTGGAATGGGCAGGTTGTCTTATGAGGAAAGGCTGGACAGGCTAGGCTTGTATCCGCTGGAGTTTAGAAGAGTAAGAGGTGGCTTGATTGAAACATATAAGATCCTGAGGGGTCTGGACAGGGTGGATGTGGAGAGGATGTTTCCTCTTGTGTGAGAATCTAGAACTAGGGGTCACTGTTTAAAAATAAGGGGTCGCCCATTTAAGACAGAGATGAGGAGAAATTTTTTCTCACAGAGGGTCGTGAGTCTTTGGAACTCTATTCCTCAGAAGGCAGTGGAAGCAGAGTCTTTGAATATTTTTAAGGCAGAGGTAGATAGATTCTTGATAAGTAAGGGGGTGAAAAGTTATTGGGGGTAGGCGGCAATGTGGAGTAATCAGATCAGCCATGATCTTATTGAATAGCGGAGCAGGCTCGAAGGGCCGAGTGGCCTACTCCTGCTCCTAATTTGTATGTTCGTATGTTCCCAACCTCCTGTCACTTAGCCAGCACTCTGTAGGACTAGTAGATTAGGAACTACAGTAAGTAAGTTAGTTGGGACAAAGGGTAGTTACAGTTAATAAGTCGTTTCAGAAAGGGAGAATGGGGCGCAAAATTGGTTAGTGCCCGACTACAGGCACAAAATGGGAAGTGGACTGCCATGGGCAGCGGAGAGGTGGGCCCGAGTATTACCATGAAACCAGTGAGCTGTGGATGCCAATTGGGCATCGGGGGGCAGCTCCTTGGTTGGGCACAGAGCAAGATCGGCCAGCACAAACACCAGCACTGCCCCTCAGGTAGGTCCTGGATCATATCGAGCTGCTTGAGTGTTTTTTCATCCAAGCAAGTGGCGAGTATTCCATCAAATTCCTGACTTAAGCCTTGTAGATGGTGGAGAGGCTTTCAGGGGTGAAAAGATGTGGGTCATCACAGAGTACTCAGTCTCTGCTCTATTCTTCTATCAATGGTGCTGATAGGGCCTATCCAATTAAACCTCTGGTCAAAAAATATCCCCAGGATGTTGATGGTAGGGGACTCAGTGATGGTTGTGCCATTGAGGGTCGAGGGCAGGCGGACCTTCCTTATTAGAGATGGTCATTGCCTGACACTTATGTGGCATGAATGTTACATGCCACTTGTCAGTCCAACACTAGGGGTGAGAAATTGGGCTCAGTAGCGCCCGTTTTTAGGGCGCTGTGAATGCCCTTAGGGTTCCAAAATGGCATCCATGGCGCACGCACACTTCTGACGTGAAGCTCACCGGACGGCATCTTGGTAAAGGCGTTAGTGCACACACAGTAAACGTCTGCCGGCAGCATGCGGAGTAGGCAGATCATGATGTCAATCAGCATGCTACACTGATTTGACGCCAGCACTGCCATTTTGCAGCTCAACGCACCAGCTAATGCCCTACCTTAAACTCACACAGCTGAACGCGCATTAAGCAGCAGGAAGGACCCCAGTCAGCACTATTTAAAGGGATCATCAACTGCTTACCGGTTAGTTGCTGGTTGATTTCTTCTGGCTGTTGCTACAATTCTGCACATTTTTGGTGCTTTCCACAGTCGTTTCAAGTTCCAAAAGTGTGAGACGTCTGCACATCACTAAGGAGGTCCTGACTGAAATCTGCCAACAGCTGCAGCCACAACGTCAACCTCAGAACAGGGCAAGGACCGCAGTGCCAGTGGCTGTGAAGGTGACCGTGGTTATGAACTTTTATGCGTCTGGCTCCTTCCAAGCTAGTGCTGGGGATATCATCAACATCTCACAGTTTGCAGTCCACTGTTGCGTACGGGAGGTCACTGAGGCTCTCTATTCAAAGAGAGCTAACTTCATTTCATTCCCTCTTGCCAGAGGCAAACAGGCGGAACAAGCACAGGGGTTTGCAAAATTTGCAGGTTTCCCGATGGTGTGGTCCCATTGACTACACGCACATTGCTTTGTGGGTGCAGCATGTCAACTCTGCCATGTACTGGAACCAAAAGGG
Source organism: Squalus acanthias (assembly GCA_030390025.1). Lineage (NCBI taxonomy): Eukaryota > Metazoa > Chordata > Chondrichthyes > Squaliformes > Squalidae > Squalus > Squalus acanthias. Next base: position 105,702,643 of record CM059428.1, read on the forward strand.
ACTCCACTCCCTCAACGCCCAGCTGTTGTGCGACCAAAGGCAGCGCATCATGCAGGTCAATGTCTGGTATCCTGGCAGCAGCCATGATGCCTTCATTCTGCGACAGTCTGCTATGCCAGCCGTATTTCATCCACACGGCAAACCAAAGGGTGGCTACTGAGCGACAAGGGCTATCTGCAGTTCGCAACCCATGCACAGCATGCATACAATGAGAGCCACGCTGCCACAAGAATTGTGATCGAGCAGACCATTGGCGTGCTGAAGCAATGATTCCACTGCCTGGACCGCTCTGGAGGAGCCCTGCTGAGCGCGTCTCAAGATTCATGGTGGTCTGCTGCATGCTGCACAACCTCGCCATCATGAGGGGACAGCCCTTGCCACCAGCTATCAGGCGAGAAGCTGAGGGGCAGGAGCATGAGGAGGAGGAGGAGGAAGAGGAGGATGTGGAGAGGTTGAGGTGGAAGAGGAGGAAGAGGAAGGGTGTTGGCAACTTAGACAGCCCCTTTCTGCCTGGGCTGTACGTGAAGAACTAATTCGAGTGCGATACCAGCAACCGCAACCCCAATTCTCCATTCACCAACAGTCCTTATGTTCCCTCTGTCACTGATCATCAGATCGTCCTCTTGGCCACAATGCAAAAATAAAAGCCAAAACAAAATAAACAATGATCTGCACTGAAATCGGTTTTGCTAGAGCTCTTTGGCAGCATATTTGCTCAAATGCTACCTTGGCATTCAGCTCTTATGTCCATGTGTTGAGGCTGCCGCGAAACACGAATTAAGGCTGAATCCATGTGTGTAAAACAAGAGACTTCTTTAATGCAACTGCATGGCACAAAAAAGGCTGAAAAGACTGCTCCCAGAATTCTCTGGAAAAATCCTGAGGCCCCGCCCACTCCTGCCTTAAAGGTAAGGTGCCTTAAAGGGAAGGTGCATCGATATTTGTCCACGGACGGAAAAGTGGGTAATGCCCGTTTAGGTGGCGATCTGCCACACAGCTCCCCCCAGAATCCGCTTAGGAGGTGTGGACGAGACCGTGCGGCAGTCTGATGGGCCGGCCAGAGCGGCTCTTGTAGGACGCCGGTGGACATGGAACGGCCGGGCGTGGAGCAGCCGGGTGAACCGGCTTGAGGGCAGGTCGGCCGCGTGGAGGTGGACGAGCTACAGGGACCTGCTCACCGGGCTCCGAGTGTGCTGGCTTGAGTCGGTCAACCGACACTTTTTCGGTCCTGTCGCCCACCTGCAGGGTGAAAAATTTGTCCCCAGCCCGTAGCACCTTGTAGGGCCCGTCGTACGGGGGTTGAAGGGGTCCGCGGTGGGCGTCGTGCCGGACGAAAACAAACCGTGCCTGGTGCAGGCTTAGTGGGACGTGTGAGGTGGATTCGCCGTGTCGGGCAATGGGCACCGGGGCGAACTGCAGCGCCGGTGAGGCGAAGTCATGGCGTTGCTGGTCGGCTGACCAGGGTGTCGTGGCGGTGGGCAGGAACTCGCCGGGTACGCGCAGCGGCTGACCGTACACGAGCTCTGCTGCCGATGCGTGGAGGTCTTCTTTAACCGCGGTGCGCAGGCCGAGGAGGACCCACGGAAGTCGGTCGGTCCAGGCGCCGTCCTGGAGGCTGGCTCGAAGAGATGCCTTCAAGGATCTGTGGAACCGCTCACACAGTCCGTTGGCTTGGGGGTGGTACGCTGTGGTGCGGTGAATGGTCACCCCGAGATTGCGTGCGACGGCGGTCCAGAGTTCAGAGGTAAATTGCGGACCTCTGTCCGACGTCATGTCGGAGGGGACGCCGAACCGTGCGACCCAGGTGCTGATGAAGGCTCTGGCGATGTCGGCGGTGGTGGTAGAGGTCAGTGGAATTGCCTCGGGCCAGCGTGTGGTGCGGTCAACGATGGTCAGCAAGTGCGTGTGGCCTTGCGACGGCGGCAGGGGCCCGACGATGTCCACGTGGATGTGGTCGAATCTCCGCGAGGGGACGGTAAACTCCTCGAGGGATGCTTTCATGTGTTGCTGTACCTTGGCCCGTTGGCAGGCTAGGCAGGAGTTGGCCCAAGTACGCACATCCTTGTGAAGGCCGCGCCAGACGAAGCGGTTGGCTACCAATTTGATGGATGCGCGGGCGCCGGGGTGGCAGAGGTTGTGGAGAATGTCGAATACCCGGCGGCGCCAGGACACTGGGACGACGGGCCGAGGTTGACATAGCGATATGTCGCACTTGACCGTGACTGCGGTCGGGCCACAGGCGACGTCGGCCAGGCGTAGCCCTGGTAGGTTGGTGGGTGCGGAGAGCAGATCAGGGTCGGTGATCTGGTCTGCTGCGAGTTGAGCGTAGTCGACTGCCAGGTGTGCGGCGTGGATGGCGGGGCGGGAGAGGTAGTCGGCTACCACATTGTCTCGGCCGGAGACGTGTTGGATGTCCGTGGTGAACTCGGACACTGCCGCGAGCTGGCGCTGCTGCCTGGCGGACCAGGGGTCGGTTGTCTTTGCCATTGCGAATGTCAGGGGCTTGTGGTCGACAAACGCAGTGAAGGGGTGGCCCTCAAGCAAAAACCGGAAATGGCGGACCGCCAGGAACAGCGCGAGGAGCTCGCGGTCGAAGGTGCTGTACTTGACCTCCGGGGGGCGTAGTTGGCGGCTGAAGAAGGCAAGTGGTTGCCAGGCGCCGTCGACCCACTGCTCATACACGGCGCCGACCGCGTGGTCGGAGGCGTCCGTGGTGAGCGCTACCCTGGCATTGGGCCGTGGGTGCGCGAGCAGGGTGGCGTTGGCGAGCGCGGTCTTGGTGGAGTCGAAGGCGGCGGACGCGTCTGCCGTCCATTCGACCACCATCTTGCTGCTCCTGCCCCGGAGGGATTTATACAGGGGCCTCATGAGGGACGCCGCTTTGGGGATGAAGCGGTTATAGAAATTCACCATCCCGAGGAACTCCTGGAGGCCTTTGATGGTGGTGGGGCGGGGAAATTGTTGGACGGCCTGCACCTTGGTGGGCAGGGGAATGGCCCCAGCATGGGTGATGTGGTGGCCGAGGAAGTCGATCTTGTCCAGGCCGAACTGGCATTTGGCTGGGCTGAGGATGAGCCCGTGGTCGCTGAGGCGCCCAAACAGGATGCGAAGGTGTTCGAGGTGTTCCTGCTTGGAGGAACTGGCTACCAGGATGTCATCCAGGTAGACGAACAGGAACTTCAGGTCCCGAAGGACTGAGTCCATGAGCCGTTGGAATGCCTGGGCCGCGTTTTTGAGGCCGAAGGGCATCCGCAGGAACTCGAACAGGCCAAAGCGGGTGATTACGGCTGTCTTGGGGACGTCCGCGGGGTGGACGGGGACTTGGTGGTAGCCGCGCACCAGGTCGACCTTGGAAAAGACTGAGCGGCCGGCCAGTCTAGCCGAGAAGTCCTGAATGTGCGGCACGGGGTACCGATCAGGGGTGGTGGCGTCGTTGAGGCGGCGGTAATCCCCGCAGGGGCGCCAACCTCCGCCTGGTTTGGGGGCGATGTGGAGTGGGGAGGCCCAGGGACTGTTGGAGCGGCGGATGATGCCGAGCTGTTCCATGGTGGCAAACTCGGTCCGCGCGATCTCCAGTTTGGTCAGGTCCAGCCTGCGGGCGTGGGCGTACACTGGGGGGCCTGTGGTGGGGATGAAGTGTTCCACCCCGTGTTTGGCGGCCTCCGCGGAGAAGGTCGGATTGGTAAGGGCCGGGAATTCAGCCAGGAGTGCCGAGTAGTCATCCGTGGCCCGGGCGTGGCACTGTGACGCCATGTCGGCGGCTTGACGGGGCGCCATGGTGCCCAGGATGGGGGACATGGTGTTCATGTCCACGAGGCGGTGATGAGGGATGTCTACCAGTAGGCCGTGGGCGCACAGGAAATCTGCGCCGATGAGAGGGGAGAGCACCTTGGCAGTGATGAACTCCCATCGGTAGCGGTGACCAGCGAGGTCGAGGGTGACTGTCCGGGTGCCATACGTCCGGATTTCCGAGCCGTTAGCAGCAGCCAGCGCCGGTCCTCGGTCGCCCTTTTGGATGTCGAGGGAGGAGGCCGGGATGATGCTGTGCTGAGCCCCAGTGTCGCACAGGAACCAGCGGCCGGTTTTGTCATCCGTGACGAACAGCAGGGAGCCCGCGTGGCCCACGGCCATCGCGGGGGCTGGTACGGGGGCGGACTTGAAAGAGCAGGGAGGTGTGCACCGTTGTGCCCTGGCGCCGAACCGTGCGTGGTAGTAACAGTGGCCCGGGTTAGTGGGGCGTGAAGGCCCCGTGGGCCTGGTGGCTGGCCCTTGTGGCCGCGTGCTGGCCGGTGAGGGGCGCGCCCAGGCATTGGCTGCCAGGTCCGGAGTGACGTCGCGGCTGGTGTGAGCGGACAGCAGCTTGTCGGCCTCATCGGCCAGGGCTTCCAGGTTCGTGAGGCCGGACGCCACGATCGCTGGGCGGATGCTGAGAGGGAGCTGGCGGCTGAACAGCGTGCGGAAGAGGGATCCGGGTGGGCTCTCGTCGGTGAGGGACAGCATGTGGGAGAGGAGGTCTGACGGTGAGGCATCACCGAGGCCTGGAAGGTCGAGGGGGTGGCAGTTTCGCTGATATGCCGAGGCCGTAAATTTTTTAAGGAGCGCTGTCTTGAGATGTGCGTACCTGCCTTCCTCTGGTGGGTTCTGCAGCGTTGTCCAAACCTTCGAAACTGTGGCGCTACCGAGTGATGTGACGAGATAGTCGTACTTCACCCCATCTGTGGTGATGCGTTGCAGCCGGAAGCGAGATTCGGCTTGGAGAAACCAGGCTTCGGGCTGGTTTTCACAAAACTCCGGCAGTTTCACGGAAACTGCGTTCGTGTCCGCCATTGCAGTGCTCGGAATACGTTCTGAGCGTTGGGTTCATCAATGTTGAGGCTGCCGCGAAACACAAATTAAGGCTGAATCCATGTGTGTAAAACAAGAGACTTCTTTAATGCAACTGCATGGCACAAAAATGGCTGAAAAGACTGCTCCCAGAATTCTCTGGAAAAATCCTGAGGCCCCGCCCACTCCTGCCTTAAAGGTAAGGTGCCTTAAAGGGAAGGTACATCGATATTTTCCATGGACGGAAAAGTGGGTAATGCCCGTTTAGGTGGCGATCCGCCACATATGCTTGGATCAAGGCAGTGACAGGGTCTGGAGCCAAGTGGTTCTGGCAAAACCTGAACTGAGCATCAGTGAGCAGGTTATAGATCTCTCTGTTGATTAGAGTCTCTAGCTATGGAGTCAACTTCCATATGTACAATGATGACACCAGCGCTGCCTCTCCACCACATCTCTCAAACACTCCACTGCCTGTGTGCTGTGAGACTGTTTAACTGAAAGTCAGTCTCAGATGAGCCATAACTTCCTCCATCTAAGCATTGGGAAGATCAAAGTCATCACTTTTGGCCCCCATTACAAGCTCCATCCCCTCCCCAGTCACTATCTCAGGCTGAACTATACTGTTTGCCAACTCAGCATCCTGTTTGGCCCTGAGCTGAGCCTCCAACCCCATATCCTCCCCATTACAAAGACTACCTACTTCCACCTCTGTAACATTGCCCGCTTCCATCTCACCTCAATGCACCTGCCACTGAAACCCTTATTAATACCTTCATCACCTCCAGATTCAATTTTTCTAATGTTCTCCTTGCCGGCCTCCCATCTTCTATTCTCAAAAATGTCAACTCATCTACAACTCCACTGCCAATATCCAATCCCACACCAAATCCAGCTTGCCCGTCACATCTGCCCTTGCTGTCCTACATTGGGTTCCAGTCCCCAATACCTCAAATATAAAATTCTCATCCTTGTGTTTAAATCCCTCTGTGGCCTTGCCCCTCTCTAACTCTGTGACAATCTGCAACCCTATACCTCCTCCTCCCTAAACTCCGACCTCTTGTGCACCCTCCTTCCTTTTGCCCCACCATTTTCAGCTGTGCCTACAGACACCTAGGTCCCACTATCTGGAATTCCCTCTTTAAATCCCTCCACCTCTTTACCTCATTCTCCACCTTTACGAGCCTCCTTAAAACCCACCCTTTCACCAAGCTTTTGGTCAGCCCTTCAAATCTCTACTTCTTTGTAGGTGTTTGTTTACCTCACAATTCTGTGAAGGAGCTTAGGACAATTTTCTACATTAAAGGCACTATATAAATGGAAGTTGTTCTTATTGGTGTTGATTATTTTTCATGATTTTAGCCCATAAAGACATTTGATTAAGAAAAAGCCATGGTGGCTCTGTTCAGTGTATCCCCACAATGATGCAAGTAAGATTAGGAACTTTGGAACAAGTCTAAATCTATTTCTCACTACTATCGTGCTACCACTGCTCCAGCACTCCACACTGTCCTTTTGCCAATTAAATAATTTAAACTGTAACTTTTGAAGAAACCAGTGTAAATTAAATGTAGAAATAATCTGTTCCATCAAATAACATCTCAAGAAAATCCTGAACTGAATTTCTGTTTTAATTGCATTTTGCTCTGGTGCCCCAATGACCCCTGGACTAATTAGTTGCACAGAACTGCATCTATTTAATTTAAATACAATATTGTGTTACATAATAAGAGACCTATCTGCTCCAATCAAATCCTAGTGTTCAACTGCACATTTAGTTAACCTTCAGTCTTAATTCTTCAATTAATTTTCTTTCATTGTTGCCTCCATAATTCAATCAGTATTTTGTGTTATGTTCAGATATTAATTCTTCTTTTTCCTTGTAAATTAAGTGAAAAGTCTTAATCAGCACAGCCAATGATCACTGAAAATGAACAATCATTCTCCCTGTAACTGGTGTTAATTAATCTTCACTTTGTTTCATTTGTTTCTTTAAGCACTGACTAAGAACAACAGAGCTGTTGCTTCTAATCCCTAATGGTTTCTTATCAAACCTGAGTAACTGCCAGATCTGGCGCACACGCTCATAATCATAAGTTGTCGGTTGAAAAGCAGGAGGAATCTTCTTAAACATTTACACCTGGAATTTCCATGGGGGTTCTCCTGGTTGCTAACCATAACTTGAGTAGAAGATCGGTGGAAATCCCGGAGAAACGGCACAAACGGCTGTTCATGCCATCTCTTCGGGGTTTCCTCCGATGTTACAAAAGGAGATCAAGAGAACTCCGCAGGAAATCTACCCTTTTGATTGTAAGTCCCATTTTGTGCAAAACTAGTCACAATCCTACTTAAGGGGGAGGCAAGTGGAGTCTTTTTGGAGTTGAATTGGTTCCAAGAAGGCGTACTAACAATAGGGGACTGAAATTCAGTGGGGTAGATTTTCAACTTGCCGTCCGGGAATGAAACCAGGAATAAAACTGGCATTGCAGATCGTACCCACCCCGCCAATATAGATCCTTCTTGGGAACACTATTGGATATATCCTGAGCCTGTAATGTCCCATTAGAACTAGGTCCTAAGGTTTGTAAACTAGAGATTGTTGCCTCATATTACAGAATCTCAGTATACGTATAAAATGGTACCAGCCTTGTTGAGAACCAAGTGACTTGATTGTGTTGCTCCAGGAGAAACATCTACTGGACAATATCAATTTGTAACCATTGGATTCAAATGAGAAGGGAGGGAACTGAACTCTTACACGTAACGAAGGAAAGAGTAGGGCCTGTTAAAGAATAAAAAGGTAACCTGTGTGTGGAGGCAGAAGACGTGGGTATGGTTCTTAATGAATATGTTGCATCTGTCTTCACAAAAGAGAGGGAAGATGCAGACATTGTAGTTGAGGAGGAGTGTGAAATATTAGATGAGATAAACATAACGAGAGAGGAAATATTAAGGGGTTTAGCATCTTTGATAAATCCCCCGGCCCGGATGAAAGGTATCCCAGGCTGTTACGAGAAGCAAGAGAGGAAATAGCAGAGGCTCTGACCATAATTTTCCAATCCTCTCTGGCTACAGGTGTGGTGCCGGAGGACTGCTAACGTTGTACCGTTGTTTAATTAGGGAGATAGGGATAGACCGAGTAATTACAGGCCAGTCAGCCTAACCTTGGTGGTAGGCAAATTATTGGAAAAAATTCTGAGGGACAGTATTAATCGTCATTTAGAAAGACATGGATTAATGAAGGAAAGTCAGCATGGATTTATTAAGGGAAAGTCGTGTCTGACTAACTTGATTGAATTTTTTGAGGAGGTAACAAGGAGGGTCAATGAGGGTAGCGCATTTGATGTAGTCTACATGGATTTTAGCAAGGCTTTTGACAAGAAAGAAAGAAGAAAGAAAGACTTGCATTTATATAGCGCCTTTCACGACCACTGGACGTCTCAAAGCGCTTTACAGCCAATGAAGTACTTTTGAAGTGGAGTCACTGTTGTAATGTGGGAAATGGCAGACTGGTCAGAAAAGTAAAAGCCCATGGGATCCAAGGGAAAGTGGCAAGCTGGATCCAAAATTGACTCAGTGGCAGGAAGCAAAGGGTAATGGTTGACAGTTGTTTTTGTGACTGGAAGGCTGTTTCCAGTGGGGTTCTGCAGGGCTCAGTACTAGGTCCCTTGCTTTTTGTGGTATACATCAATGATTTAGACTTCAATGTATGGGCATGATTAAGAAGTTTGCAGGTGATACTAAAATTGGCCGTGTGGTTGATAATGAGGAAGAAAGTTCTAGACTGCAGGAAGATAGCAATGGACTGGGCAGGTGGGCAGAAAAGTGGCAAATGGAATTCAATCCGGAGAAGTGTAAGGTAATGCATTTGGGGAGGGCCAACAAGGCAAGGGAATACAAAATAAATGGTAGAATACTGAGAAGTGTAGGGGAACAGAGGGGCCTTGGAGTGCATGTCCACAGATCCCTGAAAGTAGCAGGACAGGTAGATAAGGTGGTTAAGAAGGCATACCAAATGCTTTCCTTTAGTAGCCGAGGCAGAGAATATAAGAGCAGGGAGGTTATGCTTGAACTGTATAAAACATTAGTTAGGCCACAGCTAGAGTACTGCGTACAGTTCTGGTCAGCACATTATAGGAAAGATGTAATTGCACTAGAGAGGGTACAGAGGAAATTTACGAGGATGTTGCCAGAACTGGAGAATTTTAGCTATGAGGAAAGATTACATAAGCTGGGTTGCTTTCTTTGGAACAGAGGAGGTTGAGAGGAGATTTAATTGAGGTGTATAAAAGAGTGGATAGGAAGGACCTATTTCCCTTAGCAGAGAGGTCAATAACCAGGGGGCATAGATTTAAAGTAATTGGTAGAAGGAGTAGAGGGGAGTTGAGGATAAATCTTTTAACCCAGAGGGTGGTGGGGGTCTGGAACTCACTACTTGAAAGGGTGGTAGAGGCAGAAACTTTCATCGCATTTAAAAAGTACTTGGGTAACCTACAAGGCTACAGACCAAGAGCTGGACAGTGGGATTAGGCTGGATAGCTCTTTTTTAACTGGCACAGACAGGATGGGCCGAATGGCCTCCTTCTGTGCCGTAAACTTCTATGACTCTATGATTAGGAAGAAATGAAGAAAAGCTGAGGCTGTTTGAATGAGTGCTCTTTATTTGCACACGGGGAGAAGAAGATTTGCTCAGACCCCATGGTGCCAGGCTTTCTGAGATAAAATAGCAGTGACAATAATGTAGTAGATGTCTTTCTTTTTGGAGCAGGAAAGAATCTGTTGTAAAATTTAATGATTATCTTTATTATGATATAATGAAGATAAATGAGTTGCAGCATCTGCATCCTCACAATTCCATTGCTGCATGACAGCGATTATCATATGAAACTAATAATACAAAATTCCAAAAGTAGATCAACAGGAAACAGACACAATTCATATCTCATATTTCTCATGCTCTCCCAAGTGACCTGTTTCAAATGTGAAAAACTGAGTCGCAGAGCAATGCTTTTAACATCAATATAACAATAACACGCAATGGAATTAAAGGGTATATTTTCCATCTCAATGAAAAAGTAGTGCAGATGTGCACTGGGTGCTGGAGAGTGGGCAGAAAATGGGGGGGAAGAAGCCAAGACACGAAATACACCTGTGGCGTTGACCGGATGACATTAGGAAAGCAGAAGTCCCTTAATATTCCTATGCACAAGCCTCATTACAGTTTAAAAATCCAAGTAGGGAGGATAATTATTCGAATGACCTGAGCAGAGAACTGAGGGCAGTCAGTTCACGGCACTGCTGGTCAGCTTTGCTCCAGCTACAAGGCAAAAAAGCCTTAATTGCTCTGCAGTGGAGAATTGGCCCTTAAGTCTGACACATTTTATTGAATACTTGTCGAGACTATTTTCTCAGCACTCCCTCAATACTGCACTGAAATGTAAGCATCTAGGCTGACGTTAGTGCAGTACTGAGGGACTGCTGCATTGTCAGAGGCGCCGTCTCTCGGATGAGACATTCAATAGACCCCATCTGTCTGTTCAGGTGGACAAAAAAGATCCCATGGCACTATTGAAAGCCAAGTAATTTGTCCTGGACAACATTCCTCTCTCAAGCAACAACACCAAAAACAGATTATTCATTCATTTGCTGCTTGTGCGACATTTTGGGACATCCTAAGGATGTGAAAGGAGCTATATAAATGCAATTTGTTCCTTTTGTTTTCTTTGTGTCTAATACTTACACATCAAAGGAATTTTTTGTCTCCATTATGCCCCATCAATTGGCACACACGGGGCATAACAGATGAGAAAATTTAGTGAGATCTTTATTATAATATGAAAATTAGAGAGAATTATATCATTTGGTTCTGCATGCTATTTCCTGACATTCGTGAATGCAGGCTACTGAGTGCAATTCAGGCCCACAAAAAATCGGTACCCAGGGTAGTTATATACATAGGTTCATTTAAAAGGTCCAATGAGAAATCTTAGTGCCATTTTTGCATCAATTTCTCTTTTTTTCCTGTTGTTTTTTTCTGGCTGCCACTTTGGCTTTCATGACCTTTTGTAGCAATTGCTCTGCTACTTCTTTTCGCCTGCAGCTCCTTTTAGCCACCAATGGGTTTCTCTATGGAAATACTTACATATGTCAGAATTTTGGAGGAAGAAGAGGAGGGCCAACGGAGGGCTGTCAGGCAGGTCAGGCTGAACCAGAGGTGCCCACAAGCTGGTCCCCTCGCACCAGAAGTGTACATACCTCAATTTGGCAAATGATTAGTGCATGTGGAAGCTCCAATCCTCAAGGGAGGCTGTGATAACACGAATGGCATGAATACAATATATGGCGGCCTGATTAACTGTAATACTGGATGGTTCTTCGGAAGCACCCAGTCACAGTATGTCATGCTTTACGTAGCACTGCATCAGAGAAGACACGCGGATTGATCGACAGCCAGCACAGCCTGAATGACCGCATTTGACAAAATGCAGCCAACAATATCCCCAAGCAACATCACAACTTCCAGCAATGACGACAACAAACTGGCTTAACAGGCTTCAGTTCAGCCCCGAGTCAGATGCAGAGCTGTACCATATAGTGCAAAGATACTTGCAGTTAACATGTAGACTGTACCTGGCACAGCCAGTGATAGCAACAGTCAACCGCAGCTTCAAGCCTGTCTCCACCTCATTCCAGGCAATGCTGTAATCCTGATGTACAGGGACGGTGTCCTGCAGTGGCAAGCAGGGCCACCCTCCTTCCAACCACCTCATGCAGCCCTATCCCCGCTGGGACAGCCATCAAACAAGGGGTCGAGTGCTGGGCTGCTCCATCACTTGCCCACAGACACACATCTCCATGCTGTGGCCTCGAATCTCCTCTGCATTTTCACCCATTTTGGGTTGGATTTGGAGCAATAAACAGAAAGAAGATGCATCTTAAAGGCTACTGTCTCAAATCTGACACAAATCTCTCAAAGAAAACCCAGTTCCCATTAAGACCGGCCACAAAACCACTCCACCAGACATAAATGGGGTCAAGGGAGGTGTGGCTGGCCCATCCCCACCATTTCTGCCACAAACCTGCCCCAAATAATGACTGTCTCTATATCAGTGGTGGTAAGAGTTGCTGTAAGGTTTACCTGAGGTGGATATCAAATAAAGGAGGCCATTTTTTTGTCTGCTGCTACTGAAGGTTGGTCTTTATTTGTCTGCACAGCAATCTTTTTAATACTTTGGAGGATAAGTTAGGATATTTGCTGTTACTTTTACTCAGGTCTGCTGAGAGTACTGCTTTACACTCTAAACGTGGATTTCTCAGTGGAAATACCTTAATTTTGATGTTATGAAGAGGAAGTGAATGAACACTTGGAAAGGGATAGGTTGGAGGCTTTTAGAGGTAAGCATCATTGAAGGTATCACTTTCCTATGAGTAGACTGGCTTTCACCAGGGTCTACTGACCAAGAAGATCTTACTTTGGCATCCCCACATCATGAGGAGGGTCCACTAGAATCAGAGGAAGTGGAACATGAGAACCAGCAACCAGCTGTCAGAATGAGAGCACAAATGAGAGCCTAGAACCTTCAATAAATAAAGGTTGACTCAACAAATAGCTCAGTGGGTAGCACTCTCACCTCTGAGTCAGAAGGTTGTGAGTTCAAGTCCTATTCCAGACATTTGAGCACAAAGATCTAGGCTGACACTCCAGTGCAGTGCTGAGGGAGTGCTATCTTTTGGATGAGACGTTAAACCGAGGCCCCGTTTGCTCTCTCAAGCGGACATAAAAGATCCATGGCACTATTTCAAAGATGAGCAGGGGAGTTATCCCCTGGCCAATAATTATCCCTCAATCAGCATCACTAAAACAGATTATCTGATCATTATTACATTGCTGCATGTGGGAGCTTGATGTGCGTAAGTTGGCTGCCGCATTTCCTACATTACAACAGTGACTACACTTCAAAAAGTACTTCATTGGCTGTAAAATGCTTTGGGACGTCTGGTGCTCGTGAAAGGCGCTATATAAATGCAAGTCTTTCTTTCAAATAAAGTCACTTCTCACCTGCCTGTTCTCCCCCCACACAGCCTCACAAAGTCCCTCACTTTCCAAAACTTCTGCTAAGGTTTGTTATAAGACAGAAGTATACATTTCTGTCGCTATCATACAACTCCCAAAAGTTGAAAGTAGACAAAGAAATTAACTCACAACTCTATGTCATGATGGTATCTTTATTTGAAACAACAACATTCAGTAAGACGTGCCAACAAAATATATTCTCCCTTTCAATAACAACTTCTTAATACCATGACTACTCTTTGTGCCAGCTAATCTATTTACTCTAGTTCCCAATCTACTCTTCCTACAGAGTGCTCCCTGAGTGCTATGAGGTTGAGCGGTGTGTTGTTGGGATGGCTCCCCATTGATCATGGGAGACAAGCCCAGCCTACTCAGGAGCACCCTCCAAGGAGCAACCAGCAGTGGCTCCATCCCTGGAGCCAGTTGCCATGAAACGATGGCCACCTCAGTCTCAAGAGCCTCATGTACAGCTTGAGGAGCAAACCATCGCCTGAGATCCAGGCCTCAGGTGGCACTTAGAAGGAGCACTAGAATAGTAGATAAAAAGGCATGTCTTGGCACCCAGGAGAAGCACAATATTAGATGTTTGCTTGTACTTGCCCATTATGGTATTAAAGTAAAATGTGCACTTATTTTGTGCTTTGTTATTCATAGAAATTACAGTTGTACAGGAAAGGGAGAACTCATTTGGTTCGGACTTATACACTCAGGTAATGATTATTGGCAAAGTCATGTCAGGACAAAGAGGGATAATGTGTTGTCACGTGGTGGGGTGGGTACTGGTTTAAGGGAATTTCTCCTGATATGCAAGTGGGGGAGAAGGAGATCATACTGTGGTGTCCGGGTATAGTAAGTCACAAAGAGGAGACCTCTGAGAACATCGGGCCTCTCAAGTCCTTTGCAGCTGTCAGCAAGGACTCCTCGGAGTGGATGTCATCCTGATGTTCTGTCTCTGAAGTTCAGGATCCCCTGGAGCCAGCACCTCCTTTTGAGCCTGTCAAACTGCAGCCCTTCCTGAATGGCAAAGTCATGAAGGGTTAAAAAGCTTGAGGAAACTCGGTGGAACCGTTTCAACTGCGCACAAGCGATGCAAGTCACTTACACCCAATTCCACGCAAAAATAAAATCCTACAGCGATCCAGCGCGCTAATGGATTTCTACATCAGATTTGACCGGATGTGAAAGCGTGTTTCTACTGCATGTGTGCTGCCAATACTTTCCATGGACAAATTCCTAAAATGCTTCCATTTCCGGCCTCAAAAAGTTTTTTAACTCACTTGGATTTGTGCCTGTTTCGACCAGCCGTAAAATTTTCAGACGTAATTGTTGGGCAGTTGGCCCAACTCTGCGCCAGCAATTAGGTTTTCAATGTCAGTGCAGGTGTCAGTGCGGATGATCTGTCAAGTCGGAACTTGACAGATCGCAAGTTTGGGATATAGTGCATGCGCTTGGAAATCCCGAACTTGCTGTCCATTTCAAAGGTGGTATGACGGCGTACTCTCAAAGTAAGCCGTCATACCCACCACAAATTCTGGCCCATTGTTCTGAACTGGATTTGTATAATCGCTCACTTGTTAAATTTAAGTATTATTCCAGTGATTTATTTCATGGCTATCCTGCTGCTAAATCAGAATGAATGTCCAGCGATTGCTCTGGTGTTTCATTTTAAATTGAATATTATGCTGAAATTAATAAATAGATCACTGGACAAGGATTAATGCATGATCATCCTACACTGAATGTGAATTATGGTATGCGCCGGGGTTTAAGGAGACCAAAGGCACAGTTCTACCACCGTCCTCTCACCACCCCCATTCTATCACTGGCATTTCAAATATTGTCACGAATGACTTTCTGCTTTGTATAATACTGCCAGTTACTGACTTACTTAACATTCAACCCTCTCGCTGCACAAACCTGTATATAGGTTTCAATGGACAGCACGTCACATGGCATTAACCCATAGTTCTATTTGCATTGTTGTCTCAATTTTTCCATAAGTGGTCACTGTTTATAACTGCATGACATTTTGTGAACAAATTGGATGAAATCCATTAAGAATTTTAGCAATATTAAAGCAGCAATTATCAGATGTTAAGAGACAAAAGAAGCATTCAGAGAATCTTTCTGTATTGCACAATCCAAGTACTAGAGCAGAAACTGAGGTATTTTTAGTTGCTACAGCAAAAATTGCTAAAATGTTTTGCAATTTGTGCCCCTCTCTGCTTGAGGAGGAGGAGAAAGTGGATGAAAGAAGGATGCCAGAGAGACATGTTCATACCAGAGGCAGACTGCTCACACCCTCCATTACCACACAGCCACGCTTACCGACCCAGGCACACGTACCTGGGTCTGGAATGTCTGAAAAGAATTGCCTTTGCTGGCTGAGACCAGTTTCACCAGAGAGTCAATGATAGTTTTACTATCTGCTGCAACCTGTCTGCCAAAGGGGCAGCAGTGCCGACGGCAGTGAGGTAACCACTACACTGAATGTTTATGACTCTGGCTCCTTCCAATCTACAACAGGGGGCATCTGCAACATCAGTCAGTAAGCAGTGCAATGATGCATCAAGCAGATCACTGCTGCCTTGTTCACCACAGCAAACATTTTCATCACATTCCTGAGGGGGGAGGGGGGAAAGACAGCAGAATTGGAGGGCACTATTTCATATGGCAGGATTCCCAAAGGCACTTCCCAGTGCTTATGCCGAGATGTTCCACCCTTTACATGGATCTTCTGGGCCACAGCGTCGAGCCTCACCTAGCAACCAGACTCTCCTTTAAGAGAAACCAACATAGATGAACAGTCTTACCATCTAGTGCCCATTATGGGGGCATCAAGTCACTTAATTATTGGTGCCTTAAGCCTACCCCTACTTGGTGTGCAGGCCCTTAGCAACTCAGGTATTTTTCCGACAGATTATAACACTATGCGCTACAGGCACTCAGCAAGAATATGCTTTCCCTGCACCTGATGCACATTAGCTCTACGGTGCACAGCATTCCATTACTGGCCTTTATATGTGAAGGTCTTTGAGAGGAGTGATAAGGTGCCACATAAACACTTTTCTTTCCTTTTTCTTTCCTGGGAGACAAGGATTAGTGAGCTCAGATTCACAACAATGCAGGAGCCCAGAAATTCAATATCACAGAAGCTCAGGAATCCAGGATTTTTTTTAAATTCGTTTTTATGGGATGTGGGCGTTGCTGGCAAGGCCAGCATTTATTGCCCATCCCTAATTGCCCTTGAGAAGGTGGTGATGAGCCGCCTTCTTGAACCACTGCTGTCCTTGTGGTGAAGGTACTCCCACAGTGCTTTTAGGGAGGGAGTTCCAGGATTTTGACCCAGTGACGATGAAGGAACGGCGATATACTTCTAAGTCAGGATGGTGTGTGACTTGGAGGTGGTGGTGTTCCCATGCGCCTGCTGCCCTTGTCTTTCTAGGTGGTAGAGGTAGCAGGTTTGGGAGGTGCTGCCGAAGAAGCCTTGGCGAGTTGCTGCAGTGCATCTTGTAGATGGTACACACTGCAGCCACGGTACGCCGGTGGTGGAGGGAGTGAATGTTTAAGGTGGTGGATGGGGTGCCAATCAAGCGGGCTACTTTGTCCTGGATGGTGTTGAGCTTCTTGAGTGTTGTTGGAGCTGCACTCATCCAGGCAAGTGGAGAGTATTCCATTACACTCCTTACTTGTGCCTTGTAGATGGTGGAGAAGCTTTGGGGAGTCAGGAGGTGAGACACTCACTGCAGAATACCCAGCCTCTGACCTGCTCTTGTTGCCACAGTATTTACATGGCTGGTCCAGTTAAGTTTCTGGTCAATGGTGACCCCCAGGATGTTGATGGTGGGGGATTCGGCGATGGTAATGCCGTTGAATGTCAAGGGGTGATGGTTAGACTCTCGCTTGTTGGAGATAGTCATTGCCTGGCACTTCCGTGGCGCGAATGTTACCTGCCACTTATCAGCCCAAGCCTGAACGTCGTCCAGGTCTTGTTGCATACTGGCATGGACTGCTTCATTATCTGAGGAGTTGTGAATGGCGCTGAACACTGTGCAGTCATCAGCGAACATCCCCATTTCTGACCTTATGATGGAGGGAAGGTCATTGATGAAGCAGCTGAAGATGGTTGGGCCTAGGACACTGCCTTGAGGAACTCCTGCAGCAATGTCCAGGGGCTGTGATGATTGACCACCAACCACCACAACCATCTTCCTTTGTGCTAGGTATGACTCCAGCCAGTGGAGAGTTTTCCCCCCGATTCCCATTGACTTCAGTTTTACTAGGGCTCCTTGATGCCACACTCAGTCAAATGCTGCCTTGATGTCAAGGGCAGTCATTCTCACCTCACCTTTGGAATTCAGCTCCTTTGTCCATGTTTGGACCAAGGCTGTAATGAGGTCGGGAGCCAAGTGGTCTTGGCGGAACCCAAACTGGGCATCCGTGAGCAGGTGCCGCTTTGATAGCACTGTTGATGACACCTTCCATCACTTTGCTGATGATTGAGAGTAGACTGATGGGGCAGTAATTGGCCGGGTTGGATTTGTCCTGCTTTTTGTAGACAGGACATACCTGCCAGTGTTGTTGCTGTTCTGAAACAGCTTGGCTAGAGGCGTTGCTAGTTCTGGAGCACAAGTCTTCAGCATGACAGCCTTTGCTGTATCCAGTGCGCTCAGCCGTTTCTTGATATCACGTGGAGTGAATCAAATTGGCTGAAGACTGGCTTCTCTGATGGTGGGGACCTCAGGAGTAGGCCGATATGGATCATCCACTTGGCACTTCTGGCTGCAAACGCTTCAGCCTTGTCTTTTGCACTCACGTGGTATCCACCATCATTGAGGATGGGGATATTCAGGGAGCCTTCTCCTCCCGTTAGTTGTTTAATGGTCCACCACCATTCATGACTTCTTGACCTTGTCCTCAAGAATCTACCTGACAGATGCATCTGCGACAGGTAGATTGGTGAGGACAAGGTCAAGTAGGTTTTTCCCCTCGTGTTGGTTCTCTCACCACCTGTTATAGGCCCAGACTGGCAGTTATGTCCTTCAGGACTCGGCCAGCAGTGGTGCTACCAAGTCACTCTTGGTGATGGACATTGAAGTCCCCCCCAAATGTCTTTCAACATGTAGTACTGATTCATCAGCTGAGGGAGGGCAGCAGTTGGTTTCCTTGCCCATGCTTGACCTGAAGCCATGAGACTTCATGGGGTCCAGAGTCAATGTTGAGGACTTCCAGGGCCACTCCTTCCCGACTGTATGCCACTGTGCCACCACCCCTGCTGATGGCGATGGAGGAGTTTGGGACATTGGCTGAAAGGTATGATTCTGTGCTTGACTAGTCTGTGGGACTGTGGGACAGTCCCCACATGTTGGTGAGGAGGACTTTTGCAGGGTCGGCTGGGTGTGCCGTTGTCATGTCCATAGCTGGTGCCGTGGTCCATCTGGTTTCATTTTTATTATTGTGTTTTGTAGCGGTTTGTTACAACTAAGTGGCTTGCTAGGCCATTTCAGAGGGCAGTTAAGAGCCAACCACATTGTTGTGGGTCTGGAGTCACATATAGGCCAGACCAAGTAAGGACAGCAGATTTCCTTCCCTAAAGTGAACCAGATGGGTTTTTACGACAATCCAATAGTTTCATGGTTACTTTACTAGCTTTTTTTTTCAGATTTATTTAATTGAATTTAAATTCCCCAGCTGCCATGGTGGGATTTAAACTCACGTCTCTGGATCATTCCATCCAGGTCTCTGGATCATTCCATCCAGGTCTCTGGATTACTAGCCCAGTGACATTACCACTACACTACCATCCCCCCTAATCACAGCATTACAAAAGCTGAGGAGCTCAGGAGTTTAGAATGCCAGGATCACAACAATCGTGGGCACTAGGATCATTTTAGCTTGTCTTGACAGAAGTAACTCTAGCTCAGGAGTCCAGGACTATTTGTGGCACAAACTTCCTCACAAACTGCATCAGGTGCTGCTTTATGGTTGAATACTTGGAGTACTGTGCTCAGTTCTGGTCTCCACACTACAAAAAGGATATAGAGACACTGGAAAAGGTGCAAAAAAGATTTATAAGGATAATGACAGAACTGAGAGATAGGCTGCAATTTTACGAACCTCGGCAAGTCCATGGTGGGCGACGTCGGTGGCGGGTCCTGGCCTCTGAAATGAATTTCCCCTGATAGGGCTTGTTAAGCTCACCCAGTGTGTTTGCCGGCCAATTAGAGGAAGCGGGTCTGGTGAATTCATTTGATAACACATCATCAGCTGGTTTCCTTAAAGGGACATGGCCAACTTTATTTTGACATTTGTGCTGTCATGTTCTACAGCATTGAGGTGCTGCAAACACTGAAAAGCACTGAACAGAGGTGCAGGGCTGCACCCAGGCTATAAGCACATGGAGGGAGTCACAACACGCAGGGAGGTCCTCTTCCCTTCCCATGGGCGGAAGAGACCTTCCCAGGAGATCAACACAGCCTGGTTGCACATTGCAGAGGAGGGCACAAGAAGGGATGTGGTCAGAAGGACCTGGGTGCAGTGTCGCAAGCGTTTCAATGATCTCAGTAGATCATGAAACATTAGTATAAAGCCACACTCAACCTCATCCTGCTGTGCTTTTCATCACATCCCCATCACTCTGTCTTACCTTGCACCTCCACCCATCCCTCTATCTATATTATCACTTCCCCATCTCACTAGCCACCCCTCACACTCACACTCATCCTAGTGCAATCATATCAATGAACAACACACAAGGCTAGGCACTTGGGTGTTTTATCCAATATTCATGTAAAGTTTCTGATAATGCGGTGTCAAACATTGAAACCTTTATTTTCAACACTTTGTGTTCTTGGGCAGATTTGTGTGCACCTTTAGAAGTGGCTTAGTGAGTTGCAGTGAATGGTGAGACATAACGATACTTCCCGCGATGGTGATGAGTGTGAAAGGAACGGCTTGGGCATTGTAGGGATGCTTTATGGTGTTGGTGTGGGGTGGTGCCAACCTGGCGCATCATGTGGCAGCCAGGGTGTACATCTTCAAGTGAAGTAAATCTGGCCATGGTGAGGCCATCCCTGGCTCCCCGGGCAGCAATGTGGTCGGGTGCTGATGCCCTGTGTCCTGTGCAGCATCAGGTGATTGTGGACAAGGTTGGTGTTGTTGTTGGTGCTGCTGGTGTTGGTGCTGATTGTGGTGGGATTCTGAGGACCAAGGTGAGCGAGTATAAAGGGCACCCATGTTGATGGAACAGATGGCAGGTGAAGTAGAGATGACAGAAGTGATCTGTCAATGGTGAGAGAGGTAATGAGGTCAGACTGGATGGAGACTTGTGTAAAGAGTTGCAGCATGGTGAATCTGTTGTGGAAATGCAGTGAGGAAGAGTTTGTGGTTGAAGGAAGATATCTCTGTAAGGTGGGAGCTTTTACTGTACATTTGAAGCTGTCAACTCAACAGCTGATTCAATGGCCACTGACCTCCCGCCTCAGCTTGACAGACGTGGTCCATGACCAGTGTGGACCCTTTGGGTGAGCTGTCAAATACAGAAGGTGAGCTGAAATTCATTTTTAAGTGGCTCTAAACAAGCCACTAATTACCTGAATTGGGACCCCCGCTGTGAACCCGCCACTGCGTGTCGGGTCTGCTCAGCGTTGACAGACCCGATATTTGGTAAAGGCGCGTGGCGGGGGGTTCACAGCAGGGTCCCGACCTGCTGGGGAATAAAAACACTTTCTCACCCAACCCACCACCGATCGTGCCCACTGACCCCCTGCGAATTCCAGCCCATTATAACTATCAGGATAGACTGAGCAAGCTGGGGCTCTTTTCTCTGGAAAAGAAATGGCTGAGAGGTAACCTGATAAAGGTCTTTAAAATTATGAAGGGGTTCGATAGGGTAGATGGAGAGAAGATGTTTCACTGTGGGAGTCCAAAACTAAGGGCCATAAATATAAAATAGTCACTAATAAATCCAATAAAGAATTCAGAGAAACGTCTTTACTAAGAGAGTGGTTAGAATATGGAACAGGTTACCACAGGCAGTAATTAAGGCGAATAGCATAAATGCATTTAAGGGGAAGCTAGATAAGTACATGAGAAAGAAAGGAATAGAAGGATATGTTGATAGGATTAGATGAACTAAGGTGGGAGGAGGCTTGTGTGGAGCATAAATACCAGCATGGACCAGTTGGGCCAAATAGCCTGTTGTTTCTGTGCTGTAAATACTATGTAATAGCTGGAGATACAATACAAGCAAGATATGAAGCAGGCAGTACCAGTCTCCCCTCCCCCCAGACCAACCATATGTTACTTATTATGCTGCGCTCCATTGAACCAATGAAACTCATCTTCCTGAGACAGCCAGATTCTAGCACCTGCCAGACCCTTTAAAAAAGAAATATACCACGAGACAGGTGGCAGTGCACAATCAAGGTGACCCAGGGAGAGGTTTCGTTATCAATCACTACTGACAAGGCTCTTGAGGTCGTACCTTGTTTCTTTTTTCGCCTGTGTAGTTGGTACCATTTGAAGTGCTCATAAAATTATTCCTATCAATTTTTAACATTTGGCATCTGTGACATTCTTGCAGCTTCGATACCAAATCCGCATCAGAACAAATCCTTTCCACTAATCTGTCATGGTTGCTTATTCATCCAGTACATGGCTTTGCTATTACAAAATTGCATTAGAATGCATGATAAAGGCCTACAATTGCAAATTAATATGGAACTAATATCTGATTATTCTTCCACATCAAAAAATGGGACAGGAGAGAGATCTGGAATATGAATGAAGGAGACCCACAATACATGCTGCAGATGAATAATATAGTTCTCAAGTGTGGAAATTCTGTTATTTATTCATTGTTCTTATGTGACTACAGAAGCCTCTGTGCCGCTGATTGGCACTGACAAGAAGCTATGAGCTGCCAAGCACTATGGTTCAGTAAAATAACACAAATATTAATGTAATGCATTTCATCTGAAACACCGTCTTAACAAGTAGAATCTGTTGAAAGTTTAAAAGCTTTCCTGGTACAGTACATAGAGCTAGGAAAGGGCTCTACTTACCGACAGCAGAATCGTTCAATACTCATAATCAAGTGTTGTACCTGAGGTATTTGTGCTTCTCCTCAAATATTTTTAACTTGAAAGTCTGTCAGACCAAAATCATCCTTTTCTTTACTTCTCTTTGCTTGCATAGATCAGCTGCACAAAGGAACTAAAGTCAGTAATGCTGACTGAGTCCCATAAGCATTCTCATTTTATTCTTGGTCTACCCAATCCAGAAAGCCTCATAATATTGATAAAGCATTAGGACAACCTTAGGGTTAGGAGCTAATATTGTAAATCTGCTAAGATTTTTGTGTTTTATGGGATTCAAAAGCAACGGAAAAATGTTGACTAACCCAAAGAGGTTCACCTGTGGGATTACTATTGAATACAGTACAGACTAAAAGGATGAAAATCTCTTCTTCCGCTGATTGCGGTAATCCCACTTTCAGTTCAGCTTCAGGCTCTGATTCAGCACAAATATGTTGAAAGATCAGGCCAACTGTACTGGCCACTATCAATAGTATCATGAGGGGTTCTGAGAGAATTAGCATGCACGCAACAGGATTAAGACACACCAAAGTTTTATAAAAACGGTCTGTGTTTTTTTTAAAGGTTTGTTTAACTTTGGCAGAGTATTAATGAAGGTGGTAGATGCTTTTAATAACATCCTGCTGTTTGCTTGTGAAGAATGAAGAGCCAGAAGAATGGTGTCCCATCTTCATTGCGATGTGGACACACTGAAGTGACACAACAATGTGCTTCAACACAGGCTACGTCATCATACGTGTTTATAAACAAATGAGAAACAGGTTTCCCCATTTTGTGTCCCTTAGATGTCCTGTGTTGCAATGTATAACATTATTTTCATCAGAGTACAATGGCATATTGTAGTTTGGACGTATGAGCTGATTTTGTGATCCCAACACAATGGTGGCAGGAACACTGCTTATTTGGTGTATTATGCACACTAGGCCAGAGACCTGACCTCACCAAGGCTTATGAGATCGAGGTTATTTACATAATTGGAATGCACTCCCTACACACATCAGACAGAATTCAGGGAGCACAATGGTGGAAAAGACAGTGGGTAGATTTTTAACTTGCCACTCGGATGTAAAACTGGCGTTGATGATTGAGCGCCCATTTTAGAAATCGCTCGATTTACATTTCCATTGATTCAAGTTGAAAATCTACCTGCAATATCTAGTACAGCCAGCAGTTCTAATGAGCTGCTGAGAAGATTTAACGGGACGTGCCACATGAGTAGCATGTAAGTGGCTGCATAAGAGGCCACAAAATATTCCAGCCTTTAAACCAACTGAGTTCCTTATAAACGTAATGGTATTCTGCTGTGTTGACTTCGAAAGACGTGCATGTGGAAAAATGATCAGTGGCAGTACAAGGGTAGGATTTTGCTTAATTCTTGAAAGAAAGACTCGTGGAAGTGGTAAGTAGTTTCCTACAAGGGTTAGTGGCAGGATTCCTGGTGGGTTATTTTGGGGAAAGAGTGAAAACAGGCCCTAAGTGGGTGCTGTGTTAATAAGACATGGCTGTTTAAAAGTCTTGTTTTAGGCTGCAATTTTGGGGCTAATTGCTGATTACCATGATTTAAATGTGCCTGGAGGGACTAAAACGGAAACCTGCATGTTTATCACTCAAGCGCTGATTAGGAGCAATTTTGGTGGCGCGGTATACGTAGCCTCCATGCACATCCATTGAAGGTGTGGCGTGCGCTGGCTGACAGTCAACGGCACGTATCAGGATGGCTTAGGGACCGTGGTAGAGGGCTCACAGGTTCTGAGGTGGCACTGGAGGTCCTGGTGGAGGAGGTACAGCGAAGGAGGGATGTCCTGTACCCGCAGGTGGAAAGGAGGCCACAGAGGCAACTAATGCAGTGGATGTGGGGGGATCGCCGAGGAGGTCACAGCCAGGAGCCCTGCCCCAGGACATGGCTCCAGTGCCACAAGAAATCTAACAGCTTGACACGAGTTGTCAAGGTAAAATCCCATCTCACAAACAAACTTCACAATAACTGCACCACCACCAGCATCACAAACTCAACACACTGCATCCACCATCTAATATACACTGACATTCACACAACCCACACTATCGCACCTTCGCAGGCACTATCACACCTCAGACACATCTCACAGCTCTTCACCAATGTGAGGTATCACACACACACAGACAAACACACCTGCCAATACGCTCATTCACAATCACCACTCTTTCTCTTCCAAGACAAGATAGCACATAACAGGTGCCAGCAGGACTTGACCAGGGGAGGGGAAGCACGACACCATGGCATCACTCCCCCTGAGGAGGCAGTGCTGCCGGTAATCGGGAGGGGAGTGGCAGTCGCCGTGGCCACAGGCAGAGCAGGGCACATATCGTCCAGAGGTATGTGGCCACTAAAGCTTCCTTACATATCCACAACTATTCCTGATCCCTAATGCCCCAAACTTATCCTCACTCACAAGCTCCATATGGTCTTACCACACACATCCTCCTATAGTGGCCACGCGCGCTGCACCCTAACCCCTCTAGCTTTATCATTGCAGGAGTAAGATCTATCTCGCCAGCCAGAGGAAAAGGAGGAGGAGAGCAAGGAAGAAGGCACTGCATCAATTGCTACCACTGTCACAGGCACCAGTTCAGAGACTGGCAACACGCATAGCTTAGAGGCTAGGTTAGAACACAGATTATCACAGTGGGACGCACTGGGCACTAGTGGGCAGCTGCCATGCCGGGTGGAAGGGACACCACAGGTGCCACCTTGCCAGGGGGCAAGGTCGCATTCTAGTTCTGCTGCAGTGGAGTCAGATGAGGACCTCGCAGGGCCAAACTTCAGAAGAAGGCTGATGGGTTTGATAAACTGAATGCTTGATGCAATGGAGAGCCTGCCTGAAAGCTTACGGGTCGTGGCTAGGGGGATGGAGGAGTCCACCTCCACCTTGGTCTGTGGCTTGACGCAGAGCCCAGAACCAATCCTCTCCAGTGTGGAGAGGCTGGCCAATTCCTTCCAGCGATCTGTGGAGCCCAATATAAAGTAGCATCTGATGACTGAGGTCACAGCTTCCACTGCAGTCATTGCAGCTTCCATGGAACGACAAACAGCTTCCATGGAACGGCAAAGTGCTGCAATGGAAGAACTGGCAGCTGCCATGGTGGCTCTGGGCTCCTCGGTTTAAAGGGGCTTGCAGTGTGTCTCAGCTGCCCAGAGATTTGTCCTCCAGCAGATCACTGGACTGGCTGAACAGACGCCCCGAGGTTGTGGCGTGGGAATCATGGAGCAGGAACCTGCTGGCCTCTCTCTGGATGCCAGCATTGCTGCTCCCTCCCCCACCACTCCACCATTGTCCTTGCCGTTGCCTGTCAGCCAGGCGGCCCAGACTGCTGAAGCCCATGCTGAGATGGTGCAGTCTGAGGTGGGGCCATCACGGCCCACAGCCCCTCGAGGGCGTCGCAGGAGGACATCTGAACTGCCTTCTTCAGATTCTCAGCAGTCATCCACCTCGCGTGCTGCTGCCACTGGGGTTGCACTTTGTAGAAGCACTAGATTATGCAACAGCACTTATAGATAGCCACTAAGGGTAAGCACCAGGGTGAATAGTTTAATATTTGTAGGTGCTGTTGGTTGTGTCATGTTTTCATTGTTTGTTTTTGCTCTAGATAAAGAATGATTATGGTAACTGGATAGTGGTGGTCTTTTTTATTGTGTTCTTCATGGGGAAGTGATTGAAAGGATTGAGTGCAGCTGGTGGACTTCTTGATGGATCCTCAGTCCTGGAAGGTAAGGCATGTGGCAACAGTACTCCGAAGTCTGATGGTGGAGGATGTCTCTTAAAAGCGGTTTTCAATTGGATGGCGGCGAGCGTCCCTCCCAGGTGCAGACCATCTACCTGGAACCTCCCGCTGGTCCCCCTCGTCTTCCTCCTTCTCAACCTCCTCCTCCTCCTCCTCCTCCTCCTCCTTCTCAACCTCCTCCTCCTCCTCCTCCTCCTCTTCCTCTTCCTTCTCAACCTCCTCCTCCTCCTCCTATGACTCCTGAGCTTGACCCTCTGGCATAATTGCTGGTGGTAACGGCTGGTCTCTCATGATTGCCAGATTGTGGAGCATGCAGCAAATCACCACGAATCTGGAGCCCTCTTCGCCCTCCTGTCCCTCCTCTCCCTCTCTCCTGCAGCAGCTGGTGCTGCTCTGCCTGGCCACATCTCCTCCTCCTATTCCTCCTCCAGACCAAGAGGACCCCTAGCAAGATCCCCATGACCAACCACTCCCTTTCTCCTGGTAACTCCTATAAGGTCTCCAATAAGGTACAGTAGCACAGCACTCTCTTCAGGTGAAGTCCTCAGAGAATTTCCAGAAAAATGTTGATCAAGTATTGTTGAAGTCTTGACAAAGTGTCCCAGAAAGTCTCCCGATGTATATCAAAAGTCCTCTTCAAACGCAGTGAGTCAGTCAATCTCGAGCAGCAAGTGAACAGTGAAAGCTGAGCATGGCTTTAAGTAAACGCTCGCAATCCTCACCAACAACTTCTTCACTCCTGTTCAGCTAGACGCTGTTAGGAGAGGTCGCTAATCGCAGCCAGCAAAATGTCGTGCAGCCTCTTTAATGAGCATTAGGAGCCAATTTAATTGGTAATCAGAGGCTCAATCATCCTCGGGGCAGCTGTTCCTAGCCCGTGCTTAAACTCCTTTACCAAGATGGCGTCTTGCGCTAAAGGCGGGCTAACCTGGCGCTGCAGCTCAAGACCCCATCTTGGTCACCTGGGAGACTCTTTAGTGCCTAAACTATTGGCGCTACAACAGGGAAAATAGTCCCCCTGTTCTTTCCAATATACATAAATGGCCTGGATACCAAAATCAATGGTAAAGCATTGATAACACAAAAATAGTGAGAGCAGTAAAGTCGCAGGATATAGCAAAACATTTTCAAAAGGATTTAAATTGTTTCTGCAATTCGATGGACATTTGACAAATTAAATTTAGCTTACAAATGTAAAATTTCATACACGTGAGTTACAAGTATACAGTACAATGAATAGAAGTGAATTATCTTGTGTAAGAAGACTTAGAAAAGGACATGGGAGTGATAGTAGGTATGTGGACTCGGATTTTCCACCCCTGCTCTGCTGATCTTTTGTGTGTCTGTGTGTATACGTATCCGAAACCGTGAAGCCTGGCGGAGAGATTTTCCACACATACCCTCCCCAGCAGGCTTCCCAATGGAGGTGGAAGCCCACCCAATTTTTGATTAAATAAGCCTGACTCCAGAAAATTGGGTCAGCAGGGAGCCATTGAGGTGGACAGAAGTCCCAGCTCACCGAAGCTGCAATGACATTCCGCCTGAGTGGGAAAATTCTGCATTATGTTGTGCAGTGTAAGATGAGCAGTTTTGTTCATTTTTCGAGTTGCTGAAACAGTCATTTTAAAAGTAACAATGAAGCACGAGTCTTCTAGAATGTGTTTGGTCCATTTTTTTTATTCAGAACCAAGGTGATGAGCCATGGCCCAGAGCATAAGGTTGAAATGCTGCAGGGTCTGAAAGGACTAATTGGAGAGTTGAGTTCCGGAAGCCCGTAGCAACGAGGAGAGTGGCGATACAGCAGTGACAACATTGCACCCTCTGGCCAGCCGAAAGCACGCTTTCTGTCAGAAGAGTGACCAGTGCAGCAGCGCTATATGTCTGCTGTCCATGTTGTCAGCACCAACCTACTCCCTCCCTGCCTCCACCCCCCACCACCTCACCTCCTAGCTGAAGGGTAAGTCATGACAGGGATAAACAATGAAGGTAGAACAATTATCAGACCATCTGCTTGTAAGACTGGTGTGTGTGTGTGTGCATCATCTATATGTACTGCTGTATTATGTTTTAAGTCATGTAGATTCCTATGTGGTTGTCTTACAAAGGTTCTTTAGCCTCTCTCATAAATGCATGTAGTCAAGATGTTTAAAAATCATTCAGAGATTCACTACAGTTCAATACTGCAGGCAACACATAAGCCTTTAAGATTAAAAATTCAATTGCAGGGGGATATTGTATGTAGTAATGAGCATGTATTGGTTTGGCTGCAATGACAGTCAAGTACCCTGCACTCCCTCTGCTGCTACAGAAGGATTTGACCGATGTGTAGGCTTGCACTAGTTAATAGCCAAGGTCAGGATTAGATATTTCTAAAATTGTTTTTCTTTCATTTTCTTGACTTTTTTTCTGGTAATAAGCTACATTATGAGCGAATAAATATGAGTGTTTGCAGTTAGTCAGCACACATGTAATGTATTTATGAAATGAATCGTTCCCTTATTATGCAGAGAAAGTATATGCGGCCTTCTGTGAAGGACAGACCCAGAGATCCTCAGTAACTCAGTGAAGGGTACAAAGGCACAATTAGCAACCCAATGAAGCCATCATGAAAGTGTCCAGGGAAAAATGTGGTCATTGTTTCTGAATTTTATACAGTCTTTATCTTTCCACCTGCCTTTGAAAAGCTATGCTAACAGACTTGATAAGATTAATTAATTCATCTTTCATGGAAACTGCATTTAAAGGATTCATTCATACAGAGAAAATCTTGAAAGAAAACAATATATAATTGTAGGGGATACAGATTAAAGAAACTGGACGAGTGTACAAGCTGATTCACACTATTAACAGCTTTTTCTTTATGGAAATACCAATCTGTTAATGAATCATTTCCCACAGAATGCACAATGTCACAGTTAATTATATTTGCCAACATTCATTGAGTTGCTTTGTCTTGCTATTAATATGTCTCCCAATACTCTAAATACAGAGCAAGCCGGAGGGATTTAGCTTTCATTGTTTTAACTGCATAGCTGAATGAAATAGATCAACAGCACCTCAGGACAGAAGCAAATTAAAATGCCTGATGTGTAGTCAAAGGTTGAAAATGCCACTAGTTCAAGCTCCAAAGTTTGACTTTTTGAGTCCAGATCTGCAATTAAATATCAATAACTGGGCACAAGGTGTAGCGCAGTGACCTTTCACCTCTAGTTTGAATGCAGCCCAGACTGATCAGATGGAAGTTTTCTCTTTCCAAGCTGTGAGGGTTGTAAATGAAGTAATGTGGGCAATCTCAACTCAGTTCCCAGTGGGTGTAAGACTACAGTTCAAAGCTGCCCAGAATTTGAAATCAATTAGCAGCCTTACTTCAAGAGGCTGGCACTAAGAATGGTGCAGTCTGAGGTTGCGGTTAAAGCACATTAGGGTAAGAATTCCTTTGGTTGTTAAGTGTAGGAACTTTGTAAATGCATTTGGGATGATTTTGCCTTGTTATTTCTAGTGGAATCATAAATGTGCTCTTTTAGAACGTGTGCTCGTTTTCAGTAGAATTAGTGAACAGAGGAAATAGTCACAAATTTACAAAGCTGCTGCATCACAGCATTGTTAGAACAGAATAAAGGGCGCTCTGCTCCACACCTAATCCATGGTATACCCGATCTGGGAGCTCATGAGGCGGACTCTGGTAGAAAATGTATTCAATTCCCCATGGCTGAAAGTTTTTAACCTTAATGAGCATAACATTTACCAAAAGAATTTAGAAAAAGAGCATAGTCCAGATTATCTGCCCTTCTACCTCCAATTTTTTGGAGGAACTTTGGTATAAATAAATATATATAATGGATTGCATCATCCAACATATTTTCCATCATTTGTACCTATTGATCTCTGGTGTCCAGCATTGCTACGTGCAGCGGAGGGGGGTCTGTAAATTGTAACGGGCAATACAGCCCATGAAATCTATCACAGGACGATCAGCTGCACATGCTAGGGTCCCATTTAAAAAAAATGAAATGTTAAACTTTGAAAGGCAGCACAGAAGCCACTGATCACGCTGCACTGCGAACGGTCTTCAAGGCCCGCCTCAGTCATTCTCCAAAGCGCTCTCAGTGGTGGCCCGAGATTCTGCTAAAATTATTCAAGTGGCTCTATATGTGCACCAATGTACATCCCAACAAATTAGTGAGAAAGCTCAATAGCAAAATTCCCATGCAGGCAAATTCTTGCCAGAGTTCTCATGTACATAAATGATTAAGAAAGTCCCATTTTGGCTCCTTAAACAATCAGTAACAGCTCTCTTGTTATATCCAACATTTCTGACTTCCTTGATCCATTCCATTTGAACGATTCTGACACAACGGGACACTTCATCATGTTCGTCACAGTGACACAGTTTGCAACATGACATTGACAACATTATCAGATTACTCTTCAATACAGTTTTTCTTTCCATCTTACTGTCATCATTCCTAAGGCTAACTCAACAGGACATTTAAAGAAGAAACTGCGAAAGCACAAATCTTAATTGCAAAGGCATCAACTCCAGTAGCAAAACCAAATCTTTGGTTCTTTCGAGATGGGTTTTTCTTGGAAACCAATAATTTATTCTTAGTTTAAAATATATATACACAACATACAAAGCAGGAGCCAGTACGAGGCAAATAGAGAATTAAACAATTAGTTCAACAAATCAAAAATGTTAGCACATCTTTTCACATTTTCCACACCAAATAATTTAATATTGTGAATTCTTTCTTTTTAATTCCATCAAAATCTAAGATCAATAAAAATGGGAGCAGCATTGAGCCATCTTGTTACCAATTAATTCTACAATTCAACAGCATCTTCTTTACAATGAGTCAGATCAACCCTCTGCTGTTCTGAGATATCAGGTAAGTAACATTATCATGAGTCAAAGCAGGCAATACCACTTGCAATATTCCCCTAATTTTTGTCTGAAAATCAAGGGGGTAATTTTGACTTTGGGCGATAGTGTAAAATGGGCGATAGCGAATGGGATCAATGAAAACAAAAATTGGGAGAGATGTAAAACTCCCCAATAGTTTGAAAATACGCGGCATTTTCTGTACAGTGTCTTCTTTAACACCTGAGAGTGGGGCCCCGCACTATGTTGTGGCTGAGTAGTGTTTTCTTTACTAGAAACCCACACTGCCAAGCCAAGTGCTTTGCTAAATTGTCATCTCCTAGCAGCTGTGTGGCTTTACGGATGAAAAGAATTTTGTACACATCGTAAATCTGGGCTCTCCTTTAAACAGAAGCTACCTCTGTGTTTCTGTCTTCTGCCATTACCCATTCTCTAATAATCAGTGTATATTTTACGAAAATAATTTTTGCGCAAATTACTTGAGAAAATCTTTCAGGTCTCGAAGGGTGAAAGGTGATAGCAATTAAAACTCAACAGCCAAGGATTGTGAACTGCTTTTGTACTGAACCAGTGTGCATTCACTGCTCACTGCAGAGCTGTCTGACCTCCTACCACCATTCGGTTAATTTTATCCTTGTACCGCACTGCAAAAATTACAATATGGAAAAAGAAATGACTCTCGCCTCCAGCAGTGCCGACATGACAAGGGCAAATTCAGATTTTTGAAGTAGAATATATATCATGAACTGAACACTGTTTTAAATGTTACATGACTTTAAAAAAGAAAAAATA
This sequence comes from Squalus acanthias, assembly GCA_030390025.1. Lineage (NCBI taxonomy): Eukaryota > Metazoa > Chordata > Chondrichthyes > Squaliformes > Squalidae > Squalus > Squalus acanthias. Next base: position 105,734,072 of record CM059428.1, read on the forward strand.
AGCTTTGAAAAGAAACTTTAAATGAGATATTTATTTTCCTCACAGCAAGTCACCTCTAAGCCTAATGGTCTGGGGATGGAGCAGCAGAACAAATGACATTTCTAAGCCCAGGAATGAGAGGGATCCATTTGTGTGGTGCTGAGAAAGAACCAGGGAGATCAAGGTTTGTGTGCGACGTACATCTACTCTTGATGTTCACAGAGACTTGAGCACAAAAATCTAGGCTGACACTCCAGTGCAGTACTGAGGGAGCGCTGCACTGTCGAAGGTGCCGTCTTTCGGATGAGACGTTAAACCGAGGCCCCATCTGCTCTCTCAGGTGGACGTAAAAGATCCCATGGCACTATTTCGAAGAAGAGCAGGGGAGTTATTCCCGGTGTCCTAGTCAATATTTATCCCTCAATCAACATCACTAAAACAGATTATCTGGTCATTGAGGGAGCTTGCTGTGCGCAAATTGCTGCCGTGTTTCCTACATTACAACAGTGACTACAATTCAAAAAGTACTTAATTGACTGTAAAGCGCTTTGGGATGTCCAGTGGTCATGAAAGGCGCTATATAAATGCAAGTCTTTCTTTTTGATGCCCAAGGCATGCATGCTTCTCTTGTTCATCCTGGTGTTCTATCTTAACTACAAATGCAGCAAAGCAAGCCTTACATTCATCTGTGACGTTAGCACCTTTGCTTTTTTGTGGAGAAGAGGTTCTATAGGAGCAGATGGGTGTAGTGTTAGTGGACTACAGACAGCATCTATGAAATTTTGGGTGATTTTCTAAATTCCAAGCACTGCCTTATCCACTGATCACTGCCACTATTGCACTGCTTGAGCCTGCCTTGTTTCTTTTTTAATTTCTGTAGGCTGTATATATTGGGAATTGGGATTTCCACCCTGTCACACATCCAGCGGAGTTTTTATGCTTGCAAGTTTAAAAAAACTAAAATAGTGCAGAACAGGTGAGTGGAGATTCGTTACAGAGCCATGTCAAAGACTTTTCACTTTGAAGTTTGCAGCTTGGTTAATGATGTGACTGGCAGATAATTATTTCTCACATGGAAAGCACAGCACAAACTGCCAGTACTAGTTGGAATAAATGTGCCAACTTTATGAATATGCACCTCCAGTGGGAACACATATTGGGAAATGCTGGGCACGCTTCCCACGATATTCCATCCAGTAAAATGAACATTAAAGTTAATGGGTGGAAAATCATGGGGTCGTTGCCACAATGTCTCAATATAAACCCATGACTGGTGAGGCTTCCCACCAGGAGCACAATTTCGTAAATTCCGCCCTAAACAGTAAAGACTGCAATGCAAACAGTTTTGGAAATTATTATATGTACATGCTGACTACAAACAGTAATTGCTGGAAACTAATTCTATTGTAAATACATTCAAAAAAATTCTTCTCTTCAGTATTTCTTTCAGAATGTGTTTACAATTTTGTTAGAAATATAGAACAGAGGCATTCTTCATAACTTCGGTTACAAAACCACTACACATAATGGCCAGAGGAATTCCCCGTGGTGTAAAATCTTCCCACCACATCACCTCTGCACTTAATTACTATTTGGAGCAAAGTTCACAGAGCCTTCAAGACCAAATGCTTTCCATATATGCACACTATCAAATTAGACACAAATCCATTTTGTAGTTGTCATTTATTGAAGTCAGATTAGATCCCTTTGACTGATTATTACATGCATTTTATAGCTGTGAATCTGTAACAAATGGTGGTAAATTTTCTTACACAGAATAATGGAGGTGGTGCTGTAAGTCTACCTGGGTAAATGTTACAGGACATTAAGACAATGTTTTAGTTATCACCAATTCCCTGAAATCCTTGCTATGAGATAAGGATTGCAGTCTAAGAGACCTAATCTGATTTTTTTTTTAAATCCGTGTCTGATTTTAAATTGCATGTAATGGGAAGCCCTTTGATCAGCAGGCCTGTCTGTGTCTGTGTGGTCAAGAATCTGATCCTCCTATTATGGAGACAGTTAAAAGATAAAGTGAACCATTCTGAATGAGCATTACTGAAGATATTGTGCCAAGAAGTTCAGAAACTATAGTCCAACCTTCTAAATATTCTAGATCCTGACTGATTCTTCAGACTACTTTTGTTACCTAATTTCTTTACAAATGGTAATACATTGGGGCGATAGTGCCTGGGACTTATAGCAGTAGATATTCGTCTTCACTGCCTGGCGCGTGGATCATCCGTCCATTGTAGAACATGCCTGATTTTCATTCCATTGAAATCATCTATGACACAGATATCTAACATTTTGAAATTGGGGGCCAGATATATATGTTGTAAAACCAGTGAGTTGGCCAGCTTTGTTTTTGCAGAAATGCAAGTCCCCATCTACAAAAAATACCAAGACCCTCCATTCACAAAAAATGAGCCCCCATACAGAAAAAATGTGAGGACTCCCATACATCCCCCTCCTCCAAACTTCTCCTCTCTTTTCCCCACACCCCACTCTTCTCCTCTTTTCTCCATCCTCCCTCTCCTTTCCCACATTCATCCCCTTACTGTGCTCGCTGACCTACATTGGCTCCCGGTTGAGCAATGCCTCGATTTTAAAATTTTCATCCTTGTTTACAAATCCCTCCATGATCTCGTCCCGCCTTATCTCTGTAACCTCCTCCAGCCCTACAACTCTCTGAGATCTCTGTGCTCCTCCAATTCTGGCCTCTTGCGCATCCCTGATTTTTACCGATGCACCATTGGCGGCTGTGTCTTCAGCTGCCTAGGCTCTAAGCTCTGGAATTCCCTTCCTAATCCTCTCCAGCTCTTTACCTCTCTCTCCTCCTTTAAGATGCTCCTTAAAACCTACCTCTTTGACCAAGCTGTTGGTCACCTGTCCTAATATCTCCTTATGTGGCTCGGTGTCAAATTTTGTTTTATAACACTCCTGTGAAGCGCCTTGGGGCGTTTTACTACGTTAAAGGTGCTATATAAATACAAGTTGTTGTTGTTGCATCTTGGACACCCTTAATCTATGAGATCTAGGCTTGAATACAACCCAGACTTTAAAGATTGAAGTCCCCTGTCTGTACTATCTGTAAGTCCCATTGGTTTGGCAGTCCCAAACCAATTCTATGTTGAGTTACTTTTATACTGCTGTACTGCCATGTTAGTTCCACCAGCTCCAGAAGCACAGGTCTCGCACAGATGGAGGCAACACCAAAGCAAAGTTGCTCAGAGTTGCTAAGGCCTCTGGCTGCACTAACATGGTACTTAGCTCACTAAAAAATAGTTTAGGTATTGCGCCCCCCCCCCCACCACCACCGGAGTAAAACTGCCCACAATCCAGCACAAATTATTAATCTCACTCAGATCATGAGAAGGGGCAGTGTGAGCAACGGGAAGGTCACACTGGCAAGGTTGGGAGTGATCTGAGGCTCCCGACTTGGGATTAAGGTCCACAGCTGCGGCAGAGTAGAGGATAGCGCTCTTTGTTTGCCGTGTGCTGGATCTGATCTGGGAATTCTTGATGCTGACACTGGGCACTAAAAGTTGACATCTTGTACCTTTTCTGTTTATCTACAATATCAGACTGGAATAACTGTGTGCCATTAGTAAACCAGCAAACAGTTTAAGGATTAAGAAACTGAGGAGGTTAAATTGGACAGCCCCCAAAAATGGGCGCGGGGACCGCGATGCACGATTAACCCACACCTGTTGATTGACATGCAGGCAGAATGCCAGCTTCGGCTGCCTGCGCATTTCTATGATTTCTGTGTGCAGCCAGCGCCTCCCGTGCTGTTCCTTGGCTGCATGCATCAGCAGGAGGCCCAATAGCGTGTGTGCCTAGAACTACTTAAAGCTACCCTTTACCTCTTAAAGGGGAGGTGCATTGTTGCTGCTGGTGGTGCTGAGATGTTTCTGAATATTGTGCTGTGGCAGAATCAACATTGGCTGACCATGGGAGAGCGTGAGCACCAAGGTTTTTGGACGCTGCACTGGAGGTCTTGGTGGAAGAGGTGGAAAGAAGGAGAGACGTCCTGTATCCACAGGGGGCCGGAGGCCCACCAGACATGTTCTCAGAAGGCAGTGGCAAGAGATAGCAGAGGAGGTCAATGCCAATGGTGTAGCCCCAAGGACCTGGATGCAATGCAGGAAGAAGTTTAATGATCTCACATGAGTGGTCAAGGTCAGTGAGTACATCTTCAAATGGCATATTCTACCCACTGCACCACTAGCCTCATTCACTGCTCAATTCACTGCACCCCCATCACTCACCTACCAACAATCTCTATCAATCAGTATCCATACCTAACATTCATATGCTTTATCTCACCGTGACACACTTAGCACTGTTGCAATCCTCGCACCCACACCTCAAAGCTTGCACAAATTGGCAGCTATTCGACCATGACAGGCACATCACCCAAACATATTGCACGACACTCACTGACACACTTCCCTCTTTCTTGCAGGAGAAGGAGGCGCACAACTGGAGTCAGCAGGAATTAACAGGAGGGGGCGAGGGGCATCTGCATGTTTTAACCCCCATGGAGGAGACAGTTCTGGCTACTATGGGAAGGGTCATTGCTGAAGCTGTGGCCACCGGCAGGGCTGAAGAGATTGACGATGAGGGTATCCGCATACCTAATGCTCCTTCTCTCATCCCACTTCTCCCTCATCAGTCAATTTCTTCTGACTTACAAGCTGCAGATGGTGTAAGTATGCATTTCTTACTTTCTCCTCTCCCCCTCACCACCAACAGAATTGTCCCTTTTTCCTATCAGATACTCAAGATTCAGAACCTGCCCAGGCAGTGGAGGAAGAGCCAGAAGGCAGTGAAGATGAAGACACCCAGTCGCAGCCACCAGCTCAGATACTGACACTGAGCGTAATTTAGAGAATAGGATAGAGGCGGGACCTGCACGTGGTGAGACACCGGGTACACATGCACTGCAGCCAGTGAAGGAGGATAGGATAGCGCAGCTGCCAACTCGCTGGAGGGCGAGGTCACACACTAGTTCTGCTGAAGAGGACTCAGATGAGGACTTCTATGGGCCAGGCTACAGAAGAAGGCTGATGGGTGTACACACCCCAATGCTTGGTGCACTGGGAAGCCGGCCAGAAAGCCTGCATTCAATGTCAAGGAGCATGGAGGAGTCCAGCAACAACTTGGCACAGGGCTTTGCACAGAGCTTGGAGCTCATCCTTTTCAGCATGGAAGTGATGGCCACCTCCATCAACACCCCTGTGGAACCCACCATGATGCAGCATCTGATGGCCGATGTCTCAGCTTCCAATGCAGCACAAGCAGCTTCCACCCAACGTCTCAGTGCTACCGTGGAAGGTCAGAGTGCTGCCATCATGGCTCTGGATATCAGTGTGCAAAGGGGCTTCCAGGGCATCACAGCACTCCATCAATCTGTCCTCCAACAGATTACTAGGATTGCTGAGGCGCCTCCCCGGGGGAGTGGCAGTGGCTCAATGGAGCACGAACCTGCTGTCCTTTCTCAGGATGACAGCAGTCGTGCTCCCACCCCTGCCACTCCTCCAGTGCCCTTACTGTTGCCTGTCAGCCAGCCAGCCCAGACTGCTGCCGCCCATGCCGAGATGGTGCAGTCTGCAGCCGGGCCTTCTAGGCCCAGAGCTGCTCGAGGTCGCCCTCCTAGGTCATCCGCAGTCTCCCCCACTGAAAGTCAGCAGCCTTCCACCAGCCATGCTGCAGCCACTGAGGAAGCACCTCGTAGGAGCACTAGGACAGGCAAAGGCACATGGAAGAGGCACTAAGGGAATGCACAAGGGTGATTAATTTATTTTTGTATGCACTATAGCATGATTTAATTTATAAATTTGGATTGGAATGTGTATTTTGTGTTGGCCTTTATTTTTGTATTATGGGAAAGAGAAGGCTGTGATGGTCAGTGACAGAGGGAAGGTAAGGAGTGTGGGACTGTTGGTGAATGGGGAATCGGGGTTGAGGTTACTGGTATCGCTCTTGAATTATTTGTTCACGCAGAGCCCGAGCAGAAACAGGCTTTCTAAGTTGCAGCCTCCCTTCCACTTCCTTCTCTTCTGCCTCCTCCTCTTCCACGTCCTCCTCCTCCTCATGCTCCTGCTCTTCAGCTTCTCACCTGATAGGTGGTGGTAAGGGCTGTTCCCTCATAATGGCCAGGTTGTGCAGCATGCAGCATACCACGATAAATCTTGCGACCCGCTCGGCTGAGTACTGCAGGGCTCCTCCAGGCAGCAGAAGCGTTGCTTTAGAGTGCCAATGGTCTGCTCTATAAGATTTCTTGTGACAACATGGCTCTCGTTGTATGCCTGCTGTGCACATGTGCGTGGGTTCTGGACCAGAGTCATGAGCCATGTCATGAGCAGGAAACCCTTGTCGCCCAGTAGCCACCCTTTGCTTTGCCATGGTGGTTGAAATACAGCTGGCACAGAGGGCTGCCGCAGAATGAAGGAATCGTGACTGCTACCAGGATACCAGGCATTGACCTGCATGATGCGCTGCCGGTATTCATACAGCAACTGCTCATTGAAGAAGTGGAATGCCTTTCAGTTCAGGTACATGGCAGAGTTGACATGCGACGCCCGCAAAGCAATGTTCGTGCAGTCAATGGCACCCTGCACCATGGGGAAGCCTGCAATCCTTGCAAACCATCGTACTCTCCCCGCCTGCTTCTCTCTGGCAAGAGGGAATGAGATGAAGCTGTCTCTCTTTGCATTGAGAGCCTCAGTGACCTCTCTTATGCAGCAGTGTATTGCAAACTGCGAGATGTTGATAATATCTCCAGCAGCAGCCTGGAAGGAGCCAGATGTATAAAAGTTCAAAGCCATGATCACCTTGACAGCCACTGACAATGCCGTTCTTGCCCTGCTCTGAGGTTGGAGTTGTGGCTGCAGCAGTTGGCAGAGTTCAGTGACGATCGCTTTAATGAAGCACAGACGTCTCAAGCATTGGTCATCGCTGAAGTTCAGGTACAAGAATTGCTCCCTAAACAGCCTCTGTGGATATGACCTTCTGCTGATAGCTCTTCTCCCCCTCCTCCTCCCTCTTCTAGCAGCTTGTCCTGCTCTGCATGGCCTCTGCTCATTCTCCCAGTCACGCCCAATGACAAGGGGAAGCCCTACTAGGCCACCCATGTCTGGAAGCAACTGGTTTGTGCACCAGCCTTTAAATCACCAAATAAGTATTCAGCACCAGTCAGACCACTCCCTGTAGACTATTGAAACTTTTAACAAGTATGGAAAAGCACCCAAAACATGTAGAATTGCAGCAACAGCCAGAAGAAATAATCCAGCCACTATATTGTAAGTAGTTCATGATCCCTTTAAATAGCACTGGTGGGGGGTCCTTCATGCCGTTTAACATCGTGTTCAGCTGTGCGAGGTTAAGAGAGGGTGTAAGCTGGAGCATGGAGCTCTAAAATGGCAGCACTGGCATCAAATCAGCATTGCACATCATGATCTTCCTGCTCTGCATGGTGATGGTGGTCATTAAGTACTTTACAAATATGGCGTCTGACGCACTTCCTGTCGGAAGTGTGCGCACGCATCATGGACGCCATTTTGCTAGTTTAAGAACCCTCGTAGCGCCCAAAAAACAGGTGCTACAGGGTTCAATTTCACCCCCTAGATGTAATAAAATCACCTTGAATTACACATAAATGGAGGCATTATATTTGCCATTTCAAATAGAATATTAAAAAATATATATATATTATTAACTTCAATCAATGCTAAATTCTAGACTTGAATGAATCAATGAAATATGCATGGAAGAAAATTCAAATTAAAGACATCTTACATTTATAGCATACAAGTACTTGTTATGGAGGAATTAGATAATAAAATATTAATAGAATTACAAAGTTGTAGGAATAAGACAAGGGTTGAGATTTCCTGATCCCAGTGGATATGTCTGTGGTATAGAATTCATCAGTGCAAGAAATAAAGTGCAAACCAGTTCAATCAGAAGCTATGAAAAGTTACTCCTCGATGCCAGTAAGATTAACAATAGCAAAATGCACAGAATCAGGCCAGCAGTGACTAGGAGGTGTGCAGTGAATAAAGGCAGTTCACTCAAACATTACAGCCTTATCCTTTGCTTGAAATGGGTGCCTCTAGGCCACATTAGATAATAGGTTTCAAGTAGCTGCAAACTCAGTTTTAATTATAATGAAAGATACATTTCTGATGATGGATCAGCCTGGGGGTGGGGGGAAGCTAACCTAATATTGGAAAAACATTTTTTTTTTCGTCATTGGGGACATGATGGATCACCAGGCATTGGATTTTGCTGCTTGAATTGACAGTAAAATCATGGATCATCCAACGACTGAACGGGCAGGAAAAAACCTACTAGCAGTGAAATGGAAATCACTGGTGGTTGGTGTTTATAGACTGACGGAAGCTAACCGTTGAGTGGATTTATGAAATATTTAATACACTAAATTATCTGAAAATATTGAGATGAGTCATACTCATAAACCACTACATTATAACTGCAGCTCAGTGCGTGAGTTGAGAAGACAATGGGGTCGGTTTGACTTTTGGGTGGCCGACCGGCGCTGGTTGGTCACCCGTTCAGGTGGCAAAGAGGCCCCCATGATTTTAAGGCCCAGCCTCATTTTAAATTGTCAGGCGAGCTGGGGGCTGCCAAACAGGTATCCTGGTGCGGCTCATCGGATTGGGTCCTCAAGATCGGCAGCAAGGTACTTTGAGATGAGTCATACTCATACCCTGGAGGATGGGGATCCCAGGGCAGCAGAGGCCCAGATTATTTTTGTGGGCCCCGGAGGAGCACTTCTACTCCTCCAGGGCCCACAAAAATAATTCGACACATACCTTTGGTGAACCTCTTCGGTTCCATCATCCGTGGAACTGGCTGGCGTGTGCACAGCCCAGGCTCCGACCAGTTCCGACCTAAAATGGCAATGGGGTCCCATTTATGTCATAGGGTACCGATTTCGATAGAAAAAAATAAAGACTTGCATTTATATAGCACCTTTCACGACCTCAGGACGTCTCAAAGTGCTTTACAGCCAATTAAGTACTTTTGAAGCGTAGTCACAGTTTTAATGTAGGAAATGCGGCAGCCAATTTGCGCACAGCCAGGTCCCACAAACAGCAATGTAATAATGACCAGATAATCTGTTTTTTAGTGATGTTGGTTGAGGTATAAATATTGGCCAGGACACCGGGGAGAAATCCCCTGCTCGTCCCCAAAATAGTGTCATGGGATCCCTCACTCCCACCCAAGAGGGCAGATATTAAAAGGGGCCTTTCATCTGAAACACACGGGGGCTTTGGACACCCGGCGGTACGCCCCTTTCAAAATGGAGCCAGCCGTCTCGTCAGTGTTAATGGGGCAGTAAGGCTACCAACCCCATTTTGAGACTGTTACTGCCTGATAACGCCAGATTAAGGCAGTGAAAAATGACCCCTTTATTGCTTACAGTCTCTCAGAAACTGAGGAGAGATGACTGCCAATTTCTTACTTGTGTGCTAGGGATCTTTGCTGTGATCCCAGGCCTAGGTGCACTGTTATTAACGAGAAAATGTTGCACACATGATCTGTTTGGCAGCTAACATACTAATTTATCCTTCTAAATCACCCAGACATCAGCTGTGGTATGTTATCTGTAACAGTAAAGTAAGACTTACAGTAATTACCCAACTCTGCATCATCGGAGTGCTGCTCGGCGCCGCTTCATTGTATTAGCCAATCTGAATAAACATCAGTAACAGTGAATTATTTGGGAGTCTGCTTCACTCAAATAGGCAGGTTGATATAGATCCATTTTTTGGGAGGAAGGCTCTTAAAATGCGCCATCTAAAGAGGTTACTTTTAGTCTGCTGCACAAGATTTTGAACTGTATTTTAAAAGCTTTCAGGAGTGTCAATACAGAGCTCTTAACACAGGGAAAATTCTTGGTGTGACCTTTTCATTGATGAGTCAGCCACATAGACAAGACATTGCTTCACCCTAGAAAACTAAACATTATTAAATGCATCAAGTTGGGGCCATCACGTAGAATCATAGAATGATACAGCACAGAAGGAGGCCATTCGGCCCATCACGTCTGTGCCGACTTTGAAAGAGCTATCCAATTAGTCCCAGTCTCCAGCCCTTTCCTCATAGCTCTGCAATTTTTCCCCCTCCATTTATTTATCCAATTCCCATCTGAAAGTTATATTGATTCTGCTTCCACCTCCCTTTCAGGCAGTGCATTCCAGATCAAAACAACATGGGTTGCAGCATATGAAATGCCTGTGCTTTAGTCCTTGTTCACTGTACGATTACACTTGATGCAGCTGCTCTGAGTCGCTGATTTTCTCAGTTATCATCAGAAGTTGCATCTCCTCATAACTAAAAGAGCATTCAGCAGAAATCACAGGAGGATCTGACACCAGCAAAGACAGTGCAGTTACTGTGGTATAAAGCAGCTAATATGCAGCTCTACCACCCAAGGTAATCTTGAACAATTCTCATCACCTTTGAGAATAAGGGCATTATTTTGGAGCTAGTTTAGCCCAGCCATTTCAGCATGCCAAGTTGTTCATATTGTGTGGAGAGAGGAAAATGGGACAAAATTGTCTTCTTTCTGCAAGTAGTTGGATGTTATGTGCCGCTTCCTCTATTAAAAGGCAGTTGAAATCACAATACTGGAGATTGCTGTATAACAAAGTGCACTCAGGTCAGTTGCTGCTAACAATCAGGCAGCAGTTACTTTTTCTTTCATCACAGTATAACCAATCCGAGGAATGATTAATACAGACCTGCTTACTAATGGCAAACACACTGCAGTGCAGCGATCCAAGATATAACTTCTTAAAGCCTGCAAACAGACAAATTTAAAGATTATTTGTACTTTGCAAACCAGAATGCATTATTCTGCTAGCCTCTGAAAAAAGCAAATTTGCCACCCCAAGGGTAAAACAATGTGCCCATTTGTGTACAGTCTGTATGCCTGCCAACTTCAGGTGCCTGATTGCAAAGCTGAGTATTGAGTAAGGATTCCTAAATTCAACAATTTGTCCAAGCCTATGTGTTGAGAACTGGGGCACTTGGTTGCAATGATTTTGTTCCTCTATGTTGCATCAGCACCTGCTCTTTTGTCTCTTTTGTTTTTCTTCTGTGCAGCTGTCAAGAGAGGCAGAGCAAAAGTGTGGAATCATGGATGGTAACTACGGAAGGTGCAAGCCTGTCCTTACCCGAATACTATGTTGAATATCTTGAGTGGAAGTTACTAAAAAATGTATTAAAATTATTCATCCTAAAATCCTGCAAAGAGTAGACCTGACGTGGAGAGATAACAGAATTACATGATTCTGGATGGATAATCAAGTGCTGAAGGCAAAAGGCACCAGCAAATATTTCAAATCACTCTCTGTCTCTCCACAAAACTGCAAATGTTGAAAATCTAATAGAAAAACACAAAATGGAGCAAATACATAGGCTGAATTTTCCGGGGTGGTAGCGGGTGCGATTGGTGGCGGGTCAGGTGGGAATGTTGTTATTTTTGACAGCAGGTCAGGAACCCGCTGTCATCCCGCCCCCATGCACCTTTCCCCCAGGCGTGTCTGTCATCGCGGAGCCGACCCGACCAGCAGCGGCGGGCGACCCAATTGAGATGATTATCAGATAGTTTATAGGCACTTAAGAGCTTTTTTTCACTTACTTTTTAAATTTCCCTGCATAAGGTGAGACATAACGGTACCCCCTGCAATGGCTGCCACATGATGCGCCAGGTTGGCACCACCCCACACCAACACCATAAAGCATCCCTACAATGACCAAGCCATTCCTTTCACACTGATCCCCAGTACGGGGGGTACAGTTATGTCTCACCATTCACTGCAACTCACTAAGCCACTTCCAAAGGTGCACACAAATCTGTCCAAGAACGTAAAGTGTTGAAAATAAAGATTTTTATGTTTGACACCACATTAACATAAACTTTACATGAACATTGCATAAAACACCCAAGTGCCTAGCCTTGTGTGTTGTTAGTTGGTATGATTGCACTAGGATGAGGGTGAGTGTGAGGGGTGGCTAGTGAGATGGGGATGTGATAATGTAGATAGAGAGAGAGGGATGGGTGGAGGCAAGTTGGTGTGAGTAAGGATGTGCAGGAGTAGGGTAGGGAAGGCAGAGTAATGGGGATGTGATGAGAGGCACAGCAGGATTCAGTTGAGTGTGGCTTTGTACTAACGTTTCCTGATCTAATGGGTTCATTGAAAGGTTTGTGGCACTGCATCCAGGTCCTCCTGAACACATCCCTACTTGTGACCTCCTCTGCAATCTGCAACCAGGCTGTCTTGGTCTCCTGGGGAGGTCTCTTCCGCCCATCGGAAGGGAAGAGGACCTCCCTGTGTGCTCTGACTCCCTCCATAAGCATATGGAGGGAGTCATTGGAGAACCTGGCTGCAGCCCTCTGCCTCTGTGCAGCCATTGTCAGTGTTTGCAGCACTCCAATGCTGTAGAACACTGACAGCACTATGTTAGATTAAACTTCAAATGTGGCCACGGTCTCTTTAAAGATCCCAGCTGAAAACGCGTCATGAATGACATCACCAGACCCACTCCATCTCACTGGGTCATTGGGTCGGGTAACGCACTGGGCGGGCTTAATAGGCCCCATTAAGGTAAGTTCATTTTCAGCAGCGGGATGGAGCCAGCAGCGGGGTCGCGACCCACCACGGACACCGGCCGCACCACACCCGCCCAGGTAGGCAAAATTCCAGCCATGGAGTTGGTATCTGAAAGAGAAAGATGGTTACCATTTTGGATAGATTCCTTCATGATGACCTATAGTTAACCTCTGTTTCTGCCCCTTTAGGTCTTCCTCTCTCTCTTCATCCCTCTCCTCCCTTCAGCAGGGTATTTTTTCTTAACCCCTGCTCAATAGGTTCTCTCCCTCTTTCACCCCCTTTCCCACAGCAGGCTCTCTGTCTATAGACTGTAGGAGGATGAGCCACATTGCAGTGTATGTCCCAGGATATGGCCACCCAGGACCTCAGCCACTAATCTCACCACAATTCATGGGGTCAGGAAGAGGCTCTTTGATTAACATTGAAATAATAGGCACGCACAGCACTAGGGCGTTACTTCCAGTGTTGAGGACGAAAATTGCAGCACTGACGCCAAATCAGTGTCAATTTGCCCACCCTACTTGTCAACGTTTAAAAAATCCTGCTAAAAGATGCAGGTGTAGTTGATAAGGAGTATACGAGGCTAATAGCAGAGATTAGTGAGAACTGTGAAATCTGTAGGAAGTATAGAAGGACGCCCCCACGTCCTATTGTAAGTCTTCCATTGGCACATGACTTTAACGAGGTAGTTACCATGGATCTAAAGATATGGGACAAAGACAGAAATGTCTTCATCTTGCATTTTATTGGCCTGACTACGAGATTTAGTATTTCTGTAGTAAGGAGAAGAAGGTTATTACAGATAAAATTATGGAAAAATGGATTGAGACTGGACTTGGGACACTAGCAAGGTTTTTGACCGATCATGGAGGTGAATTCACTAACGAGGAGTTCAGGGATATGTCTGAGAATGTGAATATCATTGTCATGAATACAACAGCTGAGAGCCCTTTTCACAATGGTCTTTGTGAAAGGAATCGTGCTGTGATTGATGACATGGTGCATAAAATTTTGGCTGATCGACCAGAGTGTAGATTGTCAACTGCCCTAGCATGGGCAGTTCACGCAAAGAATTCTCTTCAGATGGTTGGAGGATATAATCCTTACCAACTTGTCTATGGGCACAATCCCGAATTACTTTCTGTTCGTTGTGATAATGCTCCTGCTCTAGAAGGTATTATAATTAGTGCCATTTTTTTCTGAGCATTTAAATGCTTTGCATGCAGGGAGTCAAGCTTTTATTAAGGCTGAGGTATCAGAGAAAATTCATAGAGCACTGAGGTATTAGACCGTCTGAGACAGAGTCCAATTCAGGAGATTTGGTTTACTATAAAAGAGAGGGTCATAGGGACTGGAAAGACCCTGGTAAGGTAATAGGTCGTGATGATAAGACAGTACTTGTCAAACATGGCAATCAAACTGTTAAGGTTCATTCCTCACGTTTAATTGGAATTAATTATAAAATCTCGGTCTCTGAGCAGTTGATAGAAGTAACCTTGTACCTCAAATGTCCATGATTTTTTTGATTCGGGCCCTGAGAAACAGAATGAGGTAGATGAAGGGCTGGACAGTGGTAATGTGAGTGATCATGACACACGTGACAGAGCTATCACAGCCACAGAACAATTACCCAAAGTAGGTGCACGGGTAACATATGTTCCAGAAGGGACTAATGAATGGAGATTGCGACAATTTTGGGACGTGCAGGAAAAGCTACTGGAAGGTTGAAATTTTGGTTGAATATTCAGGATGATGGCCAAGAAGCGAGGTCCATAGACTGGCAGAATGAGGTGAAAGAGTGGAAAGAAAGCTCAGTAAAAGTAGTGATAGGGAGTCCGGCAGAGACTCTCACGTCAGAAAACGATCACGAACTAGAGAAAGAGCCTCCGATAGTGCAAGAGGGAGATCTCACAGTAATAGTCCCTACAGACATAGAAGTGGAAGTAGAGGTCATAGCTTGAATAGATCAGACAATGAAAGAAAAACCACAGAACTGTTACATAATAGAACTAGAAGTAGAATTCCTCATGATCGTGATGTTTTGGTGGCTGCCAATAAACTTGAGGATAAACGAGTAAGAGAGGCAAAACAAAGGAAGTTAGATAGTTTATTCTGGAGTTTATTCAAAGGTACCAGATAAGGGTCAACCAGCTTTGTCACATAGATGGGTTTGTACTGAAAAAGTCCTTGCAGATGGGACTTAAGGCTAAAGCGAGGTTGGTAGCTAGGGGTTTTGAAGAGAAACTGGGTGATACAGCTGTTCGAGTGGCCTCTCCCACTGCTGGAAAAGTAAAAATCTTTTTGGCTCTTTTGGCCACATATTCATGGGAGTGTAGGTCAATTGACATAAAAGCTGCATTTCTGCACGGCAATACTTTTCAGAAAGAAGTGTTTCTGAAACCGCCTAAAGAGGCAGCAGATGCAGAAGGAACACTATGGAAACTAAACAACTACATCTATGGCCTGAATGGCGCTTCCAGGGTATTGTATTTTTTGGTGAGATCTGTTTTGCTGAAGATAGGTTGTGTTCAACTAAAATCAGATCCCGCAATGTATTATTGGTACCATAAAGGAAAACTTTCAGGCATCTTCATGATGCATGTTGATGATTTCTTAAGGGGTGGTACTGCGGAATTTGAGAAATTTATCATTAATAAGATTAGAGTAGAATTTAAAATTGGGAGTCAGGCCTGTGGGGCTTTTAAATATATTGATTTAGATATCAAGCAAAGTTGATCTGGTATAACTTTAAATCAACAGTCCTATTTAGAGAGTGTTACTCCCATCCCAGTTAATCGTACTAGGTCATCACAGAAAGGTGATGTTATATCTAAAAAAGAGACAGAGCAATTGCGAAGTTTGATTAGCCAGTTGAACTGGTTGTGCACTCAGACTAGACCAGATGCTAGTTTTGATGTGTTGGAGTTAAGTACTTCAACATAGTAGAGAATGTTTTAAGGTTAAATAAAACATTACAAAAATTCAATCTGGATAAATGCGTGCTTAAGTTCCCATCCTTATGTGACCCAAAGACCATGAAGCTAGTTATCTTTAGCGATGCTCCACATGCTGATCTTCCTGATGGGTGTTCCACTGCAGCTGGCTTCAGTGTTTCTTCTGGGTGAGAACATGAAATGTTGTCCTTTAGCTTGGGCAGCTAAGAAAATAAAAAGGTTTGTTTAAAGTACTCTGGCTGCTGAAACACTGGCTCTTGTGGAGGCAGCGGATATGGGATTCTATTTGGCAAATATCTTGAGTGACAACCTGTACAATGGGAGTTCTGAAGATAGTAAAGCCATTGAATGTTATGTAGACAATTGTTCATTGTGGGATAATGTACACTCTACGGAAAACGTGTCTGTATTTGTCTTTTACACTGCAAACCTTTTTACAAATGGCAGTTTCCAATGGCAATAGAACCGTGGAGCTACAATTTGAGGAAAGCAGAGTCATAGATGGTGCTGGGGGAGTCGAGTTAGTGTTTGACCACTGCTTGAAGCCAAGGATGGTCAGTGTTACAACTCTCTTATTTTTTTCTTCTTGCAATTTCTCAAACCAAGAGTGAGGACGAGGAGAGAAGTTTTCCCAAGAGAAAAAGTACAGCCTAGAAATTCAGCCAGGCACCACCCATTTTTCAGGCGCTAAGCCTCCAATATGCCCGAGGCCGAATAGCGGAGGTATCTCAGCCCTCACTATTCAGTCGCAGGGATTGATTTCCCCTCCCACCATATACACTCAAAAATGGGTGTGCACGTATTTCGAGGCCAAGATATTTCATGTAAACTTCCAGCATATGCTTTACCTAGAATTAAGAGCTTTTAACATTAGCTTTTCTTAACTTTGGCTTCACTTGTTAAACCATCTGATCTGTATGCTAGTCACATCTTGTAGAAATTACAGCCCTATTCTAGAAGTGAGTGGATATGTATCTGGTTGCTGGTGATAAGCCCTATTAAATAGACAGCAAGGAGCAGTTTTGCAAACAGTAATGTTGGTACAAGCTACAATTTTATTTACACAATGCAGAAGGGCTGAACACAGGCAGGAATTCATGGGTTCATTGGGATTTTCACATCTACAACTGAGCCATTAAGCACAATATTTGTGCTTTACACAGCTGCATTAATGAAGTTTTGAAGATTCCAGCTCATTAAGTGCCTCATTAACCATTTAACAAGTGGATAGAACCATCATTGCTGGTGCACTTTGATTGCCTGAACTTTTGTTTTTGATTTCTAACCAAACCAATCACACAGGAATTGCACAAATCAAAACAGCAAGTACCAGCAAGTTAGTCCTTGGACATGGGGGGGAGCACATTCTCAATTTTTTCTAATATTAGAATAGACTTTGTTGGACATTCATTAAACAAATAACAAGCCCATTACAATGTCTGGGAAGCAGACTAATCACAATCAGAATATCCCTTTGGCACAATATGGATCTTGCAGGTTTTGTTGACTGTGATTGTAGCACTCAGCAAAAGTCTCTTCAACTGCTGATGATCTTCTTATCTCGATCAGTCAACTGACCAGAGCACAGACACCTACTTAAGAAATCCTTTACTGTCTGCATGAGGAATATAGAAAAAAGAGAGCTTACTTGGTAAAGGTGTAATAGTCCTCATTCTTCAAACAAAGCCTTCCTCAAAGGTAATACTCTGAAATCAGCACGGTCTGCAGGTAATGTCTTCAAAGCAACTGTTCCTTTAAAAATACACTATTGCCATCTCATTATGGTCATCCCTTCTCCCTATATTACACCTCTATGCTGTGTCACTTCAGTTAGTTTGCTAATCAGAACAAGAAAGGTAATACTTCTTTTCTCTCAAGTCTTACATTTTTAAGCATTAGCACATTTTCTGATTAAAACAAAGAAATAAATATTTTCCTTTCAGAGCCAATCTATGTTGGCTCATTTGCTAATTAAAACTAAACAGTGAAGAATTCTTCCCAGTCAAACACAATATTTAGCTTTCTTGAAGCTACATTTTCTTTTCCTTTTGCTCATCGTTCTGGCCTTGAATTTTTTTTTGAGACAAAGTTGACCTCTTGTTTGACTTTGCTGTTGTATGCCAGAAACTCTTTTGTCACTCCCCTCTCTTTTTAACACCGGATTGATGAAAACCCCAAAATTATTACAGCTTTCGATCTGTACTCGATATTCTCTCAGATTCAGCATCATTAATCGCTCCCATAAAAGGGCCTCGCGTCCCTTACAACCAGGAGTTCACCTTTACTGCCCAATATCTAGCCTTGTGATAGTTTGACCTGGGGGTGTAATGATGAAACCCTTTGTTGTGTGTGCACTGGATACGGTAATCTCACACACGCTTCTGTGTGTGTTTCTCCTATCGTCCAGAAGGCAGACCCATGAGCATTCTAGTGAGTTCAGGCCAATTGTAACCCAACAAACTGCAGAGATAGAAAGGTATTCTCTGAATCCACTGGACTTTTATTAACCTTCTTTAATGCCTTGGCTAGCATTCTGCTCATCTGATGGATCCCAGATCTACCTCTTTTCCTATATTGGCTCGTAATTCAGTTTATTCTCTCAGTTATGCTGCACAATGCTGCTTCCCAGTTGTCACATCTCTGTTCTCATCGTAAGACCCCTCCTGCCTCTCTGTCATGCTTCACTAAGTGCCCAGCTTTGTGGCTGCCATTCTGGTCCTAACCTCATTACTCCTATCTTACCTTTTAGCCCTCCCATGCCCTGCTCTCCACTCACCACCTCTATTTCACACTCAGCCATCCCACCCTTCATCTCCCTGTTCTCCAGAATCATGTCTTCCTTGATCCCTTTTCTCATTCATCACTACTCCTTAGCCTATCTTCTCTTCTGCCATCATCCCTCCTCTCCATATATCCGGCCTGAATCTTCACTCGCTTGCAAACAAGCACCTTGCCATTGATGGTCTTGTTGTGGATGATTCCATTGGCATCCTGGCACTGACTAACGCATGGTTCCTAGGCCCTTCCCCCTTACAGAAGCATCTAACCTGCCCAAATATTTCTACCATATGTCCTGCCCAAATTGCCATGGTGGCAGTGTGGCTCTCATCACTAATTCTCACCTTTGTCTCACCCCACTCATCTGACACCTTCTCCTCATTTGTGCATTTTACCCCCTTCCATCCTCATGTGCTTATCATGTACAGCCCCACAAGCTCTTATTGACTTTCTTACAAAGTGATACATTTTGGCAGGAAGAATGAGGAGGGGCAATATAAACTAATTGATACAAATTTAAAGGGGTGCAGGAACAGAGAGGCCTGGGGATGTCCATACACAAGTCTTTGAAGGTGGCGGGACAAGTTGAGAAGGCTGCTAAAAAAGCAATTGGGATCTTTGGCTTTATAAATAGAGGCATAGGCCGGAATTTTGCAGGGGGTCAGCAGGCACGATCGGTGGCAGGTCGGGTGGGAAAGTGGATTTTTTTTGACAGTGGGTCGGGACCCCGCTGTCAATCGGCCGCCACGCACCTTTCTCAATGTCGGGTCTGTCAGCGCTGAGCAGACCCAACAGGCAGCGGCAGGGGACCCAATTAAGTTCATTATTGTCTTGTTGGCAGATCTTTAACAGGCTTTTTTATCTTACCTTTTCACTTTAACTTCATGGCCACGGGAACCATGCTGTTCGGGGACCACAGCTGTCAACCTGAGGCGGGAGTTCAGTGGCCATTGCACCAGCTGATTACTTGACAGCTTCAAATGTACAGTAAAAGCTCCCACCTGACAGATCTTCACTTTCCTCAGCCACAAGCTGTTTCTCAGTCTATTTCCAGCACAGATTCTGCAGGCTTTCCACTTTCCACTCTCCATCCAGTATCACTTCTTTGGAAGAACTCTCTCACCATTGACAGATCGCTTCTGTCATCTGTACTTCACCTGCCATCTATTCCATCAACATGGGTGCCATTTATACTGTCTCACCTTGGTCCTCAGAATCCGACCATGTTCAGCCCTGTAATCGGTTTCTGCGGTGGCCAATTTCCTATAGGCCCTGCCGCAATCGCCAATTATTGTAAGTGGTTTCGCCCCGCCCGTAGCGAGCACACAAACCCCCTTACTACAAGTTCTGGATGATAGGGATTACTGAGGACAGATTTGAACACGGACAGCGTTTTCAGGCTCACCCTGTACAGTGTTTATTAAGGTTGACAAAAACCACTCCACTCGCATACAGTCCGAGCGGTGTGAACACAACAGTACAGTTTAAAACAGTACAACCCTGACTTGTCCAACAAGCCCCTGCCGTGCTGACTTACCACGGCCTAAAAACACCCTCCCGTGAACTAAACTATCACAAGACCCTTCCAACGCTAAACCCCTCTGGTTTGGTAGGAACATACAGGCACCCCCTCACACAGCTAAGGGATCTTGTGGGTGTGCAGGTTTGGCAATGCTCACCCAGATTGCCCTTGATCTTGCTTGCAGCTTCCTCCCATACGTCTCGGCTACCTGGTTCCGTACCGGCCTTGCGGCATGTGAGTCCCAGCCTTAGTCGAAGTCCGTCTCAGTTGGAAGAGCAAGGCTCAGCTCCTCTTGACATTCCGTTGTGGGGAGGGCAGGAGAGAGAGAGAGAGAGCTATCCAAAACGGCTCTCTGATATACCCCCCCAATACACAGACCGCTGTCTGTGGTTTTAATGGACACATGGCCTCAGGGAAATGGTTTCCAGGCCTCCTCCCAGGTTTGGATGGTTTAGATCTCGTTTCGATCTCCCAGCTGATTTAACTTAACGAGCTCATCTTCTTCAGAAACAATGAGTCGCCAGCCTCGTTATTCATGACTTGGGAGTGGACCTCTCGGGCCATTGTTCCCAAGGACAGTCCGTTACCATACGAATGCAACCTGGTTATGTCAGCCATCTTCAGCTTGAGTGTTTTTCCACAGCTTCCCCCCCAAACAGCCTGTCCAGTTTTTAATAAGGGTATATGCTCATAATCTGCGCCGACGGCTACAGCCCCAACACCAGCAGCACCAGGCACACCAACAGCACCACCAACCTTCTCCGCAATCACCTGATGCTGCACAGGATACAGGGCATCAGCACCCGACCACATTGCTGCCCGGGAGGCCAGGGATGGCCTCATCATGGCCAGATTTACTTCACTTGACGCTGTAAACCCTGGCTGCCACATGATGCGCCAGGTTGGCATCACCCCACATGGAGGGAGTCATGGGAGAACCTGGGTGCAGCCCTGCACCTCTGTGCAGTGATTGTCAGTGTTTGCAGCACTTCAATGCTGTAGAACTCTGACAGTACAAATGTCAAAAGTTGGCCCTGGTGTCTTCAAGGCAACCGGCTGATGACGCATCATGAAATGACCTCACCAGACCCGCTTCCTCTAATTGGCCCAGGAAATGTGCTGGGCGGGCTTAACAAGCCCTATCAATGGAAAGTCATTTCACAGAGCGGGATGGAGCCAGCAGCGGAGTCGGGACCCGCCACTGGCGTTGCCCGCCATGGAACTTGCGAGGTAAGCAAAATCGCGGCCACAGAGTACAAAAGCAAGGAAGTTGCTAAACCTTTCTGAGTCACTGGTTAGGCCCCAGCTGGAGTATTGTGTCCAATTCTGGGCACCACAGTTTAGGAAGGATGTCAAGGCCTTAGAGGAGGTGCAGAGGAGATTTACTGGAATAGTACCAGGGATGAAACACTTTGGTTACATGGAGAGACGAGAGAAACTGGGTTTGTTCTCCTTGGAGCAGAGAAGGTTAAGAGGAGATTTGACAGAGGTGTTCAAAATCATGAAGGGTTGTAATAGAGTAAATAAGGAGAAACTGTTTCCAGTGACAGAAGGGTCGGTAACCAGAGGACACAAATTTAAGGTAATTGGCAAAAGAACCAGAGGTGACACGAGGAATAAAAAATTATGCAGCAAGTTGTTATGATCTGGAATGCACTGCCTGAAAGGGTGATGGAAGCAGATTCAATAATAACTTTCAAAAGGGAATTGGATAAATATTTGAAGTGGAAAAATGTGCAGGGCAATGGGGAAAGAACAGGGGAGTGGGACTAATTGGATAGCTCTTTCAAAGAGCCGGCACAGGCACGATGGGACGAATGGCCTCCTTCTGTGCTGTATCATTCTATGATTCTATGTCCTCAGTTCTGTCTTCCCACAGCCTCTACACCCTAGCCAACTTGAGTGTACCTAGTGTACAGCTGGCCTAGTCATCATTCGCCAGATCTACTGTGCATCGCTCTCCTCAGCCTAAATCACCTATTAATCCAAAATTGTCCTGGTGCACAAGCACAACCCAATCTCAATTTCGCTCCTTCCCAAGACCCTAAACCCCTCCCCCTCATAATCCCACCCATTCTGACCCACACTCCACCCAACTCTTGACCACTCTGCTTTCTTTCTCAGCCCCAAGCCAACTGATATAATCAATGGTTCCTTCCACAGGTACTGTCCTGCTTCCCTTCCAAACTGCTGTCATCACTCCTTCCTCAAAAAAACACCTCCAACCAATCCACCCTCTCCAATAACCACCCAATCTCTATCTTTATTTTCCACTTGAAAGTTGTTGAGTATGTCATCATCTTTCAGCTCTATGTCCATTATTCTGCAAACTCTCTATTTGAATTCCTCCAATCTAGCTGCTGACTTTCTCACAGCACTGAAACAACCCTAGCCAAAGTCGTGAACGACATCCTCTGTGAATGTGACCGTGGTGCATTTCCCTCCTCTTCCTCTCTGCTGTGTTCAATACACTTGACCACACCATCCTCCTCTAATACTTCTCCGTTGTCCAGCTCTGTGCAACTGCCCTTGCAAAGTTCTATTCTTACCTATCCAATCACAGCCAGTGAATCACCAGCAATGTCTTCTCTTCCCTCTCCCACCCTGTCACCTTTGAGGTCGCCCAAGGATCTATTCTTGGCCCCTGCTCTTTGTCATCGATGTGCTTCATTCACAAGGATGGTGTCTCTTACCACATGTATGCTGATGACACACCTCTCCACCACTTCTCTCGACCCATTGACTGCCTCCATGCAATGTTCCCTCTAATTTTTGTTTTGGCCCGCGTGGCCCCTTTAACAGGCTGCGTGGGTCATTCAAAATTCCCCATATGCACGGGTTTTTCTATTTAATAGCTGGCTCACCGGCTGCGCGGAACCTTCCTTAAAGGGAGCATTGCATCCATGATGTCTATCTCCTTGTCCAACATCAAGTTCTGGATGAGTCACAACTTTCTCCAGCTCAATTTTGGGAAGCCATTGTCTTTGGTCCCACTATAAATGCCCTCTTGCCATTGGCTCCATTGACCCTGAGCTAAGCTTTAAGCTGTTATCCATCACAAGAACCACTTACCTGACATCAGACAGTCCACCACTGAAATCATCACACGTGCCTTTATCACCTCTAGGCTCAACTACTCCAATCTCTCCATGCTGGCCTCCATTCCTCCATCTTCCAGAACCTGCAACTTGTCCAAAACTTTGTATCCTGTCCTACACCAACTCCCACTTGTCCATCACCTCTGTCCTTGCAGATCTACACTAGCTCCCAACATGTTAAGTTCAAATTCTTCTACTTGTCTATAAATCCATCCCTGGCTTTACCGCACCCTATTTCTGCAATCTCCTGCCCCACCACAATGCTCCATTCCACTTTACACTGTCATTATTGGCAGAGCCTCTAGCAGCTTGGGTCCTCCTCACTGGAATTCCCTCCCTAGATCCTTCCACCGCTCTTTCTTCCTTTCTTTAAGATAAAGCCGTTATGTAAATGCAAGTTGCTGTTATTGTTAAACTGTATGTGCCAATTTGCAGCAACGTTTTAAAAGCAGTGTTTGGTGAAAATGTGAAAATTATTCTATGCTGCTGTTCTGTAGTTATTTTCTAAGGAACCATGCTTTAAATTAAACCATACTGTGGCAACAGTTGTTGCTTAATGGCCTTTATTTTTGTAGTGTAATCTTTACCTTCCAATCAATAAAATAGTAGATATATTCTCTAAAACATTTTGTCAGTTTGTATTAGGTTCCATCAATATTGCATTTCCAGATGACACATGTAGTTGGCTGGATGTACTGAGCCTCTTTGTTCAATATCCATACTCCAGGGAGTCCTGCACATATCCAGATAACATTCTGGGGCTGATTTTACTCATCTGGTGCATGTTGTGTCTAAAAGATTATGAAATGTTGGTAAATTCACCTGAGTGGTAGGGGTTGATTTTGATTGCCTTTGCCTAGTATTAGTGGGGTGGTTACGGCCTCAAAATGGGATTGGTAGATTTACCGCCCCATTAACATCGGTGATGAGGTCGGCTCCATTGTGAGAGAGGCCTACCACTGGATGTCCAAAGCATCCACCTGTTTCAGGTGAGAGGTTCCTTTCAATATGGAAATTGGGGTTCTATGATGTAAAAAGGACCCCAATTGCCATTTTAGGTCAGAACTGGTCATAGCCTGCACAGTGTAGGTCCCGACCATTTACACGTGCGATTTAACCGAACAGGCCCGCAAAAGGTAATGTAAGAATCCCACCTCAAGTGGGCCCCACCTGGGGAAGGGGAAGGGGAAGGGGCTGGCCCAGGCTGGGATGCAGGGAACTTTATTTAAAAAATGTAAAAGCAGCAAAGGAGGTTCTGGGGTATTCTTTCACTTTATTTCTGGGGGAAGGGTCCAGCATTCCCCTCCATGGCCGGTTACTTATGCCACACTATGCAGCCCTTTCTGGTGGGGAAGGAATGCCCAGTAGCGCAGACTCAGTTGGCTGAGTGGCCTACTCCTGTTCCTATGTTCCAAAGTGAACACTGATGAAAACCCAAAAATCAAAGTATTGCAGATGCCGGAAATCTGAAATAAAAACAGAAAATGCTAGAAACACTCAGCAGGTCAGGCAGCATCTGTAGACAGAGGAAGATCGGTAAACATTTCAGGTCGATGACCTGTCATCAGAACCGTTAGATGAACATCCAGTTGATTCCTGTGATGTGTAAGTTGAAGTCTCAGCTCCTGACTCCCCAAAGCCTTTCCACCATCTACAAGGCACAAGTAAGGAGTGTGATGGAATACTCTCCACTTGCCTGGATGAGTGCAGCTCCAAGAACACTCAAGAAGCTCGACACTATCCAGGACAAAGCAGCCAGCTTGATTGGCACCCCATCCACCACCTTAAACATTCACTCCCTCCACCACCGGCGTACCGTGGCTGCAGTGTATACCATCTACAAGATGCACTGCAGCAACTCACCAAGGTTTCTTCGGCAGCACCTCCCAAATCCATGACCTCTTCCATCTAGAAGGACAAGGGCAGCAGGTGCATGGGAACACCACCAACTCCAAGTTCCCCTACAAGTCACACACCATCCTGACTTAGAAGTATATCGCCGATCCTTCATCGTCGCTGGGTCAAAATCCTGGAACTTCCTCCCTAACAGCACTGTGGGAGTACCTTCACCACACGGACTGCAGCGGTTCAAGAAGGTGGCTCACCACCGCCTTCTCAAGGGCAATTAGGGATGGGCAATAAATGCTGGCCTTGCCAGCGACGCCCACATCCCATAAACAAATTAAAAAAAAGAAGTCTATTGGCTCATAGTGAGCAGTTAGGCCCACTCATCAATAATGGTTGGTACAGTTACCGCTTTAAACTTGAGAAACCTGTTTCGTCTTTGTAGCTCCACAATAGGCCAGAATTTCTTTGACTTTCTTGCTGTTGACGAGGCGGTGACAGTAAGATCTTTATCTCCCTTGGAGTACTGGAGCACACAGTAGTTTGAAGCATAATAAGACACATATTCAATTAATAATATGCAGCCATGGGAGAAATTACACTTTGTGATTGTGCCTTTATCTTTAAGTCTTAGTAGGGGGGGTTCCTGAAGTGAAAATTTGTATTGCGTCATGCATCAATAGATCTCTGTTCACTGCCTCCAAACATCCTTTACTGGGAATCCCTAGTTCTCCGGTTTAAAAGTATTATTACAGGTGTCCGGGGATATTTATTTCAGTAAATATTTTTACATTGTTACCCTGGTGCCAAAAATCGACGGCCCGACATTCAGACGTAAGTGCTGGATGCACCTGCCGGTGACCTTCACTCCTGACCCCACAGAGCAAGTGGAGCCCCACACACTAGGGGTACATCTCAGGACCCCACCTGAGTGAAGAGGCTGGTAATTCCGTAGTTGAAGTTACAGTGGTGCAGCGGCAAAAAATCCGAGGAGATTCAGGTCCATAATGTCATAGCACTAGCAGATCTCCAGTGGCATTGCTCAAGGTAAGTCGGAAGAGTTTAACGAGGAAATTGTTAGAGGCAGTAAGTGTGACATACATACGCACACATATATATATATATATATATATATACTTTGAATATACAGCAGGCCGGTCTAAATAGGGTGGATGGGTTAATGGAGCAGAAAGTAGGGCAAGCAAACAGGAAATTAAACAGAGTAAGTGGACTGGGAAACAGTAGCAGGGATGGGTATGGGGAGAAAATGTAAACATTTACCTATGGAGTAGACCGAACATGAATGAGAAAATGAGTAGATAGTGGGGTAGTGGGCTTTGAAATGGCGGGGCTGGGGGCAGTTAAATGAAAAAGGCTAGACGGAAATCAAAACACAACAGCATTATTTATTTTAAAATTTAAACTGTTCGAGATTTTTTAAAAATCTAAAAAGACCAAGGGGCATGTTGAGTCTGGAGCAGGAATCTGCAACTCTGTCATTGGCAGCCAGAAGCAAAGGGGCGGGCAGGTCAAAGGCAGCTATAGCCGGGAGTGGGAGCGGGAGCACGGCCATTTTTAATGAACAGGGCAGCAGGCTCAACTGAAAACACCCTCACATTATCCTAAGAGGTAGTAGTTAGTGCTCTCAGTCCTGTCATTATATCCTTTAAACATGTTTTGCAGTACTTGAAATGTTTTTTAGTAGATTTCTTCAATTACAGTAGAACTGCGAAGTGAAAAAGTATCTCCTAAATCAGGTCCTGTATCACCTCTTGTTCCTGTCAGCCAAGATTAAACACCACGCACCATTGGGTGCAGGGACCCGAGGCGAGGAATTGGAGGCCACAGAGGGGCTGGAAGGGCTGAGAGTCAGGGGTGGCTGGGTGGAAGAGGAGCGCAGACTTAAGAAGACAAAATCTTAAAAATAAATGCATTTAAATATTGTTGTCACTTAAATTGAAAGACTTACCCAACAGAAATGGGAAGTGTACAGTGTGGAGTTTTTGTACTGAGCAGGTGGGAGACTCTACACAGCACCACAAGTGCAGCTTCAATGATTTCTGTGTTGTAGGTAGTGTTACAGGTCAATTATCAGATTAACATTGGAAATCCTATTAGAGTGCCACCTACTGGCATCACAGAAAATTGTTACAGGTAAGTGTGGACATTTTAACACAAGAATGTCCATAGGAATGTTTACATACACATTTTCTATGGAGCATGCAATATGAATCATTATGGTGCAGATTCCTGCTCCAGACTCAACATGCCCCTTGTTAGATAGAAATTTACCACTAATGTGTATAGGAAGTGGTGTGGTTTCAGTGTGATAGTCCACCAGCCACTAACAAGAAGTCTAATGAAGTTGGGTTTCTCTTTTAAGGGTGAGTTTTGTGCTGGCTTGTACCTGCCAACTCTGGCAGAGAAAAAGTTCAACAGTACTGTTACATCATAAAACTATTAGAAATTCAACTTTTTTAATAAAAGGGCTTTTCCTTTTCTGCCATTCCCATGCCTTTCCTTCAGTTTATTTTGGCAACCTTGTTTTTTTTTAATAACAATGGTAATAAGAATTGCTCTGTTTGGCATTGGAAATGTGTTCATGAATAGTCCCTCTGTTCAGTATTATTTCAGAATGTGTTTAGGATTTCATTAGCACTACTAGAAGGAATCTTAATGAACACATTTACAATCTCACTACACACATTGACCAGAGGAATTCTTATCTAATGTTTTTAAAATTAGAAGAATAAACCATTTTCTTTTGCACTCCTAGTGAAACGCTTTGAAGCAAAGTTTAATACGGATGAACGTGGACCGGAGTCAGTATGAAGCAGCAGAGGCTTGCGTGTCTCAAGGCTGAGTTATTTTGGAACTCTGTTGTTGAATAGTGGCAATTAAAACCCGCTGAGAATGTCTTCGCACCACTGTGACAGGAGCTTTGGTGAAAGCAAAGTGTCAACGTCAGCAGCTTTAAAAATTAGTTACAAAAAAAATCAATGTTGAGAACTTTTTTTTTGTTCTAGTCTCTTTTTGATGATTGCTTAAATCATTTTCTTTAAAATAGTGAGTGCTAGCGACATATTTGGGGAAACTGACTCTGATGGAGTGATTGAGTGTTCTGATGGAGTTAGTCACCAACCCAGGAAGTTTCAGCTTCATTCATGTGTATCTATTTTCATACAAAGGGTAATTGTGTAAAAATAACGCATCTAGGAACGTGGTAGGAGGACATTCAGCAAGCATGAAGCTCACTGTTCAGAATGTCTATTTTTAAGCTCTTTTTGCAGGAGCAGTGAATTTAATCTATTGGAGTTTCCATTCTACATTATTTTAACACTATCAGTGAGCCATTTAGAAAATAACACCAATGGGAAAATCAAGGCTTGTGGCTCGTGTAGATTCAATGGCAGTTCCACCTATACTGAAGAACACAGGTGCCATGGATGATTTAAATAACTACACCCTTAAAATTCTGACTTTAGTGGTGTGCAGTAACTCAGGTTTTGACCTTTATAAATTTGAACCGTAAGCCTGAATACACCCCAAAGCATCACTACTGATGGGCCTCTTACTAATTTTTGATTCCAACTTGCGAGTCCAGTACTCCTCTGATGCTTGGATCAGCCAAAATAATAACTTGCATTTTTACAGCATCCCTCGCATAGAACATCTCAGCTTGCTTTATGAAGGCAAAGACGGACACTGAGCAGGGACGTGTTAAAGGAGCAAGTTGAAACCACAACCGAAAAGACAGATTTTAAAAAATAATTTGAAGGATGGGAGAGAGGCAGCAAGGCAAAGTAGTTTTGGAAGAGAGTTTCAAAGAGCAGGAGTATGGTGGCCTTTGATGGTGGAGCAGAGCAAGTGGGAAATGAGCAGTAGTCCATGGTTGGAGGGGCAGAGGATGCGGCTGGTATAAATGGTGGGAGATCACCCACGTAAGATGGCATGACACCATGAAGGGATTTAAAACATAGATGAGGATTGTAAACTCAATGTTCTGGGGGATAAGAGGCAATGGAGCTTGGCAGGGATGGTGTGTGGGACTTTTTGGGAGGGATTATGGAGTTTACATTAACTGGACTTTGTGAAGGGTGAAGGAGAGGAAGCCAGCAAAGGAGAGTACTCAAGAAATCAATTACAGAGGTGATGAAGGCATGGAGTAGGACAATGGCTGACATATACACCGGGTTTGGTGCCAATTATTTCCATCAGTGGGAGTAGAAGATATTTGAAACAGATTTCAGTCAAATCATTGTTCTCTGACCCATAACACTGTACTGCTGGGCCAATGTGGAGATGCCAATCTAGATTGAGATTGCTATTTTGCTTCATATTGTTTCTTTCCCCTGCTGGCCTTTAGTTAAGGAGGACTGTGAAGCATAATTTATTTTGCACTAAATCCCACTCCCCTATCACTCTTGCTTTCACAGTATACAATTTAACCTGGTTGCTAGTCTTTGCTACTGCAAATTAGTAGCAATCTTGATAATATTGACTACTTTGAGCAGCAAGTAAAATTTTACATTAATTTATTAAAATGGATTATATAATGCTGTATTAAGGATAACTCTGCAATGGGACAATGTATGCATACTACTTTTATAAGTTCCTATTTGATCTTTTGGGACATTGCACATGGACAAAAATAAAATTGATCTCTCTTTCTGTTCCACTCCCTAATTCTTTGGGCCAGACCTTGCTGTTAACGACACACACCATTATTAATGTGCAAATCGGCCAGCAAGTTCAGGGGATTAAGAGATACACTATGAGTTGCAAATCTATAGAACTTGCTGGTTGATTTACGCCACTCCGCTGATTGCTTTATACAAACAGCATCTCGCCCTTAGCCTCCCCAATACTTTTAAGAACTTGCTGCATTTGCACAGTAATTGCCCATTAAACTTGGCCACAGACAGTTAGGTCTTGTAAATAACATGTGTAATTAACTTTTTAACAATGTGATAATTGTTAATGCAATGCCAATCAACCTCTCTGGCCCAGAAGCTGAACAATTCCTTCAGTTGGTAAATTGTTGTTAGAGATATTTTAAATGTCAAATTTAAAACTTAATTTTTTTTCTTACTTTTCCTTTCTGTCTCTTTTTTCTCTCTCTCTTAATCCAATCTTTCTTTCCCTCTCTTTATTTCTCTTTCTGTATCTGATTTGACTCTAATTCAGCCTCCTCAGTCGATCCTCTGTTTCTTTCTCAATCCTTAAATCTCATTAGTTAACTAGATACACTGTTGGTCTCGCCATTCACTGAGGTCCTAGATGCCCTGTTGCCCTCACCACACCGTTATCAGCTCACACTTCCAGCAAGTTACAGTGCAAAAAGATTTTGAGCTGAAGGGTGCTGAAAAAAGTCTAACAGGGTGTGCCGCGAGATGCCCCGCTCCAGCAAGATCTGGCCCTTTGTGTTTAGAACTTTGTCTTGGTGTTTGTCTTCCATTCGTTGTCTCCCTCTATCTCCTCGTTTCACTCTTTCTCTTCATCTGTCTGTCTCTCTATGACTCTGAGACACTTTTTCTTGTTGTCATTTTCATAGCTGTCTATGGGATTTTTTTCCTTTATCTGTAAGTCTGCATGTCTGTCTCCTTTTACTTTTGTCTGTCTCCCACTCTGTGTATACCTGTCATATTGTTTGTGTTTATTTCTGTCCTTTAAAATTTTTTCTCTCATAATTTTTTTATAAATTTACTTTTCCTGAATTAAGAGGAAAGATTTTGGACTGGGCAGAGCAGAGGGATTCAGTGGGTCAGGACCTGGCTGCATAGGAGAATATATAAGAACATAAGAATTAGGAGCAGGAGTTGGCCATACGGCGCCTCGAGCCTGCTCCGCCATTCAGTAAGATCATGGCTGATCTTCGACCTCAACTCCACTTTCCTGCCCGATCCCCATATCCATTGATTCCTCTAGAGTCCAACAATCTATCTCCGCCTTGAATATACTCAACGATTCAGCATCCACAGCCCTTTGGGGCAGAGAATTCCAAAGATTCACAAACCTCTGAGTGAAGAAATTTAAATAAAAATAAAAGCACAATAAATAAATTGTAAAAGGAGAGTAAAAGGAATAATGGGAATATGGGCAGAGAGTAAAAAATGGGGGGGAAAATGGCTGCCTATGTGTTTTCATGGACAATAGCAGGACACTGGACCCATTAGGAAACAGCCAGGTGCTGCAATGGGGAGCAGGTAGCTCTGGTATTCTGGAAGTATGAGGACTTCTTTATCCAAATCTATGTTGTGACTCTAGAATCTGCAATCATATAGTTTACAGACATACATACACCAAATGTTTAATAATGTTAGATCTCCCATGACATTGTTCATAGCTAGCTTGAGATTTGGAGCACGGTTGTGATGTTTGTCTGCTAAGATAGAGCTGTGTTTAGCCTGGTCTATGTCTTTAAGGCCACAGCTTAAGTATTCCCTGTAGAGAAGTAGTTTAATAGATATTGTAGCAGGGTGATTGAGGGCTGGTATGTCAGCTGCAGGCTGATGAGGGCCCTGATCCCTGAGTAAGGATATGGCCCTTTAAGAAACCTCACCTTTAAGAGGAAGGGTATGGTCCCTTTAAGAACCTGTCCTTTAAAAGGTAATTGCAACTGGCGTGGGAGCGGAGAGTGGATTTCTCCAGCCATCTGAGCATGAAAGGGTATGGTGTAAGAGAAGTAAGGAAGGCTGAAAGAGGTTGGGAGTTGGAGAGTTAGCTAGGTATTGTTAAATTGAATGTACTGTGTGGTCTTGTTTTGTGTTGTGGGAATTATAAAAATTGTTGGCGGTAGGGATTGTGGATGCATTGGTAATAATTTTCCAAAACTCCCTGGACTCAGCAAAGATCCCGGCAGACTGGAAACTGCTAATGTAACACCCTTATTTAAAAAGGGCAGTAGACAGAAGGCTGGAAACTATAGACCGGTTAGCCTAACATCTGTGGTAGGTAACATTTTGGAGTCCATTATTAAGGAGACAGTAACGGGACATTTGGATAATCATAATTTAACAGGACAAAGTCAGCATGGTTTTATGAAGGGGAAGTCATGTTTGACAAATTTGCTGGAGTTCTTTGAGGAAGTAACATACAGGGTGGATAAAGGGGAACCAGTGGATGTGGTGTATTTAAACTTCCAAAAGGCATTTGACAAGGTGCCACACAAAAGATTATTGCTTAAGATAAAAAATCACGGGATTGGGGGTAATATTCTGGCATGGATAGAGGATTGGCTATCTAACAGAAGGCAGAGAGTTGGGATAAATGGTTCATTCTCAGACTGGCAATCAGTAACTAGTGGTGTTCCGCAGGGGTCAGTGCTGGGTCCCCAACTCTTTACAATCTATATTAACGATTTGGAGGAGGGGACCGAGTGTAACATATCAAAGTTTGCAGATGATACTAAGATGGGAGGGAAAGTAGTGAGTAAGGAGGACATAAAAAATCTGCAAGGGGACATAGACAGGCTAAGTAAGTGGGCAGAGATTTGGCAGATGGAATACAATACTGGAAAGTGTGAGGTTATGCACTTTGGCAGGAAAAATAGTAGAGCAAGTTATTATCTTAATGGCAAGAAACTGGAAAGTACTGAAGTACAAAGGGATCTGGGGGTCATGGTGCACGAAACTCAAAAGGTTAGTATGCAGGTGCAGCAAGTGATTAAGAAGGCCAATGGAATGTTGGCTTTCATTGCTAGGGGATAGAATATAAAAATAGGGAGGTATTGCTTCAGTTGTACAAGGTATTGGTGAGACCGCACCTGGAATACTGCATACAGTTTTGGTGTCCATACTTAAGAAAAGACATACTTGCTCTCGAGTCAGTACAAAGAAGGTTCACTCGGTTAATCCCGGGGATGAGGGGATGGACATATGAGGAGAGGTTGGGTAGATTGGGACTCTACTCATTGGAGTTCAGAAGAATGAGAGGCGATCTTATTGAAACATATAAGATTGTGAAGGGGTTGGATCGGGTGGATGCGGGATGTTCCCGATGATGGGTGAAACTAGAACTAGGGGGCATAGTCTTAGAATAAGGGGCTGCTCTTTCAAAACTGAGATGAGAGGAACTACTTCACTCAGAGGGTGGTAGGTCCATGGAATATGCTGCCCCAAAAAGCTGTAGAAGCTACATCATTACATAAATTTAAAACAGAAATAGACAGTTTCCTAGAAGTAAAGGGAATTAAGGGTTACGGGGAGCGGGCAGGAATTTGGACATGAGTCTAGGTTCGGATCAGTCATGGCCCTGTGGGTAGCGTAGCGGGCCCAGGGGCCTTGTAGCCTGATCCTGCTCCTATTTCGTGTGTCCAATTCTGTTAGGTTCAGGAGATGGTTCTGTGATAGTAGATTGGCGGTTAGGATCAGATCAGCCATGATCTTATTGAATGGCGGAGCAGGCTCGAGGGGCCAATTGGCCTACTCCTGCTCCTATTTCTTATGTCCTTATGTTTGAAACTCAGACTGTTTGAGGACTGTTGGTAGGAGAAAGGAGGCTACGAGATGGTAGGACCGTGTAACAATACATACGGAAGTCAATTAGAGGGCAACTGTTGAGGGAAGTTTCTGTAGATTGGCAGCTTCATGTGCTGAATAGGGTTGCCAATCCTCCAGGATTGTCCTGGAATCTCCAGAATTATAGATTTATCTCCTGGACATTTCTGCAAGTAACCCAGGAGAAAAATCAGGGGCATTAAAAAAATTGTTTTTTTTCATTTTCTTTTAATGTTTATTAGTTATAAAAATATTGGGGTGGGGGGGTGCTGTTTGACTGGATGGAGCGGTTGGAGGCAGGAGATGATGTGGTGATCTGTCCAACCCTAGCACGGAATGGTTGGTTTGTTTTTGTCCTGTAATGTTTTATAATTTTAGCTGCTTGTAAACCCTTGGCTTTTGCTGTTAACTGGAGGCTTGTTTGTCAAGGCCAGAAAAAAAAGCAGTAAATGACTTTCTCTATTTTTATGCTTTTGACACTTTTGAAGTATGATGGAAGCACAGCAGATGAGACAAATAGAAAAAACACCATACTGCAACAAATGCCTGTTAGTCACAAACCCTTGGGAGCGTTGGGAGGAATTTAAATTTAAATTTCAGATCTTGATTAGAAGTCCAATTTTCAAATCTCTGGTTTCAGGATTCAGATTCCTTCACTGTCTTTCTGCGGTGTTACAAAAATATAGAATCTGCCTCAAGTGATTGCGATCCTAACAGGACCCAAAAATTGAGGGGAAGTGTTTAATTTCAAAATTGATCTGAATTGAATTAATTCAAATTTGGAAAGCCCGTCAGTGTGCCCTCTAGGAACATAGGCACAGGAGTAAATATTCCAGCCTCTTTGGCTTGTTGCATACATTCAATCAGATAATGGTTGATCTGTGCCTCAATGCCATCTAGCCACCTTTGTTTCATATCCCTTGATACCCTTGCCTAACAAAAATTTATCGATCTCAGTCTTGAAAATTTTAGTTGACCCAGCATCCACAACCTTGAGGTAGAGAATTCCAGATTTCAATTACCCTTTGTATGAAAAAGTGCTTCTGATATCACCCCTGAACAGCCTCGCTCTAATTTTATGATTCAGCACCATTGTCCCACACCAGAGGAAACAGCTTCTCTGTATCTACCCTATTGAATCCCTTTTATCATTTTAAACCCTTCAATTTAGACCATCCCTCAACCTTCTAACTCAAGCAAATACAAGCCAAGTTACAATGCCCAAAACTAAATGCAGTACTCCAGGTGGGGTCTGACCAAGGTTCTGTACAACTAAAGCATCACTTCCTCATTTTTGAATTCCACCTCCCTTGAGATAAAGGCCAATATTGCTTTAGCCTTTTTGTACCTGTGCACTAGCTTTTAGTAATTTGTGTACATGGACACCTAAATCCCTTTGCTCCTCCACAGCTCCTAGCCACTCCCGATTTAAAAATAAAAATATCTATTATATATATTTATTTTCTAATTTGTCTTTCTCAAATCCGAAGTGGATGACCTCACACCTCTCCATACTGAACTCCATCTGCCATAGTTTAGACCCCTCAGTCTATATCCTTTGTAAATTCCTGCTCCTGTCCACACAACTTACTGTGTCATCTGAAAACTTTGATATATAACTCTCTGTTCCTTCATCCAAGTCATTAATATATATGGTGTAAAGCTGAGGTCCCAGTACAGATCCCTGGAGAACCTCACTTGTCACATCCCGCCAATCAGAGAACAAGCCCTTTTATCACTACTTTTTATCTCCGACATCCTAACCAATTACTGACCCATGTCACAAGGCTACCTCTAATTCCATGCACTCTCATTTTTGCTCTCTGTCAGCATTTTGTTAAGAATTCACTGCATGTACCTTTTATTTGAACAAGTAGAGAACATTAATCAAAATTAGAAGTATATTCTTTGCAGTGAAACTTAAACAAACTGCAATTTTCAGCACTGTTGCCCTTTGTCATCCACATATAGTTCTCTCCCGCATGAATCTCTCTGCTCTTGTTCATGAGACATAGATATATATTTACAAACACTTTTATTTCTGATGGTCACATATGGTTTTTGTTGAAGAAACAGATTATTTACACTGAGCTGAAGTACAAAAATATAATACAATTATTTTACATTATGAGGTTGTGCTGAAATACACTGCATACATACTACATCATACACAGCAACAAATCACACTTAATGGACAGAGCATTTAACATTTTCCAGCAAACCGTTCAAGTCAGCCTGAGGAACACAGTTCTTTACATAGCTCCAGTGATAGCTGTTCAGGGCGAAGGATAAGCTATTTCCTTACCCAATTTCTTCCCACAGATTCCCCTTAGGTCCTCACTGCTTTAACCACCTACAACGTTTCCTCACGCAGCTGGGAGGATGAGGCGGTCTGTGGCACCTTGTGTCAGACAGCTGAAGAAGCACGTCTGCAGCATAGGAGTGTGTTTGAACTCCTCGCCCAAGTGCTCGACTTGGCCACTCCAAACTGCTCAAATTAGCAAACTTCACCACACTGGAGGAATCCAGTTTAAAAACAAGTCAGCACTGTGATTCAAAGATGTATCCCATGAATACTGTCACCTGGTGCTCTACTGCAGCAGCTGCCAGGCTGCCCACAGAAAACAATCTACACAACTGAAATTAGGTGTCTTTTTCAAGGGAGTTCTTAGATTGAAATATTACAACAGAAAAAATTACAGTGCCCTTTTGCATGAATTTCTCATTGTTTCTGCTGAAGTTATTTTTCCTTAAACGACTGGGTTTTTAAAAAATTTCACTGCAGTGTTTGTTTACTGGTGGCTCTGCTCCTGTACCAGTCTGAGAAAATGATGGCTCATTCTGCATTTGAGAAACAGACCTGCCTGAAATTGAAGAATACAACATTTGGAACAGGGATATAACTGCTTTGGATTCTGGTATTTTTTTCTTTTGAAAATGTGGTTTCAACATGACATTAGCATTCTTATGATGGTGGGAAAAGCTATGTAGAACTCTGGAGTGGGAATGCTCGTGGTTGCTGTGATTTCATATAGGCTGTTCTAAACAAATGCATCACCAAAGTGTGATCTTTTGGTATGCTCATCATGTCCATATGAACTGCAAACTATTTAATTTTTACTCCAATATATGTTAAAATCAATGTTGTCATTAATAAAAACAAAAATATAGAAATATTGAGGTAGATTTGAACTTTCACCACTGGACGGTAAACTGGCGGAGCAGACTGAACGCCCATTATACTGTGGCTAATTTTCCTTTCCACTGACGGCAATGCGGGGTGTGTAACGGACGACCGATCTGCTCCTGCCAGTTTACCGCCCAGCGGTGAAAGCTAAGATTTACCCCATTAAGTTACATGCCGCTCTCCACAAAAAGACTTTGCAAATATAACCTGAGCACAGAATGGCAGTTTGTTAGTGGATAACTAATTACCCATAGCAAAAGTACCCCAACTATGTGGGGGGAAAAAGTGCTACGTTAGAAAACATTTGTAAATCCGTTGCTCAGTGGGAACATGAGAGAAGCTGAAGCTACTGCCCACATATTCAGACAATTGGGGCTATAGCGTTTGATAGAATAAAGGCTGTATTATTAATTTAATCCAAGTGTAGCCTTACTTAATGTAAAGCCAAACAGATTAAAGAGCTGCCTGAATATTAGTCAGTACGTACAGCTACCTGTAATGACAAGCATCACCTTATATGTTTTGCTATGACATCATTCAATGTCCAAAGATTTAAATCATTACGAAATTCAATTTTTTATAATAACTGCATTAGTGACATAGTGCTCCTTAGAAATAAATCATAAGGAAAACTCGTAGGGATTTTCCATATGTAATAGACACACATGTACACATACTACATACACATACGCACACACGTGCAAGTAAAGGTGCCTCTGTCTAACCCCTGCCGTTGGCTTCCATGAGCCACAGCTGTTTGGATGGCTATTTGTATCAGCAAGGGCTCTCCATAAACACCGGCAAGGAACACAAGGCACGGGATTATCTCGAGGGTTTATCCCCATATGCATGTAGAATATAAGCACCTCTGGAACCTCAGCATTTACAATAGTTAACTTAATGAGGGTTCTTATCAGCTTTTAAAGATTAAGGAAAAAATTCAAATTGATTGCTGGATAGGAAACTACCTTAATTCAAACTGTTAAATAGACATTTAAAATGACAATCAAAAATTAATTAAAAACTAACACTTTTCAGTCAGTTAATCTGGTTCTGCTGATTTTCATCCAAAATATTATTACATTTTTTGATAGCATTATTCTTTACAGACAAACTTCAACCTGTTTCTAACAGCTGTTCAAGTGGAACAATCCTGAAATTATTTGATACATGTAAAAATATTGAAGAAATTAGCTTTTAAAGTTTCTTAGTAATGGGGATGAAATTCCTGTTCTAATAAAAAAGAGAGAGTCCCTGTTTTACTCCTTAACAAACAACACTAATGAAATTGCAGGAATACATGACTTTGAAACATGTGATTTCTGAGAATGTGATTTCATCAGGGGGGGATGTTACATAAGATTGAAGCAGGCATTCTCTCGTTTTTCATTAAAAGAGCAATTTCACCCCCACTGTTACCAAATATTCACTGAGTTCTGAAATTTCTGAACTATTTCTCAGTAAACCATTAAGAATTAGAACTTTCCTTTTGCTTCAAAACATACTACAGTGAGATAACTACTTTTTCTTGTTCAGTTCTTTGACATTTACAAGGGTTGAATTTCCTCTTTTAATTTAAAAAAAAAGTACTGGTGAATGTCTGTTTTGTTTTGTAATTAATGACCCTCCAGTGAAACTGAGAGAATGTAGTTCTTTGAAACATGCAAATGTCACAGATTGGTTCAGATGAGGAAGGCTTTTCAGCTCATTTTCCTGGCCTCAACCACCATTCCTCAAAACACATTCTAGCTGTTGACCACTTTCTGTATAAAAGGATGCTTTTTGGTATCTGCCCTAAATTTCCCCCACATACAATCTTGGACACTTGGACAACATATGCCCTCTTGTTCTGCTGCCTTGTTGTATCTGAAAGTATGGTTCCAGATTTATTTTTTTCTATTCCGTTATCTTAAATTATTATATAATGCCAATTCTTTTTGAGGATGACGAGCCTTAGTTTATCTAGTCCTTCTCATTACTTATCAATCTAATGCCAGGCATCAACCTTGTTGTGTTCCTCTGCACTGCCTGCAGAGGCTGGATGGCCCACTTATCTTCTTTTGGCTCATAGGAATGGATTTTACAAATTAATGCTCCTGACACAGTTTCATGAGAATTGAGGTGCATATTGGGAATTAAAGCGTGGAGGTCATCACTCTCTGTGCAGTTTTCTGTCCTTAATGAAAAATTGTGTAGGTCACGCTAATCTCGGTGGCCACTTCTGATATGCCTCCCATTGCACAAAAGTCTGCTGGGAATGCTACTTGGTAAAATTTACTCCAAAGTTAAAAGGCTTTTAGACTTTACACTATGCTGTATAATGACACTGCATGAACCATGCCAATATAAAAGGTCAAAATAGATAAATGAGGCTGCATACAGTGCAGTAGAAAGCTACAACCTATGTACAACACTTTCTTTCAAATACAATTCTATCAGACTAGAGCTATACCTTCAAGTGTTCAAGTAGAGATAACAAGGAAAGCTGGAAATGCACATGCAGCTCAATCAGCATACGAGAGAGAAGGATAAGTTAATATTCCAGGGTGTGACTTTTTCATCTTAGAATGCGATTTTGTTAGTGAGTTGTTGATTACGAAGCGGAAAAAAATGCATTCTCTGGATTTTCACTAAAAGAATTTTATCCCCTTTTGTATTGCAACATTAAGGAGGAAAGAAATACCAAAAATCATATTTGTTTCGATAAACATGGGAAACTTACTAACATACCATTTCAACTGCTGATCTGATCTATACAACACTAAGCTGACAATTACCCGTTCAAATTGCAACGAATATCCTGGGGTTTGATATCTGGTGGCATGCTACTTAATGCTTTCATATAAAATTTACGTGTGAAATATTTTAATACATTTGTTAACCCAGTTAAAATAAACAGATTACAGATTGCACTAAAATAGTGCACAACGGAACCTGATGTAAATGCTGTAAGCAGTGTGTTAATAGAGGAAATTAACCCCCACTCTTTTGCTGTTATTGCATTCTCAAATAGTCAAGTGTCCTATGTAGTAGATGCTATTTTCTCAAGACTCTATTATGAGGTTATTAAAAACAAATATTCATTTGTTAAATGAACTGAATTAAATATTTGCTCATCTGTTTATAAATTTGGCATAATACTGAATATAATGTAACAGCACAAAACCCACGTTCTGACACAGAGCTGACAGAAGCCCTATAAAACTCAACAATCAGGCAGAAAATGACTGCAACTACTGTAATATATCACATGCAGAAGACACTGGTCGTGAGAAGCCATCTGAATCAACAACTAACAAAGGAACTCACCATACAAAGCAGGAATAGGATAAATTATTAGCCGAAAAACAGCAGAAGCTGCAAGTATTTACAGCAGATGGGCTCTGCACAAAAGCCACTTTTTTTCAACATCACAGTTATTAATGCTGTCGACAGGGGTCAATTGACTTTCCTATTAAACTAAATATACGTAGTTAACCATCTGCACTATTCATATGTTCAGTCAGTTATTTACAGTTTTGTAAGTTTCACACTGAAAACATTTTCGTGATTGTCTGTGTTCTCAAACATTAAATTTAAACCGGTCAATAGTTACACGAACAGACAATAGAGATTATGTAAAATGGAACAGCAACACAGGCATATTTAAGGTCCACTTTCTAACTAGCTTGGAAAGACTGTAAAAGAACAGACACCTTGATCTACAAGTTGCAGCTGGCAGGGTCTTTGGAATGGCATGAAGTGGGCAACAGTCAATACAGCTGAACATTCCTGACTTCATACAACAGAATGTGCAACAACCTCATGGGAGCAGCACAGAAACTCGCTCAGCTCCTTGTTCCATTCCTTACGGCTTGCTTCCCAATACTGCACCAATTACTTCTGAGCTCCGAGTTTCACCTTGCAGATGTTCACGTTGCTATGTCGTATCATAGGAGAGGATTGGTAAACACAAACGCACACAATTCATTAACTGTCGATCTTGTGTCCACAGGCACTGTTTGCATTTCTTTACTCACTGTATGATACATAGAAGGTAAACAGTCCTCAGTTCTACCACAGCAGAACAGAACAACTGAGTTCCAACTTGGCTGGAATTCATTTTCTGGTTTTGATCATTTCAAGTGTAGTCATTGATGTTTATATTTTAGATGGGCAAAAGGCAGGAATGGAAGTTGGTAGAAATTAGTGCAGGCCTCGTCTCCATTCCAGACTCAAAAGAGGGACCTTTAGTCAGTCGACCAGTCTGTGTTTAGCAATAGGCCACTCTAATAGTCATCATACATATTTAGGTCTGTGAAATAGGTGTTGGAAAAAGACTTTGCATGAAGATGTGGGTTGAAGTATTTATTTCGTTCCTCAAGGATCAAGTTGTTTTTGTTGAAGGCCTGGAAAATAAAGATATTACTTATTAATATTATCTTATAGATATTATCATTTTTACTGTATTAACCTCACAACTTTTGGGGGTTTCAGCTTTGAGTCCTGAAACTATTGGTGTTTATAACCAGGAATTCATTTTTCAGTCTTGGTACTGAAGCAGGTCTGGAGGGCAGCAACGTTTGCTCTCGCTGAAAACGGGCATTAGATTTTCTGGGGTCAACCCTAATTACCTGTGCATGACTAAGGCGATCTGGCAAATTTACCGCTAAAAGCAGAGCGGATCCTACAAATATCAGACTGTAGTGTCTTTCAATATTCCATAGTTTATGATCAATCTTATTTTGCACAACCCCTGTCCCTCACCATCACCACCAACTGATTAATGCATTCTCCTGATCAAAATCTTGAACAGGAATCTTGCAAGAAAGATTGAGATCTCTTTCAGGGCTGCTGTAAATAACTTCTAAAGGTACCTGTAAAGGCTTAACTGCTCCCTTCATTTTTCTAAAACACATGCGGGGTCATTTTCAACTTCACCACCTTAGAGGTAATATGGCGGAGTGGAGTGGATCGCTTGCCCATTATAGAACTCGTCAAATTTTCATCTCATTGATTTCAGTGGGATGTAAATCGGACGTGTTCGATAGCAGGTAGGTGATTGGCTCTGCCACATTGCCATCAGGTGGTGAAGTTGAAAGTTGTCCCCCATGGTATTATAAAGGACTAATTTAGACAGATGCTGAACTAAGCTTCCTACAAGAGGAATTATGGGAGCTTTTGGTGCTGGTATCAGGTTCTGCTAAAATGATTAGGACAATTTCCAATCAAACAATTTTCATAATCAGGGATTAAATTGCTATTTTAGTGAAAAATGCCTGTTTTGCTTCATAACTACTAATCTATTAATGAAGTCAAAAGAACATGCTTTGGTCAAGCAATTTCTGCGGTCATCATAGAATCATACAATGGTTACAGCACGGAAGAAGGCCATTCGGCCCGTCGAGCCCGTGCCGGCTCTCTGCAAGAGCACTTCAGCTAGTCCCACTCCCCCGCCCTTTCCCTGCAGCCCTGCACATTTTTTTCCTTCAGGTACTTATCCAATTCCCTTTTGAAAGCCGTGATTGAATCTGCCTCCACCACCCTTTCAGGCAGTGCATTCCAGATCATAACCACTCGCTGAGTAAAAAAGTTTTTCCTCATGTCGCCTTTGGTTCTTTTGCCAATCACCTTAAATCTGTGTCCTCTGGTTCTTGACCCCTCTGCAAATGGGCACAGTTTCCCTCTATCTACTCTTTCCAGACCCCTCATGATTTTGAACACCTCTATCAAATCTCCTCTCAATCTTCTCTGCTCTAAAGAGAATAACCTCAACTTCTCCAGTCTATCCACGTAACTGAAGTCCCTCATCCCAGGAATCATTCTCATAAATCTTTTCTGCACCCTCACTAAGGCCTTTGCATCCTTCCTAAAGTGTGGTGCCTAGAATTGGACACACTACTCCAGTTAAGGCTGAACCAGTGTTTTATACAGGTTCATCATAATTTCCACGCTTTTGTACTCTATGCCTCTATTCATGAAGCCCAGGATCCCGTAAGCTTTTTTAACTGCTTTCTCAACCTGTCCTGCCACCATCAACGATTTGTGTATATATACCCCTAGGTCTCTCTGTTCATGCACCCCCTTTAGGATTGTACCCTTTAGTTTGTATTTCCTCTCCTCATTCTTTCTACCAAAATGTATCACTTCGCATGTTTCTGCATTAAATTTCATCTGCCACGTATTCGCCCATTCCGCCAGCCTGTCTATGTCCTCTTGAAGTCTATCACTATCTTCCTCACTGTTCACTACACCTCCAAGTTTTTGTGTCATCTGCAAATTTTGAA
This sequence comes from Squalus acanthias, assembly GCA_030390025.1. NCBI lineage: Eukaryota > Metazoa > Chordata > Chondrichthyes > Squaliformes > Squalidae > Squalus > Squalus acanthias. Next base: position 105,776,855 of record CM059428.1, read on the forward strand.
ATTGTGCCCTGTACACCCACATCCAAGTCATTAATATATATCAAGAAAAGCAGTGGTCCTAGAATTGACCCCTGGGTAACACCACTGTAGACCTTCCTCCAGTCCGATAAAGAACCGTTCAACACTACTCTCTGCTTCCTGTCACTTAGCCAATTTCGTATCCATGCAGCCACTATCCCTTTTATTCCATGGGCTTCAACTATTCATTTAGTACCTCAGCCATACTCTCTGCCTCCACGCATAGGTCTCCTTTTTGGTCCCTAATCGGCCCCACCCCTCCTCTTAGTACCCGTTTACTATTTATATGCCTATAGAAGACTTTTGGATTACCTTTTATGTTGGCTGCCATTCTATTCTCATACCCTCTCTTTGCCCCATTTATTTTCTTTTTCACTTCTCCTCTGAACTTTCTATATTTAGCCTGATTCTCAGATGTATTCTCGACCTGACATCTGTCATACGCGCGCTTTTTCCACTTCATCTTACTCTCTATCTCTTTCATCATCCAGGGAGCTCTGACTTTGGTTGCCCTACCTTTCCCCCTAGTGGGAATGTACCTCGACTGTACCCGAACTATTTCTTCTTTAAAGGCAGCCCATTGTTCCACGACAGTTTTGCCTGCCAATCTTTGATTCTAATTTATCCGGGCCAGATCCGTTCTCATCCCACTGAAATTGGCCTTCCTCCAATTTTTACTCTAGATTGCTCCCTGTCCTTTTCCATAGCTAATCTAAACCTTACGATACTATGATCACTGTTCCCTAAATGTTCACCTACTGACAATTGCTCCACTTGACCTACCTCATTCCCCAGAACCAGATCCAGCAATGCCTCCCTCCTCATTGGGCCGGAAACGTACTGATGAAGAAAGCTCTCCTGAACACACTTCAGAAATTCTTCCCCCTCCCTGCCCTTTACACTATTACTATCCCAGTCTATATTAGGATAGTTGAAGTCCCCCATTATCACTACTCTATAGTTCTTGCATCTCTCTGTAGTTTCTCTGCAAATTTGCTCCTCCATATTTTCCCCACTATTTGGTGGTCTATAGAATACATCTAGTAGTGTAATGGCACCGCTATTATTTCTTAACTCTAGCCATATAGATTCTGTCCTTGAACCCTCCAGGACATCCTCTCTCTCCAGCACTGTAACATTCTCCTTAACCAATACTGTCACACCACCTCCTATCTTTCCTGAACAACCTATATCCAGGAGTATTTAATACCCAATTCTGCCTTTTTTGAGCCAGGTCTCCGTTATCGCCACAACATCATATTCCCATGTGGCTATTTGCGCCTGCAGCTCACCAACCTTGTTTACTATGCTTCGTGCATTCACATACATACACTGTAAACCTATCTTAGACCATCCTGTGTTCTCTCTTAGTCTGACCCCACCTAATTGCAATTCGTTAGTGGTTTGTTAATTATGGAGTAAAACAAGTATTTTCCCAATTTTTGTTCGAGATTTTTACCCCTAAGAGTTTTCTGACGAACCTACGCACTCCAGCCAATCTACCAAACATTTTATTATTATCTTCTTTAATTATTATTGTCATGTCTTAATAGAAAAATGTCGACATGAGCTAGTAAGTTCTACAAACTCTAAGCTGTAATATTCCTTGCTCAGTTGTGTGCCAGGTCACAGTACATTAAACATTAGAAGACAGTAATAAATAAAGGATACGATTTAAAGTTGGAATGTCTCACCTTAATAGCTTCCACCGAATCATATTTATCAAGTTTATTGACATGGTTTGTGATGTTAGTATTGAGGGGAACTGCAGAAATTGGATGGATGACAGTGGCATCATGGGACTGCCGTTGATATCGCTGACAGTAGGTATATAGAAGTAATGTTAGGAGACAGCCTAAGATAGAGCAGCTCAATCCCACAGCAATCATATGGAACATGTTGAATTCTGCAGAGTTTTAGAAACAGTGAAATAAGCACTCATTAAGTGAAGTATGAACTTGTTTAAGAATTTTCTTCAAATGCACAATTAGGAAATCAATACCTACCACCACATCTTCTCTCTCCCGAGCTGGACTTGGCAATATACACATCTAAGGGAATAATTTTTTTTTAAAGTTTTAAAATTGTTTATATTAATAAAAATGGTCATTTGAAAATTTAAATAAAGAAAAAGTTTTGAAGTATTGTCAAAAAGCTCTCTTGATGGACCAATTGAGCCACAGACCAGGAAGATTCAATCCCCAGTCTGTGTTAAGCTAGCTGATCCTAACTGGGGCAGTGGTAGGGGTGGAAAATTGGCCTCAACACTCTTAAGCTATGGAGTGGATTATATGGAGCAAGGATCCCCACCCCTGCTCGCTATCCAGTGACACCTACTAGAAATAACTTGCATTTGTATAGTGCCTTGCACATCCTCAGGATGTCCTAAAGTGCTTTAAGCCAATGAAGTATTTTTGAAGTGTAGTCACTGTTGTAATGTAGGGAAACATGGCAGCCAATTTGCACACAGCAAAATCCCTCAAACGGCGATGAGATAATGGCCACATAACCTGTTTTTAGTGGTGTTGGTTAAGGGATAAATATTGGCCAGGACACTGGGAGAACTCCACTGCTCTTCTTCAAATAGTGCCATGGGATCTTTTCCATCCACCTACTAGAGGTGTGCACATGTGGAGGTTGGGAGAGGACAGGATTGGGCGTGGCTGTGATAGTCTATGTGGTTGAGCAGCCCGTCAACACTAGCTGTAAATGCACACACATCAACAATAGGTTTGTGAGGGCACCCAATTATGCGAGATCACATCCTAATAAGGAATGAACGCATACAGAAACAGAATTGATGGAGTAAAGCTACTGAGAAAATAAAACTAGTAAAGGAACCCAAAATTAAGTAAATTTTACTTAACCTCTCCTATGGTTTTCATTCCTTAACGTATAATTACTGATAACTTGTAATTTAAAAAATAACAATATTACATCAGAAAGACTAACATAACTAATATGTGTATACTTCTTTGCAAAACATGAGTGTTATGCGACTGCATGTGATTTATTTTGTCAATGTATATTGATTTGTTGATATGTGGTTAAGTAACTATCTCTATTTGATATTAGTAAAAGTAAAATACCGTGGTATTATGAATTGTAATTCAACAACTGAAGTAGGAAAATAGTTGCTTATGATCGGGCTGGTTGAACCAGCATTTGCAAAGCTAGGATCAATCTGAGCTAAGTAAAGACTTGCTTACACCAGCAATGTGCTTGTATCAGGTTTGAACAGATGTGGGTTCGACTGGAGTCACATGAGAGTTTGTTTTTCATGATAAGCAGCACTTAATGCCAGAGGTTACAAAGATAGCCCTGCTCTGCTAGTGGTCTCATTTGAATCTGTGTGGGATCTTGCCAGATTTGACTACAGAAGATGTTATCGCATTGCAGGAAATAGAAAATAACTGATTGGCTGCCTGTTTCTAATTCCTAATCATCTTTGTGTGTAACTGCTTTTGTGCACATTTGTTTCTCCCCCATTCTTTAGTTACGTTTCCTCTCTGGATTTCAAACTAAATGTCATTCCCCAACTGAGAGAGCATACAAACAGGCTACCTATTCCCAGGTTTCTGCCTGTACTCTTATTTTTGTTGTGAGTATAAAACCCTCGTGTTTCCCCTTTTGAGCTCCCTCAGTCATGCATCAGTTGCAAGCATGAGGGTGGGTAGGCTATATTGTATTTGTGGAGTATTTCGGTTGAGTATACTGCATGCATATTACTCACAAAATGGCCAGTGCAGAACTACTTGCATCCTGATATCTGTACAATGGAACTTTTGTATGTCTGCAGTCAAATTACCCACACAACAAAATGTGTATTTATGCATACTGCAATATAGTTCTGCTTGTAGTACGCTACACAGACGACCTGTTCCTAGACCTTTCCTAACACTGCTCTTAACTCAGCCACCAGGAGGTATAAGTCAGTGGCCTGGGGAGGACTCAGAATTTCTTCTCCCCCCTCCCCTGTGGAGCGACACTTGGCCTCTGCTCAACTTCTCTGCACAGCAGCATGGCTATAATTGGGAATTCAGCAGCACGGTGATGGGGGAAGGGTGGATGGTTGAATACTGCCTTGCTGTCTCCCAGTGCTGTTCTTTAACCAGGTTTATTAAAATGCCAAATTTTACAAAAAAGAGCTTCTATTTTTTTAATTTCTCGGTGTGGGCGATGCTGCCAAGTGTGCATTAACTGCCAATCCTAATTGCTTGAGAATGTGTTTTTTTTAATTCATTCTCGGGATGTGGGCGTCGCTGGCAAGTTTCCCATCCCTGGAGAAAGTGGTACTGGGCCTTCTCCTTGAACATTTTATCATGTCTCTTAGAAATATTCAGGCTTGGGCTGACAAGTGACAGGTAACATTTGTGCCACATAAGTGCCAGGTAATGACCATCTCGAACAAGAGAAAGCCCAGTCATCTCTCCTTCATCTTCAATGACGCCACTATTGCCGACTTCCCCACCATCAGTATCTTGGGGGCCACTATTGACCAGAAGCAAGAGCAGGAGTAGGCCATTCGGCCCTTTGAGCCTGCTCCGCCATTTAATAAGATCATGGCTGATCTTCTACCTCAACTCCACCTTCCCGCACTATTTCCATATCCCTTGATTCCCTGAGTATCCAAAAATCTATCGATCTCTGTCTTGAATATACTCAACGACTAAGCACCACAGCCCTCTGGGGTAGAGAATTCCAAAGATTCACAACCCTTTGAGTGAAGAAATTTCTCCTTATCTCAGTCCTAAATGGCCGACCCCTTATTCTGAGACTGTGACCCCTGGTTCTAGACTCCCCAGGCAGGGGAAACATGCTACCAGCATCTACCCTATCAAATCCCTTAATAATTTTACACGTTTCAATGAGATCACCTCTCATTCTTCTAAACTCTTGGGAATATAGGCCTAGTCTACTCAATCTCTCCTCATAGGACAATCCCCCCATCCCAGGAATCAGTCTAGAATTAGAATGAATTAAATTAAATGAACTAGACCACGTGTACAAGAGCAGGGCAGAGGTTGGGTACTCTGACGAGTGGCTCACCTCCTAACCTCTCAATGCCTCTTCACCATATACAAGGCTCAAGGTAAGGCATGTGATGGAATACTTGCCTGGATGGGTGCAGTCACAATACACCTCAGGAAGCTCAACACCATTTAGGACAGATCTGTTTAATTGGTGCCCTGCCACTGAACTCAAAATCCATCCCCTCCACCACTGTGGCTGCTATAAGTATGATCTACAGGATGCAATGCATCAATTCACCAGGTTACTTGACAGCAACTTCTTCCCCTGGAAATGCAACCACTGAGAAGGACAAGAGGAGCAATATCATGGACACCATCGCCTCCAATTTTCCCTCCAAGTCATACACCATCATGACTTGAACATATATTAATATTCCTTCATCGTTACTGGGTCAATATCCTGGATTTCCCTACCTAATAACATTGGGGGAATCACCATCACAAGGACTGGAGTGATTCAAGGAGAAGACCCTCTGCCACCTTCTTAGGGTAACTAGGGAAGGGAAATAAATGCAGCCTTGCCGGTGTCGCCACATCCCAAGAACAAATAAAATAATGCAGCATTCGTTTTACAGCAAAATCTGACAAACGGCAATGAGATTTACGAGTTAATCAGTAGTGTTGGTCAAGTGAAGAATGTTAACCAGGAAACCTTCCTGCTCTTCAAATGATGCTGATGTATTCAATTGAACAATCAGTCTGGACCTCTATTCAACATCAACTTTTTTTGAACGATATCACCTCTAACAGTGTAACCCTCCCACAGTGCTGCACTGAATTTTTAGCTGAGGTAATTTTCTGATTCTGTGTTGCCTACCAGAAGTGCACATTAGAAATTTAGGTGCAAGCTCCAAATGATTTTCCAACCATTTACCTGTAAAATCATGTGCAATGGAAACTCCGACTTTGGGTGAGCATAACAAGTCCGAAGACAAGATTGTCCCTATGTGCTCAGTCAGGCAGCTCGACTTGAACCAACATCCTTAAATCACAGGTCAATGTGCTACCAATTGAGCCAAGTCGATACACTTCATACAGAACATATAAAATACACTTATTATAATCCTCTGTGTGCCTTTATAGTTATCCACATTCATATACTGATCTAATCTTTAATTATACGGAGGATAGCCAAGTCTGACTGCAACAGAACAGCATCATCAGATGTACCATATTTGGATTGATACAAATTTTAAACTATCTAATGTGTGGATCTTAACCTCTACATTGGGACTGACTCGGAATAATGTACTAGGAATGAATTTTAAAAAAATATAAACTTATGATGGGTACACTTTAACTTAGATTCCATTGTAGCTTTCACGTAACTTGTGTAAGAAAAAACATTTTTGGAATTCTGAAACAAATTGAGCCTTATTTTATGTTAGTCCCCAGTGTATAAGGTACATTAATATTAAATACCATCACTGTGATATTCTGTGGTATCTTTGTCAGCTGTGGCTCAGTTGGAAGCACACTCGCCTCTGAGTCAGAAAGTTGTGGGTTCAAGTCCCACTCCAGGGACTTGAGCACATAAAGCTAGGCTGACATTCCAGTGCAGTACTGAGGGAGTGCTGCACAGTCGGAGGTGTCGTCTTTCAGATGAGACGTTAAACTGAGGCCCCGTCTGCTCTCTCAGGTGGACATAAAAGATCCCATGGCACTATTTCGAAGAAGAGTAGGGGAGTTACCCTGGTGTCCTGGCCAATAGTTATCCCTCAACCAACATAACATAGAAACATAGAAGATAGGAGCAGGCCATTCAGCCCCTCGAGCCTGCTCCGCCATTCAATGAGATCATGGCTGATCATCCAAATTCAGTACCCTGTCCCTGCCTTCTCTCCATATCCCTTGATCCCTTTAGCTTTAAGAAATATATCTAACTCCTTCTTGAATATATTTAATGAATTGGCCTCTACTGCCTTCTGTGGTAGAGAATTCCACAGGTTCACCACTCTCTGGGTGAAGAAATTCCTTCTCATCTCAGTCCTAAATGGCTTACCCCTTATCCTTAGACTGTGACCCCTGGTTCTGGACTCCCCGGCCATCGGGAACATCCTTCCTGCATCTAGTCTGTCTAGTCCTGTTAGAATTTTATAAGTTTCAATGAGATTCCCTCTCATTCTTCTAAACTCCAGCGAATATAAGCCCAATCGCCCCAATCTCTCCTCATGTCATTCCTGCCATCCCAGGTATCAGCCTGGTGAATCTTCGCTGCACTCCCTCCATGGCAAGAACATCCTTCCTCAGATAAGGCGACCAAAACTGCACAAATTACTCAAGATGTGGTCTCACCAAGGCCCTGTACAACTGCAGCAAGACATCCTTGTTCCTGTACTTGAACCCTTTCGCTACGAAGGCCAACATACCATTTGCCTTCTTAACCGCCTGCTGCACCTGCATGCTTACCTTCAGTGACTGGTGCACAAGGTCACCCAGGTCTCGTTGCACTTCCCCTTCTCCCAATCTATTGCCATTCAGATAATAATCTGCCTTCCTGTTTATCTGGTCATTACCACATTGCTGTTTGTGGGACCTTGCTGTGCGCAAATTGGCTGCCGCGTTTCCCATATTACAAGTGGCTACACTTCAAAAGTACTTCATTGGCTGTAAAGCGCTTTGAGACATCCGGTGGTCGTGAAAGGCGCTGTATAAATGCAAGTCTTTCTTTCTTTTATTCTTGATAAAATGGTCATACGGAGAATGAACCTCGTTCAAATTTTACATGAAGACCATCGCTAGTAACTTTGGCGAATGATTGGCAGAAATCCTGGAGAAACAGTGTAATGGCCGTTTCCTTAGCATTACTGCTGATCTTCTGCCAACGTTGTGGTGAGAGATTGAGGAAACCCTGCAGAAATTCTACCTTGTATGTATCCTTAAAACTCGGTAAAAATCACAGGTTTTTACCCAATACTGTTCACCCATCAATTTGTTGTTCCGCCTGTAATTTTAGATAATAACCAGTTGGTCTCCTGTGACACTAAACACAGACACTTATTTCTCAATATTCTACGGGGGAAAAATTCGGTTGCTTTGCGCATCCCGTTAGCGCCCTAATGGGTCGCAAAGCAACTAGCGCCCGGGCGCGGCGATGTTGGTGCCGCTCGCGAAATTGACCAGGCATTTTGCGGCGGCGCTAAACACTACCGCCACGATCTCCTGCGCCCGCAGATCGTGACGTTAGTCGAGTGTGCAACGCCCCGGACCGGATATTGAGTGGTTCCCCCTGCCGCTAGCAACGACAGGTTTAGGGGAGCGTTTTGCAGTTGGGAAGGAACTGGGGGAGCGCTATTTAAAGGCGACCGCTTCCTGCCTTTTTTTGTCGGCGACATTTTTGCACCACGCATTCTGAGAGAGAGAGAGAGAGAGAGAGGGGCTTCTGGAGAGATTCAACGCTGTGTGAAGGAGTTTTGGGTACTGAGCAACACTTTGCAGATTTATTTTGATTTGACCTTCTTTGCATCGATTTAGAAGAGACTTTGGGGGCTGCACTCTGAGCTCTTTCCCTGGGCCTCTCCATTGTTCTTTCCAGCAGAATTGATGTACAGGTCTCCCCAGGCCGAGATTCAAGGCTGCAATGAGCAGGGTGTGGATGGATAGCAAGATCGACCCTCCCCTTTAAGAACTGGCCGGCGCCAGTGTGTCTGTGTTCCATTGCTGACTGACAGCACATGAGCTTCGCCAGCGCTCTGAGGTAGCGCCTTGCTCCTCGGCGTTAGCGCTTAAGAGAAGGTGTGTAGCGCCTGATTTAGCGATAGAAGCCAAGTTTGCAGTCGGAGGTGATAATTAGCACCAGGCGCTAAACTTTGCACCCTGCCGATAATTGCGCCCCAAACGGGGCGATACCGAATTTCTTCCCCAGTGTCTCTTCTTACACGTTTTCCACTAATTCTTTCTGTTTCTTTCTTTCTGACTTTCAATTTATGGCACTCTTTCTACTTCCCTTTCTTTCCCCTCCCTCCTCTAGTGGTATGCCTAATATTCTTAATCTTCAAGCTATTTGGGAGTCCCACCTGTACAAGATTGATTTCTGTGGAGGTAATTTTAACTTTTGATAGTGTTAAATAAGCGATTCTGAATTGGCTGCCCATTATATGCCCCACCTGATTTTGCCTTCCATTGATTTCAGTGGAGAGGCAAATGGGGAGAGGTGTATAACAAACAGCCAATTTGACATTGCCCATTTTATATATCGGCAAAAGTTAAAATTACCCCCTGTGTCGCTAGGGTATTACTGTTCACTTTCATTTTGTTGCTTCTTTCAATTTTAGGGTAATGTTACAGATTTCTAATATATGAGTTGGAGTTTCCCAAGTTATTACAATCCTTTTGGAATAAATATGACACATTAAACTTCCAGTCCTTTTTTGTAGATGATTTGCTTGGCCAGTATTGAAGATTCTAAATGTTGCCACTTCTGTCTATGTAATTTGTTGCACAAATCATACAGTCTTCAAAATATTTGTTAGTGGCACATTCTGAAGTTCTACATTCAATGGAAAGGAAAATGAAACGGGTGTATAATGCGTCCTCGCCTAAGTTGAATTTCACCCCCAAATTTTTAACAGTTGAGATCGATACAATTATTTAATGTTATTTAATAAAGGCAAGCCCATATGAACAGTAATGATTATGAGCTGTGTTTTCGGTCCCATTCAGCCAGCATACTTACCAGGAATGAAATTGGAGTCATAGACACAGGCTCGGCTCTCACTGCTATTCTCAGAGCACTGGTAACCAACAGGAAATAAGATTTTACAGTGACGAATACGATGTTGTGAACCTGAGACCTCACACTCTGACCACCCTGACCACTCTGACCAGCTATCTGTATTGGAAGAAAAAGAGTGGTAAGCATCCTCTCAGGACAAACATGGTGCCTTCAAACATTCAATAAACAATCATCATTTGATTATTGGAATTGTGAAATATTTGACTTCAAGCATGTGCAGGTACCTCACCTTTTTTATTATTGAACAAAGTAGGGAGAACTGGATGGCATGTAACTGTTTTCACCAATAGGACTAGAAACCTTAATTCCTACAACACACCTTTAGCCGTGAATTTACTTCCCTAATCTGGTTGTTTCTGTCAAATTGATCAGCTGAAAGTTTCCTCTCTCTGTGTTGGCTGTTTGGCTCCTAAATGAAATTATTTTGGATAGTCCCGACCAAATTCCCAGTGACCAGCTGGTCAATCTGAGAGACACCAGGCTAAATATTTCAATCAGACTGCTATCCGATATTTCGCAATACATTATAATTCAATCCCACTATTACTATTCAGTCACAGTTTCTGCTACAACGTATTTAATTATCTGGCACTGGGCTTTCAAAACCAACGACTAGACTCAACTTAGTTTTTGTTGACAGTCGGGTAGATTAAAAAAAAACTTTTGTTAGAACGTTTTCAATTGGTATTGGAAAATGACCTGACAGCAGATTGAAACTTTACAGAATATAATTTAGCACTCTCCCTCCCTGCAGGAAAAACATAAACAAGCAAGCTATGAGTGAAACACAATTTGAAATTCTCCACATTTCTCTAAATTTATTTCATGGCAGTCATCATTAAAAATTTGCAAAAAACTCATATTTGCAAATGATTTATGACTGAAGGAATGTGCTAACATTGCAAGGGAATTTCAGTACCAAACTGAGTAGTTAAGGGTCTGACATTTATTTCTGCTGAGGTATTTATTCTGTCCCCCATACCTGGACAGGGTTGTGTGTTGCACAGTGCTTCTTCAGTGTGCAGACCCAGACAGATGTCTCCACCGTAGGCAGGTGCAGGATTGTTGCAGGAACGTGTCCTCATGTAATGTCCACCTCCACAGGTGACAGAGCACTTTGACCAGGAAGACCAACAGGACCAACCACCATCCACTGAAAATGAGAACAGATAATAATTTAGTCGGCACTTTTCAAAATATTTCTTATGCAATGATTATACATTCTTGTCTTCAATTCCCAAGCAAAGTCACCAGAAGTCAAAAATAAGGTGATCTGGATGGCACAATTTACGGTGCATGCACCTATTTGAATTTGCCTAAATTACTTTTCCACTTACAAAAAAACATTATTTTTAACTATAACCAAAGGAAATGAATCCCCAATTGCTATATTGTGTACAATTCTGGTCGCCATATTATAAAAAGGATATAGAGGCCCTGGAGAGGGTGCAAAAATGATTTAACAGGCTGGGGCTCTTTTATCTTGAAAAGAGATGGCTAAGGGGTGACCTAATAGAGGTCTTTAAATTATGAAAGGTTTTGATAGACTAGACACAGAGAGAGTGTTTCCACTTGTAGGGAAGAGCAAAACTGGAGACTATCAATAGAACACAAAAGCAAAATACTGCGGATGCTGGAAATCTGAAATAAAAACAGAAAATGCTGGAAATACTCAGCAGGTCAGGCAGCATCTGTGGAAAAAGAAACAGAGTTAACGTTTCAGGTCGATGACCCTTCGTCAGAACTGGAAGAAGTTGGAGATGTCACAGGTTTTTAAGCAAGTGTAGGGGCAGGGAGAGGGGGGAGGGGAGGAAAGAACAAAAGGGAAGGTCTGTGATAGGATGGAAGGCAGGAGAGATTAAGAGACAAAAGGGATGATGGTGCAAGGCAAAAGGAGATGGTAATGGGACAAGTTAAGAAACAACAGATGACTCTAGATGAAGTGTAAATGGCACTGGCAGAATGATCAACAGCTGCCGTGTGAGAGAGAGAAAAAAAATGATAGGGGCAGAGGTTATGGTCTGAAATTGTTGAACTCGATGTGGAGTCCAGAAGGCTGTAAAGTGCCTAATCAAAAGATGAGGTGCTGTTCCTCGAGCTTACACTGAGCTTCATTGGAACAGTGTAAGAGGCCGAGAACGGAGAGGTCAAAGTGGGAGTGGAGCGGAGAATTAAAGTGAGAGGCGACCGGAAGCTCAGGGTCACCCTTACGGACTGAACGGAGGTGTTCCGCAAAGCGGTCACCCAATCTGCGTTTGGTCTCCCCAATGTAGAGGAGACCGCATCGTGAGCAACGAATACTGTATACTAAATTGCAAGAAGTACAAGTAAATCGCTGTTTCTCCTGGAAGGAGTGTTTGGGGCCCTGGACAGTGGGAAGGGAGGAGGTAAAAGGGCAGGTGTTGCATCTCCTGCGCTTGCACGGGAAGGTGCCGGGGGAAGGGGTGTTGGGGGCGATAGAGGAGTGGACCAGGGTATCACGGAATGCTGAAAGAGGAGGTGAGGGGGAGATGTGTTTGGTGGTGGGATCACGCTGGAGGTGGCGGAAATGGCGGAGGATGATCCATTGAATGTGGAGGCTGGTGGGGTAAAAGGTGAGGACGAAGGGAACCCTATCGTGGTTCCAGGATGGAGGGGAAGGGGTGAGAGCAGAAGTTCGGGAAATAGAACGGACACGGTCAAGGGCCGTGTCAACCACAGTAGAGGGGAATTCTCGGCTGAGGAAAAAGACATGTAGGAAGCACTAGTATGGAAGGTGGCATCATCAGAGCAGATGCGGCGGAGACGGAGAAACTGGGAGAATGGAATAGAGTCCTTACAGAAAGCAGGGTGGGAGGAAGTGTAGTCCAGGTAGCTGTAGGAGTCAGTGGACTTATAGTGAATGTTTGTCAATGGCCATCAATATAAGATAGTTACCAAGAAATCAAATAGGGAATTCAGAAGAAACTTCTTTATCCAGAGAGTGGTGAGAATGTGGAACGCGCTACCACAGGGAGTAGTTGAAGCGAATAGTATAGATGCATTTAAGGGGAGGCTAGATAAGCATATGAGGGAGAAGGGAATAGAGGGTTATGCTGATAGATTTAGATGAGGAAAGACGGGAGGAGGCTTGAATGGAGCATAAACGCCGGCATGGACTGGTTGGGCCGAATGGCCTGTTTCTGCGCTGTATATCCTATGTATATTTATATAGGGGATCTGCTGTCGGAGGTGGCCTGACTCTGATGCCAGTGTTGTAATATAAATTTGGCAGCACCAGTGCCTTCCACAGCATGGAGACTCAGTTAAGATGTGGTTTAACCCTGTGCAAATGGAGGCAAAAAAAATGGTGGCAGGAAACCACCACAGATGACGTAGATGGAAATGGACCTGGCACCCTACATTTTTCAGGACACCTTTACAATCCAGCAGTGCAATTTCTGCTCTGCAGGCCTGTAAAGACCTTTCTCCAACGTCAAGGGAGCTTTGTTATCTAAAATCACAACTGCACATGCACAAGTCAAAATACTTTAAATTTGCGATCACAACATCCGAAGAGCCGCATGCCACCGGTGCTCTGAAATCCATTCCGCAAAGTATTCGGGGCAAAGCACAAAGCGCCAGCAGCCTTAACACACTGCAGAAGCAACTCCATAATATAAACACCGCATAATATGCTCCTTTAATACAAGGAGACATTCAGTGGGATGGAGGAGGGTTGCAACAGAGCAACAAAATTTTAAAAGCAGCAAAAATGCATAAAAAGAAACAACAAAGGATCAGAAGTGGAGGGATAAAGGCATTTATAACTCTTGCAAAGTGGGAGGAAGATGCCTTGTTTTTATCTCACCAAATCTGGAAAAATACTCATTCTTGCTAGCTGACGTGTAGGAATTTTCCATATATATAAATTGCTATAATCATTTTATCCAGAATACCACAAATTGGCATCTAAACAAAGCAGTGACCCCATCTGTATGCATATGTAAATCAGATACACAACATAAAGTCCTTTCTCCATCAGTGTTTTGCTGCAATGTCAGGCTACAGACTGAAGAAACTCAATCTGCAGATTTTGCATTTACTCAAACACTGCCCAACTGCACTGACATTGAAGCTCTCAGTACAGCACAACTTGGGGGCTGCAAAATTATTTTCATGTTGCTTTCTTTTCTTTTCAGTTACTGATAATTTTTCAATTATTCCAGTAGAGCTGGAGCTGATTTCTATGTGCATTTTCTTCACAGATTGTCTGGCAGATGTAGAATACTGTTTGAATCAACAGAATAAATAAAGCAGCAATACAAACATAAATTGAAGATTAAGTGACATCTGGGATGCAGTTTACTCAAACCTCAATATTAGCTTGTGCTGATGAAAGAGATCATGTTAAACAAGTACAACTCCATGGTAGGACTCAGCAATACAGGTCACGGAGGTCCAAAGTTCGAACCCAGATTAAATGAAATTGTGTTCCATTCTACTACAATGTCTTACAAAAAAAAATACTTGGGGCTGAATTTTAATGGGGAAGGTGAGTTGGGGGTGGGGGGGCTCCGAGGTGGTCGGGAAACCTGGGAGAAGGGGTTTCCCGCAGGCCCTACCAACTTTAATGGCAGGGTCTGATTTGCATGGGAAGCCAGTTTCCCACTCACAGCCAGTCAGGTGGAGAGGCTGGCTGGCTGCGGGCAAGTAGGCTCCGGCACTAGGCCACACAGAGGAGAGGGATCGGGTGGGGGGCAGGTTGGCCGGAGCAGGATCGTGGGGTGGAGGAAAGAATGGAGCAGAGCCGGAGCAGCGGTGGGGGGGCGGGGTAGAGATGATCGGGGCCAGACTCCTGAGCATTGGAGGGTGGGAGGGAGAGACAATCAGGACCGGACTCCTGAGCATGGCGGGGAGGGAGAGACCATTGAGGGGTGGGAGGGCAAGACGATCAGGGCTGGACTCCTGAGTATTGGTGGGGGGTAGAGGTGAGGGAGGGAAGCATCGGGGCCGGCCTGAGGATCATTGGTGGGGGAGGGGGAGAGAGGAACGGAGCTGGCCTGAGGATCATCGGTGGGGGGGGGAAGAGAGGAACGGAGCTGGCCTGAGGATCATCGGTGGGGGAGGGGGAGTCCGGGACGGCAATCGGAGGCTTCGTGGGGGGTGGGTTAGGCAGGGACCCTGGATGCAGGAGGTAGGTGTAAAGGCGCTTACTTCCTGGATGCAGCATTCCTCACCTGGCTGTAGCTGGCGAGCTTTACGAAGTGTGTAAAACCCGACCAGCTACAGTTAACCATAAAATGGAGGTTAAAGAGGCTCCCAGCCTTATTATAATATTTAAATAGCCTGCCCGCCTCCTGGCAGTGGCCCGCCCCATCAAAACCGGAAGTGGGCGGGTTCAGGTCGGGATTCACATTTTTATTGTGGAGATGAAGTCCCGTCTTCACACTGAGGACACCCTCCATCGTGTTGTGTGGCACTACCACCATGCTAAATGGGATTCATTCAGAACAGATCTAGCAGCTCAAAACTGGGCATCCATGAGGCGCTGTGGACCATCAGCAGCAGCAGAATTGTATTCCACCACAATCTGTAACGTCATTGGCCCGGCATTTCCCTCACTCTACCATTACCATCAAGCCAGGGGACCAACCCTGGTTCAATAAGGAGTGTAGAAGAGCATGCCAGGAGCAGCACCAGGCGTACCTAAAAATGAGGTGCCAACTTGGGGAAGCTGCAACACAGGACCACATGCATGCTAAAAAGCGGAAGCAGCATGCTATAGACAGAGCTAAGCGATCCCACAATCAACAGATCAGATCAAAGCTCTGCAGTCCTGCTACATCCAGTCGTGAATGGTGGTGGACCATTAAACAACTAACGGGAGGAGGCGGCTCCATGAATATCCCCATCCTCAATGATGGTGGAGCCCAGCACGTGAGTGCAAAAGACAAGGCTGAAGCGTTTGTAACCATCTTCAGCCAGAAGTGCCGAGTGGATGATCCATATTGGCCTACTCCTGAGGTCACCACCATCACAGAAGCCAGTTTTCAGCCAATTTGATTCACTCCACATGATATCAAGAAACGACTGAGCGCACTGGATACAGCAAGGCTATGGGCCCCGACAACATCCCGGCTATCGTGCTGAAGACTTGTGCTCCAGAACTAGCAATGCCTCTAGCCAAGCTGTTTCAGTACAGCTACAACACTGGCATCTATCCGACAATGTGGAAAACTGCCCAGGTATGTCCTGTCCACAAAAAGCAGGACAAATCCAAACCGGCCAATTACCGCCCCATCAGTCTACTCTCAATCATCAGCAAAGTGATGGAAGGTGTCATCAACAGTGCTAGAGTCATAGGGCTCGATTTTGCCAGGCCCGAGGAGGCGGGAATGGAGGTGTGTGGGGTGTTAAAATTGAAAAAATGGCGGGCGGGCCCGACCCCGCCTCCATCCCACCTCCGAGCAATTTTCCCAAATGCGTGGTTTCTGATCCCGTCTCCGTCCCGCCTCCAAGAGGCGGGATAGGCCCTTTCGGCCCTTAACAACCACTTAATTGCCTCTATAATCCCATTTTGAGAGGCTTTTCTGATTTTAACACTTTTCCGACGTGATGCACGCCTCCTCTGAAACACGACGGTGAAACCTGGCGGTAGCACACTTGGATTGCTGACTATCAGCTGCAGGTCCACCATTAAGAAGGAGATTTGATCAATCATCATTCTGGGGGAACTTTTAGCAGTCATAACTATTGTTGTGGAAGTTTGGAGCCTGGAGTAGTAGTAGTAGTAGTAGTAGGTGGCGGTGGCAAAAAAATCTGGGAGCAGACTTAGGTCTCCTGCTGCTCATTTTGCCTCCAGGTCCCTCTCACAGCAAAGGCCAAAAGCTTCCCAATCTTTGCAGACCTTAAATGCAGCAGCAATGATGACATCATCAGAGGCGACCTTCACACTGAAAAAACTAATTGGACCATGGGTTCCCACATGCTGGAACTCAATTGCCCAATTAGGGGAAAATCGAATAATTCTCCCACATCCAATTGGAGTCGGGTGGCTAACACGAAAAGCGGATAACACAACCCCAGCCCACCCCAATGACAAAATCATAACAGAGTTATACAGCACAGAAAGAGGCCCTTCGGCCCATCGTGTCTGCGCCAGCCATCCAGCCCTATCTATTCTAATCCCATTTTCCAGCACTTGGTCCGTAGCCTTGTATGCTATGGCGTTTCAAGTGCTCATCTAAATGCTTCTTGAATGTAATGAGGGTTCCTGCCTCTACCACCCTTTCAGGCAGTGAGTTCCAGATTCCAACCACCCTCTGGGTGAAAAAGTTTTTCCTCAAATCTCCTCTAAACCTCCTGCCCCTTACCTTGAAACTATGCCCCCTGGTTATTGACCCCTCCACTAAGGGGAAAAGTTCCTTTCTATCTACCCTATCTATGCCCCTCATAATTTTATACACCTCAATCAGGTCCCCCCTCAGCCTTCTCTGCTCTAAGGAAAACAACCCCAGCCTGTCCAGTCTCTCTTCATAGCTGAAATGCTCCAGCCCAGGTAACATCCTGGTGAATCTCCTCTGCACCCTCTCCAATGCAATCACATCCTTCCTATAGTGTGGCAACCAGAACTGCACACAGTATTCCAGCTGTGGCCTAACTAGCGTTTTGTACAGCTCCATCATAACCTCCCTGCTCTTATATTCTATGCCTCGGCTAATGAAGGCAAGTATCCCATATGCCTTTTTAACCACCTTATCTACCTGTCCTGCTGCCTTCAGGGATCTATGTACATGCACACCAAGGTCCCCCTGATCCTCTGTCCTTCCTAGGGTCCTACCATTCATTGTGTATTCCCTTGCCTTGTTAGTCCTCCCAAAATGCATCACCCCTCACTTTTCAGGGTTAAATTCCATTTGCCACTGTTCTGCCCATCTATATCGTCCTGTAGCCTGAGGCTTCCCTCCTCGCTATTTACCACTCCACCAATTTTCGTGTCATCTGCGAACTTACTGATCATACCTCCTACATTCATATCTAAATCATTAATGTACACTACAAACAGCAAGGGACCCAGCACCAATCCCTGCGGTACACCACTGGACACAGGCTTCCAGTCACAAAAACAACCTTCGACCATCACCCTCTGCCTCCTGCCACTAAGCTAATTTTGGATCCAATGTGCCAAATTGCCCTGGATCCCATGGGCTCTTACCTTCTTGACCAGTCTCCCATGCGGGACTTTGTCAAAAGCCTTACTGAAATCCATGTAGACTACATCAACTGCACTACCCTCATCCACACACCTAGTCACCCCCTCGAAAAATTCAATCAAATTGGTTAGACATGATCTCCCCCTGACAAAGCCATGCTGACTATCCTTGATTAATCCTTGCCTCTCCAAGTGCTAACTAATTCTGTCCCTCAGAATTTTTTCCAATAATTTCCCTACCACTGATGTTAGGCTCACTGGCCTGTAATTCCCTGGTTTATCCCTACTACCCTTCTATCAAGCGGCACTTACTCACCAATAACCTGCTCACGGATGCCCAGTTTGGGTTCTGCCAAGACCACTCAGCTCCCGAACATTGACAAAGGAGCTGAATTCCAGAGGTGAGGTGAGAGTGACTGCCCTTGACATCAAGGCAGCATTTGACAGAGTGTGGCATCAAGGAGCCCTAGTAAAACTGAAGTCAATGGGAATCGGGGGGGAAACTCTTCACTGGCTGGAGTCATACCTAGCACAAAGGAAGATGGTTGTGGTGGTTGAAGGTCAATCATCACAGCCCCAGGACATCGCTGCAGGAGTTCCTCAGGGCAGTGTCCTAGGCCCAACCATCTTCAGCTGCTTCAACAATGACCTTCCCTCCAACATAAGGTCAGAAATGGGGATGTTCGCTGATGGCTGCGTTCAGTGTTCAGTGCCATTCACAACTCCTCACATAATGAAGCAGTCCATGCCCGCATGCCACAAGACCTGGACGACGTTCAGGCTTGGGCTGATAAGTGGCAGGTAACATTTGCGCCACAGAAGTGCCAGGCAATGACTATCTCCAACAAGCGAGAGTCTAACCACCACCCCTTGACATTCAACAGTATCACCATCGCCGAATCCCCCACCATCAACATCCTGGGGGGTCACCATAGACCAGAATCTTAACTGGACCAGCTACATAAATACTGTGGCAACAAGAGCAGGTCAGAGGCTAGGTATTCTGCGGCGAATGTCTCACCTCTTGACTCCCCAAAGCCTTTCCACCATCTACAAGGCACAAGTAAGGAGTGTGATGGAATACTCTCCACTTGCCTGGATGAGTGCAGCTCCAACAACACTCAAGAAGCTCGACACCATCCAGGACAAAGCAGCCTGCTTGATTGGCACCCCATCGACCACCTTAAACATTCACTCCGTCCACCACCGGCGTACTGTGGCTGCAGTGTGTACCATCTACAAGATGCACTGCAGCAACTCGCCAAGGCTTCTTCGGCAGCACCTCCCAAACCCGCGACCTCTACCACCTAGAAGGACAAGGGCAGCAGGCGCATGGGAACACCACCACCTCCAAGTTCCCCTCCAAGTCACACACCATCCTGACTTAGAAGTATATCGCCGATCCTTCATCGTCGCTGGGTCAAAATCCTGGCACTCCCTACATAACAGCACTGTGGGAGTACCTTCACCACGCCGACTGCAGCGGTTCAAGAAGGCGGCTCACCACCACCTTCTCAAGGGCAACTAGGGATGGGCAATAAATGCTGGCCTTGCCAGCGACGCCCACATCCCATAAACAAATTTAAAAAATAACACTTTAACTACCCCCATGCTCCCAACCCACCCATTTTTTAGGTTAAAATTCCCCCCTTGGTGATTCCTTTTATTTTTCATTACTTCAACTGGCAACCATCTAAGTTCCACCTTATTACCCTTTGTTTCATGCCAATTCATGAGTCTTTAAAATCTGTCATTGAAAAAAGTCCAGTAATGATAAGTTTCTCTGATAAACAGACTTCATTGGCCAGGAACATATTTCTTGGATTTTAGATAAGACAGCATAAAATAGCTAGCTAACTACAGACCATTTTAAGACAAGGGAGAAGTGATAGATACCTCAGTCACAATAAACAAATTATTTCCCCTCTTATACAAAGTAAAGAAGCCTTTGCTGTATAAAAAATAGATACGGTAGGGACTTTTGTTTTTAAAAGGATGATGGGTCATCCAATAAATATTACAGCCTTTGCAACTTGTAGGATTTGAATTATGATATCCAGTACCTTTTACTGGCCCAAGCTATTTGATGTAACTAAACACAAGCTTTAGATGCTTCACCGTCTTCTACAAAGGACACCTCAATAGCCCCAAAACTATCTGCTATTTGGATTTATTATTTGTTTCAATAATAGGCAATACACTGACCAACATGATAATAAATCTACTTTTGTATAATATGAGCGCAAGTAGTTCAATTGATTGCATGTTGGATTAGGGCCGAGAGCCCTGGGTTTGAATCACAGCAGGGTTCACTTAGCCCATCATCCTTCTAAGGTGGATAAAATGAGTACGACCTCTTAGGATGATGGAGGAGGCTGTAGGGAATGTGCACCCTGTCTCGAATACTGTCTTTGGGTACTCCAGGCTGTCAGAAATAGAAAGAAAGATCAACATCAATTCATACTAACATCTGGTGGTGCCGAGATATGTATGTTTCTTTTCCTCACTTTCCCTCCTCTCTCCATGTATAATGTGCAAGAAAGAATGATCTTTATTATATACTGGTAAGACCAGATATGTTCAATTTATTTACAAACAGCAGCTTTACTCTGATTGCCACGCAGTTCAAAATCCTGACTTCTGTACCTGGACAAGGCATGATATTACACTCCTGATATTCCAGTGATTGTCCTAGACAGGGAAGCCCTCCGTTCCTTGGCTCAGGATTATTGCACATTCGTTTACGACTTCGAATTCCTCGGCTGCAGTCTCTGCTACACTGTGTCCATGGTAGCCAGGCAGACCAAGCACCATTAACTGTGTAGGCAGAAAATCTCCCATATCGCAAGATACTTCCAGAAAACCCTGTAGGAAACAAGGGGAAAAAGTCAAGGAAACGAAGTCCAAAATTCAGAAATCAAAAAGAAAAACTGCTTACCTATGGGGAAGAAAGAATGGTGGTGGAGCTAATATTTTATTAAGCCAACGATATAAAAACCTTTTCTATTCATCAGGGAGCCAAAATAAAATGTCCTAAATAATAAGTTTCGAATTACAAGACGGTATATACTTCCCAACATGTGGAATGTTTTAGCTATAGGTTAAACTTGACTGAATACTGTTTAAGGAAAATCATTTCTTCATTTAAACTGGATTGGTAAGTGAAATGGGTTTAAGGAAATCAACATTCTTCTGGACACCTTCCTTGTGCCAAAATAAAGTATCAAATATAGTTAGAAGACTAAAGCAGACCTTGTTGGTACTAGTCATTTAATATTATCACAAGTGTTCAGTGTGGCTGCAGTTTGCAGTTTAAAGAATAAATATACTTTGTTGCTTTAAAGAAACTTCTAATTCCCACCCTTAAAGATACAAGTTATTTCAACAGTAACGCTTTATCAGCTAGCACAGGCTAGATTCTACAATTATTAAACACAAAAGTATCTTTTTAATACATATATTCAACAATTTCTTCTGAACTTTCAATTGATTTTAACATGAGTGAATCAACAATGGAAGTTAAGCCAAAGGAAAATATCACAACCTTTATTAACAGCAATGGTTCTATATAAGAATACAGCATTTGGAGGGATTTCTTAAAGGAAATACTCTTTTAACTAGCACTTTCAAACAACTGTTAAAATGAAGAGCAGTGGTGCAATTTTTTGTACTGGTGTAAGTCATTTCTAAGTGCTTAAGTGCTTGTGCAAACCTCTCTAAGTGTCATTAGCACTCAATTCTCCAAGGTTAGACAACCACATGATTATTCACATCACCAGATGCCGACTTTGATGGGTGCAGGGAGCACACTAGCAGTAGGAGCGGAAGATTGAACGCAAGTGAAAATTCGAGACATAGGGACAATGAATGGCTGTATCACAATAAGGTGACAAAAGTTTTCTGAAATCTTTAAGAAAGGCTCAAAAGGCATCCCAACTGATTGGCAGTCTTTGCCTAGGCTGACGTTACAGAGGACTAAAAAGTGGCAGGCAAAAATGAAGGGAAACATAGAATTTTATATCTCAGATGGAAACTTATGCCAGCTCTCTGAATGAGTTATTCACTTAATCCCTTACCCATTCCCCTTTTCAATTTTTTCTTTTTGAAATATTTATTAATTTCTCTTTTAAAAGCTTGGGGATTTTGCTTCCACTAATGTTTCTGGTAGGGCATTTCATGTCCAAACAACCTCTGTATAAAGAAATTTCTCCTACTCTCTCTCTTCAATCTTTTGGTGATGACCTTAAATGTATGTCCTCTATTTACCAACTCAATTACAAGCAGAACGTTTTTTTCCCCAATTTATGTTATCAAAACCCCTTTACCGTAGTTGTCAAAGGATTGAACTTGCCTGTTTTAGCCTTACTAAACAGGTCAAGGGATCGATTTTAGCATCCATTATATCTTGGAACCAGGCGCAGATGGAGTGTATTGTATCATGAAATGGGCGGGGATTAGTCTCAACGGAGCTCTGCCCAATTTATGTGCCAGACTCATTCTGGAATGCAAAGATAAACCCCGGCTCTATTCTCTACTGCTAACCGTCTTCTTAAACCCCTCTCCCCTGTCTCCTCCACCCTCACCTCCGATAACAAATGTGAGGAGCTCATGGACTTCTTTGTCTCTAAGATTGAGACCATCCGTTCAGCTGCCTCTGCCACTTCCCTTCCTTCCCCTAGCCCACTGGGCCAAACTTCCTCTAAGGTTCACCCCTGCCCTAGCCCTGAACTCACATCTTTCTCCAGTTTCTCTCCGATCTCCCCTCATGACCTCTCTGCGCTCATCTTGTCTATGAGACCCACCTCCTGCTCCCTAGACCCTATTCCCACCAACCTCCCTTTCCTCTCTAAAGTCCTTGAACGTGTTGTTGCCTCCCAGATCCATGCCCATCTTTCCCACAATTCCATGTTTGAATCCCTCCAATCAGGTTTCCGCCCTTGCCACAGTACCGAAATGGCTCTCATCAAAGTCACAAATGACATCCTTTGTGACTGTGACAAAGGTAAACTATCCCTCCTCGTCCTTCTTGACTTGTCTGCAGCCTTTGACACGGTTGACCACTCCATCCTTCAACGCCTCTCCACCGTCGTCAGCTAGGTGGGACTGCACTCGCCTGGTTCCATTCTTATCTATCTAATCGTAGCCAGAGAATCACCTGCAACGGCTTCTCTTCCCACTCCCACATCGTTACCTCTGGTGTCCCCCAAGGATCTATTCTTGGCCCCCTCCTATTTCTCATCTACATGCTGCCCCTTGGTGACATCATCCGAAAACACAGCGTCAGTTTCCACATGTACGCTGACGACGCCCAACTCTACCTCACTATCTCTTCTCTCGACCCCTCCACGGTGTCTAAATTGTCAGACTGCTTGTCTGACATACATTTCTGGATGAACAAAAATTTTCTCCAATTAAATATTGGGAAAACCGAAGCCATTGTTTTCGGTCCCCGCCACAAACTCCATTCCCTAGCCACTGACTCCATCCCTCTCCCTAACATCTGTCTGAGGCTGAACCACACTGTTCGCAACCTTGGTGTCATATTTGACCCTGAAATGAGCTTCCGACCACATATCCGCAGCATAACAAAGACTGCCTACCTCCACCTCCGTAACATCGCCCGTCTCCGCCCTTGCCTCAGCTCATCTGCAGCTGAAACCCTCATCCATGCCTTTGTTACCTCTAGACTTGACTATTCCAACGCACTCCTGGCTGGCCTCCCACATTCCACCCTATGTAAACTTGAGTTCATCCAAAACTCGGCTGCCCGTGTCCTAACTCGCACCAAGTCCCATTCGCCCATCACCCCTGTGCTCGCTGACCTACATTGGCTCCCGGTTAAGCAGCGTCTCGATTTCAAAATTCTCATCCTTGTTTTCAAATCCCTCCATGGCCTCGCCCCTTCCTATCTCTGTAATCTCCTTCAGCCCCACAACCCCCCCAGAGATATCTGCACTCCTCTAATTCTACCCCCTTGAGGATCCCTCATTATAATCGTTCAACCTTTGGTGGCCGTGCCTTCTGTTGCCTAGGCCCTAAGCTCTGGAATTCCCTGCCTAAACCTGTCCGCCTCGCTACCTCTCTTTCCTACTTTGAGACGCTCCTTAAAACCTATCTCTTTGACCAAGCTTTTGGTCACCTGCCCTAATTTATCCTTATGTGGATCGGTGTCAAATTTTGTGTCTTAAAATACTCCTGTGCAGCGCCTTGGGACGTTTTACTACATTAAAGGTGCTATATAAATACAAGTTGTTGTTGATGTTTCCAGTGGAGTTGGGGCAGGCAGCAGAGGCTCCCATCTGAAAAATGTATTCCTTGGTGTATTTCTAATAACCATGAATCCCATTTGTTGACATGTATCTGTCTAATCGCTTCTAGAACCTTGAGGTTTCTTGTTCCACCACCCGTGCCGGTAATCTGTTCCATATACCTACCATCCTTTTAATAAAATAGTTACTCCTGGCAGCTGTTATATTCAGCATTTATTTTGGCATAACAACTGTTTCTGATATCACGAGCGTGAGTATATGACCAGTGAGATAAAAGTTTGGGACGTATTATTATGTTAAAGACACTATACAAATATAAGTTGTTGTTGTTGTTGTTGTACAGAGCCTACTTACTATCCTGCATCAAGAAAGGTCTCTGTAACAGTGCAGGGCCCACTTGTCTACCATGAAACTGCTCCCAGGTTCAGTCACTAGTCTGTGTTGAGTTAGCTGATCTCAGCCAAGATGGTGGTGGGGTGTTACAATTGTCCTCAGTGCCTCTGTGTATCCTGGGTTAGGGAGGGGAAAAAGGAGAGAGGGTTTCTGCTCTTAACTGCTTCCAGTAGCTCCTGCTGGAAAGCATATATACGGGTGTAAGTCAGGTGAGGACAAGATTGAGGATGGTTATGATGCTCCCTGTGCTTGAATAGCTTGGCGTCCACATTGACACATAAAGGATAGCCAATTAGGCAAAGCACAGGAGAGATGAAAAATTGAAGCGTCTTCAATTCCCAAATTACTAATTTACAATTTCTCAATACACTAAAATGAATGAACTGCGTTAGTTCTGAAGGCCCTAGTGCATAAGGAACTCAAACTCTTATGTTTTCTATTAGTTACACATTAATTCCCTACCTCATGAAAACTAAAGACAGCAACATTCATGATAACTGGAATTAGGAAGTAGAATGTCTAAAATTCATATCACATTATTAATGTAAGACCATTACAAGACCCTTAGATTGTTGGCAGATACCCTCATGTCAAGTTTATTATAACTGTCAAGATTTTATCTAACATATACAGGAAACTTTCGTTTATCCGGCATCGACGGGACCGGCGTGGTGCCGGTTTATCGAAAGTACCGGATAACAGAGAGTTATATCTACCGAGGCTATTTTTAACAAAGAGACTCCAAGCAGCACAGGAGAATCTACTCCTGCTACTGCAATGTTTCGGACTTGCGACAGCGCCAGGAGGCCGAGTAGTGGCACTTTTGAAAAGTACCCCTACTGACTAAATCGGCGTTCTCGGACTCTGACTCGGACTCGGGATCGGCAACATTGCCGGTTATTTGAGAGGATTTTTCGGAGCACTCGGCGTTCGCGAAGACTCGACTGCGACTCGGCAACATTGCCGGTTATTTGAGAGGAGTTTTCGGAGGATGATTTTTGCCGGTTAAGCGAGAATTCCGGATATTTGGGTGCCGGATAAACGAAAGTTTCCTGTATGTGCATGAAAATTATTCTTGGTTATATTAGCAGATAAATCCTTAATACTTTCTCATGATATTCCTCTGTCCACTATTTTAACAGAGGTATTAATTCATGGATAGCCCCTCCATTAAAAAACAGAGGAATGTTATGAGCATGTTAAGTGTGATCCATCGATACTGCCCACAGTCATTTCTGGGCTATAATGTCTGCAGCCCTACTCTAAACATTTACTTATGTTAGTTACAGTGTCATGGGAAAAAAAGCACAAAAATAGTTCAAAGATAATTTTGTATGATAGTAGGTACACTTGTCCATCTAATGTTCCTAGTATTTCCAATTATTTTATCACTTGGGGAAACTAAATAATTCCAAAATACAGGATTTTGTTTGTCCACTCACCACCTGCAGAACAGCCAGTTGATCCATCACTAGAACAGTAACGCATCTCTATCCTTTGACGGCCAACGTCCAGCAAGTTTGGGTCAGCCAGACGTGCCTTACACGTGTATCTAAATCTCTGCTCATAATGACCTCCATTGTCTGAGATGTTAACAGGCGTCCAAGGGGTCCAAGGAGTGGTCTTCTTTAGTTCAGGGCACAAGTTAGTATTACAAGGTTGGTATTCCTGTACATTTATAAAAACAAAATGAGAAGAGGAATTAGAACATTATCACAATAAAAATAATAAGTCTTCTGTTTCAACCACAAACTGTCTTGTGTGTTTTTGTGTGTTGCTCGTCTGCCTTCGTAAGTTTTTCAGGTTGGCACAAAAGAGATAAGTATGTATTCATCTCAGAAAGGGAGAAGAATACATGAACACTGCAGAAGTTACTACATTTTAATCATAAAAAATGATGCGCAAACCATTTGCTATCTTTGAGCAAGGCTTCCAAAGCTAATCAAGAAACAATACAAGAAGGTGGGCTTCATTGCAGTTGTAATGGGGAAGGGCACGGGTTCTATTGAATAATCTTACAATGGCAGCTTAAAGCAAATGAGATTGACTAGAAAAAGCAGATGATCCTAAATCACACTACACTGTAGTACAGTGCCTCACATATATTAATTTCATCATGTCCCCAACAACTGTTCCCAAGGCTGACTTTACCCATCTCAAACAACTACAAATTAGAATCTAAAATCAACAACTCCTGAAGAACTCATCAATTTTAGCCATCTGAAAACAATTTTTATATATATGTACATTCTTGTTTTCCTACACAAATGTTTTCATCTGAAAATTTAACACATTATACTGAACACTCCCCATTTAAATTATTTCCTGTGTCTGATAATAATGTAAGTAAACTAGAAATTCCAAAGACCTGAAGATGAATTTTCATGTAGTTACATACTGTACAAACATAAAGAAAAAGCAGCAAAAGTGTAGAGGTTGTTAATCTCTGCATAGCATGGAAAACAATCCAAAGTAGCTCACTTGGAACATTTTTAGGATGCTTATCACCCATCATGTGACCCGCCCTTTACCCTGCCCAATATAGTGTCTCTGTGCTCATGATCCTGTTGAATGGCATTTCACTTCGGCAGCAGAGGTCTCTTTTACCCGGTAGAGGATACGTTCCACTAACTATTTTGTAATTCTTTGTGTTGAGACAGTCTTTTATCCTTATAGGCCATGAACAGTTATTATATTTTCTAAATTTCTTAGTTCTGCAGAATAGAACCTCTGAACATCCACACAGTAGCATCTCTGTTCCAACTCTGGCTTGTGTAGCACAGATCAGCTGAAGGAATGACATTCGCTTGAGCTAAATTAAACTGGGAGACTGATAGGAATTCAAGAATGGGGCCTAGGCACTCCTCTGCCCTGACATAATGGGGTAAATTTTATGATGGATTGAAAATCGTACAGGTTGTAAATTGGGGGGCTGACCTCCACACTCAAGTATCCAATCTGTACTTCCATCATGTGAAGTTCTGCTGTAGGAGCGTTAAATTGTAATAACTACCCGAGTATTATGTAAAGTTTGGTGACCAAAGAACATCGTTCACTGGACTCTCGCTGAAAGCAATCCACCAATCACTTTCTTTCAAATGAAGATCCTGATGTGACAGAATCCTATATCTCAAATGAATTTGATCAGGACTACATTTAGCTCTGAGGCAGATGTACAGTTTTCCATGTGTGTGGGAGCTAATCCGATCCTAAATTACACCACACAAATAAAAAGAAAAACAATGCAAATGCTAAGAAACGATTTTAGTGGACAGAAGATCATGGGCTGGGTTGCATAATTTCCCGATATGCGATCTCCATTCCAGAAGCGCAAAATGGAAAATTTCCCCTAAAATTTTGGAAATAGACAGATCAGATCAGTGAGCAAAAAGATGGCGGGTTAATGTTTTAGGTATAGACTCTTCATCAGACGAAGAGTTACACTGGTAACAGTAACCAGTCTTTTCTTACATGTCAGCCGTGGCTCAGTGGGTAGCACCCTCTCCTCTGAGTCAGAAGGTTGTGGGTTTAAGTCCCACTCCAGAGACTTCAGCACAAAAATCTAGGTCGACACTCCAGTGCAATACTGAGGGAGTGCTGCACTGTCGGAGGTGTCGTCTTTCAGATGAGACGTTAAACCGAGGCCCTGTCTGCTCTCTCAGGTGGACGTAAAAGATCCCACGACACTATTCGAAAAAGAGCAGGTGAGTTATCCCCGGTGTCCTGGCCAATATTTATCCCTCAATCAACATCACTGAAAACCCCCAGATTATCTGGTCATTATCACATTGCTGTTTGTGGGAGCTTGCTGTGTGCAAATTGGCTGCCACGTTTCCTTCATTGGCTGTAAAGCGCTTTGGGACGACTAGTGGACATGAAAGGCGCTATATAAATGCAAGTCTTTCTTTCTTTCTCTTTACAAATGCTGACTAATCTATAGTATATTTCCAGCATCTACTGTTTTTGTTCGTGGAATCCCATGCTGATCCACATTTTCTCTTCCTAATGCTGTTTGTCTTGTCTGCAGAGAACAAACCTCTTTTATTTGTTTATACTCATAAATAATACGTGTAGGTTTTCTAGATGTTGTGATAGTCAATATGACGTGTTGATGTAAGTTTGTAGCCTCTCTTGCTCAACAAGAAAGCCGTCAGTTGTAAGTTGATCAGTGTAGGGTTCCAGGATCACTCCACTTGGGATAGCATAGCTTTTTGCATGAATTTCCAATAGTGAGAGCAATGGTGGTCAGGAAAGAAAACCAGACACTCTTCTTTCATTTTTTGTGTACCTGGATCTTACTTGACAAATCTGGGTGGTGTAGTGGCAGCAAATTGATGGAAAATATGGTAATGAGGTGCCCTAAAAGGAGCTCATCAAAATTGATCCAGGGAATCTGGCAGGAAACGACTTTGCAGCGATTTGATTGAAGTCTTTAAGACAGTGAAAGGATTAGAATCCATCCAAGTGGATAGGTTATTTGAGGATTTTTATTCGTTTATGGGATGTGGGCGTCGCTGGCAAGGCCAGCATTTATTGCCCATCCCTAATTGCCCTTGAGAAGGTGGTGGTGAGCCGCCTTCTTGAACCGCTGCAGTCGGCGTGGTGAAGGTACTCCCACAGTGCTGTTAGGTAGGGAGTTCCACGATTTTGACCCAGCCACGATGAAGGAACGGCGATATACTTCTAAGTCAGGATGGTGTGTGACTTGGAGGGGAACTTGGAGGTGGTGGTGTTCCCATGCGCCTGCTGCCCTTGTCCTTCTAGGTGGAAGAGGTCGCGGTTTTGGGAGGTGCTGCCAAAGAAGCCTTGGCGAGTTGCTGCAGTGCATCTTGTAGATGGTACACACTGCAGCCATGGTACGCCAGTGGTGGAGGGAGTGAATGTTTAAGGTGGTGGATGAGGTGCCATTCAAGCGGGCTGCTTTGTCCTGGATGGTGTCGAGCTTCTTGAGTGTTGTTGGAGCTGCACTCATCCAGGCAAGTGGAGAGTATTTCATCACACTCCTTACTTGTGCCTTGTAGATGGTGGAAAGGCTTTGGGGAGTCAAGAGGTGAGACATTCGCCACAGAATACCTAGCCTCTGACCTGCTCTTGTTGCCACAGTATTTATGTGGCTGGTCCAGTTAAGATTCTGGTCAATGGTGACCCCCAGAATGTTGATGCTGGGGGATTCGGCGATGGCAATGCTGTTGAATGTCATGAGGCAGTGGTTAGACTCTCGCTTGTTGGAGATAGTCATTGCCTGGCACTTCTGTGGCACGAATGTTATCTGCCACTTATCAGCCCAAGCCTGAACGTCGTCCAGGTCTTGTTGCATGCGGGCATAGACTGCTTCATTATCTGAGGAGTTGTGAATGGCACTGAACACTGTGCAGTCATCAGCGAACATCCCCATTTCTGACCTTATGTTGGAGGGAAGGTCATTGATGAAGCAGCTGAAGATGGTTGGGCCTAGGACACTGCCCTGAGGAACTCCTGCAGCGATGTCCTGGGGCTGTGATGATCGACCTTCAGCCACCACAACCATCTTCCTTTGTGCTAGGTATGACTCCAGCCAGTGAAGAGTTTTCCTCCCGATTCCCATTGACTTCAGTTTTACTAGGGCTCCTTGATGCCACACTCGATCAAATGCTGCCGTGATGTCAAGAGCAGTCACTCTCACCTCTGGAATTCAGCTCCTTTGTCCATGTTTGGACCAAGGCTGTAATGAGTTCGGGAGCCGAGAGGTCTTGGCGGAACCCAAACAGGGCATCAGTTAGCAGCTTACTGGTGAGTAAGTGCCGCTTGATAGCACTGTTGACGACACCTTCCATCACTTTGCTGATGATTGAGAGTAGACTGATGGGGCAGTAATTGGCCGGATTGGATTTGTCCTGCTTTTTGTGAACAGGGCATACCTGGGCAGTTTTCCACATTGTCAGATAGATGCCAGTGTTGTAGCTGTACTGGAACAGCTTGGCTAGAGGCGTTGCTAGTTCTGGAGCACAAGTCTTCAGCACGGTAGCCGGGATGTTGTCGGGGCCCAAAGCCTTTGCTTTATCCAGTGTGCTCAGCCGTTTCTTGATATCACGTGGAGTGAATTGAATTGGCTGAAGACTGGCTTCTGTGATGGTGGTGACCTCAGGAGTAGGCCAATATGGATCATCCACTCGGCACTTCTGGCTGAAGATGGTTGCAAACACTTCAGCCTTGTCTTTTGCACTCACGTGCTGGGCTACACCATCATTGATGATGGGGATATTCATGGAGCCTCCTCTTCCCATTAGTTGTTTAATGGTCCACCACCATTCACGAGTTAGATAGGTTGGCAAACACAGGGAGCATAGAACTAGGTTAGATGTCAGCAAACTTCCTGCATTGTGTTGAAGATACAAGCAGTGGACTCTTCCAGCGTATCTCTATCTCCACTACATGTGAGGAAATGGTCTTCACTGCCTAAACATGAGATTGATGCTCCTTGGTCAATTGTCTGTTGAAAATCAGGCCGCTGAGATTTTGGTCTCTGGGTTCCTCAGCTGAGAGTAGTCATTTCTTGCCAGAGAGACATGGTTGGGTCTTCCTTGTCCCTCCTCCCACCTCCCTCCACTCACCCCCAGCTCTTCCTGCTCACTGGTGCTTGATACATCATCCTGTGAGATACCCTCTCTCACTATTTACATTCTCCTTATCGGGTGCATCTGTGTTGGTGCTTGAATTCGTAAAGTGTCATAACATTTTTCCCTAGCAAGGAGAAGACAGGTTGAGATTTAACTTCAACCAGGTGTCTGGAGCCATTCCATGGTGAGAGTGCTTTTTGGCTGCAGGCTGTCCAGCAATTTTTTTTCTTTGCAGTCTGACACTACCACCGTTGGTCTCAGGTACTGGGATATGGTACAGTGGAATAGTGGGAGAAAAACGTGGGGAGTGGGAGGTGCCTTGTGAATATTCATCCATCTATTGATTTACAATGTGAGGGCAAGGTAGGTACGTACATAGATAATTGTGACTTAATTTACCTTGGCCAACCTCATGAGATCATTGAAATATTTCCAGCACTCTGCCATATGTGGAATGCTCAAGATGTCACTGACTGCCTGAGTCACCTCCCTCCATATTGCCTGCACTAGCCTCTTCTGAGGCTCCCTGTGTTGGATGCCCTCATCTCTACCAAAAGTACATCCACTAAAGTGTCCAAAAATCTGGGGACTCTTGCCACAGCAGACATCCTCAATGCTACTCCTCTCTCTCTGCCATTTATGTGCTCTCTCTATCTCTCTTCCTCCTACTAAAGAGCTTCTTTAAGCAGCAATGGTCTTTTAAATACTGCACCTAAACTTCATTTCCTTCCTGCCCTGTACCTGAAATGCGGCTGCCCCAGACAAATGTTGTGGGTTGCCGGTGGTACCATGTGGACGGGCAGAAGTTCTACCTCGTCCCGCCCTGTTTCTGGTGGGTGGAAGAAAATCCAGCCCCAACAGTCTTGGCAGTTATGCCTACATGAATGAACAATCTGTTGACATCTCGTCTCACACATGAGGAACATCCACTTCAGCTGCTGCCCATGGAACTGTACCCTTGCATAAGTTAATTCCCTTAGAAGGAGAAAAAAAGCAACTGAACGGGGGAATAAACTGTAACATTTGTTTGCACTGAGGTTGTTAATGGGGAACCTTTATAACATACTGTATGGCCACGATTTCGGCGACCGAGGCGGGTTCGGGGCGGCCGGGGTCGGTAGCGCGGTCCCAGCACGCTCCCGGCTCCAGCTTGCACTCTCCAAGTGATTTTCCCCTGATTGGGCCTGCCCAGCGAGGTTCCCGGCCAAAAGGCGGCGCCAGTGAGGAGGCCCGAGACCAGAAGGTGTGGGAGCGGAGCAGGATAAAAATGGCGGCAGCGAGGAGGCAGAGAACCACCTGCGAAAACAACAATCCGATCCCACATCCTGCAAACAGTTCACTTCTTCAATCATTCCCCATAAATTCTTCATGACTTTAGTACAATTACCATATATAGGTGATGCCTGGTATAAAGCAGAGCTGATTGGTACATCAATCATAGTTGTTGCTACAAGCACAAAAATCTCCACCTGCAACACTTTGATAGACTTATCAAATCAACGTTTTAACACTGCTATTGTGAATTGTATTGTGAAAATTGAAAAATGGATAGAGTGCATTCAGCTTGATAAAGGAGAAGTATTTTTTTTCTCGCAGCTAGTCGTATTTGACAGACCTAATAAAAAATAAATAAAAAGCTGCCCAACCATTTTTTAACATATGAATCTGACTTTTTTATCTGAATTTCATGCATTGTGATCTCATAAACATACAAGGGTAGAGCTTCCACCGTCCCTGTCATAACTGTATCCCAAATCCCAGAGAGGGGCTCATTACCACATATGGGGTAGGCACCCACGCCAGGAGTTGCCGTAATTTCGGAGCAGCTCTTCCCACTCCGTTAAAGGGGCCAAAGGCCGGTTGGGCAAAAGACTGAGGTGCTTCTACAGTCATTCTTCCTTGTCCCCTTGCTACCAGGTCCAGAATCAAATTGGGATCAACTGTCATTTGGTTTTGTCTGGCTGGTGCTCACCTATGGTCCAGAACAGCACTTATATTTGCTTCCTGCAGGTGTGGCTACCACTAGACCTTATGGTAGCACATCTGGTTAGACTTCTGGGGGAGCCTGGGAATTCCCCAGACAAGCCGCCAAGTCAGGATGGGTGGCGGGTGGAAGAAGTGCCCACCCCACCCTGTCGGAATTTGCATGGCTGCATCCATAGGACGCAAACCTAGCAGGGACAAGTTCCACCCCAGCTTCCAGTCCGTCTACTGCCCCTACACTCGGATTCTGCCCTGTTGGTGGCCGCGGGGCTGCTGAAGAATCCTGAGGCTCCGACTCCTGCCACACTCATCGGCTAAAAATTTCAAAAAGTCAGGTTAGGCCCCTAACACATATTCAAGGAGCCTAACACCTCTTTTAGGCATCCACCTGGGACGCCTAAAAGATGGGCCCCGTGAATTTAGCAGTGGGACTGCGCAAACTTGGCACGAGCCGCCCCACTGCTAAACTGGGATGCATTGTGCCTATTTATGCCCGAAAAACGGACACATTGCATACCAAATTCTACCCCAAAATGTTTTATATAACTGACCATTAGTTAATCTCTGCATCATTGAATCATCAAAGAGCCAGGTTTAGGCATGTGGTCCCCAGCTGTCTTTCCAAGAAGAATTGAATTAATATACAGAATTTTTATGGCACATGGGTGAGACAATTTAAGTCAATGTTTTCAGATTACAGAACAAGACTAGAAGCATTCATTTTGCTTATTATTGTAGGAGTTTATGAAGGAATTTTCGTTAGATGAAAGAGGCTTGTAAAAACCTTTTCATTTAGGTTACTACAGGAGCCAATTGTACTGCTCTGGATTTGTCTTGAACGACTGCCAGTTAATGAATAGTTAGTGCGCATTTAAATGTTCCAGCACTGGGGCTAGTTAGTATCTAATATGTGTAAAGACGACTTTACAGTAAAACAACCACCCTTCTGGCTTTCCTGCCTTTTGACCTTCTCTGATGCCTTAAGAATGAACAAGGTTCACACAGCTAATTGAGGCAGTGGAGGAATGTTCATCTTGCCATTTTTTCACAAATCCAATCCTCTGAGTCATTATAGTGACACCAGGGTAAAAGTTGTTGTTGGCAATGTATGAATAGTTAATGTGTCATTTAAAATAATTAGGTTTGTGGAAAGAGAATTTACTACAAATACATTCAGCGTTCCTATCATCATATAACCATCTGTAATTTCTATCCCAATGAGTATAACTATAGAGTCGATTTTGCTGTGATAGCACCTGAAGAATACTACGTGTGATGTTAGATCCCCTCCTCCTTTACATTGGCCTGGGTTTTCTGGGGCTTTCCTTGAGGGCAGGTGGACTGCATGTGCTTGCAATAGGTGCAGACCTGTGGCAATTTAAAAAATGAGGCGTGAAAGGACCTTCCTGGCTCTCATGCCTCATTTTCCTGTTTCTTCACCAACTGGAGGCCCACTTTCAGGGCGTACAGAAGAACTATGCCTAAGGCCCTGCACCTGGCCCCTCTCCAATCAGAAGATCAGAGAGGAGGAGGCAACAGACCTAACGGTATTTTATTCCTTGACAGGATCATTTAGCTAGGGATCACTGGGGGCCTTATGGCTGCTGTTTTTGGATAGCAACAACAATTTGCATTTATTTACCACCTTTAATGTAGAAAAACGTTTCACGGTATTTCAGAGTGTAATTGGACAAAAATGTATGCTGAGACGTTAGGAGATATGACCAAAAGCTTGGTCAAACAGGTGGATTTTAAGGAGGACTTTAAAGGAGGAGAAGGAGGTGGAGAGATGGAGGAGTTTAGGGAAGGAATTCCAGAGCATGGGGCTAAGACAGCTGAAGGCACGGCAGCCAATGGGTGGGGTGAAGGGAGGGAGGGGTACACAAAGGCTAGATTCATAAGAATGGGGAGTTTTGGGGTGGGGTTATAGGGCTGGAGGAGGTTACAGAGATAGGGAGGGGCAAGATCATGAGGGATTTACACAAGAGTATGAGAATTTTAAGTTGGAAGTGTTGATGGACCGGGAGCCAATGGAGGTCAGCAAGGACAGGGGTGTTGGGTGAGTGGGACTTGGTGCGGGATAAGATACAGGCAGCAGAGTTTTGGAGGGGCTGAAGTCTACAGAGGATGGAGAATGGGAGGCCGGCTAGGAAAACATCAGAATAGTCGAGTCTGGAGGTGACAAAGACATGGATGAGGGTGTCAGCAGCAGATGGTGGGTGTTGTTATGGAGGCAGTCTTTGTGATGGAGAGTATATGGGGTCAGAAGCTCAGCTCGGGATCGACTAGAACACTGAGAGTGTGAACAGTCTGGTTCAGCCTGAGGCAATGGCCGGGGAGGGGGACGGAATCAGTGGCAAAGGTATGGAATTGGTGGCATGGGCCGAAGACGATGGCTTCAGTCTTCCCAATGTTTAACAGCTAGAAGGCCCTGGCCATTGCTACCGTGGCCACTGCTGTTGCATCAGGTCTCTCAGACCGGCCGCAGCAGCTAACTTTCCTCCCATAATTCCAGGTGCTCGGGCCTGCCAGGGCTCGACCTGCACCAGGGGAGCATTTGAGTCATTTATATGACCTGAACTCATAGATGCAGATGGGTTGAAGGTCAATGTCACTTTGGGTGCACTCCACATGCCAAGAACCGAAGCTCAGGGCCCAGTCAAAACTGGTCCTTATATTTTTATAACAGCATGAAGAAGGCAGCCTGTTAATATTTTTTGCCAAAACTCTCCTGTTTTCCGTCTTTCCTCAATTTGCCACTCATTTTCATATTAAAATGGAGGATGGCAGACAAGTAATAACCTCTACATATTATAGAATAATTGCAGGGAGAAGCAATTTTGTAACACCTGAGGCTTCCCGGTCTGTAAAATTTATCCTTGTTACAATGTGGTGTGAATTTCACAGTCCTTCAAAACAACAGCTCATTACGATACATATGTAAGTTTGCACATGTACAGTTGCTTGAAGGTTTTGGTTTTTGGACCTCCCCTGATGGCTCAAAGTCCATACAGGCCAGTGATGGTAAATCTTCTTTACATGGGTATAATGGTCTGCAGAGGCAGCAGTACTGGCTCATTTGCCTTAAAACACTGTCATCGAAGTCAGGGCTGCCATCCTGCTTTTTAACAACTGCCCGCAGGTTTCATCTCAAAATCCAGCAGTTTTTAATCCACGCACACCGTTTTTAGTTTTACACTGGGTGTGCCCGTGGCTCTCGGTGACTATTTGCCTGCTTAGACACAAGACCCACACCCCCATCCCCCCACAACCGCTGCCATAACCACTATTACCATCAATGGCAGACATTTAGGCTTTATGACACGCCTGACCAATGGCCAGCAGAGAATCAATAAAACTAATAAGATGAATCACCAGCCCCAAACAAGACTGAAATTTTCAAATGGTGATCTATGAATCAAGTATCCAAACACCGTGCTTCTGGGCTGTAAGATGAGGAAAGAAAATTAATGGAACAGGGCTTATGAATTTCAAAGCATGCACTATCCTGCTGCAAGGAAAAATGGAGGTCTCAAAAGGTCATTAGTTGTATCTGTTGAATCGAAATGTAAATCTTTATAATTGCCATGTAATTTTTATGTGTTGGAGAAATTAGTTCAGCTGACACATCAATTTTTCACACTCTGGCAGCTTTGTATACTGTGTGATATCAGAAAGATTTCACATTATTGGAGATTTGCCTTTGGGTGAAATTAATTTTGCAGCCAATAATCTCCATAATATTTGCTTAAATTAAGAACGAAATCATATTTTTGTGTCATAAACAATACAAGGCCCGTCACAGAATGTTAGGCATTTGGAGAAACCGTTGTGACTCAGGAAAGTTTTGACCAAGAATATTACATTATACTATTAAAAAGCACACAAAGAACAAAGAGGGTTGACCCTCGATGTTATAATATACTCACTATGTTGCAGCCTGGACAGTCGTTACCATTCTGACAGGTTCGTCTCCGGGCCTGAACCCCTCCCCCACACTGTGCCGTGCAGCGTTCCCATGGACCCCAAGGAGTCCAGAATGTGTGTGGAGGGCACTGAAGATGCTCGTTGCAATACCTAGAAAAGAAGCAAGGTGAATAGTACATGCGCACTGTACAGTATCCATCACAGAAAATACTGGGTGTGCATTAACAATGTTTTTGTCTTAATTTCTTTCTTTTTGCAGCGTACTAGAGTATTTCCCCACTTTCCATAAATCTAATGAGATTAAAGCATTTTTTTTAAAACTAAGGTAGTGAGAAGGGCTCACAGGACACTGCCAGATGTGGACATGTTGGGGGAAAAAAGAAAAGAAAATTGCACACTGCAGGCATAAATCTGACCTTATAATGAAAATAAGGCAACATAACATCAACAAAATTACATTACACGGGAATTAAACACAACAGTAAAAGTGCCTAACTACAGTTGATTAATGTTTTCTAATGAATGAAGGATATCCATACATTACTACTGGAAATAGAGGTCCCCTTCATACTACATTTAAGCACCTGGAATACTGTAATAACAAGTTGGCTGCACTTCGGCTTCTGCTGACTGCTGTGCGTGACACAGCTTTAGTACATGATATCTGATTGAATACAATGGTGGCGTGATAATCAAATGAATCTTTGAAGGGAAATTTTGCTGAACCCTGGCAGTATTATTAAGAAAGATTTTCTCACATACAATTATAGTGCTCAACTGTGACTGCTTCTGAGTGATGAGATGCTGGATTAGCAAATCATTGTGTAAACACAAAATAACCATGTGACCATGCCTCCACCAGTAATGTAATCTTAGTAAAGCTTGGGTATTCCCAATTGTTATTTATATTCAAGAAGTTTTTTTTTGCCTTTTCCCTCCCTCTCCTTCTGGATCTTCCCACTGCACTGAATCATACCTTAGAGGAGATTTGATAGAGATGTTCAAAATCATGAAGATAGAGTAAATAAAGAGAAACTGTTTCCAATGG
Source organism: Squalus acanthias (assembly GCA_030390025.1). NCBI lineage: Eukaryota > Metazoa > Chordata > Chondrichthyes > Squaliformes > Squalidae > Squalus > Squalus acanthias. The sequence goes on from CM059428.1 coordinate 105,815,030, forward strand.
CTGAAGGGTTGATAACCAGAGGGCACAGGTTTAAGGTGATTAGCAAAAGAACCAGAGGCAACAAGAGGAAAAACCTTTTTATGCAACGAGTGGCTAGGATTTGGAATGCACTGCCTGATAGGGTGGTGGATAAAGATTCAATAGTAGCCTTCAAAAGGGAATTGGATAAATACTTAAGGAGAAAAAACTCCAGGGATATGGGGAAAGAGCGGGGGACTAACTGGGTTGCTCTTCGAAAGAGCCAGCACAGACTCGATGGGCCGAATGGCCTCCTTCTATGCTGTACTATTCTATAATTCTACCCAGGACAAGAGGGCAGGCAGGAGTCTTGTTTTGTAACCAGAAGTTTAGAGTTGTGTGAGAACGGCATTGGGTAACTTGCCACTCCCACTTTCCTACTCTCTATGGGGAAGTATTCTTGTCACTCTATTTTATCAAAACTATGTTGCTTGTTCTCTGAACTTTCCCCCCAGGTTCCAAATACAGAATCCTGCAAAAAAAATATCAAGTTCTGATCACAAGGGGTACTATTACTATGCCCTGAGTTACACTATTTTACAGGCAGCTATATGGCTGTAAGAATCAAATCCCATAAAAGTAAGACACTTAGGGGGGAAAATTCGGTCACGCCCCCTTTGGGGCGCTAACTTCGCCAGGGTGCTACTTTTAGCGCTCCCCCTCCTTCCTGGGTCGCTACCATTCAATATCGTGGAGCTACGCGCAACAGTGCCACGCGCGTCGGCACATAGCGCCGCTGTATTACAGGCTTCCCTCCCCTGCTTAAAAGGGAGGGGCCAGGGCCCTGCTGGACCACCGGGGAGCGGGGTGCCAGGAAAACAGCCTGGCACTCAAGAGGAGTGCCGTGCTGACCGATCGCGGCCGGCATCCCGCACGAAGAAGCGGAAGGGGGCAGGTGCTGGCAGGCGGCCCAAATAAAATGGCCGCCCGGCACCTGCCCTTTAATTTGCGCTGCCACAGCCGCAAAAATGCCACCCTGACCCTGTCGGACATATCGTCCGGCGGTAGGTCAGGGGGCGGGACCGAAGTTTGTGGAAGGGGCGCTGCGCACGGCGATGACATCATCCCCGCGGGGCGCTATTGGCTGCCGCCACCGCTAACCTCCCGCTGAATTTCACGGGAGGCATTAGTGGCGCCGCGCCCAGGCGCTAGGGGCCTTGCGCCCTGTTAGCAACCCAATTTTTCCCCCCTAGACCGTTCACAGGAGTGACGGACGCACTGAACCCAAGAGGGATCTATGGTAGACCCAAATTCGTAACAGGAACTAACTTACAAAAGAAAAATATTGCAAACATAGTGCTCACTATACATAATACATGTTTCAATATGACAGCCAATGTATTATTCAGGAGCATGCATGCTAAACAGAATCTCATTGCTCGATCACTGATCCACCTGCTTCTGAGAATCACGCTTGAAGTAATGGACAAACGTAGGCCAGATTCTTCAGCATACTGATAGATGTCTGTTCGCCCTCTTCCTGCCCAGTTGCTGTGATCAGATGCTCACATACAGCCAACCAAAATTCTACGGCATCTCAATTGGCCATGCACTGCTAGTTTTAATAATATCCATGTATGGAGAATAGAATAGTAAGGATGACTAGCAACAAGAACAAAAACTTAGAGCTGATTTCTACCAGCTGTTCAGCATAAATGACGTAGAACAAGGACTAATAGTCCCGGACCTTGGCAAACCTCACTACTCGAATTGGCCCATAGGGCCTCAGTGCAGTATAAACTCTGCCGTCTGCTGTTGCTCAAGTTTTGTTAACTTGCCAAGCAGCTGCACGCAAAGGCTGCCTTAACTCTGCTAATCATGTCCATCTGACATGTGGAAACGTGGAGCAGCAAAAGGCTTTTAATACAGAATAATCGCACTCTACGCACATTCTGCGAAAAACAGGAATCCTCTTTACAAACAATGCCCAAACTGAAATCTAAAATGGGATGATAGACACGTAAAAAACTGCACACATGAAACAAATTCAGGTTTTTACTTTTAAAATTTGCTTCTTCCCAAACTGCTGAGCTAGCCTTTTAAACAAGTTCAACTTTATTTCCAAAATATCTATGAAAGTTCCAAAAACATCAGGTATGTTTTTTCAGCTAGGATCTATTGCTGAATAAATCTGAGAGCTGTGCTCCAAACTAATGAGTTAGGGCCAAGTTTCCTGGTACTACTGGCAGTACTTCAAGCTCGACTGCAGTGTGCTGCTCTTTTCTCAGTCCCGAGCTTCTCTGCCTTCTGCCCCATTGAAATAACCTTGTGTGTTAAATCTGTCAAATTAATTAAATGTAAGCATGGGAATTAAGTAATTGATTTTAGGTATAAAAGCGACTGCTTCCTTCCACTTCACTAGGAAATGCTCTCAAATGAAACAGACTCGTACACAATACAAGCTTTACTGGGGAATGCTCCCCATGCTACTGTAGTTTCTTTATTAAAAGGGAATTCAACCTTTTTAAAACAAAAATAAGCAGTGGTACGTCTCAAAATCCATTGTCAAGCAGGATCTCTACGCCCAGTGCTTTGTTGGCACACAGCTGTGTTATGAAGCAAGCCACCTGGACTACGATTTTTCACCACCTATTTTGTGTTCTTATTCCTTGCCTGCTACCATCATTATTGACATGTTTCCAAATAAAAAATATCTCCAGGTTGGAAATATCCAGTGTACTGGAGTCAAATAGTTTGAATAATGTCTCCCACCTGGGACCATTTTTAATTGTCAATCTGTCTCCAATTAAGCATGTACAGAAGTGGGTATGCCCTAATCAGCAAATACTTAACCCTGGCATTTAAAAAAAATCTTACTATTTTGATAGTCATATTCAACAGAGTTCAGTACATAGAGTATATCACTGTACAATTCCAACAAACCTCCCTCGGTAAGCTTATCAATCTGTACATCACTTTTAGTTTGCCAATTGTTTTCTGTCTTTCTCTCTTAAAGTCACTGAATCCTGCTGAAATATTATTCCACAGATTCTGGCAGGCCTCTGATGCTTCACCAAGCGGCCATTCTTCAAGTGTGAGTCTAGGGAGTGAGCTTCAGCAAGCTATTTGACAGTAGAAGGCATCACAGCTAAGCCTGATCCTGACCTTACTCATCAGCTGCTCAAGGTTTTTAGCCACTAGGACTTGGGGACCTATCTCATCACTTTAACCTACTAACTGAACAAAACCTACTTAGGAGTAAACTAAAAGGGTGTGAGATCTAGACTCAGTGCAATAACTAGCACTTGCTATAGCTATCCCTTACCTTGTAATCCTTACTTCTTATTCTGTGACATTATTAACCTCAAAATAAATTAAATGGTCCATGTCCATATTGTCTGCTATTTTAAAAATATTATCTGAGCACATTCTGCCCATTGCCTAACACCTTAACTTCCCTTAATACCAGGCACTGGGGGCTAACACTGGGTGAAGATTTCATCCCAGGCACCTCTTTAGTTCTGAGCTTGTGATGGGCACAAACTCAATCACAGTCAGATAACAATGGCCCAGATTTTGTTGGAGCGTGGCATCTCACGGCGTGCCCTGTTAGACTTGTTCGTGCACATTTAGGATTATAGTTTTTTGTCCACAAAGTTTCTGGAAGTGCGAGCTGATAACAAAGCGGTGAGGGCAACGGGACATCTGGGACCTTGGTGAATAACGAGACCAACACTGTATCTCCTTAACCAATGAGATTAAAGAATTGAGAAATAAACACAAGAAGGACTGAGAAAGAAGGGTGAATTAGAATGTGTGAGTTCAATATCAAATCAGGTACAAAAAGAGAAATAAAGAGAGGGAAAATTTGACGTTTTTAAAATCTCCAACAACAATTCACAACCAGAAGGAATGAGACTCCACACTTGTAATTGTTTCTGGGCAAGAGAGGTTGATTGGCAGTCATTAACAATTATCACATCATAAAAACGGTACTTACGCTGTAAATTATTAGACTTAACTTTCTGTGGTGAGTTTAATGGGCAATTAATGTGCAAATGCAGTAATTTCATGAAAATCACGGGGAGGTTAAAGGCGAGGTGCTGTTTTCGCGAAGCTAACAGTAGAGTGGCGCAAATCGGCCAGCAACCTGTGGCGATTCACAAGTCACAGCGTATCTCTTCCTCGCCACAAGTTGCTGCGTGATTTATGCATTAATAACGGCGTGTGTCATTCATATGCCATTATTTTTTCAGCAAGTTTTGGGCCATTAGCTCATAAGTGAGAGGAAAACCAGGGTCACATGTTTCCGAAACTATTTTTTTTTTAGCTTTTTCTTGCGTGCCTTTTCAAGAACTTGTTATCTTAAAAGATTCTCTGGAATTTTCTTTTAAAAAAAAACAATTTTGCGGATAAATGCAGCTTGAAATATCAGCGCTGATACAAAGACATGAAGAAGACAAAACTCAAATGTCACTGTGAAAATGCAGCAAATGAAGAAGTTAACTTACTAAATTAGCGCAATGCTTGTCTTTGTTATTGCTTGCTTTGAGTTTAGAGTTTCCACTAAATTATAAAAAGAGTCTTATCAAAGCACTGCCACTTAGCTCCAACTAACAGCAGCTCATGAACCAGTCACATGCCACCTTTATATTACGTACAGCAGGGGTGGGGTAAAATAATTCTGAAGTCCAATTTTATTGCTTCTAAACAGCACAAACTAGGTTTTTAACAACCAATACCATTGTTATACTAGGAATTTTGTGCCAAACGTGAACCAATAGTAAGGTGAATTTGGCATAACAATCCCACTATGGTGAATTTGAATTTACGTTAATGACATAAGCTGGAATTTTCCAGGGGGGTCAGCAGGTGGGATTGGTGGTGGGTCGGGTGAGAAAGTGTTTTTTTTTGACAGCAGGTCGGGACCCTGCTGTCAACCCGCCGCCACACACCTTTCCCAATGTCGGGTCTATCAGACAGATCATTAACAGGCTTTTTTAACTTACCTTTTCTCTTTAATTTCATGGCCACGGGAACCACGCCATTTGGGGACCACAGCTGTCAACCTGAGGCAGGAGTTCAGTGGCCATTGCACCAGCTAAAGATTACTTGACAGCTTCAAATGTACAGTAAAAGCTCCCACCTGAAAGATCTTCACTTTCCTCAGCCACAAGCTGTTTCTCAGTCCATTTCCAGCACAGATTCTGCAGGCTTTCCACTTTCCACTCTCCATCCAGTATCACCTCTTTGGAAGAACTCTCTCACCATTGACAGAATGCTTCAGTCATCTGTACTTCACCTGCCATCTATTCCATCAATATGAGTGCCTTTTATACTGTCTCACCTTGGTCCTCAGAATCCCACCACGATCAGCCCCAACACCAGCAGCACCAGGCACACCAGCAGCACCAACAACAACACCAACCTTCTCTGCAATTACCTGATGCTGCACAGGACAGAGGGCATCAGCACCCGACCACATTGCTGCCTGGGACGCCAGGGATGGCCTCACCATGGCCAGATTTACTTCACTTGATGCTGTACACCCTGGCTGCCACATGATGCGCCAGGTTGGCACCACCCCACACCAACACCATAAAGCATCCCTACAATGACCAAGCCATTCCTTTCACACTCATCACCATTGCGGGGGTACCGTTATGTCTCACCATTCACTGCAACTTACTAAGCCACTTCCAAAGGTGCACACAAATCTGTCCAAGAACGCAGTGTTGAAAATAAAGGTTTCCATGTTTGACAGAACATTAACAGAAACTTTAAATTGGATAAAACACCCAAGTGGCTACCCTTGTGTGTTGTTAGTTGGTATGATTGCACTAGGATGAGGGTGAGTGTGAGGGGTGGCTAGTGAGATGGGGATGTGATAATGTAGATAGAAAGAGAGGGATGGGTGGAGGTGCAAGGTAAGTTGGTGCGAGTAAGGATGTGCAGGAGTAGGGTAGGGAAGGCAGAGTGATGGGGATGTGGTGAGAGGCACAGCAGGATGAAGGTGAGTGTGGCTTTGAACTAACGTTTCATGATCTAATGAGATAATTGAAAGGCTTGCGCCACTGCACCCAGGTCCTCCTGACGACACCCCTGTTTGTGCCCTCCTGTGCAATGTGCAACCAGGCTGTTTTGGTCTCCTGGGGAGGTATCTTCCGCCCATCGGAAGGGAAGAGGACCTCCCTGCGTGCTGTGACTCCCTCCATAAGCATATGGGAGAACCAGAGTGCAGCCCTGCACCTCTCTGCAGTGATTGTCAGTGTTTGCAGCACTTCAATGCTGTAGAACACTGACAGCACAAATGTCAAAATAAAGTTGGCCATGGTCCCTTTAAGGAAAGCAGCTGATGACACGTCATGAATGACTTCACCAGACCCACTTCCTCTAATTGGCCTGGGAAATGCGCTGGGTGGGCTTAACAAGGGAAAGTCATTTCACAGAGCGGGATGGAGCCAGCAGCGGGGTCAGGACCCACCACCGACATCGCCACCATGGACCCGCTGAGGTTAGTAAAATCGCGGCCTTAAATTCAGAAGCTCAGTACAAACTGGTCAAATTGGCAGACAGCATCAACTACAAGGAGGGTAGTGGAATTTAATGAAGCTAGCTAGGGCCCTACAGAATAAGTTAGATAAAATGTATAAGTGGATGAAACAGTGCCACATGAAATTCAATATGGACAGATGTAGCGCATACAGGAAGATACAATGGGTGTCTTAAGAACTCCATGTATGGTATCAAAATAGCTGCCTGAGGTCAAGGGGCATTAGCTAATCAACACTCAACTTGTCCAATCACTGCGGAGCAGCAATCGACAAAGTAAATAGAATGTTGAACTATATAGTAAAACTTCCTCTGAAATGCTGTTATTGACTTGTTTCAATAGACATTTACAGTTATATCTTCCCTATTTCCAATAACCTTTTGTCTGAAAAAATGTCTTCTAAACTCCACAGTGTTCTTTTAATAATAATCTCATCTTTATGCCCTCATCACCAATTCACTGACCTGTGAAAATAAGTTTTCACTATTTACCCTCTCAAATCTTTTCAAGACTTAGTACATCTATTAGATTCTCCGCCCCCCCCCCCCCACCCCAACCTCCATCTGCTCTGCTCTACTGATTACAGCCCTAGTATTCAGGTCTCCCATCATAACTCTATGGGTGATTCTGAGCTCCCAGCAGGGACCTGCTCTCGCAGGGAGCACAGGCTGGAGAATCAATGTTGTAGGCCTATCTCTGACTTGTGCTCACTGTGAAAGTGACCCCTGCAGGAGGGCAGGATTGCAGAATCACTCATCCTTGGCATCACCCTAGTGAATCTGTTTTGTACCTTTTCCATGGCTGCAATATCCTTGTATAATGGGGGCCCAAAACTGCAGAGTTCACTATGGCCTGACCAATGTCTGTACTGATTTAACCTCATCCTCCTTGTGCAATCATTTGATTTAAAAGTTTGGGGGGGAAAATTGGTTCGCACCCCATCGGGGTGATAACTTCGCCGGGGCGCTACTTTTAGCACCCCGAAAAAGTTAGCAACCCCACTCCTGAAATTCAATGGTAGCACCCCAAGCACTACTGGAAGCACTTCCCCTCCCTCTTGGGGCGCTCCCATTGAATATCGTGGTGCTACGTGCTGCAGCGCCACGCGCGCCTGCACCTGACACCGCAGGCCTCCCTCCCCAGATTAAAGGGGAGGGGCCTAGCACAGCGCGCACCGGGGCCCTGCTGGACCACCGGGGAGCGAGGTGCCGGGATAAGAGCCCGGCACTCAAGAGGAGTGCCGGGCTGACGGATCGTGATCGGCACCCCGCAGGAGGAGGCCAGAGGGGGCAGGTACTGGCTGGCGGCCCAAAAAAAAGGGCGCCTGGCACCTGCCCTTTAATTATCTCTGCCCCAACTGCAAAAATGCCACCCTGACCCTGTCGGACATAGCGTCAGTCATGTAGGTCAGGGGGCACGAGCCAAGTTTGCGGCCGGGGCGCTGCGCACGGCGATTACGTCATCGCCAGAGGTGCAGTGCCGCAGGGCACTACCGGCTACGGCCGCCGCTAACTTCCCGCTGAATTTCGCGGGAGGCATTAGCGCCGCCGTGCCCGAGCGCTAGTTACTTTGCGCCCCGTTAACGCCCCTCAGGGCGCTAACGAGGCGCAAAGCAATCGAACTTTTCCCCCTTGGGATCAGAGTAAATGAGATAGAGTTGTGCAAATTACATATAAGTATAACAAAATCTGTCCCTTCCGAAGATTATACTGAGCGTGATTCTCCTGTGCTCCCCTTTGTATTGTGCTTTGTGCAGATTCGCTGCTCAGTATACAAGACTGAGTCAGTCACTTTGCTGGTTGATGGTTAAAATCAATGTTGCGGAGATGCCGGTGTTGGACTGGGGTGGACAAAATTGAGAGGTCGCACAACACCAGGTTATAGTCCAACAGTTTTATTTGAAATCACAAGCTTTCGGAGCTATCGATCGCCCCTTCCTCAGGTGAAGTAGTGACAGTATTCACAACATTTGATAGTTGCACAAGAAAGGCACCAAATGCATGATCCCAATTCAAGTTAGGCTGAGTGCTGTGATCTGTGCCAGCAGTTATACAGCCCTGCAGTGTAACATGATATTGAAACTATAAAATTGCAAAATCTGGACTACAGATTAAATGCAATGCACTGCATCCAAAAAAAGTGAGAGAGTTTTATTATGTAATGGATTTGATAAGGATTTGTAACTTAATACTGTTCTAACATTTTTCCATTTGTTAGTTCAAAAGATTTATGCGTCCTTCAAGAACTCCATAAAAAAACTTCTGAAAATGACAATTACTTGGCATTACCCAAGCAGCGAACTTCCTGAAATTGACAGGCTCTCAGTCACAGGCAATGCTCCAATTAGAACAGTGGGTAGGGTGTCCTGTGTCCTGAACAACATTTTGGTGATTGCTGTGTTAGTGAATATGATTACAGTTTATTCAGAATTATTAAATGAAATTGGAGAACATTTTTAAAATACAAGAAAAAACATTCATCTTCAAAGTTCCTGGTGAGGCGCTTTAGTGCTCCCGGCACATTTAAATGGATGGAAAATCATGGGCAACGCATGCTTGATTTTCTGATGTATGTTCCTGGCTCAAGAAGCTCTGTGCTGGGAATGCTGAAGAGGAAGATTTACCCCAGTCCCCTGCCTGGCTGTCATTTAACCCTCCCCCCCACCCCACTGCCTTCAACATTCCTGCTGGGTTAAAATTAAAACTTTGTTCTGTGGCAATAATGGCAATTTAAGAAAATGTGCCTTTATTGCCCTTCAGTATTGGAATTAGTTTCACAGTTTACAGTTTTATAATCTAGTGTACACAGAGAAAATTTTAAATTTCAATATTTTATATAATCATAAAAGTGCTAGGAATAAAGCACAAAAATCTACCCAAATCCAGATTAGTGTATTTGCAGAAACATATGTTTTTTTGGAGAAATAAAACTGAGGTTCAAGTTTGTGAATAGTTCAGGTCAGTAAACTTTGAGCTTTCGTCAAGAAGTGTTTATAGATTCACTTAATCAACAACTAGGATTAAAACCCATGAGTAACTAGGGGATCAAATGTCAGTGAAATCCAGGTTCATTTCCTTACTGATCATACAGCTTTACAACATCCAACAGATTCAAACACTGCTATTTCTGCCTTTAAGGGGCTGCGTGGCCCATTCAAAATACCGCACATGCGCGGTTTTTCCTATTTAAAAGCCGGTGAGCCGGCTGCGCGGGAACTGCAGAGCGCTGCGCGGCTGTGCAGCTTAAAGGGAACATTGATCATTACCATTGCTGTGAAGATATGAAACAGAATCATAGAACCTTCTTGGGAGAGGAGACCATTCCTGCCTCCTTAATGGTTTGAAACCAGAGAAAACAATGAAAGTTTTTAAAATTAAAACAAAAATCTAGATTCATTTTTATTTTGTCAGACTGTCACATTTCTTGTAGTCTCACATTTTTGTCCAAGCCTAGACACAAAAGGCATCATCTAGACACAAAAGGCATCAAGGGGTATGGGGAGAGAGCGGGAATATGGTATTGAGATAGAGGATCAGCCATGATCATATTGAATGGCGGAGCAGGCTCGAAGGGCCGAATGGCCTACTCCTGCTCCTATTTTTCTATGTTTCAGAGGTGCTAAACTCAGTGAGGTTAGAGTGAAATGGAAAACAGTTGGTGCCCGGTCAGTTGTGGGGAGGGACACTCTCATGCACCAGGAGATTCGTAATGTGACTAAATCAGTTAACACTGAGGTACTTTGCTTAATAGGAATAGTCTGAAAAAGACAAGCAAAATTTTAGCTACAACACTGAGCAACTGCTGGACCACAGAATGAGATAACATAATGGCCTAGATTTTGAATACGAATAATGGTGAGGCTAACAGTGCTCACCTTTATTATGGAGTAAATTGGACAGCAACTTCCGGAGTACACACATGCGTAGTTAAACGCAGAAATCTGGAAGTTGCTGTCCAAGTTTCCCTGCTCCTCCACAGGCTGCGCTATACCGGCACCTTGCCGATACACTCGGCATTGAAATTCATGTAAGGGCGTGAAGTTGGGGTACATACTCACTAGTTACCCACTAAACACAGCAGAAAAGAGTTAGGGCTGGTACATTCAGGTGTGAGTGACTTTTTAACAGCGTGATAAGTCACAATTACTGCTAAACAACCTCTCTGACACTGAAAATTTAATTTTACAAGTGTGGAGCCTCATTCCTTCAGAACTTAATTAGTGTTGGCGATTTAAAAAAAATTAAAAATAAATTTTTTAATTTTTCTTTGTCTTTTAATCCCATCTTTTCTTCCCCCTCTTTATTTCGCTTTCTGTACATGATTTAACTCTAATTTATACTTCCTGGTTTAGGCTCTGCGTGTCTCAGTGAAGATTCTTCAATCGGACTGGTTGAAGAGCCATGCTGTTGCTTGCTCACACAAGATACAGATCCCCTGTAGAGAGCGCCATGCTGGATCAGACACCCAATGACAGTAAGTTGCCTCTCAACATCCTGCGAGAAGTCTGTGGGCAGCTGTCAGTGTAGTGAACGGCGAGCGCCGTTCCTTGGCTGCTGACCGCAAAATCCGGCCATTGATACAGGGCTGTAAACAAAGTCCTTCAGATCCAGTCTAGTGTGAACACTATGTTGTCACAGAGCTCTAACCAAAGCAGCCCTGACTTGAAATGTACTGAAACTCAACCCAGAACACAGATATGGCAACTACAAATAAACTCTTCTTTAAAAAGAATCATATATTGAATTCTATTTCTCCAGGAAGACTTGTACATACCGCTCTTCGCGATTCTGTCCCACACAGACACGCCCACCATGCCGAGGAGTTGGGTTGCTACAAGAACGCTGTCGGACCTGAAATCCTATTCCACAACTTGTACTGCAGATGGACCACAGTGTCCAAGGGGTCCAACCACCATTCCTATTAAACAGTTTGATTAGATTTCAACTTTTTGGTTTAAACAATTACAAACAGCAAGTAGGAGAATGAAGATTTGGATCACTTATGTCTCCTATCCTATATTGTAATGCGTAATGTGAAAATCTTTTATATTTTTCAGATAGCCTACTTTACTAATATTTCTTGTGTCACATATCAGGACAAGATAATTGCAAAATTGAGAGATGTACACCAGGAAAAAGAAGATTGGTAAATTATACACAATTCATGATACCATGTGTTAATTCCAATTTTTTTGCTTACCTGGAACAGTTTGTGACCTCCATGCTGGGACCCTCACACTGTCGACCTCCACATTGCGGAGCTGGACTATCACACGGGCGGGTTCTACAGATGCATAAACCAATGATGTTGCCATCAGTGTGGCTGCAGGGTTTCCATGGTGACCAGGATCCAAAATTACCATCCACGGTCATGTTTCTCGTCTAAAAGGCAAATATCCAGTAAATCATCAGAACACCACAAAGTAAAATAGGAGTCTAACTGAGTTGTTTACTTTTGGTTGCATATGTTACAAAATCTGGCAGAAGTTATTTCATACTTTGAAATCATTTAATGAGCTTCTGTTTGTATCACAATTGCATACAGATCAGTGATGGTCATTAGCACTTTGTATTATCACTGGATTTGTATAATTCCAAAATAGCACAATCTGCAGAACATCTGGACTGAAACCATACACTTGCAAAATACAGTCAATGTTGCAGAAGAGCAGTCTACGCAAATCACTGTTAACTAGTAAAAAAGTTTGTTTTTAAAAATTATATAATCAGACCTATTTTTAAAAAATCTACTTAAAATTAACACTTTTTTTCATGTAACAATTCCATATTTTTAATTTCTCCAGGAAATTGGGTAACATTATGCAAGGTATGTTATTTAATCCTTCACTGTGATGATGCAGTATTGTTTCAGTACACGTCTGAAAATAAAACGCTCTGTTTAATCGTGCAATATGCAAGGCATTAAGGTGGGAGGAGGGGAAAGGGGTATCCACCAAATTAAATATCTCAAAATGAGGTACACTAGGAGTAACCGAGGAGAAAAGTCTGGACTAGGGAAGGCAAGGCTAAGGTAAACTGTATGGGGAAAATTAGAAAATGCCCACTGGTGGAGTCTGTGGATTAGAAGTCCTTGTAGGAAGACTATGGCGTTTCCTGGTGGGAGAATTCTTCCCAGATATATATGAGAACCTCGATTTTCTGTCACATGGAAAGGACTGCCGTCCGATAATGGAAATTGGCGGATAATCAAGAGTCCCCAAATTATTGAACAATGCTGATTTGCTCTGCCTCTCCCAACCATCCAGCTCAGTCCTTTCTCACAGCACTCACCTCCATTACTCCTGCTGGCAAGATAAGCCGGTACTAGAAGAGCTGCGGAATCAGCTGAACTATCTGCTCATAGCTCCCTTACTCATCCGCTCACAAGCCCAGATGCCAGATCTGCCACAGACCTCCTGATGAGCGTATTTAAACAGACACACTTAGTACTGATTTTAAAGTTGGCAGTTCTGTTCAGCTTAGTGGAGATGCTGGCAGGATCACTGGAGATGAGCGTATAGTGCTTTTAGCAATCACCTCTACAATTGGGGATCCATGGTGGATGCAGAGGAGTGTTTTTTTGGTCTCTCTTGGGACTATAGCAGTGCCAGCGGCTGGACTTGTGGGCGGATGCATGAGACAGTTGGTTTCCCATTATCGGCAAATATTTTGATGGATAATTCAGAACTTGGAACATGAGAGCATTGATTATTGAGGCTCTACTGCAATGTGACCTGCAAGCTATTGGAGACTGACACACCAAACAGGATACAAAAGCAAAATACTGCAGATGCTGGAAATCTGAAAGAAAAACAGAAAATGCTGGAAATACTCAGCAGGTCAGGCAGCATCTGTGGAGAGAGAAACAGTTAACGTTTCAGGTCGATGACCCTTCATCAGAACTGGAAAAAGTTAGAGATGTAACAGATTTTTAAGCAAGTGTAGGGGCAGGGAAAGGGAGGAGGGGAGGAAAGAACAAAAGGGAAGGTCTGTGATAGGATGGAAGGCAGGTGAGATTAAAAAACAAAAGGGATGATGGTGAAAGGCAAAAGGAGATGGTCATGATCTTATTGAATGGCGGAGCAGGCTCGATGGGCCGTATGGCCTACTCCTGCTCCTATTTCTTATGTTCTTATGACTCATCCATCTATTAAAAATTTTATTCCCATCATCCCACTATTTTACCCAGAAGACAACCCAAGACATTGAAACACTTTGTGTGAAGAAGTGCTTCCGGACATTATTCCTAAACTTGTTTTTAACAGATAATACTACCTGTATGGGAGCCGTGTTCACAGCCCCCGTGTTCACAGGAACTGCAGGTCAGAGCACTGGCGGTACAATGTTTTAGCCCTTTCCCTAATCGCACTTCCTGTGCATGGGCTCCCCACTGGAAACTCAGGATCACAGAATTATCTCCCTCCCTTCTCATCCTTCTCGACGTCTCTGCCACCTTTGACACTGTCGAACACACCATCCTCCTCCAATGCCTCATCTCCAGTGTCCAGCTCAGTGGGACTGAACTTCCTTGGTTCCACTCTTATCTAGACAATCGTAGCCAGAGCACTTCTAGTAATGAATTCTCTTACCACTCACGCACAGTTACCCCTGGAGTTCTCCATAGATCTATCCTTGGCCCACTCCTTTTCCTCATCTACACACTGTCCCTTGCAATATCATCTGAAGACATGGGATCAGGTTCCACATGTACACTGACAACACCCAGCTCTACCTCTCCACCACCTCTCTCAACCCCTCCATTGCCTCTGTTTTGTCAGACTGCTAGTCTGACATCCTGTTCTGGATGAGCCACAATTTCCTCCACTTAAACATTGGGAAGACCAAAGCCATCATCCTCAGACCTGCCAAAAGTTCTGTAGTCTCGCCACCGATTTCATCCCCCTCCTTGGCCATTGTGTCAGGTTGAGCCAGACTGTTTGCAATCTCGGCATCCTATTTGACCTCAAGCTGAGCCTCCAACCCAATATTCTCTCCATCACAAAGACTGCCTACCTCCAACTCCGTAACATCGCCCGTCTCCGTCCCTGCCTCAGCTCATCTGCTGCTGAAGCCCTCATCCATGCTTTTTATTACCTCCAGACGCGACTATTCTAATGCTCTCCTGGCCAGTCTACCATCTTTCCATGAGCTTCAGCTCATCCAAAATTCTGCTGCCCGTATCCTGCATCAAATTCCGCTCACCCATCACCCTTGTTCTCGGTGACCAACATTGGCTCCTGGTGCCCTAACACTTCCAATTTAAAATTCTCACCTTCGTGTTTAAATCCCTTCCTAGCCTTGCCACTCCCTATCTCTGTACCTCCTCCAGCCCTACAACCTTCCAAAAACTCTGCGTTCCTTCAACTCTGGCCTCTTCTGCATCCCCCTCCCTTCACCTCACCATTGTCAGCAGTGTCATTTAGGCCCTATGCTCTGTAATTCCCTCCCTGAACCATTTTGCCTCTCCACCTCCATCTCCTTCTTAAAGATCTCCTCAGAAACCACCTCTTTGACCAAGCTTTTGGTTACCCCTCTTAATATCGCCTTCTTTGGCATGGCGACTATTTTTGACTGATTATGCTTCTGTGGGATATTTTCTATGTTGAAGGTGCTATAGAAATGCAAGTTGTTGTTATTGTTGACTGAATTAGTTGCAGGGTATTCTTAGGCTCCGACTGAAACTCAGCAGCCAGATAGTAGACTCACTCCTGCCACAGGGAAAACATTTAAAATAAATTACAGCTTACGGGGTAGAAGATGTACATAACACACCAGCAGTAAGGGGAACCACTCTGGGGAAATACACTAATATCACTCATACAGGACACAAAGTAAGTTAATAAACTGGAGGCACTGTATTTGAATATTGCCCAGAGAGTTACTTTCTAATTGTAGAGAATAAAGTAGCAGCACAGTAAACTGTGCCTATTGATCGCAGTGCTGGAAGTGCAGACAAGTGTTAAAGAAGGTGCTTGCATTTACATTTGCAGTTCCAGGTGGATAGGAGAGTCCATTAGCTAAATGTATATTGGTTGTGCACTTGACACTGCACTGGTGTTTTTTCAGCTACAACCTCTTGATCAGTGTCTGAGTTCTAAGCTGGCCTTCATTCCTCCTCCTCCTCCCCAGTTATACCTTTTTATATAGCAACAGTGTGCAGCACATACTAGACAATGATTATCTCGGAGAACCTTGCAGATCTGTACTATAAGGTGCCTCTGATCTGTTGAGACATCTGAAGCACGGCCACAAGATGAAAATGGTACAGTCCTATAATAATTCTGGTAGTTGCACAGGCTTCAATGAGACTGCACACCACTTCTGCTTACATAAGAACATAAGAACATAAGAACATAAGAAATAGGAGCAGGAGTAGGCCAATCGGCCCCTCGAGCCTGCTCCGCCATTCAATAAGATCATGGCTGATCTGATCCTAACCGCCAATCTACTATCTATCACAGAACCATCTCCTGCATCTAACAGAATTGCACACACAAAATAGGAGCAGAATCAGGCTACACAGTCCCTGGGCCCGCTCCACTACCCACAGGGCCATGACCGATCCGAACCTAGACTCATGTCCAAATTCCTGCCCGCTCCCCGTAACCCTTAATGCCCTTTACTTCTAGGAAACTGTCTATTTCTGTTTTAAATTTAATTAATGTTGTAGCTTCTACAGCTTTTTGTGGCACATATTCCATGGACCTACCACCCTCTGAGTGAAGTAGTTCCTCCTCATCTCAGTTTTGAAAGACAGCCCCTTATTCTAAGACTATGTCCCCTAGTTCTCGTCTCACCCGTCATCGGGAACATCCTCCCCGCATCCACCCGATCCAACCCCTTCACAATCTTATATGTTTCAATAAGATCGCCTCTCATTCTTCTGAACTCCAATGAGTAGAGTCCCAATCTACCCAACCTCTCCTCATATGACACCCCCTCATCCCCGGGATTAACCGAGTGAACCTTTTTTGCACTGCCTCGAGAGCAAGGATGTCTTTCCTTAAGTAAGGACACCAAAACTGTATGCAGTATTCCAGGTGCGGTCTCACCAATACCTTGTACAACTGAAGCAATACCTCCCTATTTTTATATTCTATCCCCCTAGCAATGAAAGCCAACATTCCATTTGCCTTCTAATCACTTGCTGCACCTGCATACTATCCTTTTGAGTTTCGTGCACCAGGACCCCCAGATCCCTTTGCACTTCAGTACTCTCCAGTTTCTTGCCATTAAGATAATAAATTGCTCTTGGATTTTTCCTGCCAAAGTGCATCACCTCACACTTTCCAGTGTTGTATTCCATCTGCCAAATCTCTGCCCACTTACTTAGCCTGTCTATGTCCCCTTGCAGGTTTTTTATGTCCTCCTCACTCACTACTTTCCCTCCCATCTTAGTATCATCTGCAAATTTTGATATGTTACACTTTGGTCCCTTCCTCCAAATCGTTAATATAGATTGTAAAGAGTTGGGGACCCAGCACTGACCCCTGTGGAACACCACTAGTTACTGATTGCCAGTCTGAGAATGAACCATTTATCCCAACTCTTTGCTTTCTGTTAGATAGCCAATCCTCTATCCATGCCAGAATATTACCCCCAATCCCGTGATTTTCTGCTTGTGGCTGCTGCAAGGGTATTAGCCAGAATTAAAGAGACTAGCTTTGGTCTCCAAGTAGCCATTTCTCGCATTTGCCTTTGCCTTCAAATTCATCTGACAAAGATAATTATCTTAAAATAAATACATTGGCTGGAATCTTTACCTTGGAGTCGGGTTTTGTGCGTGCAGGACGCGTAGCGGGTTGGGAACGCGATGTTCTGAGCGATTTTAACTTTAATGGCCCTAATTGAAAGATATTTAAAGCAGCCTTGCACTCAACTCATTTAAAGAGCACGCAGGGAGGTCCTCTTCCCTGCTGATAGGCGAAGGAGACCTCCAAAAGACACCAAAAGAGCCTGGCTGGATATAGCTGAGGAGGTCAGCAGCAGGGATGTTGGGAGGAGGACCTGGATCCAGTGCAGGAAACGATTCAATTATCTCATGATGTCAGGAAAGGTGAGGGCAATGCCACATTCACCTTCATCCTGATGTGCCTGTTATTACATCCCCATCACTCTGCCTTCCCAAGCCTACTCCTGCATATCATTCCTCACACCAACATACTTTCCAGGTCCACTCATCCCTCTCTCTCTATGTACATACTCACATCCCCATCTGACTAACCACCCCTCACACTCACCCTCATCCTAAAGCAATCACAGCAAGTAACACCACAGAAGGAGGCCATTTGGCATTGGCACTCCACTCTCTCATAGTCACCCTCTACAGATGTAACCCATCCATTCCTTACACTCATTCCATCACTCTCACTCAAACTTCTCTGCAGGAGAAAAGAGCCCAGAACACACAGGAGAGACAGAGAACCGGAGTTGGCTCTCCAGTCTTCGTCCAACTAACACCAGCAGAGGAGGGGGCTCTGGAAATCTCGGGAGTTGGAAAGATGCCGGCGGTGGGAGATGGACATCCCAGCAACCTGGTGACAAAATCACATCTCAAAGCCACACTCATATGGTGACTGATGTCAGCAGCCAGTGAAATGCCATCATGTGTATAATGGTAACGTTACACATTCTTATTATAACACTTCTAATTCATCTCTTTACTCTCCCACAGGTCCATCAAGTGCCCTCCTCCCCCCCCACCGCCACTGTCCAGCCAGAGGAGGAAGATGACTCCTCAGAGGAGCCTCCACCCTCTGAGGGTGCACCGCCAGCAGACCCAAGCGCACCCAGCACCAGCGCAGATACACACACCTCAGTGGGTCCTGTGCACCATAGAGTAGAGTTGTCACCTGGTATCGCACAATTCAGAAGTGAGCAAGAGCAGGTGGTGTTGACAGGGACAGTAGTGGAGACTGCTCGCCGGAGGGCGCAGGCTGCTCCAAGCTTTGCTCAGCTGCATGGAGACGCTGAGCCTCGAGGGCCATTGAGAAAAAGGGTGATCCTGGAGGGGCAGCAACAATTGCAGGAGGCTCTGGCAGCTTTTGCAGCCGCGATGTCTGCTAATATGCAGAGAATGGAGGAGTCCATCTCCAACATGAACACCACCATGTCGCAGGTGATGGCGCCGATGTGCTGTTCCATGGAAAGGATGGCCACCTGCATGGAGCAGCAAATGCGCCAGTCACATGAGCACATGCTAGCTGTGGACAACAGATGGCAAGTGCTCAAAGACCTCCTCTCTAGGAGGGATATAAACGTAGATTTGGACATTCGGCACCCCTCAGCTGTGCAGCAAGCTGTTCTCCAGCTCCTTGCTAGCAGGGAAGTGGGGTGGCCCAAGAGAGGGATGATGGTGAGAGAGGACACGAGAGTGGGGGCTCTTCTCAAAGTGCTCCCACTTCTTCCCCAAGTGCCTCCCCCTCAGTCAGAGCCTCACGTGCTTCCTCGGATCCCGATGGCCGGGTCTGCCCCTGCACAGTCACAGGAGGAGCAGTCTTTGGCGGGGCCATCAGAGGCTCCAAAACCCAGAGGACATCCGCCAAAAGTGTCTAATGAGTCGCAGCAAGGAATTGAGCAGCCTACCTCTACCTCTGCTGAAGCCACAGGGGGTGCACCACATGGAAGCACTCGGAAAAGAAAAAAGACATAAAAGTAGATGCACACGGACGGGTATGCACATGGATGTATGAAAAAATGTTAGTGGTAAGTTTCAGTTATTTTGATGACCCACGTAAAGGTTTTTCTTTGCACCACTTTCCGGTCTTGTCCATTTTTGCCTCAAGTCTTGGAAGTGGCTTTGTCACTTGGAGTGAATGGTGAGACATTACTTAACCTCGAGTACTGGGGCTTTGGGTGAGAAGAATGGCTTGGTCATTTTAGGGATGCTTTATGGTGTTGTTGGGGGGCAGTGGGAGGGACTTAGTACAGCATGTGGCAGCCATGTGGCTGCGTTGGAGCAAGTTAAGTAAATCTGGCCATGATGAGGCAATCCCGGACCTCCTGGGCAGCAATGTGCGCTGCTGCTGGTGCTATCTCCACCTCAGGTTCATCCTCCTCCTCCTCGTCTTCCACCTGCTCCTCCTCCTCCTGCTCCTCTGAAAAGGCTGCGCGCTCTGCGCCATGCTCCTCCTGCAGCTCCAATCCTCATTGCTGCGCTATGTGGTGCGGCACGCAGCAGACGACGATGATTCTGGAGACCCTGGCTGGTGCGTACTGAAGGGCTCCTCTAGATCTGTCAAGGCATCTGAAGCACATCTTCAGCATACCTATTGTTTGCTCTATGACACATCTGGTGGAGATATGGCTCTCATTATAACGCTCCTCGGCCTCAGTACTTGGCGTTCTCAAGGGTGTCATGAGCCACGTCTTCAGCGGATGGCCCTTGTTTCCAAGCAGCCAGCCGGTAAGTCTGTTTGGAGGTGCGAAGAGCTGAGGGAGGATGGACTGGCGCAGGAAGAAAGAGTCATGACAGCTGCCAGAGAATCTGGCACACACATGCATAATCATCTTTTTATGGTTGCAGACGAGCTACACATTGAGGGAGTGGAAGCCCTTGCGGTTCACAAACACTCCTGGGTGATGATGGGGTGCCTTCATGGCCACATGTGTGCAGTCGATGACGCCCTGCATCTGTGGGAAGTCAGCCAGAGCCGCAAAGCTGAGTGCCCGTTCAGTAACACTGGCCTCATCAGCAGCGGCGGTGCGGACCTAGGAGGAGCGGCGGCGGCAGAGTATAAAAGCGAGCCCAAGGAGCAGGTAGGTTTACCAATCTCAGAGCGGGAGACAGAAGTAAAAAGTAATCGAAGTGTGACGTCACCAGAAAGCAGGTAAGTGATTGGTTGGTGAGTATTTCTCTCTTTCTCCTTTTTTCCATACTTAAATTCTGTGGTTTATAGTTTCTAGAGTCTCTGTGGTGTAGCGGGGACTGCTGTTAAACAAGGGCCCTTGAGTATATCATTTAATTGAAGTGAAATTGGTGGGATTCATTTAATTTAATTTTAATTAATTAATTAAAGGGCAAGTCATGGCAGGAGAGCTCCGCCCCGTGATATGCTCCTCCTGCTATATGTGGGAAATCAGGGACGCTTCCTGTGTCCCTGACGACCATGTGTGTGGGAAGTGTATCCAGCTGCAGCTACTGATGGACCGCATTGCGGCGCTGGAGCTGCGGATGGATGCATATTGGAGCATTTGCGATGCTGAGAACGTCGTGGATAGCATGTTTAGCGAGTTGGTCACACCGCAGGTAAAGGGTGTACAGGCAGGAAGTGAATGGGTGACCACCAGGCAGAGTAAGAGGTGCAGGCAGGTAGTGCAGGGGTCCCCTGTGGTCATCCCCCTCTCAAACAGATATACCACTTTGGATGCTGTTGGGGGGGACGACTTATCAGGGGAAGACAGCAGCAGCCAACTTCCTGGCACCATGGGTGGCTCTGCTGCACAGGCTGGGAGGAAAAAGTGTGGAAGAGCTATAGTGATAGGGGATTCAATTGTAAGGGGAATAGATAGGCGTTTCTGCGGCCGCAAACGAGACTCCAGGATGGTGTGTTGCCTCCCTGGTGCAAGGGTCAAGGACCACTCGGAGCGGCTACAGAACATTTTGGAGGGGGAGGGCGAACAGCCAGTTGTCGTGGTGCACATAGGCATCAACGATATAGGTAAAAAACGGGATGAAGTCCTAAAAGCAGAATATAGGGAGTTAGGAGGTAAATTAAAAAATAGGACCTCAAAGGTAGTAATCTCAGGATTGCTACCAGTGCCACGTGCTAGTCAGAGTAGAAATCGGAGGATATTTCAAATGAATACGTGGCTAGAGGAATGGTGCAAGGGGGAGGGATTCAAATTCCTTGGACATTGGAACCGGTTCTGGGGGAGGTGGGACCAGTACAAACGGGACGGTCTGCACCTGGGCAGGGCCGGGACCAATGTCCTAGGGGGAGTGTTTGCTAGTGCTGTTGGGGAGGGTTTAAACTAAAGCGGCAGGGGGTTGGGAACCTGAGCAGGGAGACAGAGGAAAGGGAAACAAGGATAAAAGCAAAAGACAGGAAGGAGAAAAACAAAAGTAGAAGGCAAAGAACTCAACGGTTTAAATCAAACATGGTCACAGTAAATAATAATTCATATAGGTCTGAGAGCGTTAAAAAAACAAGCCTGAAGGCTTTGTGTCTTAATGCAAGGAGCATTCGGAACAAGGTGGATGAATCAGCTGCGCAAATAGAGGTAAATGAATACGATTTGATTGGGATTACAGAAACATGGCTCCAGGGTGGCCAAGGCTAGGAACTCAACATCCAGGGTTATTCAATATTTAGGAAAGATAGGCAAAAAAGGGAGGTGGGGTAGCATTGCTGGTTAAAGAGGGGATTAACACAATTGAAAGGAAGGATATTAGCTCTGATGATGCGGAATCTGTATGGGTAGAACTGAGAAATAACAAGGGGCAGAAAACGTTAGTGGGAGTGATATATAGACCTCCAAACAGTAATACGGAGGTTGGGGACGGCATTAAAAGGGAAATTAGAGAAGCATGCAGTAAGGGCACAGCAGTCATCATCGGTGACTTTAATTTACATATAGATTGGGCTAACCAAATTAGTAAAAATACTGTGGAGGAGGAATTCCTAGAATGTTTACGGGATGGTTTTCTGGAACAATATGTCGAGGAACCAACCAGAGATCAGGCCATCTTAGACTGGGTATTATGTAACGAGAAAGGATTAATTAGCAATCTTGTTGTACGAGGCCCCTTGGGTCAGAGTGATCATAATATGATAGAATTCTTCATTAGGATGGAGGGTGAAGTAGTTGAATCAGAGACTAGGGTCCTGAATTTAAATAAAGGAAACTACGATGGTATGAGGCGCGAATTGGGTAGGATTGATTGGGGAATGTCACTCAAGGGGTTGACGGTGGATAGGCAATGGCAAACATTCAAAGACTGCATGGATGAACTACAGAATTTGTTCATCCCAGTGTGGCATAAGAATAAAACAAAAAGGGTGACTCAACCGTGGCTAACAAGGGAAATTAGGGATAGCATAAGATCCAAGGAGAGGGCATATAAATTGGCCAGAAAAAGCGGTAACCCTGAGGATTGGGAGCAGTTTAGGATTCAACAAAAGAGGACAAAGGGATTAATTAAGAAGGGGAAAATAGAATATGAAAGTAAGCTTGCAGGGAACATAAAAACTGACTGTAAGAGCTTTTATAGATATGTGAAGAGAAAAAGATTAGTGAAATCAAGTGTAGGTCCCTTGCAGTCAGAAGCAGGGGAAGTTATAATGGGGAACAAAGAAATGGCAGACCAATTAAATGCATATTTTGGTTCTGTCTTCACAAAGGAGGACACAAATAACCTCCCAGAGATGTTGGAGAACATACGGTCTGATGAAAGGGAGGAACTGAAAGAAATCAGTATTTGCAGGGAAATGGTGTTAGGGAAATTGACGGGATTGAAGGCCGATAAATCCCCAGGGCCTGATAATCTACATCCTAGGGTACTTAAGAAAGTGGCCCTAGAAATAGTAGATGCATTGCTGATCATCTTCCAACATTCTATGGAATCTGGAACTGTACCCATGGATTGGAGGGTAGCTAATGTTACCCCACTATTCAAAAAGGGTGGTAGAGAGAAAGCGGGGAATTACAGACTGGTAAGCCTGACATCGGTAGTGGGGAAAATGCTAGAGTCCATTATAAAGAATGTAATAGCTGAGCACTTGAAAAATAGTGACAGGATCGGACAAAGTCAACATGGATTTACAAAAGGTAAATCGTGCTTGACTAATCTACTGGAATTTTTTGAGGATGTAACTGGGAAAATAGATAAGGGAGAACCAGTAGATGTGGTGTATTTGGAGTTTCAAAAGGCTTTCGATAAGGTCCCGCATAAGAGATTAGCGTGTAAAGTTAAGGCACATGGGATTGGGGGCAAGGTATTGACTTGGATAGAGAACTGGTTGGCGGACAGAAAGCAGAGAGTAGGAATTAATGGGTCTTTTTCCGAGTGGCAGGCAGTGACTAGTGGGGTACCGCAGGGATCGGTCCTTGGACCCCAGCTATTCACAATATACATTAATGATCTAGATAAGGGAACTAAATATAATATCTCCAAGTTTGCAGATGACACAAAGCTGGGTGGGAGTGTGTGCTGCGAGGAGGATAGCGAGAAACTCCAGGATGATTTGGACAGGTTGGGTGAGTGGGCAGAAGCGTGGCAGATGCAATATAACATGGATAAATGCGAGGTTATCCACTTTGGTGTCAAAAACAGAAAGGCAGACTACTATCTGAATGGCAATAGATTGGGAGAAGGGGAAGTGCAACGAGACCTGGGTGTCCTTGTGCACCAGTCGCTGAAGGTAAGCATGCAGGTGCAGCAGGCGGTGAAGAAGGCAAATGGTATGCTGGCCTTCATAGCGAAAGGGTTTGAGTATAGGAACAGGGATGTCCTGCTGCAGTTGTACAGGGCCTTGGTGAGACCACACCTTGAGTACTGTGTGCAGTTTTGGTCACCTTATCTGAGGAAGGATGTTCTTGCCATGGAAGGAGTTCAGCGAAGATTCACAAGGCTGATACCTGGGATGGCAGGAATGACATATGAGGAGAGATTGGGTCGATTGGGCTTATACTCGCTGGAGTATAGAAGAATGAGAGGGGTTCTCATCAAAACATAAAATTCTGACAGGTCTGGACAAACTAGATGCAGGAAGAATGTTCCCGATGGTCGGAGTGTCCAGAACTAGGGGTCATAATCTAAGGATAAGGGGTAAGCCATTTAGGACAGAAATGAGGAAGAATTTCTTCACCCAGAGAGTAGTGAACCTGTGGAATTCTCTACCACAGAAGGTAGTTGAGGCCAAGTCATTAAATATATTCAAGAATGAGTTAGATATATTTCTTAAAGCTAAAGGTATCAAGGTATATGGGGAGAAGGCAGGTACAGGGTACTGAGTTTGGATGATCAGCCATGATCTCATTGAATGGCGGAGCAGGCTCGAGGGGCCGAATGGCCTACTCCTGCTCCTATCTTCTATGTTTCTATGATATAATTGGCTGACTTGTGAAACATGGCATCGGTCACCTGTGTGATGCATCTGTGGGCGGCCGAGTGCGAGATGCCGCAAATGTCTGCTGCAGATCCCTGGAAGGAGCCTGAACTGAAGAATTTGAGGGCAGTGGTGACTTTGACAGCCACTGGTAAGGAGTGTCCACCAGGCCCTCTGGGCAGTAGGTCTTGTCCAAGCAAGCTACAAATGTCTGCGACGCCCTGGCACAATAGCCTGAGCCTCCTGAAGCACTGCTGCTCAGTCATGTTGAGGAAGCTCATCCTCTGCCTGTATACTTGTGTTGGGGGTATTGCCTCTGGCGCACTGCAGCCCTGTGGTGCCCCTTTCTCTTCTGCAGTGCATCAGGTCGTTGAGGAAAAGGCTGCTGTTGTGGTTGCTGCTGCTGCTGGTGTGGATGGTGTTGTTGGTGGTGGGGCTCATCTTGGTCTGATTCTGAGGACCAAGGTGAGACAGTATAAGCGGCACCCATACTGATGTAGTAGATGGCAGGTAAAGTGGAGATCAAGAGGGCTAATCTCTCAATGTTGCGATGGTGAGTAGCAATGTGGTGAGAGTGGCTTCCGAGGTTTCAGAAATGACCTGCAAACTGCTGACACCCAAATCTGTGGACAAAATGGAGTGAGCAAGAGCCTTTCCATGAGGCAAGTAATGAGGTGTAATGTTGCAGTATTTATGTGCTTTTCCCAGCTCTCAACGAATGAACTCGCCAATGGCCACTGAGCTTCCGCCTCCCCTTCACAGGCGAGGTACCCGAGCTCCGTGAATACCGTGCTCCTGCAGTAAAAGTCAAAAGCTGGCGTTAAAAACCCTCTTCAGGGTCTCTCAACAAGCATTTAATGACTTCAATGAGGTCGCCCGCCTCTGCCGATCGGGTCTGCGATGCGCCTTCAAAGCCGCCCGGGTTAAATGTGTGAGGCGGCGGGTTGATGGCGGGTTCCCGACGTGCTCGCTATTTCCGGGATTTTTACTGCCGACCCGCCCCCAAACCCTCACGCTCGGCAACGGGAAAACTCCAGCCATTGTGTCTGCTGTCTGGACTCGTATAATACAGTGTTGTTGGTCACTGACTAGCTGCATATTGATGGAGTAGAACCTGCTGATAAATGCAGCAGTCACCTGTTTGATAGAGCTGCGGTCACTTTACTGCCCGATGGCCCCAAGGCTAACCTGGAAGGAGCTAGAGGATAAAAGTTGAGGGCTGTGGTCACCTGCCACTGATAGTTCCAATTCTATGGTGCAGGTTAGCGCCAGGTCTCTTTGAAGAAGCTCTATATCTGTTTCCCTGATGAACCTGGCCCTGTAGAGGCAATGATGGCCTCAAAAGGCATTAAAAAAAATTTAGTCACAAAATGTGGAATGCCTCTAATTGGGTGTAGAAAACTCCATGCTTGATTCTGCAACCCATGCCTCCATCCAGGGAGGCTCCATGCCAGGAGCAGAGCCTCGTAAAATTGACTTGAGTGCATCAACTTCAAAACAAGTACATCCACAAGGCATTAAACTAAGCAATGGCACTTTTTACGAAAACAAAACCTGAGGTTTAACTGCACTAAGGACATTGACTTGAATAGGTTTATCAGATTTTTCTCCTCATATAATCAGCCTTTTTGCTACAGTGCTTCATGACAATCATGATTCATTACATTATCATCTCAAATGTGTTACATTATCATCTTAAACTCCGTTGCAGAGCCATCATGTTGTCCATCTGGGAAAGTTCATGTTGCAATGAACACTGTATCATGCTGCTGAATTTTTATTAAGAAAAACAATCAATTAAGGAAGGCTAAATCCAGTTCCTCATGGGTGTGGCCCCTGAACACAAATCTGCTCCTAATTTGCCACTAATTGCCAATCTCCTTCAGAGAGGCAGCAGGGTGGCTGGTGTGGGAAATGGAAAAAGTTGCACTAGCGGAGTGTTTTTCTGAGGTTAGAGCTGAAACATTATTGGGGCTAAGTTAAGGGAGCTTTGCTCTGTATATGCCTCTGCTATAAATGACCTGAGAATGTTTCATGTTGACAGGGTTGATAATCCTCACGGATTGCCCGGGAGTCTCCCGGAATGGGGCATGAATCTCAGGTCGAGGGGAGAGAGGGAGACTGGGGAATGTAAGTCTGGAGATTGGGACTTGGGCAGGTGGGACAGAGGAGACTGGAGAATGGGTGGGCATGGGGCGCAGCATTTTCTGTAGAGCCACGAGCAGCAGCAACGTGGTGAGTGGGAGCGACATCAAGAGAGCAACAACGAGTATAGAGGGGAGTGATACCTGGACATTTCACTGTGGGCAAAGAGTGAAAGATTGTTTCCACTGGTGGCGAATGTGGATCAAGGGGATGGAGACTGAGGATTCTCACTGGAAGTACCAATGGGGAAGGGAGAAGGAAAGTCTTTGAACTGAGGGCTATTAAGCCATGGGCTGCTTCACCACAATTGCATTGATAATTAAATTATGTTCTAGTCTCTGCCTCAATAGCCACAGACTAGAACATCATTTAATTATCAATGCAATTTCAATTTCAAGGGAACGGTAGCATAGTGGTTATGTTACTGGACTAGTAATCCAGAAGCCTGGGGACACATAGTTCA
Organism: Squalus acanthias; assembly: GCA_030390025.1. Lineage (NCBI taxonomy): Eukaryota > Metazoa > Chordata > Chondrichthyes > Squaliformes > Squalidae > Squalus > Squalus acanthias. The sequence goes on from CM059428.1 coordinate 105,842,198, forward strand.
AATCTCCGACAGCTGGGCAGCTGTTCATGGTAGCTGGGAATTTAAATTCAGTTAATAAATATGGAATAAAAAGCTAGTATCAGTAATGGTGACCATGTAAATACCAGATTGTTGTAAAAACCCATCTGCTTCACTAATGTCCTTTAGGGAAGGAAATATGCCCGGTCTGGCCTATATGTGACTCCAGACCCACAGCAATGTGGTTGACTCTTAACAGCCCTCTAAAATGGCCTAGCAAGCCACTCAGTTAAGGGCAATTAGGGATGGGCAATAAATGCTGGCCATGCCACCGATGCCCAATGAATTAAAAAAAAGTTACCATTAGTTACTGGTGGAATCAAAGTTCCTCCCACCTCAGGTTTCCCCCCTGCAAATCCCTTCCCCACCCTCGGTTTCCCCTTCAGTTGGTAACCCAACTGGGAGTGGGTGGCAAACTGGGAAAACAGTATTGCATTCCCCCCAGCAAAAATATTCTTCACTTTGATGAATACAAAATTTATTCAAATTTTTGTTTTAAAAATTTGTATCACCAAATGCAATCAGGATGGCATCACCGTGTTGCTTATTTGCATAACTGCCAATGCTAAAATGTTGTACAAGACAAACTAGCAGAATGACACCTTGCAAAAGGAGTAAACACAAAATCACACAGTAAATAACTTTGGAAACTTGGCTCATCTGCACCTTCTTTTAATTTGCCCTTTTCTTTTCTAGTCCTATTGCATTCACTCTGCATGTTGCTGGATTTAGAAGGGATGGTAAGAGGACATCGAGCAGTGCTGTGAACATCTCTACCATTTTATACTTCCAGAATGCCACTTATTGGTGGTTGAGTAAAATAAAAGTTTTTAACTTTTCATACAGTATTGGAGGGCAAGGAACACCTAGGGTGAGTAATTCTTATTCAATGTAATCCCACTTTTTTCTTCTAATAGACTTAAAACAACTTTCTTTGATAGTTTTATAAAATATAAATTTTCCTGCCTGCATGAAAGCCTCAATGTGGACCTCCCTCCCAGATCACCACAACTACTTTCCAATTGAGGAGTGATGACATGCGACCTGGAGGGGGGTTGGTATATGGGTAACCTGTGTGCCATTCCGGAGACTTAAGGCCCCAAGAAACCATGCTACTGGCTGGGAAATCTTCATTTCCAGAGTCAGAGTAAAAGCGATCCCAAAATACCTAATCCGCTAACTCATGACACCTCTTAAGCAATCTTATCATCCAAACAAAGACCTTATGGTGGCATTCATATTTAGAAAGAATGGATGCATATCACTTGCTGGAAATGGTCAGTATCAGCGAACCATAAAAGAACTATGATCCCACTGCACTGCTCTCTAACCATAGCCCTGTACCATCCTCTGCTTCAAATGTTTACCAGTCAACTGCTTCAATTGCAATGCCGAGTTGTTGACAAAATTTTGGTTTATTTAGTTTAAATGAAAAGCACAGCCTGTGGCTTCCTCAATGATCCACTGAATAAATGCACCACACTATGTGATACTGAACAATACATAGCAGGAGGATTCTCCTCAGAACACTACTGAGAATTTTCTTCTCCCCTCCCCTCCATAGGGAACTTGATCACCTGACCCTTGACAGCCCTGCTGCATTTAAATGATAGTGGGAATACGGAGCCCAGGAAACCAGCTGATTTCTATGATTCCTACCTTGAAGTACCACCACCCCAGTTACTGGCAGGTGAGGGGTGGCAGTACATCCTGGGGCAGCAACAGAAAGCCGACTGAAGCTCCTATTGGAGGGAGGGGACCTAGTAGTGGCCACCTGTCCCTCTCTTTTGCCCCAATCACTCACCCTTTGCAGGCCTCTGCTCAATCTGAGGCCTTCAATTAAACCTCAGAGAAAATCCTTGGGGCACCTCAGCCCCCTTTAAAGGCAGGTCCTCTCTCTGGCACTGCAGCAGCAGTCACTGCATTTCCTGGCTGGCAGTTGCAGACTCCCTCTATGTGGCAGAGATCCAGCATTGCCTGCCTTACATTTATAATGAGCTCTGACCCAACAGATAGATCAGGGTCACGGTGGGGTCAGGGCAGTAGGCAGAAGTTGCACCCCATCCCTTCACCAGCGGGGAACCCACCCGTAAAGAAAATCTAACCCAAAAAGACAGCTGAAAAGTGCACGTGTGAGGATGTTGGATGAGGATATGCTTGAGTGTAAAGCCCTCTATAGTTAAATATTCTGCAGTTACTGAATGTCTCGGCTCACACATTCAGAATGGGCATTTGGGCTAGTTACATGCTGAACTGTGCTCCCGCATAAATCACTGTGCTCAGGAGAGGACGGGCAAGAGAAAAAATGAGGTGAGCGGATACAGCACATTATAAAATTAAATCTTTCTCCACATTAACCATTGGTATAAATCTTTAGTGAAGAACTAGAGAACAATAGAGAATAAGCAACACAAGAGTAATTTTTTGTATCAACCATTTCAACTTTACATTTTATCACAAAAATTTTAAGCTTTGAAAGGATGAGGGAATTTTGTGACTTGTTAGGTTGCTATTTTTATACTCACTGGGCACAAGCTGATGTTTTGCTCCCACTGGGTCATACTCATACTCTCTTCTAACGTTGTGCATTTCTTTAAGACCAAGTCCCAGCCACAGTAGGGGTCTCGAGCTCCCACGCATGAACTGTAGGCACAGGATAAAGAGGTCAACCTTTGAACTTTCAGCTTTAACCCACTCATTCAGCTGCAAAACAAATCATAGTATGTGTATTATATATATGTTTATTATATATATATGTGTATGTGTGCATTTGGTTCAGCTAGAAATGAATTGTGTCTTTTCTTTATCTGGAAGTCATAAGGTCAGCAATTTGAGACAAAAGCAGTCCATGAGAATCTATATCTGAGCTTAATCTATTTTCACAGCTATCAACACAGTGGAAAAGACTAAAAGTGAGATTTATGATCGGCAAGAGTGACACAGACTGCAAACATTTATTTTATCTGTTTATTTTTGATAGTGGTATATGTAACAAAACAAATTGATCCCGAGAATCTCTGGGGACCCAATCCCAGCAATTACACAGGGATTGTGCCCTCCAGTGACCTCCAGCACTGACCTCCCACCAGCCAGGAGCCTGTCCTGCATGGTTAATAAGGTTCAAGGGAGAAAACTGGATGGCTGGGTTGGGGTGGCGGGCACAATTCCTCCTCGAGACTTCTGGGGCGGATTCAGGAAAACCCAGCCTGAAAACTTTAAAATATTTTTTAATGAAACAAAAGCTTTCAGATTAAAGCATTTTATAAATCCCAATGTCAACAATGATGGTGGGTGAGTGGATGAGTGTGCATGAATAGCGGAGTGATATTGATAAGATTAATACAATGCAAGGTTAAACTTTAAGAGAATTGTAGCTTTGGGACATTCCAAATAAAATCTTTTGAGATACAAATTCCACAATGTTTCTGCGCCAGTGAGAGTGCAGAGAAGCGTAGGTACCACCCGTTGTTTTGACGTTATCATGACCCTGTCTAAATCCCAGAGCCAGCATCATTTAAATAATAGTAGTGGGCACCAAACCTGTAAGGGCACAACAGGGGAACCCACCAAGCATTACATCAGAATACTGGAGCAGCACCCAGCCATAGGGGTGACTATGGGCCAGTCAAGGTGACTATCCTGAAGTAGTGCAAATTGCTAACAAACAGCCCCCCCAAACTAATGGTGAAACGTAAGAGGGGTGGCTCCACTGTTCCCCTTCCCCAGATCGGGGTTTGCTGTTTTTTGTGTGAATGGGACGGAAACCTAGCAGATCTGGGTCCCGCTCCTGCCAGAATTACACCAGAATTGGGCTAGGAGGATCATGCAATTTCTGGGCTTTTGATGCCATGGGCATTAACATTAATATCAACATGACAGAAAGAATTAATGGCCTAATGATCATTAGGGCATAATCACAGCAACATCTACTTAGCACATAGAATCAGCTAGCAATCATTATCAGCTTAGAAATCATAATGGACTCAACACTCACTGGTACAAAACAAGCTTGTTTTCTTATGGGTTTTAATAAAAGCCTGCACCAGTACAAAGCTATATTGTAATAAAAAAGATAAAGTCCCATTGGAATAATAGCTACAAAACTCTAAAGCTCACCTATTATCAAAAATCATACACCTAGGTGCAGCAATGCAATTATTTTATATCGCTAAAAATTTTATTCAAAATTCAGCAAATAATTCAGGGATGAGATAATACTATGGAGTATTATTATTGCTTTCATCGACATGTCAAACACTGCCATTAGTATTTCAACCTTTGTAAAGTTTATTTTTCATAATTCTTTTAGTTAATCTACGGCCTAACGTTTCTGCTGATAAACAATGTCTGAGCAGCCAGACATAGCCTCTGTGATCTCTGCTTTGAAAACTCTAATCCAAATGAGGTTTAACTGCCATGCACTGTCTGAGATAGAAAGGACAAAATGTGAACTGCAATAAAAGCCTACAAAGCTGCTTTGATGAGAAGCTGGGTTGATGGACGATAGGAGATGAAAAGCCTATGACTTGTCAATACATCATTAAGCACCTCTGTGTGCTGGCTCAGCCAGAGTGTGCTGTTGAGTGGTTCCTGCCTTCAGCTTCCAAATAGCTGAGAAAATTGAAAAGAGAGAAACTGGAATCATCAAGCCATGGTTTTAGTGCTCACCACTCAATACCCACAATCCCCAGAGCAAACTAAAGTGAACAGTCCCTGTCAGCATTGATCCACTCCAGACAACGAAAACAAATAAGATAAACTCACCTATTACTAGAGCGCGAGTCCCTTCAATATACCACTGTGTACCAACTGCAATTGTTCTACTTATGCTACACAACAAATTGCAAACTGCCAGCACCTCTGACCATGATTAATGTAATATCTGCAAAGACCTTCCTTTCCCCTGGTGTTGTTGGGATAGAGTGGTATAGCTTTTCTGCGAGTGATTTATCTTTCCATCATTGATATACACAATTTGCTGGGGTTTTTTTCTTTTGAAATGATCCAGATAAATTGCAGCAACTACTGCGAACTTTAACATTATAACCCAGCGGTGTGAAACATATGGCCCGCGGGTCAGATCAGTTCCATCTATACCAATTGCTATACCACGTCTCCCGGGCACTCCTTCTTACAGCCATGGAAACCTGCTGTAACATCAGTGCCCCTTCCCACCGACACACAGGTCCAGCTTTTCTATTCAGGAGTGACCAGTAATGGCAGTGGTTTGTGGAGCGATATGGAACAGGGCTGCGCTGGGTGAACAGGGACTAAGGGGCAGGAGATTGGGAGTCCGGAGATTGAGCTCGGGGTTATTGGTGGGGTGGGGGTGGGGGGGGGGCACGTTGGTGAGATTGGGACTCGGTGTTGAAATCAAAACTTTAATGCCTGATCTCCTTCTCCAACTCAGTCTTTCCCAGGGCCTCAAAGCTTCAGAATGCCTTACCTTCCTTAGTCTTTCTGTTCTCCTACAATCTTCAGACTTTTAAACCCCAAAATTAGCATCACTTAATCGCCACTTTCTGATTGATCACATTCTCTTTAATCTTTTCAACCTTAATGGTTTCCTACACTATAGGCTTTGGCCCTTTAACTTGGTTTCTCAATAAAAATAGAACTGTACCTCGAAATTCTTCCTCATTCACAACCAGTGGATAAAATGTCCATCCCGTATTGTTCATTCAAAAACAGAGTTAAAGCCTGTGTAACTGGGATGTTGACATTTCAATGATAGAGTATACTTTGAAAGAATTAACCAAATATGGTTCTTCCATCCTCCTACATGTCATTTGAGGCTGTTCAGATACGAAAGCAGAATGCAACTTTTTGACAACACAGCTGAAACCTTCTTCACACATTCTAATGTACAATGGTTGTTCAAAGGTCTTACCTCCGACTTCTGTAAAAGGTGCAGCGTTTGAGGGGGAGTCTTATCACATGCTCCCTGAGACCAACAAACAGAACACTATGACTGTGTAGAATCTGGAGGTTCCTTATAGGTTCCCGCTGATCAGCTGGAAAGAGTTCTATTTCCTCCAACAAACAGCCACTCCCACTTTGATTCACAGGGGCAAGAACTTTCTTAATGGTCCCATAGTCTGGAAGGGAGAAATAAAATAGAAGATGCTGAGCGGAAGGCACAGTGGGAATAATGGCTGATCAGGACAGAATACCTAACTTGTTTTTTTTATTTCTTAAACCCAATAGCCTCAGAAGTATTGCAGTGTTTTTACAGGCAAAAGTAAACAGTCTGCCATGAACTAACAGAGACTGGCATACTCATCAGACAAGATTTTTAAAATAAACGAATGACAATGACTGAATAAACCCGACATAAGCACAATGGATGAGGTGGTGCATTAAAGTTGTATAGTTCCCATTGCTCAGCCAATGTGCATCATGTAATATAAGATCAAGATAAAAACCAATTAAAAATTTTTTGAACAGCTCAACAGATTGCACACTGAGCCCCTGAACTTCACATAAGTAAGGAACTAATGTAGTGAACATTTCACATTGCAGGCTGTATTTGCTAGGAGGCTCGTGTAAAGATTAATATGTTCGTATTGTGCGATCTGTGCAAAGTCAAGACTTGAGTTCTCCTACACCTCTATGCTCTTGAAGCTGTATTGCTCCATAATGATATTCATTAAAAACAATACAGCTCAGAAGAGTAAGCTCCAGCAAAAAGTAAATCCATTTGCTTTTCAAGATATTAAAATAAAAAGTTTACTAAATTTAAAGCAATGATTTTTCCTCATTTGCAGGCTGTTATTACACTGTGGTCTGAATTTAGTATTGGGCTCCACACTATAAGAAGGATATTGAGGCTTGCGCGAGGCTACAGTTCAAATTCAATAGGATGCTGTCTGGTATGAGGAAATACAAATGCAAAGAAAGACCTGAAAAATTGGGGCTTTGTTCATTAGAATAATTCAGATTAGAGGGCAATATGATAGAAGTGTTTAAAATTATTAAAGGGTGTGACAGGATAGATAGAAGCAAACTGTTTCCAGTAGTTGAGGGATCAAGAACAAGGGACCATAAATACAAGATTAAATGTCAGAGATTTAGACAGAGAGCAAGATAAACTTCTTAACACAGAGAGTTGTGAGGCTGTGAAATTCACTTACAGGTTTAGTGGTTGAGGCAGAAACTATCGTCAACATTTAAGATTAGATTGGATAAGTGGATAAAGGAAAAGGGGGATATGGGATATAGGGGGGAAAATTCAGTATCGCCCCATTTGGGGCGCAATTCTCGGCCGGGCGCAAAGATTAGCGCCTGGCACTAATTATCGCCTCCAACTGCAAACTTGACTTTTATCGCCCCTGGAGGTGATTGGAGCGCTAAATCAGGCGCTACACATCTGTCTTAAGGCGCAAAGGCCGAGGAGCGAGGCGCTAACTCAGAGCGCTGGCGAAGCTCATGTGATGTCAGTCAGCAACGGAACACAGACACAATGGCCCCGGCCAGTTCTTAAAGGGAAGGGTTGATCTTGCTTTCCATTCACATCCTGCTCATTGCAGCCTTGAATCTCGGCCTGGAGAGACCTGTACATCAAATCTGCTGGAAAGAACAATGGAGAGATCCAGGGAAAGCGCTCAGAGTGCAACCCCCACAGTCTCTTCTAAATCAATACAAGGAAGGGCAAATCAAAATGAATCCGCAAAGTGCAACTCAGTGCCCAAAACTCCTTCACACAGCGTTGAATCTCTCCAGAAGTCTCTCTCTCTCTCTCTCAGAATGCGTGGTTCAAAAATGTCACCAACAAAAAAAGGCAGGAAGCGGTCGCCTTTAAATAGCGCTCCCCCAGTCCCTTCCTGACTGCAAAACGCTCCCCTCAACCTGTCGTTGCTAGCGGAAGGCGGTAAGGCAGGGGGCGCCACTCAATATCCACTCCGGGGCGCTGCGCACTCGACTGACGTCACGATCTGCCGGCGCAGGAGATCGTGGCGGTAGTGTTTAGATCCGCCGCAAAATGTCTAGTTAATTTCGCGAGCGGCGCAAACATCGCCGCGCCCGGGCGCTAGTTGCTTTGCGCCCCATTAGCGCCCTCTTAAGGTGCTAACGGGAGGCGCAACTAACTGAATTTTTCCCCCAGAGAGTTGGTAAATGTGATTAGAACTATTTGCTCACGTGAAGGGTAAACACCAACATGGACTGGTTGGGCCGAATGGGCTGTTTCCATGTGGTATTTTCTATGTATTTCAATAATTTTTCTCTTGTTGGCAGGGTAGCAGCGAGGCAGGACTTCTGCTTGTTTCTTTGACCGTGCCATAACCTTGATCAATTTTGCTGGATCAAGGCTGATCAGGAATGCAGAGCAGGCTCCCGCAGGGATGCCCATCAGCAAGAGGGAGCCTGTCGCTGCAAGTCTGGGAAATTCTGGTGGTTGTGCAACAAGACCATCAGTGCAGCACCTGAGGAGGCAGAAGGGACTTGCAGCAGGTAGGAGGGTCCTGAAGAGGAAGACTGGAAATTTTTTGTTAGGCATTGGCCAAGTCCCTCCTTCTTCTCCTGGCAGTCCCTGGGGTTGGCAGAGAGAGCAGCGGTAAACAGGCAAATCCAGAGGCTTGCCGGGCCTCACATCCCCACCAGCATTTACAAGTGGCAAGTAGGGAAGGGGTGGGAAGCCTGGTGGGAGCAGGGAGAGGGAAATAGAGGTCAGGCCAGTAGGCCTCACCACCTAACTTTCTCTCGTTTTCTGTCGTTTTTGGGTAGGATAGCAGAGAAAAATCTAGCCCTTTATCTCAGTAGAATCAGAATTAGCATTCTTCACTACTTAAATTACAATACTAGTGTAAAATACATATTTCTACAGTACGACTTTGGTCTGGTATTTGTGGAATTAATTTTCATGTCCCTGCACAAAGTATTTAACATTTTATAACTTGATCCATGCGGTGCAAGTAGATCATTGACAGCAGTGAGGTATGATTAATATCTCCACTCCAGAAGCTGAACATATTTCACTTGTGGTTTTGTTACTCATAAGTTGTATCATTAGCTTCACTTGTGGAGATAACTTACAGACATAACAATATAAGTGAGTTGTCAGATCACCACTTGCCTAAATGTCCGATTTGCATTGCCAGCAAGTAAGGATGTCCACCGGCAGCGCAGATAAATAAAGTTACCGTCTAAGTCAGCACAGCTGAAAATGGATTCAGACACTTCACGCAAGAAAGAGATTTGCAATGCTCGGGTGCTTTAAGGTTAAATGGCTGGAAGTAAAGGTTTGACCTTTGTACCTATAGGTTTAAGTCCTGTGTTTAATGAAACTCCTCGGAGTGGTTCTGCTAATACCATCAGCAGGCAACACCGAAAGGTGTTGGATGACATCCTTACAATGAAGAGAGATTTGAGTTTACACAAACAGTTTCTCTGATGACTGATTTTAATCTGAGGCAGCCTAATTATGAAGCATAATTTTCTTTGCACATCCATATACAGCCATGCAATGTCACAATCTTCAAATTAATTCACTGGAGTGGAACAAATGTTCCATTCCTACAGTGCCATCCTTTACCTTGATGAGCACACAAGTAAAAGGAAAAAATGGATAATATATATGTCATGGTCAGCAAGGTGGCATGATAAATATTTATCTCAACAACTCAAAGTGATCAGATAATTCACAGGTGACATAAGTCACAAGTGGGTTACGGCCAGCTTCACAAATGGAAATATCAATCATACTGTGTTGCTGGCTGTGACATATTTTATTTACTATTGATCTCCCATAGTGATGCACACAAGCAGTCAAGATTAAGTGGACTCCTCAGGTCAAGCTGGGTTAGAAGACAAGGGAAGAGGGAAGGTAGAGCATTGTAAAAGGCTACAGGAGAGTGAGTCCCGGGGAAGGAGAGGGTGGGAAGAGAATGTAAGAGCGCTGGATGATGTTGGAGTGGAGCTGGAACCCAGAGGACGTGGTTGCACTGGTACAGCCACTGAGACCAGTAACGTCCAGGCAAAGCAAAGCCAGAAGGGTGGAGGAGGAGGAAGTGGAGGGGGTAGGGAGAGGAGATAGAGGGGAGGGAGGTGTGTATGAAAGGAGATGGAGGGGTGGGACCTCGCCATGCACATTCCTCAAAGATCTATCGGACAGATGACTGTCTCATTATAAACGCATTGTGGCCAACGTTTCCTATAAAGTGTGCGGCTCTGGCGGTCCCACGCAGCCCGGGACCAGCTTTTTCAATGTAAAGTTTTGCGCAAACTGTGAATGGGCCCATAAACAAATAAGAGGGAACATTGATTGTGGCAGCTCCCTGGATAGCAGGCATTCACCTGCATGATGCGCTGCCGGCAGTCGCAGATAAGCTGCACATTGAGGAAATGGAATCCCTTCCTGTTCCTGAACACCTCTGAATTTAAATCAGGGGCTCGTATGCCGACATGTGTGCAGTCAACGGGGAATCCCGTAATCCTGTCGAATCCTGGAGCTCTCTGGTCTTCTCTGGCAATAGGGAATGAAATATTTTCATTCCTCAGAGCATATAGAGCCTCAGAGACCTCCCTTATGCAGAAGTGCTCAGAGCATTGTGATATTTAAAAAATAAAATGTTATTTATTCATTCACAGAATGTGGGCGCGCTGGCAAGACCAGCAGTTATTGCCGATCCCTAGCTGCCCTTGAGAAGGTGGTGGTGAGTAGCCTTCTTGAACCACTGCAGTGGTGGTGAAGGTACTCCCAGTGCGGTTGGATAGGGAGTTCCAGGATTTTGAAAAAGTGATGATGAACGAACGGCAATATATTTCCAAGTCAGGATGGTGCGAAACTTGGAGGGGAACTTGGAGGCAGTGGTGTTCCCATGAACTTACTGCCCTTGTCCTTCTTGGTGGAAGAGGTCGCGGGTTTGGGAGGTGCTGTCGAAGAAGCTTTGGCAAGTTGCTGCAGTGCATCTTGTAAATGGTATACACTGCAGCCACGGTACACCGGTGGTGGAGGGAGTGAATTTTTAAGGTGGTGGATCAAAGGGGCTGCTTTGTCCTGGATGGTGTCGAGCTTCTTGAGTGTTGTTGAAGCTGCACTCATCCAGGCAAGTGGAGAGTATTCCATCACACTCCTGACTTGTGCCTTGTAGATGGTGGAAAGGCTTTTGGGAGTCAGGATGTGAGTCATTCGCTGCAGAATACCTAGCCTCTGACCTGCTCTTGTAGCCACAGTATTTATGTGGCTGGTCCAATTAAGTTTCTGGTCAATGGTGACCCCCCAGGATATTGATGGTGGGGGATTCGACGATGTTAATGAGGTTGAATGTCAAGGGGAGGTGAATAGACTCTCTTTTGTTGGAGATAGTCATTGCCTGGCACTTGTGTGGCACGAATGTTACCTGCCACTTATCAGCCCAAGCCTGAATGCTGTCCAGGTCTTGCTGCATGCGGGCACAGACTGCTTCATTATCTGAGGAGTTGCAAATGGAACTGAACACTGTGCAATCATCAGCGAACATCCCCACTTCTGATCTTATGATGAAGGGGTGGTCATTGATGAAGCAGCTGAAGCTTGTTGGGCCTAGAACACTGCCCTGAGGAACTCATGCAGCGATGTCCTGGGGCTGAGATGATTGGCCTCCAACAACCACAACCATCTTCCTTTGTGCTAGGTATGACTCCAGCTAGTGGAGAGTCTTCCCCCTGATTCCCAGTGACTTCAATTTTACTAGGGCTCCTTGATGCTACACTCGGTCAAATGCTGCCTTGATATCAAGGACAGTCACTCTCGCCTCACCTCTGGAATTCAGCTCTCTTGTCCATGTTTGGACCAAGGATATAATGAGATCTGGAGCCGAGTGATCCTGGCAGAATTCAAACTGAGCCTCGGTGAGCAGGATATTGGTGAATAAGTGTCGCTTGATAGCACTGTCGACGACCCCTTCCTTCACTTTTCTAATTGGCCAGATTCGATTTGTCCTGCTTTTTGTGGACAGGACGTACCTGGGCAATTTTCCACATTGTCGGGTAGATGCCAGTGTTGTAGCTGTACTGGAACAGCTTGGCTAGAGGCGCAGCTAGCTCTGGAGCACAAGTCTTCAGCACGACAGCCAGGATGTTGTCGGAGCCCACAGCCTTTGCTGTGAATTAAATCACCTGTGGCAGCCTGGAAGGTTCCAGTAGCATAAAAATTAAGTGCTACTGTGACCTTGACTGCCACAGGCAATGCAGTCCTGGCTGTGTTTCGAGGTCTTAGTCTTCGTTCCACGAGGCCACAGATCTCTGTGACCACCTCCTTGGTAAAGCACAGCCTCCTCATGCACTGGTCTCGGGTCATGTGAATGTAGCAGTAGTGCTCTCTGAAGACTATGGGTGGATAGGGCCTCCTGCTGAGAGCCCTCCTGTCCCTCCTCTCCCTCTCCTGCAGCAGCTGGTGCTGCTCTGCCTGGCCTCATCTCCTCCTCCAATTCCTCATGCAGAGCAAGAGGGACCCCGAGCAAGTTGCCCAGGACCAAGCACTCCCTTTCTTCTGGTGACTCCTCTAAAGTGTCCAATAAGGTAGAGTAGCACAGCACTCACTCTTTTTAGGTGAAGTCCTGAGAGAATTTCCAGGAAAAATGTTGATAGAGTGTTGGTGAAGTCTTGACAAAGTGTCCCAGAAAGTCTCCCAATGTCTCTCAAAAGTCCTCTTCAAATGCAGTGTAGTCAGTCAATCTCAATCAGCAAGTGGACAGTGAAAGCTGAGCGTGGCTTTAAGTAGCGCTCGCAATCCTCAGCAAGGACTTGTTTATTCCTGTTCAGCTGGTCGCTGTTGGGAGAGGTCGTCAAATGAAGTGTTATCCACCAAAATGGCATGCAGCCTCTTTAATGAGCGCTAGCAGGCAGTTTAATTGTTAATCATCCCCTTAATGATCCTTCGAACAGTTGTTCCTAGTGCGTGCTTCAACTTCTTTACCAAGATGGTGTCTAGCACTAAACGTGGGCTAAACTGGCGTTGCAGCTTAAGAGTCCATTGTGGCCACATCGGAGGCTCGTTAGCACCTAAAGTATCTGGGGAAAATCAGCCCCCATATGTTTAAATTCTGGTGGCACATGCTGACTTTAAATGGTACCTCAAATGTTACTGCTGCTTAGACTGTTTAACACTGCAATAATCAAAGGCTACAAAATGGCTAATAGATACAATATTGAATTGTGGTGCCACAGACTTCGGGGAACATATTCAAGTATGTTTCAGCAACCAGGCGTCAGCCGTGGCTCAGTGGCAGCACTCTTGCCTCTGAGGCAGAAGATCATTGGTTCAAATCCCACTCCAGGAACTTGAGCACAAAATCTAGGCTGGAACTACCAGTGCATCCCTGAAGCAGTGCTGTCTTTCAGATGGGAGGTTAAACCAAGGCCCTGTATGCCCTCTCAGGTGGATGTAAAATATCCCATGGCACTATTTCGAAGAAGAGCAGGGGAGTTCTCCCTGTTGTTCTGGCCAATATTTATCTCTCAACCATCACTAAAAAGAGATTATCTGGTCATTATCACATTGCTGTTTGTGGAAGCTTGCTGTGCGCAAAATGGCTGCCGCATTTTGTACATTACAACAGTGACTACACTTCAAAAGTACTTCATTGGCTGTAAAGCACTTTGGGACGTCCTTAGTCTTTCTTTATTGTGGCATGATGGCACAAGGCACTGCTTGCTGTTGCCAACTTCTATTTTCTACAAACAGAATGTGCTTTTAATTAGAATTTTTCTGTTTCAACTAAATTAAACTATTTGGTGGGGAGCATTTTCTTATTTGCAGCTGCTGAGTATAAGCATCCTTAATTCAAGTGGCGTGAAACCGGCATACCTGCTCTAAAATCAATCTGCTATTAATTTGTTTTATTCTACAACTGACAGCATTTTAGCTATGATTTAATGTTTTGTTTTATCCTGGAAGTAGAGCGCATTATACAAACAGTAGATTATGCTGGGAATACATATGGCAACTGTATGGTTAAAAAGTAAAAAAAAAACTGTGTTTATGATTTTGGTGAAACTAAGAAGACTGGGTGCAATTTTGACTTTGGGCGATAGTGTAAAACGTACGATGTCGATTCAGCCACCCATTATGATCAGGAGAGATGTATACCGGGCAGCTGAATTGATATCTCCTGTTTTACACTATTGTCCAAAGTCAAAATTACCCCCAATGTAAGCCAGTGTTTTCCCAAGCCCCAAAGCCTTTTTCAAATTTGCCACGTGACAGGCTCCTCCATTCAGCAGGGTTGACGGTCTGTACCACAGAATTCACCTTGGCCACTGTCAGTGTCAATCAACAATGAGTTAATGCCAGTTTTAAATGCAACAAGACTAGCCATAAATTCACAGCAGCAGGCAGCGGGGTGAGAGGCATATGGTGCACTGCCTTTGTTTCTGCAATGTCCAACTTAGAAGAAACTACATCAAGTGACTACCTGTGAATGAGGGTCACCTGCCAATACTGGACATGAAACAATTGAAACAGCAACATCTCTGACACCAGTGATGGACGGCTTTGAGTAACTGAATAGAACAATCATTGTAACTGGATAACCTTGCAAACTGCGCAGCTATAAATACAAATAGTACAGTGATTTAAAAAGATGTGGACGAAACACAGCATTCGTATTCACCAACCATGGCTGCTTCATGCAATTTCACAATCTTTGTGACGTAAGCAAATGGATTTTTGTTAAAGTGACATGTAACTACATAAATTACTGATCATATATCTGGTACGTGAGAACTAAATGTTTTACAGATGTTTATTAAACTATATTAATGCTGATCATTGGCATAATAATGTGCATTCAGGTCATGCATTTCATTCTTGTACTGTGAATTAATTTGTGGTACCTGTGGCCAAGTACATAACATGGAAGAGCATGTCCTTTCCCTGCACAACATCAACCACTATGTGTGAAAATCGACTATTGTCCTCCATGAAGAAAGGGACTGGAAATATGGGCTGCACCACTTCATGCATAAGAATAAACTTCTGAGCATCCTGGAGGTTCCTCTCTGTGAGATTCATATAGGGACCATAATCGATAGTACCACACTAATAAAGTACAAAAAAAAAGATAAGTTTCTGTTGGATATTACAAAGAAAAACAAATAAAAGAATAATGAACACACATTGAAAAATATTAAAATTAAGAAACCATTATCCTAGAATCTTACAGCACAATCTTACAATTAAGATTACTAACCATGTACAAAATCACAGAAAGTTTCATAGAAGTTGAGCCATAAATACCTGAAAATTAGGATTTGGATTGGAAAAAGGCAGCCATGCTGAACGGGAATTCTCCTGGAATTTGAATGGCCCGGCAAAAACTTGGGTAATGGCGCTCAGATTAAACATGCAGACAGCCGAAGCCGCTATACTATTCCTGTAAGAAACATGCCCATGTATAATTAAATAGACTTGACAAATATGATTTCATCTTGGTCTGCACTAATAAATACAGGTGCAGCATCTGAAAAACAATGAGGTATCTTAAGAGAACACAACAAAGAGCACCTACAGTTGTGTCCTCACACTGAAATGGGAAAAGATCTAGTGGGTACGTACACGTTAGTGGTGAAGATTCCATACAGCATGTCTTGCTCAGGTAAGAAGAACGTGCTTAGCAGCTCATTGTAATAAAAAGGAATTTCACCAGGTCGAGAACAGTTCAGTCGGGCTTTCATGAAGGTTGTCCAGGTATCCTCCAGGAGAAATCTCCCTCCAATGTCATTTTTACACACCCTGGCCACTCTGGAGAAAATAGTTTTTCCACAGTCATGTTCCACTGCATTCTCCCGAAAAAAGAAATAGGTGAAGTTTCCAATGTCATAGGATGACACAAAATTTGGCTCTACAAAACAAAATTATAAAAATGTAACAAAAATCACAGTTATGATACCTTTTGGATATTGCATTTTCTCTGTAGCTCTTGGCACACAATCTTTGTTCCGTCCAACTAACAACTTCAGTGCCTACGTTTGACAGACTAATGGCTACAACATTCCCTTGGACACGATTCTGGAGATTACATAGTGATTGCGCTCGCTGGTGTCCTCCAGTGCTGACCCCACCGGAGTTTGCGGAGTCGGTAGGAGGGCACCTAACTAACATGGGGCAGGTGGGTGACATCACCATTGTGGGTTCATCTCCGGTTCCTACCTGCGCCATGCCCACAACTCCAGGGCTGGAGGTTGCCAGGGCCACGTTAACCCTGAGCAAGAGGGCCCACCTGGGAAAATGTCAATGAAAGTAAACTTTCCTCTCTTCGCGGGTCCAGGCCACTTGATCCGTCCCCTGCATGTAATTTGTCTTTTAAGGGGCCGGATGGAGGTTCTGCCCCCCTTGCGAGACAACTATGAAACTCATGGAGATGGTAGAGACTTTGTGCAATCGGTCTCCGTCATTTTTCTGGGGGTTCTACCATGCTCCTGAAAGAGTTACAGAGACCTGCAGAATCCCTGAGGAATTCCGGAGCCACTATGCTTTAATTGGCACTGTTGGTTCTAAAATCTAACATCACAATTATTCCAGCAACCTACCAATTGAAATATATCATTCAAAGTAATGTTTCCAGGGTTTCCGTGGCTCTTCTGCCGAAGTTACGGTGAACAAGCGGGAGAACGCCCATGGAAATTGCCCCCAATATTTATTTTAAATATTAATTTTGAAATGGCGCTTTACTTTTCCTAATCTGCCACTACCCCTTTTAAATGTGGGCAGGCTGGGCAGATTGTAGCTGGTCATTCCTGCTCATGTGCCGTCTGATCCTGACAGCATGTGGTGCAGTGACTCCAGAACAACAGTACCAGGTGCATCAAAAGTCCGCTACGATAACTAGAAAAAAAGTAACACATGAAATTATTACCAGATAATTGAAGCAAACAGGGCCCAAAATCTCAACGAACTGAGGTAGAGCGGGACTTCCTCAGTGCACTGACCCCACTGTAAACATAAGAACATAAGAAATAGGAGCAGAAGTTGGCCATTTGGCCCTTCGAGCCTGCTCCGCCATTCAATAAGATCATGGCTGATCTTCCACCTCAACTCCACTTTCTTGCACTATCCCCATATCCCTTGATTCCCTTAATATCCAAAAATCTATTGATCTCTGTTTTGAATATACTCAACGACTGAGCTTCCACAGCCCTCTGCGGTAGAGAATTCCAAAGATTCACCACCCTCTGAGTGAAGACATATCTCCTCGTCTCAGTCCTAAATGGCTGACCCCTTATTCTGAGACTGTGACCCCTGGTTCTAGACTCCCCAGCCAGGGGAAACATCCGCCCTGCATCTACCCTGTCAAGCCCTGTAGGAATGTTGTATGTTTCAATGAGATCACCTCTCATTCTTCTAAACTCTAGAGGATATAGGCCTAGTCTACTCAATCTCTCCTCATAGGACAATCCCCCCATCCCAGGAATCAGTCTGGTGAACCTTCATTGCACTCCCTCTATGGCAAGTATATCCTTCCTTAGGTAAGGAGATCAAAACTGTACACAATACTCCAGGTGTGGTCTCACCAGGGCCCTATATAATTGCAGTAAGACGTCTTTACTCTTATACTCAAATCCTCTTGTAATAAAGGCCAACATACCATTTGCTTTCCTAATTGCATGCTGTACCTGCATGTTAACTTTCAGTGATTCGTGTACAAGGACACCCAAGTCCCTCTGAACACCAACATTTCCCAATCTCTCATCATTTAAAAAATACTCTGCTTTTCTATTTTTCTTACCGAAGTGGATAACTTCACATTTCTCCACATTATATTCCGTTTGCCATGTTCTTGCCCACTCACTTAGCCTGTCTATATCCTCTTGAAGACTCTTTGCATCCTCCTCACAACTTACATTCCCACCCAGCTTTGTATCATCAGCAAACTTGGATATATTACATTTGGTCTCCTCATCCAAATCATTGATACAGATTGTGAATAGCTGAGGCCCAAGCACTGATCCTTGCGGTACCCCACTAGTTATAGCCTGCCAACCCGAAAATGACCCATTTATTCCTACTCTCTGTTTTCTGTCTGTTAACCAATCCTCAATCTATGCTAGTATATTACCCCCAATCCCATGAGCCCTAATTTTGTTTAATAGCCTTTTGTGTGGCACCTTATCGAATGCCTTCTGAAAATCCAAATACACCACATCCACTGCTTCCCCCTTATCTATTCTGCTAGTTACAACCTCAAAAAACGAACAGATTTGTTAAACACGATCTCCCTTTCATAAATCCCTGTTGACTCTGCCCAATCCTATTATTATTTTCTAAGTGCCCTGTTACCACGTCCTTAATAATAGATTCTAGCATTTTCCCTACTACTGATGTCAGGCTAACCGATCTGTAGTTCCCCGTTTTCTCTCTCCCTCCTTTCTTAAAAACTGCGGAGGTGTGTAGGCTGTCTAAAGAGCTGGAGGCGAAGTAGAAATCTGGTACAGCAACAGGATATAATACCTGGAGGAAACGCAGCACTGGAGGAAGCACGCAACTGGGTGACAAGGATGACAGCCAGATCAAAGATAAAGTGGAAAACTTACAGGAGCTGGTCCTGCATGTCCTCCTAACAGAGATACAGAACAGAAGGGGAGGGCTATCTGGGGTTGGAGGCTGGAGATCCATTTGAAATGTGTGTTTAGGGAGGTGGCTGTTGGTGCCAGCTTCTTGAACCCCAGGCCTCTTTTGCGGTGCAGGGAGAGCTTAACAATCTCATTGGAGCAGAGACAAGTTACCTGCTCTCCCGATCCTTGCAGTCTCTTTCTGTATGTGGCACTCCTTCTCTCATTACCCTCATGGTGCCAGAGGAGTCAGAGGTGAAAGTGGGATCTGACAGTGAGGAGCGGCGGCTCCGTAGAAGTCAGCCCCTAGCTCCCCAGCCTGAGGACCCAGATCTCTGGGGTCCTGCTCTAAAAGGATGCTAGATCAGCATGACACTCACATGAAGCCACTGGCCTGCGACAGATAGCAGGTGTTACGCCAGAACACAATGTCATCCTCAGTGCCAAAATTCAAGAATTCAACATAATGCAGTGATATCCAGAGTAGGTGGTGGCTCCTTGAACATTTGCATTCATCCCCTTGACAAACAGGCCTCTAGACCAGTTCGTGCATCCAGTGTAGATGCTTTAATCACTGGCTTCCATGAGCTCCAGGGCACCATCTTTTAGACTCTGCAGTATCTAACTGACACCACCTTCCTGCTCATCAGTGAGCACTCTGACCTAAGATCCAGTATCAGTGAGCACTCTGATCCAAGATCCAGTATGTGAGCACTCTGATCTAAGATCCAGTATGTGAGCACTCTGATCTAAGATCCAGTATCAGTGAGCACTCTGATCTAAGATCCAGTATGTGAGCACTCTGATCTAAGATCCAGTATCAGTGAGCACTCTGATTTAAGATCCAGTATCAGTGAGCACTCTGATCTAAGATCCAGTATCAGTGAGCACTCTGATTTAAGATCCAGTATCAGTGAGCACTCTGATCTAAGATCCAGTATCAGTGAGCACTCTGATCTAAGATCCAGTATGTGAGCACTCTGATCTAAGATCCAGTATCAGTGAGCACTCTGATCTAAGATCCAGTATGTGAGCACTCTGATCTAAGATCCAGTATCAGTGAGCACTCTGATCCAAGATCCAATATCAGTGAGCACTCTGATCTAAGATCCAGTATCAATGAGCACTCTGATCTAAGATCCAGTATCAGTGAGCACTCTGACCTAAGATCCAGTATCAGTGAGCACTCTGATCTAAGATCCAGTATCAGTGGGCACTCTGATCTAAGATCCAGTATGTGAGCACTCTGATCTAAGATCCAGTATCAGTGAGCACTCTGATCCAAGATCCAATATCAGTGAGCACTCTGATCTAAGATCCAGTATCAATGAGCACTCTGATCTAAGATCCAGTATCAGTGAGCACTCTGACCTAAGATCCAGTATCAGTGAGCACTCTGATCTAAGATCCAGTATCAGTGGGCACTCTGATCTAAGATCCAGTATGTGAGCACTCTGATCTAAGATCCAGTATCAGTGGGCACTCTGATCTAAGATCCAGTATCAGTGAGCACTCTGACCTAAGATCCAGTATCAGTGAGCACTCTGACCTAAGATCCAGTATGTGAGCACTCTGATCTAAGATCCAGTATCAGTGAGCACTCTGACCTAAGATCCAGTATGTGAGCACTCTGACCTAAGATCCAGTATCAGTGAGCACTCTGACCTAAGATCCAGTATGTGAGCACTCTGATCTAAGATCCAGTATGTGAGCACTCTGATCTAAGATCCAGTATCAGTGAGCACTCTGACCTAAGATCCAGTATCAGTGAGCACTCTGATCTAAGTACCAGCACCGTTTGCTAGTACTGTTGGGGGGGGTTTAAACTAACTTGGCAGGGGGATGGGATACGGAGTGGAGATATAGTAGGGGGTGATGCACAGCCAAATATAGAGGAAAAAACAAGTCAGCCTGGAAGGCAGAGCAAATATGTAACGGCACAAGGGAGTATGACAAGGCTGGATGGCATTTATTTTAATGCAAGGAGTCTTGCGAGTAAGGCAGATGAATTGAAGGTGTTGATGAACACATGGGAGTATGATATTGTTGCGATCACAGAGACATGGTTGAGGGAGGGGCAGGACTGGCAGCTCAATATTCCAGGGTATAGAATCTTCAGGTGAGACAGAGGGGGGTGTAAAAGAGGAGGGGGTGTCACAATATTAATCAAGGAGTCAATTACAGCTGTAAGGAGGGATGATATCTTAGCAGGTTCCTCTAATGAGGTCATATGGGTAGAACTTAAAAACAAAAAGGGGGCAAGCACTTTGCTGGGAGTGTACTATAGGCCCCCAAACAGTCAGGGGGAGATAGAGGAACAGATATGTAGGCAAATCTCAGAGAAGTGTAGAAATAATAGGGTAATAATAGTAGGGGATTTCAACTTCCCCAATATTAACTGGGATAGTCAGAGTGTGAAAGGCTTAGAGGGTGCGAAATTCTTAAAGTGCATCCAGGAGAGCTTTTTGAGCCAGCATGTAGAAAGTCCTACAAGAGAGGGGGCGGTACTGGATCTAATTCTAGGGAATGTAGCCGGGCAAGTGGTAGAAGTGTCAGTAGGAGAGCATTTTGGTGACAGTGACCATAATTCGGTGAGATTTAAGGTAGTCATGGAAAAGGACAAAGATGGACTGGAAATAAAGGTTCTAAATTTGGGGAAGGCCGATTTTAATATGATAAGGCAGGATCTGGCCAAAGTGGACTGGGATCAGCTACTTGTAGGAAAATCCACATCAGAGCAATGGGAGTCTTTCAGAAAGGAAATAGAGAGAGTACAATGCCAACATGTTCCCGTAAAGGTCAAGGGTGGGACCAACAAGCCCAGGAACCCTGGATGTCAAGGGATATACAAGAATGGATTAGGAAAAAAAGGGAGGCTTTTGGCAGATACAAAGGACTAAAAACAGTGGAAGCCCTAGAGGAGTATAGAAAGTGCTGGGGGGGTACTTAAAAAAGAAATTAGGAGAGCGAAGAGGGGGCATGAAAAAACACTGGCGGGCAAAATAAAGGAAAATCCCAAGGTGTTTTATAAGTATATTAAGGGCAAGAGGATAACCAGGGAAAGAGTATGGCCCATTACGGACCAAAGTGGCGATCTGTGTGTAGAGCCGGAAGATGTAGGTGGGGTTTTAAATGAATATTTTGCATTTGTGTTCACTATGGAGAAGGACGATGTAGGCATAGAAATCAGGCAGGGGGATTGTGATATACTTGAACAAATTAGTATTGAGAGGGAGGAGGTACTAGCGGTTTTAGCGGGCTTAAAAGTGGATAAATCCCCAGGCCCAGACGAGATGTATCCCAGGCTGCTGTGTGAGGCAAGGGAGGAGATTGCAGGGGCTCTGACACAAATTTTCAGAACCTCTCTGGCCACAGGGGAGGTGCCAGAGGACTGGAGAACAGCTAACGTAGTACCATTATTCAAGAAGGGTAGTAGGGATAAACCAGGGAATTACAGGCCAGTGAGTCTAACATCAGTGGTAGGGAAATTATTGGAAAAAATTCTGAGGGACAGAATTAGTCTCCACTTGGAGAGGCAAGGATTAATCAAGGATAGTCAGCATGGTTTTGTCAGGGGGAGATCATGTCTAACCAATTTGATTGAATTTTTCGAGGGGGTGACTAGGTGTGTGGATGAGGGTAGTGCAGTTGATGTAGTCTACATGGACTTCAGTAAGGCTTTTGACAAAGTCCCACATGGGAGACTGGTCAAGAAGGTAAGAGCCCATGGGATCCAGGGCAATTTGGCACATTGGATCCAAAATTGGCTTAGTGGCAGGAGGCAGAGGGTGATGGTCGAAGGTTGTTTTTGTGACTGGAAGCCTGTGTCCAGTTGTGTACCGCAGGGATCAGTGCTGGGTCCTTTGCTGTTTGTAGTGTACATTAATGATTTAGATATGAATGTAGGAGGTATGATCAGTAAGTTCGCAGATGATACGAAAATTGGTGGAGTGGTAAATAGCGAGGAGGGAAGCCTCAGGCTACAGGACAATATAGACAGGTTGGTTAGATGGGCAGAACAGTGGCAAATGGAATTTAACCCTGAAAAGTGTGAGGTGATGCATTTTGGGAGAACTAACAAGGCAAGGGAATACACGATGAATGGTAGGACCCTAGGAAGGACAGAGGATCAGAGAGACCTTGGTGTGCATGTACATAGATCCCTGAAGGCAGCAGGACAGGTAGATAAGGTGGTTAAAAAGGCATATGGGATACTTGCCTTCATTAGCCGAGGCATAGAATATAAGAGCAGGGAGGTTATGATGGAGCTGTACAAAATGCTAGTTAGGCCACAGCTGGAATACTGTGTGCAGTTCTGGTCGTCACACTATAGGAAGGATGTGATTGCATTGGAGAGGGTGCAGAGGAGATTCACCAGGATGTTACCTGGGCTGGAGCGCTTCGGCTATGAAGAAAGACTGGACAGGCTAGGGTTGTTTTCCTTAGAGCAGAGAAGGCTGAGGGGGGACCTGATTGAGGTGTACAAAATTATGAGGGGCATAGATAGGGGAGATAGAAAGGAACTTTTCCCTTTAGTAGAGGGGTCAATAACCAGGGGGCATAGTTTCAAGGTAAGGGCAGGAGGTTTAGAGGAGATTTGAGGAAAAACTTTTTCACCCAGAGGGTGTTTAGAATCTGGAACTCACTGCCTGAAAGGGTGGTAGAGGCAGGAACCCTCACAACATTCAAGAAGCATTTAGATGAGCACTTGAAACGCCATGGCATACAAGGCTACGGACCAAGTGCTGGAAAATGGGATTAGAATAGACAGGGCTTGATGGCCGGCGCGGACATGATAGGCCGAAGGGCCTCTTTCTGTGCTGTATAACTCTGTGACTCTATGACCAGTGGCATGGCTAGAGTGCACCTTCATGGCACCATTATCTTCTGGTGTCAGGTCTTGTGGCTTTACTAGTGTCACCCACACCCCGAGGACAAATAAATAAAAATGAAACTCCCTCTCCTTTCACTTGCCCTATTTTAGACTGTAAACCACTTACTTAACTTCCCTGGGGAAAGTTAGTAAAGATTTTTCCTCACCCCCAAGAGATAAATTAAATTCCAGAATATCTATCTATTCTTACATTATTCATCCCTGGCCAGTTGCTTTCCACAAATAACACTCCTTTGTCACAGCAGTGTTTCATTGTCACTGTACCTTCCAAAAGTCATCAGTTTCTTGTGAAAATCTCACTCTATTCCTTTAAAAGACCATAACTTCTACTTTGAAATGTTTTAAGGATCTTTCAGATCTGAATGAAACTGCATATTCTATTTACATTGGGAGACAAGTATAATCAAGGGACAGGAATATTTCCTTGTGCACAGGGCACAGACTTACCCGTATTCTGTGCAATTAGTAGCTTGCAATATTTATCGCTCAGGAGACAGAAGATTGTGTTGAAGAATGCTCGTTCCATACTCCCTATTAGATGGTAGCTCATATACCTCAGGTGAGACAACTCTGACTCCCTACCCTGGGACTCCAAAGAACCCAATAACACCAAGAGCATTGCATAGATCCTTGTGCCACTTGGATTGCAGATGATGTATCAAGTTTGCCCACCATGACAACCATTTCAAGTATAAATATCAAAATTCAAAGCTCAAGAATTAAGAATAAACCTCAGCAATCAATTAAGTTCACAAGTTCACAACTCCGGACTGTAATATAAAAGATCAGCCTCATCACTCTCCATCAATGCATACCCTTTAGCTCCAATTTTTCAAATCTGAAAAGGGCAGGTTTGAACTGGCCCACGGTGCAGGCACCTCAGGGGTAGGACATCTTGAATTTTACAACAGGAGTACTTCTCTCTGGGCTACTAACGCATAAAAAGCTTGTCCAGATAATTTGACCTATAGTGCATTTGGCTAGGGAGGTGACAATGTGACAAGGCAACAGTTCTTAAAGGGATGCAGCCCACCATCAAAGGGCAAGTTGTGGTAGTGGCAGAAAGGTTGACTAATTGTTCGCACTAGTACAGTAGAAACAACTGGGAAACACTGCCTCTTTCAATGTTGGAGGGAGGTGCACAAAGTCCCTATTTGGGTCTGAAGGCCACCTTCCAGTAAAAACAGAGGTGCTAGTGACACAAGGAGAGGTCACTGACAGAATCAATGCAGTCACCCAAGTTCTTCGTGCCTGGTTCCGAACTAGGAAAAAATTGCTGCTATCAGGTGGAAGACAAAGTAACTTTCTCCTCAATTTTGCATACATTTCTTGTGAGGCTCAACAAACCTAAGCCAGGGCCTGTCACACCCTCTAGAGGTATCATTTAAAGCACTGTTCACAACTGTTATCCTTTTGCACACATTCCTACACTGTACCAAAGCTGTACAGTACACCTTTCTTGAAAAGTGTTCCCAGGAACAGCAAACAGATGCTGAGGCATCCAGGCCAAGAAGCTCCTCTGCTGTAAGGGGGCTTCTTAGTTAGGGCAGCAGCCATGGATGCAGAGAATGGCCTGGTGCTCTAAGAGTTATCTACCCAGTGTTTCTTCATTTTCAAATAATACCATAGCCACTCATACATTTAAGATATCATGGCTGCTTCCTAGATAACAGATACAGACACACATGATGTTTCTTGGTGAGATTCCAAGTGCACTCTATCTGTTCATATAGGCTATAGAGTAGATATGAAGAATTCTATTGCCCACATTGGTACCACCTACAACAGCCTGCACTCAAGGGAACTCTGCCACTCAGCGCCCTATCTACCTGATGCCTCCTTCCCACGGGAAAAGTAATGAAGACGTTACCCCTTGCAAAAATGGTGTGTCAGTTGCTTGATACAGGTGTACTCTGTAATCTGCCTGTTGTGGCAGATGTCCCTTTTGATAGATTGGAAGGATGCAGTGGTGTGAAAGCTTCATGTTGTGGTAATCTTCCCTGCTATGGAAAGAGCAGTCCCTATTCCAGATTCTGTCTGCAGGTTATTCTTCAGCAGATGGTACAATTCTATAGCAGTCACTCTTGGGATGCAGAGGTGATGAAAACAGGTCTCCTCTGACGTGTCCAGGTAGGTGTGGCAAGCTCCGTAAATGTGGGTCCCGGCATTGTACATGCATTTGTTGACCCCTCGTGAACTTCTCTTCCTCATCTAAATCATGCAACTAGTTTGGAACTGCCAAAGGAATACCTAATCTCCCACTTTGTACAATGTGACTTAAATAAGCAGCAACCAAGAATGATGAACGAAAACATTGGCAGGAAAAAAAAAAAAGCAAAATCAACTCTTAAGTCAATCAAAATGGAACTAAAATTGCAAAGAAATTAAAACATAGACATTTTGTTCTTTAAAGGGGGTAAATCTGGCACACTTGGAGCAAAGAGGAAAGAAATTGAGTGGAACCAATTTTTCCTGAGGTGGTAATCCCATCAGCCGCAATTCCAGTGACACCATCGCACCACTGGAATAAGAGATTTACCAACAATTAAAACAGCCATTTAAATTCAAGAGGCCTGCTCAAGTTCCAGGACTCCCATGAGCGCAGTATATACGGACGAGGTGCATACAGCCTTTCAACCAAAGTTGGAGCATCAGTGTGGAAATTTTTTAAGTTAATTTTCATATTGAAGTAAAGCCCATGCATGCTGGTATGGCCACATGTTTGGTCCCCAAATAATTTCTCGGAAAATCGGGCATCCAGCTACTCGATTGCCCTAGTGCACTGGTGGGAGGGCCTCAGAAAATCTTCCCTGTGTAATCTTCCTGTTATTTTACATTTCCAACCAACATTACTACTGTAGTATTTAAAGGCCTTAAGGGTCCTTTGGTACATAATCTCTTTGTTATATACTAATGTCCGTAAGTGTCTCTGCCCTGTCGGTGCTCACCATTTAGCCATTTTGAGTTGTACTGAGCAGTGCGTAGAGGAGGAAGCCCTCCCAGGCTGCGGTAGATGGCAGGGTCTCTCCCCGGGAAGTCCATGGCAGTGGCAGCATAGAGCTCTCCAGTAGATGTAATCAGAGCAGTGGAATTGTGTTGTGGATTGTATGGACAGCGAGCCATGCCACTGATGCGATCGTGGATTTCTGTCAGGTTAGTGAGCTGCAAAATGGAAGAAAACAATCCAATAAAGCTTTAAGAATTACCACACCTACTATGAATTGCAACACATAATTTAATATTCTCAATCACAACAAAACCTCTCTGCAATGGTCATGTTCAAGAATGTCCACAGGCAGTTCTTTTTGTCACTTCAGACAGTAGCTTTGTCTGTACTTTGTAGACTTAACTTCTAGACTTCAAGGACTGATAATGTTACTTGTGGACACTAGATGTACATTCTGGCATTGCCTGGCAGACTTGAAGTGTGTGTGTGTTTTAAAATCTCACATACAACAATGACCACCTTTTTTCTAACAGGTTTAATTGTGTTTAGCTGGTCATAATGTCCAGGTATACCAGTGATATAAGGGACGGTTATGTGGCCCAAACAAACTTGCAAATAGTAAAATGTCCTCAGGAACAATACTTCAGAATACTATGGCTGGAGTACCACAAATTAATTCACAGGACAAAGTTCCAGTGAGACAAGGCTTCCGCCCACCCCTCTGCCTCGGCCCCAACTCCAACCTATTTCCCTGGGTCATCCCATATGCACAACAAACTTCCAGCAGGAATCCTGATGCCAAGAGGGAGCCAGCCAGTGAGGGCAGAAATTCCTCATGCTGCCACAGTGGGGATTCCGCTGAAGCACCAGAAGACAGAACTTAAAGGGCCAGAAGCTCTCCGAAGGCCTCTGCCTACTGGTGGCAGCCACAGGAAGCAGCGGTATGTGGAAAGGAGGTGAATCCTTCAGGGATCTGTGCCCTGCCTCCCTGCCGCTATGTGTATGCAGCAGGCAGGGAAGAAGTGGCCAGCGGCAGCTGTGGAAGAAACAACCTAGTCGAGGTGATGAGATAGTAGTAGGCCTCATTGCTCAAATGTTTCCTCATTCTCTGCCACAATCGTACCTGATTTTGGGCAGGATTGCGGAGAAGACTTTCAACCAAAGTTCCTGTTTATTTGTCAGATCGAAGACTGCAATTTTCAGTTGTAGTCTTCGATTCATGTTTAAAAGAATATTGATAAAGTAAATCTAAAACAACAGTTTCTGTTACTTATATCTACCTCTTTCTGGTGGGAATGGGGCTCATTATACTGAGGGGCACTGAGGAAAGGAACACTTGCTCAATTTTTTCATTCGCAATCAGCATTAATCATGATGTGGAGATGCCGGTGTTGGACTGGGGTGGACAAATGTGAGAAGTCGCACAACACCAGGTTATAGTCCAACAGCTTTATTTGAAATCACAAGCTTTCGGAGCGCTGCTCCTTCGTCAGGTGAAGTGGACTTCACCTGACGAAGGAGCAGTGCTCCGAAAGCTTGTGATTTCAAATAAAGCTGTTGGACTATAACCTGGTGTTGTGCGACTTCTAGCATTAATCATGCTTATGCTAGGTAAATCACAGGCCTGTTTTAGCCCCAATTTCAGAAAAGTACCTAAATGCACCAGTGTTGCACCCTCAATTTCCAAACCAACCAATTTAATGATAATTCAAGACAATTTTGTGTCATGAAACTATAAAAACTAATTTCATGTCGATCTATATACCTGGCAGGGAGAGCAGATCTTCACTGCTTTCCAGCTGAATCTGAACCCAAGTTCCAGAAGTGAAGTGTTTTAACCAGTCCCTTGGTCTCAGTTTGACACAGAGAACTTTGGGAAGAAGATGGCAAAACTACTCACCAAAAATTAAACATCTGCCTTTAAATTAAGAATTCTTAGAAGCTACATTGCAGGGCTGATTACTAGCCAACTTGAATGAAATAAATTCTTATACCTTACTAATGGAGTGGTTAGATTTCTAAATGAAAAACTACCCTGGACGTCGATGAAAGAAGCAATGCCTATTAATTTATTGTTTAAAGCAAACACAATCCCAGGGCAGCATCAATTTCATCAAGCACCCTATAGGCTTCATCACTGTATATTGTATTACATCATCTGACTTTGTGTAGCAAATCCATTGCTATCCCCTCTGGCTTCACAAGGCTATACCATTATTATATAACATAGCCTGTGCATATTCTGTGAGAGAAGTTGGGAACACACCCTCTTGACATAGGGGCAGTGGAAGAAGATCCGCCAATGGATCCCACCAATGAAATTTAAAAGGAGACTGTGAATGGGGTGGATTCCCGGCTTCTGCCTCAAATTCCTGGTCCCTCCCAGTGGAAATCTTGCATTCCACCCATTTCAACCCCAAGAACTTTGGGACTATTCTGTTTTCACTTTTTTACCTTACATTTTTTATATTTTATAATATATATAATACACACAATAACTGAATCTCAGGAGTTCTATGCCTCCCCATAAATCACTTCAGCTTCTCTCTCGTGGATTACGACATTGTCAGATGCTGTCGACTAAATTACTGCCATCTGTTTTTCTACACGTATCTTTTCAACCTGTTAAAAATTGATATAGAATTGAAATGGAGTCAAAGCCTTTTTAAATTAACTAAATTTTAAAGAAATCACATGAAGGTTGCAACGGAAGTCACATCCTGTGTAGATTTAAGATGTATTGCACTGAGCCAAGATAAACTGGAAATTAAATGATGCTGTATCTTTGAACTTAATCAATCATGTTCTGGTTTAATTGTAATTATGTTGTAATTAAACATGCAGAGAATGAATTGATTGCAATTACCGTCCGATTGGTGCATATAGGAGTAAATGCATTTGTTCCACAGGTGAAGATCCTGTTTCTGTTGATAAGGAGGACCCGGATGTAATTCTGACATTCCTCCTGCAATGACACATGGCAGCTTTAGCAAAAAAAAATCTCTAAAACATAAGTTTTAGTTTGCATTGCATTCTTTCAATTGTTCTATAATAACAGGTTCAGATATCCACAAATGATCATTATTATGCAATTTAATCAACTGAAAGAATCACATCTCAGTTACTGGCACTGACTGAATCTTTAACAACCTATCTTTGTGTAGGTGGTACATTCACTGCAATTTTGGTATCATTCAGTGAACACATTGGGTCCTATTGAATGCTCTGTGGGTGTTTTATGTAACTGGGGTAGATTGACAGTAATCATCACTCATTCCTGATTCCCTACAGGTAATTTGGTACAATAATAAGGCTGACTCAAAGTAGATCAAGGACTCAACGGGTCAAGTCTTCACTCACGTGCTTTTCCTGGAATAAGGGGCGGCCTTTCTGCCCTGGGTCAGATGGCAAAAGTTCATCTTCACCAGTGACAGGGCCAATGCTTTCCAGTCATAAAACACTTGAATCTAGGCAGCATTGAATAGAATATATATATATATATATATATATATAAATTATATATAAATATATTTTAACGTGCAGCTCAATATACGCAGGATCATAAACCTAGGTTTTGGGGGTTGCCCCAGCCCCTCAGTTATTATATCTGAGGCAGCTCCTCCCACCATACCATTACAAATAGAATTTTTTTAAATGAGTGAAGTATTGTCATCCAAAATCATAAAGAAATTGAAAATCGGGGGAGGGCAAGATGAATAACATTAATTAAAAAGGCAGAGATATTTAGCCAACAAGTGGTTATTACACAGTGATATTGATTTCAACAGAGATCTGAAACCACCGTGCCCAGATTTAACTCAGTTCCACATCAACATGTTAAAAAGCAACACAGAATGTCTATCCAGTAACAGGCAGTGATGTATTTTTTTAATGCTGAAATTCCAGACATGTTGGAAGCACAAATGGTTGGTATTCATGGTATTAAAATACAATGTGGGTTCTTTCTAAATGTGCCTTGGGGTCTGATTAGAAATTCTGTGGCCTTTGTGCTAAAGCGTTTGCTTACGTTGCTGCTGGAAAGATGCCACCCTGTGTCAGGGAGCAGCCCAAGCTCCCACTCACCTCGTGGTACAGAACTCTGCCTTATTCCCTGGAGAACAATTGCCACCTACCTCAGTTTTGCCTTTACTGAAGCAGCTTCTTTTCGTCGTCTCGTCCGAACGCCATTCCACTCCCTAAAGAATGGGGGGGGAAATCACAAGGTTACAGTTAAGGCTACATCCAACACCATAACACGTTCCTCAGAGCCTACGCAGACTGTATGCTGACCTATGATGAGCAGTTCTAATTATGAAATACTGTATTGTCTTTGTGAAAAATAATTCCACAGATTTAAGGTTCCCACACATATGCATAGAACAATACTTGAAATTAATTGGCCCAATGTTGTGGTGAGACAGGCTTCATTTATTAACATCAATAAGCATGCATTTCTAACAGATGTTCTTTAGTTCCTACACAGATGGTGCAGCTAAGTATTGCAAGGGAAGTCAAACACATAAAGTATTGAAATGTATTCACTCAAATACACATATACAAGTTTCTATCCACATATATATTTCCACAGCCTTTCCATTATAAAACACTTAGGGCTAGAAATTCGGCTCCTTTGCACCGCCTGGGCGCTAACGGGGTGCAAAGGGCTTATCGCCCAGGGAGCGAAAAAAGCACCTCCCGAGAAATTCGGCAAGGCGTTGCTGAGGCGCTACCCGTTAGCACCGTGCCCCCACCAGTAGCGGCCCGGGCTGCGACCTCTTCGCACCCCGCTGCGTCCCCTTACTGCCCTGTGGCAGAAATTAGGCTGCGCCTCACGAGGCTGCCGTGGGCGATGTCAGCGCCAACCTCACGGGTCGCGAACCGGGCCGACCTCCGCTTGCAGGGCGGTATTTAAAGGGGAGGTGCGGCCGCGACCTTTTTCTTTTTTTGGCCGACCTCCAGGTCGGCTCTCTGTGGTGGGCCGTGGCGTGGTCCTGGTCGCCATTGCGCTGCCCAGCACCGCGTCTCATTGCCTGGCTGTGGCGGCGGCACCATGCCGCCCTGGTGGCCTAGTTGGGGCCATCGGAGTCGCTGCAGAGTGCGCAGCGGCCCTCCCCTTTAACTGAGCGTTGAAACACGGCAGCGCTTCACCGAGCCTCCACTGAACGCTGCCGATCGCGCCCCAACATCGCCTCGGTTAGCGCCCCACCAGGAAGTGGAGCGCACGAGATTGCGCTCCACTTCTTGTGCGGGGCAGTAAGCTGAATTTAGCGGCCGGGGCGGTACTTCCCCAAACTGGGCGTAACCGAATTTCGTGCCCTTAGACTGACCATTAGCTTGTGCTAAAAGATCACAAAACTTCTGGCCTTTGTTTACTTCTCTTACTCTTTTTCTTTTAGACCCTTTGGACACTTCAGTATGCTCACAAAAAATTGATACTGAAAATCTGACAGCTTGAAGAGCACATCTATTGAAGAATAAAGTCCAGTTCAACTAAAGTGGTAATAATCATACACAAATAACATTACACCAACATTAAAGTCCCAAAATTTATCAGGGACAAAATTGCTGAGGGTTTCCACTGGAGAAACTCTGGCAGGAGACAGGTGGAACCCCTCGGAAAACAGCGGAGACCCAGTTGTTTCAGGTCTCTGTCACTTCCGGGCGTTTCCTACTTGTTTTGTAAGGGGTTGAACCTCTGCCCGCCTCTTACAAGGCAAATGACATCAAGGAGACACAGCCTGGGACAGGGACTTCCAACTGTCAAGAGTTGCAGCTTCTTTGACTCAATCGGTACCTTGCATTATCAGTGGAGGCAGGTACATCAAGTGAGTGGGGCGAACTGGCCTCTAGAAGAGCAAAAATTGGGGAAGCAGCCTAAATCCCTGAAGAAAAGCATTTTCTTTTGAAAATATATTTGTACGGTTGGGCCACGGAGAGTATGGACGGAATTGGGGGTTGGCCTGCATAACACCACTTCCGCCAAGGGTCAGGTGGACACTAGAGATGTGCCCACCTCACACCCACCTGTCCCATGGTAACAAGGTACCCTCCTGCTGACCCCACACAATCTGGTGGGATCAGCTCTGGAGGGCATCGGCAGGAAAGATCCCAGTATCACCACTGAGATTACAACCCACAGATTTTCAGCCCCACCAGTTTTTAAAGAGTCAGGGGGGAAAATTCAGTATCGCCCCGTTTGGGGCGCAATTATCGGCCGGGCGCAAAGATTAGCACCTGGCGCTAATTATCGCCTCCGACTTCAAACTTGACTTTTATCGCCCCTGGAGGTGATTGGAGCACTAAATCAGGCGCTACACATCTGTCTTAAGGCGCAAAGGCCGAGGAGCGAGGCGCTAACTCAGAGCGCTGGCGAAGCTCATGTGATGTCAGTCAGCAATGGAACACAGACACAATGGCCCCGGCCAGTTCTTAAAGGGGAGGGTTGATCTTGCTTTCCATCCACATCCTGCTCATTGCAGCCTTGAATCTCGGCCTGGAGAGACCTGTACATCAAATCTGCTGGAAAGAACAATGGAGAGATCCAGGGAAAGAGCTCAGAGTGCAATCCCCACAGTCTCTTCTAAATCGATACAAGGGCGGGCAAATCAAAATGAACCTGCAAAGTGCTGCTCAGTACCCAAAACTCCTTCACACAGCGTTGAATCTCTCCAGAAGTCTCTCTTTCTCTCTCTCTCTCAGAATGCATGGTTCAAAAATGTCGCCAACAAAAAAAGGCAGGAAGCAGTCGCCTTTAAATAGCGCTCCCCCAGTCCCTTCCTGACTGCAAAACGCTCCCCTCAACCTGTCATTGCTAGCGGCAGGCGGTAAGGCAGGGGGCGCCACTCAATATCCACTCTGGGGCGCTAACGGGGCGTTGCGCACTCGACTGACGTCACGATCTGCCGGGGCAGAGACCGTGGCGGTAGTGTTTAGCGCCGCCGCAAAATGTCTCGTTAATTTCGCGCACGGTGCAAACATCGCTGCGCTCGGGCGCTAGTTGCTTTGCGCCTCATTAGCGCCCTCTTAAGGCGCTAACGGGAGGCGCAACCAACTGAATTTTTCCCCCTCTGTTTTGTGTCATTCAATATTTTAAGTAGTTTAAGAATAGTAATCACAATATTAAAAATCTTAGGGCTAGAAATTCATTATAGCCAAGAAATGGGCAGTGTTTAGACTAAAAATGGTTAAGTAGCGCCACCTGAAAACCGTCTAGGCTGCACGCAAAATTCGTCCTCACTCCTCATTAAAATGATTGCAGTCATGATTCTTGTCTAAAAACCCAAGCTCATTGGCGTTACACTGAAAAGATGGACCAATATCGGGGGCAGTCTAAACGCAAGTAATGATTGCCACAGGCTTTTTTCACTACTTAAATGGGAGGTTCATTGATGCTGCAGCACCTCATTCTCAGCATTGTTGGGTGTGCAGCTGCCTCAACAACCAAAAGAAGAAGGACAAGGAGAAGTAGCACTTAATTACAAATCCTGATGGCAGATCGCCACCCCAGGGAGAGAGCCCGGAGGTTTTCCGATGAAGCTTTCGAGAGAAGGCAGGCGGTTCTGTACCTGGCAACTGGCAGGAGGCCCTCACCACAAGTCTGCCGGACTATGTGGAGGGTGGTGGCACACCACGTCACGGGCAGCACTGTGCTCCCCAGGACCCACACCCAGTGCAGGAAAAAGTTTAATGATCTCACATGGGTGGTCAGGGTGAGTGAAGGCTTCAACAAATGTACCACAAGCTTCACACACAGCTCAATACACCACACCCCCAGCACTCACCCACCAACAATCTCTCCCTAGCAACACTAACATCCACATCTCACACCTTGCACACAATGACAGCCATTCAACTATAGCAGGCACAAGGGTCATTAGTTCGTTGAATTCATGTGATATGTGTGATATTTTTGTAGATAAATTTATTAATTGTGTTTGGAATATTTTGTGGTCTCTCTCATTTCACCTTTGCGCCCAGGAGGACGCTGTGATATGGCGTGAGACAGGGGTTGTATGATGGGAATGTGGTGAGAAATGGGGTTCTGGGGTTTCATTGATGCAAATCGGAGTCTGACAGCCCGTCCGGAAGGCCAATTGTCTCACTGCCTCCGCTACCTCTGCCGTAGATTCTGGAGGGCAAGGTCCACTGCCAGTATAGTCCCCATGACTTATAGCAAGTGTTGTAGGTTGAAGTTTTTCAGAAATAAATATGGAGTTTTGTACTTCCCAGTCATGTGTGGCACAGGCTTTATTCAGTAATTAAAGGGGAGGTGCACTGATGCTACAGCACCTCATTGTCAAGAGGAGGAGGAGGAGGAGGAGGAGGAGAAGGAGAAGGAGAAGGAGAAGGAGAAGGAGAAGGAGAAGAAGAGAAGGAGAAGAAACTGCAAAGCCATGGCAGAGTGTCCTCAAAGGGAGAGAGCCCGGAGATTTTCTGACGCATCTCTGGAGGCACTGGTTGTGGCCGTGGAGAGGAGGCGTGCTATCCTCTTCCCACAGACTGGAAGGAAGCCCTCACCACACACCTCCCGAAGGATGTGGCAGGAGATAGCCACCCATGTGACAGTCGGCATTAGGGTGCCAAGGTCAGCAATCCAGTGCCGAAAGAAGTTTAATGACTTCACACGAGTGGTCAAGGTGAGTGAAGGTGTCAGCAAATGCCATATCCCACCATCTGCACCACATGCCTCACACACTGCTCAATGCACCACAACCCCAGCACTCACCTACAATCTCTACCTATCACCACTCACACCTCACAATCAGAGCTTCACTTCACCCTCACAACCTTACCACTGCTGCAACACTCACACCCACATCTCACAACTTGCACATGCTGACAGATATTCAGCCATAACAGGCACATCACCCAAACCCAGTGCACCACACTCACTCACACTTCTCTTTCTCTTGTAGGCCAAGGTGGCTCACAACCGCCGGGAGCAGCAGCAGATAGACAGGGGGGGCAGATGACATCCAGCATCCAGGACCTCAGCCAGCTGGAGGAGAGAGTTCTAGAGCTAATTGGGCGGCAGATCGTAGAGGCCATGGCAACTGCTGAGGTTGATTCCCTTGGGGACAACAACGGTATGCTCCTTCCTAAACCTTCTTGTCACATCCCACTTCCTCCCTCATCCCACAATCTCTTCTCACTTTCAAACTACTCATTCTGTATGCATGAATATCTTGCTTTCTTCCACCGCCCCTCACCATAACCGACTCTTGTGCCTTTCTGCTTTCAGATAATCAACAAGCAGGAGGAGAAGAAGAGGAAGAAGAAAACACAGCGTCACTGCATCTGTCACTCGCAGACACCAGCTCAGAAACTGGCACTACGCGAACTTTAGAGGCTAGTGTAGTAGTGGGATCTGCCCAGGGTGAGGCACCGGGCACGAGTGGGCTGCAGCAAGGCCAGGGGGAAAGGGTAGCTCGGGGGTCAGCTCCCCGGAGGTCGAGTTCACGTGAGAGTTCTGCTGCAAAGGACTCAGATGAGGACATCGATGGGGCGGCCTTCAGAAGAAGGGTGATGGGCATGCACACCGAATTGATAGGTGCAATGGCAAGCCTGCCAGAGAGCCTCGTGGCAATATCAAGGAGCATGGAGGAGTCCGACTCCAATATTGCATGGGGATTTGTGCAGAGCTTGGAGCCCAGGATTTCCAGGCTGGAAATGATGAAAGACTCCCGAAGAGACCGTGTCGACCCAGACATGATGCTGCATGTGATGGACGATGTCGCAGCTGCCATTGCAGCACAGGCAGAAGTGACCCAACAGCTTAGTGCTGCAGCGGAAGCGCAGACCACTCTCATGCAGTCTCAGCTTGATGCCACCCAAGCTCTGACTGCTGCCATTGTGGCTGGGTTTACCACTGTCGACCGGGGCTTGCAGGGTCTCGCAGAAAGCCAGAAATCTGTGCTCCAACAGATTGCTAGGAATGCTGAGGCGCCGCCCCGGAGGAGTGGCAGAGGGTCAGTGGAGCAGGACACTACGGTCCTCTCTCCAGATGACAGCATTCCTGTTCCCACCACTGTCACTCCGCCAGTGCACTTGCCGCTGCCTGTCATCCAGCCAGACCAGACTGCTGCCGCCCATGCTGAGGTGGTGCAGTCTACAGCCGGGCCTTTTAGGGCCAGAGCTGCTCAAGGTCATCCTGCAAGGCCATCTGAAGTCTCCCCCATGGAAACACAGCAGCCTTCAACCAGCCATGCTGCAGCCACTGGGGGAGCACTTTGTAGGAGCATTAGTGTAAAAAAAGGCACATGAACAACAGGCACCAAGGGATTGCACAAGGGTGATTAGTTCATATTGGCACTATAAATATATGTGAAGTGATTTTTGATAAATTTATTTATTTTGTTTGGAATCTTTTGTGGTGTCTCTCATTTCTGCTTTGTGGCCAGGAAGATGCAGTGATATTCCGTGACAGAGGGCTGGTATGATGGGGATGTGGTGAGCAAAGGGATCTGGGGTTTCATTCATTGGAATCGGAGTCTGATGAGGCGTTCACGGACAGCACGTCCAGAAGGGGGATTGACTGACTGCCTCCTCCCTTCCTCCTCTTCCTCATTTTCCTCATCTCCTCCTCTCACTCATCCTTCTCTTGAGGTGGTCCCGCAATCCCTGGTGGCAAGGGCTGCACCCTCATGATGGCTATTTTGTGAAGCATGCAGCAGACCACCACGAAATGGGACACCCACTCCGCCGAGTACTGGACGGCTCCTCCCGAGTGGTCAAGGCAGTGGAACCGTTGCTTCAGTAGGCCGATGGTCTGCTCATTATATGAGTGCTGGGCACGAGTGGTGGGGTTGCAGTGGGGAGTCATCAGCCAGGTGTAGTGCGAATAGCCCTTGTCTCTCAGCAGCCACCCTCGAGTTTGCTGTGGTGGTTGGAAGATTGCTGGCACACCGGACTGACGCAGGATGAAGGCATCATGGCTGCTGCCAGGATAGCGGGCATTGATCATCAGGAATCGCTGGGCATGGTCACACACCAACTGCACAATTTGTGAGTGGTAGCCTTTGCAGTTATGGAAGATCTCAGGATTGTTATATGATGCCCGCAAAGCCACGTGTGTGCAGTCGATCGCGCCCTGCACCATGGGGAAGCCCATTATCCTGGCAAAGCCACATGCGCGCTCATCCTGCTTCTCTCTGCTCAGAGAGAAAACAACGTAGTCCCTTCTCCTGGTGTAGAGAGCCTCAGTGACCTCCCGGATGCAGCAATGGACGGCAAACTGCGAGATGTTAGTTATGTCTCCTGCTGTAGACTGGAAGGATCCGTTGGCCAAGAAATTGAGGGCCACGGTGACCTTGACTGCCATTGGGAGAGCCGTGTGCGCCCTGCTCTCAGGCTGCAGGTCTGGTTGCAGGAGGTGGCTGAGTTCTGTGACCACCTCCTTGCTGAAGCGTAGCCTCCTAACACATTGTTCCTCGCTTAAATGGATATAAAAGAAGTGCTCGCGGGAGACCCTAGGTGGGTAAGGCCTCCTGTTGAGACCCCTCCTGGCCCTCCTCCTCCTCCCTCTGCGCGCATCTTCTTGTCTTCTTCGCTGCCTCCGCTTCCTCTCCCTTAGATACTCGAGCACGAGGGGGACTGCCAGTAGAGCCCCCATGACTGTGAGCCAGTGTTGTGAGCAGAAGCCTTTAAATAATAATGAAGGCGTTCTCCACTTGCAACAACACTCCCTGTTACCTTACAACCTTGAAAGAAGTTTATAAAGCTGCTGGATTTGCAGAAAGTTGCACAGAGCCAGTCAAACTGAACAAACATATCAGGTATAAGTGATTGCTGATGATCCCTTCAAATACCGCTGCTGGAGCCTCCTTCCTGCTTCTCAACGCTTGCTCAGCTCGTCGTAGTTAAGGCATGCTGGTAAGTGGAGCAGCGAATTCAAACTTGCAGATCTGGCATCAAGTGAGCGTTGCACATTCACTGACGTCACGATCTGCTTCATTTCAATGATTTTCGCAATCGCTGCTATTGGCAGCGCTGTCAGCCACCCCAAACTGGCATTGGCCGCAGGACCTGCCACCAGCTGGCAGAAGAGCGGCCACCACCATTTATTCGCCCGATTATGGTGGTAACAGGTGGCGATAAACCACCCAATTTCTAGGCCTTAATCTCTTTGTTTCAAAAATAAATATTGTCATTGCTGAAGCTATTTGATTGAGCCTCTAAAACATTCCAGAACTCTTGGGAGCTGCATCACTCATATTGAAATGATCCATTTGACCATTTCCGCATCTATTTCATAAATTTAAAATAAGACAAGCACTGTGTTTGGGGACTCAGCACCCTTGGGCCTCTAACACTCATGGGGGATTTTTACCATGGCGATACGCTGGGAGAAGGGGGCCCAATAGCAGCATTGGGAACCTAGAAGTAACTGCAGTGGCAGTCTGTCAGTGGCTTTTTAACCCAGCCACTGCATTTGCATCTGACTTCCGGGTTTCCCAACCAATTAGTGCGAGGGGGCGTGATGGCGACATGCATGAGTCTATTTAAAGGGACACTGCAAAGATGACAGTTGAAGGATTGTGGAGGTGGGGGAACAGAGGAAGCAAGTGTAATAATGGATTCCCAACGTGGCAAGGCTGCGCCTCGGCTCACTGATGCCTCCCTAGACCTGATGCTGCGGTCTATAAGGGCCCACAGGGAGATACTCTTCCCTGCTGTCTTGTGGAAAGCCAGCCAGAGCCCAAACCCGAGCGCCCACTCATTCTAACTGGCTTCATCAGTGGCAAAGTGCATATAATTGCCTGCCCTGGCAAACGTGACATCGGTCACCACTGTGATGCATTTGTGGGCGGCTGACTGCAAAATCCTGCAAATGTCTCCTGCAGATCTCTGCAAGGAGCCTAAGATGAAGAAGTTGTGGGTGGTGGTGACTTTGACAGCCACTGGTAAAGCGTGACCACCAGGTCCACTTGGCAACAGGTCTTGTTCCAGCAGGCTGCAAATGTCTCCCACGACCTGACGTGATACCCTGAGCCTCCTGAGGCACTGATGTTCAGACATGTCCAGTAAGCTGATCATCTGCCTATATACCCTGTGTTGCGGGCATCACCTGCTGCGAGCTGCACCCCTGCACTCATCCCCTCTCTCCTCTGGAGCAGCAGGTCTGTGAGGAGAAGGCTGCTGCTGCTGCTGCTCATCTTGGTCCTCATCTGAGGTCCACGGTAAAACAGCATAAGTGGCACCCATACTGACCTGATATATGATAGATGGAAAGTGGAGATCAGATGCAGAAACCTCCAAAGTAGTGAGAGTGACCTCCAAAGTTGTAGAAATCACCTGCAAAGTACTGAAAGCAAACTCTCAGAACAAGTGCTATGAGCAAATGTATTTCACTTAGGCAAGGAAGCAGGTGTGAGGTCTCAGTACTTATGGGATTTTTTGCCTGCCATTTGTTCAGCCCCATAAATTGCCGCTGTGCTCTTGCCTTGCTTTCACTGGTGAGGTCCAGGAAGCCTGGGAAACCCGTGCACCCACAGTTAAAGTTGAAAACCCCTTTTAAAAAAGCCATTAATGACCTCTTAACATATTTAAATTGACAACCAGCCTCTCCCGAGGGGGTTTCTCGCACGCAACCGAACGTGCTCCAGTTAAATGCGGATGTCGGCGGGTTGGAGCCGGCCTCCCGGCGTGCTGTCAATTTAAGTGCATTTAACCACCCACCCACTACCAAACCCACTCACTCTTTGCAGTTAAAATTCCCCCCTCACTCTCTAGATTTACACAAGAATGGCCACTTGTGTGAGGTGCCAGAGGGTGCCTGTTGCCCCAGGGAACCATATCCCAGCAAGTCAGCACCTTCAGGAGAGGAGGGGAGAACTCAACTTGCAGAAATTCAAAAATTGATTTATTAAATTTCTTTGTTATGGCCTCCGGCAGGAATAAGGAAGGTGTCAGTGGAAGGCAGTTCACCAGGTTATCACTGGGTTTAAATGAAACAATCATTGTACGGTTAGGCCAAAAACACACATTACATTCCTCACACTTTGCAAACGGTACCAAAAATGCATAGACGTTACTTGTTTGAAGTGGTACAGTGAGATTTACAAAAAAAATGCTCAACCACTAAAACATTTTTATGAATACATTTACTGAGGTGATTAAGAGTATGTCAAATGTAAGGCTTTTTTACTGAAACATTGTGAACTCATCAGCTTTCTGGACTGGATTTTGGTCCCAATCTGACAAAGCAGATTTATTGCAGCTACTGTACACAGGGTCTTATAAAAGAGAGCTGGGCTCTACGGAATGAGGCCTGTGGCACAGCGTGTTCTGTACAAATTGAAATGGCAGCACTCCAGTGACTGCTGGAAGTGGCTACCCTGTGGACTCAGCAGCTGTTTGAATTACTGAAAATGTAGAATGCAATTGGCATCAGGAATTGCCTTTCAATAACATGCTGACAGTTCACTTCCAACTATGCAACACCACAAAAATACAGCAATATTTCCTGCATTGAAGCTGATCACATCACATCGAGGACCCTCCCTACGTCTTTCTGGGAACGTAAGGCTTCTTGTAGAGAATCTCGTTCTCTTCACAACCATGTTGCTTTTCTTTATCAAGGTGCTACAAATTCAGTATGTAGGTACGTGTAACTTTCCACATTTCTGTTATTTCATGCTTTGTCAATGTTTAAAGATACTGGCAGGATAAACAATATATATTTTTAATGGAAGCCAACTAGTGTCCCATCTGTTTGCTCTGTGACACTTAGATGGCTTGTATTTTATTGCTCATCTCTCCAAACCTACTGCCCTCACTGAAGTTTATGCGGTTTGGGTTTCAGCTCAACCCCATACCAGACTCATAATCAAGACACAGACCAAACCAATTACTAGCAAGGGTACAGTTAAATAGACACATAAACTGCACACTTAAAGCTGTCATTTATACCACTTAATAGTATAATGATAATTATCATTTGCAAGTGTCAGAAATTGCCTCTCAAATCGCTACCGTTTTTGGTTTTACTACACTTGAAATGCTGTTTTGATGCTGTGAAACCGCACCGCAAAAGTCTGATTAAGAAGTTATTTAGTTCTGCAAACTTCCTTTCGCCCCACCCCACCCCCCAACTCAATCAGGAGCATCACGACTGAATTAATTCTCAGAAGATCAGTACATCTGTGCAGATTATTTTTTTAAACTTCTGTCCCTATCTCTTGCTTGGTGTATATTATTTTTTTTGTCATTAGTACTGCAGTGGTTCTCACCAGCCAGTCTACACTGAATACACAAGCTGTTTTGTAACAAATTGCCCCTATGGGAGGGTAGAATGCGCAACACACATATTTTATTTATAAAATAGTTATCTGTCAACCATTATGCTGTAGAAGGATTGAAAATAACATCTAAAATGCAGCATAAATAACTGCAATACATAGGTGATAATTAGTTTAAATTTCTACCTTACCAGCAGCATGTTATAGGCTCACTCTCTATAAATAAACGTTTGTATACAAAATTAAAATCACTTACAGTATCTCATGCAGCACAGACCTCACAAGTATCCGAATGCAAAACCCTCACCAAGGATTGAATTAAACTTCACAATTCACATAAATCTCTCCACCACTGACTGAATTGAGTAAACACGTCCCTAAAGAGAAAAAGGTCACAACTTAGTACCAGACTGAGAGTCACCCGACCCCGAGAGAACAGGCCACCAGCTGGGTGTGCTTGATACTTTGCTTGCAGTGTATTCTCCCTGGGTCGGGCAGCTGAGGATTGGCTCCCAGGCTGGTCTGAAGTTGGAGCACATTAAAATGAATGGAGCCACTGAGACGCAGATGGTTCCTCCACGCCAGAAGCAAAACTTGAGTGGCCTTGAGGAAAGGAATTTCTGAGTTTACTTTAAAACACTAAGAAATGTCTTATAATTATGCATTTTTTACACACACATTGTGGCAGCACTTTAAACCAGAAATACTCTGTATGGACACCGCGCCCCCACCCCCACAACCAGCTTTAAATCAGGAAACTATACAATCAAACAGACATTTTGGCAGATGTTTTTGTTAATAAACTAAGGAATTTGGACTACCATAAAAAAGCAATATTTGATTTTACACTTGTTAAATTATATTTATCCCATTCTTCAATAGATTCCTTATGGTCACAATCTAAACCATAGATTCTCCTTAAGTTGCAGTCCAGGATGATCTATGACTGGGCAGAATGAGGTGCAGCTCTGCAGGGAAGTTCTGGTCCTATTTGCTTTCCTGTCCTTTGAGATGGAAAGCTCCACTATCACTAAGTGTTGCAACTAGCAGCCTGGCTGATAGCTACTAAAATAGATTAAACAGTAAAAGAACCCCATCTGAGCTGCTCTTTTACACTTCCCATCTTAAATAATTACATGGTTCAAAATGATAGAATTAATTCAGGGCACCCCATTTTTCTGTACACCAACATTGGCAGTGACTTAGAGAAAGTGATTGAGTTGAATCAAACTATTGATAAGTCCTTTATCTCACAACAAAACAGTAGTAAAACTGCCTATGAAGCCAATATTGGCTGTAGCAACGCACGGCTCTGTACAACTCATTTGTGACCATATGAGCCAATAGCTCATCCTTAATGGCTGTAATTGTGGCCTGCACAATATGCCCCTTAGTCTTGAACTCTCTTTGAACCATAAGGTTTGTACTTAACTAGGGCCAGTAGTAACTTCTGTATGAGCATTGATCAGTGATAACTGCACTGATCGTATGAGCCAGCCTAGAAACTGGAGCAATGTGCTACATTTGTTCCTTATGTGTACCCTTACCACACATCTACACCAGCTGCTTTGGTTTCCATGCAACATGTGGGACTCCCAAATCTAGAGCCCCCTGGATGTCAAGGAGCATACAGGGTAGGATAAGGGAAAAAAGGGAAGCTTTTATCAGATACCGAGAGCTAAATACCTAGAGGCCTAGAAGAGCATAGAAAGTGCAGGGGTGAAATTAAAAAGGAAATTCGGAAAGCAAAGAGAGGGCATGAAAATTATTGGCAAGTAAAATCAAGGAAAGCCCAAAGATGTTTTATAAATACATAGAGAGCAAGAGAATAACTAAAGAAAGAGCAAGGCCTATGTGAGGTAGAAGACGTGGGTATGGTTCTCAATTAATAATTTGCATCTGTCTTCACAGAAGAGAGGGACGATGCAGACATTGTAGTTAAGGAGGAGGAGTATGAAATATTAGATGGGATAATCATAGAGAGAAAGGAAGTATTAAGAGGTTTGGCATCTTTGAAAGTAGATAAATCGCCAGGCC
Source organism: Squalus acanthias (assembly GCA_030390025.1). Classification (NCBI taxonomy): domain Eukaryota; kingdom Metazoa; phylum Chordata; class Chondrichthyes; order Squaliformes; family Squalidae; genus Squalus; species Squalus acanthias. The sequence continues at coordinate 105,885,861 of CM059428.1, forward strand.
TGGATGAAATGTATCCACGCTGTTAAGAGAAGCAAGGGATGAAATAGCAGAGGCTCTGACCATCATTTTCCAATCCTCTGACTACAGGTGTGGTGCCAGAGGACTGGAGGACTGCTAACATTGTGCTATTGTTTAAAAAGGGAGAAAGGGATGGACCGAGTAATTAGAGGCCAGTCAGCCTAACCTCGGTGGTGGGAAAATTATTGGAAAAAATTCTGAAGGACACTATTAATCGTTATTTAGAAAGGCATACATTAATAAAGGACAGTCAGTATGGATTTGTTAAGGGAAGGTCATGTCTAACTAACTTGATTGAATTTTTTGAGAAGATAACGAGGAGGGTCGATGAGGGTAATTTAATGTAGTCTATATGGATTTTAGCAAGGCTTTTGACAAGGTCCCACATGGCAGGTTGGTCAAAAAAGTAAAAGCTCATGGGATCCAAGGGAAAGTGGCAAGTTGGATCCAAAATTAGCTCAGTGGCAGGAAGCAAAGGGTAGTGGTCGACGGGTGTTTTTGTGACTGGAAGGCTGTTTCCAGTGGGGTTCCGCAGGGCTCAGTACTAGGTACCTTGTTTTTGTGGTATATATCAATGATTTAGACTTCAATGTAGGGGGCATGATTAAGAAGTTTGCAGATGATACAAAAATTGGCCATGTGGTTGATAATGAGGAAGAAAGCTGTAGACTGCAGGAAGATATCAATGGACTGGTCAGGTGGGCAGAAAAGTGGCAAATGGAATTCAATCCGAAGAAGTGTGAGGTAATGCATTTGGGGAGGGCTAACAAGGCAAGGGAATACACAATAAATGGTATGATACCGAGAAACGTAGAGGAACAGAGGGACCTTGGAGTGCATGTCCACAGATCCCTGAAAGACAGGACAGGTAGATAAGGTGGTTAAGAAGGTATACAGTATACTTTCCTTTATTAGCTGAGGCATAGAATATAAGATCAGAGAGGTTATGCTAGAACTGTATAAAACACTAGTTAGGCCACAGCTAGAGTACCACATTACAGGAAAGATGTGATTGCATTAGAGAGGGTACAGAGGAGATTTACGAGGATGGTGCCAGGACTGGAGAATTTTAGCTATGAGGAAAGATTGGATAGGCTGGGGTTGATTTCATTGGAATAGAGGAGGCTAAGGGGAGACTTAATTGAGGTGTATAAAATTATGAGGGGCCCAGATAGAGTGGATAGGAAGGACCTATTTCCCCTAGCAGAGAGGTCAATAACCAGGGGGCAAAGATTTAAAGTAATTGGTAGAAGGATTAGAGGGGAGTTGAGGAGAAATGTTTTCACCCAGATGGCGGTGGGGGTCTGGAATTCACTGCCTGAAAGGGTGGTAGAGGCAGAAACCCTCATCACATTTTAAAAGTACTTGGATATGCACTTGAAGTGCTTACAAGGCCACAGACCAAGAGCTGGAAAGTGGGATTAAGCTGGATAGCTCTTTTCGACTGGCGCAGATATGATGGGCCGAATGGCCTCCTTCTGTGCCGGAAATTTCTATGATTCTATTAACAAATATCCTTGAAATTGTTGCTATCAAGCCACGTTCAATAGTTTGGTATTGGTCAGTTTGAAGAGTATTAAAGATGTAACAACTGAGATTTATTTACATCAGAAACCTAAGTTTTATTTCTAACATGTAAAATGAGCCACTTCTGTGTTAATAAAGGGTTTTTTTCAACCCAAATTTGACCAGTTGATTTTCTCCCCTTTCTTTTTAGCCATCAGTCCATGACTGTCTTAAGCTGGCCATAAGAAGATGTCTTCTTCCTTCAGTCCCTTGGAACCGAGGATGACTTGCTTCCACATTAAAAATGAGTTCTCAGGTGGCTGATGAGTCCAATGCGGGACCTACAGTCTCTGTCACAGGTGGAGCAGACGGTGGTTGAAGGGGCAGGTGGGTGGGGTGCTTGGGTTGACGTGCGCTCCTTGCGCTTGGCTTCCGCTTGCTCCTGGCGAAGAGACTCGAGGTGTTCGGCGCCTTCCCGAATGCTTCTCCTCCACTTTGTGCGGTCTTGGGCCAGGGATTCCCAGGTGTCGGTGGGAATGTTACACTTTTTCAAGGAGGCTTTGAGGGTGTCCTTGAAGCGTTTCCTCTGCCCACCTGGGGCTCTCTTGCCATGTCGGAGCTCCTAGTAGAGCGCTTGTTTTGGGAGTCTCGTATCGGGCATGCGGACAATGTGATCCGTCCATCGGAGCTGATCGAGCGTGGTCAAAGCTTCGATGCTGGGGATGTTGGCCTGAGCAAGAACACTGACGTTGGTGCGCCTATCCTGCCAATGGATTTGCAGGATCTTGCGGAGGCAGCGTTGGTGGTACCTCTCCAGTGCTTTGACGTGCCTGCTGTACATGGTCCATGTCTCTGAGGCATACAGCAGGGCGGGTATCACTGCTGCTCTGTAGACCATGAGCTTAGTGCTGGGTTTGAGGTCCTGGTCTTCAAACACTCTCTTCCTCAGGCGACCGAAGGCTGCACTGGCACACTGAAGGCGGTGTTGGACTTCGTCATCGACATCTGCCCTTGTTGACAGTAGGCTAGTAGGTATAGAAAGTGGTCCACGTTGTCCAAGGCCTTGTCGTGGATTTTGACAGTCCATGACTGTCTTAAGCTGTCATGATGCGGAGATGCCGGTGTTGGACTGGGGTGGACAAAACTGAGAGGTCGCACAACACCAGGTTATAGTCCAACAGTTTTATTTGAAATCACAAGCTTTCGGAGCTATCGATCGAGGAAGGGGCGATCGATAGCTCCGAAAGCTTGTGATTTCAAATAAAACTGTTGGACTATAAGCTGGTGTTGTGCGACCTCTCAGTTTTGTCTTAAGCTGGCCATAAGAAGATGTATGGCTCTTACAATTACCTTTACCTTAAGAAACCTAGGTGAAGGGCCTTAGGCCACAATGCACGTCACCATAAAAACTGTAGATAGCCACAAGACAAGAATAATCAAGAAGTAATGATTAGGTGACAAAAACTGAGGAAATAAAAGGATGGGTGTAGAAGGACGGATTTAAGCGAGTAATTATAAAAATGGTGGAGAGGGCACAGATAGGAAGAAAGAAGCAGTACAAAAATGTAATCTCAGGATACTGGAACAGTATTTGCAGGTATAATTGTGAATTAGTAAATAGAGGACATTGAATGGCAGCCTATTTCTAATTTGAGGACGATCTCTCAATTGTATAATATGTTGAACTGAAATAAGGGATCTGAGGCTGATATAAAGCCTTTAGTGCAGCTCCCTGGCCCATTTTCCATCATAGAAATTCTAGAACATTTACTATCCTCATTTAAAAAACATTTCTGTGCTTCAGTAGTTTTTTTTATAATTCAATTTTGTGATGTTCAGCAGTAGATAATTAATTTTGCAGATGTTACATGATAGAAAATGTATCCTGTATCTTGCACATGCAGTCTGAAGTTCAGTGAAGTTCAGTGTTTTCAGTTGGTTAGTTTGTGACCCAAGAATAATTCATATGATATAACATCATTTTATGTCACAAGATCAAAAGATCACACAAGATAAATACAGATGAGGGAGGCCATTTATATTCTCCCATCTATTCATATCTTGAATGAGTCCAGGGTTCTCCTCTCCACTACCGTGCCTGGAAAACTAATCCAAGTGTTGATCACTTAAAGAAATTCTTCTTGACATCTGTCTTAAATTTTAGTTTCACCAGTTTTAGCCTACGCCCTAGTGTGTTGACTTGCTTTGAAGTAGTATTCCAGATTTATCTCATCTATACCATTTACTATGTTGAATCTTCTATAAAGTCTACCCTCAGTCACCTCCTTTCAAATACTGAAGAACCCCAGTTTCTCCAGTCTATCCTCGTAACTCAATTCTTTGTGCTAAGAAGTGTTTGATATTTAATGCAAGGTGATAAGTCTAGGATGCAGAATAAGCACGGGCAATATACAGTGAATGGTAACAGACTAGAGAATACAACACAAAAGAGAGATCATGGGGAACTGGTGAAGAGCTCATTGAATTCATCAATACAGTGTGCAACTGAAGTAGGGTAGACAAATAAGGTCATAGGGTATATAAAGAGAGGGGTAGAACATAAATCCCACATGGTCATAGTGAGCTTGGTCCATTCCCACTTGTCTACAGTTCTGGTCACCATACAATAGGAATATCATGGCTTTGGGAAGGGCACAGAGAAGGGTAATTGAACTGATACTGGGGGTTAGGCCCCCAAGTTATGAGAATAAACTAAGGAAATTTAGAATGTTTACACTGGATAAAATATGGCTTTGGGGAATGTTTAATGACATTTTCAAGATTCTAAGGGGACTGAACCGCAAATCTTATAACCAGGGGCACTGACTGAAACGCAGAAGAGGGAAGGTGAACAGACGCTTGGATTTAACAGCTTCATACAGTGGGTGGTCAATGAGTGGAATAGACTGTCCAGATAGACAGTGGTGTTGGATAGTCAGCAATTTCAAGAGCTGCTAGATAGTTTAATGGTAAAATTAGCAATTGAGGCGTATAAGAGACAGAGTAGAGTAAGTTTTCATTTGACTTTAACACAGGCCAAATGGACCACAATGGCTTTTTCTGCTCCTGTAGCCCAAAAGAATTTGAACTTTTCACTGTGTGGAGAAATTATTTATCTATCAACACTAATATGGCTCTGAGTATTTTATGCTGTTAGCACAAACCTGAACTACAGAAGTAATATTTAAACACATCTTCCATCTACCCTCAGGGAATGTATGGAGCAACAGAAAAACTTCCATAAAACAATAAATACAAATATCAATTCTCAAATCTCCACTTGCATTATGGAGACATCCTCTCATCTGCATGAGAATCAGGGCATTAATGAATCCCACGCACAACTGGTGAAAGCAAACAGCATATCTTGAGATCATTGACATGGCAATGCTGAAAATTCCAAAGGGATTTGATAGTTTTGCTTCCTTTATTAGATATCACAGAGCACTTGCACTTCTTCTGAGAGGAAATTTAACACATGTACTATTATTTCAATCAGTACTTTACACACATGAAGAGTAGACACAAACATGCTCCCTTCAGGTTCTTAGTTCTATTTTATCTCATTGGATCCTTTAGGTAAAACTAAACTACAGCCATGGAAGCTGCAACATGCTTCAAAATGAAAGGGTGTCACCTAAGGACCATCAATTCACAGAGACATAAAAAAAATAGAATTTGTATTTACACAACGACTTTCATAACCTCAGGATGCCCCAAAGTGCTTCATTCCAAAGATGTATTTTTGAAATATAGTCACTGTTGTAATGTAGGGAAACATGGCAGCCAAGTTGCACACAGCAAGGTCCCACAAACAGCAATGAGACAAATGAGCAGATAATACATTTTAATGATGTTGGTTGAGGGATACAAATTGCCAGGACACTGGGAGAAGTCCCTTTTCCTTTTTGAATAATGCCATGGGATTTTATACTTCCTGAAAGGTGGTTTAATGTCTCATTTAAAAGGCAGCACCTTCAATAGTTCAGCACTGTCTCAGTACTGCATTAAAATGACAGCCTGGATTATGTGCGCCAGTATCTGGAGTAGGGCTTGAACCCACAACTTTCCAACTCAGAGGCAACTCATGCTCTTTCCATCTTGCTTCTTCTCCAGCTCTCAGCACATGCACTACATGCATAAGCACTACAATTCTCCACTTACCTTTTCAACAGTCACTCGGTAATTCTTGTCCTCTCTTTCTGCAGGACAGGATAATACATCATGCCAAGGAAAGGAGCAAAAAACAGAGGAGGTATACCTAACATCATAGCCCTCACCCAAACCTAGTGGCTCAGACAAAGCCATGAGCATCAGGGAAGGAGGCTGGCGGCTAATCTGAACAGGGTGTCTGGATATTACTTGTAACTCTTCATTCACTGCGGCAAATATTCAGCAAGCTTCACAACTTCAAGCTGCATTCTCAAGACTGTCACCTACTAATGTCTAGCCTCTCACTGCCATCCTAACTCTTGTCCCTTTTTTCTTTACTCTAGGTCCTTCTCAGAACTTGGACACTACCAAAGACACCTCGGAGGAGGATGATTCTCCTGATGATGCACCGTCACGCGCTCCATCACTGCCAAGCACCACCATAGACACTGGCACTCTGCACAGTGAGCTAGAGGGGTCCGCACGTGATGAAACACCCAGTGAGTGAGCAGTAGCAGGTACTGGTGGCAAGGACAGCCCAAGAGACTCCTCGCGGGAGGGCATGGTTTTCTCCCAGCTCTACTGAGCAGGACCAAGATGAGGACTTCAGGGGACCAGCCGGGAAAAGAAAACTGCTTGCCTCTCACAAGCAGTTATACCAGATATGGGAAGGTCTGCCAAGGAGTTTCAGCACTATGGCTGAAAGTATAGAGGTCAGCCTGTGTGGCGTCATCTCAAATGGCATCAGCACTCTGCAATCTACCCTGAAGAGTGTGGCCACCTCCAGGGACACTGCAGCCAGGCAGCCTTTGCAGCTTTGGTAGAAGCTCAAATGGCTGCCATGCAGGCTCTGGGCTCCACCTTGGAGAGAAAAGTGTCCACCGTCGACTGGTTGGCGAACTGAATAGACAGGTTTTCAAGGAGTGTCTCAGGTTGGTGGACTGAATAGACAGGGGTTTTCAAGGAGTGTCTCATCTTCTGCAGTCTGCCTTCCTGCAGATCAGGGGAAGTGACGAGGCCCAGCCTCACGGGAGTAGTAGTGATACGTGTTGCCCTCTCTCAGGTAGTCAGCATGTCTGCTCCTTCGCCAGCTCCTCAACCAATACCCACCATGGTGCCTGCAAGTCAGCTGGGCCAGATTACCCCAGCAATGGCCAAGGTGCAACAGCCTTGCAGCCAGGTCCTCACAGGCTTGAGCACCCAGAAGTCACTGGCAACAAGCATCTCAACATAAGCAACAGCAGCCTTCCACCAGCTTTGCTGAGGCCACTAGGGGAGCACCTCACATGAGCAGTAGAATTAGAAAACCTTCTTATAGGAAAAGCACCATGGGTTGACACTTAGGTGAGAAATAAATGGAAAGCATTTATTGTGTTGGGAGTTAAATTCATAACCTTTATCACATTCGGCACTTTGGTTTACAATGTGGTTTTATAGCAGCTTTTGAGTCTCTATTGTTCTTTATTGCAGGATGAGTGGCATGGTGAAGATGTAACAAGGAATGTTAAAGCAGAGGGACTGTGTATAAGTTTTCAGAGCAGGGGAATGAGCAGGGCACCGCAATTACATAGAAACCGGCCATTCGGCCCAACTGGTCTGTGCCAGTGTTTATGCTCCACACGAGCCTCCTCCCATCCTACTTCATCTAACCCTTAATGTATATTCTTCTATTCCTTTCTCCTTTATGTACTTATCTAGCTTCCCCTTAAAGGCATCAATGCTATTCGCCTCAACTACACCATGCGGCAGCAAGTTCCACATTCTAACCACTGTAGATAAAGAAGTTTCTCCTGAATTCTTTAGTGGATCTATTAGTGACTACCTTATATTTATGGCCCCTAGTTTTGGACTCCCCCACAAGTGGAAACATATTTGCTACATCTACCCTATTGAACCCCTTCATAATTTTAAAGACCTCTATTAGTTCACCCCTCAATCTTATCTTTTCTAGAGAAAAGAGCCCCAGCCTGTTCAGTCTTTCCTGATAGTTATAACCTCTCAGTTCTGGTATCATCCTTGTAAATTGTTTTTGCACCTTCTCCAGTGCCTCTATATCCTTGAGCAATTAACATTCGCTACACTATGTTGAGGTGGCTCTCCTTCTTCTGCTGCTTCCTCACCTTCACCCTGATTTTCCTCATTCAATGCTGTTGTTCTGCCTCCTCAAAATGCAGACCTTTCTGTGTGGCAAGGTTGTGCAGGATGCAGCACAACACTATGATGTGGGAGACTCTCTGTGGGGCATACTGTAAGGAGCCCTCAGACCTGTCCAGACACCTTAACATCTGCTTCTGCAGCCCTATAATGCAGCTGGAGAGGTGTCACAAGCCACGTGTGTGGAGGGTATCTCTTGTCCCCCAGCAGCCATCTGTTACTCTGGTGGAAGGGTCTAATATTGAGTGTCGCAAGACAAAAGAATCATGACAACTGCTTGGATTCCTTGCATAAACTTGCATGATCCTGATCCGTGATCGGAGACTAGCTGGACATCAATGGAATGGTAGCCTTTACACAAACGCAGCTGGCTGGTGTTCTGGTGCCCTGCTGGCAACATGTGTTCGGTCAGTGACACCCTGGATGAGAGGGAAGCCAGCCACTGCTGCAAATCCCAGAGTTCTCTTATGTTGACTGTTGAGGTCAACAGGGAAGGTAATGTACTGGTTAACTCTGGCGAACAGGGTGTCGGTGACCTGCTTAATGCAGCTGCGCACTGCAGACTGAGAGATATGGGAGATGTCCCCTGTAGCAGACTGGAATGAACCAGTGGCAAAGAAGTTAAGGGCTGTGGTGACTTTGAGAGCCACTGGCAAATCCTGGCCTCCTGGTCCAGCAGGAGCCTGCAGAGGTCTGCACCAGCCTGCTTGGAGAAGCGCAGCCTCCTGACACACTGCTCTTTAGATAGATCTGAAGAAAATGACTCTTTGCCTGTACACCCTCTGTGTTGGGTATGGCCTCCCATGAGCAGCAACACTACACCCCAGCCCCCCACCACCACCACCACTCCCACACTTGTTGTCTTCTCATAAGCTCAGGTGAAACTAGCAATAAAGCACCCATGATAAGCTGATAGAGCTTACTTAGGGTAAGTAAGCTCTAAGAAATCTCAGAAAGATGTGATCCGGAAGCTGGAAACTCTCCTGGCAATGCAAACAGATCCTATGATCCAATTACCTGCAGGTGCGCGCCCCTTTAAATACTGTTTCATTGGCTCTGAGAGGCCAATCCCGCTAGGTTTTACTGGCGGGTTGGGCACTGGGTGGGATTTCCATGCTTTTGCGTTAAAATAGTGTTGAGATCCTAATTTTATCACAGGAGCCCGATTTCCATATATTTATGAATCCCCCGCCTCGGCCGATTAAAAAAACCATGCGGTTAAAACGGCGGCCGGCGGAAACAGAATGGTAAGTCCTCTACAGTGATTTTAATCAGCCTGTTCCCACTAGGCAGGGTTAAAATCACTCCTTAAATCCAACGATTTCCTCTAACCTGATAACAACATTGTTTTTGCAACGAGGTTGGTTTCCATTAATGCACAGAATTCACATTCTACTGCACCCCACAAGGAAGAGTGGGCAGCTACTAGGCAACTCTCAACTACTGTGCGACTATCAGTGCTCCAGATTCATTCATATGTATGGTACAGAGTATCGTGACCAAGATACAGAAGGTGAACAGAAAATCCTCTTCTCTTTCAGCGCAAGTGAATTTCTCAGAATCACCAATTTCCATTCTTCTGCCCCTAACTCAATTCAGGGCTGGCTTTGAAGATTTCTACAGTTATTAGGCTGACTGAAAGTAAACAAGTTTTCATGCAATATACGCTACATTACCCATGAACAAACTACTGCAACGTGTCAAATATTGATTTATGTGAACAAAGGGAAACAAATCACGCAGATATAGGAATATAAAACACAAACTCTATCAAACAACACCCCATGTGACAAATTGAATTTCTTGCTTCCCTTGATTGTTAGGAAATGGCAGTATGGCTCTTCTGCTACTTCCGTGAATAAGTGCTCTATGTATATTGTAGTATTCAGTCACACAGACTAGGGAGGTCCCAGGTTTAATCCTTGGCCTGTGCTCACTTATCCTAAAAAATACTTTCCATTGTGTGTATCATTCTGGTTCTGTAGTCAGGTAGGGGAATTGAAATGTAGTGTATTTTTGTTCAATTTTTCTTTAAATCCTTGTACCAATGTAGCAATTGATATAATTAAGAGTTATGGTAATGTAGTCATTGGTGTGGAGTGATTTTTGTTTTTAGCTGCAATTTATCCTGCACAGGTCTACATAAAGGAATGAATGTGGAAAAAACCCTGCCATCTAATGGACAGCTGCGTTAACAACATTGCCATTAACTGCAATAAACCTTTTAGCTGATTCAGCACTGCTGGTTTAAGTCAAATGCAGGTTTAAAATAATGAAAACATCGATGGAATGAAAGCAAAAAAAAACCTTGGGAACATTGCCAATGCATTTAAAGATTTTAAAGTTGTGCTAATTTCCTCCAGGAACCACAAATGTAAAGTTTTTATATAAAACTAAATGCAATTGCGATCATTCAGAAAGCTACTATCAAAAAAGGAAATACAGACACAAAAGGCTGGATTTTCTCAATGGAGGCGCGTTGGGGGTGGGACTGCAGGTTGTCGGGTTTCAGTCCCACCTCCAACGATGTCCGGCCAACCCACGCTATTTTCCCTTGATTGACCTTGTTAAGCCCGCCCTGCGGGCTTAGCCGGCCAATTAAGGGAAAGCCAGTGACAGAGGACATCAGTGTATGACGTTTCATCTGTCAAAAAATTTTGACAGATGAATTGTCAGCGTTTGACAGCTTTGAGAAGCTGTCAAATACTGACAATCTCTGTTCTAAGGTGAGCCCTTGTACTGAAGACTCACCAAACCTCTTTCCTGAGCAGAAATCAGATGGCTGTTGCATCGGAGAATGCAGCAGCCATTCTGTCATCTCTGCCGTTGAGATGAGGCATCTCCGGATCCCCAAGGGTTGAAGCCTGCAGGAAGAAGCAAAGGTAAGTAAACTTTTTCTAACACTTTACAGTCAGGTCTTATACTTACCTCTCCACACTTGCACCCATCACTCACCTCCACAGCACACTTTTCGACCCCTCTCACCCCCGCAGACCCACTGCTCGCCTCGCTGACCCTGGCGAGGTTCGCAGCCTTCGGGAAGCCTGCACTTGTGTGGGTAAAATGGGGATAAGCCTCTTAACTGCCTGTTAACAGGCAGTTAAGTGGTTGTAATCCCCTTCCCGCCTCGAGGAGACGGGTCCCTGCGCGAGTCGGGGACCTGCCTCCTGGGAAGATGGCACGGAGGCGGGTTGGGAGCGGGTTCGGTACCCGCTCCCAGTTTCTGCCATTTTCCCGGCGGTCCCGCCTCCATACCCGCCTCCCAGGAGCTGGCAAAATTCCTCCCCTGGGAATCGCCAAAGCATATATAGATAGAAAACAAAGCATGTGTACCTTACAATTGCAGACCACTAAATTAAATCATCCTGACTATCTGCCGAGGTGTGATAAAGTTAATTAAGTCAGCCAGGAAGGTACCACATCAAAGACATAGCAAGATACAACTGAGACAATGAGGTGTAGTCGCAGGGGTTCTAACGTGTCAAAAGCTGCCGTCTGTATGTAAAACGAAAAGCTTTAAAATTTTTACTTTTTTACTGGGATTTAAGTAAAAAAGTAAAAATTTTAAAGCTTTTCGTTTTACATACAGACGGCAGCTTTTGACACGTTAGAACCCCTGCGACTACACCTCATTGTCTCAGTTGTATCTTGCTATGTCTTTGATGTGGTACCTTCCTGGCTGACTTAATTAACTTTATCACACCTCGGCAGATAGTCAGGATGATTTAATTTAGTGGTCTGCAATTGTAAGGTACACATGCTTTGTTTTCTATCTATATATGCTTTGGCGATTCTGTATCTAATTTACCTCACCTGAGGAAGGAGCAATCGATAGCTCCGAAAGTCTCTTTATAGTGACCAGTATAGTCCCAATAATAAGGTGGAACAGTCTCACTGGTGCCTTGAAATCATGTTTAAGCCTTTCATTCTGCTGTCGTAAATTACTGGGAATGTCTTTGGTATGGTAACTCGGCCCATCCCATTTGGAGATCAGAAACAGGAGAACAGATGCTTGTTTTTCTTTGAAACTCTTGTACATTGACCGATTACCTGCCACAAATGTTAATTTCACATCAAACATTACCCCTATTAAACCAAAAACAAACAGGTTTCACACACCTGGATTAATGTCAGATCATCCAGTTTTAGCCTGAAGAGGTAGTTCCTGCAAGAAATAGGATTTACATGGTTAGTGATCTATTTGATGGTGAGGGTCCATCAATGTCACTGGAACATTTTCTGCAACACAGACACAGATTTACACTAGCTCCATATACTGATCATCGCTACTGCAATTAGCTGAACTTCTAAGCAAGGAAGAGTCACAGAGAAGACCCCAAGATTTGAGCATCAATACCCCAAAGCACAGTATTCGTTTTAAACTGTGTATTGAAAAAACAGACAATTGCTGTTACTTCCACAAGACAGTGGCTAGGCCACAATTGGCATATTGTGTGCAGTTCAGTTCATTATAGAAAGGATATTAGCACCATGGAAAATTTACAGCGAGGTCTAACTAGAGGAGGGTGACCACATGTCCCCATTTTCCGGGGACAGTTCCCGGATGAGGTACTGTGTCCCCAGGCAAACATTGTCCCTGGAAGAGTCCCCGGTTCACAAAACTCGTACCCGAAGTGTATCCCTGGGCAGTGAGTGTCCTCCTCCTCCGAGCTGTCAGTTTGCGGCTCTGAGGCTAAATTAAACAACAACCTGTACAATGGCCAGAGTGATGCACTGCGTATGCGTGACTGGGAGGTCTTCCTGCGCATGTGCCGGCCGTTGTTTCTTTGTTTCTGGCCAGGCTCATGCTGGATCGTCGAGGCTGAAAGTCCCTGGGAGCATGGCAGCCGGAGCGGGTGAAGCAGAGGTCGCGGTGAGGGGGCCCGGTCACAGTCACCGGGGGAAGGGGGGAGGCGCGCTAATCCTAGACACTGTGGGGGGTCAGGTGTGGCCTCAGTCACTGGGGGGGGGCAGGTGTGACTTCAGTCACTGGGGGTGGGGTTGGTCAGGTGTGACCTCAGTCACTGGGGGGGTCAGGGGTGACTTCAGTCACTGGGGGTGGGGTTGGTCAGGTGTGACCTCAGTCACTGGGGGTGGGGTTGGTCAGGTGTGACCTCAGTCACTGGGGGGGTCAGGGGTGACTTCAGTCACTGGGGGTGGGGTTGGTCAGGTGTGACCTCAGTCACTGGGGGTGGGGTTGGTCAGGTGTGACCTCAGTCACTGGGGGGGGTCAGGTGTGACCTCAGTCACTGGGGAGGTCAGGTGTGACCTCAGTCACTGGGGGTGGGGTTGGTCAGGTATGACCTCAGTCACTGGGGAGGGTCGGGGTGACCTCAGTCACTGGGGGTGGGGATGGTCAGGAGTGACCTCAGTCACTGGTGGTGGAGTTGGCGACCTCCTCCCACCCTTGATTGCCAATTTCCACCCCCCTCCCGATTACTGACCAGAGCTTCCTTCCCCCCTCCTGATTGCCGGGGACCGTCCCTAAGGGTCCCCGGCTGTGGCCTCCTGCCACTAGTGTTCCTTCCTGCCCGCCGGCCAGGCTGTCCCTTTGGCTGGCTGCTGGGTGAAAGACGGACAACCAAAATGTTAATGAAACCCTGCCGTTAAAATCGGCAGGACCTCCGCTTCCCCGGGTTCTTCGGCTGTTTTCGGCCTCACCCACACCCTCCCTGTAAATTCGGGGCCTATGATTCTAGATGTTCAATCAACTAAGTTGCCAGTCAGCCTGCCCGAAACTAGATGATATGAATTAAAAGTCATGGCCACTCTGCCTTTATGTTATCTTAATAAACATATTCTTGGTAATGTCTCGATAAGTGTAACTTACTGATGGCACTACCACTGTGCTAAATGGGATAGATTCAGAACAGTTCTAGCAGCTCAGAACTGGGCATCCATGAGACACTATGGGCCATCAGCAGCAGCAGAATTGTATTCCATCACAACCTGTAAACTCATGGCCTGGCATATCCCTCACTCTACCTTTACCATCAAGCCAGGGGACCAACCCTGGTTCAATGAGGAGTGTAGAAGAGTGGTCCAGCAGCAGCACCAGGCGTACCTAAAAATGAGGTGCTTACATGCATGCTAAACAGCAGAAGCAACCTGCTATAGGCAGAGCTAAGCGATCTCACAACCAACGGATCAGATCAAAGCTCTGCAGTCCTGCCACATCCTGTTGTGAATGGTGGTGGATAATTAAACAACTAACGGGAGGAGGAGGCTCCATGAACATCCCCATCCTCAATGATGGCGGAGCCCAACACATGAGTGCAAAAGACAAGGTTTAAACATTTGCCACCATATTCAGCCAGAAGTGCTGAGTGGATGATCCATCTCTGCCTCCTCCTAAGATCCCCACCATCACAGAAGCCAGTCTTCAGCCAATTCGATTCACTCCACGTGATATCAAGAAACGGCTGAGCAAACTGGATACAGCAAAGGCTATGGGCCCCGACAACATCTCGGCTGCCATGCTGAAGACTTGTGCTCCAGAACTAGCCGCACCTCTAGCCAAGCTGTTCCAGTACAGCTACAACACTGGCATCTACCCGACAAAATGTAAAATTGCCCAGGTTTGTCCAGTCCACAAAAAGCAGGACAAATTCAATCTGGCCAATTACTGACCCATCAACCTACTCTCAATCATCAGCAAAGTGATGGAAGGTGTCATCGACAGTGCTATCAAGCAGCACTTACTCACCAATAACCTGCTCACCAATGCTCAGTTTGGGTTCCACCAGGACCACTCTGCTCCAGACTTCATTACAGCCTTGGTCCAAACATGGACAAAAGAGCTGAATTCCAGAGGTGAGGAGAGAGTGACTGCCCTTGACATCAAGGCAGCATTTGACCGAGTGTGCCATCAAAGAGCCCTAGTAAAATTGAAGTCAATGGGAATCAGGGGGGAAACTCCCCACTGGCTAGATTCATACCTATCACAAAGGAAGATGGTTGTGGTTGTTGGAGGCCAATCATCTCAGCCACAGGACATCGCTGCAGGAGTTCCTCAGGGCAGTTTCCTAGGCCCAACCATCTTCAGCTGCTACATCAATGACCTTCCCTCCATCATAAGGTCAAAAGTGGGGATGTTCGCTGATGATTGCACAGTGTTCAGCTCCATTCGCAACTCCTCAGATGATGACGCAGTCTGTGCCCACATGCAGCAAGACCTGGACAGCATTCAGGCTTGGGCTGATAAGTGGCAAGTAACATTCGCGCCACACAAGTGCCAGGCAATGACCATCTCCAACAAGAGAAAGTCTAACCACCACCCCTTGACATTCAACGGCATTACCATCGTCAAATCCCCCACCATCAACATCCTGGGGGTCACCATTGACCAGAAACTTAACTGGACCAGCCACATAAATAATACGGCAACAAGAGCAGGTCAGAGGCTAGGTATTCTGCGATGAGTGATTCATCTCCTGACTCCCCAAAGCCTTTCCACCATCTACAAGGCACAAGTCAGGAGTGTGATGGAATACTCTCCACTTGCCTGGATGAGTGCAGCTCCAACAACACTCAAGAAGCTCGACACCATCCAGGACAAAGCAGCGGGCATGATTGGCATCCCATCCACCACCTTAAACGTTCACTCCCTTCAGCACCAGCACACCGTGGCTGCAGTGTGTACCATCTACAAGGTGCACTGCAGCAACTCGGGCTGCAGGCGCATGGGAACACCATCACCTCCAAGTTCCCCTCCAAGCCACACACCATCCTGACTTGGAAATATATCGCTGTTCCTTCATCGTCGCTGGGTCAAAATCCTGGAACTCCCTCCCTAACAGCACTGTGGGAGTACCTACACCTCACTGACTGCAGTGGTTCAAGAAGGCGGCTCACCACCACCTTCTCAAGGACAATTAGGGATGGGTAATAAATGCTGGTCTTGCCAGCGACGCCCACGAATGAATTTTAAAAATCCTAAATTATATAGTTGACAATGTCAATCTTCGTTTATATCCAGGTTTGAGTTTTTCTCTGTCTTAGCCATTTGCATATAGCATTGTGGTTTTATTGTTATTTCAAAATAATTTAAATGGCACAACATATCTGAGCATGTGAAGACAGCATGGTTTCTTGTCTGTTTAAATTAAATGGAAGACGTTGTTTATTGACACACGTTCTCTTGTTTTATGGTTTTTGAGTATATAAATATAAATATAAATCTGCCACTCCCATTTTTTGGTTAGAAACTAGACATTTTGAACAAGCTTGGGCAACTCTGCTGCTTGACAGCCACCTTGGCATCATTAGCACAACATATTTTTTGAGGTAACTTGCTCCTCAATTATTGGAGGGCAAGCAAACAACATGAAATGTAGCAACAGCCTTGTGTGACTTGGCATCTTTCCTTGGGCTGCTCCTACTGCTGCATAAATCCTCCCAGTTGGATACAACATAAACTGTGTCCCCAGAATATCAGCACTGCTTCCCAAGCAAATGAAAGGACAGCAAGAAGCTTTGTCAGGCCTGTTATATTAATACTTTTCATTTAGTATCTAAGGCTTGACGCCATTACAGGTTGAGCATCCAAAATCCGGAGTTCCGGAATCCGAAATGTTCCGGAATCCGGGACGATTGGTGGCAGGGTCGTCCAGAATCCGTAAAATGTTCCGGAATCCGGACACCCTGAAGGAGGCTTACCAAAAACCGGAAATATCGCAACCTGGGCCCAGGCATTTCCAGACTCGGAATGTGTTTCTGATGTCCGAAGTCCGGAAATATCGCAACCTGGGCTCGGGCGTTTCCGGACTTCGGACATCAGAATCACGTTCCAAAGTCCGAAAAAACACGAAAACCGGCTCGGCCTCGGTCCCGAGGTTGCCAGATTCGGAACGCTCAACCTGTCGTAGAAAATTACTATTAAGTACCAATAGATTCTCAAAAAATCAATAGCACACCTCTGACAGTACGGAAGTTTTTTTATAACATCTTAAATGTAATCAAGACTGAACTGGGTTGACAAGAGCAGTCAAGTAGATGAAGAGAAGCTGACTGTACTGGGAATTGAAAGAAACAGTCATTCAAAATGGAATTTTGCAAAGCACAGTAAATCAGTTTTTCCAAAAATGTCAAGGGCAGTAATATATATGAAAGAAAGATATGTCTTACTTTGCTCCAACGATGAGCTCTTTTTGGCTGGGGTCAAAGGTCAGCTGTGAATAGTCCGTTACATCTGCAGCTGTAAATTTATGCAGCCAAGGCGCAATGTCTGAGAAGAAAGTAGAAATATCCGTAACCTAGCTGGCAACAGATTACATAGGTGGCGATCAATAGACTGCTGTCAATACCTGTAATTGAAATGCAGTGAACTAGATTAATTAAACCTGACAAGGAGGCCTTTGGAATCGAGACTTGTCATTAAATGTGCCAGAACTGTGCCCTAGGTTTATATCAATCTGTCGCTGAAGTGTTTGTCCTGACAGAATTACATCAACATTATCACCCAGGCGCCAGCTCCATGAAACCCCTAGGGACTAAATTAAAGCTCAGTGGGACAGATGAAAGAAAACTTCCAGATGTACTACAGTTTCTCTAAAATTCAACTGACAAGATTAAAAGTCTATTTTTTAATCTTACCAGTTTCATTATTTCAGAATCAATCTCAAAATCTCTGTGTTCTTGGAAAATGTTCCTGCTATTTTTGGCAGGTTTGTCAGAAAGTCACTAGTTGGTTGATTTTTCAGGTCTTCTTAAATTACCAGCTAGACCCACTTGAGAAGATAACACTGTGGCTTTGAAAGACAAATGTACTTTTTCTGCTTTGTAAACCCACTGTGAATTTAATTTCTAGCATTACTGTTTGTCTGAACTGGTAATAAACACACATTTTAACTACAAATATACTGGCAGCAAGTACAATAGATCTGTAAACAGCAGAGTTCTGCCACTTACTTCTTAAATGCTTTCTGCAGAGCGCGACTTCAAACATAAGACTATTTACACTTCAATTGAATTGCTGCAGACAAAGTTGGGGTTTTTTCTTCAACAAGACATATTTTTGCAATTAAACTGAGGCTCCAAGTGAATCTGTCACCCTTCAAGTTTCCTGCTGATTCTGTGTCACTAGGTTCATTACATTTCTTGCTTGAAAAGGAAGACCTCACTCTCATCCCAGGGGCCCATCACTATTTTTAGTAGCTGACAATGATTATTTAGTGTTCAGTTCATACTTGACTCTCTGGGCAATGCCTGAAATCTTGCCTCAAACTCCCAGGTTTCCTGTATTACCCCAGAACAAACTTTCTCACTTGGTCTTTGTTAAAATACCAGAAAAAAAACAATGACTTTATCAGCTATTAATGAGAGCCACTGACAAATATCTTTATTTCCAAAACTTGGAAAAGCAGTGTTGCCAGTAACTGATTACAGAATACAGTATCAAAATACAGTTTTCTTCCAATATTTCACCTTTGGAAATCTGAAGTGAAGAGTTGGTAGTTCAAAGAAGATACAGGGGAAAAAAATGAGAGATAGAAACCCTAACTCTGCTTCAATCAATCTTTCAACCCCAGGGATCCCACTGGCAGGAGCAAAATGACAAGTGAAGAAACAGACGCCAATGCTAACTCTATACTTTTAATGCATGGTCTTTATAGAGATAAACAGTCATGTTGGCTCCAGTCAGGTCATTCTGTAGAGCACAAAAATGACTTCAAAAGAAAGACAAAACAGTGTTTTGGCAGAATTTCAGAATATCAAGACATTTGATTGAAATGAAATATTAAGAATAAAAGAATCAATTGACTGCAAAGTTAGAATTGAGAATAAAGTTTTGAGTTACGCCTGATTTTCTTCTGCTATCCCACCTCAAATAAAGCAGGATAACAGTGGAAACAGTGGGAGAATTGGGCAGTGGCCACTTCCCCAACTCAGCCTTGATATTTCTCCCGCACCCCTTCTGGGTTGGCTGACAGACACCCCTTCCCTGCCCACCACATGTAAATAATGGTAGGGTCACGGGACACAGAAAGCTGCCCCATTTCCCAGCCTTCTGCCCATGCTACTGCTACCCCCTCAACAGGTGGGGGCAAGCGGGGTGGGGTGGGAGGAGGCGGTGGGGTGGCAGTAATCCCTGGGGAAGCGATGAAAGGCTCCCTGGTGTTGTACTGTGGGAAAGAGGGCCCCATAGTGGCCACCTTACCCTCCCATTAAGCCACTTACCTTACCTATGTTAAACTCTGGCTCAGCCTGAGGCCTAACAGTAAAATATTGTTCTGATCTTCATGGCTCTGACTCCCCTTTAAACTGGCTTCTGGTTCTTTGGGTGTTGCACTAGAACTTCCCTCATTGGCAGCAGCGGGATCTCGCTTGTTGGTGGGGGTCATACTGGGAGCCCACCCTGTGTACATAAATAGCCCTGGCTCAGGCAAGTGGCCCAGGGACATGGGCTGCAGGCCTGTGTGTCAAAGTTACTTATATGTGGTTAGAGGCTAGCTATGAATTTTATTAACGGAATTGTAATTTAAAATGTTTGCATCTAGACATTAAGATTAATCTGCACATTTTTCATAACAGGATTACAAATTAAATACGATTTTCATAAGCAGCTTACTTTATGATTGTCCTTTTCTCTTATACACCAAGCATTTTTCAACTTGCCAAAACAGTGTGAATGTTTGTTCATCAGTTAACTGATTTTCACATCTGGGTTTGGCACAAATGGAGGGCCTAAATGCCTGGGATTAGCATGTGACAAGTGAGCAAATGGGGTGAGGAGAGGGAAGTATTTTTTAAAGAATGAGGGAATACAATGGAAAATTTAAAATAAACTGAGTTTTATTTGCCAATTTTTATCCTCCCCGCCGCTCCTCCCGCAGCGACAGCTTGCTAAGCTACAGTTTCACAGTTGTTAATTATCCTTTGGTGTCTCACACAAATAGCCATTATTCAGGTGTGAGCTTTGATAATGAGTGCTGGCATGCTATTCATCCTGGGTATCGTCACAGGCAAGCCTGTATCTGTCCTCAGCAAACTACGACCAACCCGCACTTTAGGTCGAGATCACTGATGGCAATTAAAAGCAGGAATTCTGTCTGACTTTCCTTTTTGTTTTTAACTCAGGGACGCTGAGGCCAATTGTAACATCCCTAACATTGCCCCAGCTGAGATCAGCTGACAGAGATCAAGGCTTGAACCCGGGACATTCCTGCTCTGCACAGCTCAGCTGCTCCCTGGAAATTGAGGCACCAGGAGAACCAAACTAAATGTTTAAGTTATTGAAGTGATCCATTATTCTTGCCGCATAAGCAATTCCCAGTGTATCCATTATTAAAGCAGTGTCTAATGAAAGAAGGGTCCTTATAAAGTGTGGTTAAAAACTAGTTGCTGTGCTTTTTTTAAAAAGAACTTAGAAAAGTACTAACTTCAATTACTCGGATGCGTCAGTGGGTAAATGAACCACACAGTGTGGTCCTAAACCAAAAGACAGAAGGTCACAGGTTCAATCATCGATCTGTGCTTAGTTAGCTGATTCCGGCTGGGGCGGTAAGCTGGCCTCACTACTCCCGGCTGGAATGGAGGAAAAAATAAATCAATGTTTCCACTCCTGATCCGTCTCCAGTGATCCCTGCTGGAAATTACTTTGGGTGAGGACAGGATTGATTTTGGCTGTGATGAATAATTTGGCACTCACTGTCTAGCCTCACATATGAATAATGGCCACTTGGATGATGCAGTAGTGGGTACCCCATACCTGTGGTGCCTGTACCCTACCAGGACTCAACGCCTTCAGGAGCGGAGGGGATGAAAATAATGGGGAAAAAATGGCAACTTCACACACACACACACACACACACATACACAGAGGAATGGATAGACAGCACCATGACATAAATACAGCCCCCAATCCCGAGCATTCATTCTAGTACATTGTAGCTATAACACTGGCAGGTACCCAACAGTGAGAAAAATTGCCCAAGAATGTCCTATCTACAAAATGGATAAATTTAACCTGACCAATTACCATCCTATTAGCCACCTCCCAATCGTCGGCAAAGTGATGGAAGAAGTAATCAACAGTGCCATCAAATGATACCTGCGCACCAATAACCTGCTCTCTGATGAAAGGTCATCGACCTGAAACGTTAACTCTCTTTCTCTCTCCACGGATGCTGCCAGGCCTGCTGAGTTTTTCCAGCGTTTTCTGTTGTTATCTCTGACACTCAGTTCGGGTTCTGCCAGAACCACTTGGCTCACAGCCTTGATCCAGACATGGATGCAAGAACTGAATGACAAAGCAGAGATGAGAGTAGCTGCCTCTGACAGAAAGGTAGCATTCGACCAAGTATGGCACAAGCAAAATTGAGGTCAATAGGGGTCAAGGTGAAAGCCCTCTATTGGTTGGAGTCACACCTGACACAAAGGAAGATGGGTGTGTTTGTTGGGAGGCCAATCATCGCAACCAAAAGACATCGCTGCAGAAGTTCCTTGGGGAAGTGACCTCAGCCTAACCATTTGAACTGCTTCATCAATGATCTTCCCTCCATCATAAAGTCAGGAGTCATGCTGTTCACCAACAATTCCAGTGTTCAGCTCCATTCACAGCTCCTTTGATAATGGAGCAGCCTACTGCAGGAGTTGGATAACATCCAGGCTTAGGCTGACAAGTGGCAGGTAACATTCACACCACATAAATGCCAGACAATAACCATCTCTAACAAGAAAAGGCTCAACCACTTCCACTGACCTTCAACAGCAATACCAAGTCCCCTAAGATCAACATCCTGTGAGTTACCAATGACCAGAAGCTTTCTGGAGCAGTCATAGCAATGGCGTATCTACAAGCACAGGGCAGATGCTGGGTACTCTGTGATGAGTGGCTTACCTGCTGACCCCTCAAACCCTCTCCACCATCTACAAGGCCCAGATCAGGAGTGTGATGGAATGCTCACCACTTACCTAGACGGGTACAGTTTCAACAACACTCATGAAGCTCAACAACATCCAGGACAAAATAGTCCACTTGATTGGCGCCCTTGCCACTGAAAATATCCACCCCCTCCACCACCGGTGCACTTGTGGCTGCAGTATGTACGATCTACAGCAGCACTGCGACAACTCAACAAGGTTACTTCAACAGCACCTCCCCACCCCACAACCTCTACCACTGAAAAGGGCAAGAACAGCAATATCATGATGACATCATCACCTGCAAGTTCCCCTGCAAGTCACAAACCATCCGGACTTGGACACATGTCGTTGTTTCTCCATTATCTCTGGATCAAAATCCTAGAATTCCCTACCTAACACCATTGTGGAAGCACAATCAGCACAAGCATGGCAGCAGTTCAAGGAGAAGGCCCAACACCACTTGCTCAGAGCAACTAGAGATGGGCAACATATTCACCCACATTCTGGGAACAAATAAAAAAAGCAATTTACCTCTACAAATGACTGCTTATCTCATGCTGACTGACTTTTTCAAATTCTCTTTACATCTGCTTCTACTGGGCTCTGTTATTGTCTCTGAGATTCCATCTGCTTCTCCTTCCCTTCTCCAAACATATTTTCAGAGATAATTTCTCTCCAAGTGGGGGGAAAATGTGACCTTCTCTGTATCTTCCTGCATTCCTGACTCAGCCAAACACAATTCCTAACAGATCTCCACTGGGAGCTGATAGACCCACAAGTAAACAAAAATATATTCAATCACTGACACCAAACTAGCTTTCAACTCAGTTACTGCAATCTGACATTTTACAGACAATCGAATAGTACCACATGTGCCATGTATCTAAATCAATAACATGCTATAAGGCATTATCCATAATAAAGGGAGGGATGGGGCAAATCACTCTGAACAGATCTTTGTGCCCGAATAAACAAAACTGAAATTCACATGATGCAGTTTCTTGACTGTAGCCTGAATGTGAACTAAGCAGTTTTGCTGCTCTCTCAAAATTGTTCCTGTCACTTATCCAGATGATGCTTCATCTCTCTGCTGGAAGAAAGTTGCATTTCAACAAAGTACATTAACTCTGTACCAAGCTGAAGCAATGCCAATTGATGCAAAACTGACAGATCTTGTTTTCTTGGACTTCATTGAAATTATCACTTATTTAAGGTTTGTATTTTTCCTCCCCTTCTCTCTTCTTGGTTACACTGTGTTATGCAGCATCCCTGGATGAATGGCAAATGATGTTTCCAAACCTCTGCCACTGCCGCTCTGTAATCTATCATTTCATCTTTCTGACCCTGTGCAGATTCAGCTTTGTCCTGCTTAAAATTTCACACATACCGAACAGTCATAGGGCCAGCGCTTTCTCACTAGGGAGTTATTACCCCCCTAAGGAGCCAAGTGTCAGCTTGGCTCAGTTGGTAGTACTCTCACTACTGAGTCAGAAAATTGTGGGTTTAACTCCCACTGCAGCACTTCAGTGCAGTACTGAGGGAGTGTTGCATTGTCAGAGTCAGAGGTACCATCCTTCAGATGAGAAGTTAAACTGAGGCTTGTCTGCCAGCTCGGGTGGACGTTAAAGATCAGAGAAACTAGAGTGATATCCCAGCAAATATTCTTTTCTCAACCACCACCCAGAAACAGATTAATGATCATTCATCTCAATACTGTTTGTGGGATCTTGTTGGGTGTTTGCATACTGAACAGCAGTGACAGTAATTCATTTTATGTGAAGAGCTTTGGGATGATTCCAGGAGATGTGACAAGGTTCTGTGTAAATGCAGCTCTTTCTTTTGTGGCGGTTGAGTTCCTGGTAAAGCCTGCTTCAAAAAGTCCACTGCTGTGCTGCCACAATGACCACTGGGAAAGGTTTGCACAGCAGCAGATGCTACCCATTCTCCCATCTATTCAGTCATTCCCAACCTCAGTGCAGATAAAGAAGGATTTTACCAAATTTATTATTTTTAATAGTATATTTTTAATAGTATTTTCATTCCACCCCCAGATACTGAAAATTACAAGTACTCCAAGTGACAGAGATAGGCAAAATGGCAGCAGCAGCAATCTTTCAATACATACACCAGAATTTTGGGGGGAAAAAACAATCATACATAGGTAGGTTTAGGGAAGTGGAAAGAATGTGCAAATGCTGTACATTTTAGGAAAAAGAACAGAGAATTGTAATATATCAACAGTAAAACTCTCAATGGAGTGGAGGAACAGAGGGATGTAGGATTGCAGGTACACAGATCTTTAAAAGCATGAAATACAAAAGCAAAGCAGTGATGATGAATCTGTAGCAGACATTGGTTAAGCCTCAATTGGAGTACTATGTGCAGTGCTAATCGGGGTCCGATGACATCATCAGGCCCGACAGCGATTTTAACTTCACCCTGAGTGGCTTTCCCACCAGATGAAATCCATCTCGAAGGAGATTGGGAATCTCAAAAGGGCCTCCAAGTAAGTCTTTTTGCTTTCCTTTGTGGTGCCAGGAGGAGCAGGAGTGGAACGTTTAGACATTGACTCCCTCCCTTCCCTCTTGTGAGGCCCCTCCCCCCCCTCAAAACCCCTTCTCCACACTGACCTGAGTAGCAGGCGGCCAAGGGCCACTCGATTTTCCAGAGGCTGGCACCTACTTCTCGTCTGCTCCATTCGGGAATTGGACAGGTGGCATGTTAATGAGGCACGGTAGTTAAAAATTCTGTGGCCTCATACTGTCAATGTGGGCGAGAAACTAACTGAATCCAGCGGTTTTCCACCGGAAACTTGCTGGCAGTTAAAATCCCTCCCCGCTTCCCGCCCACCCCCCACCCACAATAGTTAGGATGAGAAGTGTTCACAAAGTTTTGAAACAGTTTGAAAGGATATTTAATGGAACAATTTCGACTGTTAGTGTAAATTTAGGATTAGGATTAAAGCATAAAGATGGAGGCCAAAAGATTTTTTCATGCGAACAATTATGAGAGTTGGGAATGCATTCCCAGAAGTGGCTATTGAAGACAAATCAATCATGGAAACTGAGGGAATTGGATAAACATTTAAAGAGGAAAAGTAGTAAAGTATAGAGGGAAATAGCAGGGAAATGGGATTAAAATAAAGAGCTCCAATGGTCACCTTCTGTGCTGCAATTTCTATGATTCTATGAACACTTTGCAGCAGCTGTAATAGACAAAATTGTCAGGCAGTCAGATGCAAATTGCAAGATCCCCAAGCATTGAGGTCAACAGCAGGACCAGTGGTCTATAATACCCAAAATCAAAAACAGAGAAACATCCGAGACAAGAACACTGCTGAAGATGAAAGGAAGGAAGTGGGAGGGAATCAACACAGAAAGGATAATGAGGGACAGAAACAACAATTGAAGGGAGAGAAACAGATGGAGGAGGGAAAAGAAAAGATACGAAAACAGCAAAGAGGAATAATGGGGTAGGATAATAACAATACAAAACTTGCATTTATATAGCACCTCCAACACAGGAAATGTCCCAAGGCGCTTCACAGAGACGTAAGGGGAAAAATAAATTCTGTGCCAAAAGAGATATTAGATGGGGTAACAAAAAGCTTGGTCAGAGGTGGATTTTAAGGAGGGTCTTAAAGGTGGAGACAGAGATGAAGAGGTGGTGGGATTTAGGGAGGCAATTCCAGAGAGTGGGATCTAAGTGGCTGAAGGCACTGCCGCCAATGTTTGGGATGAATTAGGGGAGGGATACACAGGAACAACAACAAGAATAACTTGTAGTTATATAGCACCTTTAACGTAGTAAAACATCAAAAGGCGCTTCACAGGAGTATTATAAGACAAAAATTTGACACCAAGCACCATAAGGAGAAATTAGGGCAGGTGACCAAAAGCTTGGTCAAAGCGGTAGGTTTTAAGGAGTGTCTTAAAGGAGGAAAGAGAGGTAGAGAGGTGGAGAGAGGGTGTTCCAGAGCTTAGAGCCTCGGCAGCTAATGGCACGGCCACCAATGGTTGAGTGATTAAAATCAGGGATGCTCAAGAGGCCAGAATTTGAGGAGCGCAGATATCTCGGGGGGTTGTGGGGCTGAAGGAGATTACAGAGATAGG
Source organism: Squalus acanthias (assembly GCA_030390025.1). Lineage (NCBI taxonomy): Eukaryota > Metazoa > Chordata > Chondrichthyes > Squaliformes > Squalidae > Squalus > Squalus acanthias. Next base: position 105,911,669 of record CM059428.1, read on the forward strand.
GAGGGGCGAGGCCATGGAGGGATTTGAAAACAAGGATGAGAATTTTGAAATCGAGGCGTTGCTTAACCAAAAGCCAATGTGGGTCAGCGAGCACAGGGGTGATGGGCGAACGGGACTTGGTGCGAGTTAGATCACGGGCAGCCGAGTTTTGGATGACCTCAAGTTTATGTCGGGTAGAATGTGGGAGGCCAGCCAGGAGTGCGTTGGAATAGTCAAGTCTAGAGGTAACAAAGGCATGGATGAGGGTTTCAGCAGCAGATGAGCTGAGGTAGGGGCGGAGACAGGCAATGTTATGGAGGTGGAAATAGGCGGTCTTAGATATGCCATGGAAATGTGGTCAGAAGATCATTTCAGGGTCAAATATGAAACCAAGGTTGCAAACAGTCTGGTTCAGCCTTAGACAAATGCTAGGAGTCGGTGGCTAGGGAACGGAGTTTGTGGCAAGACCCGAAGACACTGGCTTCGGTCTTCCCAATATTTAGTTGGAGGAAATTTCTGCTCATCCAATACTGGATGTTGGACAAGCAGTCTGACAATTTAGACCCCATGGAGGGGTCGAGAGAAGTGGTGGTGAGGTAGAGCTGGGTGTCGTCAACATACATGTGGAAACTGACGCCGTATTTTCGGATGATGTCGCCAAGGGACAGCATATAGGGGACCCCAGAGGTAACGATGCAGGAGTGGGAAGAAAAGCCATTGCAGGAAGCCAGAATTAGAAGAACAGAAAATTTGGTGGTGGGAGGGTATAATGCTAGAGGAGGTTACAAAGGTAGGGAGGGGTGTGACCACAGGAACATAGGAAAAGGAGCAAGCCATTCAGCCCCTTAAGCCTGTTATAGAGTCATAGGGGGCGATTTTGCCAGCCCTGGGGAGGCGGGACTGCCGGGAAAATGGCAGAATTTGGGGGCGGGTGCCCAACCTGCCTCCATGCCATCTTCCCAGGAGGCGGGTAGCTGTCCCGCGCCGGGTCCCGTCTCCTTGGAGACGGGAAGGGATTAAAGCCTATTAACTGCCTGTTAACAGGTAGTTAACAGGCAGAAACTAGGATTATCCCCTTTTTGCCCTCAAGTGCGGGCTTCCCGAAGGCTCCAAAACCAGCCAGCTCAACAAGACGAGTACTGGGTCTGCGGGGGTCGGGAGGGTGCAAAAGTGTGCTGTGAAGGTAAGTGATGGGTGCAAGAGTGGAGAGGTGAGTATCTGAGGTAAGTGCAAAGTGTTATTAAAAGTGTACTTACCTTTGTTTCTTCCTGCAGGCTTCAGTCGGTGTGTATGCGGAGAGTCTCGGACCTCCACATTGGGGATGACAGATGGCCGTTGCATTCTCAGATGCAACAACCATCTCATTTCTGTAAAAGAAAGAAGTTTGATGAGGTCTTGAATTCAAGACCTCATCAAACTACAGAGAATGTCACTGTTTGACAGCTTCACAGAGCTGTCAAACGATGACAATTCAAAAATTTTTGACAGATGATACGTCATACGTTGACGTTCTCTGCAACCGGCTTTCCCTTAATTGGCCTGCTAAGCCCGCTGGGCAAGGGGAAATAGCGTGGGAGTCCGACCTCCAAAAGCTTCCCATTGGCAAAATCACCCCCATAGAGTTATAACGGCACAGAAGGGGGCCATTCGGCCCATCGAGTCCATGTCGGCTCTCTGTAGAGCAATCCAGTCAGTCCCATTCCCTGCTCTATCCCCGTAGCCCTCCAAGTTTATTTCCCTCAAGTGCCTATCCAGTCTCCCCTTGAATTAGATAATGGCTGATCTGTATCTTAACTCTGTCTAGCTGCCTTGGTTCCATAACTCTTAATACCCTTGCCTAACAAAAAATAATCAATCTCAGTTTTGGCATTTTCAATTGACCTAGCCTCAGCAGCTTTTGGGGGGGGGGGGGGGGAGAGAGTTCCAGATTTCCACTACCCTTTGTGTGAAGAAGTGCTTTCTGACATCAGCCCTGAACGACCTAGCTCTAATTTTAAGGTTATACCCCTTTGTTCTGGACTCTCACACCAGAGGAAATAGTTTCTCTCTATCTACCATATCAAATCCATTCATTATCTTAAACACATCAATTAGATCACCCTTTAATCTTCTATATCTAAAAGAATACAAGCCTAGTCTGTGCAACCTGTCTTCATAACATAACACAAGATTTAAATACAACAATATTTGGCCTTTATTGCTAGGGGGTTGGAGTACAAGAGTAAGGAAGTCTTGCTACAATTGTACAGGGCTTTGGTGAGACGACACCTGGAGTACTGTGCACAGTTTTGGTCTCCTTATCTAAGGAAGGATATACTTGCCTTAGAGGCGGTGCAATGAAGGTTCACTAGATTGATTCCTGGGATGAGAGGGTTTTTCTATGAGGAGAGATTGAGTAGATTGGGCCTATACTCTCTGGAGTTTAGAAGAATGAGGGGTGATCTCATTGAAACATAAGATTCTGAGGGGGATCAACAGGATAGATGCTGAGAGATTGTTTCCCCTGGGTGGAGAGTCTAGAACCAGGGTTCATAGTCTCAGGATAAAGCTGAGATGAGGAGGACTGAGATGAGGAGGAATTTCTTCACTCAGAGGGTTATGAATCTTTGGAATTCTCTGCCCCAGAGGGCTGTGGATTCTGAGTCGTTGAGTATATTCAAGGCTGAGATAGATTTTTGGACTCTAGAGGAATCAAGGGATATGGGGATAGGGCGGGAAAGTGAAGTTGAGGTTGAAGTTTAGCCATGATCTTATTGAATGGCGGAGCAGGCTCGAGGGGCCATAAGGCCTACTCCTGCTCCTAATTCTTATGTTCTTACGTTCTAAGAATTTTAAATTTGGGGAAATGGAGGACTGGGCATCAATGTAGGTCAGCAAAGGAGATAAACAAAGCAAAATGGGAAGAGAGAACAAAAACAAAAAAAATTAGTAGCATGGAAGACCAGATACAAAATGAATAAAAATGACAAACTGTAAATAATATAAATGTATATATGTAAAATGGTGCATAATATTTCCTCTATGCAAATGAATTCGAGACAAGTCTGCGTAACTATTTCCACACATTCTCTTGGTAATTCATATTTTTGTGTACAATAAAATCAAGCAAATGGTGCAGGGAAAATAGAAGACAGGGAAACATAGAAACATAGAAGATAGGAGCAGGAGTAGGCCATTCGGCCCCTCGAGCCTGCTCCGCCATTCGATGAGATCATGGCTGATCATCCAAACTCAGTACCCTGTACCTGCCTTCTCCCCATATCCCTTGATACCTTTAGCTTTAAGAAATATATCTAACTCATTCTTGAATATATTTAATGACTTGGCCTCAACTACCTTCTGTGGTAGAGAATTCCACAGGTTCACCACTCTCTGGGTGAAGAAATTCTTCCTCATTTCTGTCCTAAATGGCTTACCCCTTATCCAAAGATTATGACCCCTAGTTCTGGACATTCCGACCATCGGGAACATTCTTCCTGCATCTAGTTTGTCCAGATCTGTCAGAATTTTATATGTTTCGATGAGATCCCCTCTCATTCTTCTATACTCCAGCGAGTATAAGCCCAATCGACCCAATCTCTCCTCATATGTCATTCCTGCCATCCCAGGTATCAGCCTTGTGAATCTTCGCTGAACTCCTTCCATGGCAAGAACATCCTTCCTCAGATAAGGCGACCAAAACTGCACACAGTACTCAAGGTGTGGTCTCACCAAGGCCCTGTACAACTGCAGCAGGACATCCCTGTTCCTATACTCAAACCCTTTCACTATGAAGGCCAACATACCATTTGCCTTCTTCACCACCTGCTGCACCTGCATGCTTACCTTCAGCGACTGGTGCACAAGGACACCCAGGTCTCGTTGCACTTCCCCTTCTCCCAATCTATTGCCATTCAGATAATAGTCTGCCTTTCTGTTTTTGACACCAAAGTGGATAACCTCGCATTTATCCACGTTATATTGCATCTGCCACGCTTCTGCCCACTCACCCAACCTGTCCAAATCATCCTGGAGTTTCTCGGTATCCTCCTCGCAGCACACACGCCCACCCAGCTTTGTGTCATCTGCAAACTTGGAGATATTACATTTAGTTCCCTTATCTAGATCATTAATGTATATTGTGAATAGCTGGGGTCCAAGGACCGATCCCTGCGGTACCCCACTAGTCACTGCCTGCCACTCGGAAAAAGACCCATTAATTCCTACTCTCTGCTTTCTGTCCGCCAACCAGTTCTCTATCCAAGTCAATACCTTGCCCCCAATCCCATGTGCCTTAACTTTACACGCTAATCTCTTATGCGGGACCTTATCAAAAGCCTTTTGAAAGTCCAAATACACCACATCCACTGGTTCTCCCTTATCTATTTTCCCAGTTACATCCTCAAAAAATCCCAGTAGATTAGTCAAGCACGATTTACCTTTTGTAAATCCATGTTGACTTTGTCAACTGTAGTATACAGGAAAATTCTAATCATGGGAGCAATGCACTATCTCTGCTACATTATGAACTTCTATCTTGCACTTTCTTTTTCATTGTGAAGTAAATTTAATATTTTCACCTCTGGAACGTGGGTTTGAATCCCGGCCAGACTGAGGAGATGAAAGCCAGTCTCTGTTCATGAAATAAGTTTGGGCATCCTCAACCCAGTTCCTAGTGGCTGTAGGCCCACAGTACAAAACTGTTATGACATTAATTGGCAATGTGACTCAGAATAGCCAAAAGGGTGGCTAGTGTGGAAAATTATTGTTTTGTTTTAGTCACAGATTTCGGCGACGCTCCTGTGGCATTGGAACTACGGCACATTGTGGTCAGAAGAACAGAGAGAAGTTTACTCTGCAACTGACAATGCTATTCTTGACCTGGGAATGCTTGAAGCTGACAGTGGGGAAGAGGGGGTAATTTTACGAGTCTCGCCTGCTGGGGACACATCTTTAAAAGAACAACATCTTGCATTTATATAGCGCCTTTAATGCGGGAAACGTCCCAAGGTGCTTCACAGGAGCATTATCAGAAGAAAATGGACAAAAGGTCAAAAAAACGGGCACAGCACTTGCCAGTTTTTTCCCATATGTACTCAGGGCAGGCAACGCTTCCCACCTGGAGCACACGGTCAGAAAATTACCACTTAGGTGCCTAAAATGAGAAAGTATTTTACTTCTAAATACTAATAACACTCACTCTGGCAGGCAAAATAAATCACCAACATGTTTTGTTTGGGGTATCTGCAGAAGGAGGGTTCTCCTCTGTACAAAATCAGCAGGATATTACATTTTAACTTCATTAGTTCTACTCAGTAGCAAATTATATTGCATATGAAAGGTTTTAAAGGAATGATTTCTTATGCAAAAACAGCAATTCAGTAAAATTGTATCATTTGGCCTCCCATTCACTCTGCTGACAGACGCAAAGTGTACTCACTCACCTCTATGAGTTACAACAGGATGCTCTGCTCGTTGACACTGCAGGTGCTCCAGCAAAACAGATGATCCACTGCTCCTATCTCCTCCGACCAACACAAAGAATCCTTGAACACCAACTAAAAATGTCCAAAACCAATTGCTCTTTATTGGAGCCATGGGATGATTAGCAATGATCACTTCCCCACTGGCCTTACGCTTTTACTGCGTGCATCTGAAAAGACCTGTAACAAAAAATAAACAACACTGAAGCATAAGTCTTTTCACATATACTGTAAAATGCTCTGTTGCATAAACTCTAGTGTCAAATACTGAACAATATAACTCCATTCATGTATTAATGGCGTGGTATGACTTTATTGATACTGTTTTGAAACAATGTTGCCACTTGGTACAAAAACTAAAATTATATACTGTTAAGTGACAGATTAACATAACAATGTTTCCATTCCACCCCCCAATGTGGAAACCAACGTTAGCTCGTCCTCTGACGAAGGGTCATCGATCTGAAACGTTAACTCTGTTTCTCTCTCCACAGATGCTGCCTGACCTGCTGAGTATTTCCAGCATTTTCTGTTTTTATTTCAGATTTCCAGCATCCGCAGCATTTTGTTTTTGTACGAGCTATTTTTCACCTGTATCTCTGAAGTTTTTATATGAGACTAGCAGCATAGGATTACATAGGATATACGGCACAGAATCAGGCCATTCGGTCCAACCAGTTCATGCCGGTGTTTATGCTCCACTCGAGCCTCCTCCCGTCTTTCCTCATCTAACTCTATCAGCATAACCCTCTATTCCCTTCTCTCATATGCTTGTCTAGCCTCCCCTTAAATGCATCTGTACTATTTGCCTCAACTACTCCCTGTGAGAGCGAGTTCCACATTCTCACCACTCTCCGGGTAAAGAAGTTTCTTCTGAATTCCCTATTTGATTTCTTGGTGACTATCTTATATTGATGGCCTCTAGTTATGCTCTTCCCCACAAGTGGAAACACTCTCTCTGTATCCACTCTATCAAAACCTTTCATGATTTTAAAGACCTCTGTTAGGTCACCCCTCAGCCTTTCTCAAGCGAAAAGAGACCCAGCCTGTTCATCCGTTCCTGATAGGTGTACCCTTGCATTTCTGGTATCATCCTTGTAAATCTTCTCTGCACCCTTTCCAGCGCCTCGATATCCTTTTTATAATATGGCGACCAGAATTGTACACAGTACTCCAAGTGTGGTCTAACCAAGGTTCGATACAAATTTAGCATAACTTCACTACTTTTCAATTCTATCCCTCTCGAAATAAACCTTAGTGCCTGGTTTGCTTTTTTTATGGCCTTGTTAACCTGTGTTGCTACTTTTAGTGATTTGTGTATTTGAGATCCCTTTGCACCTCTACCCCACCCAGACTTGCACCCTCCAAGTAACAAGTGACCTTCCTATTCTTCCTACCAAAATGTAATACCTCACATTTATCTGTGTTGAATTTCATTTGCCAAATATATGCCCATTCTGCAAGTTTATTAATGTCTTCCTGTAATTTGTTGCAGTCCTCCTCAGTATTAGCTATCCCCCCCAATTTGGTGTCATCTGCAAATTTAGAAATTGTATTTTTGATTCCAAAGTCTAAATTGTTAATATAATTTGTGAACAACAGTGGTCCCAGCACTGATCCTTGTGGAACACCACTACCCACCTTCTACCACTGTGAATAGTTATCCATTCTGCTACTTGTCCTCTGACTCTGCATTCTCTGACTTTATTAGTCTATTATGTGGTACCTTATTGAAGGCCTTTTGAATATCTAGATAAATTACATCTATTGCGTTACCCTTGTCTATTCTCTCTGTTACCGTTTCAAAAAATTCAATGAGGTTGGTCAAGCAAGACTTTCCCTTTTGAAAATCTTGCTTGACCAATCACGTTACTGTTTGTGGGACCTTGCTGTGTGAAAATTGGCTGCCGCTATTCCTACAATACAACAGGACCTCTTCAATATACTTCATTGGCTTTAATACAGCTTGGGACATCCTAAAAGGTGCTATATAAATGCAATCTTTTCTTAAAAATATGTACTACATCACTCTCATACCTTGCAAAAACCATATGCTACATATGCAACAACAGAACAAAAACATGGAGTGGTCTATTGCCTCCCTCAGTGATCACTCTTGGTGGGATGTAGTATATAATGCTACTACAACTTGCATTTATATAGCGCCTTTGACATAGTAAAAACATTCCAAGGTGCTTCACAGGAGCGTTATCAGACAAAACTTGACACTGAGTCACATAGGGAGATATTAGGACAGGTGATCAAAAGCTTGGTCAAAGAGGTAGGTTTTGGTTCCTCTGATGTATGCAATGCCTGCTAAGCTCTTTTCATTTTTGCACTACTGTTTACAAATAAAAAAAGTTTTCAAAAAATATTAAGCAGGCTAACATTCCTGCTGTTCTGCTAGAACTGGCCTTTTCAATGTGGCAGCTGCAGCTGCATGTCCCCATCTACTTGTACCCTGATTTGGTTTGGACACAAATGTTTTATTTTACATGGAATGCATTTCCACTCGACTTTCCCAGTGTGACATTTTTATCAGCTTCTGTCACTGGCACAAACCAGGACTTTGAAATATACCATTCTATTATATTTCTTTACTACTCACAACTGACAATTTCTTGAATAACTAACTCATCTCTTCATCAGTTCCAGATATTTCCCAGGGCTCAATAAAACTGATGCATCATTGCAATTTGCTCTGCAAAATGATGGAATCTCAATAGGTTTGTTTAAGTTCAGCCTCTGCCTGGTTAATACAGTCTTGGAGACTGACTAATCAAAATCCTTGAACTGACGATCAGTTTTCAATTTTGTGCTGCAAACACAGGAGTACTAATCAGATCCAATGTAGTATTCACAGAACCAATGTAATGAACACCAGAGAAATCAACTGCATTTTCCTTCAGCTACCATAAAATCTATTGTACAAGGAGCACCCTCATATACTTTAAAATTAACTAGCATCATTTATAGATTTATTTCACTCTGTGAAATGGTAATTGTGAAATTTAAGAGTGCTTTATTCATCTTTTAATACTATAGTCTGAATTTATACATTGTATTGTACATTATACTGTTTTTTTTTTGCTATTCATTACTGAAAAGATCCCCAATAATCAACACACCTCTTCATCAGCTCCAGGCAGTTCTCAAGGCTGGGTTACATTCTGATCAAGAAAGGATAGGAGGCCAAAGGGTGGGGTCCAGGTGGATCATGGAGGCTGAAATCAGGATGTGCAGGGAGAGGGGGGAAGCCTCCTGGCCAAAAAGGAGGGATGGAGGCAAAGGGGGCGGAGCAAGAGCTCAGCATCGTGTTCAGCTCAGAATTTATTGAGCTTTCTCTCATTACACCTCCTATTGGGGTAGATATTGAATATCACTTCAGCCATTTAACTATCTCCCATTTTCCACCTAAAAACGTTACAGGTCATTCTATTTCTGCTCGTTTATGTGAGTGTGTGTGTGTCTGTTATCCTTCCCTCTTTCCTTTGTTCTGTTTCTTCTTAAATGCTGTTCATCTGTAATATCTTCCAGTTCTGATGAAGGATCCAAATCTGAAACATTAACTTCTCTGTTCTCTCTGCAGATCCTGACTGGCCTGTTCAGTGTTTCCAGCATTTTCTGTTTTTGATTCACCTTTCCAGCATCTGAAGATTTTTGCTTTTTGTTTACACTTTTCTCTCTGCACTTGGATGCAAATATTATTCGCACCTGTTACAAGTGCCACGTCGATTTATGCTCACGCTTGCACCTTGTCCCTCTATATCTCTCACTTTGTCTATCTATTGATCAAGTTTACCTCTCGTGCCACCTGACAATCTTTTTCTCCCCCAACATTTTTAATTGACACCCAGCTATACTCCAGAGAGTACTCGCTGGTAAACTGCAGACCTTACTCGTGCAAACTGACCCCTTTCGTTTTCTTTGCAAAAATAAACAAAATGTTTCAGAAAGGGATGAGACAGCAATTCAGCAAGCAAAGAAATTTTTTTTTAAACCAGACGCTGCAGTGATTATAACCATCACGTTGTTCCTATGTTTGTTTTTGTAGTCCTATTGTGCTTCAAAATGATGTATCAATGCTGATGCCAAGTTCAATACACCCTCTCCAGATTTCAGCAACGAGCGACATGGTAACTGGAAATAAAAATTTTATTGGTATACTGCCCTCCCAGCAGACGGTTATTTTGCACTTTTTGTGAGATGAAAATGAGTTGAGATGATTTCCCTGCAGCATTCCAGTTACATTTGAACTTTTATTTTTTAACTCCAGTTGGCAATTCAGAATTTTGCACTCGGATGTAAAGTGCAAGCTACTTGCACTCGGCTTTACATCCATATTTAGGTATGTGTCTTGCGGGGCAGGGAGATGGAAGAGGAGAAAGAAAATAGACCCTGAAATGTTTCAATTGTGCAGCCTTGCAACACTTAGGGGGAAAAATTCGGTTGCTTTGCGCCAAGGGGGCGCTAAAGGGGCGCAAAGCAACTAGCGCCTGGGCACGGCGCCGTTACCGCCTCCCACGAAATTCTGCGGTAGGTTGGCAGCGACGGCAGCTGGTAGCGCCCCACAGCGCTGCGTCTCCGGCGGTGACGTCATCGCCGTGCGCAGCGCCCCACTCGCAAACTTGGCTCACGCCCCCATACCTAGCACCAGACGCTATGTCCGACAGGGTCAGGGTGGCATTTTTGCTGCCAGGGCGGAGATAATTAAAGGGCAGGTGCCGGGTGGCCATTTTTTTTGGGCCGCTTGCCAGCACCTGCCCCCTCTGGCCTCCTCTGCAGGGTGCCGGCCGCAATCCGTCAGGGCTCTTTTGCTGGTATCCCGCTCCCCAGTGGTCCAGCAGGGCCCTGGTGCGCGTTGTGCTAGGCCCCTCCCCTTTAATCAAGGGAGGGAGGCCTGCAGTACCGCGGCGCTATGCGCTGGCGCGTGTGGTGCTGCTGCATGTAGCGCCTCGATTTCAATGGGAGCGCCCCAAGAGGGAGGGGGAGCACTTCCAGTAGCGCCCCACCTCCTGCTTGGGGCGCTACCATTGAATTTCGGCGCGGGGGCACTAACTTTTTCGGGGCGCTAAAAGTAGCGCCCCAGTGAAGTTATCGCCCCAAAGGGGGCGCAAGCCAATTTTCCCCCTTATACTTTATTTATGTTACATCACTGTTTGCCACTGGTAGCCCTAACATCAACAACAATGTTCTGATTTAAATGAGGTAGCACTAGTTCCTCTGTCGGCATGGAGACTGACCTCAAGAGGAGTTTTTCTCGCTCTTTGGTAGAGGTGGTGCCACCACCAGCAAACAACAGCTGCCACTAGTAACACTAACCGTCGCAGCTCGCTATGTTTTATAAATGCAGACCCATAAATGTTTTAATTCTGTTATGACCTTCTCCCAACACTAGGAAAGATCCCTGGTCAGGAAATTAGTCACAATTATGATTTTGGGAAAAAACATGTTTTTTTTTTTTAATTGCCTGCTCTGAAATCCACCCCCAATATAAATGAGACACACTTACTAAGCATGATCGGTATTTGAAGCTAAGATAGTCTGTCAGACTGTTACTTGTTCATCATTCAGAGAGATCAGAAGGATATGGTGACAACGCCCACTTCATACCTTAATAGCAAATGGGTTCATTGTTCGCTCTGTCTCAGATTATTTCATGCATAAGATAATGTTTCATTAACAGGGAGTGAGGACATGCCTATGGAAGTGTTGGACATGAAGAAAAATATCTGGACTATGTCCAAATTGTAACAATGGCAGAACAGCTTCTATAAGATTTTTATATGTGTCCTACAATAGAAACTGAGCATTACAATTTTTCTGCATTCAATACAACCACTGTAACTGGTTATCAAGATTTAGCTTGTAAGTTAAATAAATCATTCCTTTCAAACATGAATTAATCCCCATGATGCGGAGATGCCGGTGTTGGACTGGGGTGGACAAAAATGAGAAGTCGCACAACACCAGGTTATAGTCCAACAGTTTTATGTGAAATCACGAGCTTTCGGAGCGCTGCTCCTTCGTCAGGTAAAGTTTACTTGACGAAGGAGCAGCGCTCCGAAAGCTCGTGATTTCACATAAAACTGTTGGACTATAACCTGGTGTTGTGCGACTTCTCATTTTTGAATTAATCCTGATTGACATGTATTATTTATAAAGTGAACAAATCTGTGACACTTATTTCAATATAACCCAAAATATCCTTTAAATTACTCAAAATCAGCAAACCAATGTCAATAGCTGTATCGTTTTAGCAGCCCTCATGACCTCTCTGCGCTCATCTTGCCCACTTCCTGCTCCCTCGACCCGATTCCCACTAAACTGCTGACCACCCAACTTCCTTTTCTAGCTCCCATGTTAGCAGATTTCTCTCTCCTTAGGTACTATCCCCCTCTTCTTCAAATCTGCTGTCATCACCCTTCTCCTCGAAAACCAACCCTTGACCCCTCCATCTTTGCAAACTACTGCCCCATCGCCAACCTCCCTTTCCTCTCCAAAGTCCTTGGACGTGTTGTCGCCTCCCAAATCCATGCCCACCTTTCCCACAACTCCATGTTTGAATCCCTCCAATCAGGTTTCCGCCACGCCATTAGTACCAAAACGGCTCTCATCAAAGTCACAAATGGGATCCTATGTGACTGTGACAAAGGTAAACTATCCCTCCTCGTCCTTCTCAACTTGTCTGCAGCCTTTGACATAGTTGACCACTCCATCCTTCTCCAACGCCTCTCCACCGTCGTCCAGCTGGGTAGGACTGTGCTCGCCTGGTTCCATTTTTATCTATCTAATTGTAGCCAGAGAATCACCTGCAACGGCTTCTCTTCCCGCTCCCGCATCATTATCTCTGGTGTCCGCCAAGGATCTACCCTTGGCCTGCTCCTATTTCTCATCTACATGCTGCCCCTTGGCGACATGATCCAAAAACACAGCGTCAGTTTCCACATGTCGCTGACGACACCCAGCTCTACCTCACCATCACTTCTCTGGACTCCTCCACTGTCTCTAAATTGTCAGACTGCTTGTCCGACATCCAGTATTGGATGAGCAGAAATTTCCTCCAACTAACTATTGGGAAGACCGACGCCATTGGCTTCAGTCCCTGCCACAAACTCCGTTCCCTAGCCATCGACTCCATCCCTCTCCCTAGCATCTGTCTGAAGCTGAACCAGACTGTTTGCAACTTTGGTGTCATATTTGATCCTGAAATGAGCTTCCGACCACATATCCGCGGCATAACTAAGACCAACTATTTCCACCTCCATAACATCGCCCATCTCTGCCCCTGCTTCAGCTCATCAGCTGCTGAAACCCTCATACATGCCTTTGTTACCTCTAGACTTGACTATTCCAACACATGGCCTCCCATGTTCTACCCTACGTAACCTTGAGGTCATCTAAAACTCAGCTGCCCGTGTTCTAACTCGCACCAAGTCCCATTCACCCATCACCCGTGTTCACTGACCTACATTGGCTCCCAGTTAAGCAACGCCTCGATTTTAAAATTCTCATCCTTGTTTTCAAATCCCTCCATGGCCTCGCCCCACCCTATCTCAGTAATCTCCTCCAGCCCCACAACCCTCCGAGGTATCTGCGTTCCTCTAACTCTGGCCTCTTGAGCATCCTTGATTTTAATCGCTCAACAATTGGTGGCCGTGCCTTCAGCTGCCTCGGTCCTAAGCTCTGGAACTCCTTCCCTAAACCTCTCTACCTCTCTTTCCTCCTTTGAGACGCTCCTTAAAACCTACCTCTTTGACCAAGCTTTTGGTCATCTGCCCTAATTTCTCCTTATGTGGCTCAGTGTCAAATATTGTTTTATAATACTCCTGTGAAGCGCCTTGGGATGTTTTACTACGTTAAAGGTGCTATATAAATACAAGTTGTTGTTGTTGCTATCTGGGGTTGTGGAGGTGGGGAGGAAATTAGTTACATAAAGTTCAGAAAAGAGATTAATTTCTTCATCGCATCTCTTGGAAATGTCCCAAAGTACTTCCCAGACAATGGCGTACTCTGAACTGCAGTGATTATTGTTATATATGATTCAAAAAACTGGAGCCAATTTGCACACAGCAAGATCCCAGAAACAGCAGTGAAATGAATGACCAATTCATATGTTTTTGAGGTGTTAATTGAGGAAGGTATGTTGGACAGCAACACTTGTTCCACTCATATTTGAACAGAAGGATGGGGTCCTCCACATCCATCTAAAGCCCCAGGTTAATATCTTATTCACTCTGACAGTGCAGCACTCCCTCAGTCTTGTATTGGAGTGTCAGCCTAGATTCTGTGTTGAGGTCTGGTAGTGGGTTGAAAAATCATATATAGTGCGCAACCAAATTTCCGATAGGCATTTCCACCAGATGAGGTTCCCTGCCGACAGCACAAAATCAGCAAATTATCCCGAATATCATCCTAAAATGTACTTTTTTTTTTACTATTTTCTGGACCACATGGGTGCATTACATTCATTTTTATTTGAGAAAACAATTTTGTGTTTCATACAAAACACACACACACACCTCTTTTTTTCACTCTGGCAAAATGCCAACCTGTTAACTGTGAATTTCTAAACAGAACAATTTGGCACCTCATTATTTCATAACTGCTAGAATCTAGGCAATGTCAAGGCACCTTAAATTGCTCAGCTATTAAAAATATATGTACCACCAGTAATCCAAGGCAATTCCTTTTCATGCAACAACATATGTACTGAGCGTAAGTTTATATCAATGTATAAAAATTATGCAAGATTGTCAGTGATACATCATACAGCAAATGTTTCTAAATTGTAAACATGATATTGAAGCACCATACACAATGAACAGGAACAAAACGTCATTCGGTTGAATATTTATCTTCAATACTGGTTCTTGTATATCCTACTCGGGTATACCTACAGTTCCACTTTCACCTTCCTCTTGTTTTAAAAGAAAAATCAACATGCTTATTAAGACATCCTTTCATCTCAAGTGGCAACTTACGAAAGGAAAAAGTTTTGACAGACAAATAGAGATAGAACAGCAGTGGGAAATATTTAAAACCGTGATCAATAGAGCTCAACAGAAATATATTCAGTTAAAAAAAAACAACAAACTAGCCAATAATGAAACACAATGGATGAATAAAAAGGTACGGGTAAAATTGAAACTAAAGATAAAGGCATACACTAAGTACATAGACAATAAAGGAGAGGATGACAAAAGGGAATACGAAGAGGTTAGGAAAGAAGTCAAAAAACAATTAGGAAAGCAAAGCAGAACTACAAAATTAAATTATCAAGGAATATAAAAAGAAATAGTAACGTATTCTACAGACACATAAATAATAAAAGAAAAATCAGGATAGAGATACGACCACTAAGGGATGCGCACAGGTAATGACAGTGAAATGACAGAAATATTGAATAGTTACTTTGCCTCAGTATTTACCAGAGAGACCAACGAGGTGGGCATGACATTAGAAGAAGAGATTAAAAAAGATATAAAGACATTTAAGATAGAAAGGGGGAGATAATTGATAAACTAATCAAACTTAGAGAGGATAAAACCCCTGGCCCGGATGGATTGCATCCACGCATATTAAAAGAAGTTAGGAAAGAGATAACAGAGGCACTATTACATATATATAACAATTCATTAGAAAAGGGAATAGTGCCAGAGGACTGGTAGACAGCTAGTGTTAATCCTATATTTAAAAAGGGAGATAGAACAAGTCCAGGGAACTATAGACCACTTAGCTTAATGTCAGTGGTAGAAAAGATAATGGAATCTTTACTCAAAGATGTAATAGAAAAACATCTAGATACCAAAAATATAACAAAGAGTAAATGGCACAAATTTCAAAAGGGAAGGTTGTGCTTCACCAACCTTATTGAATTCTTTGATGAAGTAACAGAAAGAGTAGATAAGGGTAATGCAGTAAATGTAATGGCCGCGAAATTCGATAAGCCCTGAAAATGGGTGTGGGGATCGCGATGCACGATTAACCTGCGTCTGTTGAGTCCGATGCAGGCAGCACACCATTTCGTGCTGCCATAGAATCATAGAATGGTTACAGCACAGCAGGAGGCCATTTGGCCCGTTGAGCCTGTGCCGGCTCTCTGCAAGAGCACTTCAGCTAGTCCCACTCCCCCACCCTTTCCCCATAGCCCTGCAAATATTTTTCCTTCAGGTACTTATCCAATTCCCTTTTGAAAGCCATAATTGAATCTGCCTCCTCCACCCTTTCCGGCAGTGAATTCCAGATCCTAACCACTTGCTGCGTAAAAAAGTTTTTCCTCATGTCGCCTTTGATTCTTCTGCCAATCACCTTAAATCTGTGTCCTCTGGTTTTCGACCCTTCCACCAATGGGAACAGTTTCTCTCTATCTACTGTCTAAACCCCTCATGATTTTGAACACCTCTATCAAATCTCCTCTCAATCTTCTCTGCTCTAAGGAGAACAACCCCAGCTTCTCCAGTCTATCCACATAACTGAAGTCCCTCATCTCTGGAATCATTCTTGTAAATCTTTTCTGCACCCTCTCTAAGGCCTTCACACCCTTCCTAAAGTGCAGTGCCCAGAATTGGACACAATACTCCAGTTGAGGCTGAACCAGTGTTTTATAAAGGTTCATCATAACTTCCTTGCTTTTGTACTCCATGGGCTGGATTTTGATACTGGGGCAGGCTGGGGTCGTGTCATCCACTTTTCGTGTTATCCACCCGACTGCAATTGGATGTGGGAGATTGATGCGATTTTCACCTAATTGGGCAATTGAGTTCCAGCATGTGGGAACCCATGACCCAATTAGTGTTTTCAGTCTGAAAGTCGCCTCTGATGATGTCATCATTGCTGCTGCATTGAAGGTCTGCAAAGACTGCCTGGCCTTTGCTGTGAGAGGACCTGGATGCAAAATGAGCAGCAGCAGCCCTAAGTCTGCTCCCAGATATTTTTGCACCACCACTCCCAGATATGTCATCCATCCATCCTCCCATCCACGACAGACAGACAGACAGACAGACAGACAGACAGACAGACTGACTGCCGCCAGGTTTCACATTCGTGGTTCAGAACAGGCGTGTTTCACGTAGAAAAAGGGTTAAAATCACAAAGGCCTTTCAAAATGGCATTATAGAGGCAATTTAGTGCTTGTTAAGGGCCTTAACAGCCTATCCCGCCTCTTGGAGGCGGGACGGAGTCAGGACCAGCAGACACGATTTAATGAAAATTGCGTGGAGGCGGGATGGAGGTGGACTTGTGCCCGCCCACCAGTTTTCGCAATTTTAACCCCCCACACGCCTCCAAACCCACCTCCACAGGTCAATAAAAATCCAGCCCTATGCCTCTATTTATGAAGCCCAGGATCCCATATGCTTTTTTAACCTCTTTCTCAACCTGCCCTGCCACCTTCAACGATTTGTACACATATACCCCCAGGTCTCTCTGTTCATGCACCCCCTTTAGCAATGTACCCTTTAGTTTATATTGCCTCTCCTCGTTCTTCCTACCAAAATGTATCATTTCGCACTTTTCTGCATTAAATTTCATTTGCCATGTGTCCGCCCATTCCACCAGCCTGTCTATGTCTTCTTGAAGTCTATCACTATCCTCCTCACTTTTCACTATACTTCCAAATTTTGTGTCATCTGCAAATTTTGAAATTGTGCCCTATATGCCCAAGTCTAAGTCATTAATATATATCAAGAAAAGCAGTGGTCCTAGTACCGACCCCTGGGGAACACCACTGTAGGCCTTTCTCCAGTCCGAAAAAGAACCGTTCACCACTACACTCTGTTTCCTGTCACTTAGCCAATTTCATATTCATGCTACCACTGTCCCTTTTATTCCATGGGCTTCAACTTTGCTGGCATGCCTATTATATGGCACTTTATCAAACGCCTTTTGGAAGTCCATGTACACCACATTAAATGCATTGCCCTCATCAACCCTCTCTGTTACCTCATCAAAAAGCTCAATCAATTTGGTTAAACACGATTTGCCTTTAACAAATCCGTGCTGGCTTTCCTTAATTAATCCATACTTGTCCAAGTGACTGTTAATTTTGTCCTGGATTATCGTTTCTAAAATCTTCCCCACTACTGAGGTTAAACCAACTGAGTTCTTTCCCGACGGCATTGTTGTTCAGATGATATGCCGACACAACTGTCTTCTCTGGATTGAGGCGGAGGCACCAGGTCCGGAAGCAGCATTCCAGTATGTCGTGGTCGCTTGTTAGCATCCTACTTGTTTCCTATAGTGCTGATGCCTGCTTCAGCGGTGTTATGTCATCGGCATATGCAAACTTCCGGGATTTGGTACAGGGCATGTCCGCCATATAGATGTTGAAAAAGGTAAGCACTGACCCCTGTGGCAGACCGTTGTTGAGCGTTCGTATTCAACTGGTCTTGTCACCAAGATAGACACGGAACTAACGTTTCCTCCTTAGGCTGTTGATAAGCCTGAGTGTCTTGCGGCATTGAATGATTATTGAAAGCTTCAGTAGCAGACCTTCGTGCCAGACAGTGTTGTATGCCAATGACAAGTCTATGAAGGCAGCTCCAGTCTTCAGCTGCTTCTGGAACCCTGCCTCAATGTTGGTAGTGAGTGCAAGGACCTGGTCAGAGCAGCTTCTTCCCTCTCTGAAACCCACCTGCGCATTTGGGAGGGCGACTTCTACAGCCGGTTTTATCTGGTTAAGGATGAGCCCGTTCGACCATCTTGTAAACCGTAGAGAGAAGGGTGATGGGGCAGTAGCTTTTGGGATTGTTGGCAGGTTTTCCTGGCTTTAGAATGACAATGATTTTGGAATGGCGTCAAACTTCTGGGATTATCCCAATGTTAAGGATGTTGGAGGCAAGTTTAGCAAGCCACATCCGTCCATTTAGGCCCTGGTTTTTGAGGAATTCTGGGCAGATGCCATCGATCCCGGCGGCCTTCTCAGACTTGGTGGCTGTCATGGCTATGTCCACCTCTTCGGCGGAGCGGCATTTTTCAGAGAGCTTAAGCAGCTTTTTCACTCTGCGTTTGTTTTCGGTGGTAGTCGTTACCTTTGAGTTGGTTAGGAGGCAGGCTGCAATGGCATCTGCACTGACCTTTGGCGCCTCACGTGGAGTTTCCTGCTGGAGTGAGAGAAATCCAGGTTTTCAGTGGTTTCTCGTCATCGCACTAATCTGCCTTCGTCTCGAGAATCCATGAGTGCTGTTGCCGTATCCGGGTCTTGAGTGGCATTGAATTGTGCCAGCAGTCTCTCGCTCTCCTGGGACCAGCACGGCACTTATTCTTTCCTGTAGCCGCGCGGGATGCTTCTGGCGGCTTCCACTTTCAGCAGTCTAGGAGCTGATGACAACCTACATGTGGTCTCTCTGTGTGTGCTAGTTCACCGAGAACTTGCCAGCTAATGCTATCAGGAAGACGGCTGAACGCCAGAAAGCGGCCTCCCGGTCTGAAAAGCATGAAAGCAAGCTGGCTGCAAAACAGAAACCAGAGAGTAGGGGCTAAGGGCAGCTACTCAGACTGGCAAAAGATAGGAAGTGATGTTCCAGAAGGATCTGTGCAGGGACCACTGTTGTTCACTATTTACATTAACAATTTGGACTTGGGAATCGAACGGACAATTTCTAAATTTGCGGACGACATCAAATTGGGAGGTGTAGTTAATACAAAGGAAGAATTCAAAAAATACAAGAAGATATTAATAAACTTGCAGAATGGGCGTTTAATTGACAAATGAATTTCAATATAGATAAATGTAAGGTGATGCATTTTGGTAGTAAGAATAAGGAGGCCACATACTGTTTGGATAATAAGTTTAAATGGGGTAAAGGAGGAATGAGGTCTGGGGATACAGATACACAAATCACTAAAAGTAGCGATACAGGTTAATAGGACCATAAAAAAGCAAACAATGCACTGGGGTTCAATTCTAGAGGGACAGAATTGAAAAGCAGGGAAGTCATATTAAACTTGTATAGAACCTTGATTAGACCACACTTGGAATACAGTGCACAGTTCTGGTCTCCATATTATAAGGATATAGAGGCACTGCAGAAGGTGCAAAAAAGATTCATAAGGATGATACCAGAACTGAGGAGTTATAAGAATCAGGAAAGATTTAACAGGCTGGGACTCTTTTCTCAAGAAAAGAGAAGGCTGAGGGGTGACCTGATAGAGGGATTTAAGATAATGAAAGTGTTTGATAGGGTAGACATAGAGAAAATGTTTCCACTTGTGGGGGAGACCAGAACTAGGGGCCGTAAATATAAGATAGTCACTAATAAATCCAATAGGGAATTCAGGAGAAAGTTCTTTACCCAAAGAGTAGTTAGTATATGGTACACGCTACCACGAGGAGTAGTTGAGGCAAATAGCACAGATACATTAAAAGAGAAGCTAGATAAGCACATGAGGGAGAAAGAAATAGAAGGATATGCTGATAGGGTTAGATGAAGAGGGGTGGGAGGAGGCTCATGTGGAGTGTAATAGATCAGTTGGGCAGAATGGCCTGTTTCTGTGCTGTAGACTCGATGTAATATGGAGCTATGCAAACAGCTGCCCAGAATCAAATGTGGTTTTTTTCTGCTCTCTCTGACACACAGATACTTGCTACTTGCTACCTAATAGCACTGTGGGAGTGCCTTCACCACACTGCAGCGGTTAAAGAAGGCGGCTCATCACCACCTTCTCAACAGCAATTAGGGATGGGCAATAAATGCTGGCCTTGCCAGCGACGCCCACATCCCATAAAATATATATTTTTAAATCAACAACAACTTATATTTATAGAGCACCTTTAATGTAATAAAATGGCCCAAGGCCGTTTCACCCATTTACAGGAATGTAATCAGAAAAAAATCCTGTACATACTCATGCCCACCTGCATTTTGATCAGCACACAGGAAATCTGAATTTTCTTTTCTACCTCACGCTTCCTAGAAAATGTGCAAGATGTTTCAGCTAATCAATTGTAAATCTGACCTGCAAGAATAACATTTTTTTTTGCTGAAGCAATACACTGTGAAGACCTATCACAGGTCAGTCTGTGGGAAGCAGTGGAGTATGAAAAGGTTTACAATATTGTCTGAATTGCTAGCTATTAAACATCTGCTGCTTCCAGTTAATGATGGTAATCATAGCAGAAAGTTTCTTGACAACGCTTATGCCTAACAGCATTTAAAGTGTACTCATTTACAAATATTTATAATAGGCTCAAAAAGCATGTCTTCTACACAAGGCCTGCACATTGAGAACTTTTGGATGAACAGCACCAGAGTTGCTGGTTATTGAGTACCATTACCTGGCCTTTGACAATTATGTTAGTGCTACTGAGTAGTAATGATTTACCACCAAATGTGGGCAGGCCATTTAATCAGGGGCGGTCTGGTACCCATTCCAACCTTTCCAGCTTGAAAACTAGTGGAATTAGTTAACCTTCATAGCACTGTGATCAAGTTATTTAATCTGTGGCACGAGCAACATAATCACACCCGGGTTATCCATCCAGCAGTACTGCTCTTAGACTGAATCTTTACTCGTCAAACTCTGGGGGAATCATGCCAATTTTAGACAGTAATTGGTTAGTCGGTTTTCAGCCATTCAGAGGCCAATTTTTCAATAGGCTACAGGAAACACAAAGAAAAGGAGTGTAAAAGTGTCTAAACCAAAAGAAAAATAAGAAACAAGGGTCTGAAATCGGAGTAGTAGGATACATTAAAAATCAAATCAAAATTAAAGTAACTATAAATAGAAGAGAGAATAGAGGATAAAAGATGACGGCAGGAGAAGCAGAGGTGTTTAAAAGTTTTTACACCCTTTTGAATCTAGTTAATCATCTATGGAGTTCCTCACGGGAAAGAAGCAAAGTAACACTTGTGCCTCCTACTCTTCATGTAAATCTTTCTCTAATTCTTTGTGTTCATGTCTGTCTTTCCGTTTGTCTTTCTCCTTCTTTGTCTCTTTCTGTCTGGCTTTGAGACACTTTCCTACTCTCCGTATCTGTCTCTCTGATTAAGTATATTACATACAATGTTCTCAGCTACAGCTCTCTCCATCTGTTACTTTTTATTTTATATCTTATTTCTTTTCTCAAAATCTATTTTCCCTATCACCTTCTCTAGTTGTATTCTTGTAACTTGTTTTTGCGATATTTAGTTTTAAATCATCTTCTGTTCCCTTATCACTTGTGTCTGCCCATTTCTCTCTGTAACGACCTGCAACTTTTAAAAGAACTTGAGCATACATTGGTGGAAGGTGCCAAGGATCAAATTGGGTACTGGAAAAGTGTGGGGAAAATATTATTAACTTACATAAAAGCACCCAAATGACAGCACAACAAATAATGAGAGAGCAAAACTACAAAAAAATTGGTATATACTGTAAATGCATTGAAAGAGTCCTAGGCTACACCCAAAGGATTGGTCCTGACTATAAAAGGGTAACATAGGCCAAGAGGAGAAATGAAGTCGCAGGCCAGGAGAAAAGGTGAGTCTTGAGTCCCTGAGACAGAAGTAGCCCTCTAGAAACAGCAGTTCAGGAATGTGGAATACCATACCAGCAACCAGCTCCAACAACACTCAAGAAGCTCAACACCATCCAGGACAAAGCAGCCCACTTGATTGGCACCCCATCTACCACCTTAAACATCCACTCCCTCCACCACCGGCGTACCATGGCTGCAGTGTGTACCATCTACAAGATGCACTGCAGCAACTCGCCAAGGCTTCTTCGGCAGCACCTCCCAAACCCGCAACCTCTTCCACCTAGAAGGACAAGGGCAGCAGACGCATGGGAACACCACCACCTCCAAGTTCCCCTCCAAGTCACACATCATCCTGACTTAGAAGTAAATCGCCGTTCCTTCATTGTCGCTGGGTCAAAATCCTGGAACTCCCTACCTAACAGCACTGTGGGAGTACCTTCACCACACGGACTGCAGCAGTTCAAGAAGGCGGCTCACCACCACCTTCTCAAGGGCAATTAGGGATGGGCAATAAATGCTGGCCTTGCCAGCGACACCCACATCCCATAAAAATGAATTTTTAAAAAACAGCAACTATAAGGATAAAGTTTAAGGGGGAGTTATTTACATTTTTATGCTAATTACATTATTAATGTTATTTATATGGTGATATGTTCAGCTTGGCCAGAAATAACTTGAAAAAATAAATTCAGTGATGTATTGGTTAAAGTTGCAGCTTTTCATGTGGTTGTTTCTCTGTGGGTTTCTGAGACCTTTGCTCATATACATTGCTTATTTGACCTTAAGCAAAAAGCATGATACAACATTTTTCTGCTATAGACAAGTTTAATATGCCACCTTACAGATTTAATACAATAGATGTACGACTTAATTATACTTTAACTTTACTGCTGGCAGGTTGGCGCTTTCTCTCCTGCCTGCTGGCAATATCAGTCACGAAAACTCTTCAGAAGCCCCAGAAGCAAATTTAAATATATTAAAATTTAACAACTACATTCATTACTGCTGGAAACAGAAAACAGCCGCAATGAATTCTGTAATTACTGCCCGTTGGTGCTAAGTCCTATGGTCGACCCACAGGAAAAATACCGAGATTAGTCACTGATTATAGTGACCCTTAGAGCATCTGCGTCCTGTTGCAAAAATAAATTGCAGTGTTCATCGTACTGGAAGAGCCCATTACTGACAAGGAGAACTTATTTACTGTAGTGTTAAATGTATCTGACATATGATCCTATGTGAATTATTGTGTAACCAGCTGCACTCTCGAAACAGTCATTATACATGTCTTTACCCAATGTATTGAATTATGAATGTTTTATGTTTTCTTACCACTTTAACATCCTGATGTTATAAGTTTCACTACGTCTGAAAAGATTCTGGCCTAGAGATTAGTCTGGGATGGTTTTCAGACCCAGACTCAGCGACCAGCTCTTACCTGAACCGAGAGGCCCGAGGATCAATGGAAATTGGTCCTCAAGCCACATTAACATTCTCGGTACAAGCTGGCCTCGCCTCCTCAGGCAGCTGGTCCGAGCAAAGACATCAATGTCGGGCTGCCTGCCTCGCCAACAGCGGTTCTCCAGTAACTCCCGGGAGGAGGGATTGCAGCGGGCGATATAGGGGCTGATCATGAGGAGCACTCCCGCACCTCCTGGCTCCTCGGGATAGTTGGGAAAGTTACCTTCAGTTGGCAGCCATGGGGGTCGGTGAAGAATCCCGAGAGGGACATTTGGAGCCACAGGAAATCAAAGTAACACAAATTGGGCCATTTTGGGTTATTTGGAAAATTACTTGAATCTATGAATTTTACCAATTTGGACCATTTCAGGATCTGGCTGGATGTCCCTTTTACAAAAATAGCAGTGCATATTATGTTTATGTATTAAGAATCAAAATATGTAATTAGATTCACTAGTGTTCCATAGGCATTGGTGCAAGGAAATTTTATCAACCTTTTGCAGAAGTTTAATTTGGTCAGACTACAAAATTTGCACAAATAAATGACTGATTCTTCGAATTCTTAAAAGTAAACTGAAAATATTGTTTAAATGTTGATGATTTATAACACAGTATGTTTATGTGCTTCATACCAGCATTTCAAGGAAATATAAGCACTGATTCTTGCTTTAACTTGCATGACAAAAACAGTCCAGCAGCAAGTTAGTACTCAACACCAACAAATACAGGTATGTGGAACATAAACATGCAGAGTTGTAAATCGTATAAACAGTCAGTATTATAAATTATAGAAATGGACAATTTATGTCTCAAAATCAACTACAGTACAAATAATTTTGCAAAGTATAAATCAGACTTATTTTTGTTTACAATTTTTAAATATTTAAAATTAAATATGTCTCTTATTACAATACTATTTTAAGAACAGATTACAAAGGCATTTTTTTTTTTTAAAGTTATTGCTTTATTTTTCTGACCTGTATTAACAGCTTTTATTTCTTTGTATCCATTTCATAGAAATTTAGAAATTCCAGCACAGGCGCACATTTAGCTCACTGTGTTAGTGCTGGAGGTAGCTCTTCAACTCGAGTTGGCTGCTCTTATCTCATTATCCTGCAACCTTTTATATTCTTCCTTTGCAATTACTTCTGCAATTCCCTTTTAAATTATGGCATAGTCTTTGCCTAAGCAGCCACTTGTATTAGAGCATTCCATGTTCTAATAACCCTCGTTGTGAAAGGGTTCAATATTCTTCTAACTCCCCTCTTTGTTCTGCTAGCATCCTTACATAGGTTCATAGGAATGTACAGGACTGGAAAAAACACTGTGGTCCAGCTCCATGTCTAGAAACTATCATATCACACAATGCCACTTAAATTTTAGGTGTTCTGACTTGACTCCGTGGTAGCACTTTTGCCTCTGAGTCAGAAAGATCCACTCCAGAGTCTTGAGCACATAATCTAAGCTGGTTTAGTGCAGTGCTGAGGGGGCGTTGTACTGTCGGAGGTACCATCATTTGGATGAGACATTAAACCGAGGCCCTGTCTGCTTCTTCAGGTGGATGTAAAAGATCCCATGGCACTATTTGAAGAAGAGCAGGGGAGTTCTCCCCGGTATTCTGGCCAATATCCCTCAACCAACATCACTAAAACAGAAGCTTTAACTCTGTTTCTATCTTCACAGATGCTGCCTGACCTGCTGAGCAACGTCCCTCATAAGCTGCACTGCCTCCTGCGCAGCCTGCCTCCCCCAGTGTGCGGCCCATTCAAACCTTTGCGCATGCGCAGTATCTACAATAGAAAAGTCGTTGGGAGGCCTGCTCGAGACCTTGCAGATGACTGCACGGCCACGCGGCCAAGCAGCTTAGTAGGAATATTGCTGCTGAGTGTTTCCAGCATTTTTTGTTTTTATCACTAAAAGTGTCTCATTGCTGTTTATGGGACCTTGCTGTGTGCAAATTGGCTGCCACGTTTCCAACATTCCGACAGTGACTGTGAAATAATTTGGGATGTCCTGAAGTCATAAAAGGAACTATATGAATGCAAGTTCTTTCTTTTCCTTTACCCACCCTATATTTTTTGCCAGCTACTTTTCCAACTCTCTTTTAAATTTGTTAATACAATCCACCCCCCAATGACTCCCTTGGCCGTCCATGCCAGTCCATACATTCACCACCTTTTGTGTAAAGTAGTCAAATCTAAACTGTCTTTTCACTGTCCCTCTTCTAAGTTTGAGTCTATGCCTCTTTGTTGCAGAATCGGTGATTATGTTAAACATAGTGATGTTTATCCCTCTAGGATCTTGAATACTTCAGTAACATCATACCTGAGCCTCTCAGGTGTAAGTGTTTCCAGCTTCTGCAGCCTATCCTCATAGCTCAGGTGCCTAATCTCAATTTAGATGTTCCTCACTGCATCCTCTCCAATGCCTGGATGTTGTTCTCATAATATGCTGAACTGAATGGTGCACAGTACTCCAGGCAGAGACTGCTGCTATTTACAAACTGAATCACTTTCTGAGATCTGTGCTATATTCCTTTGGCTATACAGCACAAAGTCCAATTTTCTCTTTCTACTGCTTCTGTACACTGTACTAACGGCATTAGCGATCCATCTTTCAGTCACCCCCAAATCTCTCTCTTTTGTCATGTCCTGGAGACTAATACCATTTAGCTTATATTACCACTATTCATCATGATTTCCCAACCTCATAACTTTGTATTTGTCCACATTAAATGACACATGCCACTCGTCAGCCCAGCTCCCTAAATAATCCAGGTCCTTCTGTATTTGATCAGCTTGCTCTCGGTTGTTTGCAGTCACTCCCGGGTTGGTATGATCTGCATCCTTCCAATAATGTGGTGTCAGGAATTGCATGCAATACTTCAACTGTGGCCTATCGGTGTTAGGTACAAATTCAACATCACTTCCTTGTTTTTATATTCAATAACTCATGGAAAAAACCCATGGGGTTACACCTCTGTTCAAGAAAATAGAAAAGGATAACCAAGAAATGATAAGCCAATGGTTGTGGATAAACTTCTGGGGTAAGTTTCCGGGTTTGTGCTGGTGTTGCAGAGCCTTGCGCGCTGCCAGACAGACTGATGGATGAAGCAACATAGGGAACAAGTAAGAGCTCAGTTGACTGAGAGACAGGACTGAACAGATTCTTAAATGGTAAAGCCTATATCCAGGTGCGCGTGGAATTCTGTTTAGAATGCAATAAATCACACAGTAAGCAGATTGAGTAAGCAAAGGGCAAACATACTTCTACCTGGCCCAAATACTCCCTCAGCAAATTAGTGATTTACAGATGTAACAGCAGTGAAAAACACAGTCTTGAGCCAAAAAGTAAAACATCCTAATCCCTCAGCAAACTGTATCTGCAGAAACAAGTAGATGATTTTTCATGCAGCCATTATTAGTGTGAGCCACAAATTCTCCTTCTACAAAGTTTCCTAAGATCCCTGTGTAGCCCTGCAGGTTTGAACAGATTTGAATTGGTGCTTTTAAAATGTATATAAACACAAATTTCTCTCTCTCATCAAAAAAAGAGATCCAGTGCACACAGCTAGTTTTTGTTTTTAAATACCGTTGTGCTAGATGCATACTCCCACACTGAACCAACGTATAGCAATAACAACCTAACTGGATGCAAATAAGAGCAATAAGTGATCTGAAAGCATGGTGTTTGTCCTTGCTTTGTCTTCCAGAAGTTTAAAGGAGTCACATCTCTTCTATTGGACACCAACAATAGTCATCTCAGCCCATTATAAATAGCTCTTGAGCTTTCCAAAGACACTAGATAGATTTTCATCTTTACCAGTATAGCCTGGGCAGAGAAGAGGGAGGAAATTCTTGCTTGGAGGATCACCCGCCGGTAACAGAACCCGTCTGATTTTCCTTCTATTTCCAACAGGGCTGGTAAGAGGCGTGTGATCCTTCCCACAAGATTTTCCTCTCTGCAGTTCAATAACAACTGTAATTATTTGAGAGAAAAGGCACACACAACACAAATCAGTGTTGACATCTTTCAGGCTTGGAGTGAATCCAAATGTAGAAAATCTTGCACAGGAATATTGACAAGAATGAATAAGGTTACAATTTACGAACTTAACACAGTTAGAATTCTTAATAGTTTTGAATAAAATATCAAGCTTAATTTTTTTCTTATTCATTCACGGATATGGCATCGCTGGAAAGACCAGCATTTATTGCCCATCCCTAATTGCCCTCGAGAAGGTGCTGGTGAGCCACCTTCTTGAACCACTGCAGTCCGTGTGATGAAGGTACTCCCACAGTGCTGTTAGGGAGGGAGTTCCAGGATTTTGACCCAGTGATGATGAAGGATCGGCGATATACTTTCAAGTCAGGATGGTGTGTGGCTTGGAGGGGAACTTGGAAATGGTGGTGCTCCCATGCGCCTGCTGCCCTTGACTTTCTAGGTGGAAGAAGTCGCGGGTTTGGGAGGTGCTGCTGAAGAAGCCTTGGCGAGTTGCTGCAGTGCATCTTGTAGATGGTACACACTGCAGCCACGGTACGCTGGTGGTGGAGGGAGTGAATGTTTAAGGTGGTGGATGGGGTGTCAATCAAGCAGGCTGCTTTGTCCTGGATGGTGTCGCGCTTATTGAGTGTTGTTGAAGCTGCACTCATCCAGGCAAATGGAAAGTATTCCATCACACTCCTTACTTGTGCCTTGTAGATGGTGGAACGGCTTTGAGGAATCAGGAGTATTGTTCCCTTTAATTTTTTTTGGGTGCTTGGCCCCTTTAACGGGCTGCGTGGTCCATTCAAAATACCTCACATGCGCAGTTTTTCCTATTTAAAAGCCGGTGAGCCCGCTGCACGGGAACTGTAGCCGCGCAGCTTAAAGGAGACATTGGTCAGGAGGTGAGACACTCGCAGCAGAATACCTAGCCTCTGACCTGCTCTTGTAGCCACAATATTTATGTGGCTGGTCCAGTTAAGTTTTTGGTCAATGGTGACCCCTAGGATATTGATGGTGGGGGATTCGATGATAGTAATGCCGTTGAATGTCAAGGGGCGCTGGTTAGACTATCTCTTGTTGGAGATAATCATTGCCTGGCACTTGTGTGGCACGAATGTCATTGGCACTGAACACTGTGCAGTCATCAGTGAACATCCCCACTTCTGACCTTATGATGGAGGGAAGGTCATTGATGAAGCAGCTGAAGGTGGTTGGGCCTAGGACAGTGCCCTGAGGAACTCCTGCAGTGATGTCCTGGGACTGAGATGATTGGCCTCCAACACCCACAACCATCTTCCTGTGTGCTAGGTACGACTCCAGCCAGTGGAGAGTTTTCCCCCTGATTTCCATTGACTTCAATTTTACTAGGGCTCCTTGATGCCACACTCGGTCAAATGCTGCCCTGATGTCAAGGGCAGTCACTCTCACATTACCTCTGGAATTCAGCTCTTTTATCCAATTTTGGACCAATGCTGTAATGAGATTTGAAGCCAAGTGGTCCTGGCAGAACCCAAACTGAGCATAAGTGATCAGGTTATTGCTGAGTAAGTGCCCTTGATAGCACTGTCGGCGACACCTTCCATCACTTTGCTGATGATTGACAGTAGGCTTATGGGGCAGTAACTGGCCAGATTGGATTTGTCCTACTTTTTGTGGACAGGACGTACCTAGGCAATTTTCCACTTTTGTCGGGTAGATGCCAGTGTTGTCACCATACTGGAACAGCTTGGCTAGAGGCGCAGCTATTTCTGGAGCACAAGTCTTCAGCACTACAGCCAGGAAGTTGTCTGGATTTGCTGTATCCAGTGCGCTCAGTCGTTTCTTGATATCACGTGGAGTGAATCGATTTGGCTGAAGACAAGCTTCTTTAATGGTGGAGACCTCAGGAGGAAGCCAGGATGGATCATCCACTCGGCACTTCTGGCTGAAGATGGTTGCAAATGCTTCAGCCTTGTCTTTTGCACTCACATGCTGGGCTCCATCATCATTGAGGATGGGAATGTTCATGGACCCTCCTCCTCCCGTTAGTTGTTTAATGGTGCACCACCATTTACGACTGGATGTGGCAGGACTGCAGAGGTTTGATCTGATTTGTTGGTTGTGGGATCACTTAGCTCTGCCTATAGCATGCTGTTTCCGCTGTTCAGCATGCATGTAGTCCTGTGTTGCAACTTCCCCAGGTTGGCACCTCATTTTTAGGTACGCCTGGTGCTGCTCCTGGCATGCTCATTGAACCAGGGTTGGTCCCCTGGCTTGATGGTAATGGTAGAGTGAGGGATATGTCGGGCCATGAGGTTACAGATTGTGGTGGAATACAATTATGTTGCTTTTGATGGCCCACAGCACATCATGGATGCTCAGTTTTGAGCTGCTAGATCTGTTCTGAATCTATCCCATTTAGCACGGTGGTAGTGCCACACAATACAATGGAGGGTGTCCTCAGTGTAAAAACGGGGCTTCGTCTCTACAAGGACTGTACGGTGGTCACTCCTACCAATACTGTCATGGACAGATGCATCTGCGACAGGTAGATTGGTAAGGACGAGTTCAAGTAGGTTTTTCCCTTGTGTTGGTTCTCTCACCACCTGTCGCAGGCCCAGACTGGCAGCTATGTCCTTCAGGACTCAGCCTGCTCGGTCAGTAGTGGTGCTACCGAGCCACTCTTGGTGATGGACATTGAAGTCTCCCACCCAGAGTACATTATGTGCCCTTGCTACCCTCGGTGCTTCTTCCAAGTGGTGTTCAACATGGAGGAGTACTGATTCATCAGCTGAAGGAGAGCAGTATGTGGTAATCAGTCGGAAGTTTCCTTGCCCATGCTTGACCTGATGCCATGAGACTTATTAAGTTTATGTAACATAAACCCCGCAACCAAATAAAAACATGTCAACATGTTGTTCTGATATATGCATTATGTTTATTGTATAATAAGTGCAGTAGAGACCTTTGCTCCAGATCTTTCATTCTGGTCTCAGCAGCAAGTGGGCTCCTTAATGTGAATGTGCCAATACAATATGCTTCTTCTCTTGGAGTTTGACCCTCCCCACTCATTTCCACTAACACTACTGGATATGAAGTGTTATTTGCAGATCAATTCTCCAATGTTTTGCTTCACTCAAGAGCTCAGAACAAATTGACAGTAATTATAGTAAGTTTGTGAAAAAAACTATGATTTATTGGCTTATGAGAATAATACAGCTCCCAACACCATCTCATCCCTCACAATCCCATTCCAGTGTCATTAACTTTTAGAAATGTTGCTGGCACATCAGCTGCAACACTTTACAATTTGTCAAGCAAGACAGATCACAGTTCTGCCACAAGTGACAGGTGGTTAGTTTAGGTGAGATGATGGATCAATATTCTGGAGTTTTGCTTTATTACTTTTGCAGATGAGGAAGGCCATTCAGTCCAACTCAACTCATCCACCAAGAAAATAATCTACAGTCCCTCATCACAGCATCCAGCTGTTTCTTAATTCCAGAGCTATTGCATGCACGACCTTAATTGATCATTCTTTGCATGATAAAGAATTTCCTGATAATCTTAAATTTGTCTTTCACTAGTTTGGCCTTGTCCGATCATCATATTTTAGCTTGAAGTAGTACTCCAGATTTAATATATCTAAAATATAATTTACTATCTAAAATACCATTACAAGATGTCCTCTTAGCTGCTTCCTTTCAATGCTGAAAATAATCACGTTTTTCTAGCCTTTCCTCATCATTCAGTCCTCTGATGCTAAAAAATCAGCTTCCTGCTTCTTCTCTGCACTGTTCCCAGTGAACAAAACTGAGTGCAATCCACAAGGTGTGGCTGATGTGAGCATTGTGCAGTTTTAACATGACATCCTCCAACTCATTCTCTGCTGTTTGGACTACATAACCCGACATTAAAGCGCCACTTTTGGTTCAGTGGTAACACCATTACCTCAGTCAGAATATTGTGGGTTCAAACCCCACTCCAGGGCTTAAGCATATAATCTAGGCTATTGAAATTTAGTGGGGTGAAAAGGATAACATTTTCTTACAGTTATAATCTTAAGTAATGTGGCATCAACTTAGTTACTGGGGGCTAAATTGGACCCCATCATGCCCGTTTTTCAGGCGCAGACAGCAAAAAGCACCAATTTTGCAGGGCTGTGTCCACACTCAAATGGTACCAGAAGTACGTCCGACACCATATTGGGTCAGGCGATATTTAGATGTCCCTGGCAGCCACCTGAAGCAGGTGTTAAGCTCCTTGCATGCCCTAATGATGGGCCTAATGCCTGTTTAACGACCCCACGCCAAAAGTCAGCAGGACTAAGCAGAGCGTACGCCAGGCATGCTCTGCTCAGTTTTTTGGGTGCTTTTACAGCCTAAGCAATGGTCCTGTAAGGGACTGCTGGAGGCCGCCAACCAAACAGTGAGCTTGACACTACTCCACAGCACTACAGGAGGCCGCTGACAGCCTGCGTTCAACCCACCCTGTTCACCTTCCCCACATCCCAGGACCTACCCAAGAGCTGCTGCCGGCCCAAACTGGTTTCCAGCAAACCGGGTGAGCTGCCTCTGGATGCTTGATTGACGTCCACAACTCGCCGGAATTAGTCAGATGAGGCCCGAAACCGGAGGCCCAATTTGGGATGAGCCTCAGGTTTAAGGTGCACCTCACATAGAAACATAGAAGATAGGAGCAGGAGTAGGCCATTCAGCCCCTCGAGCCTGCTCCGCCATTCAATGAGATCATGGCTGATCATCCAAATTCAGTACCCTGTCCCTGCCTTCTCTCCATATCCCTTGATCCCTTTAGTTTTAAGAAATATATCTAACTCCTTCTTGAATATATTTAATGAATTGGCCTCTACTGCCTTCTGTGGTAGAGAATTCCACAGGTTCACCACTCTCTGGGTGAAGAAATTCCTCCTCATCTCAGTCCTAAATGGCTTACCCCTTATCCTTAGACTGTGACCCCTGGTTCTGGACTCCCCGGCCATCGGGAACCTTCCAAGCGCGTTGCCATTCCCAGGCCCAAAAATGGGCCTAAACCAATTTTTCCCCACTGAGCCTAGTGTGAATCTTTCAAAGATTCAGCAAGTTACTGAGGGGTCACTAGAAGCCCCTTGATAGAATTTTTTTCAGTGGCTAAGTATTGGGGTAAAGTTCCATGGTATGTGGCTGAGATAACTGTATGCAATTTCATGACAGCAAGTCATTATACCAAAGGAATAGATTACATGATAAGATGTCTAATGAACAGTTAAATTTTTTTTCCTGAGCCAATAAATACCAGTAATACAAGAAAAGTTATCTTGACTTTTACAGGAGAAATCTCATTTTTAGACTAGATCCATACAATCATGTTGCACGTTAAATATGCTGCACATCTGTCCGTTTTTAAAAGAAATCTACACAGGACAATAAGATATTCATACAAATTAAATTCTGAGCAAAATCTGTCAAAATTCATTATAATCTCTAGAGCAATTTGATGGCATATTTTACACTAGACTACCAAAGTACAGATGTACAGGATACCATTAATACATTCCTACACACTGCAATATCAATAGATTAGAAAAAAACACAGCACAAATTTGAAATCAGTAAATCCTTTGAAAAGAGCAATAGTAAAGAACTTCTCCACATTTACATGCATATATAGACAAAAAAATGCTACATTTATTGCTTTTCTTTAGAAACAGATTTTTAGTGATTAAATAACTATGGCCCAGTTTTTGTGCAGGTGGATATGGTGTGGGTGAGAAACTCACCTGCTGCTCCAGAAATGAGGCCCAGGCTCACAGACCTCATTAAAATCCTTCAGACCAATTTCCTGCCAGGAATGGATAGGAAGTGGCAGAAAATTGCACATCACAGAGGCCACCCTGATGCCGGGATCGCCTTCGGGGGCCATACCACAGGGTTCTTGCATTTGGGAAGGCCGGGGGATGTGGCGGTGGCAGGGGGGGGGGGGTGGGGGGGGAGATGGGGGGAGGAGCCCGCAGCGGGGGAGGAGTCCGCAGCAGGGGAGGCCTAAGCTTTCCTTGTGGGGTCCAAAGACGCGCTTCTGCTCCTCCTGGCCCCACAAGGAAAGTTAAAAAAAAACTTACCTGCTTGGGCTTCTTTTGGCTCCGCTCTTCTTCGCGCTGTTTTCACCTGGCGGGAAAGCTACAGCATCATCAGAATCCAACAGGCATATGCAGAAAAGGACCCACTAGCTTTGGAAGGGTTTCCTTGTCACCTGCCTCAGTAGAGCAGTTTAAAATTTGGAACAATGGTATCCTGGCGGCTTTCAGCAGGTAAGTAACTTGGGTGATTTTATTTGCCCAGCCGTCTGGTTCGTGCCAGCCATGTAGTGTTAAAACTGCCCCCGATTAAACTGTAGCTGCCTGGATTTAGTTACTATGGGCCCCAATGCAGGCGGAATCCTTCTTTACATATGTATGTCAGGTACCGATGACGTCCTTGGGACCCAAATGCAATTTTAACTGGTGGCCTAAGCGAAGAGGCCAGTTTGCATTCTATCTATTTAGGGGGGGGCTTAAGGTTCTTTTAATGGTATTGGGCTTTGCTTAACAGTACCACTTATCAGCCTGAACAAAATAGGAAATACCAATCCAATATCTAGTTCAAAGCAATCATCCCACAAACTAGTTTAGTATCTGGGACAAGGTAATAAACCTTGCAAAGGAATTCAGTTATCTGTGACAAGGTA
Organism: Squalus acanthias; assembly: GCA_030390025.1. NCBI lineage: Eukaryota > Metazoa > Chordata > Chondrichthyes > Squaliformes > Squalidae > Squalus > Squalus acanthias. The sequence goes on from CM059428.1 coordinate 105,945,716, forward strand.
GTAACCTCATTAACCAATTCAGTGTCTAGAACAAGGCAGTATCCTCACTAACCAATTCAGTATTTAGGACAAGGCAATAAAACTCACAAACTAATACAGAGGGCTGGATTTTACCAACCTTGGCGGGTCCGTGTCGGGCGACGTCGGGTCCCGGCCTCGCTGTTGGCTCCAGTCCGCTGTCCAAAATGATTTCGCCCTGATTGGGCTTGTTAAGCCCGCCCAGCGCATTTGCCGGCCAATTGAAGGAAGCAGGTCTGATGATGTCATTTGATGATGCGTCATCAGCTGGTTTCCTTAAAGGGACCATGTGCAAATTGATTTTGACATTTGTGCTGTCAGTGTTCTACAGCATTGAAGTGCTGCAAACACTGACAAGCATTGCACAGAGGTGCACGGCTGCACCCAGGCTCTCCCATGACTCCCTCCATATGCTTATGGAGGGAGTCACAGCACGCAGGGAGGTTCTCTTCCCTTCCAATGGGCGGAGGAGACCTTCCCAGGAGACCAATGCAGCCTGGTTGCACATTGCACAGGAGGACCAGGTTGCAGTGGCGCAAATCTTTCAATGATCTCAGTAGATCACGAAATGTTAGTACAAGGCCACACTCAACCTCACCCTGCTGTGCCACTCGTTACATCCCCATCACTCTGCCTTCCCTACCCTACTCCTGCACATCCTTACTCACACCAACTTACCTTGCACCTCCATCCCTCTCTCTCTATCTCCATTATCACATCCCCATCTCACTAGCCACCCTTCACACTTACCCTCATCCTAGTGCAATCATACCAACTAACAACACACAAGGGTAGCCATTTGGTTGTTTAATGCAATGTTCATGTAAAGTTTCTGTTAATGTGGTGTCAAACATTGAAACCTTTATTTTGTACACTTTGCGTTCTTGGACAAATTTGTGTGCACCTTTGGAAGTAGCTTAGTGAGTTGCAGTGAATGGTGAGACATAACGGTACCCCCTGCAATGCTGACGAGTGTGAAAGGAATGGCTTGGTCATTGTAGGGATGCTTTATGGTGTTGGTGTGGGATGGTGCCAACCTAGCACACCATGTGCCAGCCAGGGTGTACAGCGTCAAGTGAAGTAAATCTGGCCATGGTGAGGCCATCCCTGGCCTCCCGGGCAGCAATGTGGTCGGGTGCTGATGCCCTGTGTCCTGTGCAGCATCAGTTGATTGCGGAAAAGATTGGTGTTGTTGTTGGTGCTGCTGGTGTACCCGGTGATGCTGGTGTTGGGGCTGATCGTGGTGAGATTCTGAGGACCAAGGTGAGATAGTTTCAAGGGCACCGATGCTGATGTAATAGATAGCAGGTGAACTTGAGATAACAGAACCTCTGTCAATGGTGAGAGAGGTTGTTCCAATGAGGTGACACTGGATAGAAAGTTTGCTCCAAACACTTGCAACCTGCATAAAGCTCAATCTGTCTTCCAAATGCAGTAAGCAACAGCTTCTGAGCTTGGAAAGTGAAAAGCTGTGAGATGGGAGCTTTTATAGCACATTTGCAGCTGTCAAGTAATGAGATGATTCCATGGCCATTCAACTCCCGCCCTGCTTACTTGACGTGATCCCGAGCAGCGTAGACCCCGTGGGCAACCTGGTAAACTCTGACGGTGAGCTGAAAATAGTTCTTAATGTTCTGTTAACAAGGTCATAATGACCTTAATTGCCTCCCCTGCCGCTGCGCGTCGGGTCTGCTCAGCACTGACAGACCCGACATTTGGGAAAGGCATGTGACGGCAGGTTGCCAGCAGGGTCCCGACCCGCTGTCAAAAAAATCCATTTTCCCACCCGACCCGCCACCGATCGTGCCCGCTGACCCCCAGAAAATTCCCCCCGGTATCTTGACAAGCCAATAAATCCATCAAATAAATCTATTCTGCTCAGTGAACTGATTACATCACCTAACTACCCTGTTTCTATCAGGATTGTTATATTTTTCATTAGTTCAGCTAATGATTCCCATCCTCCACCTGGAATAATCACACATGCAAATAAATTCAGAAAGTTTACACATGAGGTACACTTATAAATTACAAAATGAGGTTAACACAGTGGTACCACATGGAAATATGATAGGTTCACCTCTGCAGTTCCCCAATGATTACTATCCCAATTTTAGCCAATCCATCAAGCATGGAGCCAAGTAAAGGCAAGGCACTTCCACAGAGGAAGGGAAACTCAAATTGCATATTAACTAACGTCATGCACACACATCTGCCAGAAGCCAACTCTTGAGGAGAGAAACATAAAAAAAATTAAGAGAAAATAATCTACACAAAAAAAGGAGCTAAGTGTGTAAAGATAAAGAAAGCGTTCAGACAAATACAATAATCTCCTATATTGGAATTTAACATCGCCATCAAATAAGATTCGAGATCCCACCATGGCTCAGTAGATTAACTGCACTGCCTGGTATCGTACTGAACCATACAGAACACAAAAACCAGAGGTTCAACCTCTGACTCTTAGCCCATGATGGTAGGGAAGCAACAAACTGGCATCAGTGTCTCTGGGCCAGTAAGTAGAAAAGAAATTGGCCAGGTTTATGGTTCCAACAGTTTCCTAGTGAGCTTTACTGTATTGTGCATGTGTGCGTACAATGAGTGAGAACAAGGTCAGGCCTCAACTGTGATAACGCCTACGGCCGAACAGCCTGCTGACGGGCTGACATATGCAGAATGGTCACTTGGGCAAAATTACCAAAGCATTGTTGCTGCCTCTGGTACAGTAGAGTCACCCCTTTCAGGACAGAAGGAGTACAGGAAGAAATCTGGAAGGGAAAGATTTGAAGGTATAATTACGAAGAATTTAGTTATAATACGCTGGAAAATCTGCAATATTTTGCTATTGGCTTCATGTTTTCATTTACTTAAATGCAAAAAGCTGGTGTTCATTTTACAAAATTGAAAAAGGTCTTAAAATCTAAGGCTTTGAAATTATGCCATGAGATGCCTGTGTACAACTGCTTTTAACACATTCATTTGAAATTCCTCTTTGTGCTAATTTAGCGAAGACATTATCCAGTTTGAAACTAATGGGTTAACACCTCCACTAAAATAGCACAGAAAGGAATTTCAGATGAACGTGTTAAACATTTCAAGGCCTAAATTATTAAGACAAACAACTTACTGCCTCCTTCATGGTTATTGAGCCTGAATTTCAGGCAAGGTACCACCAATCTCCCGCTGGAGAACCGCCGCTGAAATTCCAGGCATAGAAACATAACAGAAACTCATGAAAAGTTGCTGATAAGCTTATAGACTTTAGTTAAATATCTGTATTGAACTATCTACTAGTCAAGAACTAATCTGATGTTTCACACATATTCAAATAGAAATGTGTGTCAGAAAATATTGAAGTCTGTTTCCACTAAGTTATACTAAGGTTAGTGATCCTATGTATTTCTACAGTTGAAATTTATAATAATAGAGTTCACCACTTTAATAATATAATATGCAACATTAACAATTCATTGAGACATTTGACAGAACACATGTGCCCATTATAAAAGCTACAATAGGAATTCTACACTGGATGGATCAGTGATTGACTGATTACTAGGTGATTTGACTTACTGCCCAGTGTAGAGTACGTAGAGCTGATTCAAATTATGCCTCACAACAGCCATTCATTTAACGCAACACTGAGTCAGTTCCCCAGTTCATGCATGGCTAGGAGTAGTTTATCAGAGCACTGCACATAGTCATACCCTGCTCCAAAAATTCTGCCGTACTTCATTTGAATGTAGTCTTAATTTTTCAAACAGTGTTATGTCTCTCTCTCTGCTGGTAACAAATTAAAAACTACCTGGAAAGAGCCTCAAGCACACAAAAACTGAGATAATATCCAGAAGTACACCATTGCATCTACGACATCAATCAATAAAAAGCCATCAGGACTCTGGAATGAAATGAAGCAAACCGCAACAATCTTCCAAATAATGACCATAACAAAAATGACATCTGCCAGAATAAAGTCTGTCCAGTAAGTTATATGGATCATCAATAATTGTCTCATACTGTGGATTCTTTTCCCTTTTGGAATGAATTTTGGCTTCTTTCCATAGCCAACATGGCATGGGTAGTTTTGCTATTAATACCAAACTTACTTTTGTGCTGCTCAAGATGTTCATACATTTACAGCTGTTCAGCCATCTCTGTTGAAAATGCATAAAGCAACCAACACGTTTAGATAATCTGCATGGACCTGTTTACAGACCAACACATATTATAAATTCTAAAATCCTTTCCGTCTGGAGTTTGCCCCAACCAATAGATTTACATTGATGAAGTTATTATCAGCAGGTACACCTACACATCCCAGTATTCCCACACTGTAAGTCATAGTATTTGAAGAGCTTAATACTGCTTACATAAATATTGGTTAAACTGATTATAAGGAATGACAGTATATAAACTAATATTAAATCATGTAATGGACTTCTTCAAATGTTTAAATATAGAGGGGAAGCAAAAAGGAGATTAGAAAGGCTGAGTGAGGGTAAGAAGAAAGAGGCAGGTAAAATAAAGACAAATATCAAAGCATTGAATAAAAAGATAGTAAGTAAAAGAATAGTTAAAGGATCATTCTAGGGAAGTCAGGGAGGAAATAACAGCAGCTCTGACCACAATCTTTCAAACGTTCTTGGATGGGTATTAATATTACAGCTCTGATCAAAAAGAGAGAAAAGGATAAACCAAATGACTATAGACCAGTTAGCCGATCATCAATAGTGGGTATGCTTCTAAAGGCCATAATAGGAATTAAAAACAATACGCAGTTAGAAAGATATAGGTTCATTAAAGACAGCAAACACACATTTGCAAAAGGCAAGTTGTGTCTGACAAATAACATACTGTATATTGATAAGGGAAATGCAGTGGATATTAATTATATGGATTTTCAAAGGCATTTGAAAAGGCACTGCATCGGACACTTGTTGATAATATTAAGGGACACAGTATTAAAGGGGATGTGACAGTATGGATATGAACTTAGTTACAGGACAGAAAACAGACAGTAGTGGTGAGTGGAGATTATTCACACTGGAAAAATGTAAACAGTGGTATCCTCAGGGTCAGTGATGGGACCAGTGCTCTTCTCAATATATGTGATCCGGACTTGGATATAGGGGGCACAAAATCAAAATTTGCAGACAGACAATACAAAAATAGGGAGTGTGATTAACTGTGAAGAGGACTGTAAGAAACTTCAGAACTTCAGGACATAGAAATGTTAGTAGATTTAGGCAAATAGATGGACCAGTTGGTCTTTTCATGTCCATCATTTTCGTACAGTCGTATTTCAGATAAAATTTTATGTGAAGAAAGGTAAGGTGCTATATTTTAGGAAAAAGAATAAGGAGAATATACACTAAATGGTAAAACTTTAAAAGAAGTAGAAAAGCAGAGAGAATTCAGGATAAGATTCACAAATCTTTAAAAGTGAGAGGACAAGTTGGCAAAGCTGTAAAAAAAAACAGATGGGATCCTAGGTTTTATAAACAGGGGCATCAAGTACAAAACCAAAAATAATGCTAAACCTATACAAATCATTGGGTAGGCTGCAATTTGAATATTGAGTCCAATTTTGGGCACTACTCCACTGGTACTGGGAACAAAATTCTGGTTACCAGCAATTAGCAAGAGAATGAGTCTTATGGAAGCAGAAAGCTCCTTAAATTCTTGAGAGAATCAACTGAATATTCTCTAGTCCGTCTGTGACGTTGTCCTGTATACTTCGCAATCTGGTTGACATGGACCTCTCCAAATGACCCATCAAGAACTGCAGTCCTTCATTCAGTGTCTCCACATTGAACTGACTGACTTTCCTGGATCTCTCATGGAGCAGGGGAAAATATGCAGATATTCCTGGAGCTACTACTTTCTCCAGGATGTACTGCAATGACATGACACCCTTTCAGATATTGGCGCGCAGCAGGGCAGTGGACTTCACCACTATCCCAACAATCTCCCACATATCTTGGGAAAACTGTGCAGAACCTCAATATGGGGCGGATGCCCTGCTAGCATCCTTCATTACATGATAGGACCCCCGAGATCATTGTTTACAAGCTCTGCAGCCAAGAACTAACAATTGCTAAGCCTCCACTCAGCTACAATCTGCATCCTCTAATTCCTTGTGCTCTGTGACCCACCCCGTCAATTCCTCATCTACACTACATGTACCCCACTCCAGTGACTGTCTCTAGGCTACTGAATTCAAAAGAGAGAGTTAATGACAGAATGGGTGAGGAAGCAAGAGGTTTGTTGCCTCTGATAGAAGGAACTGTAATCTCTTCCCTGTCATCTTCTGTTTCTTGGAGAAAAACATTTCTGTTAACTTGGATCTACATGACCAGCATGCTATCTGAAACAACTACTTTGTGGATCTGTTAAGGGGAAACTGATAGCTAGTGGTGAGATTGAATAATACATAGAAACATATATAAGTAAAGGTGTGTATGATCATGAACCCACTGAAGGCATATTGCCTCTGATTTCTCCATCCCCAATTGCCAAGCCAGAGTTGATTCCAATGATTGACAATCTTTTCATGATGAGTTAGTGTGCGGATATCTGCACTTCCTCCCCCAACGTCCTGCCGTTCCCAGTCATTCTGTGTTGTCTTCCTTTGCAAGAGCAATGCATTGTGTTAACTGGCTGCAGCAGACTCCAGATCCTGCAGTCACAATCTGTCAGAATTCAAGATGGCGGCAGTCGGAGCACCAGCGTAAATGTTGTTATTTTCAGGCCACTATTTATGCTGGGTGGGTCGGCTTAAAATTGGGCCCGTAGTGAGATAAGTGACTGACAGGTTGATTTTTAGTAGATATGAAATGTAAGTCAATCAGCATGCTATGTTTACTTCAGACACATTGGGGACTATCTGGCCTGTTTCGATGCTGTAACATTCTCTGGTTCTCCAAGTTTCCCCCACACCCCACCCCAGGTCCCACTAAAACACATTGCATGTAGCATTGGGAAATACTTCTGCCTTCCTTCTGACAAATGAGACCTGAGAACTAGTGTGTGTTGGGGGTATAAACTGTAAAATAAAAATTAAGATTGGCCCCCGTTGTCACTCCAGGGCTTTGTTTATGCTGCATCTATGTTAGTGTCACCAGTATGAACCTCATGGAACACGGTTTACGCTCCAAAGTCAAGGGTTTACACTCCAGGGTCAATTTCACATGAGATTTGCTCAATTATGCTCAATGCCATCATTTGCATGTAACACCGATGTACAACATTTAAATATTCATGGATGATGAAAATAAGGGTCACAAATGTTCTGTGGAAAATTACTTTTCCTATCTACTTCAAACTGGCTCATATTGTTTATATCCACACATTGATAAAATCTGCCAATATTAACTATATACTAGGCATCTCACTGCAAAAGTAATCGTACAAAATCTTATAGGTTACATGAGGCATTTATTTGCATCAAGAATGCTTCCAGCATGCATTTTTGGCATCACTCAACAAAGGACTAAGGGATTTATTTCCTTCATTCACTAATTTAGCAAAAAGATCAGCAAAAGTATAAAGCGGGAAAACCAAAAGACATTCATGCCAACATTTTGTTAACATTAGAAAACAGAGGAAAATATATTAAGTTAGTAGGAATTTTAACATACACTACCAAAACAGCAAATAGTAATTAATTATCATTATTCTATGTGTAGCAACTAGCCCCAGCTAGAACCGATATTGCTCATATCTAGTTCCCATGGTCAGTCAGAGCTCTTCATCTCTGCATTACCATGTATAGCCGAAGCTGAAAGAATATATTAGGTTTTGTCACAGCATGTACAAGCATCAAATCCAGCAGTCCCTTCCAAATCACACTCTTTTTGAAGTTTCTACACTTAGGGGTCTCTCTGGAGGCTCACAACTTACCATTCGCTCACTTCATTTCTCCTACTTTAGTTTCCTTTGAAGCAAAATTAAAGGTGCAGCTGTGCAATTAAAGTTTCAGCAAGAAAATTGCTACAGGCTTTTTATTATGACAGCAGTAATTTAATACACCTGCTTCCTAAAGAAGTCTTCTTTGCACATTTTTGGGAACAAGATCAGAAGTCAAAGATTACTTTAGCATCTCCTGCAACTTTCTTTCAGGAAAATCTATTGTAAACTGCAAAATGAAGTGTGAGTTAAATAAAGCCCAGCCAGTAATATTGTGCGCCGAATCAAACCGAGAATTCTGAGTGACCCAAGTTGAGCTATTTACTCCTAAATGTGACCAATTCAGACTTCTTTCAGTTCAGAAAGACCTCTCTTCAAAAACAAAAAATAAGTTACCATTAAAGGACTAAATGTCTCTTTGAACATTTCTGGTTGGCATTTGTTTCTTCACATAACACCTGTGTGTTTAATTTCCTCCGTGCACTAAAATAAACAGGCTAACAACTCCTTTAAGTTAGTGGACTCAGGAATTTACACAAACGCATTAACTGGTGTGCTAAACAGATGAATCTAAACCCACTAGTGATTGTAGCTGGAGCTGCAGCAATATTGTTAAGTTGCCCTTTACCGTTTTTCTAAAATAAAATGGTGTAAATTTGTCATTATCAGGTGAATATTAATATGCTATTATTTCCAAGAACAAGGAGTTTTCCTCGTGTCATGGCCAACATTTCTCCCTCAAACACCACCTCCAAAAACAGGATAACCAGTGCCTTTTGTGAGGTCCTGCTGTGCATAAATTGGCTGCCACATTTGTCTACATAACAACAGTGACAACACTTCAAAGCAATTAATTGTACATGAAGCTCTTTGGGTTACTACTGAGAGATATGATAAGGCACTGTATAAATGCGTCTGTGCCATTTTTTAGGGTTTCTGCAGTTTTTCCATTGAAGACAAGCAGGAGTACCTCCGTGAAAATTCACCGCATGGCATTTATTTTGTAGCTCATTCTTCTAATGTAACAGTTTCCAACACATGGCCCTGAGAAACAAAATAGCTAAAATGAAATATTTTCTCAAAAGAGCATTCTGAACCTTTACAAAAAGACAACATGTTCAAATCTTGGAAATGTTTGTTCCCTGTATGGTATCTGGATAAATTGATCTAGACAAAGCGGGCAGACAAATAGAAAAAGAATGAACTTGCATTTGTATAGTGTCTTATCCTGTCGCTTAGAAAATCCCAAACTGTTTCACAATGAATTACTTTGAAGTGCAGTGACTGCTGTTATGTATCAAAACATATCAGTCAGTTTGCACATGCCATTGTCCCATATGGAGCAATTAGATGAATAATCAGGTGTTTTTTTAGTGGTGTTTGCTGAGAGAAGAGTGCTGACCAAGACACCAGAAGAAATCCCTTATCTTCTTCGAAGAATGCCATAGGACCTCTAACAGCTGCCTGAGCCACCAGAACAAAATGATGGGGGCTTGATTTTAAAGTCTCATGAAGATTGGCATCTCTGGCAATGCAACACTTCCTAAGTACTCCACTGAAGTGAAGTCCTGAAATGGGGCTTTAATACAACCTTCATGCACAAAGGGGAGAATGAGACAAGAGGGGTGAAAGTGTACAATCAGGAGGGTAGACTTCATCTGATAAATACAACAAACCAAAATAAGGTACAGGTGTCATACATGTAAGCAGTGCAGAAAATGAACATACTGGAGGGTCAGGACTACTCTGGGGAAACCACTGCATTCTCTACTCAAGTACCTTAACATCTACCTTTACTGCAATGTTTTAAGGCCTAAAGCAATTCCTTAAACTGTGTTTTCCCAACGACAGTGTGTAAGAATACACACAAAATAAATGTTATTGAAAGATCTTCAAAAACTAAGTTTATAATGGAAAAAGTTCACAACAAAAATATACACATACATAAGATTTTTAATATATTATAAATATACAAATGCTAGGATTCAGTAGGAGGGAACATTTCCCCTATTCCTCTTCTTTTTCGTTCCATTTACCTTTACATTTTTCTTTAATTCCACAGTTCTACTCCATGATTCCGACACAGTAGCTTTGAAATGAAATTAGACTTTCAGTTCTAGATCATTGCATAGATACATATCTGTTCTTTGAATCTTTTAAACAGACCAGCTACTGAAAATGAATTTCCCCAGAGGCTCCCCAAACAAGCCCCATTGGAATCCACTGCCTCAGCCAGATTCGCCACCTGAAGGCTTATTAGCACTGATGGAGCTAAGGAGTTCATAATGCAGGACCTATGACCTAAGAGGTTTGTGTGCTGAATGGTCTAGTGCTGACCTTTGCCTCAAGTGCAGAATAGTCCCCAGCCCCTACACACTTCTTTATTTAAATGGTAATGAAGGCAAAATCAGATTCATCCTTAGTGTGAAAATACTGATCTTTACTGAAAGACAGCTAGCACTTGTCCTTGTTTCACTTCAAAGATAAATTATAAACAGCAACCACCATCAAAAGTCAGAGAGAGGATAGTTCCTGTACTATAGACTCAGAGGCATCAATGTTTATAAAACTCAAAAACCACGCTGTTCAGATGCAAAAGCATAAATGAGATTGGCTGTTGTCACTTTTCCAAACTGGTGTCTGCTAGTGAATAAATGATTAATGGTTTTCTGTAGCAAATTTCACTGTACTCCAATTTGTTCAAGTTTTTTTTCTTTTTCTTTCCCCCCTGTGGAAAGCAAAACTATCTTCAACTGAAACAGCCGACTTGAATCAAATACAAACTTCTACTCTGTCTGAAGTTGGCTGCCTTCATGATTATTTATGAAACAATGGGCTCAGCCACACAAAACCAGCATTTTACACACCACTTGCGTTACCATGGCAGCTTCTAAACCTGCATAATTTGTGCCAATGAAAGGCAGGAGAAAACAGTCAAACTTTTATGTTATAGATTTATTTTCTTCATGTCCCACTGCCCTGACACACTCTAAGCCCTCCAGTGATTTCCAATTTTGCAGGTTGTTACTACAGAGACAGGAGAGGAACCTCAGGGCATGTTGATAAGACACATACAACCAAAGAGCTCTATCTTTTCTGGCTTTCCTTCAGTCCGCTAACAAAGAGGCAATGCCAGGAGGAAAAGTTCCATCTAAATACACTACTTTTATAAACAAGCAGCACTCGGCACTCATATGCACTGGGCAAAGAACCCATCAACACATTTAATAAAGTGGTAAACATAGCTCCTTCTCACAGTAACATGCCATTATTAACTCAGACTACTCTCAGGATTAAAACCAAGAGACAGACACTCACAACAACAATCAATTAATTACATTGTTGAGTGCGAATCCCTCCTGCAGTCAACTTTTTAGCACAGAAAAAAATAAAAACTAGAGAAAATAAACCCCATAATGTATCTCCCATTCAAAATGAAGTTAATCAGATTTACCAAATAAAACCAGCTTTAGGTCAATAACATCAACACTGTAATTATCAAGACGCTTTGATCTAGAAACTCTAATTTCTACACTTTGCCCAGTTTTACTACAACTTTTCACAATATGGATACCAGACATGTACCAGTGAGTACTACATAGATATGTTTAGTGGATCAAGCTAGTAACATTTAAAGAAGTATTCCAGGATATTCCATACTACAATCACAGACTCATATTTGGGTCTGTCACAGGTATGTACTTGGAATCAGTGGTGTCAGTCGTTCCCTTAAACGGGCTGGTTGCCTGCTTTTTTATAGAAGTTGACTCCCACTGTTTTTGCTAGCACGGTAGCAGGATGCAGGAATGTAAAAATTAAACTCCATTGTGATCTGGACTGATGCACATGTACTCGTTTAATCTCTCCAAAGATGGACTGAGTTAACACTAAACAAGATGTCATCTGTTTCAGTTCGTAGGCTGCATTTATTCCATGGTAGACAAAACATACAGAACACTGAGTATGATGAAAGTCATGTGGGACAATCAGTTAAACTTACGTACCTTGCGAATCCAGAACAAGGTGGTATAATCTTAAAATCAGAGCCAGGCCTTTCAGGACTGAAATCAGGAAGCAGTTCTTCACACAAAGGACAGTAGAACTCTCTCCCCCAAAAGGCTGTGGATGCTGGGTCAATTGAAACTTTAACGACTGGGGTCGATAGATTTTTGTTAGGTAAGGGTATCAAGGGATATGGAGCAAAGGCGGATAAATGGGGTTTATGTACCGGCCAGCCATTATCTAATTGAATGGCAGAACAGGCTTGAGGGGCTGAATGGCCTACTCTTGTAGCAATGTACAAAAATTAAGAACACGTGTACACTAGCCCATTTGGAGAAAGATAGACTTACTCTGCTCTCTGTTCTGCTGACAGTGCAGAAGTTATTTCTCCCTAGCAGCCTTTATACTGCCTTGACTCCTTTCACAGCCTTTCCGCTGCTATTCTCCTTTAACAGTTTTTGTGTTACCGTTACTGACTTTCTGGTGTCTGTGTTGATTTTTGAAAGTCACTCTTCAAACACTAGCAAAGATTAAAGAAATCTGTCAACACCAAAGTGCTAGATATCTCCTCAATGGCCAAGACATTGCTGATGAATGGTCCATGGTCCACTGCTTGGGAACTCTTTAAAACAACAGCCAATCACACATTTAAAATACCTCTCGACTGCCACTGGCTTGACAACTTAGCATGGAGCAGCTAACTACTTTAGGCAAGCTTCTGTTCAAAACACATTTTAAGACAACTCATGTCTGAGTTCTATTTGTGAAAATAATGGCAACAGAATCCCAAATCTTGCATAGGGCATGCATTTCCTGTCCACAAACCTTGTTTCATGTTGTCATGATTTTTGGTCAACATTTACCATTTTAAATTATATGTCAACATTTCCCATTCAAATTTCCCATGGCAACTTTAACGATGTAATTGTAGACACTGGCCACTAGGTAGCTCTGTGGAGCAAGTTTCTGAATTCTCTTTCCCAACCTCATCATCACCTTGTATATAAAAAATGTTATTCATCAACTGACCATGAGAAAGCCACTGGTAATTTACAAGTATATAATAAAAATAAAACATTCTGTTTTTGGTAATGTCTTTCTGGCCTCCTGATCGGCATGCATTAGTTTCAGAGCACCCTCGCCCCACTTCTCACACTGTAGTTAGTATTCTCCACAGTATGAGCTCAACTAGTCACTGTGAATTAAATTTCACGTTGTCAAACAAACATACATTGCTTTTTGTTGTATTATTGTACTCCAGGGAATTGAGGCAATTCTTTTGAGTTCAGTGGTTACAACATATTATTTGGGCAGAATAAAAGGAACTTGACTCTACATCCGGTCTGCTTCATACCTAACCTGGGAATATTTGATGGTGACACTGGGAGCAAAATGTAGAACATTGCTCCATTCCTCAGCACTTAAGTGATTACCTTGATGTATACAAAATTCATCTTTTCCTCCTCCCCACCATTCCCCACCCACCCCCGCCCCCCCCCCGCCCCCCTCCCCACAAAAAAAAGTGGCGATGCTTGAGCTGGAAATATAAGGCAATATGAACTATTTTACAATAGTTTATATATTACACATTATGTAACAATTACATCACAATTATAGTCGGGAGGTCAGTGGTAAACTGTGATTTATCTGAAAGATTCAGGTGGCATAATCCATGACAGTAAAGCTTGTGTGGTTTGTAGAGGTCAGCTAAATCCCTAGACAAAATTATATCCTTTCACTCAGACGCCACCATCCATTATTTTTATAATGCAGTCTCAGTAAAACAATAACAAAACTAATGACAGTTAAAGGAAGAGTTGAAATTGTACTGCTTATAAACTGTAAGAGGTATAATGGAATTAATTTGTAATTTGGAGGTAGAATTGCAAGACCACTGATACCAGAATATAAATTATAATGAATTACTGCAAAATTAGTGTGGAAATTGAAAGAGCTGAAGAACTGTCTGTCACAAAACCAAAGCCTATTCATAAGCCTTGAATCTTGGAATGCTGCAGTATCTTTTCCTTTCTTTCCTGACTACATTTTCACGTACCTTATGAAGTGCACACATTCATCTGTGTACCAAACGTCTATCAAACACTCTGTATCCTAAACAGCAAGAAAGGGAATTGAAGACTTCTATGTCAGTACATTCTTTACAGATAAAAAGAAAAAAAATGCAAATGCTGAAAATCTGAAACATTTGAATCTGAAATGTGTGGAAGATACAAAGCAGGTTAGTCAGCATCTGAAAAAAAAAACAGGTTAACACTTCAGTTGTATAATCCATGCTCAGAATGAAAACGGAAAGATAATCAAGCCCCTTTGCGGAATAGAGGGAAAGAAAAGTAGAAGTAGAAGTAGTGGAGGGAAATGTAACAGGTAGACCAATCACAAGGAGGAAGTTCATGGGTGAGCACTTTAGTGAGGTAATGACAAGATATAAGAGGAAAAGAATGTGTAAATAGCTAAGATGGTGAAAAGCATGGAAAATCACCATGTAAGAAAAAAAGGCAAGAAGTAAAAGAGATTTAAAAAATATGCAGGAGGCCCAAAATAAAAACAAGAAATTCTGAAAATGCACAGTAGGCCCACCAATCCCAAAAAGAGTACAAGACCAACACCCCCAGGTGCAGAATCTACTGCCAGAGGTGTGTTTGAAGGTTCACACACAAAGCGTCAACTGTCTCTCCTTCCCCTAGATGGTGACAGATCCATCCCATATCTCCTGAGCTCCCTGCTGAAAAGAAAAGGTTTTGAAGTTACTTAAGTCAACATTCAGACCAGGGGGTTGCAAAGTGCCCAAGAAAAAAAGAGATAGTGTTCCTGAAGTTTGCATTGAAATTGGCTGGAACACCACCTAAGGTCAAAGATGGAGAAGTGTTGAAGTCAATGGAAAGGAAAATTGGACGGGATTAGCTACCGTCCATTTTGCAGCACTGCCAAAGTTGAATTTCACCCCAGAGAGAGAGAGAGGAGCCCAGTAAGGGAAGAGATGAGTCATAAAATGAACCTTGTAATGGTGAGGAATGGATGAATTGAAATTTGCAATATCAGAGCAAGAAGCAGCACCAACAGAGTTGTCAATATAACAGAGGAAGAGGAAGAGGCCTCAGCAGAATTGGGAAAAGAGTGTCCACAAATCCGATAAAAAGGCATAGCTGGGATCCATGTGGGTTCCCATAGTGGCAACTTTTATCTGGAGGAAGTGAGTAAAGTTCAAAGAGAAGTTGCTTAGGGTGACAACAATTTCAGTCAGGCACAGGTGAGTAGTGGGGAACGAGGACTTTATTGGTTGCGGTTGAAGGAATCATCCCAGTGAGGGATGAAGATATAGAGGGATTATATATTCATGAGGAAAAGGAGATAATTGGGGCCAGAGAAACTGAAATCATCAACGTGTCAGAGTACCCTTTGTCAGCAGGTTTGATAATGTTGTCAGGGTTGGACGTGAGAGAATCATGAGCTACAAATTCAGAGAGGGATAGATTAAAGTCAGTAAGGGGAGTAGAGAAACTTAGATGGCTGATGTTATGATGGAAATTCTCAATGAAAAAATTGAGCAAAGGCAAGAGGTCAGAGGCAGGGGTCTAGAAGGATCAAGAAGGCTGAAGACAAAAGAAGGGGTCATATTCATTAAGTTCTTTCCTTTCTCTTTTTTCACCCAAATCCCACTAAATCTTAATTCACCGTGGTCTGTTTGGGGTTCCTTCATAGTATGTACTGCTCCCTCCAATAATTAGTAAGTATTATTAAAATGAACATTTACAATATTTCACTTTCAGTAGAAGTTACTGACATAAAAAACCTACTCGCTATTTTCTATATTTACTAAGATATAAAAAACCTACTAATATTAGCTGCATAAGCAGTAGGCAGCTGTTTTGTAAACCTCAGACAAAAGGCAGCTCTTGACACCACAATCCAGTAAAGACATTGACCTTTAGGTCAGAAACGACAGCCAACATTAATATCCCATTTACTTTACAGATCTGTCCACAACACCAGAAATGCCAGCAGAGATAATCCTTGGTGTCAGTGGCATTGGAGGCACCATAACCCTCCATGAAAGCGTGCCTTCTTAAACTGGTGGGTGTTACCAGCAGCAAAAATAAACAGATGCTATCACTGGTAGTTTTTTGGGATCTACCATTTTTGGGTCTGGCATGAAGAAAAGTAAATTATACATCCAATTCCTGGCAGTCAACTGGTAACTGTTTTAGAGTCACTGATGTTTCAAGTGGAAGGGGGGTTGCGCAGATGGTCCATTGTCATTATTAGGCATTAGATTTTGGGACCATTTTCTTTCAGTGGATTTACAGCAGTTCCCATAGCAGATCATGTCCAAGACCTTATCCCTTTTACAAAAATCTGCCCTTGCAGAATTGTGTGACCATCAGGATCAGCAACTATCCTACTTGCAGTGGTTTGATTACTGGGTTAAGCAAAATCTAGTCCTCCATTTTACACTCGCATCAAATTACACACAAACCAAGTATTTTTCAGGTGACAGCATTTATTTACAATTAATTGGGAAAATAAAGCACAAAAGAATTTGGCAAATACTATTGAGTACAATATCAAAAAATATCTTGAGGAAATTGCGTAATTTTTCCCATTTTCCCATTTTGTGAAACAACAACAACAACTTGCAGTTATATCGCCCCTTAACGTAGAAAAATATCCCAAGGCACTTTGCAGGAGCATAATCAGGCAAAAACTGACACCGAGCCAAAGGAGATATTAAGAGGAGTAACTAAAAGCTTGGTCAAAGAGGGAGATTTTAAGGAGGATCTTAAAGGAGAGGTGGCGAGGCAGAGGTTTCAGGAGGGAACTCCAGAGCTTAGGGTATAAATGGTTGAAAGTATGGCCACCAATGGTGGGGTGAAGGAAGTGGGGAATGGACAAGAGGCCAGAATTGGAGGAACACAGAGTTCTTGGTGGG
This sequence comes from Squalus acanthias, assembly GCA_030390025.1. Lineage (NCBI taxonomy): Eukaryota > Metazoa > Chordata > Chondrichthyes > Squaliformes > Squalidae > Squalus > Squalus acanthias. Next base: position 105,962,592 of record CM059428.1, read on the forward strand.
TTGTAGGGCTGGAGAAGGTTACAGAAATAGGGAGGGCCGAGGCCCTGAAGTGATTTGAACACAAAGATGAGATTAGTAGACCAGGAGCCAATGCAGGTCAACGAGGACAGGGGGGATTGGTGAGCGGGACTTGGTTCAAGTTAGGATATGGACTGCAGAGTTTTGGATGAGCTCAAGTTTATGGAGGGTAGAGGATATGAGGCCGATCAGGAGAGCTTTGGAATAGTTGAGACTGGAGGTAACAAAGGCATGGATGAGGGTTTTGACAACAGATGTGCTGAGACAGGGGTGCAAACGGGCGATGTTATGGAGGTGGAAGTACACAGTCTTTGTGAAGGAGAGGATATAGGGGTTGGAAATTCAAGTCAGGGTCAAATAGGACACCGAGGATGCAAACAGTCGGCTTCAACCTGAGACAGTGGCCAGGGAGGGGATGGAATTGGTGGCGATGGTACGGAGTTTGTGGTGGGGGCTGAAGACAATGGCTTCAGGCTTCCCAATGTTTAACTGGAGTTACAATGGTATAAATAGTTTACTTTCAATTAACCACCAGTGGCAATCTTTATGCAATTTCTACAGCAAATTTTATACATATAAGTTCTAAAAGTTACATTAAATTTTGCTGGGGTTTTCATCAGGTATACAAGTGCAAATTTAGTGAGAAGCTGAAGTACGACACACACAGTGAAGGAGCCTGAAATTAGCAAATGGCAATGAAGAAATGAACAAAATGCCTTTTTTATAATAAACATGTGCCAATTTATATAAAAAATTAAATTATTCCTCTCCCAATGGTTTGAAAAGAAAACGTGGTTGACTCTTAACTGTCCTCTGAAGTGGTCTAACAAGCCACCAAGTTGCATTAGACTGCTACACGCAGCGGTCCAAGAAGAACACCCATCACCACCTCATCAGGGCATCTAGGGATGGGCAACAAATGCCGGCCTTGCCAATGATGCCACATCCCGAGAATAATGTTTTTAAAGCTCTGCAATTGTTCGGCAGAGACACAAGTCACTCAGCATAAACCACTAGTATACCTCACACACAAGCTATAGAAACAGAAATTATTTTCCACGTACTTCCATAGTTTCAAACAATATGAACGGATAACAAGATAGGTATCTGCAGTCTTGAGCTAATTTCAAAGTGACACAAAATAGTTGAAAGACTAGACTTGTAGATTAAATGGAATGTTAAACATCCACCTGTAAAAAAAAGTACAGCAATGCAACTAATTCATCTGCTTTCCACTCCCTCTAACACAGTGAACAGAATTTCATTACAAAGAGTCTGTCATGCAAGTTTTTAGATTAATGTATGCCAGTGGTACTTCGCACTTGTAAGGCTGATGAACCTCAGGAAAAGGAATTATAAGAAAGTAGATTTTTGACAGGCTGCTACTTAATTAATAGATGCCATGTCCCCCTATACTTTCCAAAATCACCTTGAGTTTAGTTTAGTATAATAAAATTGACATTCTGATGTGCACAGTTTGAGACCTGTTGTTTCATGGGTATTTGATATTTGTAATGGAAATTGTAAAAATGTTATTCCTGTCACAATTTGATTTGTGTTTTTTATATCAATAAACTTAGATTATTTAACTTGATTAGTTTAACAATTTCTTTACCTTGTGACTTAAGGTGCCTCTCCAGCTCAATCCATACAAAATGAGTATCGAGAGACAATGGCCCTGAAATTGTGGTGTCTGTGATGACGTACTCTCACGAGTAAATCCGTGAAATCTGGAACTTGCGGACTGTCAACGTATGCATTGACACACCATCTGCAGGGGCCCCTAAAAAGCAAATGCTGGTGCAAAGTTTCGCTATTTGCCCAGCGACTGGCCAGCAATTGCCCACGTAAATCTTATGGTTGATGCAAGCAGGTGCAGAGCCAGCTTGCATCAGCGTAAGGGATATCTAAGGCTTAAATCAAACATTTTCATATCCTAAATTATGCACATATACTGTATTCAAAGAGTTTATGCAAATATTGGCCCGGATTACAGTTTTAATGATGTATAAAATTATCAAATTTTATTCATAATTGCCTTCATTTCAATGAAAGCAATTATGAATAAAATTCCAATTCTGGACATTGTATAATTATTAGATTTGGGGATTCCATTGCATATCATTAGGGAATTCCCTTTGTAAATGATTAAAATGGAATTCTGCTCATTGATTGGAGGACCGGGCCCACATGAGCCCAGGTACACTTCCGCACCGCCTACGTCCCTGGGATCCGTGGGCCATTATGCTGCCCTCCGCCTCGAGGCCTGAGACCGCAACTTTTCGCAGCCTGGGCGCCAGGACGTACTTTTGTAATTGTTTCGTGGGTTGGAGGCGTACTCCGGAGGTACGTGTCCAACCGTAATCTCAGGGCCATTATAAGGTTAATTTTCAAAGCATCTGCGTAATATTGCACGTTAATTTGGTTGCTGCTCCCATCGATGACACAAGGATCACTCTTACTCATGTTACATTAGTAAGCTTAGACAAGTCGTGTGATTCATCAAAAGCAAGTTTGTCGCAAATATGGAAACAGTCACTTATAAACTTATCAATAACCCCAGTCCATGTGACCTTCTCACAGGAATTTCTACCTCACACCTCAAACTAAATGAATTACATGTTTGAAATTGCAATACTCTAAATGTATTAGAATATATAATAACCCACAATGTTTATACAACATTGTAATATGGATAATTACCAGTGAGGCCAGCTCATCATTAGAAATGACGGCTATGCATCTGACTATGTAGAGAGTGTTAGAAGATAAGATAGAGGAAAAGGAGGCAATGTTTCCACATTTGTAGGTGATATTTCAGGACCAAACAGAGACTCAGGTCCTGTGTATATACTGTCAGGATATGTAAATTATAGCGACAGGTGGAAGATACACTTTAAAGAAATTAAGACATATACTGCCGTGTCATGGAAGGTAAGAGCTGACTTCGCCTTCTTTAACGTAGACAGCATTCAAATTTTAACTACAGATGCTTTTGGGTTATCTAGTTTATTATACCCAAATGAGTCAACCAGGTATCTGCTGCCTTGGTCAAAACAGCTGTACAATACATCAACCACATTGCAAGGTTAAAAAAGAATTGTGGGCCCTAGCTAGACTCCTTAACATTCTAGGACCAATATGGTGTATGCTCACATGCATTCACACACTATCCGAGAGTAAGCCTATTTTCAGGAACAGAAAAGAAAATTAGCGCTCTATAAATCCACAATCTATAATACCAAGCACAGAATCACCAGTGCCGTTGACAATTTCCTGAGTCACATCACGATGCCTACATTCTTGTAAACTCTCACCTGGCTAAGAAGTAGTAGAATTACTGTTTTTTAATTTAAAGGTGTCTCCACACCCCCCAAGCTCATCCATAAGGTTGCCATGACACCACAAACAAAATGTAAAACCTAACATATAATAGATCAAGAATCAACTTCTACTGGGTGAGGACTCGGGCAAGGTCACTGAGAGCAGACTAGTTCATATAGCAGCATGTCTAATGAATTACTGTACAATTTATGCCCTTCAATTTTACATCGTTGCTGACATACCTAGTCCATTTCTAAACTTTTCTCCCAATATCATCTTCACTTGCTTTCTCATGCCCAGATCAGTGTCTTGTCTTTTCAATTAATTTGTTGCCTTTCGTTCCGTCATTCAGCTATTTCTGATTCCCTTTCCACTTCCTTATTGTCAGCATGGACCTTTGAGTCCTTCATGACTCTGTCTTTCCTAAGTCCACTGCAGTTTCCTTCACGTCCACTCTGTTGCTTTCCACAACAACAACAACTTGTATTTATATAGCGCCTTTAATGTAGTAAAACGTCCCAATGCGCTTCACAGGAGTATTATAAGACAAAAAATTTGACACCGAGTCATATAAGGAGAAATTAGGGCAGATGACCAAAAGCTTGGTCAAAGAGGTAGGTTTTAAGGAACGTCTTAAAGGAGGAAAGAGAGGCAGAGAGGTGGAGAGGTTTAGGCCGGGAATTTCAGAGCTTAGGGCCCAGGCAACAGAAGGCACAGCCACCAATGATTGAGCGATTATAATCAGGGATGCTCAAGAGGGCAGAATTAGAGGGAGCACGTCCTTTGCAGTTTCCTCAGAGTGCTCTGCAACATGTTCTTCATTTATTTTCCTCGCCTTCTTGTTACGTCTAAAATTTCATTTATTCAAATATCTGTAACATTATATATCTGTGACAACATAGAAAGAATTTTAAAGTATGTTCTGTACATTTAATTTTATATTATGGTCGGTAATAAAATGCACTCCACTTGAATATTCGCAAATATTCCAGGACTGTGCATTTATGGCACAGAACATAATGTAAAATGAAAACAAAACAAGCCTAAGACAAGTAATGATTACTAATATGCACTTTGTTACATTAAACATACATTTTATTGCTCAGATAATTGAGGCAAACTACTAGGTTTTACTCAGCAACAAATTGTAATAGTACAAAAAAAAACTGGGCCTTGTCCAATTTTACCTGCAACAACTTGCTCCAGAGATGAATTCTTTGGGATGTAAGTTTACATTTAGATGACTTAAATAAGAAGAATTTAGTCTTCCAGAATTGCAGAAATCCTGCATCATGTAATACTTACATTGTAAAAGTCTGAGTTATATTGGATCTCTACTGATTACCATTGATGCCAACTGATTGGAAAATTATCTATTGTTACAGATGTATTGATCTATATAAGGTGCCAACGAAGGTGAACTTGGCACCTCAACTTAGAATTAACATGATCAAATACTGTACAGCTAGTATGAGGAATAGGGGAGAGATAAGCTCTTCTCTCGCTGTAAAATATGGACAGTTATTGAATCAGTTGCAGTATGGCTTCTCCTGTAGGTAATACATGGGGTGAAGCAGTACGTGTCATAGAGTAAAGCCAGAGCTTGTTTGAAATTTAAGGTGGTATAACCTGAACTATGGGAGACACACGTACCTCTCTCCAATACAAAGCTTTCTTCCGATAATAACGTAACACCCTTCTCATCTTCTCTCTCCCCAATGATTACAGAACTGAAAACTCACAGCAATTGCTTCCTACGAAGAGCGGCAGTACCAAAAAGTTATACTTTGATTTGACAGCTATGTTAATGAGCTCAATTTGTTTCAGATTACAAAAGTCTCATTTTCTTAAAAACTATTTCAAAATACAGATTTTGCAAAGCAACAATTTTACGCAAACATGTGACAAAACTCTCAAAGATTTTTAAAATCATAGCTCTATGCATTTATTTGTGTCTTGATCTGCGAAAATATCAATTGACTCATGCAGTGAATCACAAAGGCGAAAGATAGTGATAAATGAGCTGACTGGAATGACTCATGTCTTTAGAGAATTAGTTTACCTTTTCCATTTCCCCTCATTGAAAATCCACTGAAATCTTGAAGCATATTTCAAAAGGCAGCAGAGCTATCAGTCATCCATAACAATCTTTAAACTAACTGAATCTATATGCCCTGCATAATTTGACATTTAAGCTGAAGCAACATACTGTTAGTAAAAAAACAACCTGCTGATAATAGAATTCAATGGTTCCAGATAATTAACTCAATTTGACAAAACCAGAAGTCAATATTTTGTATTATTTTATGAAATATATTATGGCAGACTACTGAAAATATTACAAACCTCTATAGTGGCGGAGGGGGAGATAGCTATGATTCCATGATTTTTGTTACGTTTTATCTAAGAAATGTGCAACAAAATAAACAATAAATGCTACATAGAAATCTCTAGATGCTAATTCATATTTGTCAAAATACTAATTGTTAGGCTTCATAATCTGTAATATTATATATCATTGAAAAATGATTGTTGATGGTTCTTGGACACATAATTTGTTGAAGATTTTATTCCCCAGTTCCAAGCGGATGCAGCAGATTATAAAGCCCAACACCAACTCGTATATAACTGCAGCATTGCAATGTTGCTCTTTTATTCACCAAACTGTTAAGCTACATCAACTGTGTTCGGCTCTGCTTTAGGAGCTCTGTTGTGCTATTTGTTAAAACACATTTGTCAAGACTTTAGAGTCAGCCGTGGCTCAGTTGGTAACACCCTCACCTCTGAAGGTTGTGGGTTCAAGTTCCACTCCAGAGACTTGAGCACAAAAATCTAGGTAACATCACTAAAATAGAACACCTGGTCATTATTACATTGCTGTTTGTGGGATCTTGCTGTGTACAAATTGGCTGTTACATTTCCTACATTACAACAGTGACTACACTTCATTGGCTGTAAAGCGCTTTGGAACGTCCAGTGGTCATGAAAGGTGCTATATAAATGCAAGTCTTTCTTTCTTATTTTAAAGAGATTTAAATATTCAACTGACATATTAAAAAGTAGGTGAGGAAAGATATTTTCTAAACAGTTGCAATTGTTTCCTAATAAAAGAATTTCACAAAACAATGCTTACTGCAACCATTGTTTGAAAGATTGTATGAATAGATTAACAGGATTATTATGCTTTATTACTTATGTCAAATATAAATTTCTTCTTAGTACAATATATGCCATTGGGTTATTTAATTTTGTAAAATGCAAGAAATTCTCAACAGGCACACATGTAAATCTCACCAAACTCTACCTGATATAAACATGACAAAAACATTAATTTCTAACATTCCTACTTCATCTGTACTACACACTATCTACATCTTATAAAATTATTGAACAAATCTGTTTAAAGAAAAATGGAATTATGAACAGTACAAAGCGAGAAATATCTATACATGGACTTGGTGTTTCTTTTCTCAGTTACATGACAATTGATGTATAATAATGCAAATATAATCAATGTACATTTAAACAACTTACCAAATTAAGTCTTAAAATATTATCAGTGTTACTGGATTTCTATTAAACATTCACTAAGTTGGCAATCATAACCCACGAATCAAGAAAGCAAAATCATTTATTCTTGCTTTGTTCACTCACTGTTCAAGTTTATCAAGTATTAAGGAAACAATCTAAAAATAATGTCTTTAGGGCGGATCTCATCAAAAAAATAAAGTACCCCTTAGCAATAGAAAATCAAAGAGATAGACTTGTACTTGAAAGGCATTTAGTTAGTCTCATACTTAGTGAGACGTTTAATTCTAATTTGATCTACGAACAAGTCAATTGTCTACTTGATGAAGTTGTTATCCACCAATCTTCAAATAACTGATAGTAAACATTTCAAAAAGTGTAGCTGTGACATTTACTCTATTGTACTGAGACAGATGTATGAAAAAAAATTAAATCAGGACATCACGGTGTACTGACTGATCCAAATTGCAACCTGTTTTGGCGCAGAATTAAATCTTAATGCTTCAGAGCATTCAGCCATACAACAATGCTGCCAGAACATTTTGAACAATTGGCTTCTTCCAGCACTGTGCTGCTAAGCTGATTGCTTCCAGAAAAGAAGTTTTGTTGGGGTAGTCATATAGAAAACCGTAGCAAATTGGAATGTTCCAAAGCAAAGAGTTATTGAAAGTTGACTTCAAAAATGCAAGACTATTTATTGTAAGATCCAATCTATTACTCATGTCAAACTACATATATTATTGTGTGACAAATGTATCTTAAGAATTCTACATACTTTTAGCAAACATTAACTGCCACACCCTCTTCTACTGCCAATGTGGAATACAACTTCAGACAATATCACTAGTACATAAACAAGTATTGCATGCTGCAGCTCTAATAATTCCCGGATGAATTTCTGAGCTGTTTGATGTGTATAATAAAGTTTTCAAAAATAACAGAATATGAAGATATAATTGTACAAGATCGACTTACAAGATAAAACAGGAAATGCACTGGTAAAGATTAAAAATCAACTGTCACCCCTCCCTTTAAACTACAGCAAACTGGATTCTCAAAGTAATTATATATTCTCATATTCTTTTGCCTGATAAATTTTTTTATTTCAATTATTTAAAATGAAGTTCAAATGCTCCAGCAAAATAGCAGATTGCATTCTTGGCCAAAATACAAATCAAAATATTACTACCCACCAATATTAATAATTAATCACATATATGCTACTGAATATACAATGTATCACTTTTATCAACTAAACAGAATACTTGCACCTCCTTAAACATAAACAAAACTTGCACAAAATGCATCCTACGCACACTTTAGGCAAAGCAGTTTAAATAACTGATCAACATATGTTAATGATATTGTAGAGGTAGATTTGATGTTACACTGTCGATGCCTTATAAAACGTATAGTTTTAGGCTTTAAGAGTGTTTGGGCTTTTGTTCGAGCGAGTCCTGCTTGTTATCTGATCCTTTCTCATCATATTCAACAGCGCCCCCAAGCTGCGAACATGTCAGGCTTCTGTAGTCTGTTCCTAACACGCGAGTCTGATTACTGTACATTCACTAATACAACGATTCTTGTAGAACATATCTGTAGTTAATAAGCTATTAAAAATAAATGCATATTACTTTAAAAGTGTACTACTCTGTATCAGAATATTACAGAAAACATGGACAGTAACTATCAAACTGGAAAATAATCCCAGTGAAGGTGCATTTAATATTGTTATTATTAACGACAGTAATAATTGTACTGACAGTCCACCACAGATCTCGGAAATTAGAATCAACGCACAAGTGCAAGGATGGCAGCAGAATGATCTGATCAAAGCTCTGGCACCGGAGCGAGTCTTTCACTTGATTCACGAAAGGTCACATCCCCATTTAAAGATTCGACGCAGAAAAGTAGAAGGGGGTTAAACTTTCCCCCCCCCTTAGGTGTGTAAGAATATAAACGTTTGAATGTAAAAAGGATGCATATTCTTTAGAAATGGGAATTTGTATAAAATCTTTCATTTATTTCAAATCACCTTTAAACTACTCCACAAATATAATTGCACAAGGCACTGTTCGTACTTCGGAGAGGGAAACAATTCATTCTGCATTTCAGTAATCTGGTCAGCAAATCTGCACTTTGAAGTAAATAGTATCTGCCCTTGGTATTCTCCAGCAATTCGTTTAAATTTCCACTTTAAAATTAAAACCACAACTCTAGTACGAACTAACCAAAATAGTTCACAACAATACTTATGAGTATTACTTATATGAGAATAACATTGTTTAAATTAAACCAGTTCATAATATATGGACGTTATATTACAATGCCCAGGACAACATCACATCTATTTTTGTGTGCTTTTATCTATAAATAACAAACCTATCAGCCATCGAATGCAGTTTACTGAGGACTGTGATCAGATTGCACACGTTTACGCGGAGACTTTACGTTGTGTTATTGTTGCAGAACTTCCCTGCATAATACAAGCAGCTCAAAGTACCTTTTGCAAAATAATGCATCCGTTATGGTAGCACTAATTTAAATAAACACACACTCTCGACTCACCGAGTAAATGCTTCAACACCCAAACGCATCTAGTTATTAGGATACAATGCAAGCAAAATCCGGAGGTAAAACTTGCTGAGGAGTTTGGAGTAGTTGCAATCGCTGCGTGCCGTGTCTCTGCTCCTCTCGCTCTGTACCTCACTGCTTCACTCCCCTCTCTCATGCCAGCCCTGTGTTCTCTCTGCTTGTAGTAAGGAGGACGCCCCATACGATTAAATGGTGCCGTCCCAAAAAGGGGGTGTCTCAGTCACATAAATCAAAGTCAATGCATTTACAACACCAGCGCCGCTTATATCTAGAAAACGATGTGCAACTTTCACCTCGCTGAATATAATACGTGTCGCGAAATTTCATGTAGGTTTCCTGTTGCTAACGAATAGTCCAATACTCACCTCTCGTTCCTGTGAGTTTCGGATCTCTCCCCTGCAGCTTGGGTTAGCACATTCCAGCAGTTTGCAGCTTCTGAGACGTGGCATTGCTCAGTCCCAGACTAACTCAGCAGTTTCCACAGGTACAGTTACTCAAACTACACTTGGAAAGATTATATAACCTCGGGTAACTTTTAATGATATTAAAATGATTTACCTATTATATTTGCATGATGATGATACAATTCAACTGGAAGTTTAACAATAGTCATACCGTTGCAATTAAACATCTGGAATGTTTTGCTTTGATGGGATGTTAACTTTTGGTTTATTTTTTATTTTACTTTTAAGTGGTTTATTATTGCGAACTGTTATTCTAGCGATTACATTTAATATTGTATATGGCTATAATTCCAATAATATTAAAATATCAATTTCTAAAACAATAATTGAAACCAGATGGTGTTCTTCAACGATTTTTCAAAACTTCACAAAAAATTTTTAGAACAAACTTTATAAATAACAGTTAGGCTCTCTTTTTCTCTATTGGTAAACTGACTGTCTGAATTTGCATTTGTTAATCTTTTGAAGTATAAATAAACGTAAACGTTTTAATTTAACAGCTAACTTCAAAGAAGTAAAAGAAAGTCTTGCATTTATATAACGCCTTTCACAACCTCAGGACGTCCCAAAGCGCTTTACAGCCAATGAAGTACTTTTGAAGTTTAGTCACTGTTGTAATGTAGGAAACGCGGCAGCCAATTTGCACACAGCAAGCTCCTACAAACAGCAATGTGATAATGACCAGATAATCTGTTTTAGTGATGTTGATTAAGGAATAAATATATTAGCCAGGACACCAGGGATAACTCCCCTGCTCTTCTTTGAAATAGCTCCATGGGATCATTTACGTCCACCTGAGGGAGCAGACAGGGCCTCGGTTTAACATCTCATCTGAAAGAGGGCACCTCTGACAGTGCAGCACTTCCTCAGCACTGCACTGGCGTGTCAGCCTAGATTTTTGAGCTCAAGTCTCTGGAGTGGGACTTAAGCCCACAACCTTCTGACTCAGGCCAGGGTGCTACCCACTGAGCCACGGCTGACACCAATAGGTACTAAAATAGGACTTTAATATCTCGGAATTACACCTCCTTCGATGGGTGACCCTGTCCTTCATTGATATTTTACATTTTCATTTATATCACGCACCTTAAAATAGCCACGGTTCGTGACAAAGGTACGCTAACGGTTGGTTGAACAACTTGAAGCCTAATGTTTCAGTATAATACAGTAGTGGTGATGGTAACGGGCCAATTTAAATTAAAGTGACGATTAAGAGTGGTGCAGAAGAGTTCTTCTATTGGGGCGAGGGCACTGGTGCTGCCGTCGGAGCATCGTGGCGACACGCGCAGGTAGCCAAGGTGTTTTCCGCGGAAAAGGCGGGAGTCTGCAGAAGGAGCTCCTGGGATCTGTAGTTGCTGCCGCAGTTGCACGATGACAGGAGAACGAGTAACGTCACAGACGGGAACTACAAACCCGCAGCGCGCGCCGTCAGCACCACCACACCCCGCATGCGTGCCTGGCACTTTGGAACGCTGAGCTTCCAAGATTACTATTCTGTCTCATCTTTCAATAAAGTAATTAGAATAAAAAAATACCTTTTGAAACCACACGAATGTGGAAAACACCATTTTAAATAGATTCCAATATACAGTATCCTAGCTCACACCAATTATGGGCCTCCAGCATGGTCAACATCAAGAGACAAATTAAGAGTTAGGTTGATTCTGATGCTAATACTGTCACCACTGTGTGGTTCTGGAAGGTTGATTTTATTTAATATACATAGCCTGTCACACAGCATTTATTTATTTTATTCATTCATATGATACAAAGTAATTAATAAAATATTTTCTTTGGTACATTTACAATCCTGTAGATTTATAAATAGTAGATACTCTTGCTGTTTTTCAAGATGGTATTTATTACATCAGCTTTCCAAAACTGTATTCTGTTTCTCAGGCTGCCGTCATTACATTCTAGCAGAAGGGGGTTCTGGATTGAGAAGCCTGAGTAAAAAAAATACACTAACAACTGTATCTACAATTTGCTGTGTCTAGAATATATGTTACAAGTCATTGTGTACAAACTGTCCTTTTTGTGTGTATTTTTTAAATGTGAGTTATATCCATGATAGGGAATAGAAATGTTTAAAGTTATTTTTGCACTTTTAAACACTTGCAGATCAGGTATAAAGAATATAGCTTCTTCCCTGCTCTGTCCAATGTGTTCCATCCCCAAGCTCAGAAGATCATTCTTTACTGCACAAGTCTGTGGGTTCCATTTTCCACACAAGCAGTGCAGAAAAAACCTCTCTGAGACTGCCATTTAATTGCCAAATTGTAGCAGCTTTGTACTGTGGACTCATGCCTATTGGAAACTGGATCATTTCATATAGGACAGTAACTGCCAATAGAGAGAAGAGACTTTCATTGCTTCAGTCTAGCCTAAAGTGACCTAAGTTCTAATGGTGAAACCACCAAGGCACTAGTCTCAAAAAAAATCTTTTACAAAACTGGAATCTGTTTAAAAGTTGCATTTTCCTTGTTCAGGGGAAACATTTCAATAACAACCATGTTAAATAGGACAGTGTTAATGTTGATTTTTATTTCTCTGTGAAAATGATGATTTAGGGGATCTGAAATTTACTGAAGTAAAGATGCCATCCATTTCCTGATTCACATTCTGCTTCTCTCTAAACTTCCATTAGTACATTTATCAGTTGGAAATGAGTTAGTACTAATCATTCTTATTTCCATTTGTTTTTATATATGGATTTTGCAACAATCCTGGAAACCTATAGCACAGTGGACTTCATCCTATGAGCAAAGAGTGAGGTGCATTTGTGGTCCCAACACTGTGGTTTTAGAAGGTATGTTTTCATTTAATATAGACAGCCTGAGAAACAGCATTTATTTATTTTATTCATTAGATGATACAAAATTAATAAAATACTGCCTTAGATACATCCACTTAGAATCATTTACAACTCTTAGATTTATAAATAACAGATAATTTTACAATCTTTGAACATAGTATTTATTACACCAGCTTGTCAAACCATATTGTTCAACTGTCTGTATTGCATTCCTACCAGCAGAGAGCTTTGAATTCAAATCATTATGCACTACAGTTGAACTCACAGTTTGTTACTATGTGTTTAACATCAGTTGTGGGGAAACTACTACCATCTGTCATTAAGGATAGAGTGACCGAGCACTTAAACAAATATGAGCTGATCAGAGAGAGCCAGCGTGGCTTTGTTAAGAGTAAGTCATGTCTGACTAATCTAGTTGAATTTTTTGATAAAAAGATAGACAAAGGAGTGTCCATGGATGTTATCTATATGGACTTCCAGAAGGCATTTGATGCAATTTCACACAAAAGATATTGGCAAATAGTCCCCCGAATTGGAGGTAGCATTTTGTCTTGGGTTGGAAATTGGTTGTGAGGTAGGAGGCAGAGAGTGGGAATAAAGGGTAGGTAATCTGATTGGCAGGATGTGACAAGTAGTGTTCTCCAGGGATTTGTTCTGGAGCCTCAACTTTTCACCATATTTATCAATGACTTGGATGAAGGAATAGAGAGTTGTATATCCAAGTTTGCCTTTGATATTAAATTAGGAGGGACAGTAAGTAGGGCAGATGGGGGCAGGAAGTTGCAAAGGGACATAGGCAGTTAAGTGGGTGGGCAAAACTATGCAGATGGAGTTTAATGTATGCAAATATGAGATCATCCACGTTGGATCTAAGAAAGATAAATCAAAGTATTTTCTAAATGATGAGAAGCTCGGAACTGTAGAGGAGCAAAGAGATTTGGGAGTCCAAGTACATAAATCATTTAAAGTTAGTAGACAGGTTTAAAAAGCAATCAAAAAGGCTAATGGAATGTTGGACTTTATCTCAAGGGGGCTGGAATACAAAAAGGAGGAAGTTATGCTTCAGTTGTATAGAATCTTGGTCAGACCCAATCTGGAGAACTGTGTTCAGTTTTGGGCACCATACCTCAGAAACGATACATTGACCTTGGAGGGTGTGCAGTGCAAATTCAGCAGAATGATACGAGGGCTTAGAGGGTTAAATTATGAGAACTGGTTCATAAACTTGGCTTGTATTCCCTTGAGTATAGAAGATTGAGGTGTGATCTGATCGAGGTGTTAAAATTGTTAAAAGGATTCGATAGGGTAGATACAGAGAAACCATTACCTCCGATGGGGGAATCAAGAACGAGGGGACATAATCTTAAAATTAGAGCCATGCCATTTAGGAGGGAAATTAGAAAGCACTATTTTGCACAAAGGGTATAGAAATCTGAAATTCTCTCCCCCAAAAGGCTGTTGATGCTGGGACAATTGGAGTTTTCAAGACTGAGTTTGATAGATTTTTTTGTTAGGTAATGATATCAAGGGATATGGAGCTAAGGCGGGTAAATGGAGTTGAGGTGCAGATCAGTTATGTTCTAATTGAATAGTGGAGCAGGCTCAAAGGGCTGAAATGACTACTCCTGTTCCTATGTCTAGAATAGAGAAATCACATTATTTTCTAAAAGTTGTAGTCATTATTTAACTGTCTATTGGAATCTATTTTAATGTTGTTTTCCTTGTTAATATAACCTTATGTTGAAACATTTCAATAACAACCACATTAAAGAGGACAGTGTTAATGTTGATGAAACACATTTATTTCTCTGTGAAAATGATGATTTAGGGGATCTGAAATTATCTGAAGTAAAGATGCCATCCATTTCCTGATTCACATTCTGCTTCTCTCTAAACTTCCATTAGTACATATATCAGTTTGGAAATGAGTTAGTACTAATCATTCTTATTTCCATTTGTTTTTATATATGGATTTTGCAACATCCCTGGAAACCTATAGCACAGTGAACTTCATCCTATGAGCAAAGAGTGAGGTGCATTTGTGGTCCCAACACTGTGGTTTTAGAAGGTATGTTTTCATTTAATATAGACAGCCTGAGAAACGACATTTATTTATTTTATTCATTAGATGATAACAAAGTATGATTAATAAAGTACTGCCTTAGATACATCCACTTAGAATCATTTACAACTCTTTAGATTTATAAATAAAAGATTATTTTACAGTCTTTGAACATAGTATATGTTACAGCAGCTTTTCAGACCATATTATTCTGTTTCCGTATTGTCTCTAAATTAAATTCCCATTGGAAGAGAGAATTCAATTCAAATCATTATATACTCCAATTGAACTCACAGTTTATTAATATGTCTAGAATAGAGAATTCACATTTTTTTAAATTGTAGTCATTATTACTGTATAGTGGAATCTATTTAAAATGGTGTTTTCCTTGTTAGTGTGAACTTAAGTTGAAACATTTCAATAACAATCACATTAAAGAGAACCGTGTTAATTTTGATGAAACACATTTATTTCTCTGTGAAAATGATGATTTAAGGGATCTGAAATTTACTGAAGTAAAGATGCCATCCATTTCCTGATTCACATTCTGCTTCTCTAAACTTCCATTAGTACATTTATCAGTTTGGAAATGAGTTAGTACTAATCATTCTTATTTTCATTTGTTTTTATAT
The DNA here is from genome assembly GCA_030390025.1 of Squalus acanthias. Lineage (NCBI taxonomy): Eukaryota > Metazoa > Chordata > Chondrichthyes > Squaliformes > Squalidae > Squalus > Squalus acanthias. The sequence goes on from CM059428.1 coordinate 105,978,030, forward strand.
CTGAATTTTGCAACATCCCTGGAAACCTACAAGATGATGACATCCTGCAAGACAAGAATGAATTGGACTAGCAATCCCAACACTGTCACCCCTTTGTGATTGTAGAAGATATTTTCACATTAAATAAACGTGCCCTGGAAACAATTAACTTTCTGTTTCTTGTTTGCTTTTCCATCAAGAGTTGAATGTCTGTCGGGAAAAGAGCTATGCTTTGTGTTTAATTTCAAACTATGCTATTACAGTATATTCCAGTTCATATTTCAAATGCGTTACAGTGCTGATGAAGCAGAATACTTTCCAATACCACCACATTGCTGAAATAATGGAAAGTTTTTTTCTCTTTCTCCCCAACTAATTGTAGTGAACTGATTGGGACAGATATTAACTCTGAGGTGCGTTGAGAGTGGGGGAGGGGGGGGTCCGGTATCACGTGGGAAACCTGGAAGGAAGTTAAGCGCGTCTGTCTGTGGCATTTTAACGCAGGCACCTCATTATCATTTTACTCCTGAGTTTGGCGTCGATTGCGCGGCAGTGGGCATGCTGCGGACCTGCATGACGCAATCTCAGCTCCAGTATTTAAAGGGCCAATCAAAAGATGGAATGTGGAGGAGTTTGGATTTGGAAGCAAGAGAGGAAGAAGTCTCATGATGGATTCAGGACAGTCAAGGGCTGCGCCTCGATTTAACAATGCACCGCTTGATGCACTGCTGGGGTCAGTGAGGAGCCGGAGAGAGATACTGTTCCCCAGCAACGGGAGGGAGAAACCTGCTGCTGCCACAAAGAAGGTTTGGCTGGAGGTGGCCGAGGAGGTCAGCAGCAGGAGCATTGTGACACGCTCCTGGTTTCAGTGCAGGAAGCGTTTTAATGACCTAACTGGGTCAGGAAAGGTAAGTACTGTTGCACATTGCCCTACATCCTGCTGTACGCATCACCCCGCCCCTTCACTGCCTTGTTAAGCCTACTCCATCACATCACTCCTCACACCCATTTACCTTGCAAGCACACCCATCCTTCTCTTTCTATGCACTTCCTCATATCCCCATCTATCCATCCACCACTGCCACTAACCCTCATCCTTATGCAATTTCATGCCTCTTCCTGATAGTCACCCTCACCAAATGCACTGCATTCATCAGGTGAACACATGCCATTACACTCACTCATAGGTCTGTTCTTTCCCCCGTTGCAGAAGAAGAGAGCACAGAACACGAAGGAGAGGGAAAGAAACGGAGGTGCTCCTCCACAGATGTCACAGTCAAATGCACATCCTGTGCCATGTGGAAAATCCTGGATGCTTCTTATGTCCTGAATAATCACATGTGCAGGAAGTGTCGTCAGCTGGAGGAGCTCGAGCTCCAGGTTTCGGAGCTTGATCAGTGGCTGGCGTCACTGCAGTGCATCCGTGAAGCTGAGAGCTATGTGGATAGCACATTTCAGGAGGTGGTCACCCTGCAGCTTAAGAGTGTGCAGGCAGATAGGGAATGGGTGACCACCAGACAGATAAGGAGGACCAGGCAGGTAGTGCAGGAGTGCCCTGAATGCATCTCGCTCTCTAATCGGTATTCACAGGTGAGGGCGATCGTTCATCTAGGGAGTGCAGCCAGAGCCAAGACCACGGCACCATGGGTGGCTCAGCTGTACAGGGGGTGAGGAGGAAGGTCAATAATGCAATAGTGGTAGGGGATACAATAGTTAGGGGAACAGACAGGCGTTTCTGCGGCCGCAGACGTGACTCCAGGATAGTATGTTGCCTCCCTAGTGCCAGGGTCAAGGATGTCACTGAGCGGCTGCAGGACATTCTGAGGGGGGAGGGTGAACAGCCAGAGGTCGTGGTCCATATCGGTACCAATGACATAGGTAGAAAGTGGGATGTGGTCCTGCAGGCAGAATTTAGAGAGCTAGGAAAAAGATTAGTAGGCAGGACCTCAAAGGTAGTAATCTCCGGATTACTCCCGGTGCAACGCGCGAGTGAGTACAGAAATAGGAGGATAGAGCAGATGAATGCATGGCTGGATAGATGGTGCAGGAGGGAGGGCTTTAGATTCCTGAGGCATTGGACTGGTTCTGGGGAAGGTGGGACCTGTACAAGCCGGACGGGTTGCACCTCAACAGGGCCAGGATGGGGGGGGGGGTATGCTGGTGCTATTGGGGAGGGTTTAAACTAGCTTGGCAGGGGGATGGGAATCTGAGCGTAGATTTAGTAGGGAGCGAGGCAAAGCTGGAAATGGAAGGCAGTAAATTAGTAAGTGAGTTTGGAAGGCAGAGGAAACAAAGGCTAGAAAATAGACAAAGAAGGAGTTTGGCAGTGCTTAATTATATATACTTCAATGCAGGAAGTCTATTAAATAAGGCAGATGAGCTGAAGGCACAGAAGTGGAAGTATGATATCATAGCTATTATTGAAACATGGCTTAAAGAAGGACAGGAATGGCAGCTCAACATTCCTGGTTACAGGATTTTCAGACGAGGTAGAGAGTGGGATAAAAAGGGAGGGGGGTCGCAATATTGGTTAAGGAAACAATTACAGCTGTGAGGAGGGATGATATGTTAGAAGGACCATCAAATGAGGCCATATGGGTCGAACTGAAGAACAAAAAAGGGGCAATCACAATGCTGGGAGTGTACTATAGACCTCCAAACAGTCAGAGGGAGATAGAAGCGCAAATTTCTGAGAAATGCAAAAACAATAGGGCAGTAATAGTAGGTGATTTCAACTACCCTAATATTAACTGGGATAGAATCAGTGTAAAAGCAATAGAGGGAGCAGAATTCTTAAAATGCATTCAGGAGAACTTTTTTAGCCAATACGTATCAAGCCCAACAAGAGAGGGGGCAGTTCTGGACTTAGTTTTAGAGAATGAAGCTGGGCAGGTGGAAGGGGTATCAGTGGGAGAGCATTTTGGTGGTAGTGATCATAATTCAGTTAGATTTAGCATAGTTATGGAAAGGGACAAAGATAGACCAGGTGTAAAAGTTCTCAATTGGGGAAAGGCCAATTTTACTAAGCTGAGATGTGATTTAGCAAAGGTGGACTGGAAACAGCTACTTGAAGGTAAATCAGTGTCAGAGCAGTAGGAGGCATTCAAGGAGGAGATAGGAAGGGTCCAGAGCAAATATGTTCCCACAAAGAAAAAGGGTGGGACTCCCAAATCTAGAGCCCCCTGGATGTCATGGGGCATACAGGGTAGGATAAGGGAAAAAAGGGAAGCTTTTGTCAGATACCAAGAGCTCAATACTACAGAAAGCCTAGAGGAGGATAGAAAGTGCAGGGGTGAAATTAAAAAGGAAATTAGGAAAGCAAAGAGAGGGCATGAGAAAATATTGGCAAGTAAAATCAAGGAAAACCCAAAGATGTTTTATAAATACATAAAAAGCAAGAGAATCACTAAGGAAAGAGTAGGGCCTATTAGAGACCTAAAAGGTAACCTATGTGTGGAGGCAGAAGACGTGGGTATGGTTCTGAATGAATACTTTGCATCTGTCTTCACAGAAGAGAGGGACAGTGCAGACATTGTAGTTAAGGAGGAGGAGTGTGAAATATTAGATGGGATAAGCATAGAGAGAGAAGAAGTATTAAGAGGTTTAGCATCTTTGAAAGTTGATAAATCGCCAGCCCTGGATGAAATGTGTCCCAGGCTGTTAAGAGAGGCAAGGGAGGAAAGAGCGGAGGCTCTGACCATCATTTTCCAATCCTCTCTGGCTACAGGCATGGTGCCAGAGAACTGAAGGACTGCTAGTGTTGTACCATTGTTTAAAAAGGGAGAAAGGGATAGACCAAGTAATTACAGACCAGTCAGCCTAACCTCAGTGGTGGGAAAATCATTGGAAAAAATTCTGAGGGACACTATTAATCATCATTTAGAAAGTTACAGATTAATCAAGGACAGTCAGCATGGATTTGTTATGGGAAGGTCAGATCTGACTAACTTGATTAGATTTTTTGAGGCGGTAACGAGGAGGGTCGATGAGGGTAGTGCATTTAATGTAGTCTACATGGATTTTAGCAAGGCTTTTGACAAGGTCCCACATGGCAAGTTGGTCAAAAAAGTAAAAGCCCATGGGATCCAGGGAACATGGCAAGTTGGATCCAAAATTAGCTCAGCGGCAGGAACCGAAGGGTAGTGGTCGACGGGTGTTTTTGTGACTGGAAGGCTGTTTCCAGTGGGGTTCCGCGGGGCTCAGTACGAGGTACCTTGCTTTTTGTGGTATATATCAATGATTTAGACTTCAATGTGGGGGGCATGATTAAGAAGTTTGCAGAAGATACAAAAATTGGCCGTGTGGTTGATAATGAGGATGAAAGCTGTAGTCTGCAGGAAGATATCAATGGACTGATCAGGTGGGCAGAAACATGGCAAATGGAATTCAATCTGAAGAAGTGTGAGGTAATGCATTTTTGGAGGGCTAACAAGGCATGGGAATACACAATAAATGGTAGGATACCGAGAAATGTAGAGGAACAGAGGAACCTTGGAGTGCATGTCCACAGATCCCTGAAGGAAGCAGGACAGGTAGATAACGTGGTTAAGAATTCATACGGGATACTTCCCTTTATTAGCCGAAGCATAGAATATATGAGCAGAGGGGTTATGCTAGAACTGTATAAAATACTAGTTAGGCCACAGCTAGAGTACTGCATACAGTTCTGGTCACCACATTACAGGAAAGATGTGGTTGCACTAGCGATGGCACAGAGGAGATTTACGAGGATGTTGCCAGGACTGGAGAATTTTAGCTATGAGGAAAGATTGGATAGACTGAGGTTATTTTCTTTGGAACAGAGGAGGTGACAGAAACCTTAGCCTTGGCCTTACAATGCCGCACTGATCTGCACCAAAGTGCTCTCCAGCAGAGTGGTAGCAGTGAAGTGCGGCTGTGCCATGAGAGGGATGATGGCGAAAGGGGACATGGAAGTGGGAAAAGGAAGAGTAAAGCTTTGTATTTGCACAAGGGTGTATGAGAAAATGTTTTGTTGTGAAGTTTCTGTTCTTTAGTAGAATCACATAAATTTTATTATTTTGCACCACTTTCCCGTCATGCCCATTCTTGGTTGCTGGGTGGCAAGTCGCTTTTTAACTTGCTTGATAATGAATGGGAACACATGAATTGACGGGGACCACTGGGGGGATGTGCAAGGGGTGGTTGGTTGTTTGCAGGACTGCTTTGTGTCAGTAGCATGGGGAGGGGTGGAATGCGTGGCCATTGCATGTGGTTCTGACATCAGTCCACTGGTGCAACCTAAGTGAACGTTACATTAATAAGGGCATCTCGGGCAGCAATGTGAGCAGTTGGTGCTGCATTGCCCTCATCACCTTCCTCCTCCCCGTCTTCCTCCTCCTCCTCCTTGGAATCATCTGCAGACGATCTGCGCTCTGCCTTGCTCCAGCAGGCAGCAGGTCTTCTTCTAGGAGGCTGCAGATGTCTGCCACCACCTGACGTGACAACCTGAGCCTCCTGAAGCACTGCTGTTTCGACATGTAAAGGAAACTCAGCCTTTGCCTGTACAGCCTGTGTCGCAGGTGGTGTTCCCTGCGAGTTGCACCCCTCTGCAGCGCCCCTCTCTGCTCTGCTGCTCCTCTCTCTGCTGTCCAGCTGCAGGTCTCTCAACAGTAGGCTGCTGGTGCTGGTGATATTGCTCCTCGTCCGAGGTCCAATCTAAGGCGGCCAAGGCGCCACCCATCCTGTTGTGATTCAGAAAACCTCCAAAGTGTAGAAAGTAAACTCTTATCAAAAGTACTGTGAACAAACCCTTTCCCACTCATAGGTAAGAAAGCAGCTGTGAGTACTGAGTATTTATTGCAGTATTTCCTTAAGTTTTAATCAGCCCCCTCAATTGCCATTGTGTTCTCGTCTTGCTTTCACTGGCAAGTTTCAGGAAGCCCAGGAAACCCATGGATGTGACGTTAAATATAAGTGTGTTGAAATATCGCTCCAATTGACCGATTAGCAAATATTTATAGGCAACCCGCCTCTCCTGAGGGGGTTGAGTGCAAACAGCCTAATGCGCTCGAGTTAAACACAGAAGTCGGCGGGTTGGAGCCGGCTTCCTGACGCTCTTGCATTTTTGCCGGTTTTAATCCCGCACCCAAACCCACGCGCTCCTCCAACTTAAAATTGTCTTATTTCTTCTGTATTTATTGTGATGGAAGAGTTGTTTCATTGTTTGGAAATTTGTTTTATTATTTTCTCCATTTCCCCACATTCTATTTCCCAAGGTCATGCACCTTCCCAAGCTCAGGAGAGGGGAATTGGGACGTGTTCCCAGGCCTAACCAATGATAATTTATATTCAGCCAGTAAGAGCAGCACCAGTACAAAAGCAAAATACTGCGAATGTTGGAAATCTGAAATAAATCAGAAAATGCTGGAAATACTCAGCAGGCCAGGCAGCATCTGTGGAGAGAGAAACAGAGTTAACGTTTCAAGTCGATGACCCTTCGTCAGAACTGCACCAGAATGTTTTAGAATAACTGTCCTTTTGGTTTTCCCTACCTCCCTCTAGGAAAGCTCCTAACCTCTGCTCAGCATCCCTCCCCCCACCCCCCCATGATGGCACAACTAAGATTAGTAACTTACAGTGAATCAATGGGGGTAATTTTAACCCTCAAAAACGGGTGGGTTTGGGTCGGTGGGAAGTTACAATGTTAAACATTTTAATCTGAACCCTAGCTGCTTCGAAACCGCCAACTTCCGGTTTTTACGGAGGCGGGACTGGGGGCGAGCGAACAATCCACAATCAGGAGCCGGGTCGGTCGTTGAGATCTTTTAAAGAGGCTGTGTGGCTCCATTTAAACAAGGTTCCTGTTTTTAACTGCAGTCGGCCAGGTTTCCCAGGCCTCTGGAAACCCGGCAGGTAAAAGGAGGCGAGAAGGGCTGGATCCATAAGCCTTTACAGCACTGCTTGTTGGCCAGGAGGAGCAGGAGTGTTTCCTCCAGGCCCAACAAACTAACCCTGTAAACACCACCCCACCCCCACCCCCGTGTGCAATCTGTCCGACCCCCTCCACTTCCACGATTTGCGACCCCCCCATCTCCCCCCCGCAATCACCGACTGCGCCCCCCGACCCCCCAGCGATCAATTCTTGTCCTCATTTGCAAGTCTTCCAGTGCCTCATTCCTTTACCTTTGCAACTGCTGCAGTCCTAAGTGCCAATGCATACCCTCTGCTTTTTCAACTCTAGCCTTCTTTGCATCCCTCTTTCTACAGTCCATCTTTGGTTGTAGAGCCTTCCATCTTGCCCCACACTCTGGAAGTCTCTGCCTAAATATCAGTGCCTTGCTACCTCTGCAGTCTCTGGTTACCGACCCTCTTGCTAGTGGAAACAGTTTCTCTTTATTTACTCTATCAAAACCCTTCATAATTTTGAACACCTCTATTAAATTTCCCTATAACCTTCTCTGCTCTTAAGGAGAACAATCCCAGCTTCTCCAATCAATCCACATAACTGAAGTCCCTCATCCCTGGTACCATTCTGGTAAATCTCTGTACCCTCTCCAAGGCCTTGACATCCTTCCTAAAGTGTGGTGCCCAGAATTGGGCACAATACTCCAATTGAGGCCTAATCATTGATTTATAAAGGTTTAGCATTACTTCCTTGCTTTTGTACTCTATGCCACTATTTATAAAAATGAGAAGTCGCACAACACCAGGTTATAGTCCAACAGTTTTATTTGAAATCACAAGCTTTCAGAGCTATCGATCGCCCCTTCCTTCACCTGAGGAAGGGGCGATCGATAGCTCCGAAAGCTTGTGATTTCAAATAAAACTGTTGGGGGTAAAAATTGAGTCGCGCCCCATTTGGGGCGCTAACCTCGCCGGGGCGCGACTTTTAGCGCCCCGAAAAAATTAGCGGCCCCGCGCCGGAACTTCAGTGGTTGCGCCCCAAGAGGGAAGCGGGGCGCAACTGGAAGCAGCCCACATCCCTCTTGGGGCGCTGCGAGTGAATATCCTGGCGCTACGTGCCGCAGCGCCACGCGCTGCGGCACGTCGCGCCGCGGTATTGCAGGCCTTCCTCCCCTTCTTAAAGGGGAGGGACCCTGCGCAGCGCGAACCGGGGCCCAGCTGGGCCCCCAGGGATCGGGAGTGCCGGCAAAAGAGCCCGGCACTCAAGAGAAGTGCCGGGCTCTTGGAGCGCAGCCGGCACTTCACGGTGGGGGGGCTTCACGGGGGCCGGGGGCAGGTGCTGGCAGGCGGCCAGCAACAAAAATGGCCGCCTGCCACCTCCGCTTTAAATATCGCCGCCCCGGCCGCACGTACGCCTCCCTGAACCCGTCGGACATAGCGTCTGGCGGTAAATCAGGGGGCGCGACTGAAGATCACGGCCGGGGCGCGAGCGGGGTGCTGCGCACGGCGATGACGTCATCGCCGGCGGCGCAGCGCCACAGGGCGCTACCGGCTGCCGACGCCGCTAACCTCCCACTAAATTTTTCGGGAGGCGTGGGCGGCGCTGCGCCCGGGCGTTAGCTGCTTTACGCCCCATTAGCGCCCTCTTAAGGCGCTAACGGGAGGCGCAAGCAGCTGAATTTTTCCCCCTTGGACTATAACCTGGTGTTGTGCGACTTCTCATTTTTGTCCACCCCAGTCCAACACCGGCATCTCCGCATCATGACCACTATTTATAAAGCCCAGGATCCCGTATGTTTTTTTTAACAGCTTTATCAAGTTGTCCTGCACCTTCAAAGACTTCCACACCAGAATTTCCTTGTTGCCTCTATAAGTGAGATTGCTAAGAGGGAAAATGGTGTTCTATCCTCATGTACTTGCATCTTACACTTTAATGAGCTTAAATATTCACTGAAAATAAAGAAACTGCCCTGGTTCCAGTAGCACACTGTGATAATTCTACTTATTGTCCTATGAGTTATAATTATAGACATTGCTTTAATCAGATCTCAGAGTTGCTATGCTAAATATGCTGCAATAATATCTAAACAGTATGCCCTAAGTTTTAATTAAAATTAAAAAGACGATTTAATCAACATTTATTCATCTCACACTCCTTTGCACCTAACTCATTTGTAATGAAGTGAATGTATGTTTTAAAGCATTTCATACAAATTAATATGTCATAGCTTTGAAACTTTTTAATTTCTAAACTGGGTGCTACCTACATAACAATAAAGTGACAATCTTGTTAAAATGCACATTGATAATTAGATTTATTGTCCAGTAGAGTGGTAGTTATGGGTTGTCCCAGATCTTATGGTTCCTATGAATTCTTTCACCAACAGTATCAGAAAACAATAACAATCCCCTGGGCTATGAATAAAATAGAGACTGTAGTGTATATGAAAGTCTCTGAAATCAAATGAGAAAGTTATGTTTTGCTATTATTTGGTCTTGGGACTGAGTCCAAGAGACAGTCTTTTTTGTTGGCCTACTTTTGCTGTAATTCAAAACTGACATAAATCAATACTTCATTATGTACCTGGGAACAATGTAATTTATCACTCTACAAATCACGGCTTCTATTTTTAAAAACAGTTTAAATGGGGCGAAGCAATTTTCCAGACTCATCAATAAAAACTGCTCCTGATTTCTGTAGTAGTGTTTGGCAATGTATTTAAAATAAAGTCAATGTTATGAGAAGACTGATAAGATGATGGAAAATGTATAGGTTTCACATCTTTGGGTTTGATGGATAGAGGTCCAGAACATGAGAAGGGTTTGGTAATAGGGGAAAGCTTGTAGTGCCAGATACAGAAAACAGTGCTTAAGCCTTGATTGCCTCGGGTACTTAAAAAGATCTGACAAAAACAATCAGGTTACAGCTCAGAACCAAATCTTTTAGTCTCCTCTTAGCACTCTTCTGTTTCACAATGTAATTGCTTTCTGCACAGATAGCAAGTAACAGTCACTTAACCTACCTCAATCTAACTCTTTCTAATGAAAAGTTTGAATGTGACATCCTCCATAAGAAGTTGAACAATCCAACCTTTTAATTGTGTACCAAGCTCTTACTTTACTTTTCCTGATGCCAGTGTGCCTCAACGAAGATAGCATGGAGGAGTCCTCTCAATATAAAGTACTCCCCCTACACAATCCTTCACATTGATGGTCTTGTATTTCAATCTGAGTAGAATAAAATATAAGGAGATGTGGTGCTAAAAGTTGAAAAGAGAATCAGACTAAAATGCACTGAAATTTCCAGCCCACTCTATGTTCTAGTAATGATTTTATAACATTGTTAATGGAGACCCGACATTCCTTTACAAGGGCACCCACCATGTTTGGATCATACACTGATGAATCTTCTAAACTGAAATCTATGGAGCTGTTCCAATGTAAAGATTTATTGAAAGTTTTCTTTCAAGTTTATCTTACAAACTCTAATTGGATTGAACTTTATTATATAGAACAAACTATGATCTAAATATGTCACGGCATCAAGTGGGTGATTGCAATACAAAAATATTCATTTGCAGTCCTCAATATTGTAACTTATGGGATTAATACAAAGGGGATCAAAGGCACAGTCAAAAAGAAGGGCCTTGAGATTTTTGAAAGCACAGGGGGAGATGGCACGATGGAGGAAACTGGGCCGCAAATTACAGAGGCCACCAATGGGAGAGCAGGAGACAAAAAGTAGCCTGGTGCTGGTGGATTAGAGGGTGCTCATAGGGATGTAAAGCAGAAGATGACTAAGGTAGGGTGGAGCAAGGCCAAGCAGGGATTTGAAAGCTGGGACAAGAACTTTCAAGTCAACCTACTGGGGTACAGGAAGCATGGGGGTGATGAGCGTGAGGGACTTTGTGTGGGAGAGGAGTCAGGCTGCAGCACTTTGCATGAGTTCAATCTTTTGGAGAATTGAGGCAGGGACACAATTTTGGAGAGCGTTAAAGCATGGACCAGAGTTTCGGCAGTAATGGGCAAGCGGTATGGACGGAGGCAGGCAACTCTGCAGAGGTTGAATAAAGCAGCCTTATTAACAGAGTAGAAGTGAGAGAGGAAGCTCAGCACAAGATTAAGCTGTATTCAATACCTCCTGACAGCCTGAAGAGGCAGTTAGGGAGGTTTATGGAGTCAAGTCCAGAAGCATGTAGTTACTCAACTATTCCAAGACTCTCCTAGCCAGCCTCCATGAGAGAGGGGCGGGTACGATCCTCTTGGATCCCAAGGATTCTCACCGAAGAATAATAAATCTACTTAGCTTGGCCTCTTCTGGCTACTCTGCTGCATCCTGTGAATGAATAATTTAAAAAAAGGTTTCTCTGGTGAGTTTGACACCGGGCGTGCCTCCACCAGAGTCATAAAAATCACTTCGCAGAACCGATTTCAGCAACAGCCACAACTTTTAGATTTAAATTAGGTCCTCGCTTGCCTGCAGCGGGAGCCTTGGCTGACTTCGAAATCGGTGAAGGTGAGATGTCGCCTGCCGGGAATGGTGAGGCCTCAGGCTGGTAAGTGGACTCGGCCTTGATCTTAACCCCTCTCAAGCACCATTCTTGCTGGGCGAGGGGGGTTAAAATCGACCCCAGAATGTCAGCCCCATGATCTTTAAACTGGATCTAAAAGCTAGGAAGAGGAATTAATTAGTCTCCGCTGTGGCTCAGTGGTAGCACTCTCGTCTCTAAATCAGAAGGTTATAGGTTCATAGTACCACTCCAGAGACTTGAGCTCATAATCCATTACTGAAGGAGTACTGCACTGCCGTCTTTCGGATGAGATGTTAAACCAAGGCTCCGTCTGCTTTGTCAGGTGGCCATAAAAGATTCCATGGGACTATTTTGAAGAAGAGCAGGAAGTTCTGGCAATATTTATCCCTCAACCAATATCACTAAAACAGATGAAATGTTTTTTTTAATTCATTCATGGGATGTCGGCATCGCTGGCAAAGCCAGCATTTATTGCCAATCCCTAGTTGCCCTTGAGAAGGTGGTGGTGAGCTGCCTTCTTGAACCGCTGCAATCCGTGTGGTGAACGTACCCCCACAGTGCTGTTAGGTAGGGAGTTCCAGGATTTTGACCCAGCGACGATGAAGGATCGGTGATATACTTCCAAGTTAGGATGGTGTGTGACTTGGAGGGGAACTTGGAGGTGGTGGTGTTCCCATGCGTCTGCTGCCCTTGTCCTTCTAGGTGGTAGAGGTCGCGGGTTTGGGAGGTGCTGCCAAAGAAGCCTTGGCGAGTTGCTGCAGTGCATCTTGTAGATGGTACACACTGCAGCCACGGTACGCCGGTGGTGGAGGGAGTGAATGTTTAAGGTGGTCGATGGGGTGCCAATCAAGCAGGCTGCTTTGTCCTGGATGGTGTCGAGCTTCTTGAGTGTTGTTGGAGCTGCATTCATCCAGGCAAGTGGAGAGTATTCCATCACACTCCTTACTTGTGCCTTGTGGATGGTGGAAAGGCATTGGGGAGTCAGGAGGTGAATCACTCGCCACAGATTATCTAGTCTCTGACCTGCTCTTGTTGCCACAGTATTTATGTGGCTGGGCCAGTTAGATTTCTGGTCAATGGTGACCCCCCAGGATGTTGATGGTGGGGGATTCAGCGATGGTAATGCCGTTGAATGTCAAGAGGCAGTGGTTAGACTCTCGCTTGTTGGAGATAGTCATTGCCTGGCACTTCTGTGGCGCAAATGTTACCTGCCACTTATCAGCCCAAGCCTGCATGCGGGCATAGACTGCTTCATTATCTGAGGAGCTGCGAATGGCACTGAACACTGTGCAGTCATCAGCGAACATCCCCATTTCTGACCTTATGTTGGAGGGTAGGTCATTGATAAAGCAGCTGAAGATGGTTGGGCCTAGGACACTGTCCTGAAGAACTCCTGCAGCGATGTCCTGGAGCTGAGATGATTGACCTCCAACCACCACAACCATCTTCCTTTGTGCTAGGTATGACTCCAGCCAGTGGAGAGTTTTCCCCCTGATTCCCATTGACTTCAGTTTTACTAGGGCTCCTTGATGCCACATTCAGTCAAATGCTGCCTTGATGTCAAGGGCAGTCACTCTCACCTCACCTCTGGAATTCAGCTCCTTTGTCCATGTTTGTACCAAGGCTGTAATGAGGTCTGGAGCCGAGTGGTCTTGGCGGAACCCAAACTGGGCATCAGTGAGCAGGTTATTGGTGAGTAAGTGCCGCTTGATAGCACTGTCGACGACACCTTTCATTACTTTGCTGATGATTGAGAGTAGACTGATGGGGCGGTAATTGGCCGGGTTGGATTTGTCCTGCTTTTTGTGGACCGGACATACCTGGGCAGTTTTTCACATTGTCGGGTAGATCCCAGTGTTGTAGCTGTACTGGAACAGCTTGGCTAGAGGCACGGCTAGTTCTGGAGCACAAGTCTTCAGCACGACAGCCGGGATGTTGTCGGGGCCCATAGCCTTTGCTGTATCCAGTGCGCTCAGTTGTTTGATATCACGTGGAGTGAATCGAATTAGCTGAAGACTGGCTTCTGTGATGGTGGGGACATCAGGAGGAGGCCGATATGGATCATTCACTTGGCACTTCTGGCTGAAGATGGTTGCAAACGCTTCAGCCTTGTCTTTTGCACTCACGTGCTGGGCTCCACCATCATTGAGGATGGGGATATTCATGGAGCCTTCTCCTCCCGTTAGTTGTTTAATGGTCCACCACCATTCTCGACTGGATGTGACAGGTCAGCAGAGCTTTGATCTGATCCATTGATTGTGGGATCGCTTAGCCCTGTCTATAGCATGCTGCTTCTGCTTTTTAGCATGCATGTAGTCCTGTGTTGCAGCTTCCCCAGGTTGGCACCTCATTTTTAGGTACGCCTGGTGCTGCTCCTGGCATGCTCTTCTACACTCCTTATTGAGCCAGGGTTGGTCCCCTGGCTTGATGGTAATGTTAGAGTGCGGGATATGCCGGGCCATGAGGTTACAGATTGTGGTGGAATACAATTCTGCTGCTGCTGATGGCCCACAGCGCCTCATGGATGTCCAGTTTTGAGCTGCTCGATCTATTCTGAATCTATCCCATTTAGCACGGTGGTAGTGCCACACAACATGATGGAGGGTGTCCTCAGTGTGAAGACGGGACTTTGTCTCCACAATGACTGTACGGTGGTCACTGCTACCAATGCTGTCATGGACAGATGCATCTGCAACAGGTAGATTGGTGAGGACGAGGTCAAGTAGGTTTTTCCCTTGTGTTGGTTCTCTCACCACCTGTCGCAGGCCCAGACTGGCAGCTATGTCCTTCAGGACTCGGCCAGCTCGGTCAGTAGTGGTGCTACCGAGCCACTCTTGGTGATGGACATTGAAGTCCCCCACCCAGAGTACATTCTGTGCTCTTGCTACCCTCAGTGCTTCCTCCAAGTGGTGTTCAACATGGAGGAGTACTGATTCATCAGCTGAGGGAGGGCGGTCGGTGGTAATCAGCAGGAGGTTTCCTTGCCCATGCTTGACCTGAAGCCATGAGACTTCATGGGGTCCGGAGTCAATGTTGAGGTCTCCCAGGGCCACTCCTTCCCGACTGTATACCACTGTGCCGCCACCCCTGCCGGTGGGACAGGACATACCATGGGATGGTGATGGAGGAAATAATGATGGGTCCCCGACTCGAAACGTTGACTCTCTTTCTCTCTCCTCGATGCTGCCTGACCTGCTGAGTGTTTCCAGCATTTTCTGTTGTTATTTCAGATTTCCAGCATCCGCAGTATTTTGCTATTGCATGGTGATGGAGGAGTTTGGGACATTGGCTGAAAGGTATGATTCTGTTAGTATGACTATGTCAGGCTGTTGCTTGACTAGTCTGTGGGACAGCTCTCAGAATTTTGACATAAGTCCCCAGATGTTGGTGAGGAGGACTTTGCAGGGTCGACTGGGCTGGGTGTGCCATTGTCATGTCCATAGCCCATGCCGAGGTCAATGCCAGGTGGTCCGTCCGGTTTTATTCTTATTATTGTTTCTTGTAGCGGTTTGTTACAACTGAATGGCTTGCTCGGCCATTTCAGAGGGCAGTTAAGAGTCAACCACATTGCTGTGGGTCTGGAGTCACATATAGGCCAGATCAGGTAAGGACAGCAGATTTCCTTCCCTGAAGGACATTAGTGAACCAGATGGGTTTTTACGATAATCCAATAGTTTCATGGTCACCATTACTGATACTAGCTTTTCATTCCAGCACAGGGAGAGCGGGACCAGTGACGGGGATAAAAGGAGCGGCGACCCGAGGCCCGAGAGCACAGGGAGAGCGGGACCAGTGATGGGGATAAAAGGAAAACAACAACAACGGACCTGAGAGAGGGGAAAAAAATCAAAGTTTGACGTCACAGGAAAGCAGGTAAGTGATTGGTTGGTGAGTATTTCTCTATTTCTCTCTTTTTTCTAAACTTGGGCATTGGTTTTAATTAAGAGCCATGATTACAGATTAAAAACTATAATTAAAATTAATAATTGAAATTTCAAAACTTGAAAACCTAATTAATTAAATAAAATACAATAGAGATGGCAGGGCAGGTGATGTGTTGTAGCTGTAGCATGTGGGAGCTGGTGGACCCCAGTGTGATCCACAGCGACCACATCTGCAGTAAGTGTTGACAGCTAGAGGAACTTCGGCTCAGAGTTGATGAGCTGGAGTCCGAGCTTCAGATACTGCGATACATCAGGGAGGGGGAGAGTTACCTGGACGCTGTGTCCAGGAGGCAGTCACACCCCTTAGGTTAAATAATTCAAATTTGGTTCGTGGTCAGGGACAGGAGGGTGTGACTATGAGTGAGGCAGGTATGGGGATCCACAAGGTAGCATTGGAGGAGCCTCAGCCCTTGCACTTGTCCAACAGGTACAAGGTACTTGCTCCCTGTGTGGACGAGAGCAGGGACTGCAGGGAGGATGAGCAAACTAACCACAGCACCGTGGTACAGGGGGCCATTCAATTTGGGGGAGCAAAAAGAAATGTTGTAGTGGTAGGGGACAGTATAGTTAGGGGGATAGATACTGTTCTCTGCAGCCGAGAACGTGAGTCCCAAAGGCTGTGTTGCCTGCCCGGTGCCAGGGTTAAAGACATCTCCTCTGGGCTGGAGAGAAACTTAGAGTGGGAGGGGAAAGATCCAGTTGTCGTGGTCCACGTAGGTACCAATGACATAGGTAGGACAAAGAAAGAGATTCTGCTGAGGGAGTATGAGCAGCTAGAGACTAAATTAAAAAGCAGAACCACAAAGGTAATAATCTCTGGATTACTACCTGAGCCACGAGCAAATTGGCATAGGGTCAATAGGATCAGAGAGATGAATGCGTGGCTCAAAGATTGGTGTGGGAGAAATGGGTTTCGATTCATGGGGCACTGGCACCAGTACTGGAGAAAGAGGGAGCTGTTCCGTTGGAATAGGCTTCACTTGAACCATGCTGGGACCAGTGTCCTGGCGAATCGAATAACATGGGCTGTAGATAGGGCTTTAAACTAAATAGTGGGGGGGAGAGTTCAGGTGAAGGGAAATTTAAAAAGTCAAAGAGAAAGGAGAAGGCAGTAGTGCAGGGTAGCGATAGGGGTAATGATAACCAGAGTGTGACAGGAAGGGGAAGTGTGTATAAACATAAGAGTGCATCAGAAAGTAGAGTCAGAGTAGGGAAAAATTGTAAAATGACAAAATTCAAAGCTCTTTATCTGAATGCACGCAGCATTCGTAACAAGATAGATGAGTTAACGGCACAAATAGAAATAAATGGGTATGATCTGATAGCCATTACAGAGACATGGTTGCAAGGTGACCAAGGCTGGGAACTGAATATTCGGGGGTATTTGGCATTTTGGAAGGATAGGCAGAAAGGAAAAGGAGGTGGAGTAGCTCTGATAATAAAGGATGAGATCAGTGCAGTAGTGAGAAATGATATTGGCTCAGAAGATCAAGATGTAGAATCAGTTTGGGGGGAGATAAGAAATAATAAGGGAAAGAAGTCACTGGTGGGAGTAGTCTATAGGCCCCCTAACAGTAGCTACACTGTAGGACAAAGTATAAATCAAGAAATAATGGAGGCTTGTAAGAAAGGTACGGCTATATCATGGGCGATTTTAATCTTCATATAGATTGGACAAATCAAATTGGAAAAGGTAGCCTTGAGGAAGAGTTCATAGAGTGTATTTGGGATGGTTTCTTAGAAAAATACATTGTGGACGAACCAGGGAGCAGGCTATTTTAGATCTGGTAATGTGTAATGAGATAGGATTAATTAATGATCTCATAGTAAAGGATCCTCTAGGGAAGAGTGATCATAGCATGTTAGAATTTCAAATTCAGTTTGAGGGTGAGAAACTTGGGTCTCAAACTAGTGTCCTGAACTTAAATAAAGGCAATTACAAAGGTATGAAGACAGAGTTGGCTAAAGTGGACTGGGAAAATAGATTAAAGGGTAAGATGGTAGATAAGCAGTGGCAGACAGTTAAGAAGATATTTAATTACTCTCAGCAAAGATATATTCCAGTGAGAAAGAAAGGGGGAAAAATTCAGTTGGTTGTGCCTCCCGTTAGCGCCTTAAGAGGGCGCTAATGGGGCGCAAAGCATCTAGCGCCCAGGCGCGGCGATGTTTGCGCCGCTCGCGAAATTAACTAGACATTTTGCGGCGGCGCTAAACACTACCACCACGATCTCCTGCGCAGGCAGATCGTGATGTCAGTCGAGTGCGCAACGCCCCGGTATCGCCCCGGAGCGGATATTGAGTGGCGCCCCCTGCCTTACCGCCTGCCACTAGCAACGACAGGTTGAGGGGAGCGTTTTGCAGTCATGAAGGGACTGGGGGAGCGCTATTTAAAGGCGACCGCTTCCTGCCTTTTATTGTTGGTGCCATTTTTGAACCATGCATTCTGAGAGAGAGAGAGAGAT
Source organism: Squalus acanthias (assembly GCA_030390025.1). NCBI lineage: Eukaryota > Metazoa > Chordata > Chondrichthyes > Squaliformes > Squalidae > Squalus > Squalus acanthias. The sequence continues at coordinate 105,995,811 of CM059428.1, forward strand.
AGACTTCTGGAGAGATTCAACGCTGTGTGAAGGATTTTGGGTACTGAGCAGCACTTTGCAGGTTCATTTTGATTAGCCCTTCCTTGTATCGATTTAGAAGAGACTGTGGGGGCTGCACTCTGAGCTCTTTCCCTGGTACTCTCCATTGTTCTTCCCAGCAGAGTTGATGTGCAGGTCTCTCCAGGCCGAGATTCAAGGCTGCAATGAGCAGGATGTGGATGGAAAGCAAGATCAACCATCCCCTTTAAGAACTGGCCCATGCCATTGAGTGTGTGTTCCATTGCTGACTGACATCACATGAGCTTCGCCAGCGCTCTGAGGTAGCGCCTCGCTCCTCGGCCTTTGCGCCTTAAGACAGGTGTGAAGCGCCTGATTTAGCGCTCCAATCACCTCCAGGGGCGATAAAAGTCAAGTTTGCAGTCGGTGGCGATAATTAGCGCCAGGCGCTAATCTTTGCGCCCGGCCGATAATTGCGCCCCAAATGGGGCGATACTGAATTTCTCCCCCAAAGACTCTAAGAGAAGAATGAACCATCCGTGGCTAACTAAGGAAGTTAAGGATGGTATCAAATTGAAAACAAAGGCATGGTAGGCCAGAGGATTGGGAAATTTTTAGAAACCAGTAAAGGACGACTAAAAAAATAATAAAGAGAGAGAAGATAGATTATGAGAGTAAACTAGCAAGAAATATAAAAGCAGACAGTAAGAGCTTCTACAGGTATATAAAAAGGAAGAGAGTAACTAAAGTAAATGTTAGTCCCTTAGAGGATGAGACTGGGGAATTAATAATGGGAAACAGAGAAACAGCAGAGACTTGAACAAATATTTTGTATCGGTCTTCACAGTAGAAGACACTAAAAGCATCCCAATAATAATAGATAATCAAGGGGCTATAGGGAGGGGGGAACTTAAAACAATCACTATCACTAGAGAAAAAGTACTAGGCAAACTTATGGGACTAAAGGTGGACAAGTCCCCTGGACCTGATGGCCTGCATCCTAGGGTCTTAAAAGAAGTGGCTGCAGAGATAGTGGATGCATTGGTTGTAATCTACCAAAATTCCCTGGATTCTGGAGAGGTACCAGCGGACTGGAAAACCGCAAATGTAATGCCCCTATTCAAGAAAGGAGGGAGACAGAAAACTATAGACCAGTTAGCCTAACATCTGTCATTGGGAAAATGCTGGAGTCCATTATTAAGGAAGTAGTAGCAGAACATTTAGAAAATCATAATACTGTCAAGCAGAGTCAGCATAGGTTTTATGAAAGGGAAATCATGTTTGACAAATTTGCTAGAGTTCTTTGAGGATGTAATGAGCAGGGTGGATAAAGGGGAACCAGTAGATGTAGTGTATTTGGATTTCCAGAAGGCACAAGATAAGAGCTCATGGGGTTGGGGGTAATATATTAGCATGGATAGAGGATTGGCTAACTAACAGGAAACAGAGAGTCGCGATAAATGGGTCATTTTCAGGTTGGCAAACTGTAACTAGTGGGGTGCCACAGGGATCAGTGCTGGGGCCTCAGCTGTTTACAATCTATATTAATGACTTGGATAAAGGGACTGCGTGCAATGTAGCCAAATTTGCTGATGATACAAAGATAGGTGGGAAAGCAAGATGTGAAGAGGACACAAAGAATCTGCAAAGAGATAGAGATAGGTTAAGTGAGTGGGCAAAAATTTGGCAGATGGAGTATAATGTGGAAAAATGTGAGCTTATCCACTTTGGTAGGAAAAATAAAAAAGCAAATTATTATTTAAATGGAGACTACAAAATGCTGCGGTACAGAGGGATCTGGGGGTCCTCGTACATGAAACACAAAAAGTTAGCATGCAGGTACAGCAAGTAATTAGGAAGGCAAATGGAATGTTGGCCTTTATTGCAAGGGGGATGGTGTATAAAAGTAGGGAAGTCTTGCTAGAACTGTACAGGGTGTCGGTGAGACCACACCTGGAGTACTGCGTACAGTTTTGGTCTCCTTATTTAAGGAAGGATATACTTGCATTGGAGGCAGTTCAGAGACGATTCACTAGGTTGATTCCTGAGATGAAGGGGTTGTCTTGTGAAGAAAGGTTGAGCAGGTTGGGCCTATACTCATTGGAGTTTAGAAGAATGAGAGGTGATCTTATTGAAATGTATAAGATTCTGAGGGGGCTTGACAGGGTAGATGCAGAGAGGATGTTTCCCCTCGTGGGGGAATCTAGAACTAGGGGGCATAGTTTCAGAATAAGGGATCACCCATTTAAAACAGAGATGAGGAGGAATTTCTTCTCTCAGAGGGTCGTGAATCTTTGGAATTCTCTACCCCAGAGAGCTGTGGAGGCTGGGTCATTGAATATATTTAAAGTGGAGATAGACAGATATTTGAGCTACAGGGGAGTCAAGGATTATGGGGAGCGGGCAGGAAAGTGGAGTTGAGGCCAAGACCAAATCAGCCATGATCTTATTGAATGGCAGAGTAGACTCAAGGGGCCAAATGGCCTACTCCTGCTCCTATTTTTATGTTCTTATTCCAGATTTATTTAATTAACTGAATTTAAATTGGATTTGAACTCACGTCACCCGATCATTAGTCCAGGCCTCTGAATTACTAGTCCAGTAACATTACCACTATGCTACCGTTCCCTGTGTTCATTAGCACATTGCTGTTTGTGGGACCTTGCTGTGCGCAAATTAGCTGTTGTGTTTCACAATATTACAGTAGTGACTACACTTCAAAAATACTTCATTAGCTGTAAATGAAGTGTAACAATATTTTCATTTAATTAGTTATAACTGCTGGCCATTGTGAGGTTGTGAAAGGCGCTTAAAATCTTTTATTGGGTAATTTATACCAATAATAAAACTGCTACTATTGCTACAAGATAACTCTATTTAAGCAGAAAATTCATCATTACCCTTAACAATGTTAGGGATTTGAAATTATTTATTTTCAAAACAGGAAAGGCTGTTTCTCAAGTACATTAACGTGACTTATTATCGCCCAAGGTATTAGACATATTGATTATGCACTATAACAGTAACATCACAAATCTGGCTCATAAAAAAGGTTCACTAAAAATAAAATTAATCTGAAGCCATATCCTGACTTAGAGTTGGTTGTTATCATAGGTTATTTGTTCCTTATTGGTTGTTTTTTAGTCAGTTACTTTACTCCTGAGTCGTATGTTCCCTACCTCTTCAGTTCTGATTTGTTGCTGTTGAGTCAGTCAACAATGTGATAGTGAAAGTGTGAAAAGTAGCTAATGTATGCTAGACACAACGGGGGCTAAATGCGATAGCCCTTGAAAACGGGCGCAGAGATCGCGATGAGGGATTGGGGTTGCGTTTACGGGTATCGCAGCCAGATGAGCCGGTCACAGATAGCCCGGCCAGAAAGGGGCTGTCTAAGTTGCCTGCTCTTTACTCCTGCCCTCTCCTCCTCCTCCCCCCTTCCTCCTCCTCCTCCTCCCCTTCCTCCTCCTCTTCTCTCATCCCCTTCCTCCTCCTGCCTTCTCCTCCTCCTCCTCCTCCTTCCTCCTCCCCCTTCCTCCTCCTCCTCCTCCTCCTCCTCTCCCCCCTTTCCTCCTCCTCCTCCCCCCTTCCTCCTCCTCTTCTCTCCTCCCCTTCCTCCTCCTCCTCTTTCCTCCTCCTCTTCCTCCTCCTCCTTTTTCCTCAGCTGGTGACAAGGGCTGTGCCTTCATGATGGCGAAGTTGTGCAACATGCAGCAGACCACCACAAATCTCGACACCCACTCTGCCGAGTAATGCAGGGCTCCTCCAGAGCGGTCCAAGCAGCGGAAGCGTTGCTTCAGCACGCCAATGGCCTGCTTGATAATATTTCGTGTGGCAACATGGCTTTTGCTATATGAATGCTGCCCACGTGTGCGTGATCATGAGCCATGTTCATAGAATCATAGAATGGTTCCAGCACGGAAGAAGGCCATTCAGCCCGTCGAACCCATGTCGGCTCTCTGCAAGAACACTTCAGCTAGTCCCACTCCCCCACCCTTTCCCCGTAGCCCTGCAAATGTTTTTCCTTCAGGTACTTATCCAACTCCCTTTTGAAAGCCATGATTGAGTCTGCCTCCACCACCCTTTCAGGTATTGCATTCCAGATCCTAACCACTCGCTGAGTAAAAAAGTTTTTCCTCATGCTGCCTTTGGTTCTTTTGCCAATCACCTTAAATCTGTGTCCTCTGGTTCTCGACCCTTCTGCAAATGGGAACAGTTTCTCTCTCGCTACTCTTTTCAGACCCCTCATGATTTTGAACACCTCTATCAAATCTCCTCTCAATCTTCTCTGCTCTAAGGAGAACAACCCCATCTTCTCCAGTCTATTCTCGTAACTGAAGTCCCTCATCCCTGGAACCATTCTCGTAAATCTTTTCTGCAGCCTCTCTAAAGCCTTCACATCCTTCCTAAAGTGCGGTGCCCAGAATTGGACACAATACTCCAGCTGAGGCAGAACCAGTATTTTATAAAGGTTCATCATAACTTCAACGCTTTTGTACTCTATGCCTCTATTCATGAAAATGAGAAGTCGCACAACACCAGGTTATAGTCCAACAGATTTATTTAATTTTACAAGCTTTCGGAGCTGTCGCTCCTTCGTCAGGTAAGTTAGCAATGAGAGAATCTCCCAGAATTCACAATTTAAACCCAGACAAAATCTATTCACATTATTCGCTACAACAAAGAGCACAGCCAAGACAATGAGATGTGTCCCAGGGGGTCCAACGTGTCAAACCACCTGCTGGCTGCATATCCTGTCAATTTGTGTTCTTGTGTTAGCCTTTTTAAAAAAAAAACACATGGGAAGACCGGCCATGATGTCAAGTCACGTTCTGTATCGTGACATGAACCCGATATCGCGATTGAGGCCATCCTCATGAGTGCGGAACTTGGCTATCAGTTTCTGCTCTATGATTTTGCGCTGTCGTGTATCTCGAAGGCCGCCTTGGAGAACGCTTACCCGCAGATCCGAGGCTGAATGCCCCTGGCTGCTGAAGTGTTCCCCGACTGGGAGGCAACCCTCCTGCCTGGCGATTGTTGCGCGGTGTCCGTTCATACGTTGTCTCAGTGTCTGCATGGTCTCGCCGATGTACCATGCTCTGGAGCATCCTTTACTGCAACGTATCAGGTAGACAACGTTGGCCGAGTCACATGAGTATGTACCGTGTACCTGGTGGGTAGTGTCCTCACGTGTAATGATGGTATCTGTGTCCATGATTTGGCATGTCTTGCAGAGGTTGCCGTGGCAGGGTTGTGTGGTGTCTTGGTTGCTGTTCTCCTGAAAGATGGGTAATCTGCTGCGAACGATGGTACTTTTGAGGTTAGGCGGCTGCTTGAAGGCGAGTAGTGGAGGCGTGGGGATGGCCTTAGCAAGGTGTTCGTCGTCATTGATGACATGTTGAAGGCTGCGAAGAACATGGCGTAGTTTTTCCGCTCCGGGGAAGTACTGGACGACGTAGGGTACTCTGTTGGTTGTGTCCCGTGTTCGTCTTCTGAGGAGGTCTATGCGGTTTTTCGCTGTGGCCCGATCGACAGTTCCGACGGGCCACAGCGAAAAACCGCATAGACCTCCTCAGAAGACGAACACGGGACACAACCAACAGAGTACCCTACGTCGTCCAGTACTTCCCCGGAGCGGAAAAACTACGCCATGTTCTTCGCAGCCTTCAACATGTCATCGATGACGACGAACACCTTGCTAAGGCCATCCCCACGCCTCCACTACTCGCCTTCAAGCAGCCGCCTAACCTCAAAAGTACCATCGTTCGCAGCAGATTACCCATCTTTCAGGAGAACAGCAACCAAGACACCACACAACCCTGCCACGGCAACCTCTGCAAGACATGCCAAATCATGGACACAGATACCATCATTACACGTGAGGACACTACCCACCAGGTACACGGTACATACTCATGTGACTCGGCCAACGTTGTCTACCTGATACGTTGCAGTAAAGGATGCTCCAGAGCATGGTACATCGGCGAGACCATGCAGACACTGAGACAACGTATGAACGGACACCGCGCAACAATCGCCAGGCAGGAGGGTTGCCTCCCAGTCGGGGAACACTTCAGCAGCCAGGGGCATTCAGCCTCGGATCTGCGGGTAAGCGTTCTCCAAGGCGGCCTTCGAGATACACGACAGCGCAAAATCATAGAGCAGAAACTGATAGCCAAGTTCCGCACTCATGAGGATGGCCTCAATCGCGATATCGGGTTCATGTCACGATACAGAACGTGACTTGACATCATGGCCGGTCTTCCCAGGTGTTTTTTTTTTTTGTTTTTTTTTTTGTTTTTTTTTTTTTAAAAAGGCTAACACAAGAACACAAATTGACAGGATATGCAGCCAGCAGGTGGTTTGACACGTTGGACCCCCTGGGACACATCTCATTGTCTTGGCTGTGCTCTTTGTTGTAGCGAATAATGTGAATAGATTTTGTCTGGGTTTAAATTGTGAATTCTGGGAGATTCTCTCATTGCTAACTTACCTGACGAAGGAGCGACAGCTCCGAAAGCTTGTAAAATTAAATAAATCTGTTGGACTATAACCTGGTGTTGTGCGACTTCTCATTTTTGTCCACCCCAGTCCAACGCCGGCATCTCCACATCATGCCCTCTATTCATGAAGCCCAGGATCCTGTATGCTTTTTTAACTGCTTTCTCAACCTGCCCTGCCACCGTCAATGATTTGTGCACATATACCCCTAGGTCTCTCTGTTCATGCACCCCCCTTTAGGATTGTACCCTTTAGTTTATATTTCCTCTCCTCATTCTTTCTACCAAAATGTATCACTTCTCACTTTTCTGCGTTAAATTTTATTTGCCCCGTTTCCGCCCATTCCACCAGCCTGTCTATGTCCTCTTGAAGTCTATCACTATCCTCCTCACTATTCACTATACTTCCAAGTTTTGTGTCATCTGCAAATTTTGAAATTGTGCCCTGTACACCCACGTCCAAGTCATTAATATATATCAGAAAAGCAGTGGTCCTAGAAACGACCCCTGGGGAACACCACTGTATACCTTTCTCCAGTCTGAAAAACAACTGTTCACCACTACTCTCTGTTTCCTGTCACTTAGCCAATTTCATATCCATGCTGCTACTGTCCCTTTTATTCCATGGGCTTTAAATTTGCTGGCAAGCCTATTATGTGGCACTTTGTCAAACACCTTTTGGAAATCCATGTACACCACGTCAACCGCATTGCCCTCATCAACTCTCTCTGTTACCTCATCAAAAAATTCGATCAAGTTAGTTAAACACAATTTGCCTTTAACAAATCCATGCTGGTTTTCCTTAATTAATCCACACTTGTCCAAGTGACTGTTAATTTTGTCCCTGATTATTGTTTCTAAAAGCTTCCCCACTGCCGAGGTTAAACTGACTGGCCTGTAGTTACTGGGTTTATCTTTACACCCTTTTTTGAACAAGAATGTGACATTTGCAATTCTCCAGTCCTCTGGTACCACCCCCATTTCTAAGGAGGATTGGAAGATTATGGCCAGTACCTCCAGGATTTCTTTCTTCACTTCCCTCAGCATCCTAGGATGCATCCCATCCGGTCCTCGTGACTTATCTACTTTAAGTACAGCCAGCCTTTCTAGTACCTCGTCTTTATCAATTTTTATCCCATCGAGTATCTCCTCTACCTCCTCCTTCACTATGTCTATGGCAGCATCTTCTTCCTTGGTGAAGACAGATGCAAAGTATTCATTTAGCACCTCAGCCATACCCTCTGCCTCCATGTGTAGGTCTCCTTTTTGGTCCCTAATCGGCCCACCCCTCCTCTTACTATCCATTTATTATTTATACGCCTATAGAAGACTTTTGGATTACCTTTTATGTTAGCTGCCATGCTATTCTCACACCCTCTCTTTGCCCCTCTTATTTTCTTTTTCACTTCTCCTCTGAACTTTCTATATTTAGCCTGATTCTCAGATGTATTCTCGACCTGACATCTGTCATACGCGCTCTTTTCTGCTTCATCTTACTCTCTATCTCTTTCGTCATCCAGGGAGCTCTGACTTTAGTTGCCCTGCCTTTCCCCCTAGTGGGAATGTACCTCAACTGTACCCGAACTATTTCCTCTTTAAAGGCCGCCCATTGTTCCATTACAGTTTTGCCTGCCAATCTTTGATTCCAATTTACCAGGCCCAGATCCTTTCTCATCCCACTGAAATTGGCCTTCCTCCAATTAAGTATTTTTACTCTCGATTGCTCCCTGTCCTTTTCCATAGCTAATCTAAACCTTATGATACTATGATCACTGTTCCCTAAATGTTCACCGACTGACACTTGCTCCACTTAACCTACCTCATTCCCCAGAACCAGATCCAGCAATGCCTCCTTCCTCGTTGGGCTGGAAACATACTGATCAAGAAAGTTCTCCTGAACACATTTCAGAAATTCTTCCCCCTTTCTGCCCTTTACACTATTACTATCCCAGTCTATATTAGGATAGTTGAAGTCCCCCATTATCACTACTCTATAGTTCTTGCTTCTCTCTGTAATTTCTCTGCAAATTTGCTCCTCCATATTTTTCCCACTGGTGGCCTATAGAATACACCTAGTAGTATAATGGCACCTCTATTATTTCTTAACTCTAGCCATATAGATTCTGTCCTTGACCCCTCCAGGACATCCTCTCTCTCCAGCACTGTAACATTCTCCTTAACCAATACTGCCACACCACCTCCTATCTTTCTTCCCTATCTTTCCTGAACACCCTATATCCAAGAATATTTAAAACCCAATCCTGCCCTTTTTGAGCCAGGTCTCTGTTATTGCCACAACATCATATTCCCATGTGGCTATTTGCGCCTGCAGCTCACCAACCTTGTTTACTATGCTTTGTGCATTCACATACATACTCTGTAAACCTATCTTAGACCATCCTATGTTCTCTCTTAGTCTGACCCCACCTTATTCCTTACTATTTCTTACTTTAGTGCTATCTGTCTCTCCCAATCCTTTGTGCCCTTTGTTTCTCCTTTCTAATGCTACATCCTGGTGCCCATCCCCCTGCCAACTTAGTTTAAACCATCCCCAACAGCACTAGCAAACTTCCCCATGAGGATAATGGTTCCGGCTCTGTTGAGTTGCAGCCCGTCCGGCCTGTACAGGTCCCACCTTCCCCAGAACCGGCCACAATGCCCCAGGAATCTGAAGCCCTCCCTCCTGCACCATTTCTCCATCCACACATTCATCTGCTGTATCCTCCTATTTCTATACTCACTCGCGCGTAGCACCGAGAGTAATCCGGAGATTACTACCTTTGAGGTCCTGTTTTTTAATCTCTTTCCTAGCTCTTGAAATCTGCCTGCAGGACCTCATCCCTCTTTCTACCTATGTCGTTGGTACCGATATGGACTACAACCTCTGGCTGCTCACCCTCCCCCCTCAGAATGTTCTGCAGCTGCTTGGTGACATCCTTAACCCTGGCACCAGGGAGGCAACATACCATCCTGGAGTCACGTCTGCGGCTGCAGAAACACCTGACTGCTCCCCTAACTATCAAATCCCCTACCACTATTGCTTTCCCTATCTTCCTCCTTCCCCCCTGTACAGCTGAGCCACCCGTGGTGCCGTGGACTTGGCTCTGGCTGTACTCCCCAGAGGAAACATCGCCCTCACCAGTACTCAGAACAGAATACTGGTTGGAGAGAGAGATGCACTCAGGGGACTCCTGCACTCCCTGCCTGGTCCTTTTCTTCTGTCTTGCGGTCACCCATTCCCTCTCTGAGTGCACACTCCTTAGCTGCGGGGTGACCACCTCCTGAAACGTGCTATCCACGTAGCTTTCAGCCTCACGGATGCACAGCAGTGATGCCAGCTGTTGTTCAAACTCCGAAACCCGGAGCTCGAGCTCCTCCAGCTGACGACACCTCCTGCCCATGGGGAAGCCTGCAATCCTCGCAAAGCCGCATGCTCACTTTGCCTGCTGCTCTCTGACCAGAGAGAAGAAAATGCATTCAGCTCTCTTGGAATACAGAGCCTCAGTTACCTCCCTTATGTAACAGTGCACAGCAAACTGGGAGATGTTGCAAATATCTCCTGCTCCAGCCTGGAAGGAGTCCAACTCATAAAGGTTCATACAAAAGCAAAATACTGCGGATGCTGGAAATCTGAAATAAAAACAGAAAATGCTGGAAACACTCAGTAGGTCAGGCAGCATCCGTGGAGAGAGAAACAGAGTCAACGTTTCAGGTCAATGACCCTTCGTCAGAAGGTTCATGGCCACCGTCACCTTCACAAACACTGGCAATGTGATCCTCGCCTTGCTCTGAGGTTACAGTTGTGGCTGCAGCAGGTGGCAGATTTCAGTGAGGATGTCTTTGGTGAAGCACAGACATCTCACACACTGTTCCTCGCTGAGGTTCAGGTAGGAGTATTGCTGCCTGAACACCCTGGGTGTAAATGGCCTCCTTCTGAGAGCCCTTCACCCCCTCCTCCTCCTCTCTCTTCCAGCAGCTTGTCCTGCTCTGTGTTGCCTCTGCTCATTCTCCCAGTCATGCTGTAGTCCAACGGGAAAGCCAACTACTGCACCCATGTCTGGGAGCAAGTGGTCTGTGCAGAATCCTTGAAATCAGGACAAAGTCCTTCAGCACCTGCCACACCACTCCCTGTAGACTTCAGCAACTTGAAATAACTGTACAAACCAAACACTTCTACAAACTCAGCAACAACCAGTAGAAATCAATTAGCAACTAACCTGTAAGTAGACAATGATCCCTTTAAATAGCACTGGTGGGGGTCCTTCCTGCTGCTGAACGTGTGTTCAGCACGGTTAAGAGAGGGCATTGACTGGAGCACTGAGCTCCAAAATGGCAGCGTTGGCATCAAATCAGCGTTACACACTGATTGACGTCATGATCTGCCTACTCTGCATTCTTCCGGCGCTCGATGACTGCGGCCGTGCTAATGTCCTACCCAAGCTGGCGTCCGATGCGGCCCGCACCAGAAGTGTGTGTGCACCGCGGACGCCATTTTGGAACCAAAACTGCACTCGAAGCACCCAAACAACGGGTGCTACGGAGCCGAATTTTGCGTTTATAAATTTATACATTATAAATAGGTATAGGATATGCTTGATTGTTTTAAAGGGGTTACAATGATAGGACTGTTGTGTGTTGATCTTGGTGGATGTGTGAGTTCCCCTGAGCATTAAGAGCAAATGCACTTGCTGCAAGTGTCTCCAGCTGCAGTCATTGAAGTTCACTGAGCTTCTGGCCTTCTGGAACACACTTTCCATGATATGGTTACCTCGGAGCAGACAGTGAGAGAGAAAAAAGGTTGGAAATTTTATAGAATTAGGATTGTAAACAGGTGACCATCCAATTGGTGTAAAGAGTAGTAAGAAGGAAGGTTTCCTGAGGGCATTACCTTGGGAAAACAGGGTTGTTATTGCATGTTCCAGGGGCATTGACTCGGAAGAACAGTCATGAACAATACCTCATCTCTGTATAGGAAGTGATTGCCCAAGCAGGATGAGTTTTTTAATTTGTTCTTGGGTGTATGGCATGGCTGATTTTTATTACCCATCCCTAGTTGCCCAGAAAGTTGGAAGTGGGCCCTCTCTTTGAACTGCTGCGGCCCTTCTGGTGATGGTGCTCCTATAATAGGGTTAGGTAAGGAATTCCAGGATATTGACCCAGCAATGATGAAAAAACAGTGGTATATATCCAAGTCAGGCTGGTGTGTGACTCGGAGATGATAGTGATCGAACGAATGCTGCTCTTGTGCCCTTCTTGATGACGGATGTTACAGGGGAGGAAGGTGCTGTCAAAGCAACCTTAGTAAGTTGCTGCACCACATCCTGTAGATAGGACATACTGCAACTACAGAGTGCTGGTAGTGGAGGGGGTGGATATTGAGCTAGTGGTAGGGGTGGCAATCAAACAACTAATATGTCCTGGATAGTATCAAGCTTCTCGAGTTATTTCAGCTACAAACATCCAGGCGAATGGTGAGTTTTCGTCACACTCCTCACACTTGAGCTTCTCCCGGCTCCATATTAAAAACACGGGTTGCTGCCAGCCACTGTTCACGCTCTGCCAATCGACCCCCTGTCCCAAAGTCCCAATCAACCCTCTCGCCCACCCTCTCCTGTTGACCTTTCCCTCCCTATCGCTTCTTTCCACCCCCCGCCCTGCCCCTTTAAGACTTACCTACGGGTCGCTATCACAGCCCAAAAGTCCAGAAGTTTTTACCAGCGAGCTGCCTGGAGATGCACAGCAGGTGTCTGCAGCTCGCCGGTCTGATGTTTCATGACCAACACCTGAGCCACGTTCAGGCCAGAGTGGATGAGTTTCCAGGCCCTTGTCTCTGGACAGTGCCAGGAGTGGAGATCGACCCCCAAAAGTGTACATTGCAGTAATTTCTAGATTATTGAGTGAGGTGTGGAGATATCTCTGGTTTTATGTCCGATCTCTTTGGTTCGCTGTCTGATCTCAGCCAGAGTAAAGGGTGAGTGGCCAAGAACCCCAAACCAGAGAAAAATACTTTCAGAAAGTTTAAAAACACAATAGTAATTTGTAACGTTAAAGTCTATTCATGCATCCATTCTAATAATGTGACACATTGGCCACTTCAGCTAGTTTTAGAATGTTTGATTAGCCAGAAAGAAAACCTAGGAGGATAATTGTGGGTTGTGATGCCAGCTAGCCCCTGATTGGTGATTCTGAAGTACTGGGCAGGCCTTCAGACTCTTACTGGGTTTCCAAATGAGAGAACAGTACATTAATTTATTCACAATGTTTTTCCTCATTTGTTCACAATGAGATCAGCATCTTGTTGATGTATATCATTGAAATGAGAAGAATATTCATCCCATCCACCTCGCCTCTTCATCCCTACTTCCAATCTGACTATTCTATCTCTTTCCAAGCCAAGCCTATATCCTTCTGCTCTCACTAAATCAGGGACCGATCCAGTATTTGTTGCACCAGGTGCCAGACTATGGGCTGCAGATTCACCAGCTATTCCGCTCGAATTCAAGCAGTATTGTGGTGGAAGAAGAAAGGAAATGGGGCAGGGAGGCCTGTTGCTGATTCCCTGCCCCTGCAAGTGTCATTAAAAAAAATTGTCTCTTACTGGGGTGGGGGTGGGGGGAGGGGGGGGAGAGGAAATGTTATGCAACCCTTGACTGCCTGCCATATTTAAATGATGGCTGGGGCAGGACCAGGGAAATTGGCTTGGGAATCTTACTGTTGTCCAAGACGGAGGCAGAGGGCCTGGTAGTAGCCACCTCTCTCTCCTGCCCCCACACCTGCTCAGATGAATCTGGAGGCTCAGGGACAGACTTTAGTGCCACTATTTAAAAAAAAATTTTGAGGGCTATTCTGTCCCTTTTCAAGCTGGCTCTCCCCCTCTTTCATGTCCTGTAGCTCCGTCGTTGAGACTTCCTCCCTAACAATAGTCTAATCCCTTTGTGTGAGCTGGAGATCCTGCCAGGATTATTGTCAAATTAGGGAAATAGGTTGGGTTCATGGCAGAATCGGGTCATCAGATAGAAGTCCTGCTCTGACACGCCTTCAGTGGTGAAGTGCCCTGTCGAAGAAAAATCCAGTGAATCAACAGCTCAGCATGAATTGATTTCTTAACCTGAGCATGGCTCATAGCTTCTTCAGCTTATAATTATGTCCTCTGGCTCTCTGTTCTAAATTTAAATAAAACATCACTGTATGTCTTTAAGAAACCACAGGAAGTCTTGAATGAGCCTGGCCTTCAAAATACAACCCATGGGAAATGGTGCCTTATTGCTCATGAACCTTGCCCATTTTTGGTTTTGAAAAACTTTAATGAGAATTGCTGAGACTGGTCTGTGATGTGTCTATGTTTTGGCGTTGTTTGTCATATTACACATTCTGCTTGGAAGTATGATCATAATTGATTAATGCTGTAACCGTACTTCAGCCATCAGATTGCATAAAGAATGTTAACGACGATCAATCTATGGAACCGAGTCCCTAGAGAGACGATGGAAGCAGTTAGTATTGATTCATTCTAATGCAAATTAGATAGGTTTCATTTAAAAAGTAACAGTTTGGGCTACAGTATATGAGTAATTTGAGACATGACGGGGTAAGTGTAGCCTGCTTGGGAGGAGAAAGGTGACCTTGGGCCTATGGTTCCCAAAGCTCTCCACCACTGGGGTTTTCCTCGTGTCATTGTTGGGTCCTGCTCCTGTCCAGTGCCAGGACATGGGTTAAGGGAAGGGGCCGTAAAGTGTGCCCTATTGGCACAATGTCAATTTTTGGAACAGTATACTTATTAGGCTGTTTCTAACAGAACAGCAATGTGTCTGAATATTAGCAAATGAAATTAATGTCTGCAGTAAACTAGTTCAAAGGCCATACTACAGTGCCATTATCAAAGAAAAGTACCGTGCTTATAAATCCAGCTGTGTAATAATTTCCGTTACATGTATCTTCAGTGCTTCAAACTCATGCATTAAAGTATTAAACAATACAAATAATTTCAGACAACAAGCTGCTTTCTGCTAGATGAGGAATGGGGTAGGGGTAGCTGTTTATTTATTCATGTGTAAATAATTTCTGCTGCACTTATTTACATTCTAATAAAAATGTAAATGGCAATTTATTCAGAACATGCTGATCCTCACTAAGCTGTGGGAAATGAGTGCACTGTGGGTTCATCTGTGTCAATTTATTGTAAGCTGGAATGATCTGTGTAAATATTTGCAAAGAAGAAATTACATTTTCAGTAGAGGAAAATGAACACGGAGCCAAAAGTCCACAGGCCACGATCCCAGCAGGGATATCGTGATCATCCCTACTGCCAGAAACGCTGGAACTCACCAATTATCGGGGGGGGGGGGGGGTGGTCACATTCCACCCGCCTCGGACTCCGTCTGCAGGTCCCAACACCTGTTGAAGAACCCCTACTTGAAACTGGTTTAGAACGAGCGGAGCAGAGGTTGGACCTCCCTGCTAATTATTCTTCAGCGGCTCCTGCAGCCACAAACAAGGTCGTTTTTTCAAACCTTCCTGTGGACCCAAGAGGAGCAGGATTTTATAGGGTAGACACACAGGAACGATTTCCTCTGAAAAAGGAGGCACAATATTAAAATTAGATCGAGGCACAATAGAGTAAAATCAGGAAGCACTTTTTCACATAAAGGGTCATGGAAATTTGAAACTTGCTTCTCTCATATCTAAGGAGTTTATTTTAAGTTTCTAATTAGAATAGAGGGACAGCTCCAACCCATGTGGGAACTTCAGGACACTTTATGTGTCCCGGAGGCCCATCTTTGCAGGAAATGCTTCCAGCTGCTTGAACTCACACTGAGCTTGAGGGGCAGCTGAATTTACTGCAGGGCATACGGGTGGCTGAGTGTTGCCTGGATCGCAGGTTCCAGGAGGTGGTCACCTCACAGCCAGATAGAGTTCAGAATAGCAAGTGGGTGGCCACCCAGAATGGTAGGAAGAGGCAGGCAGTGCAGGAATCCTCTGGGAGTGTGGCACTCTCAAACCGATATTCAGCATTGAACCAGTGAGGGTGACGACACCTCGAAGAAGTGTAGCCCGACCCTGGCACCGTGAGGCAAAGGACTGCACAGGGGGTTACAGCAAAGTATAGGAAAGCAGTAGTAATTGAGGATTCGATAGTCAGGGGGACAGACAGGCAGTTCTGCTACTGTCGATGTGAGAGCTCTATGGTATGTTGCCTCCCTGGTGCCAGGGTAAGGGACATCACTGAGAGGGTGCAGAACATTCTGCAGGGGGAAGGTGAAGAGCCATGTTGGAACCAACGACATAGGGAGGAAGAGGGTTGAGGTCCTGCAATCAGAGTTTAAGGAGCTAGGGAGGAAGTTAAAAAGCAGGACCTCACACGTAGTAATCTCTGGATTACTCCCAGTGCCACATGCTAGTGAGAGTAGAAACAGGAAGATATGGCAGGTTAATGCATGGCTAGAAACATGGTGCAGGAGGGAGGGCTTCAGATTCCTGGGACATTGGACCAGTTCTGTGACAGGAGGGACCTGTTCAAGATGGATAGGTTGCACCTGAACAGAGCTGGGACATATCATTGTAGGCATGTTAACTAGTGCTGTGGCGGAGAGTTTAAACTAATTCAGCAGGGCACCAAGATGTAATAATAAAAAGTTGAAACAAGGTGCACAGATGTCAGGGAGAGGCAGTTAGAGTTAGAAATAATACAGAATTAGGTAGGATCATAGAAAATACACAGAGGTCTAAGTTAGGTTTGGAGTGCATGTGTGTAAATGCACAAAGTGTGGTTAATAAGGTTGGTGAGCTGCAGGCGCAAATAGCCACGTGGAAATGTGATGTAGTGGCGATAACTGAGACCTGGCTCAAAAAAGGAAGGATTGGATGCTTAATATTTCTGGGTACAAGGTATTCAGGAAAGATAGGGAAGGAAAAAAGGAGGAGTTTTGATTAAGGAGAATATTACTGTGCTAAAAAGAGAGAACGTCCTTGAGGGATCAAATACAGAATCTATTTGGTTGGAGTTGAGAAACCATAAAGGAGCTGTTACACTACTTGGTGTATTTTATAGGCCACCAAATAGTGGGATGGAGATAGAGGAGCAGATTTGTAAAGGAATTAATAAGAGGTGCAAGAACTATAGAGTAGTAATAATGGGAGACTTTTACTATCCCAATATTGAATGGGGCAGTGATTATGTTAAGGGCAGAGAAGGGGAGGATCTGAAGTGTGTTCAGGAGAATTTTCTTGATCAGTATGTTCCCTGCCCAACGAGGCTGGATCTAGTCCTGGGGAATGAAATGGCTCAAGTGGAAAATGTCACAGTTTCAGAGCATCTTGGCAATAGTGATCATAGTATCGTAAGGTTTGGATTAGTTATGGAGAAGGACAAGAAGAAATCTAGAATAAAAATACTTAACTGTAGAAGGGCTAATTTCAGCGAATTGAGGAGGGACCTGGCCTGGGTAATTTGGAGTCAAAGACTGGCAGGCAGAAATATAATGGAGTAATGGGCGGCCTTTAAAGAGGAGATGGTTCGGGTACAGTCTAGGTACATTCCTACAAGGGGGAAAGGGGGGGGCAACCAAAGCCAGAGCTCTCTGGATGACGAAGGAGCTAGAGAGTAGAATTAAGCCGAAAAGGGGGGTATGTGATAGATGTCAGCTTGATAATACAAGGGAGAATTAGCCTGAATATGAAAAGTACAGGGGAGAAGTGAAAAAGTAAGTAAGAGGGGCAAAGAGACAGTACAAGAATAGATTGGCAGCTCACATAAAAGGGAATCCAAATGTCTTCTATAGGCATTTTAACAGTAAAAGGGTTGTCAAAGGAACGGTGGGGCTGATTAAGGACCAAAATGGAGAACTGTTGGTGGAGGCAGAAGGCATGGCTGAGGTACTAAATGGGTACTTTGCATCAGTGTTTACCAAGGAAGAGGACTTTGCCAAATCTATGGTAAACAAGGAGGTTGCTGGGATAAAAATAGATAAAGAGGAGGTACTAGACAGGCTGGCGGTAATTAAAGTGGATAAGTCACCCGGTCCGGATGGGATGCAACCTAGGTTGCTGAGGGAAGTAAGGGTAGAAATCGCGGAGGTACTGGCCACAATCTTCCAATCCTCCTTAGATACAGGGGTGGTGCCAAAGGACTGGAGGATTGCAAATGTTACAGCTTTGTTCAAAAAACGGGAGAAGGATAAACCTGGCAATTACAGGCCAGTCAGTTTAACGCGGTGGTGAGGAAGCTTTTAGAAACAATAATCCAGGAGAAAATTAACAGCTACTTGGACAAGCATGGACTAATAAAGGAGAGCCAGCACGGATTTGTTAAGGGCAAATCGTGTTTGACTAAATTGAGTTTTTTGATGATATAATAGAGGGTGGATGAGGGCAGTGGATGTTGTGTATATGGACTTCCAAAAGGCATTTGATAAAGTACCACATATTAGGCTTGTTATCAAAATTGAAGCCCATGGGATAAAAGGGGCAGTAGCAGCTTGGATACAAAATTGGCTAAGGGAAAGAAAACAGAGAGTTGTGGTGAATGGCTGTTTTTCAGACTGGAGGGAGGTATACACAGGTGTTCCCCAGGGTTCAGTACTAGGACCACTGCTGTTTTTAATATACATTAATAACTAGGACTTGGGGGTACAGGGCACAATTTTGAAATTTGCAGATGGTGGAATGGTTGGACACATGGCAGATGAAATTCAACACAGAAAAGTGTGAGGTGATACATTTTGGTAGGAAGAATGAGGAGAGACATACATACTAAATGGTACAATTTTAAAGGGGGTGCAAGAACAGAGAGACCTGGGGGTTTTTGTGCACAAGTCTTTGAAGGTGGCAGGACAGGTTAACAAAACAGTTCATAAAGCATATGGGATCCTGGGCTTTATAAATAGAGGCATGGGGGGCTAAATTTGATCGCCCCCGAAAACATGTGTGGGTATCGCGATGCGTGATTAGCCCGTGCCCATTCAGTCCGCTGTAGGCAGTATGCAAACTTCGTGCTGCCTGCTAATTAAAATGATTGCAGCGGTGAGGAAGCGCTAAACGCACTGTTCAGTGGCTCAGCGCCTCAGCAGGGGGCCCAAGTTCGTGCGACGCTAGCACCACTTAAAGCTAGCCTGCACCACTTAAAGCTAGCCTGCACCACTTAAAGCTAGCCTGCACCACTTAAAGCTGGCCTGCACTACTTAAAGCTGGCCTGCACTACTTAAAGCCAGCCTGCACCTCTTAAAGGGAGGTGCATTCTGGCTGGAGCAGGTGCTGGAAATGGCTGGGGAAGAGAGTGTGAGCAAGAAGAATACTGAATTATGGCGCAACAGGGCATAGAGTGTGGTCCTAGGTTCTCAGATGCTGTACTGGAGGCCTTGGTGGAGGAGGTGGACAAGAGGAGGGAGGTCCTCTATCCACAAGGGGCCAGGAGGCTCTCCAGACAAACTCAAAGAAAGCAGTAGGAGCAGATAGACCTGGCGGTGAAAGCCAGAAGTCAAGCCCCGAGGACCTGGGTGCAGTGCCACAAGAGGTTCAATGACCTCACACAATTGGTCAAGGTCAGTGAATTCATCTTCAAATGCCGTATCACACCAACTGCACCACTAGCCTCACACACTGCTCAATGCACCACACCCCATCACTCACCGACCAACAATCTCTATCAATCATGGCTCATACCTCATATTCATAGCTTCACCTCACCTTCATAGACTTAGCACTGCTGCAAGCCTCACACCCACATCTTGCAGCTTGCACACACTGCCAGCTATTCAACCATGGCAGGCACATCACCCAAACACATTGCACCACACTCACTGACACACTTTCCTCTCTCTTGCAGGACAAGGTGGCTCATAACCTGAGGCAGCAGGGGCTACCCGCAGGGGGACAGGCACGATGAGTGACCTAACACCCATGGAGGAGATGGTGCTGGGGATTATTGGAGTGGCAGTGGTGAAGGAGCAAGAACTGGAAGAGGAAGAAGGCAGTGATGCTGAAAACACAGCACCGTCACTCGATTTCACACTCGCAGCCACCAGCTCAGATACTGACGCTCCGCATACTTTAGAGGATAGGTTAGAGGTGGGATCTGCACGTGGTGAGACACCAGGCACGAGTGGCCTGCAGCCAGGGCAGGGGGCAATGTTAACGCAGGTGCCGGCTCCCCGGAGGGCGAGGTCGCACACGAGATCTGCTGCAGAGGACTCAGATTAGCACTTCGATGGGGCAGGCTACAGAAGAAGGCTGATGGGTATGCACAATGAAATGCATAGTGCATTGGCAGGCCTGCCAGAAAGCCTACATGCAATATCAAGGAGCTTGGAGGAGTCCGGCACCAACTTGGCACAGAGCTTTGCGCAAAGCTTGGAGCCCATGATTTCCAGCATGGAAGTGATGGCCAACTCGGTAACGAGAGGGCACAGATTTAAGGTAATTGGCCTCTCTTCATTATCCCAGTCATGTTCAATTCCCAGAGGAAGGCCTACTAGGCCATCCATACATGGAAGCAACTTCTTTCAGCACAATATTTTATATGACAAAAAAAAACTATAAGACCAACCAGACCACTTCCTGTAGAGTATTCAAACTTTAGCCACGTGCAGATCCCACCTCTAACCTATCCTCTAAAGTATGCGGAGTGTCAGTATCTGAGCTGGTGGCTGCGAGTGTGAAATCGAGTGACGGTGCTGTGTTTTCAAAAATGTGTACAATTGCACCAGCAGCCAGAAGAAATAATCCAGCAACTAACCTGTAAGTGCTGCATGATCCCTTTAAATAGCGCTGGTGGGGTGGGGGTTCTTCATTCTGTTTAATGTCGTGTTCAGCATGTGAGTTTAAGACTGAAGTGTGGAGTTGGCTGAAGTGTGGAGTTGGAAAATGGCAGCACTGGTGTCAAATCAACATTGCACAATTATTTGCGTCATCTCGCTGTTCTGCATGCTGCCAGCAGTCATTAGGCGCACACATGCAAACACCTTAACCAAGATGGCGCCCTGCACATTTCCCATCGGAATTGTGTGCGTGCATCTTGAACCCCATTTTCGGGTCTTATGTGGCCACGTAGCGCCTGAAAAACGGGTGCTATGCGGCCTAATTTAGCCCCGACTGTATCACATTCAATGTCTTTTGGGGGAAAAATTCAGTTGATTAGCGCCTCCCATTAGCGCCCTAAGAGGGTGCTAACGGGGTGCAAAGCAACTAGCGCCGCTCGCGAAATTGACCAGACATTTTGCGGCGGCGCTAAACACTACCGCCACGATCTCCTGCGCCCGCAGATTGTGACGTCAGTAGCGCCCCGGACCGGATATTGAGTGGCGCCCCCTTCCTTTCCGCCTGCCACTAGCAACGACAGGTTGAGGGGAGCGTTTTGCAGTCGAGAAGGGACTGGGGGAGCGCTATTTAAAGGCGGCCGCTTCCTGCCTTTTTTTGTCGGCGACATTTTTGCACCACGCATTCTGAGAGAGAGAGAGAGAGAGACTTCTGGAGAGATTCAACACTGTGTGAAGGAGTTTTGGGTACTGAGCAGCACTTTGCAGGTTCATTTTGATTTGACCTTCCTTGCATCGATTTAGGAGAGACTGTGGGGGCTGCACTCTGAGCTCTTTCCTGGGCCTCTCCATTGTTCTTTCCAGCAGAATTGATGTACAGGTCTCTCCAGGCCGAGATTCAAGGCTGCAATGAGCAGGGTTTTGCTGGAGAGCAAGATCGACCCTCCCCTTCCAGTATGTCTGTGTTCCATTGCTAACTGACATCACATGAGCTTTGCCAGCGCTCTGAGGTAGCGCCTCGCTCCTCAGCGTTAGCACCTTAAGAGAGGTGTGTAGCACCTGATTTAGCGCTCAAATCACCTCCGGGGCGATAGAAGCCAAGTTTGCAGTCAGAGGCGATAATTAGCGCCAGGCGCTAAACTTTGCGCCCGGCCAATAATTGCGCCCCAAACGGGGCGATACCGAATTTCTCCCCCTTTGTAGCTTAAGCTGATTTTTTAAAAAAATTTATAACCAAAATTTTACTCTAGATGAAAGTGACAGCTGTTTGAAACATTTTTCGCTCTTGCAGCTTATGCTGATGAAAGGTAACACTGTGAACAAGTGTCACACTGTTATTATCAAACTGATCTGGAGAACTCCGTCATTCCAGAGTCTCATGTTATTTTTCCTTAAACACAATTCTATCCTTGACAAGGTCATCTGCAAACTTATCTGATCAGCGGCAGATTGTACCAAAGTTAATTGTATTGTTGTTCAGGGTCATAGGACCCTGATGTGCATATTAAAAGTGACCTATCGCCTGAAACAGGTGGGCTCTTTGGCCCCCTAGCGGTAGTCCTAATGGTGGCGGCCAGAGCATCAATGTTAAAGTGGCGGTAAGACTACCAACCCCATTTTGGCAAGTTAAGATTAGCCCCATGGAGTGAGGGCTAATTTACTAGAGTAGGCTAAGAAACTAATGCCAAAAATATATCTTGTGTAAAAAGGGTAAAAAGACCCAAACCCCTAATAGCCTTATGTTACAAATTTCAGATCTGCCTTAGATATTCTCTTGGGTGCAGTAGTGTTGGTGACTCCCGTACGCGGTCCAAGTATTTTATGTTCAGGAGTGTGCCCGTACTGCCCAATATCTAATCATATAATAGTGTAACAATAGCACCCCTTTGTGATCTGAGCTACATCTTGTGTCTTTCCTACATGCCCTCACACGCACCTCTCCAATCTTTCAGTAGGAGACTGAAAACACTTTAGTGAAACAAGGCCAGATAAGAATCGTTAAACTGCTTTATTTTACAGACAGCAAGTAAATGTACAGAGTGACAATTATAATCAAAAGTCACTTCCTTCGCTCAATTTTGTTTCTCTCCTCGGAAAAAGAGAAAGAATAATAAACCACGAGCCCTGTCCCTTTCATGGGCTGACCCCTACTTGTTTTTGGCATTAGTTTTCTTTCTAGACCATGCCTGACTGCAAAAATGCTTCATAACTTCCAGGCTTGCACCTCACAGTCTATTTAAAACCTGACGGATTGCCCATAGGGCCGATTTTAACTCCTAGAAGTAAGCCGGCGGGAGCGGACAGCAATCCCACGTGGGGTTGTGATTTGGAGGCCCGGCAGATTTTGCATTTATTAATGAGGCTCTCGCTGGAGTCCAGTGGGAGGCTCATCCACAGCCAAAACCAGCAGCGTTAAAATCACAGATTGGCAGGGACGGAGCCATGTGTGTCTCTTTTCACCTTTTCTTTCCCTGTATTTACAGGAAGTGGAAAGGCGGTGCCTCCAATTCTTTTCTTGATCAAGGATTCATCTGTAATCCTGTCAATCAAACAGCTATCCCTTATCCCAAGAAGTTATTCTCATCAGATACCTCGTGCTGGACTCACAGGAATAGAAGCATGCCCAACATAACAGATGTGGGTACTTTATTAGGCCACCTGAGATGAGATAATGAATTGCTTAATCTTTCTAGTCATTGTGGAAATCACTATAATTAAAATCTCAAACCCCTCACGTGTCTCAGAGGCTTTATAAACCTGTGCAAATTCACTTTGTTTTAAAACACAACACTTAAGCCTAACTCATTCCCTAAGCGTTTCTGGGAAAAAATGATCAAAAACTCAAAATATGACAGCATTTTTGAGAAAATGTGTTGAGTGTGCTACATCTTGTAGGCACTTTTTATTATTGTTCTCTCGTCTAATTTTTAGGTTCCACTGCTCAGAATTAAAGTGGGCCAGAATCATCCATTCCTGAAGGATACACACTGGGTGGTGTCACTACGCCTCCAAACTCACCCTCACCAATATCCCAACAGATTCCCAGCCAACAAAAGACGAGGCCCATCTCCAGTCGTTGTTCTCTTTCCATAATTGTGAGCTGCCTTTGCTTATATGCAAAGCACATTTAAGAATTTGTTAGCAGATGGGGTAGTCTTTGGTGCTAACCTCATTGTACACATGATGCTGGCAATTCTGTTGCTCTCTTCAGCCTCCAGGAGAACAATTGTAGGCAACTGTTTTTCCCACGTGTTGGTTCTCTCACCACCTGTCGACAGTGCTATCAAGCGGCACTTACTCACCAATAAGCTGCTCACTGATGCCCAGTTTGGGTTCCACCAAGACCACTCGGCTCCCGACCTCATTACAGCCTTGGTCCAAACATGGATAAAAGAGCTGAATTCCAGAGGTGAGGTGAGAGTGACTGCCCTTGACATCAAGGCAGCATTTGACCGAGTGTGGCATCAAGGAGCCCTAGTAAAACTGAAATCAATGGGAATCGGGGGGGAAAACTCTCCACTGGCTGGAGTCATACCTAGCACAAAGGAAGATGGTTGTGGTGATTGAAGGTCAATCATCACAGCCCCAGGACATCGCTGCAGGAGTTCCTCAGGGCAGTGTCCTAGGCCCAACCATCTTCAGCTGCTTCATCAATGACCTTCCCTCCAACATAAGGTCAGAAATGGGGATGTTCGCTGATGACTGTGTTCAGCGTTCAGTGCCATTCACAACTCCTCACATAATGAAGCAGTCCATGCCCGCATGCAACAAGACCTGGACGACATTCAGGCTTGGGCTGATAAGTGGCAAGTAACATTCGCGCCACAGAAGTGCCAGGCAATGACTATCTCCAACAAGCGAGAGTCTAACCACCGCCCCTTGACATTCAACGGCATTACCATCGCTGAATCCCCCACCATCAACATCCTGGGGGGTCACCATTAACCAGAAACTTAACTGGACCAGCCACATAAATACTGTGGCAACAAGAGCAGGTCAGAGGCTAGGTATTCTGCGGCGAGTGTCTCACCTCCTGACTCCCCAAAGCCTTTCAACCATCTACAAGGGGCAAGTCAGGAGTGTGATGGAATACTCTCCACTTGCCTGGATGAGTGCAGCTCCAACAACACTCAAGAAGCTCGACACCATCCAGGATAATGCAGCCTGCTTGATTGGCACCCCCTCCACCACCAGCGTACCGTGGCTGCAGTGTGTACCATCTACAAGATCCACTGCAGCAACTCGCCAAAGCTTCTTCGGCAGCACCTCCCAAACCCGCGACCTCTTCCACCTAGAAGGACAAGGGCAGCAGGCGCATGGGAACACCACCACCTCCAAGTTCCCCTCCAAGTCACACACCATCCTGACTTAGAAGTATATTGCCGTTCCTTAATCGTCGCTGGGTCAAGATCCTGGAACTACCTCCCTAACAGCACTGCGGGAGTTCCTGCACCACACGGACTGCAGTGGTTCAAGAAGGCGGCTCACCACCACCTTCTCAAGGGCAATTAGGGATGGGCAATAAATGCTGGCCTTGCCAGCGATGCCTACATCCCATAAACGAATTTTAAAAAACTCCACTTTGAAGATAAGCAGCATCCATTTACAAGCAGATGGCTTGCCCAATTTTACAATTTGCAGCCAACCAGCTCGCAGGCCGAATTCCCTACGCATAATTTTCCCTGTGAAAGGAACCTGTTCAAATGAAAGGGAAGGGCTTGCCTCACAAAATCTGGCGAATGTAGCCCTCCTCGATACCAGCACGGTGCACCTGGACCATGTGTGAATGTAGCCCTCCTCGATAGCAGCACGGTGCACCTGGACCATGTGTGAATGTAGCCCTCCTCGATACCAGCACGGTGCACCTGGACCAGGTGTGAATGTAGCCCTCCTCGATACCAGCACGGTGCACCTGGACCATGTGTGAATGTAGCCCTCCTCGATACCAGCACAGTGCACCTGGACCAGGTGTGAATGTAGCCCTCCTCGATACCAGCATGGTGCACCTGGACCATGTGTGAATGTAGCCCTCCTCGATACCAGCACAGTGCACCTGGACCAGGTGTGAATGTAGCCCTCCTCGATACCAGCACGGTGCACCTGGACCATGTGTGAATGTAGCCCTCCTCGATACCAGCACGGTGCACCTGGACCATGTGTGAATGTAGCCCTCCTCGATACCAGCACGGTGCACCTGGACCAGGTGTGAATGGAGCCCTCCTCGATACCAGCACGGTGCACCTGGACCAGGTGTGAATGTAGCCCTCCTCGATACCAGCACGGTGCACCTGGACCAGGTGTGAATGTAGCCCTCCTCGATACCAGCACGGTGCACCTGGACCATGTGTGAATGTAGCCCTCCTCGATACCAGCATGGTGCACCTGGACCATGTGTGAATGTAGCCCTCCTCGATACCAGCACGGTGCACCTGGACCAGGTGTGAATGCAACTCCAATTTTTCTGGGCTCACATAATTGGGGTGTTATCCCCCTGGCTCTACCTCCCAAGATACAGTTAGTCTTCCTTACTGCTGCTGCACACTGGGCTGTTGGTTTCAATTAGTTATCTGCCTACACTTCTAGATCTCTTTCCTGTGTTCTCATGCACCCCACAGCAATTTAGTCCATTTTCAGATCCCAAATAAATGAGATTGTGCTGGCAAAATCTTAGGTGCTGCTGCGCCCATAGCACTGTGCCCAATTTTCCCAAATAAGCAACGGCCCGCATTATTCTCCGGCTGCAGGGGCATTTGACCTGCAGCACACTGGTCTGAGGATCAGAACATTGGGTGCAGTAGTAGCTCTTATTGCACATCTAGAGGAGAAAAAGGCGATGATGTAACTTACAGTAGAATGAGTGACAGCAGGGTTTCATGGTATGGTTTGCTGACAGACATCGCAGGGTGCAATAGGATAAGAAGGAAGAGAAGCAGAAGATCATAAGGATCAGAGTTAACAAATACATTCCACTTCCCTGTCTCTGGCAGCCTCTATGGGCTCCCTCCCCAGGATTTGAAGCATTTCTTCCTCAGAGGAGGTGAGTGGTTGAAGGTTTGGGAGGGTCAGCACCTGTATGAGCTTTCTCTCAGGTGATATCAGCTATCTTATGTTTAAAGGAATGCAAATAGGGAGAACTGCCTCTGGTAAAACTCAGGTGTCAGCATGCAGCCCATAATTTGTTGTGATGACAGGTTCGTGCAACAAGCAGCTACACCCCATGCAAGGCTTCTTGTGGGATGAATACATGTAAGGATGTGAGTGAAGAAATGCTTCCAGACGAAGGCTGTGCTATAAGGGCACCACGCTGCCTCATGGGCATCGATGGTAAGCAGTTAAAGCACTTTATCACAATGCATGGGGTAGGTCATTGTAAGTGGCAAACATGCAAGCATTCTCTCTTCTCGGAACTTTATTTCGTCGAGTAAAAATAATTCTGCTGATGTCTGAAATAAGCACAAAATGCTGTATATGCACAGCAGGTCAGTCAGCATCTGTAAGGAGAAAAACAGGTTATG
The DNA here is from genome assembly GCA_030390025.1 of Squalus acanthias. NCBI lineage: Eukaryota > Metazoa > Chordata > Chondrichthyes > Squaliformes > Squalidae > Squalus > Squalus acanthias. The sequence goes on from CM059428.1 coordinate 106,022,568, forward strand.
ACACTTTGGGTGTGTACCCTTCATTGGACATCTGATGATGCCTGCCCCTTTCAGTTGCTGCAAGCCTTTAAATCCTGCAGCAGCATGCCATCCTACTTTCCCACTTTGGGCTAGTGTTCCCACATCTGACAGTTATTCGATGATGCCTGCTGGAGTCCCACTTGTGGAACACAGATGCTGACTTAGTGGGGGGAACTGATCCCCCAGTTTTAATATTGGGTTTGCTGGCTCAGGCCTGGTTGTTTGTGTTTGCAAATAAATCAGCAGATTCAAAATTCCTGTGCTGCAGGGATTTGTCTCATCAGTCATTGCTGCTCCCAGGCAGGAGAAATTTGAATGTGCTGATTCAACTGCAAACCAGCACAAGCAGACTATTGACCAGCAAGCTTGCAACACACCGTCCCCAAGCAAAGCAAAGATATGCTCAATGCAGAAACTTGCCAGCTAGTGATCCATTCATTCGCATTTTCAGTTAAATCAATGCATTAACATTTCCTGAGTTCCCGGGAGCCACCTATCAGTCACCATGGCTCCCAGGAGTGCAACTCTTTTGGTTAAAACTTAATTGATGGCAATTGTCATCACCAATTAGGAGGAAGCATATGCTCCCTTCTTAAAGGGACACAACTAATAAAACTGTAACTTAAATAAAAATTAAAGGAAACTTAACAAATTAAATCAAAATTCTATTTTCTGGGGTGTGGAAGCAATCCAGTCCCTCCGGTGCCCCCAGGAGAGCAAGGAATTTGAATCCACTGATTTCACTGAACATGCACTGCTGCTGATAACTCCCTAATAAGAGTCCAGCTCTGCCCATTGCTACCGCTCTCTAAAGGCAGTATTACAACATCCAGTCAAGGCAGTCAGAAGCATTGACAAGGCTTTCTTGATCCAATTTTTCACCCTCCAGACTGGTTCCCATTCTGCCTATTTTTACAGTCTGTTCACTCAATGTTCTTTCAAATGTGATTTTTTTTTTACCTTAAATTGAGCAAGGTTTAAGTGCACACATATATCTTTGGGTGTAGTACAACACTACAAAGTCATTTTTATTGAGAGCCCTGATTTGCCCTAGGCTAAAAAGCAGGAAAGTTAAACCCTGACTACTGGACAATGTCTTGTGCTATATTAAACAAACTAAAAGAGCATGCTACATTTTTTACTTTGGCCTCCTAATGTTGTTCATGTGATCTAATACACATCTGCCAATCAACCCAACCTTGTAAAATAATTAGCATAACTTCTCAAAAATACTTGTAAAGTACATTCTTCCCCATTATACAAAATCTATGACTTTTATAGGAACAGGTGTACGCCATTTAGCCCCTTGAGCCTGTTCCGCCATTCAATTAGATCATGGCTGATCTGTATCTTAACTCCATCTACCCGCCTTGGTTCCGTAAACCTTATGAAAATAATTGCATTGCCATTGTGGAAACTAGTAATTTAAAAAATGTAGACAAGTGTGAAAAGTCTTTCTGTTAATGTGTTACTTCAGAGTTATTAAATATAGACTATATTAGACTGTCAAAGCATTTCGGTCTCTATAAAATGCATTAAAGCGAGACACACATATTCTTGGCCATCTTTGCCGTCTCTCTTGCTATGCCTATATTAATCAGGCTGTTTTGTATTGAAGAGAGAATTAACACGTCGTCGTTATCACTCTTACAATCCGTTCTTTACAGGCTATGAAAAGACTGGTAATAACTCTTTATATGTTACCATGGAGACCAGCTGGTCAGAAGCTCATTCTCCCCTCCTTCCCATTGAAAGTGTCCTCCCCTTACAACTACTTTATCCTTATACAGCCAACTAGCTAAGAAGCATCACAACACTAATTAGTTCAAGGTTGGGATGGTGGTTGATTGACAGTTGAACTATATAATCATTCGTGTCTTAAGACAATGAAATTTGATTGGGTCCCTGCATGCATTTGGACCCCTTTACTTTAATACCAGCATCTGTATAATTTGAATAAGTTATCACCCATATGATGAATTTATAAATTTTTCCAAAAACTTTATTTCCTCCGGTTTTGTCATTTTCTCTCACTCTACTAATAGGTATGGATTTCTACCTTGTGTTGGATTTGTGTTACTGTTCCTATTGAATTCAATTCAAGTGCTAGCTGGCTGTCCAATCTGGTAAGTAAGATTTCTCTATTTGCAGACTTTTATATTTTGTATTGCTTACATATTTACATAGAAATAGTTTCAGGCAAGAGAAAGCTTTCCATCCATCTGCCCACAGTATTCCACATGGCTGAGCATAAAAATCGAGGTTGACACTCCAGTGCAGTACTGAGGGAGTGCTGCACTGTCAGAGGTGCCGTCTTTCGGATGAGATGTTAAATCTGCGCTCTCAGGTGGACGTAAAAGATCCTATGGCACTAGTTTGATGAAGAGCAGGGGAGTTATTCCCGGTGTCCTGACCAATATTTATCCCTCAGTCAACATCACTAAAACAGATTATCTGGTCATTATCACATTGCTGTTTGTGGGAGCTTGCTGCAGCTGTGTTTCCTACATTTACAACAGTGACTACACTTGAAAAGTTCTTCATTGGCTGTAATGTCATTGGGACGTCCTGAGGTTGTGAAAGGCGCTATAGAAATGCAAGTCTTTATTTTACTTCTTTCATTCCTTGGTGCATTTCTAATAACCCTGAATCACATTTGTTGACAAGAACCTGTGGAGTTCCTTCTTGAACCCCATTAAGGTTACTGGTTCCACAAACCATGCTGGTAATCTGTTCCAAATAACCCCCTTTTCATAAGAACATAAGAACATAAGAAATAGGAGCAGGAGTAGGCCAATCGGCCCCTCGAGCCTGCTCCGCCATTCAATAAGATCATGGCTGATCTGATCCTAACCGCCAATCTACTATCTATCACAGAACCATCTCCTGCATCTAACAGAATTGCACACACGAAATAGGAGCAGAATCAGGCTACACAGTCCCTGGGCCCGCTCCACTACCCACAGGGCCATGACCGATCCGAACCTAGACTCATGTCCAAATTCCTGCCCGCTCCCCGTAACCCTTAATGCCCTTTACTTCTAGGAAACTGTCTATTTCTGTTTTAAATTTAATTAATGTTGTAGCTTCTACAGCTTTTTGTGGCAGCATATTCCATGGACCTACCACCCTCTGAGTGAAGTAGTTCCTCCTCATCTCAGTTTTGAAAGAGCAGCCCCTTATTCTAAGACTATGTCCCCTAGTTCTCGTCTCACCCGTCATCGGGAACATCCTCCCCGCATCCACCCGATCCAACCCCTTCACAATCTTATATGTTTCAATAAGATCGCCTCTCATTCTTCTGAACTCCAATGAGTAGAGTCCCAATCTACCCAACCTCTCCTCATATGACCACCCCCTCATCCCCGGGATTAACCGAATGAACCTTTTTTGCACTGCCTCGAGAGCAAGGATGTCTTTCCTTAAGTAAGGACACCAAAACTGTATGCAGTATTCCAGGTGCGGTCTCACCAATACCTTGTACAACTGAAGCAATACCTCCCTATTTTTATATTCTATCCCCCTAGCAATGAAAGCCAACATTCCATTTGCCTTCTTAATCACTTGCTGCACCTGCATACTAACCTTTTGAGTTTCGTGCACCAGGACCCCCAGATCCCTTTGCACTTCAGTACTCTCCAGTTTCTTGCCATTAAGATAATAAATTGCTCTAGGATTTTTCCTGCCAAAGTGCATCACCTCACACTTTCCAGTGTTGTATTCCATCTGCCAAATCTCTGCCCACTTACTTAGCCGGTCTATGTCCCCTTGCAGGTTTTTTATGTCCTCCTCATTCACTACTTTCCCTCCCATCTTTGTATCATCTGCAAATTTTGATATGTTACACTTGGTCCCTTCCTCCAAATCGTTAATATAGATTGTGAAGAGTTGGGGACCCAGCACTGACCCCTGTGGAACACCACTAGTTACTGATTGCCAGTCTGAGAATGAACCATTTATCCCAACTCTTTGCTTTCTGTTAGATAGCCAATCCTCTATCCATGCCAGAATATTACCCCCAATTCCGTGATTTTTTACCTTAAGCAATAATCTTTTGTGTGGCACCTTGTCAAATGCCTTTTGGAAGTCTAAATACACTACGTCCACTGGTTCCCCTTTATCCACTCTATATGTTACTTCCTCAAAGAACTCCAGCAAATTTGTCAAACATGACTTCCCCTTCGTAAAACCATGCTGACTTTGTCCTATTAAATTATGATTATCCAAATGTCCTGTTACTGTTTCCTTAATAATAGACTCCAAAATTTTACCTACCACAGATGTTAGGCTAACCGGTCTATAGTTACCAGCCTTCTGTCTACTGCCCTTTTTAAATAAGGGTGTTACATTAGCAGTTTTCCAGTCTGAGTTCTTCCTGCACTTCCTATTTTCTTTTGTTATCCTTAATTTGTAAATGTGACCCCTTGTGTTAAATTCTGTAAACAACCGAAGAGCTTACTTGGATCTATTTTGTCTAAACCTTCCACAATTTTAAACACTTCCATCATAGCCCATCTCAGTCACCTTGGCCTGGAGTTTCCACTCGGTTGCACTGTTTTTTTCGGTGCAGTTCTCCTGAAATCGGCAAATACAGTGCAAAATATGATGGAGTTTTAAGCGCAAATTACTTTGAGCGCAAATCAAATTTCCATGATCTTTTGCGCTAGTTTAAAAAACATCACGCTCGTATCCGGCACCGCCCACAAAACTGGCCATGCCCCCAGATTGAATTAATCACCATTGCAAGTTTCCGCTAATTGTACTCGTTTGCAGGTTTTCAAGGAGGCTCTAAAAATTAAGCTTTTTTTTAGGCACAAGGACACTAATAGGCACGTTTTAATTTTTTTTAGTTAACTAAGAAACTGACTACTGAACACCAATATAACTAGCAAATGTTTCTGTATGGTTCTTTAAAGTCATTTTCAGTTGTTTAAATCGAGTTACTCATAGGTTATGGACTTGTCGCCGATTAAATTTTTTGTGATAAACCCCATTTTCAGCTGTATTAATTAAACTGCACCAAGTTACCGCTCTCAAATAAAATTACGTTTTAAAACGCTGCCCGATTGTGCTGGTTCATGGCAGAGTTTGAGTGCGCAATATGCAAATGTGTTTCAGCAGAAACTCGAGAGGGAAAAACACTTCTCAAAACTAGCGCAAATTTGGGCACAATTTGTGCCCGGATCGCAGATTGCACCCAAAGCGGAAACTCTACACAACATATTTCTATTCTGCGGGAACGGGAGCATAGTGATTATGTTACTGGACTAGTAATTCAGAGGCCTGGACTAATGATCCAGAGATGTGAGTTCAAATCCCACCACAGCAGCTGGGGAATTTAAATTCAGTTAATTAAATAAATCTGGAATAAAAAGATTGTATCAGTAATGGTGATCATGAAACTATCGGATTGTCGTAAAAACCCATCTGGTTCACTAATGTCCTTTAGGGAAGAAAATCTGCCGTCCTTATCTGGTCTGGCCTACATGTGACTCCAGACCCACAGCAATGTGGTTGCCTCTTAACTGCCCACTGAAAGGGCCTAGCAAGCTACTCAATTGTAACAAACAGCTACAGAAAACAATAAGAATAAAACTGGACGGATCACCTGGCATTGACCTCAGCACCGACTTTGGACACGACAACAGCACACCCAGCCCAGTCAACCCTGCAAAGTCCTCCTCACTAACATCTGGGGACTTGTCAAAATTGGGAGAGCTGTCACACAGACTAGTCAAGCAACAGCCTGTCATAGTCATACTCACAGAATCATACCTTTCAGCCAATGTCCCAGATTCCTCCATCTCCATCCCTGGGTATGTCCTGTCCCATTCGCAGGACAGACCCACCAGAGGTGGTGGCACAGTGGTATACAGTCAGGAGGGAGTGGCCCTGGGAGTCCTCAACATTGACTCCGGATCCCATGAAGTCTCATGGCTTCCGGTCAAGCATGGGCAAGGAAACCTGCTGCTGATTACCACCTACTGCCCCCCTCAGCTGATCAATCAGTACTCCTCCGTGTTGAACACCACTTGGAAGAAGCACTGAGAGTAGCAAGGGCACCGAATGTACTCTGGGTGGGGGGGCTTCAATGTCCATCACCAAGAGTGGCTCGGTAGCACCACTACTGACCGAGCTGGCCGAGCCCTGAAGGACATAGCTGCCAAACTGGGCATGCGACAGGTGGTGAGAAAACCAACACGAGGGAAAAACCTACTTGACCTCGTCCTCACCAATCTACCTGTCGCAGATGTATCTGTCCATGACAGTATTGGTAGCAGTGACCACCGCACAGTCCTTGTGGAGACAAAGACCCGTTTTCACACTGAGGACATCCTCCATCGCATTGTGTGGCACTACCACCGTACTAAATGGGATAGATTCAGAACAGATCTAGCAGCTCAAAACTGGGCATCCATGAGGCGCTGTGGGCCAGCAGCAGCAGCAGAATTGTATTCCACCACAATCTGTAACCTCATGGCCCGGCATATCTCTCACTCTACCATTACCATCAAGTTGAGGAGTGCAGAAGAGTATGCCAGGAGCAGCACCAGGCGTACCTAAAAAGGAAGTGCCAACCTGGAGAAGCTGCAACACAGGACTGCATTCATGCTAAACAGCGAAAGCAGCATGCTATAGACAGAGCTAAGCGATCCCACAATCAACGGATCAGATCAAAGCTCTGCAGTCCTGCCACATCCAGTTGTGAATGATGGTGGACAATTAAACAACTAATGGGAGGAGGAGGCTCCATGAAAATCCCCATCCTCAATGATGGTGGAGCCCAGCACGCGAGTGCAAAAGAAAAGGCTGAAGCATTTGCAACCATCTTCAGTCAGAAGTGCCCAGTGGATGATCCATATCGGCCTCCTCCTGACGTCCCCACCATCACAGAAGCCAGTCTTCAGCCAATTCAATTCACTCCACGTGATATTAAGAAACGGCTGAGCGCACTGGATACAGCAAAGGCTATGGGCCCCGACAACATCCCAGCTGTCGTGCTGAAGACTTGTGCTCCAGAACTAGCCGCACCCCTAGCCAAGCTGTTCCAGTACAGCTACAACACTGGCATCTACCTGACAATGTGGAAAACTGCCCAGGTATGTCATGTCCACAAAAAGCAGGACAAATCCAATCCGGCCAATTACCACCCCACCAGTCTGCTCTCAATCATCAGCAAAGTGATGGAAAGGGTCGTTGACAGTGCTATCAAGCGGCACTTACTCACCAATAACCTGCTCACCAATGCTCAGTTTGGGTTCCGCCATGACCACTCGGCTCCAGACCTCATTACAGCCAAACATGGACAAAAGAGCTGAATTCCAGAGGTGAGGTGAAAGTGACTGCCCTTGACATCAAGGCAGCATTTGACCAGGTGTGGCATTAAGGAGCCCTAGTAAAGTTGAAGTCAATGGGAATCAGGGGCAAAACCCTCCACTGGCTGGAGTCATACCTAGCACAAAGGAAGATGGTTGTGGTTGTTAGAGGTCAATTATCCCAGCCCTAGGACATTGCTGCAGGAGTTCCTCAGGTCAGAGTCCTAGGCCAACCATCTTCAGCTGCTTCATCAATGACCTTCCCTGCATCATAAGGTCAGAAGTGGGGATGTTCGCTGATGACTGCACAGTGTTCAGTTCCATTCGCAACTCCTCAGATAATGAAGCCATCCATGCCCGCATGCAGCAAGACCTGGACAACATTCAGGCTTGGGCTGATAAGTGGCAAGTAACATTCGCGCCACACAAGTGCCAGGCAATGATTATCTCCAACAAAAGAGCATCTAACCACCGGCATTACCCTCTTTGACCAAGCTTTTGGTCATCTGCCCTTATATCTCCTTACGTGGCTCGGTGTCAAGTTTTGTTTTATAACGCTCCTCTGAAGCACCTTGGGATGTTTTACTATGTTAAAGGTGCTATATAAATACAAGTTGTTGTTGGTGCTTTTGGAAGTGTACTTTTTGAAATACATTCGTACTCTGTATGGTAAAAATGAACTAGTGCTGGGAACCACAGACTGCAGGAGTACACTGTCTAATAAATAAAAGTTATTTTGGAACTTAGACTTTGCCTTTGATACAAAATTGCTGTGGACTGAATCTGTTTGCTGCCATCTCTGATATTACTTCATAGCTTTCTCTGCCGTTTCATCGTGCAATGACCTAATCTGTAAACCAGAGATTGGTATGGACTCAGGCTCTTTACAATCTAGATATAACTAAATAATTGAGTCCATTTACAATAGTGATCAGAGACAACCTAAATAAGAAGCATTTGCTGCCTTTGATCTAATTACTGGTGGAAAGTAATTGGACTAAGCACGGATTAAATGAAACATACAGAGTTGCTCATTTATTTGCATCTGGTTGAGATGACAGATGAGATGTCTGTTGAGATGTCTTGTGTTGAATGGAGTCGTGACTGAACAAATTAGAGCAGTGTAGACAAAGACAGTGGTGTTTGAGTAAGGTCAAAGAGCAGTGAATGCAGAGCTTACTAATTGTTGTGGTAAGATACAAGACCATTTCATTGAAAGAAGTCAGCTCATTTCTGTTCAGTGGCCAGTGAGAACCAACCTTGTGAATAAAAGTAACGCCTCCAGGGAACGGTTTGATATAAAGGATGTAAACTAACACACAAGGGGGGAGAGGGATTCTGCAGTAAAACTTGTAATCCTTAACTTTATCTGACCCCAAACAAGATCAGCTTCCTGCTCAGTTACTGACTGATTCTGAATTGTATCTTATCTATATTGAGAAGACATCACAAGGATAGCTTAATTATTTTTTAACGTAATAAAACAATTTTTAAAAATGTAAAACATCCCAACTGGAAATATTAATGTGATATTCCCCTCCATTCACCCTCAATAGACATTTTGATTAGGTTGTCCTTTTTTTCACCCCAATTATTTTTGCCAAGCAAATTATCCTTCAGCGTTGATTTGATATGTTTAGGATTTCTGGATTTCTGTGTTTGTATTTCATTATTTTCGGTGCCTACTAGATTTTATCAGTGCTTTCCGTGTTTTTTGTAAAAAAGGTGAAATTGGACAAAAATTGTATGAAAAAAACAATATTTTTTATGCTTGATCTGCCAATTCCAATGTTATTTGTCAGGTGGAATGAATATTTCCCATGTATTGCTGTGAGGGTAAGTAAAATAACACAAATTTAACACTAACAATATAGATATACTCGCCATATATATGGCTGAGTTTCATTTTCTTGTTTCCCTTATTTTGAATGTTTTATTGCTTTAATTGAAAAGAAAACCATCTTCAACATGGGGTGGGGGGGAGGGGCAATTATCAGTTTAGACCCTTAATAAGTATGAGTTTTAGGTGATAATCTCTTATGCCTGCCAAAGAGAGAAACAGAGGGCTGAATTTACAATAGGAGCGATTTATCAGATTTAAGATAATTGGCAAAAAATCCAGGGTGGAAATGAGCAATGTTCCCTCTAATTTTCTTTTGTGCACGGTCCCTTTAAATTTGCTGTGCGGTATCTTCCAGCAGCAACAGCTTGTGAGTGGCCTGCACGGGACCTTGCGATTGGCCGCGCACCTTAGGGGGAACATTGGAAATGGGGACAATTTTTTTTATGCAGCGAGTTGTTATGATCTGGAATGTACTACCTGAAAAGGTGGTGGAAGCAGATTCAATAGTAACTTTCGAAAGGAAATTGGATATATACAGGAAACTGGAGAAATGAGGGCTTTGAGGAAAAAGCAGGGGAGTGGGACTAATTGGATAGCTCTTTCAAAGAGCTGGCACAGACACGATGGGCCAAATGACCTCCTTCTATGCTGTATGATTCTGTGGCCTAGCAATTCGACTGCAACACGAAAGTTGCCGGTGTCACAGCAGCCGCGGGTTAACGGCCACCGAAAATGGTGGCGCTGGTAGGAGTGAAGAATTCACACTGGGGACTAAAGCTTATTAGCCCAGCGCTAAACTGACCGTGTAACGCCCTCCTGGTGGCATTAGTCCCACTATCAGTCCTGAATGTGGCATCCAGAAGCGGAGTTGCATCCTCCAACAGCCTCTGGAAGTGAGGCTATGATTTCGCTAGGCATTGTGGGATATTAAAAGGGCAATGCATTGTCCTTTGCTTAAAAGGGCAATGCCTTCTGAACTGCTTAAAATAAAAATGAAGTAAAAAAATGCAGTTTTCAGCCCTTACAGCTCTACGGCCTATTAAAAAAAAATTAACATTGGGAAAAAAATTCCCAAATGGGAGTCTTCAGCTCTTAAAGATGAATTGCCTTCCGCACCTCAAAAAATGGGAAACATTTCAACACCAACACAAATGGCTTTGCAAGCCAGGGAAGGGGCACCCAAGGACTCGCACGCAGCACTCCAACATTGTGCAGGGGGTCAGCATTGCAAGAGAGGTCCTCTGCCCACAGGGGCCAGGAGGCCCTCCAGAAAGAACGATGTGGGACCACATCACCGAGGCCGTCACTGCCAGCAGTTTCGGCCCCACCATCTGGCTCCAGCCCAAAGAAGCTTCATGACCTCAGACCAGTGGTCAAGGTCAGTGAAAGCATCTTCAAAAGCCATCTTAGCCTTACACACTTCTCAATGTACCCCCCAATCACTCACCCCCCTAATCACTCACCTACCAACAATCTATACCAAACACGAGGCACACCATTCCTAGCTTCACCTCACCCCCTTCGAGGAGACGGTGCGGGCCATTCTTGGCAGGGCATGGCTGAGCCCTTGGCCAGCAGTGGAGCTGAAAGGATACAAGATGTTGGTATCCTCATACGTTATCCTCCTTCTCGCATCCAACTCTTGCTTTCCCGCCCTCCCCTCACTACAACTCCACCCTTGTGCCTTCCTCATTTCACACACCCAAGAAATGCAGCCTGCCCAGCCAGTGGTTGACCAAGAAGTGGGAGAGGAGAGTGAAGAAGAAACACCATCAATCGATTTGACACTCCCAGCCACCAGCTCCTCAAGGTCAACCAGCAAGGCCATTTGCAGTGTCCCCCACTGAAAGTCAGCAGCCTTCCACCAGCCATGCTGCAGCCACTGGGGTAGCATTGTGTGACATCAGTAGGATAGGCAAAGGCACACACAAGACAGTCACTAAGGGTGATGAATGGATTTCTTGATGTCATATTGGATGCATATATGGATAAAGTTGGATTGGAAAGTCTGCTTTGTGGTGGCTTTTATTTCAGCATTGTGGCCAAGAGGCCACTGTGATGGTCAGTAACAGAGGGAAGGTAAGGTGTGGGACAAATGTTGAAAGGGGAATTGGGTTGTGGTCACTGGATGATTCCACCCCGGATATCCCAGCCAGAAAGGGGCTGTGGTGGGTTGCATCCTTCCTTCTGCTTCCTCCTCTTCGGCTTCTTCCTCTTCCCTCTGCGGGTGAATGCTGTAAATCGGAAATAAAATCAGAAAATGCTGAAAATACTCAGCAGGTCAGGCAGCATCTTGACTTGAGACGTGAACTCTGTATCCTCTCTCGACGGATGTTGCTTGACCTGCTGGGTATTTCCAGCATTTTCTGATTTTATTGCAAGGCCTTCCTTTACTATCTGAGGCCTTGCAAGCATCCAGCAGCACTCCCTGCACACTTCAAAACTTTTAACATGTATTGCAGCAAGCCACTACTTCAATAAAATAAAAAAATTCAGTCCAAAAGCTTAAATGCAAACTTACCTGAAAGATGCGTGTGTCCCTTTAAGAGGTGCTGACAGCGCCTCTGTCAGTCTGCTGAACACTTGGGTTTGATGGCGAGCTTAGGACCCACCGCTGAACTCAACGCTAAGGTCCAAGTTCACTGAGGTGACATTAAGTCGGCGTGCACGTCACTCTCTCCCTAATTTAAATTTCCACGGCCATCGCTTTTACCGGCAGTGCTGCCGGGCCTCAAAAAATCGCTAAATTTTGCCGGTAATGGGTGGCATAAAGCACCCGAATTTTTAGCCCTATGATTTTATGAGTGCAGTGACAGAAAAATCATTCTATTTGACTGTGTTGCTTGGTTGTAGTTTATGAATCAGCTTTATTAAAAGAAAAGAATTGTACAGGAACATAAAGATCAACATAGCAGATCACACCAGATTTAACCTACAATTCTGTGATTCACAAAGTAATAAAAGATGCAATACTTCACGAACTCTGAAGTTGGACCTGTGTGAATAACAAAAAATTTATAAGTGAACAAAAGCAAAATACTGCGGATGCTGGAAACCTGATATAAAAACAGAAAATGCTGGAAACCCTCAGCAGGTCAGGCAGCATCTGTAGAGAGAGAAACAAAGTTAACGTTTCAGGTCGATGACCCTTCATCAGCAGTGAAGTAACCTTTCATTATAAGTGAAGTTATGGCCAACCCATGGAGCCTTCACATGCTCATCTCTACTGGGGCGGCAGTACGGTAAAACAGGAGGAACTGCTGAACTGGTGAAAAGCTGCCTAATATCTCCTTCTGCCTGCCAATCACCCTCCTCCCACAAGACAAAGGACATCAAAAGGTATCTTTCTCAATTAAAAAAGGCTGCCAATTACAGTGGGATTCAAAGAAGTAAGACTTGTCTCAAAAAATCAGTTTCCTGCAGCTTTGATCTCAAAGTTGTTTCCTCAAGGTAATTTACAGCAAACATTCTGACAGGATTACCGAGCTAATACCCATAGTGCAAAGTAGGCAGATAAGGTGACAAGCTCACAAGCTGCAAGATTCAATAGATGGATAACTATGCAGAGAGTTATCAGGAAGTGTTTTGGCTAATCATTAACACTAACAATTGTAGAATGAAGATGTTAGAATATTACATTGAGTCTACAGCACAGAAACAGGCCACTAGTCTAGGCCGGCGTTTATGTTCCACACAAGCCTCCTTCCACCCTTCTTCACCTAACCCTATCAGCATACCCTTCTATTTTCTCCCTCGTGCTTATATAGCATCCCCTTAAATGCATCTATGCTTTTTGCCCCAACTACTCCTTGTGGTAGCGCGTTCCACATCTTACCACTCTTTGTGTAAAGAACAACAACAACAACTTGCATTTATATAACACCTTTAACATAGTAAAATGTCCCAAGGCGCTTCACAGAAGTGTTATCAAACAAAACGGGGCTTGATCGGGTGGATGCGGTAAGGATGTTCCCAAGGATGGGTGAAACTAGAACTAGGGGGCATAATCTTAGAATAAGGGGCTGCTCTTTCAAAACTGAGATGAGGAGAAACTTCTTCACTCAGAGGGTAGTAGGTCTGTGGAATTTGCTGCCCCAGGAAGCTGTGGAAGCTACATCATTAAATAAATTTAAAACAGAAATAGACAGTTTCCTAGAAGTAAAGGGAATTAGGGGTTACAGGGAGCGGGCAAGAAATTGGACATGAGGCTGAGTTCGGATCGGTCAGGGCCCTGTGGGTGGCGGAGCGGGCCCAGGGGCTGAGTGGCCGGGTCCTGCTCCTACTTCTTGTGTTCTTTAGATTTGAGGTTAGGATCAGATCAGCCATGATCTTATTGAATGGCGGAGCAGGCTCGAGGGGCCGATTGGCCTACTCCTGCTCCTATTTCTTATGTTCTTATGTTCTTATGTAAAATTTGACACCGAGCCACATAAGGAGATAGGTTTTAAATGGCGTCTTAAAGGAAGAAAGAGAGGTAAAGAGGCAGCGAGGTATGGGGAAGGAATTCCAGAGCTTAGGGCCTCGGCAGCAGAAGAATGGTGGAGCGATTAAAATCGTGGATGCACAAGAGGCCAGAATTGGAGGAACGCAGATATCTCGGAGGGTTGTAGGGCTGGAGGAGGTTATAGAGATAGGGAGGAGCAAGGCTCTGGAGGGATTTGAAAACAAGGATGAGAATTTTAAAATCGAGGCGTTGCTTAACCGGGTGCCAATCTAGGTCAGCAAGCACAGGGGTGATGGGTGAACGGGACTTGGTGCGAGTTAGGATACGGGCAGCAGAGTTTTGAATGACTTTAAGTTATGGAGGGTGGAAGATGGGAGGCCAACCAGGAGTGCATTGAAATAGTCAAGTCTAGAGGTAACAAAGGCATGGATGAGGGTTTCAGCAGCAGATGAACTGAGGTAGGGGGTTTCTCCTGAATTCCCTATTGGATTTATTAGTGACCAGTTTATATTTATGGCCCCTAGTTTTTGAATATCCTCCATGTGGAAACATCTTCTCTAATGTCTACCCTGTCGAACCCCTTCACCATTTTATAGCCCTCTATCAGGTCATCTCTCAACCTTCCCTTTTCTAGAGAAAAGAGTTCAAGCCTGTTCAGTCTTTCCTGATAGTTATACCCTCTCAGTTCTGGTATCATCCTTGTAAATCATTTTTCACCTTCTCCAGTGCTTCTATATCCTTTTTATAATATGGAGACCAGAACTGTGCGCTGGGACTGAATTCATGGTCTGCCACAATAGCGGCGGATCTTCAGTGGGGGTGGGATTTCCACCGCCATGTGCCACTGACCCCAGCCTGTTCGTCGGGTATGGGGCATTTAAATATTTTGCGTGGACTTTGGTGGGCCCACCTCTTGTGGGAGGAGGGAAATCAGTGCAACACCTTGTCGCAGTGTAATAGGCCCATGGTTTCGGCTGAACATTTAAAAAAATCTTAAAAAGTGACACTGTTTGAATATGCCCATTTGCATTCGGGAGACTTTAAGAAAACTCTCCACCAAGGCCCTTAGCAATACTGGATGCCAAGAATGTACAAACTGGGCACACATGATGGGAAATATGTTGCATGACATATTCCATCATGTTTTATTATAATATTTGGGCAGGTGTGTTGCACTCCCATTTCCAGCTGTCGAGGGAGGGGGCACTTGAGCCAGCAGAATGGCTCTCTGCCTGATTTTCCTCCACTGCCTGCCTAGGTTACACCAGTGAGGAAATTTAGGCTCACTGTAACTGTAAGGGGGGTGGTAATGGGGTCAGCCTTCGCTTTCTGACTCAGTGAGCGGTTCGAATCGCTCCCACACCCCTCTGGTTCCTAGACTTTGGACTTATTTAGGGGTTGTGAACAAAATTGCAGTAGACGACAGGTTCTAATGAAAGAATTTTACTTTATTAAAAGGAAAAAAAAGGTAACAAACTTGAAACACACTTATTACTTAAACACAGATTGGGAAGCACACGGTACAAGCGAGGGACAAGGACAATATATCAAACAAAACCTTATCCCTCCCAAAGATCCTACTATCTAGCTAGGTTTTTGGTTTCAGGAGATCAGGGATAATGCTCACCAACGAATCCTTGACAGGATTTTAGAGTCTTTTGTTTAAAAGACTCCGTAAGGCCCTTGTTGCTGCGAGGTGTCCGATGGTCACTGAGGCAGTCGCTCTGGTTTCTTCTTGCGTGCTGGTCTGTTTTCTGGCCTTCCTCCTCGTGGCTTGTGGTGGTTTTTGCTGGAGCAGGGAGAGAGCTGTGTCAGCGTAGTCGGCAAGTCCGAAAGAGAGAGAAGTTATGGGACAGGCTTTCAATTATACTGTTTCTTTTTCGCGCCCAAAAAACCCCTTACTAAAACGGATTCCTTTAGGTTGCAAATGAACCTTGCTTAGTCCATTGTCTAGTTTTGGCGGGCTTGCCAGTTCCGATGGCTTTAGCTCAGTGTTAAACATGACTTGATCGTTTTCCGATTTAAACACAGCCTTATCTACACGCCAAATCTCCACCCTATTGTCCTAGGTCTTTTGGCGGGCTTTCTTAACTGCTCTGGTCGATACTTGGCTGATGGGTTTTTGATGGGATAATGGGCTATGAAACTGTGTGCTGGAAGTTTTATTGTCAGGAATCGTTTTTAGATTTCCAGCATCCTGTTTGGACCTGGGGATTTCAATAGGGTTCTTGGTTTATTCATCTTTGAATGTGTTTGTGAGGTTCTGGATGAGGCTCTTCATCCTTGGTTGGATTGCAGTGCAAACATCTCCCAGACAGCTTGATTGGGCCCCAATACCCAAATCTGTTCACTGCCTGGCCACGCCCCTCCACAGCTTGTCTTGTGTCTGTGAAAGGTGTCTCTCCCAACAGTAAGATTCAAAAGTCAGTTTCCTCAGGGTTTTTCTTCCCTGATCTTTCCAAAACTGAGGTTTTTACATCAAATCACTTCACTTAGGTCCCATCATCCCAAGTTTGTATGAAAGGTCCAAAAATCACTCCCTTTAGGGCTCTGTTCGAGTTTCTGGGGGATTTTGCGAAGCCTACATAACTCATAGCAATTGACAGTAGTTGGGACAAATACATTGACTTAATGAAAGTGCTGCTGGTCCTTTTATTTAACTGGACCTATTTTAATCTCAGAAATTCAGTAAAAGGAAAGAAATTAAAAATAAACTATACTTAGAATATTCTATTTCTGTCACAGTCTCTTTCACTGGGACTTTCCTCCTGGGTTCTTCCAATTGTCTGCCGTAGCTTCAGCGGAAATAGGCGGAAACTCCAGATACACCGCATAAGCGGGGTCTCCATCGCTCTCTCACTGAAGTCCCGATGGACGATCGAAAGAACCCCTGAGGAAAATCCCGAGGCTTATGTCTAATTCTGGTCCAACAATCGTTATGCTTTTCAACTTCTTCAACAAATTAGACTGAACAGCCAATTAGCCCAGGCTCGTGGCTCTTGATTTAATTATATTCTTCCCAGAAATGAAAATGACCCCTTATTCTGCTCTAGTTACAGGCTCATCTCATTGATGGATATTGCAAAATTGCATCCAGCTGAAAGTCCTGCACTCCATTGAATGCTTCCGTCTGGTTGTCTCCTGGAATTGCACAAAGTCAAAATAGGAATCTAGTAAGACCAGGGTATTATGAAAAAATCCTCTTCACAATGTAGGCAGAAGGTGATCTGTTGCATATTTTGGGATATTCTGAGAACATGATCATTTGCTATTAAATTCTTCTTTCAAACAGCTGTTATTTAAATAAAGGCACCAGCATCATAGTCTACATAGAGAATAATTGGGATCACAATCAACAGGGGAGAGGCGGTGTTGGAAGAGGAGTAGAATAAAATATCTGATTGAAAACAAGCTAATAAAATAATTTTCAAATTAGCTCCCAAACAGAATAAATCAATCTGAAAAAAAGTTTCTGTTAGATTTGAACAATTTCTTTAAAAAGTGAATAAACTAACGTACATAATTTGAATGAGAAGAAAATAAATACAGATTCAGCAACAGACAAACTATTATCTTGTACAGCTTCCTCTGGGGTTACTGTTCTCATCCTCAATAAATACATTGGGGGAAAAATTCAGTATCGCCCCGTTTGGGGCGCAATTATCGGCCAGGCACAAAGATTAGCGCCTGGCGCTAATTATCGCCTCCGACTACAAACTTGACTTTTAGCGCCCCTGGAGGTGATTGGAGCGCTAAATCAGGCGCTACACATCTGTCTTAAGGCGCAAAGGCCGAGGAGCGAGGTGCTAACTCAGAGCGCTGGCGAAGCTCATGTGATGTCAGTCAGCAATGGAACACAGACACAATGGCCCCGGCCAGTTCTTAAAGGGGAGGGTTGATCTTGCTTTCCATCCACATCCTGCTCATTGCAGCCTTGAATCTTGGCCTGGAGAGACCTGTACATCAAATCTGCTGGAAAGAACAATGGAGAGGCCCAGGGAAAGAGCTCAGAGTGCAGCCCCCACAGTCTCTTCTAAATCGATACAAGGAAGGGCAAATCAAAATGAACCTGCAAAGTGCTGCTCAGTACCCAAAACTCCTTCACACAGCTTTGAATCTCTCCAGAAGTCTCTCTCTCTCTCTCTCAGAATGCGTGGTTCAAAAATGTCGCCAACAAAAAAAGGCAGGAAGCGGTCACCTTTAAATAGCGCTCCCCCAGTCCCTTCCTGACTGCAAAACGCTCCCCTCAACCTGTCGTTGCTAGTGGCAGGCAGGTAAGGCAGGGGGCGCCACTCAATATCCGCTCCGGGGCGCTACCAGGGCATTGCGCACTCGACTGACGTCACGATCTGCCGGCGCAGGAGATCGTGGCGGTACTGTTTAGCACCACCGCAAAATGTCTAGTTAATTTCACGAGCGGCGCAAACATTGCCGCACCCGGGCACTAGTTGCTTTGTGCCCCATTAGCGCCCTCTTAAGGCACTAACGGGAGGCGCAACCAACTGAATTTTTCCCCCATTGAATATTACACAACCACATCTATAATTACAACATAAATCACACACCATGTTCATCAGGAATTACGTTTGGATTTTAAAGGTTACACATTCTTGCTCTGTCTGCTAAAACACTAAGCTGTATTTGGAGGTGTTGTTGTCTTGCACCTAGAAATACATAGAAGTTACAACACAGAAACAGACCATTTGGCCCAAACAGTCTGTGTCGGGATTTACCCTCCATGCGAGCAAATAGTTCAAATCACGTTTACCTGCCCTTTTGCCATAGCTCCCACGCATTTGTGCCCAGTGATTCACCATGTGAACAATAACAACTTGCATTTGTAAGACCCGTCCTCTAGCCTACCCTCTAAAGTATGCATGGTGCAAATCTCTGAACTGGTGCTTGCTAGGATCCAATTGAGTGACAGTGCATCATCAGGAAGGCTCGTCTCCTCTTCATGAAGTGGCAGAGGTATCTCCAGATTTGCAGCACCTGAAATGAATGAGTGGGACAAGGGTTAGCATTTAGTGTGAAGGGAGAGCAGAGAGAGATGAGTGGTTGGTGAAATCAGTTGCAGTTTGTCATGCAGAGTGTGTAGGGTGAGATAGAAGTAAGAAGGGAAAAAGAGAATAAGGTGCGAAGAAACCCATGCGAAGTCTCTTCCGGCGTTGCCACTCATCATGCCCATGACTCTACCCCTGCCCATGATGGTCAGCACGTCTTTTTCCACAGAGCAAAGGGTCTGCAGGTGGGCTTGGTCTCCTCCAGTGATGGTCTGCTGTCTCAAGTTGTACACGACCTTCTCCTGCAAAAAAGAAGGGAGTGTAATTAGTGGCAGGCGGTAAGGCAGGGGGCACCACTCAATATCCGCTCCGGGGCGCTACCAGGGCATTGCGCACTCGACTGACGTCACGATCTGCCGGCGCAGGAGATCGTGGCGGTACTGTTTAGCACCACCGCAAAATGTCTAGTTAATTTCACGAGCGGCGCAAACATTGCCGCACCCGGGCACTAGTTGCTTTGTGCCCCATTAGCGCCCTCTTAAGGCACTAACGGGAGGCGCAACCAACTGAATTTTTCCCCCATTGAATATTACACAACCACATCTATAATTACAACATAAATCACACACCATGTTCATCAGGAATTACGTTTGGATTTTAAAGGTTACGAGATTATGAGATGTTCGGAGAATGTACCTGTCATGATCGAATAGTTGGTATGCAGTGTGTTAGATGTGAGATGTGGAGAAGTGAGGTTTGTAATAGTGGTGAGTGTGTGAGTATGTGGAGAAGGAGGTGGAGTGAAGTGTTGTGCAGTGATTGTAGGAGAGTGCAGGGAAGCAGAGTAGGGGATTTTTTTTTAATTCATTCCTGGGATGTAGGCGTTGCTGTCAAGGCCCATCCCTAATTGCGCTTGAGAAGGTGGTGGTGAGCCACCTTCTTGAACCGCTGCAGTCCGTGTGGTGAAGGTACTCCCACAGTGCTGTTAGGGAGGGAGTTCCAGGATTTTGACCCAGCAACAATGAAGGAACAACAATATATTTCCAAGTCAGGATGGTGTGTAACTTGGAGGGGAACTTGGAGGTGGTGTTGTTCCCATGCGCCTGCTGCCCTTGTCCTTCTAGGTGGTTGAGGTCGTGGGTTTGGGAGGTGCTGCCGAAGAAGCCTTGGCAAGTTGCTGCAGTGCATCTTGTAGATGGTACACACTGCAGCCACAGTACGCCGGTGGTGGAGGGAGTGAATGTAGAAGGATTATTGTGAGTAGTGAGGCTAGAGGTGGTGGAGGTATGAGCAGAGAGCAAAAGAGCAGTATTCTTACCTTGACAACTCTAATGACGTAATTGAACTTCTTTCAGCGTTGAAGTCATGTTCTAGGAAGCTAAGTTCCTGGTGTTGACTTCCTTTGTAACCTCTTCCCACTGGCGGAGGTGTTGCCTGGAGAGCTTTCTGCCACCTAGGGGGAAAAGAATCTTCCTCTTCCTGTCCACTGCCTGCACCAGGGCCTCCAAGCAGCATCGGAGAAACTGGGTGCCCTGTCAGGGTCTCTTCCAGCCATCTTCTTGAATTGGCAGTTTCTCTGCTATCTGCAGCCAGAGTGCACCTCCCCTTTAAGAGGTGCTGGCTGCCTTTAAGTGGCTTCAGAGATGCCTGATATTCGGCCCGCCAAAACAGGCGTGCAGCTGAAGAATAATTCAGGTAACACTGGCTGCCGCCTGAATCATTTTAACGAGGCCCCAGCACAAATTTAACATGCTGCCTGGGACCATGCGAACAGGCGTGTGCAGCGAGCTTCCCACCCATTTTTGGTACGATTGAATTTCTAGGTCTGTAGCTTCTCGGTCCCAATCAGTCAACTAGATTAATTTCCATATTGCTTTGTCATCTAACATTTTCAATCCACTGATCCAATGTCACAGCAGTCTGCTTATACCCAACATCTTCTGCAAGCACAACGTTTTAAAACTAATTTTTTTTTGTTTTATTCTACCTTTAATATTAATTCCTTATTGTTATAAAGGATGACTAGGATAATGAATTGGTAAAACTAAAAAAAAGAAATTGGTAAAGTTGCATTATCACTTTTGAAGAAATCCAGATTTTTCAATTACTCTTTCGTATAACGTGGCCCAATAGCTCACTCACTTTCAGAACAAGCAAGAAGCAGTTGATATACAAAACTATTTAATGAAACATAATTTGGGTTTTGCGGTGGGCTGTGAATTGCATCGCAGGCAGATTGCAAAACTATCTGTTTGCTTTACACTTTTACACAAATGTGATTACTCCCTCATGTTTAAGAAACTGCTTGACAATATATTGACTTCATATAAAAAATACTAAATTAAGAGATTATAGTAAGAAAAATGATCAACAGAATTGTGCCGAACCAGCTATTACATTATTTGCTATATGCCTGCTGTGCCACATCAATTACATGTCATTAATACTTAATCTACTATTTACACAGAAAATAGGATAGCTGTTTTATGACACTATTTTGTGATCACTTTTCTCGCATGTTTAAGGAAGTCATAATCCAGTTTGCATTTTGATTCAAATTAATCAATACAAGATTAAACAAAGCACCAAGAGCAGCTGTATAATTTATACAAAAGCAAAATACTGCAGCTGCTGGAAATCTGAAATAAAAACAGAAAATGCTGGAAATACTCAGTAGGTCAGGCAGCATCTGTGGAGCGAGAAATAGAGTTAACGTTTCAGGTCGATGACCTTTCGTCAGAACTGGAAAAAGTTGGAGATGTAACAGATTTTAAGCAAGTGCAGGGGCAGGGAAAGGGGGGAGGGGAGGAAAGAACAAAAGGGAAGGTCTGTGATAGGATGGAAGGCAGGAGAGATTAAATGACAAAAGGTGTGATTGTACAAAGCAAAACGAGATGGTGATGGGACAAGTAAAGAAACAAAAGATGGGTCTAGAGGAGGTGTAAATGGGAATGGCAGAATCATCAACAGCTGCCATCTGAAAAAATAGGGGCAGAGGTTATGGTCTGAAATTGTTGAACTTGATGTTGATTCCAGAAGGTTGTAAGGTGCCTAATTGAAAGATGGGGTGCTGTTCCTCGAGCTTACGTTGAGCTTCATTGGAACAGTGTAAGAGGCCGAGGACAGAGAGGTCAGAGTAGGAGTGGAGCGGAGAATTAAAGTGACTGGAAGCTCGGAGTTTTGCTTATGGACTGAATGGAGGTGTTCCGCAAAGCGGTCACCCAATCATAGAATCATAGAATGGTTACAGCACAGAAGGAGGCCATTTGGACCGTCGAGCCCGTGCCAGCTCTCAGCAAGAGCACTTCAGCTAGTCCCACTCTCCCACCCTTTCCCTGTAGTGCTGCAATTTTTTTCCTTCAGGTACTTATCTAATTCCCTTTTGAAAGCCAGGATTGAGTCTGCCTCCACCACCCTTTCAGGCAGTGCATTCCAGATCCTAACCACTCACTGCATAAAAAAGATTTTCCTCATGTCGCCTTTGGTTATTTTGTCAATCACTTTAAATCTGTGTCCTCTGGTTCTCGACCCTTCTGCCAATGGGAACAGTTTCTCTCTATCTACTCTGTCTAGACCCCTCATGATTTTGAACACCTCTATTAAAAATCTCCTCTCAACCTTCTCTACTCTAAGGAGAACTCTAGCTTCTCCAGACTATCCACATAACTGAAGTCCCTCATCCCTGGAATCATTCTTGTAAATCTTTTCTGCACCCTCTCTAAGACCTTCACATCCTTCCTAAAGTGCAGTGCCCAGAATTGAACACAATACTCCAGTTGAGGCTGAACCAGTGTTTTATAAAGGTTCATCATAACTTCCTTGCTTTTGTACCTTATGGCCGCAAAATTAATAGAGGAGGCGGGTTGGAGTCGGGTTGCCTGGTGGGTGGGTTCCACTCCCATTTCCGGTTTCAGCCGCTCTCGATTTCCGATTTTAGTTTAATAGCCCTAATTAGTCCCGTCGTGCGCGCTGGCCGGTCCAATGAGTGGGAGCGTGTCTGTTGCTCTCCACTGATGACGTCATTGCTGCAGTTGTTTTTAAGGGGCCCATGTAGCCTCAGCCTCTCATTTCTCCTTTCTGCTGCTGTTTGAATGGGCCCAGACTACAATGACTGCTGCCAAAGCCAGGGCTGCTCCAAGGTTCAATGAAGAGATTCAGTTCCCTCCCGATGGCCGGAGGAAGCCTCCTCAGCAAACAAAGGCAGCCTGGCTGCACCTGTTCTGGGAAATGGAAGTTGCACATTGAGGGCTCAGGGCGACTTGCATTTGTAATGATGCTGCTGAGAGTGATAGGAAAGCACCGTTTATTCGAGAGATGATGTATGGCATGTTAAGAAGGTTGTCCACACATTCATAGCCATATGCCAGCCACCTGTGGTTGAAGAGTAAGCTGACGCGAATCTGGCATGGATGAGTGCATCCCTTGCATGACGGCCAGCAATGTGGTCGAGTGCTGCTGCATTGGTCACATCTGGCCCCGCAAGGCGTGCCTCCACCTCCTCCTCCTTGTCCTCCTCCTCCTCCTTGGCCTCCTCCTCGTCCTCTTCCTCCTCCTCCTCGTCCTCCTCCTCTTCTTCCAAGGAGGCTATGCGCTAAGCCACTTGTTCCTCAGGCAGCGCCAAGCCACGCTGCTGTGCGATGTTGTGCAGGGCATAGCAGACGAGGATGATTCTGGAAACCCTGCATACTGCAGGGCTCCACCAGATCTGTCGAGGCATCGGAATCGCATTTTGAGCAAGCCGATGGTTTGCTCTATGATACTTCTGGTGGAAATATGGCTCACATTGTACTGCTCCTCAGCCTTGTTTGATGGCCTCCTCATCGGTGTCATGAGCCACTTTTTCAGGGGATAGCCCTTGTCGTCAAGTAGCCATCCGGAAAGTTGGGATGGCAGATTGAAGAGCTGAGGCACAGTAGACTGCCACAGGATGAAGGAGTCATGGCAACTGCCAGGGTACTTTGCGCAAACATGCATAATGTTCTTCCAGCTGGATGTTAAGGGAGTGGAATCCCTTGCGGTTGACAAATACAGCTGGGTTGTGATGGGGTGCCCTAATGGCCACATGTGTGCAGTCTATAACGCCCTGCACCCTTGGGAAGCCTGCCATATTTGCAAAGCCAACCGCACGCACGGTCACACTTGCTTCATCCGTGGAGACGTGGATATAATTGTGCACCTTTGCAAAGAGGGCATCAGTAGCCTGCCTGATGCAGGTGTGTGCAGCCGACTGGGAGATGCCGCTGATGTCTGCAGCTGATCCCTGGAAGGAGCCCAAAGCAAAGAAGTTGAGTGACTTTGACAGCCACTGGTAAGGAGTGTCCACCCGCTCCTCTGGGCTCCAGGTGTTGGTGCAGCATTACGCAGATGTCAGCGACTACGTCTTGCAGAAGTCTCAGCCTCCTTTGGCACTGCTGCTCACTCATGTTGAGGAAGCTCATCCTCTGCCTGTAAACCCAGTGTTGGGGGTATCTCCTGGCGATGTGCAGCCCTGCGCTGATGCCCTCTGCCCTGTGCATCATGAGGTGGCTGAGGAGAAGGTTGGCGCTCCTGCTGTTGGTGCTGCTGCTGTGCCTGGTTGCGCTTCCTCCGAACCTGACGACCAGGATGAGAGGATATAAATGGTTCCCATACCGCTGGTGGATATCTCAGTCGAGGAATGGAGGTTGTTTGTGCTCAGACAAAGTGGCCAGCGGGTATTCCAAGGAGGTCACACTGCAGATGGATTTCAGCGTGAACACACACAAGATTAGTAGAGCTGCAAAAAGTGTCCCAAGCCTCGAAGCACTAAGTTGTGGCATCTGAAACTATGAGAAATTGCAGGACCGCTTTTAAGCTGTTCGAGCAGCTGCCAACAATTCAGGTCTTTGCTAAACCCGGCTCAATGCAGCTGGCATGTTTTTCTGAAGGCAGGCAGCATGCAAAAAAAGCTGCAAAATCCGAACAGGCAGTTAAAATAAGATTATCCAGGTAGTTAACAAGCTGTTAACTGCCTTACGTGCCTCTTCCACCGTTTGGTGTCGGGTCAGTTTGGGAGCCGCTGACCCGACACTTGCCAAAGTCGCATGGAGGCGGGTTCGCAGCCTGCCGTCAATTTTACTGATTTTTGCTACCGACCCGCCTCAAAACCTACCCTCTGAGGTCTATTAAATTCGCGGCCATGGCCTCTATTCATGAAGCCCAGGATCGCTTTTTTAACCGCTTTCTCAACCTGCCCTGCCACCTTCAACAATTTGTGCATATATACACCTAGGTCTCTCTGTTCATGCCCCCCTTTAGAATTGTACCCTTTAGTTTATATTGCCTCTCCTCGTTCGCCCTACCAAAATGTATCACTTCACACTTTTCTGCGTTAAATCTCATCTGCCACGTGTCCGCCCATTTCACCAGCCTGTCTATGTCCTCTTGAAGTCTATCACTATCCTCCTCACTGTTCACTATACTTCCAAGTTTTGTGTCATCTGCAAATATTGAAATTGTGCCCTATACGCCCAAGAAAAGCAGTGGTCCCAGTACCAACCCCCGGAGAACACCACTGTATACCTTCCTCCAGTCCGAAAAACAACTGTTCACCATTACTCTCTGTTTCTTGTCACTTAGCCAATTCCGTATCCATGCTTTTGGATTTCCTTTTATGTTAGCTGCCAGTCTATTCTCATACTGTCTCTTTGTCCCTCTTATTTTCTTTTTCACTTCCCCTCTGAACTTTCTATGTCCAGCCTGGACCAATCTGCGTTTGGTCTCCCCAATGTAGAGGAGACCGCATTGTGAGCAGCGAATACGGTATACTAAATTGCAAGAAGTACAAGTAAATCGCTGTTTCACCTGGAAGGAGTGTTTGGAGCCCTGGATAGTGGGAAGGGAGGAGGTAAAAGGGAAGGTGTTGCACCTCCTGCACTTGCATGGGAAGGTACCGTGGGGATTGAGGATGGACCAGGGTGTCGTGGAGGGAGCGGTCCCTTCGGAATGCTGAAAGGGGAGGGGAGGGGAAGAAGCGTTTGGTGGTGGGATCACGCTGGAGGTGGCGGAAATGGCAGAGGCCACATGCATGCTCTCGACCTCTCTCTTCAGCAGCACCGACTCACTCTATCACAAAGCTGTCCTGGTCTGCAGTTCCATTTCATCCTTCGCCTCATCCAGTGCTTTAACAAAAAACTTTTTTCTTCCTTTCAGGTGTCAAGGATCGCAAGCTTCAACAACTCTTAGACACCAACGCCCCTCCGGAACCTTCTTCCCCTTCACTTTCCTCTGACTCCATCCCTTCTTCCAATCTCACCCCCTGCCGTGTTTTTACTATCCCCTCTGACTTTCCTCTCTCTGACCCCGAACGATCAGTCCTCAGCAAAGGCCTGAGCTTCATCCCCTTACGCCCCCATCTCAATGAATTTTGAGCGCAGCACGATGCCAAGCTCTTTTTCCGTCGCCTTCGTCTTTGTGCCCACTTCTTTAGCCAGGAGTCTTCTCCCCGAACGGCTGAACCTTTCTCCCATTTTCAGAATTCTCATTCTACCTGAACCCCTTTCTCTGGTCTCTTACCCTCTCTAGATCTTTCAATGCGAACTGCCGATGTGACATCGGCCATCTCAATTTCTCTGCTCCCCTCACTCACTCCAACCTACCTCCCTCTGAACTTGCAGCACTCCGTTCTCTCAGATCCAACCCCGACATTGTCATTAAACCTGCTGACAAGGGTAGTGCTGTTGTTGTTTGGCGAACCAACCTCTACCTTGCGGAGGCTGAACGCCAACTCTCTGACACCTCCTCCTACCTTCACCTGGACCATGACACCACTACCGAACATCAAGCCATCGTTAAATACAACAGCAGGACCTGAGGGAATCCCTTATTTCCGGGTTTTCCCACTGTTAAACTCCCCCCCCCCCCCCCCCCCCCCCCAACTCCCATAAATATTGGGGCCATAGGAACAGAGGAACATGGCAATTGCTAGACAAAAAACCACGGTCTCACCTTCTACTATCCTGGTGATGACATGATAAAATGATAATGGAGTTGTTGACTAATCATGGCAATCAATCGCTATCAATTAGTCTACACTAGCCCCAGACATGAGGCGAGGAAAAGCCCTAGTAGTGGAAAGCTTTGGGAACCATAGGTCCGAAGGCATCTGTTCCTCCCAAGAATGCACTTACGATATGCCATGTGTCAAATTACTCATATATACTGTACCTAAAAATATTATTTTATGAAAGAAATCTAATTTGCATTTGAATGAATCAACACAATATCTGCTTCCACCATTTCCCCAGGGAGCTTGTTTCATAGATTTACCACGCGCTCACTGAAATAATGTTTCTGCAGATTAGTTTTGAATTTACCCGCTTTCAAGCGCAGGCTGTGTCCTCTGGTTCTGCTGTTCTGGACAAGGTGAAACAGCTTCTCATGGTCTACATTATCCAGCCCCTTTAGAATCATAAAAACAGTACTCATCTCACCTCTCAACCTTCTTTTTCCAGTGAGAACATGTCCAATTAATGTTTTAGGTGTCAGCCTTGGCTCAGTGGTAGCACTTCTATTCCATTTTGCCACCTTTGTTCTATATCCCCGGATACCCTTACCTAACAAAAATTATTCAATCTCAGTTTCGAAAATTTCAATTGACCCAGCACCACAGCTTTTGGAGGAGCGAGTTCCAGATTTCCATTACACTTTGTGTGGAAAAATATTTCCTGATTTCACTCCTAAAAGGGCTAGCTCTAATTTTAAGATTATGTCCCCTTGTTCTGGATTCTCCCACCAGAGGAAATCATTTCTCTGCCTCTAACTCAATGTACCCCCTCCAAGGCCAATCTATCTTTCCTGAGACAAAAGCAAAATACTGCGGATGCTGGAAATCTGAAATAAAAACAGAAAATGTTGGAAATACTCAGCAGGTCAGGCAACATCTGTAGAGAGAGAAACAGAGTTAACGTTTCAGGTCGATGACCTGACGAAGGGTCATCGACCTGAAACGTTAACTCTGTTTCTCTCTCTACAGATGCTGCCTGACCTGCTGAGTGTTTCCAGCATTTTCTGTTTTTATATCTTTCCTGAGGTTCAGTGCCCAAAGCTGAATTCAATACTCCAGATGGGGTCTAACCAAGGCTCTGTACAACTGAAGCATCAATTCCTCACTGTTGTATTCCAACCCTCTTGAGAGAAAGGCTAACATTCCATTAGCCATTTTGATTACCTTTTGTAGCTGTGCACTAGCATTTTGTGAATTGTGTACCTGGACACCCAAATCCCTTTGCTCCTCCACAGCTCCTAGGGGGAAAAATTTGGTTGGTTTGCGCCTTCCGTTAGCGCCTTAAGAGGGCGCTAATGGGGTGCAAAGCAACTAGCGCTGGGCGCGGCGATGTTTACGCCGCTCGCGAAATTAACCAGACATTTTGCGGCGGTGCTAAATACTACCGCCACAATCTCCTGCGCCCGCAGATCATGACGTCAGTCGAGCGTGCAATGCCCTGGTAGCGCCCCGGACCAGATATTGAGTGGCGCCCCCTGCCTTACCGCCTGCCGCTAGCAACAACAGGTTGAGGGGAGCGTTTTGCAGTCGGGAAGGGACTGGGGGAGCGCTATTTAAAGGCGACCACTTCCTGCCTTTTTTTGTCGGAGGCATTTTTGCACCACGCATTCTGAGTGAGAGAGAGAGACTTCTGGGGATATTCAACGCTGTGTTGAGGAGTTTTGGGTACTGAGCAGCACTTTGCAGGTTCATTTTGATTTGATCTTCCTTGCATCGATTTAGAAGAGACTATGGGGGCTGCACTCTCAGCTGTTTCCCTGGGCCTCTCCATTGTTCTTTCCAGCAGATTTGATGTACAGGTCTCTCCAGGCCGAGATTCAAGGCTGCAATGAGCAAGGTGTGGATGGAGAGCAAGATCGACCCTCCCCTTTAAGAACTGGCCAGCGCCAGTGAGTCTGTGTTCCATTGCTGACTGACATCACATGAGCTTCGCCAGCACTCTGAGGTAGCGCCTCGCTCCTCGGTGTTAGCACCTTAAGAGAGGTGTGTAGCGCCTGATTTAGCGCGCCAATCACCTCCAGGGGCGATAGAAGCCAAGTTTGCAGACAGAGGTGATAATTAGCGCCAGGCGCTAAACTTTGTGCCCGGCCGATAATTGCGCCCCAAACGGGGCGATACCAAATTTCTCCCCCCTAGTCTCTTATCATTAAGAAAATATTCCGATTTGTCTTTCTTGGACCCAAAATGGATGATCTTATACTTCCCCACATTGAACTCCATCTGCCATAGTTTTACCTAAGGTAAGTTGCGGTCAGGGTCGCAAACACGGAAAGTGGGGGTTCCGTGCGGCAGCAGCCCAGCACTGCTCCTCCGGGAACCACAAAAATCATTGGACACTTACGTTTAGCAGGTCTCTTTTCTTCCATTGCCCATGGAACTGATCAGAGCCTGCACTGCCCTTCACTCTTCCCCTCTGGAAGAAAACGTGCTGGCTAACATGAACAGGGAGAGATTCATGGCCAACGCGAGTGGCAACACTAGAGGGTTTCTTCACACCGTACTGTCTTTTTCCTTTCCTACTTCTATCTCACCCTACATACTCTGCATGACAAACTGCAGCTGCATTCATCAGCCACTTCTCTCTCTGCTCGCCAATCACATTAAAAGCTAACCCTTGTCTCTCTTTTTCATTTCAGGTGCAGGAAATGTGGACATGCTTATGACATTTCAGGAAGAGAAGGTCAGTCTTCCTGAAGATGCATCGTCACTCAATCTGACCCTAGCAAGCACCAGCTCAGAGACTGGTACAACGCATATTTTAGAAGGTAGGTTAGCGGAGTCTTCTTCACATGGTATACAGAAGCTAGGGCAGGGGGATAGGCCGCGCAGCTGCCAGCACGCCACAGCTGCCAGCATCACTGGAGGGCAAGATCACACAGTAACTCTGCTGTAGAGGCATTAGATGCCTTGGCTACCAAAGAAGGCTAATGGGCATACAACAGGAAATACTAGGTCCACTGAGCAGCCTGACAGGGATCTTGCATGCAATGGCATAGATAAGTAGGTAGAAAATTCACAAGCCTAAAGCAAGGTTAGAGATTAGAACCCTCCCATCCCTCTGCTCCCCACCATAACCATGATAGTGGACATGAGGAACAAACTCCCAAGGAAGGATCAATTGACACCTTTAAAAGAGAGCTGAATCAATAGGCGTTGAGAAGGGGGTATCAAGGGTTATGGAGATATTAATAGCACTGCTTGATTTTATTTCAGGGAAGGAATTTAGTATTCCTTAAAATAGGGATAAATAGGTTGCGAGGGTGGGGGAGTGGGCGGAAAAGTCCATGATAAAATACATTTATGTGCATGGAATCTGGGAAATAAGTGGGTATCTTGAGCCAAATGGGCTTTTCTTACTCTGGGCTTTATGGGGGTGAAGTTCCATAGGGTTCTCCCGATCGTCTGCCTTAACTTTAGTGAAAGAACCATGGAAACCCCGTAGAAACGGCAAAAACACCACAAGCCATTTTACCAGGGCTTCCACGGCTCTGCCACCAAAGTTATGGTAGCCGATTAAGAGAACCTCCATGGAAATTTACCCCCTATGCTTCTTATATGACCTCCTCCAGCCATCCATCACAGATCAGAACTTTTGATCTTCTAACTCTGATCCAGTATGTTTCCCTTGTTCCACCTTCAGTGGCACAGTTTTCAGCCTTCATGACCTTGCACTCTGGAATTCTCTTCCTAAATTCATCCACTTTAAAGGTGCTATAAAACTGCAAATTGAGACTCTCCACATTGGGAGTCCACCAATACTACTGCTGGAGCTATTGAAATACTGGTTTGAAACCAAAGGAGCCTTCGATGGCTGTTCACTTTAACTATGTGTGTAGGGATCATTGAACTCAGTTTTTAATCAATAGCTATCAATAAATTCCTGGATTTTTTTGGATGATGAATCTGTAAAATTTCCTCCTAAATTTGAGAAAAAGACTTGATATTTTCCATCGTCTTCTTACCAAAAATCAGGCCCAGAGATGTATGTACATCACATTTGTGATGTCGGCAAGTTCATTGTGTGCTGTATGTGCTGTGATGACATCACAGATGTGATGCGCATGTATTTCTGGACCCAATTTTTGACTGGGTGCAACTTAGAATTTTTTAAGGGGACCTAGAATATTTAGGTTCTGCTGGGTGGGCGATATTCTTTATGTTGCAGCAAATGTTAGTCCTTTATTCCTAGTTAGGTATGGAGCAAGGACAGCAGTGCACTGACACAGTTACCATACTGATAGCCCCCTAAAGACTGAGCTCATCAATCAAAGACTGATGCAGGTTACACACCAAGGCATTTGTTACTAAAAAAACAAGATTGCTACGGTCCCCCTTGCCTAATCTACAACAATTTTAATTATCACACCAGCAGAATGGTAGTTGAGAGGATGGAGCTAAACACAAGATCATCAATTTAATTTTTAATTAAAAAAATACCTATTGTGTTAAGTGAGAGTCTGATTGGTGAGCCTCATAAAAGTGGTATCCAAGAACTGTGTAAAAGTTGTGGGATATCATTTAACTAGACCGTACCTTTTTTTAAGTCCCTTGCTTGTTTCCTTCAGATTTAGCAATGTTTAACATCAGAACTGGGTTTTTTTTTTACTAATTTTCTACAAATTGCCTGGGCTGTTTATGGTTCATTTTTTTCCCATTGACTGTTGCTGTTTTTACACTAAAAATAAGACCCGAAAAAAACAGAAATGCAGGTTTTAAATTGACAATAAAACTGACTTTAATGATCCTTATAAATAATTCATTACATTTTCCAGATTCTTCCAAGCACTTTTTAAATAACTTCCAAATCATTGTAGGTCAAAATTGCAAAAATGCAAAATGTGTGAATATTAGCTGATATTTGGTTCACAATTTGTTGAAAGAAGGGCTCGTGCATTGTTAAATAAAATACCAGTGTGGCACTACTCTGTTCAGTGGATTTGAATTTTCAGATTCAGAACATGTCCTTGTTGTGTTCACAGCTGTCAGACGGAGGCTAAGGATCTTTCTCTGCACCATATTGGTCTGCAGAAAAATTCAGAGGATCTTCTCCTCAAGTATAAAGGGGTCACAGGCAAATAACATTGTGTCTTCTGTTTCTTGTATATAAACAAATTACTGTAAAATGGCAACATTACCCCAGAATAATTTTGTCTTTCATCCTCAAACCAAGATTTAATTAGTGCAATAATTAGCTAGCAGAATAATATTACTGCATATGAAACTCAAACCAGAATTTGACACTGAGCGATCTTCATTTATTACTTGAATACAAATTAACTGCTGGTCAAACTGATGAAAAAGCCTTGCTTCCTTCTTGATAAAGTTATGTACCTACATGAATGTCAGGAGCATAACAAATAAAATGGATGAGTTAGAAGTAATGGAAAACAAGGAGCTAATAGGTATCTTAGGAGTTATTGAAATCTGGCTAAAGGAATAGGATGTGTGGGGAACAAATCTGCAGGGCTCAAAATAAAAAGGAAAACTGCAGTTACTGTAAATCTGAAACAAAAACAGTAAATGCTGGAAATACACAGTTTCTATAAAGAGAAAAGACAGGGTATCCTTCGTCAGAACATAAATGCTGCAGGGTTATGTGTGCTTCAAATAGGATAGAGAAGGAAAGAGCAGGGGTGGCGTGGCGCTGTTTATTAGGGAAGGTTTATAAGTTACTGAGAGGAAGAAACTGGGGATTGGCACAAAGTCTCTCTGGGTGGATCTGGAAGACTGAAAGTGGTAAACGTTAGCATTTGAATTATGTTACAGGTCATCACAAAATGAAAAGTAGGTGGGTACACTGCTGCGGGATGTCATAAAAAACATTAGTACTAAGGCTTCCGTTGTAATGATGGGAGATAAAAATCTTGCTAACATGGACTACGACTTACAATGGGGACAATCTGTATGAGCAAGGGAGTTTATTGAACTACTCCAAGAATCTTTTCTTAAACAGCAAATGAAGAAACCACAGAGAGAAAGCCAATATTGGATTTGCTCTTGACTAATGAAAGATTGATAGGCCAAGTTGAAGAGGAGCGTTTGGGGTCCAGTGACCATAAAGTTACTCCTTTTTAAGGTTGAATTGAGGATGGAACAAATAATAAAAATGACTTATAAACTGGCTTTCAAGATAGCAGACATGAATATGTAATGAAAGCAATAAAATGGGAAGAAATATTTAAAGATGTGGACTGAAAATGGGATTGTTTTAAGGTGATTCTTTTTGCATTGCAGAGGCAGCTTATCCCAGAAACATGTCAAGGACAATGATGAAAACAGAGGTCATGGAGGCATTAGGGAGAAACTTTCTGCTTTGTACTCCCGTGCAGAGCAGTGCATGCTGGGAGTGCATAATCACAATTTCCAGCATGCAGAATTCCGTGCTCGTTATGCAGCTTGCCCAATTTCCCACCCATTCATTTTAATGGACCAAAAATTAGACAGGCTGCATAATGGCCACGCTATCCTCCACACCCAGCACTCCAATACGCATTCCTGGTGTGTGCTGCTCTGAGGCCAAGAGCAAAACTAGAAAATGACCCCTATAAAATTCTGAAATGTACAGGAAACAGGATAGAGAGAACTATAAAATCAAGCAGAGGAATGCCTAGGATCTGATGAGGTGTGAAGAGGAAACAAATTGAATATAGCGGAAACTATAAAGAACAATAACAAAGCATTTCTTAAGTAGAACAGAAGCAAGAGAAGGGTGGAGAGGGAAGTTTAACCATTAACCAGTGGCAGTGAGACAGGGAAGTGGCAAAATTACTGAATTGTTATGTTGTGACTGTTTTTACCACTGAAAAAGTGGAAAAGATACTAGAGTTGAGAGAGGAGTACAAGACACAGACTGCAAACCCTTAGTATCACATTAGAAAGCTTCACGAACCTTAAGGTAAACAAGACTTCAGGCTCTAACAATTTCCATTCATGGATACTGATGGACAAAGAGATTGTAAATTCCCTCATTGAGAAAGTTCATTGGAATCAGGTAACATTCCAATGGATTGGGAAGTAGCAAACATGACCCCCATCTTTAAAAAGGAGCAAGGGATTAGCCTTCAAATCACAGCTCTAATCAGCCTTTGAATGATAATGCAGAACCAGGAACTATAGGCCTATTAATTTGACTTCAGTTATAGGTAAGATGCTCGAAGGGATCATAAGAAATGCTCTATATGATCACCTAGACAGAGAAGTAATCATTAGGGACACTCAACACACCTTCTGGAAAAGAAGGTTGTGTCTTACTAATGTGAATTTTTTGAAGAAGTCACTAAGTTAGTAGATGAAGATAGCCCAGTAGACACTGTCTACCTGGGTTTTCAGAAAGTATTTGCTAAGGTACTTCACAACAGGTTACTCTACGAGTTAGAATCTTGTGGAACTAGTGGAAAGCTGCTACAATGGATTAAAAATTGGCTGCCTGCTCGGAGGCAGAAAATTGTTATAATTGGCTGTGGATCTGCTTGGAGACCAGTTGCCAGTGGTGTCCCACACCACATTAATGTTAGGGCCTTTGCTTTTTACTATCTGTATTCATGACTATTCAATATAAAATGAAAAATATCGTTTTGACCTTGTACAAGACCTTGGTTAAGCCTTATTGAGAATACTGTATCCAGTTTTAGTCTCCTCACATAGTGGGTGATATTGAAGTTTTGGAAAAGGTTCAGAGGGCCACAAATTGATTCTCAGTTTAAAACACCTTAGCTACCCAGATAGGCTTCAAAGCTGGATCTATATACTTCAGAGAAGTGTAGACTCAAAAGCGTTTGATTGAGGTCTATAAAATAATGAAGGGACTAGATTGTGTGCATATTGACAAATTATTTCAATTAGATAAGTTGGGAAGACCAGGGGTCACGCTTATAAATTATGCAAAGGAAGAAATAGGTTATAAATTACGCAAGGGAAGAAATAGGTTAGGTGTTAGGCAGTACTTCTTTTCCTAGAGAGCAGTGGACCTATGGAATAAGTTGCCATTTGTGTGGCGAGTGCTGATTCATTGTATAGCTTCAAGAGAGAACTGGACTGGTTCCTGTCTGGGGCAGTGATTACATCATACAAGAGGTAGGTACCAAGAAATATAAGTCATAGTCAATGTGGTCTGCTGGACTAGTTTCAGTCAAAGATCAGAGAGGAATTTTCCAGATTTTTGTTTTTACAATTGGCCTTGGGTTTTTATCTGGTTCTTCACCTCTTCCAGAAGATTACATGGCATCTAGTGGATAGGGAGTGACCTTAATTGTGATGCATAAGGCATCACATTTATACGGGACAGGCTAGATGGACCAGCTGGTCTTTTCCTGACTGACATTTTCCTATGTTCTTACCTCAATTGTGGGGTAAAGTGTTCTAGATTTTGTTGACGTTTAGCATAAGGGATCATCTGGAAGAATAGGGTCTGATCAGGAAGAGTCAGCATGGTTTCAGAAGGGACAGGTTGTGACTGACCAATTAATTGGATTTAAGGAGATTACAGATCTGGTTGATAGGTGTGAGGCGTGGCTGTTACCTACCTGGATTTCAAAAGGCATTGACAATGATCCATGTAACAGACGGATTCACAAGTTGTGTGCCCATGGGATAAACTGCAAATTATTAGCCTGGATTGGTGCTAGGCTGAAAGGTAGACAGCAAAGGGTTGTAGTGCAGGGGGAAGTATCAGAGCAGAGTCCTACTGGACCTTTGTTGGAGCTGCTGATATTTATCATTTTTGTAAATGAATTAGAGGATGAAATAGTGCCCAAGATGATACCCAATTGGGTGCACTGGTCAATGTTGCTAACCAACCTGCAATAATTCAAAGGGATCTTTACAAGCTAGGTCAATGGGTAGATAAAATAAGAATATGGAGTACATATTAAATGGCAGCGTGCTTAAGGTAACACAGCAGTAAAGAGATTGAGAGTTTGGTGGATGGGTTGTTAAAAGTGCCAGTTCCATGTTTGCAGGTCATCAAGAAAGCAAATGAAATGTTATTATATAAAGCTATGGATGTAACTTATCATTTAAAAGGAGGTAATGTTAAACAAAATGCTACAGATTCTGAAAATCTGAAATAAAAACAGAAAATGCTAGAAACAATCAGCAAGTCAGGCAGCATCTGTGGAAAACAGAAAAAGGTTAACGTTTCAGGTCTATGACCCTTTGTCAGAGGTAATGTTGAAGCCGACTTTGGTGAAGCCACATCTAGATTGCTCTCTCCAATAATTCTACATCTTTCCTATAATCTGGTGAGCAAAACTGTTCAGTTATGATCCCTGAATTACAGGAAAGATGTAGAATTATTGGATGGAGCTTAGCGAATGCAGGATTTGAGCAGCAGGGTTTTAAATTTTAAGGTAAGGGTGTCAAAGAAAAATAAGAAAGTTAGGCAGGTTTTTTTCTAAACTAAAAAGGTGATAGCACTGTGGAACAGATTACCAGCAGGTTTTAAAAGGTGAATTCCTTTCAGTAAATGGAGATTCAAGGCATTTGTTCTAAAATCACAGTAAGGAACCTGATGGAAGGTTTGCTAAATGGATCAATGGTCTTCGCTTTCCTAAAGCATCTTTCAACCTGTCAGACTATCTATGTATAACCGTACTTTAATGCAATACTCTACATCATCATAGTTCGTGACTCAGTAACTTGCTATCAGAAGCACTACTGACATCATTTTAGTTACACTATCAAGGAAATTAAATCAAATTTCATCTTAGCAGACATTTTATTTTTGTATAGCACCAACAGTGCCAACACTCATGATTTTACTGCATTAAAAGAGTAGCAGTATTCCACAGAGTGGCAGTATATCTACTCTGCAGAAGATTAATAGCACATGTGTGAATAAAACTGAACACAGTCTTCATTAATGTATATGGTTCTGGCTGTTTATTGCACAGCTGCTTAAAGATGATTGCTTTTTCTTCAAAAAGTGCAGAGTCCAGTAGTTTTTGACTTTATTTTTAAGATGTGGTTCTAGAAATTCTGTTGACAAACCAATTTTGCTGAAGCAGCAGCAGGTGGCCTTGTACGTCAGCCAGAACAAAGACCCGTTTTTCTCTCTCCCAACTTACCCCTTCTTCATTTAGCTCAGCATGAAGCACTACCTTCAAAAGAGGGACAGAACTCCATAGGTTGAAGTGACCCTACACTGCCTCAGCCAAGTAACCATTCTAGTGTGTGAGTACTGGCACAGAGCATAACCACAGACCGCACTGTTAAGTGAGCGCAGGAATTTGGTGCAGAGGGGGGAAGGAGGTGCTTTTTCTTGCCTTTAGTGGTTTGTGTAAGCTTGAGGTAGCAAGTAGAGCGGCAGATTTAAACAGGGCGCGATAGCCGGCAGCAGCAGAGCCAATTGGGAGAAGCAGAGCGGCATAGACCAGACAAACAGAGGGAAAAACTCAATGACGTCAGTCAGCACAGAGTGTGGAGCGGTGCAGGTAAGTTACAGTTAAGTATTAAGTTTATTGGTTAGTGTTTTTTATTTAGTGGTTAGCGTTTATGTTTTGGTGCTAGCTAAACAGTTAAATAGCCTTAAAGCTAAAGAGAATCTATAAATAAATTTTATCTATCAATAAATATAGACTATGCTATGGCAGAGCAGGTTGTATGTCTGGACTGCAGTATGTGGGGGTTTGTGGAAAGCAAGACTGTCCCGAGCAAACATGTCTGCAGTAGATGTCTCGGCCTCGAATCTCTCCGGCTCAAAGTCATTGAACTGGAGTGCAAGTTGGTGACACTCTGAGACTTAAGGGAGGGGAGGAGTATCTGGACAGTTTGCTCCAGACCGCGGTCACACCTCGTAGAGAGGTGCAGGATCAGAGCGGCGTTGGTCCGACCGATAGTGTACAGAGCAAGGGGAACTGAGGTGAGATAGAGAACGAGGATCCACAGAAAATGATCCTATCCAACAGGTACAATATACTTGATACCTGTGAGGAGAAGGATAAAGACTGTCAGAAGGACAATGGCACCTTGGAGCAGGAGGGAGGAGGTCCAAAGGGAGGAGGTGGGGAAGAGTAATGTGGTAGTTGTACAGGATTCAATAATTAGGGGAATGGATAGCGTCCTTTGTAAGCAGGATCAAGAGTCCCACATGGTACGTTGCCTACTTGGTGCCAGGGTGAGTGACATTTCAAACCAGCTTGATAGGATATTGGAGAGGGAGGTGGGTGTATCCAGTCAGTGTGGTCCATGTTGGGACCAACAACATAGGAAAGAGTAGGCAAGAGGTCCTGTTCAGAGAGTACCAGGAGCTAGGAACTAAATTAAAAACAGGACCTCAAGGGTTATAATCTCTGAATTATTACCTGAGCCACGTGAAAATTGGCATAGAATAAACAGATTAGGGAAGTGAACTTGTGGCTGAAGGAGTGGTGTGGGAAAGAGTGGTTCCATTTCATGTGACACTGCCACCGGTACTGGGACAGGAAGGAACTGTTCCATTGGTACGAGCTCCACCTGATTCAGGCTGGGACGAGGGTCCTAGCGGAAAGGATAAATAGGGCAGTCGCGGGACTTAAACTAGTAAGTGGGGGGGGGGGGCGGGAAGAGGCGGAGTGGGAGGGCTCAGGTGGAAACAGTAGTATAAATAATAAGACAAACGAAAAGGAAGAGAGTAGAATAATAGTCAGAAATTGTGCGTTAGGCACTACAGGTAAAGGGAATACTAAAAGATATAAAGTAATTAACTCAGGAGAGAGAAATAAGAAATGTGTGAGAAAAACATTAAAGCAGGACAGGTTAGAGTGTATGGCCCAAATAAGTGTTCTTTATACAAACGCACAAAGTATAAGGAACAAATTGAATGATTTGCAGGTGCAAATTCAACTTAGAGGGTATGAGATGGTAACCATTACTACAAGACAGTTAAGTCTGGGAAGTGAATATACCAGGTTATAAGGTCTACAGGAAGGATAGTGAATCTGGTAGAGGGGGAGGAGTAGCCTTAGTGATTAAGGATAAATTACTTCAATGATAAGAGATGATATAAAGAGAGGTAAGCAGGCAGTGGAGACATTATGAGTAGAGTTAAGAAATAGAAAAGGATTTAAGACTGTAGTGGGAGTTGTGTATAGGCCCCCTGGTAGCAGCTGTGAAGTGGCAGAATGTAATAATGCAGAGATTAGACAAGCACATAGTAATGGCAGGGTGGTTTTAATGGGGGATTTTAACTTCCATATAGATTGAGATAAGCAGACACGCTCATGTCAGAAAGGTAGAGAATTTCGAGTATGTTCAGGATAGTTTTCTGCAACAATCAGCATAAAATTTGAAAAAAGTAAAAAAAAAAAAATTTTCATTCATCATTTAAAAATACTTTTAAAAAAAGATAAGTTTATTTTTAGCCCTGTAAAAAACCTAATTATTTTTTTCAAAAAATTAAATTGTTTAAAATATTTAATTTATTGTAATTTCAACTCATTTTAAAAATGTGATTTTTTAAAAAAATTATTTAATGTTTTAGTGTTTTTGGGGTGATCTCCATTCATATATTTGACAGGTCTATCTGTCAAGCGTATGAAGGTAGATTCCCTTCTCCGATTGGCTCCCCATGGCCCAGGTGATCCCAGGGACGCTTGCGAACCGCATGCACCTCTGGGATACGTGGGCCCTGCACATTTCGAGTTGGAGAGGCCCAGGAGCGGAAGTATACACACCTCGGGAGCCCTCCGGTAAGTCCGTGGATTGTTTCCAGATCGGAGGCCTCCACACGCAGGAAGCCTCCGATCGGAAAATACGGCCCATTATGTCCTAGAACCAACGAAGGGGCAGACCATATTAGATTTAATAATAACCAATGAGCCACAGCCTAACGGTGCATGAACATTTATCCAATAGTGACCATAATATGATTGAGTTCAATATTGTGTTTGAAAGGGAGAAACGCAAAACAGCTAAGAGTCTAGATTTAGGTAAGGCCGACTTCAACGGAATGAGACAGACTGTCCACAGTAAACTGGGCAAATTTGTTAATGGGTAAAATGACAGATGACCAGTGGGAGGTGTTCAAAAAAGAATTTAACATGATACAGAACCAGTTTATACCTGAGGGGCAAGAGCTCTAATTGCCAAAAAAAAAGCCATGGACGACTAATGAGGTAAGAGACAACATAAAACTAAAAGAAAAAGCATACAAAAAAATAGCACAGATCCTGGTGAATGGGAGAGATACAAAGAACAGCAAAGGGTGACAAAACAGATAACAAGAGCTACAAAAAGGGAGTATGAAATGAAACTTGCAAGGGATATCAAAATCTACACCAAAAACGTTTACAATTATATTAGGAAAAAGAGGATGGTGAAGAGCAATGTGGTCCCCTTAAAAACTGACAATGGTGATATTATAAATGAAAATAAGGTAATGGTGGACATGTTAAATAATTACTTTGCGTCAGTATTTACAGTCGAGGAAGAGGATAGCGTGCTGGACATCCCAAGGTTCCACCACAGACCCAATTCACGTACGGACCGGGGTCAAGCAAG
This sequence comes from Squalus acanthias, assembly GCA_030390025.1. Lineage (NCBI taxonomy): Eukaryota > Metazoa > Chordata > Chondrichthyes > Squaliformes > Squalidae > Squalus > Squalus acanthias. The sequence goes on from CM059428.1 coordinate 106,062,694, forward strand.
GCTGTGTCATCGCACCAATGCTCTTCTCGATCTTCCTTGCTGCAATGCTCCATCTCACCCTCAATAAGCTCCTCGCTGGAGTGGAGCTAATTTACAGAACAAATGGGAAACTGTTCAACCTCCGTCGCCTCCAGTCCAGATCCAAGGTCGTCCCATCCTCTGTCGTCGAATTACAGTATGCAGACGACGCTTGCGTCTGCGCTCACTCGGAGGTCAAACTCCAAACCATCGTCAACACCTTCACCGAAGCGTACAAGAGCATGGGCCTTACACTAAATATCCGTAAGACAAAGGTCCTCTACCAACCTGCCCCCGCCACACAGTACTGCCCCCCAATTATCAAAATCCACGACGAGGCCTTGGACAACGTGGACCACTTTCCATACCTCGGGAGCCTACTGTCAACAAGGGCAGACGTCGATGACGAAGTCCAACACCACCTTCAGTGTGCCAGTGCTGCCTTCGGTCGCATGAGGAAGAGAGTATTTGAAGACCAGGACCTCAAACCCGGCACTAAGCTCATGGTCTACAGAGCAGCAGTGATACCCACCCTGCTGTATGCCTCAGAGACATGGACCATGTACAGCAGGCACCTCAAAGCACTGGAGAGGTACCACCAACGCTGCCTCCGCAAGATCCTGCAAATCCATTGGCAAGATAGGCGCACCAACGTCAGTGTTCTCGCTCAGGCCAACATCCCCAGCATCGAAGCTTTGACCACGCTCGATCAGCTCCGATGGACGGGTCACATCGTCCACATGCCCAATACGAGACTCCCAAAACAAGCGCTCTACTCGGAGCTCCGACACGACAAGAGAGCCCCAGGTGGGCAGAGGAAACGCTTCAAGGACACCCTCAAAGCCTCCTTGAAAAAGTGCAACATCCCCACTGACACCTGGGAATCCCTGGCCCAAGACTGCACAAAGTGGAGGAGAAGCATCCGGGAAGGCACCGAACACCTCGAGTCTCTTCACCGGGAGCAAGCGGAAGCCAAGCGCAAGCAGCGCACGTCAACCCAAGCACCCCACCCACCCGCCCCTTCAACCACCGTCTGCCCCACCTGTGACAGAGGCCGTAGGTCCCGCATTGGACTCATCAGTCACCTGAGAACTCATTTTTAATGTGGAAGCAAGTCATCCTCGGTTCCGAGGGACTGCCTAAGAAGAAGAAGAAGATCCCCTTAAAAACTGACAATGGTGATATTACAAATGAAAATAAAGAAATGGTGGACATGTTAAATAATTACTTTGCGTCAGTATTTACAGTAGAGGAAGAGGATAGCGTGCTGGACATCCCAAGGAAACTGACATTGAATCAGGGATGGGATTCACCAAAATTAGTGTAGCAAATTAACAGTAATGAAGAAAATAATGGCACTGAAGAGTGATAAATCTCTAGGGCCAGATGGTTTTCATCCCATGGTTTTAAAGGAAGTAGGTGAGAACATTGCAGATGCCCTAATTATGATTTTCCAAAGTTCTCTCGATTCAGGAACTGTTCCTTTAGATTGGAAAATTGTATGTCACTCCGCTATTTAAGAAAGGTGAGAGAGGAAAACCAAGGAATTCTGAACCGATTAGCCCAACATCTGTTGTCGGGAAATTACTAGATTCTATAATTAAAGATGGAGTGACTGAACACCTTGAAAATTTTCAGGTGACTAAAGTAGTGGACAGGGGAATGTCTATGGATGGTATTTATATGGACTTCCAAAAGGCATTCGATAAAGTCCCTCATAAGAGACTGTTAGCTGAAATTGAAGCTCATGGAATTGAAGACAAATGATTGACCTGGTTAGGAGATTGGATGAGCAGCAGGAAACAGAGATTAGGGATAATGGGCAGGTACTCCAATTGGCAGGATGTGACTAGTGGCATCACACAGGGAATCTGTGTTGGGGCCTCAACTATTCACTGTATTTATTAATGACTTAGATAATGGGATAGAAAGCCACATATCCAAGTTTGCCAATGATACAAAGATAGGTGGCATTGTAAGCAGTGTAGATGGAAGCATAAAATTACAAAGAGATATTAATAGATTGAGTGAATGGATTTCAATATAGGCAAGTGTGAGGCCATCCACTTTGGACCTAAAAAGGATAGATTACTTTCTAAATGGTGAAAAGCTAGAAGCAGTGGAGGTCCAGAGACTTAGGGGTCCATGTACATAGATCATTAGAATGTCATGGGCAGGTACAAAAAATAATCAAAAAGGCTAATGCAATGCTGGCCTTTATATCTAGAGGGCTAGAATACAAGGGATTAGAAGTCATGCCTCACCTTAAGAAGGATATACTGGCCTTGGAGAAAGTGCAGTGTAGATTTATTAGAATGATATCTGGACTCCAAGGGTTAAATTACAAAGAGAGATTACACAAACTAGGGTTGTATTCCCCAGAATTTAGAACATTAAGGGTTGATTTGATCGAAGTTTTCAAGATATTAAGGGGAACTGATAGGGTAGATAGAGAGAGAAACTATTTCCACTGGTTGGGAAATCTAGGACTTTCAGAAGTGAAGTTAGGAAACAGTTCTACATGCAAAGGGTGGTAGAAGTTTGGAACTCTCTTCCGCAAATAGCAATTGTTAATTTTAAATCCGAGACTGATAGATTTCTGTTAACCAAAGGTTTTAAGGGATATGGGATAACGGATATGGAGTTAGTTCACAAATCAGCCATGATCTCACTGAATGGCGGAACAGGCTTGAGGGCTAAATGGCCTATTCCTGTTCCTATGTTCCTACTGGCAGGCTATTTAAACATGGGTAGATACCAAACCCAATCCTGTCCTCACCAAGTACTCAAGCTTTACTGGATAATGATCAAAAGCTGAAAATAGCTGGTGTGGCAGTGAAGGTGCACTAAGATTAGATAACTCATCGAAAATCAAAGATTGAATTTTCCTCATCTATATGGCTATGTGTCACACCCCACATTACACTTACTCACTGTACCATCCCAGGGAAAAGAGGCAGCCGGCGGTTCTGAGAGTCCACTTTAACATTGCAATAAACCAGACATAATTAAACCAAGGTTTCATTAGTAACATTTCTTATATTGTATTAAACATCACATCTGGACAGAGTTCATTTAAAATGGCATTTTCGTTTACTGAATCTGGTAGAGTAGAAACATTTGTTCACAGTTACACAGAAGCTCAGTATTTCCATTATACTTGTCCTGTGAAAAACAGATGGGCTTAAAAGCAATGCTGCAGCTCCAAACTGATTAGTTGACCGATTAGGTCACTTCCTATCAAAGTTTTTCCACTATTTAATTCTCATGGACAATCTTGTAGCCACACTGCAGCAATATGAAAATTCTGCAAGCCTTGTCCTTCCCATTGTTTTAATCGGAGTCTTCTTTTGCTGTGGTTTTAAATGACTTTGCATCATACAACCAGGCGGTATCGATTCCCTTTCCAGATTCATGAACAGCAATCCAGCTGGGAAATGGAAAACGACAAGCTATGACTCTGGCACTGCCCTTCAGCTCGCTCTGAAGTTTCTCCTCTAAGGATTGCATCTGGAACAGCAGAAAACACAGTCAGGAAAATTCCCTGATATAAAGCAATGCTGCTGCTAAATTAAAGAAAAATTCTTCCAATCCAAAAGTCACATTTCAGAAAAAAAATTACATGGACTCACTGCTATTTTACAGTCACGTGTCACATTTAACACAGAAACAATAATCTTTTTCTAAAACCTGCTTTCTGATAGGCAGGTATATTTTCAATACCAATTTCTTAATTCATGACAAAACCAAGTTCTTGGGGTCCTGCCTCCATCAGCCCATGTGCCATTTAAAAAAAAAAATCACCCAATGATGATTGGTCCAAGATCAGGATTTCTACGTTTGCCACATCTTGAGGCTGACTGAAAACATGAGATTCCTTCTCTTTGTTTTACTTCCTCACACCCCCCCAAGTCTCGTTACTCCACTGAAACATGGCTAGGGGATGAGGGGTGGAGCTGTGGGATTAGAAGCCAAATGAAACAAAAACAGGTCTCCACCCAAACCCTGGAAACAAGAAATGATAGACATTTGCTGCAATTAGATGGGGTCTAAACCTCAAATACACCATTAAATGAAATCTATTCATAGATTTTTTTTTAAATCTTTCATATACAGTATAAATGTGCGTAGCATGGAGTGGTAGGGTTCATGCCTATGCCCCTACATTATGAGCTGCTTGTCTCAGCCACATCATCAAGAGATGCCAAGTGCACGCTAGGCTATTTCTGATAGGAAGAAAGAAAATAAATAAAACTAAAAAAACAGCAAGTGAGCCACCCTGAGCTGCGAGCCACTGCTTTCAGGAGTGTATGCACCCTCCCTCGGCTACAGACTGGACAGGGGGGTAAAGCGACCTTAAAAGGAAAAAATACTTCTTATTTTTAAAAGTGACATACCAATTCTTATGGCAATTTTTATTCCTACCACTTCATTGTCTCCTTACACAATCCAGGTGGCAGGGTGAACAGCAGTAAGCACTCCAAAGTCTGTTACAACACAGAGAGCTTCCTCTACAACCTATATAACAGTGACTACACTTCAAAGATAATTCATTGACTGTGAAGAATTATAGGACATCCTGGGGACATGAAAGACGCTGCACAATTGGAAGTTCTTTCTTTCTGTCTTTATCCCAAGCTTCAGAAGGACGTCCGTCAACCCCATGGCCCTTGTGAGCAAGATTACCAAATTAGTGCCAATTAACACTGGTTTTGTGTTATGGACTTACAGTCACTAGGAACTGAGTTCAGGCACACAAACTAATTTCACTTTGGACTTTTACAACCAGAGAGGCAACCATAATCCAATCATTCTGGGCTAGATTCAAACCCAAAGTCTAAGGCGTGAAAAAGTGCGCTAATCCATTTACAACTGACTCCTATAAACAAACTCTTTATTAATATGTTTACTTGTAAAGAACCAATGAAGTCTACTTCCAAAATTAAACTTTCCAGTTCCATCTGTTATGAATATAATTGAGACTTCAGCAGAAGTATTTGAAAATGTGTTTAAAAATGGCTCTCCATCCAGTTCTCCAATGCACATCCCCGTCAAGGAAGAGTTTTGCAAAATTTACCTTTATATGTGTATTGCAAGTAAACTTTATATAATTAGTTATTAACAACACACTCACCATCTGCGGAACTCCAAATATGACAACATTACTAAATTCTGAGAAATTGACCTAAAAACATAAGACAAAAATAATTACTTGCATTGAAAAAAACAGATTTTGAATACATAGGAATAGTTCGGCATGAACTGTGAAAGAGTGTCTGTACCTTCCACAAGTCAGCTCTGTAAAATCTGGTATTGTGGTGTACTCCTTCCCGCCACGCTCTACACCTAGAGTACCAAACCAACCAGGGATTCAGCTCATAACCCACAGCTCGAAACCCTCGCTTTGCTGCTGCAATTACCTATAAAGTCAAAAAGGTAAAACAAGACAGGTTTAAAACTACATTACCATAAAACCTGGTAAACAGGTTGTTGATTTTTTCTTGACCCACTAACCTGGGTATGCAATTTATACGATGGGGCAACAATAGAATTTTGATGCCTACCACGTCACTATGGAAGTTGTGGCCGCAATTTCCACATTGCTGTGACCAATATACCAGATTTTACTTACAGAATAATACAAAATATCAAGTTCTTCCTAACAAAAATTAAAATGCAATTACAGTAATAAAACATTTTATTTTTTAGAACAGTAATATTCCTATTAGAAAAATAGAAGTCAACTTGTATCAGGTCTGTCCCCAACATCTGGTGAAAACCCATCATCTCTTAAAACAATATCTAGCACATTGCAGCCATAAACCACATTTGGTTAGAAAATCTGTTTCAGGCAGGGTTGTGCCAACTAATCAAATATATAGTGCAATACTAGTTGACCTCTCATGGCATTGCACACAGGGAATCAAGACCAAGTTGTGTCTTCATGTGAAGCAGGGTTAATTCAATATCATTCTAACGTGGTATATTCTCTCCTTGTTTTTATATTTCTATTATAAATTCCTATGTCCACAATTACAATGGAAATTATGTAAACTCGTCATGCTGTAATTACAGCCTCCCACTAGTGGTGGCACTTTGGGACAACCTGAGAATGTGAAAAACGCTATATAAATGCAAGTTCGTTCTTCCTTCCTTTCATCTTATTGTTACTTGTTAGATCTTCCTGTGCACAAAATGGCTACTGTTTGTCTACATAAGAGTTACTGAACTCACTCAACATTTTCTTAATCTTCTTAATGAGATCACTACCTTGTAATCACTCAGCAACAACAACTTGTATTTAAATAACACCTTTAACATAGTAAAACATCCCAAGGTGCTTCACAGGAGTATTATAAGACACAAAATTTGACACCGAGCCACATAAGAAGATATTGGGGCAGGTGACCAAAAGCTTGGTCAAAGAGGTAGGTTTTAAGGACCGTCTTAAAGGAGGAGAGAGAGAGGTAGAGAGATTTAGGGAGGGAATTCCAGAGCTTAGGGCCTAGGCAACAGAAGGCACAGCCACCAATGGTTGAGCGATTATAATCAGGGATACTCAAGAGGGCAGAATTAGAGGAGCGCAGACATCTCGGGGGGTTGTGGGGCTGGAAGAGATAGGGAGGGGTGAGGCCATGGAGGGATTTGAAAACAAGGATGAGAATTTTGAAATCGAAGCGCTGGTTAACCGGGAGCCAATGTAGGTCAGCAAGCACAGGAGGGAATGGGTGAACGGGACTTGGTGCGAGTTAGGACACGGGCAGCCAAGTTTTGGATGACCTCAAGTTTACATAGGGTAGAACGTGGGAGGCCAGCCAGGAGTGCGTTGGAATAGTCAAGTCTAGAGGTAACAAAGGCATGGACGAGGGTTTCAGCAGCGGATGAGCTGAGGCAAGGGTGGAGACGGGTGATGTTACAGAGGTGGAAATAGACGGTCTTAGTTATGCCGCGGATGTGTGGTCGGAAGCTCATTTCGGGGTCAAATATGACACCAAGGTTGCGAACAGTGTGGTTCAGCCTCAGACAGATGTTAGGGAGAGGGATGGAGTCAGTGGCTCGGGAACGGAGTTTGTGGCGGGGACCGAAAACAATGGCTTCGGTCTTCCCAACACTTAACTGGAGAAAATTTCTGCTCATCCAGAACTGGATGTTGGACAAGCAGTACGACAATTTAGAGACCATGGAGGGATCGAGAGAAGTGGTGGTGAGGTAGAGCTGGGTGTCATCAGCATACATGTGGAAACTGACGCTGTTTTTTCGGGTGATGTCACCAAGGGGCAGCTTGTAGATGAGAAATAGGAGGGGGCCAAGGATAGATCCTTGGGGGACACCAGAAGAAACAATGCAGGAGCAGGAAGGGAAGCCATTGCAGGTGATTCTCTGGCTACGATTAGATAAGAATGGAACCAGGCGAGTGCAGTCCCACCCAGCTGGATGATGGCGGAGAGGCGTTGGAGATGGATGGAGTGGTCAACTGTGTCAAAGTCTGCAGACAAGTCAAGAAGCCTCGGAGAGCCGTTTTGGTACTGTGACGGGGCGGAAACCTGATTGGAGGGATTCAAACATGGAGTTGCAGGAAAGATGGGCACGGATTTGGGAGGCGTCAACACGTTCAAGGACTTGAGGGGAAAGGGAGGTTTGAGATGGGGCGGTAGTTTGGAAGGACGGAGGGGGTCAAGGGTTGGTTTTAGAAGAGGGGTGATGACGGCAGATTTGAGGGAGAGGGGGACAGTACCCGAGGAGAGAGAACCATTAACAATATCAGCTAACATGGGAGCCAGTAAAAGAAGTTGGGTGGTCAGCAGTTTAGTGGGAATAGGGTCGAGGGAGCAGGAAGTGGGTCTCATGGACAAAATGAGCGCAGAGAGGTCATGAGGGGAGATCAAAGAGAAACTGGAGAAAGATGCGAGTTCAGGAATAGGGCAGGGGGGGGACCTTAGAGGAACTTTGCCCCGGTGGGCTAGGGGAAGGAAGGGAAGTGTCAGAGGCAGCTGAATGGATCGTCTCAATCTTAGAGACAAAGAAGTCATGAGCTCATCACACTTGTTGTTGGAGGTGAGGGTGGAGGAGACAGGGGAGAGAGGTTTAAGGAGACGGTTAGCAGTAAAGAATAGAAGCCAGGGTTTATCTTTGCATTCCAGAAATATTCTGGAATAGTGAGCAATTTTGGCAGATGAGAGCAGGACCCGATAATGCTTTACGTGGTCTAGCCAGATCTGGTGGTGAATGGCTAAACCAGTTGTCCGCCATATCCGTTCAAGTCTGCTTCCCTTGGACTTAAGGGAGCGAAGATGATGGCCCTACCAGGGGAAATGGCCAGGGTGAGACAGAGTAAGGGACTAGGGCATCAAAAGTGGTGGTGAGGGTGTGATTGAGCAGATTGGTAGCTGCAGAAATGTTGCGGTGAATGGAGGGCCAAAGGCTGGACAGTTGGGATCTCGTAAGTGCAGTTGCAAGAGACCTGGGAGAGGTTTTTTTCCAGGGGCAGTCACAGAAGGAAGTAGGGTTGGGTGGGGGGAAAGAGAATGGGGATGTAGGTGGAGAGCGATACGAGGAAGTGGTCAGAGATGGCCTTATCTGCGATTGACACAATGGGAGTAGCAATGCCACGAGAGATGGCAAGTTCGAGGGGGTGGCCGTGAATATGGGTTGGGGAGTTTACATGGAGGGAGAGATTAAGGGAGGATAGGAGGCTAGTGAACGCAGAGGAGAGCATGATGATTTGAGATGGAGGTTAAAAATCAGCGAGGATGAGAAGTCGCTCGGTGCAGAGGATGAGGGAGGAAAGCAGTGAAAATATCTCCGTAATAAAATTTTTATGGTACTTGGGTGGGCAGTAGAGAACGAGAATTTTAAATGAGAGGGGAGAGGGGTGGAATAAGGGGAGATGCTCCAAGAAGGAGAAAGTGCCGGAGGAGTAGGGGGACAAACCAAGGTATGATTTGGTGATGAGAGCCACACCGCCAACACGGTGATCTGGGCAGGGCAAGTGGTGGAAGGTATAGCCAGGCGGGGAGGCTTGATTTAAGGGTAAGGTGTCATCACCCCTCAGCCAAGTTTCTGTCAGGGCCATGATGTCGATGCAATCATCCACGATAAGCTCAAGGATGGCAAGGGCCTTGCTCGCAAGTGAACGGACATTCTGGGATGCGGAGAAGGTCGGTGATGACTGACCCACTGCCAGAGTCCACAGGGTCAGCACTGGCAGGCGGTGAATTGGACAGGGAGGAGATTGGCAAGATTAGCCCCCAGCGGGTGCGCTGGGCAGGAAGGTTGGCGAGAGAGTAGGATGGGACATTTAGGGTTGCTGCTTGTAATGAGGCAGCGACGAGTGACTTGATGGGCCCTTCGGAGGATGCCAAAAGAGGCACAGAGAGAAGCTGTAGGCTTATCTAAGAGGGAGTTAAGCCTCGGACAGCAGCAGGAGAGTAGGAAGGTCGAAGAGTAATGAAGGATTGGGGTAGGGATTTGGGAAGGCAGAGTATTCGAGAGAGCAGAGATGAAAGGAGGCATGACGACAGGAGAGAGCAGTCAAAGAGGGATAGAGAGAAAAGGAAAAAGGGGGAGAAAAAAGTGGAAAAAGAAGTGAAACAGCTCGGGTCCACTCTCACCTATATTTCATGGCCCGTAATTTCTCCATAATGTTTGGCGCAACGGTGTAAGTGCATCAATTTTTTCCAGGGAAATTTGCACACCAGTGACTCAAGTCAGAACCGCATTACGCACGAATTTCCACAATCATTTGCGCCACTCTCAAGTTACGTCCGCTATAACTCTACTTATCTCATTAACATAGCTCCACCCCCATGCAAAAGACCAGAGAGAACGCGTGTTTCCTGCACTTATGCCAGTTCTGAACGGGCCCAAATTTATGCACAGCACATCCCCACCTCATCCAAAATCAGCATAACTGAGGAGTTTCAACTTTGGAATAGGCCCCAAACTTTATTTCTGGCATTGTATAGCAATTTTCTTGCCGATTTTACTAAAATTAAATTCTCACTGTGATCTGTACTGTATTTTATATATCTTTGAATGATTTATTAGGCATCTGAATCAGTAACATTATAAACAGTATTAAAGTATAACAAGTTTAAAATTTCCTTTATGACCTAGTATTACATTAAAATTGTCTCTTATCTCCATGCTCTGACATATCAATTGTTTGCTAAAATCAGACAAGAGGAATTTCTCTCTCTTCCCCTTCCATCTTGTCTTCTAGTCTTCATTTCGTATCTTGCTGTGTGGGTGGGGCCTGTTGCTACAGCAATATCCAAGAAGGGAGGTCAGGAGGTGTCGAAGCTTACTGCCCTTGGCAAAGTCACCATACTAATTTTATTATAGGACATGGGCATTCCCTTTCCTCCCTCAGGAGTTATCAATCAGTTGGGTTTCTTTTTGGTCTATCCCAGGAAGCTCTCTGATGCGGATGTTAATCCCAGAGCTGACAGGCACATTATTGAGAGGTGTGGTTAATCACTTCTACACAGGGGTCCTCCTATTGATTCATCAATGGTCACTTTGCAGCTGCTTACAAAGACTCCCTGATATCCCATTTATATTACAACACTGCCTCTGGAAACAATGCTGTAATATGCATGTGGCAATATGCATGCCTGCAGAGCAGGGGCCACTCCACAATTTCATTTCACTTTCAATTCACCCATTCGGGGTAGCAATCAACATCAGGAGAGGTCCCTGGTCTGTGGTCAGTTAAGTGTATCTGTGTGCAATTGTTCTAATATTGCTGCTGGTCTCCAAATTCACTCCACAACGCAAACAGGGTGAACTCAAAACAAGGGCAGCTGCATCATATTGCAAAAATAATATAAATAAGGTTGTAAATGACATCAAGTATGGTAAGCAGGTGGAGGCATGACTTAATTTTGCTTCCTATTAATATATTTTTTTAAAAGTAGTCCATATAAAAAGTGGGATAACAGGAAAGCTGAATATAATATGGGCTGAATTTTGAGGCTGCTCATCCACGGAAACAGGATGGTAGCACCCCAAAAATCCCTCTGGATCCCTTGCAACCCATTAGCTCCTCTGATTGAAGTATTCACTGTTTCTCTTTATCTTTTGTTAATCCAGCACCACTAAATTTTCAGTTCTGACCATGGGTTACAACAAAACTTGAATCTGCTAAGAGCACTGGTTAATTTCCAGCATTTTCTATTTGAGTTCCTCCATCTCTTTGTAAGGGATTTACACCCCATCTCCTCCAAGGTGACTGGATTACAAACCTTCACCCCAAAAACCTCCATCTTCCCTGGGGTTGGTTGCAAACTGCACAGGGACTGACTGTAGCTCAATTCATCCTCTCCCCTTGCTCTCCCTCATCACCACTCACTCTCTCTCTCTCATGCCTTCCCACCTCTCTGTTGTCTTCGCTTTCCTCCTCTCCCAACCCACTCTCTCTCCTCTCCCTGCCTTTCCTCCCCTCCTTCCACTCATCCCTCTCTATCCTCCCTTACCTTCCCCTCACCCCTCTCTATCCGCCCCTCCTTCCATTCATCCCTCTCTATCCTCACTTACCTTCCCCTCCTTCCACTCACCCCTCTCTATCCTCCCCTCCTTCCACTCACCCCTCTCTATCCTCCCTTACCTCCTCCTCTCATTCCACTCACGCTCTCTATCCGCCCCTCCTCTCCCGGCCACTCACGATTCTGCCGTCCCCACTACCGATATCCACCAGCGCTCCCCGGCGGCCGCTCAGCAGCTGCAGCACGTTCTCCACCTGGGCCTGAGTGGCCGGGACGAAGGGCAGACAGACCCGCCTTAGAGCCGGGGCCACAAACGGTGCGGCCACCGCATACAGAGCGAGCACCGCGCCGCCCGTAGCACCCACCAGGACCAGCCCCCAGCGCCGCTTGGGGCTTGGCCCTATACCAGGGGCCGCTTCGTGAGCCTGGATCTGGGCCGAATCGGACATTGAATAAAACGGCCGGGACGGAACGATTGCAACGAAAAGGTGCCACAGTGAATGAGGTCCGGTCAGCGACAACTTCCCAACGGGAACCATGGAAACCAGCGGAGCCGCCATTTTACCTGAGTCAGCCTCCTCCTGCTGCCAACCTCGGCCTTTAACATGGGAATGGATATCCCCCCACCCCCAAAAAAAATTGGCATAGATTTTCCTGTCAAAGTAACAGTGAAGCTAATGGCGCTACAGCAACTTAAAGCGAGAGACAGAGGCACAGTTAAACACGAATAACCAAAAGTTGCTGTCCGAGTTGTGCCTCCTCCGTTCACTTTGTGATCATGGCATCTCGCTGTCTGCCTCACCATTGAAATGCATTGAATGGCCTGAAGTTGCTGTGTTTGTGCAGTAGATACGAACTAAACTCACCACAGAAAGGTAATTATTGCCCATTCCCATCTAAGTACCCTTTTAACAGTTTGATAACAACAACAACTTGTAGTTATATAGCGCCTTTAACGTACTAAAACGTACCAAGGCACTTCACAGGAGTATTAGACAAAAACTTTGACATGGAGCCACATAAGGAGAAATTAGGGCAGATGACCAAAAGCTTGGTCAAACAGGTTAATTACTGCCAATCAACCTCTCTGTCACTGAAAATGTAACTATTATAAGTGTGGAGTCTCATTCCTTCAGGTATTAATTGCTGTTGGAGATTTTTAAAATAACAAATTTAAAATTAAAAATCATTTTTTTACTTTTCCTTTCTGTCTCTCTTTACCCTCTTAATCCAATCCCTCTCTTTATTCCTCTTTCTGTATCTGATTTGACATTGAATTCACCCACTCTAATTTACACTTCCTAGTGTTGTTAATTTCTCAATCCTTCAGTCTGATTGGTTAAGGAGATACACAGTTGCTGGCCCTGTTCTCTCAGGTCACAGATGCCCTGTTTCACCCGATGCAACATTATCAGCTCGCACTTTCAGCAACTTGCCACGCAAAAAAATAAAAAACCTAAACTAGCAAGGTCCATTGCTGAGTCCCCTACCATCAACATCCTGGGGTCACCATTAACCTGAAACTTAACTGGATCAGCCACATAAATGCCTGTGGCTACTAGAGCAGATCAGAATCTAGATGTTCTATGGTGAGTGGCTCATCTCCTGACTCCTCTGAAGCCTCTCCACTACCTGTAAGGCACAAATCAGGAGTGTTATGGAATGTTGACCACTTACCTACATGGATGCAACTGTGATAACACTCCAGAAGCTCGACACAATCCAGGACAAAACAGTCCACTTGATTGACACCTCACACATCTGGAATACACTGCTTGAAGGGATGATGGCAGCAGATTCAATAGTAACTTTCAAAAGGGAATTGGATAACTACTTGAAGGGAAAACATTTTCAGGGCTATGGGAAAGAGCAGGGTAATGGGATTAAAAACAGAAAATGCTGGAAATACTCAGGTCAGGCAGCATCTATGGAGAGAGAAACAGAGTTAACGTTTCAGGTCGATGACCCTTCGTCAGAATGGGATTAATTGGATAGCTGTACCAAGGAGCCAGCACAGGCATGATGGGCTGAAAAGCCTCCTATGCTGTATCATACTAGCCTAAACATCCACCCCTCTACTTGTTCACTGTACCATGGCTGCAGTGTGTACTATTTACAACATGTACTGCAGCAACTTGCCACGGCATTTTCAGCAGCATCTCCCAAACCTACAACCTCCACCACCTAGCAGGTGCATGGGAACACCATCACCTCCAAGTTCCCTTCCAAGTCGCCAGCACAGGCATGATGGGCCGAAACACCATCTTGACTTGGACATACAACACTGTTCCTTCATCATCGTTGGGTCAAAATCCTAGAACTCCCTACCTAACATTATTGTGGGAGCACCTTCATACAGACTGCAGTGGTTCAAGAAGAAGGCTTATCACCACCTCCTTGGGCAACAAGGGATGAGCAATAAATGCCGGCCTTACCAGTGACACCCACATCCCAACAATGAATAAAAAATACTGGTTAATTTTAAGCAAAACTCTGGATCCCTACCACATCCAGTTGAGAATGGGGATGGACAATCGGGGAAGTAACAGGAGGAAGTGGTTTCATAATAGCCCCAGCCTCAGCTGTGGCGGAGCCCAGAATTTGAGTGCAAGAAAAGGCTGTTGTTTTTGCAAGCGTCTTCTATCAAAATGCTAATTGGGCAATCCCACTTAGCTACCTCCCGAGGTCCCTAACATCATAGATGCCATTATTATTGGTTGCTGGTGTATTCATGTTACCGGTTATGGTAGTGTGGCTATGTTACTGGACTAGTAATCCCCTGGCCCAGATCTAAAGAATGTAAGTTCAAATCCCACCATGGCATTTTGAAAATCTGAATTCAGTTAAAAAGAAAAGCTGGAAATGAAAAGCTGGTATCGTGTGATCATGAAGCTATCAAAATGTGGTTAAAAACCTAACTGGTTCACTCATGTCCTTTAGGGAAAGAAACCTGCCTTCCTTCCCAATCTGGCCTGTATGTGACTCCAGCCCCATACCAACATAGTTGACTTTTAACTTCTCCTTCACCACACGGACTGCAGCGGTTCAAGAAGGCAGCTCACCACCACCTTCTCAAGGACAATTAGGGATGGGCAATACGGCGATGCCCACATCCTGTGAATGAATAAAAAAAGTCGTAGTATATGTGTATCCATTTTCCGCCCATAGATGGCCTGATTTAATATCAATTCAACAAGGGCTCAAGACAAGTGACAATATTTGTACATAAACTGTCAGTGAACTAACACAACTCTGGTGAAAGGTAAATCATCCTACGTTTTTTAGCATAAATACCACTAAAACAATATCCTACTAGGAATAGAATCACATACATAACACCTCATTGAGAATGGGCAGGTGCTGATACAATGTCCGCTGGTCAATGACTGTTCCACCTTCGCTTCTTATTGAATATCTTTACCTGATGACACTTTATAATAGCAACAACAAGACCAACATTTTTTTGGCACACACTTGGAATTCTCACCTTTAAAGCCAACACCAGCCAATGGAAAGAAATCAAAGGAACACATTTCTGTTCTGGAGTGTGCCAATATGATGGGCACTAAAGAGATTAGGTTACTATTCATTAGCAAGGTTAAGAAATCACATTATTTCATCGAGTCAATTTTAATCTAATATAACTTTAATATGAAGCAAATTCCAATAAATGGATGACTTCATGGAGTGGGTAAGCAAATCAATGATCAATGTAAGTGTAGGGAATGAAATATTGCCATTGATCTAGACAATTTACAGTGCATCTATGCCTTACATCAACAAATGTTAATCTAATTTTATGTGCCATTAATGACAAAAGTGACTGCACAGGATCAGAAATCACCAAACAGATTAATTTCTGTCATCGGAACCTGACTGCAATATTTACTCAGAGCCATACTCGCCCCATGCTCTTGCTTGCAGGGACTCCCACAGAACGGCCCAGCAGCTGATCCCGTGGACTTACCTGCTCGGCAGGTGGCCTCTGGGCCACACAAATGTGCACCTGGAACAGGTGGGTAGTCAGCCAACGGCATTTAAATAAGGCGTGGGAGTTAAAATACCTTTTAAAATATTTTTTTTGCCAGAGCAGACGAGTTTTGAACTGACATCAAAGTTCACCCACTGAAAACTGGCGCCCAGCTAAAATTGAAGCCCTCTTGTCTTAGTTTGTATGATAATTTGACGTTACTGTTGATTGGCTTAATCTTCCTCAAGTGTTTGACTTTAATGAACTTGTACTTGTTTGTTATTGTTGCGCTATTGCAACCTGCTGTGTGCAGTCTGATGTTGGCCTCTTTTTTTATTTTCTTTCTTTTCATATTTTCTTAGTTTTACGCATGAACATACGAACAATGATGGACAGGTTCAGAGCCTCTGGTCTATCCAGCCTGTCCCACACAATTGTGATACCTTGTGTATCACAATATATACACTCCCCACCCCACCCAAAACCATGTGATCTCCTCTGACGTAGCTATTGCTGTGCAATTCAACTGTAAGACTTTTAAAATTTGTTACATCGTAGCACACAGCGCTCAATGTACATCGGAATTGAATTTATCATTATAATTTAGGGGCAGTTAAGATTTATTTTAGTGCCTAACTCAAAGGTCCATTTCCATGGGCAACACTTCCTTATGAACTGAAATGTGACTTTATCTGTGAAGTAATCAGGGATAATAGACCATAGGGTGAAAGACGGACCCATTTTACACAAGGTAAATATTAAGGATAATCACCATACACGTCTAATCTCTTTGACATATTGGGCACATAAAACACTGACAGAGTGTATATCGTAGGGTGCAAACTATGAATCAGGTTTATTCAGAAATAAAATTAAACAAGAGCAAATACAGCAGATATCTCTAGATTACAGAACTTCACTTAAAAATCATAGTCCCTATTATAAAATAATAAAATATCTCAAATTTCTGGCTCTTTTCAGTAGTACTACACTCTTACTTTGGATCAACATCAATGATGTGGCTTTCATATGAGATCAAACTCCCACAGAGCCCTTTGTTAACCTCCTGTATAGCAGTACAATGAGGATAACTGCTCATTTTTTTATCAAGTAAATCCTGAGCTTATCAGACAACTTGGTTGAAATACCTGCGACAACAGACTCACACTCTTCTCTGTCTTCCTCAGTAATCAAGTTTCTAAACAATCATCTTTCTGAAAAGATCTGGGCAGAGTTTCTTGAATTGGCGGGGTTCCCACTGGATATGCATTGGGGCAGGACTTCTGCTCATTGGCTGACCCTGCTCAGACCCCACCAAATGTTATAAGGGCAGCCTCATTACAATAATGAGGACAGGCTGCCAGTGCTATTATCACTATCTATTGGGAGCTCACTTCAGGGGTGGTGGGGAGAGAGAGAGCAACAGGAAATCCAACACTGCTGCAACATTGAAATGGCTGCAACAGTTCAAAGAGACAAGCCACTTACATAGAATCTGAAAACTACAACATCAAATTGTGCTGCAAGCATATCTGAGGGTGGTCCGGCAGACGACCAAGTTCTGAGACTCCGCTGTAGATGTTTAGTTGTCCCAAATAAGAGAAAGGAGAGAGCATTTATTTGGGACGGAAGGAAGAAGGCCAACAAAAAGAAGGGTGTAAGCACAATGAAAGATATGGCCTTGGCAGTCAGGAGTTCTACTTCTGGGTTCATAAAACTCATGTTCAAGGCCCTCCTTGGGGATCACCTCCCACCCCAGACTCGACCTGCTGGCCAGCTCAGCATAGGAGCCGGTCGATTTCCCACCCTCCCTGACCAGTGAACTACATCGGGCTGTCCATTTTGCACCCGTAGCTTGCTGTTGGTATTTAAATAAGGCTTGAAGCCAATTTATGGCTCGGGCCTCAGGCCTGCATGTACTGGCACAGGGAACCATCATTCTGCCGACTTTGCGCCCATTTTGGGCAGAAGTCAAATTTCTCGGCCACTGTGTTGGCTCCTGTGTCATGCAAGAGTAATCACAGTGCTACTCAGTTTAAGCCATTTATTTTGTGGGTCTCAGTGAAGGTAAAGCAGCTGAAATAGATTATAGGCCAGGAAATTCACTGGAGCTGGTCCCATTCTACCATGGTAACTTCGCTGGAAGTGCGGCGGGAGCCTGTTTTTGCACTTCTGGCGAAGTTATGGCGGAAAAGCAGGACCAGTCCCAGTAGACTCAACTGAAGTGTAATAGCGCATAATGATGTAGAACAGTTAGCAATTTGACAGACTGTCTAAGGCAGAAGTGAAATTTCTTTACTGATAGAAAAGCAAAATACTGCGGATGCTGGAAATCTGAAATAAAAAACAGAAAATGCTGGAAATACTCAGCAGGTCAGGCAGCATCTGTGGAGAGAGAAATGAAGGCCTGGAATTTGCGGTTGGAGGCGTACCTCCGACCCACTAAAAATATTTGCACTTACCTTCAGGCTCCCAGGCTTCGAAGACTTCGAGTTGGGCCTGCAGGCGTACACCTGCGTAAAAGCCCACAGATCCTAGCGACACAGGTGGTTTGGACAGCCCTGGGATCACATGGGCCAGGTCCTCCAATCAGAAAGGAGGATTCCTAATATGCTTATAGGAATTCCATTTACAAACAAAATCCCCATAAGCATATTAAGAATCCCCAAATAACTAAATAATTTATACAACTGGAATAAAAATAAAAGTTCCTATTTTCAAATTTAATTAAAAGTCCCTTCAATAAAGCATATACAATAAAAGTTTAATTTTTTGAAAAATAATTTTAAACATTTTGATCCGGCCAATATTTGCATAACCTAATTTTACGTATTTGTGCATGATTTTATATTTTTAAATTTTTATTTAAGATTTATATTTACCTTTACGCTGGCGAAAGCAGGCCCTACGCCTGCTCTTACTAGTGTTACCGGGTTTCGTGGGCATTTGCCAGGCAGTAGTTGTGCAAATAGCCCAACTCTGCACTAGCAAAAGTGATTTTTGAGTCGGTGCGGTAGATCTGTCAAGGCAAACCTTGACAGATCGCAAGTTCCAGGTTTTCGCGCATGTGCAGCGCATGCGGAAACCTGGACCCCCTGGAACTTGCAGGGCCTTTTAGAAGGCTTACGACGGCGTACGCTGTGCATACGCCATCATCGGCATCGTAAAATCCGGCCCATCGTTAACGTTTCAGGTCGATGACCTTTCATCAGAACTGGTAGTGAAATTTCTTTACTGATACAAAGTAATTAATTTTGTTCTTATCATTATAATGTGATAAGAAAACAACATAAAATAGAACCTTCTCCAGAGAAAAAAGCCCAAAATGTGATTATAAAGTGTTGTATAAATGCTAAATGTATCAGCTAGACACTATATAGGGTAGCTTCATGTCAGAATGCGATAAGTCATACTTCATCTTGTTAATAAAAGTAGGCAATAAGGGTGTAACAATTTCAAGACACCTACAGAAAAATTCAATTTTTCCACAACTATTCATTTATGACGACTGATGTTTAGTTATCCTATCTGAGAGCTGTAGTAATGTTTATACATAGGGGGCGAAATTTGGCTCCTTTGTGCCTGCCGTTAACGGCTCCGGGGAGCGCTAACAGGGCGCAAAGGGTTATTGCCCGGGGAAAGCGGAAAAAGCGCCTCCTACGAAATTCGGTGGGGCGTTGCTGAGGCGCTACCCAATAGCGCCATGCCCCCGCCAGTAGGCGCCCGCCTCCGACAAGGATGTCATCGCCATGCACGGCGACCCCTTAGCACCCCGCCACGTCCCCTTACTGCCCCGTAGCAGAAATTCGGCGGCGCCTTGCAAGGCTGCCATCACTCATGAGCCGAGCCGACCTCCGCTTGCAGGGCGGTAGTTAAAGGGGAGGTGCGGCCGCGACCTGCGTGGCCATTTTCTTTTTTTGGCCGACCTCCAGGTCAGCCCTCCATGGTGTGCCGTGGCGAGGTCCTGGCCGCCACTGCACAGCCCAGCACCGCGTCTCGGCGCCGGGCTGCTGCCTTGGCACCACAACGCCCTGGTGGCCTAGTTGGGGCCATCAGAAGCCCTGCAGACTGCACAGCGGCCCTCTCATTTAACTGAAGGGGAGGGACGTTGAAACGCGGCAGCACTCCACGGAGCCTCCGTAGAGCACTGCTGATCGGGCCCCGACATCGCCTCGTTTACCACCCCACCAGGAAGTGGAGCGCCCGACATTGCGCTCCACTTCCTGGGCGGGGTGGTGAGGTGAATTTCGCGGCCGGGATGGGACTTCCTCGCTGGGCGCAGGATGTCCCGCCTCGCCAGCGTTACCACCCCGAAACGGGGCGCTACCGAATTTCGCGCCCAAAATCTCTTACCACCACTGGCAGATTATATATTTTAATGATTCGAACTGGCTGGCCAGCATGCAATAATCTCCAGCAGAGACCATATTAGAAGAATTCTATTTGAATTTGAGATTGGTACCACAAGTGGTCTGTCTACTGAAGGTGATGGTGCTGTCGCCAGCAAATTCTATTATAAAACTGGCATTGTGCTGGAGGAAGCACTGGCCTGTTGCCAAAGTCAGTTAAAAGCTATGGACATTTTTTGAGTGAAATCTCTAAGAATATTCATCTTCAGAAGCATTTATCCGCACTGTTAGATGAATTTTCTCATTGACAATACAGATATAACACAGAAAATGCTGAAAACACTCAGTAGGCCAGGCCATCGTTTCAGGAGATATAACACAAACTGTCAATAATACAAATCATTTTGCAACATTAGAAGCAACACTGTTAAAAAGCAACAAATTCAGGAACTATCAGATTCACACATATTTTCTAATTCAGCACAGCAATTGGCATCCTTACGAACTTTCAACATTGCCAATAATTTGATACTCTGTTATGTCAAAATCCCATTAAGCATGGGTTGTCATTTGTGATCATTGTTCTCTTGTTGATATTCTGATGCTCAAAAAGCACTATAAGAACATAAGAAAGCCATGGGAAAGAGTGAATCTGACCTATCAAGAGTTTTTTTCCATGTATCATGCACAGCCCACTGTATCATGAACTCTGTACAACCAATTTAATCTCCTAAGTAAAGCTCTGCAAATCTTCTCTCTGTCCCCAAAGATAAAACAAGAAAAACTCCAGAATATCTGCCCAACATGAGCCAGTTGTCATTGGAATGAGAGTTCCATGGCCTCAGCAGCTCAGAAACCATTATATTCCACACTGTACTCAGCTTTATAACCCTCTGTTCTCCTATTTCATTCCAGGTAAAACTTTTTTTTCACCCAGTAGAAATTACTAATATTCTATTGCTGGGTGAAAAGAAGATTTAGGCGGAGAAATTTGTTTTAGCCAGCAACGTTGCCAGTGTCACCGGCAACTGGAGTTAACGGCCGCTGAAAATGGCCGCAACACTAACAGAGCAAAATTGATCTGGGGGGATGGAGATTGTTGGCGCAACGCTTACCTGCCGTGCAACGCCGTCCTGGTGGTGTTGCTGGAGGTATCCGAGGCGAAGTTCCCGTGCAGGTGCAGGCATTCGAGCTTCGCACAGCCTCGGGAATCAAGACTGTGGAGCTCGCAAGGAATTGTGCGTAATGAAGAGGTCTGAGAATTAAAGGGGCCATGCACACTGAAGCAATACAAATTAAAATGAAGTGAAACAATGCAGTTTTTAGCCCTTTATGCCTTTTAAAAAATATTTAACATTAAAAAGAAGTCCCAAATGTGAATATTCAGCTCTTAAAGCTGAATTCCCTTCCTAACCTCAAAAAATGGGGAAAATGCCTCAGCACTAACACAAATGGCTCAGCAAGCCAGGGAAGGGGCACCCGTACGTAGCACTCCAGCTTTGTGCAGGGGGTCAACATTGCAAGAGTGGTCCTCCACCCACAGGGGCAGGAGGCCTTCCAGAAAGAACAATGTGGGAGTACATCACTAAGGCTGTCACTGCCAGTAGTGTTGCCCCCACCACCTGGCTCCAGTGCCCAAAGAAGCTTCATGACCTCAGACGTCTGGTCAAGGTTAGTGAATGCATCTTCAAATGCCGTCTCCTACCAACTGCACCACTAGCCTCACACACTGCTCAATGCATGACCCCCACCCCCAATCACTCACCTACCAACAATCTGCACCAATCATGAGGCACATCTCCCATTCCTAGTCTCACCTCACCCCCTCGGAGGAGACAGTGCAGGCCATTCTTGGCAGGAGCATGGCTGAGCCCTTGGCCAGCGGCGGGGCTGAAAGGATAAAAGATGCAGGTATCCTTATACGTTATCCTCCTTCTGACATGCACCTCATGCTTTCCCTCCCTCCCATCACCACAACTCCACCCTTGTGCCTTCCTCATTTCACACACCCAAGAAACGCAGCCTGCCCAGCCAGTGGGTGACAAGACGAGGGAGAGGAGAGTGAAGAAGAAGAAGAAGAAGATTGATTTGCCACTCCCAGCTACCAGCTCCTCAAGGTCGACCAGCAAGGACATTTGCAAGCTCCCCCACTGAAAGTCAGCAGCCTTCCACCAGCCATGCTGCAGCCACTGGAAAGCACTGCGTGATATCAGTAGGATAGGCAAAGGCACACACAAGACACTCACTAAAAGAATGCATATGGGTGATGAGTTGATTTCTTGATGTCACATTGGATGGATAGATGTATACAGGTGGATTGGAAAGTTTGCTTTGTGGTGGCTTTTATTTCAGCATCGTGGCCAAGAGGACCTTGTGATGGTCAGTAACAGATGGTAAGATGTGGAACTAATGTTGAAATGGGAATTGGGGTTGTGGTCACTGGGACCACAGGCAGAGGATTCCATCCCGGATATCCCGGCCACAACGGGGCTGTCTGGGATGCATCCTTCCGTCTGAATGCTCCTCTTCTGCTTCCTCCTCTTCGGCTTCCTCCTCTGCGGCTTCCTCCTCTGCGGCTTCCTCCTCTTCTGTGTCTTTCTCTTCCCTCTGCAAGCGGATGCTGTAAATGTGAATTGACAGCATAAAATCCTGGAAATACTCAGCTGGTCAGGCAGCATCTCGACCTGAGACATTAAATCTGATTTTTTCTCCACAGATGTTGCATAACCTGCTGAGTATTTGCAGCATGTTCTGTCTTCTCAAAGGCTTCATTTACCATCCGAGCCCTTGCAAGCATCCAGCAGCACTCCCTACACACTTAAAATTTTTTCACATCTATTGCAGCAAGCCACCACTTCAATAAAATCAAAAAAAAGTTCAAAACCTTAAATTCAAACTTACCTGAACGATGTGTCTGTCCCTTTAAGAGGTGCAGAGTTCGCCACTGTCAGCCTGCTTGCCTGGTGTGCTTATGACCCAGCGCTGAATTCAGCGCTAGGGTCGAAGTTCACGCTTGTGGCGTAAAGTTGCACACCAATTTACGTCACAATGCCACCATTTTCTCCAGCATGGCGTTGCCAGTTACCGGCAGCGCAAAGGTAAGCACGAAAACGGCGTGGAAACTGACAGCAGCTGGTGAAAGAGCGGAGTCCGCCGTTTTAGCGCCATTGGCTCTAAGGCCACGAATTTCTAGCCCTTAAAGTTTTAAAATAGAATCCTCAGTTTTCTTTTAAATTCCTTACTGGCAAATAGGGAACAGAACCTCTGGCCCGAGTATCCATAGGGTTTCAATTCTCTATTTTGGCATTGAGGGATAATTATTCGATACAAGAGAAAAAACAAGTTTAATGCTCTTTGTCATAACAGTTCTGATGAATGGTATACACCTGAAATGTTAACCTGTCTTTTCTCCTATAAGCTGCTGACTGACATGCTGTATATTGGCAATATTTCGTGTTTTTACTTTAGATTTCCGGTATCTGTCGTTTATTTCTTTTTATTTCTTTTATATACAGAAGATCCTTGTGGTGCGATCATGGCAATTTCACTGGGATCGCACCCATTGAGGACCTCTGCCATTGACCGGTCATTTCTGTACACATGGCAGGTGCCTGTGCTTCTACAGGCACTTCTTGGACACCTGCCTTTCCCCCCAGGTCAGAAAATCGTTCATCCTCTGCTGGTCCAAAGATGGTGCCGGGTCCCTTCCCCCTCAGAAAGATGATTTTATGCCCAACAGGCTCCTTTGTAACTTTTACCTGCTAAGTCTTCGGGGGATCAGGCTTGGATCTCGTAGGTGGGCCCCACAGCCGCCATTGAAGAAGCCAGTATGCCCTTTTTCTTCTCAGTGTACTGGCTCCACAACTCTACGCCAGTGGCCTTGTTCGTGATGTGCAGAAGCTCCATCCCAAAATAATGCCATTGGAAACTCCCATGCTACGTCAGGATCTGGCATATACGAGCATACAAACATACATAAAAAAAGGACAGAAAAAGACCAGCTGGCCCATTAAGTCTGTCCCATTCAGTCATGTTGCAAATAAGGCTATTATTGAATCAGTATCCACCACCCATTCAGGCAGTGTATTCCAAATCCTAACCACTCGTTGCATTAAAAAATGTTTTTCCTCGTGTCACCTCTGGTTCTTTTGACAATCACCTTAAATCTGTGTCCTCTCGTTATCGATCCTTCAGCCATTGGGAACAGTTTCTCTTTATTTACTCTATCTAAATCCTTCATGATTTTAAACTCCTCTGTCAAATCTCCTCATAGCCTTCCCTGCTCCAAGGAGAACAACCCTAGCTTCTCCAGTCTATCCAAGTAACTGTATTCCCTCACCCTGGAACTATTCTAGTAAATCTCTTCTGTACCCTCTCCAAAGCCTTCACGTCCTTCCTAAAGTGTGGTGCCCAGAATTGGACACAATTTCCAGCTGGGGCCGAACTAATGTTTTACATAGGTTTAGCATAACTTCCTGGCTTTTGTACTCCATGCCTCTATTTATAAAGCCCAGGATCCCATATGCTTTATTAACTGCTTTGTTAACCTGTCCTGCCACCTTCAAAGATTTGTGCACAAACACCCCAAGGTCTCTCTGTTCTTACACCCCCTTTAAAATTGTACCATTTAGTATGTATGGTCTATCCTCATTCTTCCTACCAAAATGTATCACCTCACACTTTTCTGCGTTGAATTTCATCTGCCATGTGCCCATTCCACCAGCCTGTCTGTGTCTTCTTGAAGTCTATTACTATCTTTTTCACTGTTTACTACACTTCCAAGTTTTGTGTCATCTGTAAATTTCAAAATTGAGCCCTGTACCCCCAAATCCAAATCATTAATGTATATCAAAAACAGCTGTGGTCCTAGTACTGAACCTTAGGGAACTCCACTGTATACCTCCCTCCAGTCCGAAAAAACAGCCATTCACCACAACTCTATTTTCTATCCCTTAATAAAGTTTCTAAAAAGGAAATAATTTAGAAAAAAAGCTTTAAAATAAAAAAATTCTGAGCCACAAAACTTCTTGGAGCAGCTCCCGCTTCACTGACATTACTTTGCCGGAAGTGCACCGGAAACTAGAGAGAGCCAGGGGTTCAGAGCTAGGGCTGCAGGAGGGTGGGGGGTGGGTTTGGGCTGGTGGGAAGTGTGGCTTGGTGTGCAAGGGGAAGGGGGCTAAGCAGCAGAGGCAGCCGAACAGATGGTCTCTATTTTGGTGATAAAGATGTCCATTAGCTCCTCGCACCTGTTGTTGGAGGTGAGGCTGGAGCGGGGAGCAGCGAAGGTTTAAGGAGACAGTTGGTAATGGAGAAAAGAATCCGGATATTATCTTTGATCTCCAGGATGATCCTGGAGTAGTGGGTGGTTTTGGCAGAGGATAGTGAGGCTTAGTAGACTTTGATGTGGCCCAGCCAGATCTGACAATGACAGATACACTGTCAAATCTGTGTTTCTTGGACTTCAGGGAGTGAAGATGGGGCTGTACTAAGGGGAAATGACCATGGATGGGAGACAGTGATGGTTTTACTGGGAACAAGGTCTTCAAAGGTGGAGGTGAGGGAGTGATTAAGTAAATTGACAACTGCAGAGGTATCGTGGTGAATGGAGTGCCAAAGGCTAGGCATTTTGGAGTTTTGAATATAGGTAGGAGAGTTTATATATAGCGAGAGATTTAGGGAGGTCAGGAAGGCAGTGAATTTGTGGGAGAGAGGGCAACGGGAACTGAGATGGAGATTGAAATCACTGAGGTTGAGGAGTCAGCAAGTGCAGAAGCTGAGGGAGGAAAGAATAAGAGGATATCTCAGGGACAAACTCAGGGTGGAGCTTGGGAGGGGTAGTAGATAATGAGGAATTTAAATGAGAGATGACAGCAGTTGAACAGGGTGAGCTGCTCAAAGGAGGAGAAGGTACCATACCAGAGGAGTAGGGAGAGAGACCAAGATGTGACTTGGTAATAACCAAAACCTCCACCATGACATTTGGGCAAGGAAATTGGTTGAAAGTATAGCTAGGTAGGGAGGCTTTGGTAAGGAGCAAGGTGTTGCCACCCACGAGCTAAGTCTCATTCATGCCAGGATGTCAGTGCTATTATCCACAGTAAGGTTGTGGATGGCAATTGCTGTTCACTGTTAATGGAGAGTTTCCTGTTGAAGACTGAAGGGAGCAATAGATTTAGCAACATCACTTGTGCAATGAGAGCAGCACCAAATACTCGCTCCTTCAATAGTAACTCATTGCAGTGATTGCTTCAGGAAGTGTCCTGAGGTGGCTGGTGGGTTTGGTGCCAAATCATGCCCACCTTTTAAATCCCAGGTGCAAGCTTAATGGGCGGAGGTAGTAGATTGAGTGAATGCTCCAGATCCACTGTGCCTAGGGAGAAATGAGAAAGAAGTTCAGTGGCATCAACTTTTTCTACATGTGTATTCTTCCTTCATAGAAGGCATGGAATTAAAGAAAATATTCATCTGTTACATTCCCAGGGTGATAACCTCAGAGCATGCACACAGCATTGAACAAACATACGAACATACATAAGAAAATACGAATTAGGAGCAGGAGTAGGCCACTCGGCCCCTCGAGCCATTCAGTAAGATCATGGCTGATCTGATTACTCCACATTCTTGCCTATCCCCAATAACCTTCATCCCCTTGCTTATCAAGAATCTATCTACCTCTGCCTTAAAAATATTCAAAGACTCTGCTTCTACCGCCCTCTGAGGAAGAGAGTTCCAAAGACTCACAACCCTCTGTGAGAAAAAATTTCTCCTCATCTCTGTCTTAAATGGGTGACCCCTTATTTTTAAACAGTGACCCCTAGTTCTAGATTCTCCCACAAGAGGAAACATCCTCTCCACATCCACCCTGTTAAGACCCCTCAGGATCTTATATGTTTCAATCAAGTCACCTCTTACTCTTCTAACCTCCAGCAGATACAAGCCTAGCCTGTCCAACCTTTCCTCATAAGACAACCCGCCCATTCCAGGTATTAGTCTAGTAAACCTTCTCTGAACTGCTTCCAATGCATTTACATCCTTCCTTAAATAAGTAAACCAATACTGTACACAGTACTCCAGATGTGGTCTCACCAATGCCCTGTATAACTGAAGCATAACCTCCCTACTTTTGTATTCAATTCCCCTCACAATAAACGATAACATTCTATTAGCTTTCCTAATTACTTGCTGTACCTGCATAGTAACCTTTTGCGATTCATGCACTAGGACACCCAGATCCCTCTGCATCTCAGAGCTCTGCAATCTCTCACCATTTAGATAATATGCTTCTTTTTTATTCTTCCTGCCAAAATGGACAATTTCACATTTTCCCACATTATACTCCATTTGCCAGATTTTTGCCCACTCACTTAACCTATCTATATCACTTTGTAACCTCCTTATGTCCTCTTCACAATTTACTTTCCTACCTATCTTTGTGTCATCAGCAAATTTAGCAACCATACCTTCGGTCCCTTCATCCAAGTCATTTATATAAATTGTAAAAAGTTGAGGCCCCAGCACTGATCCCTGTGGCACACATAGAAGATAGGAGCAGGAGTAGGCCATTCGGCCCCTCGAGCCTGCTCCGCCATTCGATGAGATCATAGGCTGATCATCTAAACTCAGTACCCTGTACCTGCCTTCTCCCCATATCCCTTGATACCTTTAGCTTTAAGAAATATATCTAACTCATCCTTGAATATATTTAATGACTTCGCCTCAACTACCTTCTGTGGTAGAGAATTCCACAGGTTCACCACTCTCTGGGTGAAGAAATTCTTCCTCATTTCTGTCCTAAATGGTTTACCCGTTATCCGTAGATTATGACCCCTGGTTCTGGACTCTCCGACCATCGGGAACATTCTTCCTGCATCTAGTTTGTCCAGACCTGTCAGAATTTTATATGTTTCGATGAGATCCCCTCTCATTCTTCTATACTCCAGTGAGTATAAGCCCAATCGACCCAATCTCTCCTCATATCTCATTCCTGCCATCCCAGGTATCAGCCTTGTGAATCTTCGCTGAACTCCTTCCATGGCAAGAACATCCTTCCTCAGATAAGGTGACCAAAACTGCACACAGTACTCAAGGTGTGGTCTCACCAAGGCCCTGTACAACTGCAGCAGGACATCCCTGTTCCTATACTCAAACCCTTTCGCTATGAAGGCCAACATACCATTTGCCTTCTTCACCGCCTGCTGCACCTGCATGCTTACTTTCAGCGACTGGTGCACAAGGACACCCAGGTCTCGTTGCACTTCCCCTTCTCCCAATCTATTGCCATTCAGATAATAGTCTGCCTTTCTGTTTTTGACACCAAAGTGGATAACCTCGCACTTATCCACGTTATATTGCATCTGCCACGCTTCTGCCCACTCACCCAACCTGTCTAGATCATCCTGGAGTTTCTCGCTATCCTCCTCGCTGCACACACTCCCACCCAGCTTTGTGTCATCTGCAAACTTGGAGATATTACATTTAATTCCCTTATCTAGATCATTAATGTATATTGTGAATAGCTGGGGTCCAAGGACCGATCCCTGCGGTACCCCACTAGTCACTGCTTGCCACTCGGAAAAAGACCCATTAATTCCTACTCTCTGCTTTCTGTCCGCCAACCAGTTCTCTATCCAAGTCAATACCTTGCCCCCAATCCCATGTGCCTTAACTTTACCCGCTAATCTCT
Organism: Squalus acanthias; assembly: GCA_030390025.1. Lineage (NCBI taxonomy): Eukaryota > Metazoa > Chordata > Chondrichthyes > Squaliformes > Squalidae > Squalus > Squalus acanthias. Next base: position 106,091,200 of record CM059428.1, read on the forward strand.
TATGCGGGACCTTATCGAAAGCCTTTTGAAAGTCCAAGTACACCACATCTACTGGTTCTCCCTTATCTATTTTCCCAGTTACATCCTCAAAAAATTCCAGTAGATTAGTCAAGCACGATTTACCTTTTGTAAATCCATGTTGACTTTGTCCGATCCTGTCACTGTTTTTCAAATGCTCAGCTATTACATCCTTTATAATGGACTCTAGCATTTTCCCCACTTCCGATGTCAGGCTTACCGGTCTGTAATTCCCCGCTTTCTCTCTACCACCCTTTTTGAATAGTGGGGTAACATTAGCTACCCTCCAATCCATGGGTACAGTTCCAGATTCCATAGAATGTTGGAAGATGATCAGCAATGCATCTACTATTTCTAGGGCCACTTCCTTAAGTACCCTAGGATGTAGATTATCAGGCCCTGGGGATTTATTGGCCTTCAATACCGTCAATTTCCCTAACACAATTTCCCTGCAAATACTGATTTCTTTCAGTTCCTCCCTTTCATCAGACCGTATGTTCTCCAACATCTCTGGGAGGTTATTTGTGTCCTCCTTTGTGAAGACAGAACCAAAATATGCATTTAATTGGGCTGCCATTTCTTTGTTCCCCATTATAACTTCCCCCGCTTCTGACTGCAAGAGACCTACACTTGATTTCACTAATCTTTTTCTCTTCACATATCTATAAAAGCTCTTACAGTCAGTTTTTATGTTCCCAGCAAGCTTACTTTCATATTCTATTTTCCCCTTCTTAATTAATCCCTTTGTCCTCCTTTGTTGAATCCTAAACTGCTCCCAATCCTCAGGGCTACCGCTTTTTCTGGCCAATTTATATGCCCTCTCCTTGGATCTTATGCTATCCCTAATTTCCCTTGTTAGCCACGGTTGAGTCATCCTTTTTGTTTTATTCTTATGCCACACTGGGATGTACAAATTCTGTAGTTCATCCATGCAGTCTTTGAATGTTTGCCATTGCCTATCCCCCGTCAACCCCTTGAGTGACATTCCCCAATCAATCCTACCCAATTCGCGCCTCATACCATCGTAGTTTCCTTTATTTAAATTCAGGACCCTAGTCTCTGATTCAACTACTTCACTCTCCATCCTAATGAAGAATTCTATCATATTATGATCACTCTGACCCAAGGGGCCTCGTACAACAAGATTGCTAATTAATCCTTTCTCGTTGCATAATACCCAGTCTAAGATGGCCTGATCTCTGGTTGGTTCCTCGACATATTGTTCCAGAAAACCATCTCGTAAACATTCTAGGAATTCCTCCTCCACAGTATTTTTACTAATTTGATTAGCCCAATCTATATGTAAATTAAAGTCACCCATGATGACTGCTGTGCCCTTACTGCATGCTTCTCTAATTTCCCTTTTAATGCCGTCCCCAACCTCCGTATTACTGTTTGGAGGTCTATATACCACTCCCACTAACGTTTTCTGCCCCTTGTTATTTCTCAGTTCTACCCATACAGATTCCGCATCATCAGAGCTAATATCCTTCCTTTCAATTGTGTTAATCCCCTCTTTAACCAGCAATGCTACCCCACCTCCCTTTCTTTTTTGCCTATCTTTCCTAAATATTGAATAACCCTGGATGTTGAGTTCCCAGCCTTGGCCACCCTGGAGCCATGTTTCTGTAATCCCAATCAAATCGTATTCATTTACCTCTATTTGCGCAGCTAATTCATCCACCTTGTTCCGAATGCTCCTTGCATTAAGACACAAAGCCTTCAGGCTTGTTTTTTTAACGCTCTCAGACCTATATGAATTATTATTTACTGTGACCATGTTTGATTTAAACCGTTGAGTTCTTTGCCTTCTACTTTTGTTTTTCTCCTTCCTGTCTTTTGCTTTTATCCTTGTTTCCCTTTCCTCTGTCTCCCTGCTCAGGTTCCCAACCCCCTGCCGCTTTAGTTTAAACCCTCCCCAACAGCACTAGCAAACACTCCCCCTAAGACATCGGTCCCGGCCCTGCCCAGGTGCAGACCATCCCGTTTGTACTGGTCCCACCTCCCCCAGAACCGGTTCCGATGTCCAAGGAATTTGAATCCCTCCCCCTTGCACCATTCCTCTAGCCACGTATTCATTTGAAATATCCTCCTAGTTCTACTCTGACTAGCACGTGGCACTGGTAGCAATCCTGAGATTACTACCTTTGAGGTCCTCTTTTTTAATTTACCTCCTAACTCCCTAGATTCTGCTTTTAGGACCTCATCCCGTTTTCTACCTATATCGTTGATGCCTATGTGCACCACGACAACTGGCTGTTCGCCCTCCCCCTCCAAAGTGTTCTGTAGCCGCTCCGAGACGTCCTTGACCCTTGCACCAAGGAGGCAACACACCATCCTGGAGTCTCGATTGCGGCCGCAGAAACGCCTATCTATTCCCCTTACAATTGAATCCCCTATCACTATAGCTCTTCCACACTTTTTCCTCCCAGCCTGTGCAGCAGAGCCACCCATGGTGCCAGGAAGTTGGCTGCTGCCGCCTTCCCCTGATAACTCGTTACATCTTGCCAATCAGAAAATGACCCATTTATGCCTACTCTCTTTTTCCTGTTAGCTAGCCAATCTTCTATCCATGCCAATATGTTACCCCCTACACCATGAGCTTTTATTTTCCGCAATAACCTTTAATGTGGCACCTTATCAAATGCCTTCTGGAAATCTAAGTACAGTACATCCACCAGTTCCCCTTTATCCACAGCACATGTTACTTCCTCAAAGAACTCCAATAAATTGGTTAAACATGATTTCCCTTTCACAAAACCATGTTGACTCTGCCTGATTACCTTGAACTTTTCTAAGTGCCCTGCTTTAACGTCTTTAACTTCTAACATCTTCCCTATGACAGATGTTAAGCTAACTGGCCTGTAGTTTCCTGCTTTCTGTCTCCCTCCCTTTTTGAATAAAGCAGTTCCATTTGCTATTTTCCAATTTAATGGAACCTTCCCCGAATCTAGGGAATTTTGGAAAATTAAAACCAACGCATCAACTATCTCACTAGCCACTTCTTTTAAGACCCTAGAATGAAGTTCATCAGGACCCAGGGACTTGTCAGCCCGCAGCTCCAACAATTTGCTCAGTACCACTTCCCTGGTGATTGTAATTTTCTTGAGTTCCTCCCTCCCTTCCATTTCCTGATTTACAGCTATTTCTGGGATGTTACTTGTATCCTCTATAGTGAAGACCGATGCAAAATACCTGTTCAATTCAACTGCCATCTCCTTATTTTCCATTATTAATTCCCCAGACTCACTTTTTATAGGACCAATGCTCACTTTATTAACTCTTTTCTTTTTTAAATATCTATAGAAACTCTTACTATCTGTTTATATAGCTAGCTTTCTCTTGTACTCTAATTTTTCTCTCCTTATTAATCTTTTAGTCATTCTTTGCTGTTTTTTATATTCTGTCCAATCTTCTGACCTGCCACCCATCTTTGCGCAATTATATGCTTTTTCTTTAAGTTTGATACTATCTTTAACTTTTTTAGTTAACCACGGATGGTGGGTCCTCCCCTTGGAATTTTTCTTTCTCATTGGAATGTATATATTCTATGTATTCTGAAATATCCCCTTAAATGTCTGCCACTGCAACTCTATTGACCTATCCCTTCACCTAATTTGCCAGTTCACTTTAGCTAGCTCTGCTTTCATGCCCTCATAATTGCCCTTATTTAAGCTTAAAATACTAGTCTTGGACCCACTCTTCTCTCCCTCAAACTGAATGTAAAATTCAATCATATTATGATCGCTGCTACCTAGGGGCGCCTTCACTATGAGGTCATTAATTAATCCTATCTCGTTGCACAATACCAGGTCTAGTATAGCCTGCTCTCTGGTTGGCTCCAGAATGTGCTGTTCTAAGAAACTATCCCAAAAATATTCTATGAACTCCTCATCTAGGCTAACTTTGCCCATCTGATTTTTCCAGTCTATATGAAAATTAAAATCCCCCACAATTATTGCCATACCTTTTTGACAAGCTCCCATTATTTCTTCCTTTATACTCCATCCTACCATGTGGTTACTGTTAGGGGGCCTGTACACCACTCCCACAAGTGACTTCTTGCCTTTATTATTCCTCATCTCTACCCAAACCGCTTCTACATCCTGGTAGTAGATTGAGTGAATGCTCCAGATCCACTGTGCCTAGGGAGAAATGAGAAAGAAGTTCAGTGGCATCAACTTTTTCTACATGTGTATTCTTCCTTCATAGAAGGCATGGACCTAAAGAAAATATTCATCTGTTACATTCCCAGGGCGATAACCTCAGAGCATGCACACAGCATTGACCACTGTTTGAAACACTCTTTCATTTAATAGAAACTGCAGGACCTAATTTCAGTGGGGGACAATAACACCATGCATTTGGCACCTTACTAGTCACCTGAAATAAGCACTGGAAGGAAAAACACCATGCAAGCTCATTTCAAAAGGTCAGGCATGGGGAGGGAGGTGATCTGGACACGGGGTGCTGTCTGGGGTGCTCAGGTATTTGCTAACAAGCAAAGGCTGCTCACAATCATAAAGAGGATCAAGACAGGCAGCCCCAAACAGTTAACAGAGTTCAAGGAGATGGGCCTCATCTTTTAGGCTGAAATATGTTGGGGGTATTAGTGATGGTGAATTTGAAGGCGTAATGCCGCCACCCAGTGAGTATCCTCCATTTATCGCTATCCTTTGTACACCAACTCACTTTCTAAATCCTCACAGCAGTGGTTATATTTTCATAGCAGCTGCATGCTCGTACCTGTCTTTGAAGCCATTGTCTAGTGCTCTTTTTCTCTTTCTTTTGGAGGACAGAGGAAGTGACCCACAGCCTCGGGGCTTCACAGCGGTTTCCATCAAGTGCTCCACTAGCTCTGAGCTCCAGCACAGATACTAACAACCTGGAGAATATAGGTGTGTGCTTGAGGAAGCACCGGGTAATTCAGAATTCAAAAATGAGGGAGAGAAAGTGGTATCCTTCAGAGAGGGGTTAATGCAGGATCAGAAAGCCTTTTCCACATCCTTTGAGTCCACCAAAAGCAGACTGCAACTACTGGCAGAGAATACGCAACAGTACACCTCCGACATTACTGCAATCAAGTGTGAGGGTTTTAATCAGTATTGTGGAGCGTGTGGTATCTTCACGGCCATCTACAGAGAAGCCCCTAACCACGGAGGGAGCAAGGGCTTTCTTTCTTTCACAAATGCTGAGACTGGTGTCATTGACACCTTGAGTACCCAATTACAGCAGTCTATCACTGCTAGAGACATCATACCAACTGCTTTCATCAAGCTGGAGTATCAAATGCCAGCAGCCTCACAATAGAAGGGCTAGAAACGGCGGCTTCATCTCAAGGTGGCCAAATATCCTCCCATTTCTGGTTCCTGTTGTATAAGGGAAACCCAAGCCTTGGAAGCGGTGCAGAGAAGAGCCACAAGGCTGATTCTGTGTGTCAGAGGAGACATTTATGAGGAAATGTGAGAAACTTCAGCGTTGAAAGGAGATGAAAAAAGGGCAAAGACATAACCCAGAGATCTAGAGGCTGGTTAGCCTGATATCCATTTTAGAGAAAGTATTGGAGAGCATCCTGAAGGAATGAATTTTGGACAACTTGGAGAAATACAGACCTGTAAGAGGGAGCCAGCACAGCTTTCTGGAAGGGACATAATTCCTGAAAAAAATTCTTGGAGTTCTTTGCGGAGATAACAAGCCTTGTGGACAGGTGGATCTCAATTAATGTTGTTTATTTAGGCCTGGAAATTCCACGAGGGTCTTCTCAGTTTCCCCCCATAACTTTGGTGGGAGATTGGCGGAACCCCCAGAGAAATGGCTCACCACAACATCCCCTTTATCCACTGCTGCACCCACCCCACCCCCCCTCCCCCACCACCACCACCTGATAACAAAATCAGGGCCGGAGCAGCAAAGAGTAACCACCCCACCTCCTGCCAGCGTGAGGAAACTGTGGGACATGTAGAAGAAAATGCCTTTGAAAACAAACAGCAAGGGAAAGGGAAGGGCACCTAATTCCCCCAGAATCAGGGCTTGGTGGTGAGAAGAACAGCACAGTGCAACCTTCCCCCCCCCCCCCCCCCCAACCCCCACCCCAACACACTGAGAGAGTTTGCTGGCTTCTCATCTTTCCTATCCCCATTCCCTTCCCCTTCCTCCTCCCACCATTCCCCAGTTCCCACCCCTCTCCTTCACCCTCTCCATCCCCTGTCACTCTCCTCTGCCTTCATCACCTTTCTCTCTGCTCCCCATACGCCTATCCCTTACCGCCATCCACCTTCCTCAACCACCTTCTCCATCATCCCCTCTCCCTATCCCCTTTTCACTCCCTCTTCCCACTTACTGCGTCCTATCTCCTACCACCTCCATCTTCCCCTCCACCTCCTCCTTACCACCTCCACCACCTGATTCTAATTATCCCCTTGCTATTTAACCCTGCTTGACCTGAATTCTACACTTGGTTTTGGCACGCCAAAAATGATCAACTAGTAGTTTATATTTTTCTAATCCCTCGATGGCTTTTGCAAATATGAAACTTTGAGGCATATTGTGATTCCATTCACAAAAAAATGGTTTTAAATTCTTCAGTCTACTTCTTTGTTTTCTACGCGCACTGCATGATGGTGCAGAATATAATTCGTGCCATTTGGTTTGCTGATTTCCAATGTCAGAAATGGTACAGAAATGTTTAGATTATAAAACCAAAAGCATCCCTCAGGAGTTACAGATGTTATACTAGCTTTCTTGTTTGGTCTGGCTGTGCCTGTTTTCAAAGATTTAGATTTACTGACCAAATGCTGTATAAGCTGCAATATGAAGAGTCAAGAGAGGATAGGAGTGCTCCAAGAACAGCGTTGGACATCTGCAGGGAAAACACTTGTAGTGGGAGCAGAAAATTGAGTACATCTATCGGAACAAGGGCAGTTAAAGGGGAGTGTTACAATAGGGTGGCAACATTTCTGAAAGCGTTTGGAAAGGCTTAAAAGTCACCTGAATCCATTAGCAGCCTTTGCCAAGGCTGGGGGTGGGCACTAAGAATTGACAGCAAAAGTGAAGAGAGAGGAAATCCAAGATCTGTTCGTGAATCTGCAGACAAGTGAAGATGCAGCATAGCCTCTGATTCCCTGTTTGATGGATGGTGCTGAGGTGTGAAGCTGGTGCTGCATTGGCACCATCCCCATACACCTGCATTTGCAGCATGCCTGAAAACAGATGGAATCAAGCATCAGCTGACTGTTACTGTTACTGGATGTGCATAGTAGCTGCAGGGGTCCTTGCAGCACTCGGCACAGCTCTGCACACTGTCAGGAAAGTTCCCACAGCCAGTGTCGGGTAAGTGTGTCAGGGCCTGCAGATATGGTTGGTGGCATATTGGGAGGGGTGTGGCCATTCAGAGTACATTGGTAATTGATCACCCTGGTATGCCTTTTTTCATGCAGTGCCACTGAAAGCATGACAAACTGTTCTGAGGAAGGATCCACCACTATGGTTAGTCAGATATATATCTTCAGATCTGCTGTCCCAGCTTCCTTTAGAAATAGGAACTAATCATCTTCCAAAGTATCCACACAGCTCTGTCTGTAGATGTGGGTGTGCGGGTACTGGCATGTAGGCACAGAGCATCAAGGACCTGCCCGGCACCTCTCTGTCGGTCTTCCTCTGCTTCTTCCAAACACCTCATATAAGGGAATCCCCACTGGTGAACCCAGTAATGATGCCAGGTGCATAAAAAGTAGAACAATTGGCACAAAGGCTCATAAGAACTTAAGTGAAAGCAGAAAAATAAACAAGTGCCAGGAATTTCCTCGAGGCTTCTTCTGCTAGGCTGCCATAACTTTAGTGGAAGTTCGGCAGAAACCCCATTTACCATACCACAAAAGTGTACCAACTCATTGAGGCACCACGTGCCACTCAAAACTCTTATTATAGCTACTGTATACAGAACTATAGCACTCTTTCTGCAGAGCTCATTAATTGGCTTAGAACAAGCCTGATTACATGAAGGCCAAAGTTGGATGATGGGACTTTAATGGAAGACTGACCCCAGGCAGACAAAACATACACTTTCAGCATTTGGATGTAATATGAGGTGTACCCCAATGCACAGTCTACATTCCACCTCTAGTACCAGCTCCTTGCTCATATGTTAGCATAGGGTATGTGGGAAAAGATCAAGGGGGAAAAATTCGGTCACGCCCCCTTTGGGGCACTAACTTTTCAGGGCACTACTTTTAGCACCCCGAAAAAGTTAGCGTCCCTGCGCCATAAATTGAGTGGTAGCGGGGTGCCGGGAAAAAAGCCCGGCACTCAAGAGGAATGCCGGGCTGAGCGATCGCAGCCGGCACCCCGCATGAAAAAGCGGAAGGGGGCAAGTGCTGGCAGGCAGCCCCCCAAAAAAATGGCCGCCCGGCACCTGCCCTTTAATTTGCGCTGCCGCAGCCGCAAGAACACCTCCCTGACCCTGTTGGACATATCGTCCGGCAATAGGTCAGGGGGCGCAACTGAAGTTTGCGAGCGGGGCGCTGCACACGGCGATGATGTCATCACTGGAGGCGCAGCGCCGCAGGGTGCTACCGGCTACCGCCGCCGCTAACTTCCCACTGAATTTCACGGAGGCGTTAGCGGCGCCGCGCCCAGGCGCTAGGGGGCTTGCGCCCCATTAGCACCCCCCGGGGCGCTAACGGGAGGCGCAAAGCAACCCAATTTTCCCCCCCAAACATGTCTACCTTAGGGAATCTGAAAGAGAGAGTCAAAATGTGAAGCACCCAGCATATAAGGAGGAGGAAGTGGAGGCGGCAGCAGTAGCATGGAAGTAGTTTACGGTGTCAAATCAACCAATTATGTGAGGCAATGGAAGCCTTTCCATTTGCAAGCCACCAAGTCACATCAGGTACGGTAGCATAGTGGTTATGTTACTGGACAAGTAATCGCGAGGCCCAGACTAATAATCTGAAGACATAGGTTTAAATCCCCACCATGGCAGTTAATGAATTTGAATTCAGTTAAATAAATCTGGAATAAAAGCTAGTATCAGTGATGGCGACCATGAAGCTATTGGATTGACGTAAAAACCCAACTGATTCACTAATGCCCTTTCGGGAAGGAAACCTGCTGTCCTTACCCGGTCTGGCCTATATATGACTCCAGACCCATAACAACATGGTTGACTCTTAACTGTATCAAATACTACAAAAAAGCATAATAAAACCGAATCGACCTAGGCATCGGATTCGGACATGACAAAGGCACATCCAGCCCAATTGACCTGGCAAAGTCCTCCTCACTAACACCTGGGTACTTGTGCCAAAATTGGGAGAGCTGTCCCACAGACTAGTCAAGCAACAGCCTGACAAAGTCCAGAATTCCAGAGGTGAGGTGAGAGTGACTGTCCTTGACATCAAGTCAGCATTTGACCTAGTGTGGCACCAAAGAGCTAGTAACATTGAAGTCAATGGGAATCAGGGGGAAAACTGTCCACTGGCTGGAGTCACACTGAGCACAAAGGAAGATGGCTGTGGTTGTCGGAGGCCAATCATCTCAGTCCCAGTACATTACTGCAGGAGTTCCGCAGGGCAGTGTCCTAGGGCCAAACATCTTTAGCTGCTTCATCAATGATCTTCCCTCCATCATAAGGTCAGAAGTGGGGATTTCACTGATGATTATACAGTGTGCAGTTTTCCAGATAATGAAGCAGTCCGTGCCCGCATGCAGCAAGACCTGGACAACATCCTGGCTTGGGGTGATAAGTGGCAAGTAACATTCGCGCCACACAAGTGCCAGGCGATGACCATCTCCAGCAAGAGAGAGTCTAACCACCTCCCCTTGATGTTCAATGGCATTACCATCAGCGAATCCCCCACCAACCTGGGGGTCAATATTGACCAGAAGCTTAACTGGACCAGCCACATAAATACAGTGGTTACAAGAGCAGGTCAGAGGCTGAGTATTCTGTGATGTGTGACTCACCTCCTGACTCACCAAAGCCTTTCCATCAGCTACAAGACATAAGTCAGGAGTGTGATGGAATACTCTCCATTTGCCTGGATGAGTGCAGCTCCAACAGCACTCAAGAACCTCGACACCATCCAGGACAAAGCAGCCCGCTTGATCAGCACCCCATCCACCACCTTAAACATTCACTTCCTCCACCACTGGTGCAACGTGGCTGCAGTGTGTACCATCTATAAGATACACTGCAGCAACTCGACAAGGCTTCTTCGGCAGCACCTCCCAAACCCACAACCTCAACACGTAGAAGGACAAGGGTAGCAGGCGCATGGAAACACCACCACCTCCAAGTTCCCCTACAAGTCACACACCATCCTGACTTGGAAATATATCGCCGTTCCTTCATTGTTGCTGGGACAAAATCCTGGAACTCCCTACCTAACAGCACTGTGCGAGTACCTTCACCACAGGCGACTCACCACCACCTTCTCAAGGGCAATTAGTGATGGACAATAAATGCCAGTGATGCCCACATCACATGAATGAATATTTTTTTTAAAGTCCAAGCTAAAGCTTTACAGACAGATAGGGCTGGATTTTGTCTTGGGGTCGGGTTGGGGTCGTGTCATCCGCATTTCGTGTTCCCCCGACTCCAGATTAATGTGGCTAAAGGATGCAATTTTCACTTAATTGGGCAATTGAGTTCCAGCATGTGGGAACCCATGAACTAATTAGTGGTTTCAGTCTGAAAGTCGCCTCTGATGATGTCATCATTCCTGCTGCATTGCAGGTGAGAGACTGTCTGCCTGGTCTCAGAGACTGTCTGGCTGTTGCTGAGAGAGGACCTGCCTGGCTTTTGATGTGATTGGACCTGGATGCAAAATTGATATGAGATAGAGATATAGATATATATATATATATATAGAGAGAGAGAGAGAATGAATTTTTTTTGCATCCAAGTCCTCTCACAGCAAAGGCCAGGCAGTCTCTGAACACATTCAATGCAGCAGCATCAGAGGCGACTTTCAGACCTAATACTACTACTACCTTCATCACATCTCCGTTGTAATAGTGGACGCAGCTGATAGTCAGCTATCCACTTGTGCTCCCGCCAGGTTTCACTGGAGTGTTTCACACCAGGCGTACTTCACGTCAGAAAAGGGTTAAACTAGCTAAAACATTTCAAAATGGCATTACAGAGCCAATTTAGGGCTTGTTAAGGGCTTTAATGGCCTCTCCCGCCTCTTGGAGGCGGGACGGAGTCGGGAACCCCGCGACTGATTTTGTCAAAATTGCGTGGAGGCGGGATGGAGTCGGGATGGGGTCGGGACCCCCGACCCCGCAAATTTAACCCCCCACACGCCTCCAAACCCGACTCCATGGGTCATTCAAAATCCAGCCCATAGTTTGAGTATGCAAGATGTGAAAGTCAGTGTTGTCCATACAAGTATACAAGAATGCAAAAAATAGCACAGATCCTGGCCAATGGGAGAGATACAAAGAACAGCAAAAGGTGACAAAACAGATAGTAAGAGCTACAAAAAGAGATTATGAAAAGAAACTTTCAAGGGATATAAAAATCAACGCAAAAAACTTTTACAATTATATTAGGAAAAAGAGGGCAGTTAAGACTAATGTGGGCTTAAAAACTGATAAAGGTTATATAAATGAAAATAAGGAAATGGCGGGCATGTTAAATAATTACTTTGCGTCAGTATTTACAGTAGAGGAAGAAGATAGCATGCCGGATATCCCAAAGAAGCTACTATTGAATCAAGGACGGGGACTCACCAAAATTAACGTAAGCGTATTAACAGTAATGAAGAAAATAATGGTACTAAAGAGTGACAAATACCCAGGACCAGATAGTTTTCACATCAGGGTTTTAAAGGAAGAGAATTGCAGATACCCTAACTACGATCTTCCAAAGTTCTCTCAATTCAAGAACCCTTCCTTTAGATTGGAAAATTGCACATGTCGCTCTGCTATTTAAGAAAGGTGAGATAGGGAAACCAGGGAATTATAGACCAGTTAGCCTAACATCTGTTGTCGGGAAATTACTAGGGTCTATAATTAAGGATGAAGTAACTGAACACCTTGAAAATTTTTAGCTGATCAGAGAGAGCCAGCATAAATTTGTAAAGAATAGGTCATACCTGACAAACCTGATTGAATTTTTTGAAGAGTTGATGAAAGTAGTGGACAGGGGAATGTCTATGGATGTTATTTATATGGACTTCCAGAAGGCACTCGATAAAGTCCCTCATAAGAGACTGTTAGCTAAAGTTGAATCTCATGGAATTGAAGGCAAATTATTGACCTGATTAGGAGATTGGCTGAGCGGCAGGAGACAGAGAGTAGGGATAATGGGCAGGTACTCTAGTTGGCAGGATGTGACTAATGGTGTCCCACAGGGGTCTGTGTTGGGGCCTCAACTATTCACTGTATTTATTAACGACTTAGATGATAGGATAGAAAGCCACATATCCAAATTTGCCAGTGACACAAAGATAGGCAGCATTGTAGGCAGTGCAGATGAAAGCATAAAATTACAAAGGGATATTGATAGATTAAGTGAATGGGCAAAACTGTGGCAAATGGATTTGAATATAGGCAAGTGTGAGGTCATCCACTTTGGAACAGGGTACTTTCTAAATGCTGAAAAGCTAGAAGCAGTGGAGGTCCAAAGAGAGTTAGGGGTCCACATACATAGATCATTAAAATGTCATGGACAGGTACAAAAAAAATCAAAAAGGCTAATGGAATGCTGGCCTTTATATCTAAAGGACTAGAATACATCGAAACATATAAAATTCTGACAGGTCTGGACAAACTAGATGCAGGAAGAATGTTCCCGATGGTCGGAGAGTCCAGAACCAGGGGTCATAAGCTAAGGATAAGGGGTAAGCCATTTAGGACAGAAATGAGGAAGAATTTCTTCACCCAGAGAGTGGTGAACCTGTGGAATTCTCTACCACAGAAGGTAGTTGAGGCCAAGTCATTAAATATATTCAAGAATGAGTTAAGATATATTTCTTAAAGCTAAAGGTATCAAGGGATATGGGGAGAAGGCAGGTACAGGGTACTGAGTTTGGATGATCAGCCATGATCTCATCGAATGGCGGAGCAGGCTCGAGGGGCCAAATGGCCTACTCCTGCTCCTATCTTCTATGTTTCTATGTAATACAAGGGTTTCGAAGTCATCCTGCTGCTATACAAAGCCCTGGTTATACCACACCTGGGGGTAAAAATTCACTTGGTTGCGCCTCCCGTTAGCGCCTTAAGAGGGCGCTAATGGGGCGCAAAGCCGCTAACGCCCGGGCGCAGCGATGTTTGCGCCGCTCGAGAACTTAACTTGAGATTGTGCGGCGGCGCTAAAACTTACCGCTGCGACCACCTGCGCGCGCAGATTGTGACGTCATTCCATGGTGCAACACCCTTGTGGCGCCCCGTAGCGGAAATTGAGTGGCGCCCCCTGCCTTACCGCCTGGCGCTTCCAACGACCAGAAGACTGGAACGCTATCAATCGCTGTGGGGCTGGGGGGGGCGCTATTTAAAGGGGGCCTCTTCCTGTCTTTTATTGTTGGTGGCATTTTTGAACTACGCATTCTGAGAGAGAGAGGGAGAGACTTCTGGAGAGATTCAACGTTGTGTGAAGGAGTTTTGGGTACTGAGCAGCACTTTGCAGGTTCATTTTGATTTGCCATTCCTTGTATCGATTTAGCAGAGACTGTGGGAGCTGCACTCTGAGCTCTTTGCCTGGTACGCTCCATTGTTCTTTCCAGCACATTTGATGTGCAAGTCTCTCCAGGCCGAGATTCAAGGCAGCAATGAACAGGATGTGGATGGAAAGCAAGATTAACCATCCCCTTTAAGAACTGGCCCGTGCCATTGTGTGTGTGTTCCATTGCTGACTGACATTACATGAGCTTCGCCAGCGCTCCGAGTTAGCGCCTCACTGCTCGGCCTTTGCGCCTTAAGACAGGTGTGCAGCGCCTGCTTTAGCGCTCCACTCACCTCCCGGGGCGGTAAAAGTGAAGTTTCCTGTCAGTGCCGATAATTAGCGCCAGGCGCTAATATTTGCGTCCGGACGATATTTGCACCCCAAATGGGGCGCGACCTAATTTCTACCCCCTGGAGTTCTGTGTTCATTTCTGGACACCACACCGTAGGAAGGATATATTGGCCCTGGAGGGAGTGCAGCCTAGATTTACTAGAATGATACCAGGAATCCAAGGGTTAAATTACGACGAGAGATTATTTCCACTGGTTGATGAATCCAGGACAAGGGGACATAGCCTAAAAATTAGAGTCAGGCCTTTCAAGAGTAAAGTTAGGAAACACTTCTACACGCAAAGGGTGGTAGAAGTTTGGAACTCTGTTCCGCAAAGAGCAGTTGATGCTGGGTCAATTATTATCTGAAATTGATAGATTTCTGTGAACCAAAGTTTATGGGCCAGAATTTGCGGTCGGAGGCATACCTCCAGAGTACACCTCCAACTCGATAAAAAAATCTTCAGGCTTCCGGGCTTCAGAGACTTCGGGTCCTGGGCCTGCAGGCGTACACCTGTGTAAAAGCCAACGGATCCCAGGGACGCAGGCAGTTCGGAAGTGTCCCTGGGATCACGTGGGCCAGGTCCTCCAATCAGAAAGGAGGATTCCTAATATGCTTATGGGAATTCCATTTACGAACAGAATCTCCCATAAGCATATAAGGAATCCCCAAATAATTAAATAATTTATACAACTGGAATAAAAATAAATGTTTCCATTTTCAAATTTAATGAAAAGTCCCTTCAATAAAGCATTTACAATAAAAATTAAATTTTTTGAAAAATCATTTTAAACATTTTACATAAGCTAAAAGTTACATAAACTAATTTTAAATGGTTGTGCATGATTTTTTATTTTTTTATTTTTAATTTAAGATTTATATTAACCCTTATGCTGGTGAAAGCAGGCCCTATTCCTGCTTTTACCAGGCTTTTACCAGACATAAGGGATTTGTGGGCCTTTGCTGGGCAGTAGTTGGCATAGCCCAACCCTGCCACAGCAAAAGTGATTTTTCAGTCGGTGCAGTAGATCTGTCACGGCAAACCTTGACAGATCGCAAGTTCCAGGTTTTCGCGCATGCGCAGCTCATGAGAAAAGCCAGAACTTGCAGGGACTTTTACAAGGTTTACGATGGCATACGCTGAACTTACACCGTCATGGGGAACACAAAATCCAGGCCTCTAAGGGATATAGGGCAAAGGCGGGTATATGGAGTTAGGTCACAGATCATAAGAACATAAGAATCAGGAGCAGGAGTAGGCCATACAGCCCCTCGAGCCTGCTCCACCACTCAATAAGATCATGACTGATCTTCGACCTCAACTCCACTTTCCCGCCTGATTCCCATAAACCTTCATTCCTCTAGAGTCCAAAATCTATCTCAGCTTCGAATATGCTCAATGACTCAGCATCCACAGTTCTTTGGGGCAGAAAGCTCCAAAGATTCATAACCCTTTGAGTGAAGAAATTCCTCCTCATCTCAGTCTTAAAAGACCGACCCCTTATCCTGAGACTGTGAGCCCTAGTTCTAGAGTCTCCAGCTGGGGGAAACAATCTCTCAGCATCTATCCTGTCAATCCCCCTCACAATCTTATATGTTTCAATGAGATTACCTCTCATTCTTCTAAACTCTAGAGAGTATAGGCCCATTCTACTCAATCTCTCCCCATAGGACAACCCTCTCATCCCAGGAATCAATCCAGTGAACCTTCGTTGCACCACCTCCAAGGCATGTATATCCTTCCTTAGATAAGGAGACCAAAACTGTGCACAGTACTCCAGGTGTGGTCTCACCAAGGCCCTGTACAATTGTAGCAAGACTTCCTTACTCTTGTACTCCAACCCCCTTGCAATAAAGGCCAACATGCCATTTGCCTTCCTAATTGCTTGCTGTACCTGCATGCTAGCACTCTGTGTTTCTTGTACTAGGACACCTAAATCTCTCTGAACACCAACAAAGTTTCGCACCATTTAAAAATTATTCTGCTTTGCTATTCCTCCTACCAAAGTGAATAACCTCACATTTCTCCACATTAAACTTCATCTGCCACCTTATTGCCCACTCACTTAACCTGTCTATATCCCTTTGCAGGCTCTTTGTGTCATCCTCACACCTTACTTTCCCATCTAGCTTTGTATCATCAGCAAACTTGGATACATTGCACTCGGTCCCTTCATCCAAGTCATTAATATAGATTGTAAATAGCTGAGGCCCAAGCACTGATCCTTGTGACACCCCACAAGTTACAGCCTGCCAATCTGAAAATGACCCGTTTATCCCTACTCTGTTTTCTGTCCATTAACTAATCCTCTATCCATGCTAATACATTACTCCCAACCCCATGTGCCCTTATCTTATGTAACAACCTTTTATATGACACCTTATTGAATGCCTTTTGGAAATCCAAATATACTACATCCATTGGATCCCCTTTATCTACCCTACTAGTTATATCCTCAAAAAACTCTAATAAATTTGTCAAACACGATTTTCCTTTCGTAAAACCATGTTGACTCTGCCTAAAATAGATAAGGGAGAACCAGTAGATGTGTATTTGGACTTTCAAAAGGCTTTTGATAAGGTCCCGCATAAGAGATTAGCGTGTAAAGTTAAGGCACATGGGATTGGGGGCAAGGTATTGACTTGGATAGAGAACTGGTTAGCGGACAGAAAGCAGAGAGTAGGAATTAATGGGTCTTTTTCCGAGTGGCAGGCAGTGACTAGTGGGGTACCGCAGGGATCGGTCCTTGGACCCCAGCTATTCACAATATACATTAATGATCTAGATAAGGGAACTAAATGTAATATCTCCAAGTTTGCAGATGACACAAAGCTGGGTGGGCGTGTGTGCTGCGAGGAGAATACCGAGAAACTCCAGGATGATTTGGATAGGTTGGGTGAGTGGGCAGAAGTGTGGCAGATGCAATATAATGTGGATAAATGCGAGGTTATCCACTTTGGTGTCAAAAACAGAAAGGCAGACTATTATCTGAATGGCAATAGATTGGGAGAAGGGGAAGTGCAACGAGACCTGGGTGTCCTTGTGCACCAGTCGCTGAAGGTAAGCATGCAGGTGCAGCAGGCGGTGAAGAAGGCAAATGGTATGTTGGCCTTCAAAGCGAAAGGGTTTGAGTATAGGAACAGGGATGTCCTGCTGCAGTTGTACAGGGCCTTGGTGAGACCACACCTTGAGTACTGCGTGCAGTTTTGGTCACCTTATCTGAGGAAGGATGTTCTTGCCATGGAAGGAGTTCAGCGAAGATTCACAAGGCTGATACCTGGGATGGCAGGAATGACATATGAGGAGAGATTGGGTCAATTGGGCTTATACTCGCTGGAGTATAGAAAAATGAGAGGGGATCTCATCGAAACATATAAAATTCTGACAGGTCTGGACAAACTAGATGCAGGAAGAATGTTCCCGATGGTCGGAGAGTCCAGAACCAGGGGTCATAATCTAAGGATAAGGGGTAAGCCATTTAGGACAGAAATGAGGAAGAATTTCTTCACCCAGAGAGTGGTGAACCTGTGGAATTCTCTACCACAGAAGGTAGTTGAGGCCAAGTCATTAAATATATTCAAGAATGAGTTAGATATATTTCTTAAAGCTAAAGGTATCAAGGGATATGGGGAGAAGGCAGGTACAGGGTACTGAGTTTGGATGATCAGCCATGATCTCATCGAATGGCGGAGCAGGCTCGAGGGGCCGAATGGCCTACTCCTGCTCCTATCTTCTATGTTTCTATGTTTCTAATCATATTATGATTTTCTAAGTGCCCTATTACCACTTCCTTAATAATGGATTCCAGCATTATCCCCACGACTGATGTCAGGCTAACTGGCCTGTAGTTCCCTGTTTTCTCTCTCCCTCCTTTCTTGAATAGTGGGGTTACATTGGCTACCTTTCAATCAGCTGGGACCGTTCTAGAATCTAGGGAATTTTGGAAGATCACAACCAATGCATCCACTATCTCTGCAGCCACCTCTTTTAGAACCCTAGGATGTAGGCCATCAGGTACAGGGGATTTGTCAGTTTTTAGTCCCATTAGTTTCTCAAGTACTTTTTCTCTACTAATATTAATTACTTTAAATTCCTCACTCTCATAGCCCCTTGGTTCTCCACTATTTTTGGTATACTTTTTGTGTCTTCTACTGTGAAGACAGATACAGGACACTCTCGTTTAAACGGCACCTAAATATCCGGAATTCTCTAATAACCGGCAGAATTCATACTCCGAAAACTACAGTATACAATCGTTTATAAGTTTTGTTTTACTGTTAAGTAATTAAAGAGTTTTGGATTACCCTCAACTGGCATTACTGTACTTAATCAAGCATCTTCCACCATCCATTTAACACAACATTCTGTAGGGGAGTACCCAATTATACTGCACATTTCTTGATTTTTTTATTTTTGTTTGTTAAAAATAGCCTTGGTAGATATACCTCTCCGTTATCCGGAATTTTTAATCAACCGGCACCACCCCGGTCCCATCAGTGCCGGATACAAAATATTTGCTTAAAGTCTCTGCTATTTCCTTCTTCCCCAATATAATTTCTCCTGTCTCAGCCTCTAAGGGGCCAATGCTTGTTTTTGCTACTCTCTTCCTTTTTACATACTTGTAGAAGCTCTTACAATCTGTTTTTATATTTCTTGCTAATTTACTCTCATATTCTATTTTATCCTTTTTTTATCAGTTTTTTGGTCATCCTTTGCTGGTTTCTAAAGCTCTCCCAATCCTCAGGCTTACTACTATTCTTTGCAACGTTATAAGCCTCTTTTAATCTAATACTATCCTTAACTTCTTTAGTTAGCCACGGATGGATCATTTTTCCCATGGAGTTTTTATTTCTCAATGGAATGTATATTCGTTGAGAATTTTGGAATATTTCTTTAAATGTTCACTACTGTTTATCTACCGTCATACCTTTTAATCTAATTTCCCAATCTACCTTAGCCAACTCACCTCTCATACCTATGTAATTGGCTTTGTTTAAGTTTAAGACTCTAGTTTCGTACTTAAGAATGTCACTCTCAAACTCAACGTGAAATTCTATCATATTATGGTCACTCTTCACTAGTGGATCCTTTACTATGATACTAATTAACCTTGTCTAATTACACAAAACAAGATCTAAATTAGTCTATTCCCTGGTTGGTTCTATGATGTATTGTTCTAGGAAACTGTCTCGAATGCATTCCAGACTACCTTTGCCAATTTGATTGCCCAATCTATGTGAAGATTAAAGTCCCCCACGATTATTGCATTATCTTTGTTACAAGCTCCTATTATTTCTTGATTAATACTCTATCCAATGGTATAGCTACTGTTAGGGGGCCTATAAACTACTCCCACCACTATTTTCTGCCCCTTGTTATTTCATATCTCCACCCAAACTGATTCTACTTCTTGATCTTCTGAGCCAAGATCCTTTCACACTATTGTCCTTATGTCATCCTTAATTACCAGGCTAACCCCCAACTGCCCCCTCCACCTCCGCCCTCCTGTTCCAGTCTGCCTGTCTTTTCAAAACATCAAGTACCCTGGAATACTTAGTTCCCAACCCTGGTCACCTTGCAACCATGTCTCTGTAATGGCTATTAGATCAAACCCATTTATTTCTATTTGTGCTACTAATTTGTCTATCTTGTTATGGATGCTCCATGCATTCAGGTAAAGAGCCTTTAGTTTTAACTTTTTACCATTATTCCCTGCTTTCACCTTACTCGCTGATGCACTATTACCTTTAAACTCTCTGTTCCTTCCTGTCACACACTGCTTACCTTTACCCATTTCACTACACTGTCCTATTGCCTTGACTTTTCTCTTTAGATTACTAAATTTCCCCTCACCAGCCATGATCTTATTGAATGGCAGAACAGGCTCGAGGGGCTAAATGGCCTACGCCTGTTCCTATGTTCCTATGTTCATGCTGTGTTGCTGATGTCACACCACGTTGGGGGCTCAATATTTGAAGTAGGCATGCTGTAGGCATTAGGGCCAAATATCATCAATAACAACATCTTGCCTTTACATAGCGCCTTTAACATAGTAAAATGTCCCAAAGCATTTCACAGGAGCGTTAGCAAACAAAATTTGACACCGAGTCATATAAGGAGATATTAGGGCAGGTGAAGGAAAGCTTGTTCAAAGAGGTAGGTTTTAAGGAGCATCTTAAAGGAGGAGAGAGAGGTAGAAAGGCAGAGAGCTTTAAGGGAGGGAATTCCAGAGCCGCCAATGGTGGAGTGATGAAAATCTGGGATGTGCAAGAGGCCAGAATTGGAGGAGCACAAAGATCTCAGAGTTTTGGATGAGCTCAAGTTTATGGAGGGTGGAAGATGGGAGGTCGGCCAGGAAAAGAGCATTTGAATAGTCAAGTCTAGACCAAATTCACTGGCATTCAAGCCACAGTCCAAGGACCATTTTCCCTGGATTGTGGAATTGGCCCTCTAGAGTACTTATGTCAAATGCTTGAGTAGCCCAAGATTGTGACATATAGCCAGTTATCATCTATTTGTAGTAAAGTCAGAGGTGGTAAATAGGCTTTTCCTTTCCCCTGGTCGTGCAGAGTGGATTGCTCTTACATTAATACATCTAATCAACACCCCATCAAAGTTAGATATATGTATCTTTAAAAGTACTTCTTCATTCCATGAAGTGAATTGAGCTATAGCAATATCATTGTGAATAATTACTATCATATTAAAGCTCCTTGACTAACACATTGATAGCTTTCTAATTACACTATTTGATGGAATCCTGTAGACTTTTGGCTAAATAAATCAAAGATAATAAGACTGTGGACACAGCAGTGTTGAGTCTTGGTAAAAAATATTACATAGATTTTTATTTAATGGTTTGTGATGTAATTATGTTTTCATGTGCCCACCAATGTATTTCTTTAACATGGTGTGTGTCCTGTATTGCTCACAAATGTTTTAATCTCACACTTACACTTGACAAGGTAGAAAGCATGATAAAAACACTTTATATTGTTATACCAGATCTAGTCTTCATTTTTAAAATCAGTTCAATCATAGAGGCATTCTACCAATATTCTGAACACTACAAATGGCCTAACATGGAATGCTGTATTTGAAGTGGGGTAAACACATAATACAGACATGTTCTAAAGGCAGTTAATATCTACACCAGGATCCTAACATACAGGAAATGCTTTACATCCATCACTAATTTTAACATACTTTTTTTTCTACTGATTTCTGTTGATAATTAACATTTTTTGATTAAAGTGAGTGCAGGTGATGTAACTTGGATGGTGGCACTGAACTTGGACAAGTTACTGAGTTCATACATTCTGCTTTGAGGAGTTACTTAGCCAGATGGTTTGAGACTATCTGGATTAACATTGATGGGTGCCACCAAAAACCCAATGTGCTGCAGCAGTTCTTGTCAGTTAAAATGTTGGTTAAAGCTCCTCACACTACCAGACTCAGGAATTCCTTCGTGCTGGTTTCCTTGGTGATGTTGTCAGCACTATCTCATTAGCAATACACGTGATGTTATGTCACTGACAATGATTCACTTCTATTTGTTTCAGAGTGTACAAAGTCCAGAGTTGCAAATGACTTGTAAAAGCCATATTCATAAGAGATTAGCTGTGAAGTCAACAGGTACCCATGGGACCCCACACCCTTCCCTTTCAGTGTCAGCTGTGGCTCAGTAGGTAGCACACTTGCCTCTGAGTCAGAAGGTTGTGGGTTCAAGTCCCACGCCAGGGACATAAATCTAGGCTGAGACTGCAGTGCTGAGGGAGTGCTGTACTGTCGGAAGTGCCGTCTTCTGGATGAGATGTTAAATCAAGGCCCCGTCTGCTCTCTCAGTTGGACGTAAAATATCCCATTGTACTATTTCAAAGAAGAGATGGGGAGTTATCCCCGGTGTCCTGGCCAATATTTATCCCTCATTCAACATAACAAAAACAGATTATCTGGTCATTATCACATTGCTGTTTGTGGGAGCTTGTTGTGCGCAATATTGGCTGCCGCATTTCCTACATTACAACAGTGACTACACTCCAAAAGTACTTTATTGGCTGTAAAGTGCTTTGAGACATCCGGTGGTCGTGAAATGCACTATATAAATGCAAGTCTTTCTTTTTCAATTATTAAATTTGGATGTAGTGATGGGCACATTGGATAAAACAAAAGTTGTTTATCCAGATACAGGTTATCAGTATGGCCACACAACATGACATATTCGAATTAGTTCCCACTTTGCATTCAGCTGAGCAAGGCAATAAATATTTCTACATCTTAACTTACTGGTTGGCAAACTTCCTGTGACAGAGCTAGATATCCACTGAGCCTAGTTACAGCCCACTGTTACCACCTGGTCACAGGTAGAGAATAATGCCGGTAGATGGAGAGAAGAGAGTGCAGATCGCAACATCTAATTGTCTTCTTAGCCCCACTGTGGGATTACATGACCACCCCTTTGCCTGTTTACCCTGCTAAAAGACTATTTAGCAACAAATTCCCCAGTATTTCTTGTTTGGTGCAAAGCTATTAGAAGTGTAATTGTCTCTTTGGGGTTGTCTAGGATTGTCCTGAAATCTCCAGGAATTAAAGTTTAATCTGCTGGACACTGCTGCAAGCAACCCAGGAGAAAGATCATAAGGACATTAAAAAATGGGCCTAGAAATTGGATATGGCCACGAAATGGGCAATGTTAAGGCCCAATGATGTTAAGCTGCGCCAAGTCAAAATGGAGAGACTGCTGGAGATCATTGGGCGGCAGATAATGGAGGCCGTGGCAACTGGCGAGGTTGAAGCCCTTAGGGACGACAACAGTATTCTCATTCCTAATCCTTCTTCTCACACCCTACTTCCCTCTCATCCCACAATCACTTCTCACTTACAAACTGCTGATGCTGTATGCATGCATATCTTGGTGCCCCCCCACCTCCCCTCACCATAACCCGACTCTTGTGCCTTTCTGCTTTCAGCTAATCAAGACCAAGCACCCGAGCAGCCTGTCCCTGAGGCGATGCAGGAGAACGAGGGGGAGAAGAAGAAGACACAGCGTCACAGCATCTGTCACTCACAGACACCAGCTCAGAAACTGGCATTGCGCGTACTTTAGAGGCCAGTGTAGACGCGGGATCTTCACAGGGTGAGGCACCGGGCACAAGTGGTCTGCAGCAAGGCCAGGGGAAAGGGTAGCTCAGGGGCCAGCTCCCTGGAGGACGAGTTTGTGCACAAGTTTTGCTGCACAGGACTCAGATGAGGACCTTGATGGGGCGGCCTTCAGAAGAAGGGTGATGGGCACTGCCACTCTGCCATTGCCCTTGCCGCTGCCTGTCAGCCAGCCAGCCCAGACTGCTGCCGCCCATGCCGAGGTGGTGCAGTCTACAGCCAGGCTTTCTAGGGTCAAAACTGCTCAAGGTCATCCTACAAGGCCATCTGAAGTTTCCCCCATGGAAACTCAGCTGCCTTCCACCAGCCATGCTGCAGCCACTGGGGAGCACTTCGTAGGAGCACTAGATCAGGAAAGGGCACCCAAACGACAGGCATTAAGGGATTGCACAAGGGTGATTAATTCACGTCGTAAGTATAAATATATATCAATTGATTTTGAATAAATTTATTAATTTTGTTTGGAATATTTTTTGGTGGCTCCCATTTGAGCTTTGTGCCCAGGAGGATGCTATGATATTCCATGACAGAGCCTTAAGAAATATATCTAACTCCTTCTTGAATATATTTAATGAATTGGTCTCAACTGCCTTGTGTGGTAGAGAATTCCACAGGTTCACCACTCTCTGGGTGAAGAAATTCCTCCTCATCTCAGTCCTAAATGGCTTACCCCTTATCCTTAGACTGTGACCCCTGGTTCTGGACTCCCCCGCCATCGGGAACATCCTTCCTGCATCTAGTCTGTCTAGTCCTGTTAGAATTTTATAAGTTTCAATGAGATCCCCTCTCATTCTTCTAAACTCTAGTGAATATAAGCCTAATGGACCCAATCTCTCCTCATACGTCATTCCTGCCATCCCAGGTATCAGTCTGGTGAATCTTCGCTGCACTCTCTCCATGGCAAGAACATCCTTCCTCAGATAAGGTGACCAAAACTGCACACAATACTCAAGGTGTGGTCTCACCAAGGCCTTGTACAACTGCAGCAAGACATCCTTGCTCCTGTACTCGAATCCTCTCGCTATGAAGGCCAACATACCATTTGCCTTCTTAACCGCCTGCTGCACCCACATGCTTACCTTCAGTGATTGGTGCACAAGGACACTCAGGTCTCGTTGCACTTCCCCTTTTCCCAATCTATTGCCGTTCAGATAATAATCTGTCTTCCTGTTTTTGCCACCGAAGTGGATAACCTCGCATTTATCCACATTATACTGCATTAATTCCTTATGTACCAGGACTAAATTAAAGGATCTGCTACCAAGCTAAAACTAGTCAAAAAATAATTCATTTTTTTTCACAGCAGTTACAATTAGAAATGATACCTGCAGTACAACAACAACATAAAACAAGTTTGTAACACTACTGAATTGCCTCATTTAACCCTTTTGTGGTTATGGCCCAGTCGTAGATCTGGTCTTATTCCTGCTGCAGTGTTTTTTTTCCCGTGGGTCTTCTTATGCCTTTACACTCGTGGAGTTAGGTCTTCTATATATTCCAATAACAATTACTGAGGCCAACATGTTAGTGGGAAGGCACCTAATTAGCATGGGGCAGACAAATGCAAGCGCCACTACAGGTGCATTTCCAGTGTGCATCTGCCCCATGTGACCAGCAATGTTGGTGGCTGCCCACCTTGCTGGGGGTCACGCCGTTACCTCTCTCCCCTCCCCATGCCAATCTCCCCTCAGCTCCCTGGATAAAGTGGATGATCTTGATTTAAAAAAATAAGCTTACATTTCTTTGGGGATCCAGGCCATTTCCCTGGCCTGGACCCCACCCACGGGGCCCACATCCTCCTACATGGAGGTTGTTATGTCTCACCTTACTGGGCATATCAGCCTCCACAGATACGTTGGGTCCTGACTGAGCCATTGGAGCAGGAACTCCCGGCATTGGGAATCCGCACCCCGGCCTCCACACCCCCAATTAAATTTGGCTTGTAAGGGGCAGGTAGAGGTTCTGCCCTTTACAAGATAAGTCAGAAATTCCTGGAAATGGCAGAGTCCCAGCACCACTGAATCTCTTCTGTTTTCCAAGGGCTCTTCCATTTTCGCACTGGAGTTACAGCAGAAGACAGTCGAAACCTTCAAGTAACTTCAGCCCCCTGAATTTCAATTGCAATTGTAAACATGACTGATAAACAAAACCAGTGAATATTATTTTATTGTCAATATCCTCCAAATGATGAAAAAATATAGTCCAGGTGAAAGCAAATTAAAATTGTGCCAATTTTACAGAGATCAGTTGTATTCCTTCTGCTTTTTCTCTATTTTTAGTTTTCTACCTTCTACCCAAGACATGCACAATTCCCTGGCTAAGTGGGAGGGGCGGACCTCTTCATTGCAGACTTTGCTAATACCATTCTTGAATTAACTGTTATGAGGTTCACATGAGCAATCCAGGAAACCTGTCCAGTAAATTTACTACCCTCACCCACACACATAGGAGATCATCTCAAATCGCTGCACAAACTCTCTCTGGCTACGTAGTCAATGTTAAGGAGTCAGTGCATGGGGAATCAGTAGCACAAACACAACTCCTAGTAGTCTAGTCATAGAGTATCAACGAGTGCACTTAGGAATTTATTTACTGTGAAATGACCTTTTAACTGTGTTGTTTAAGTAAGTTTCTAAACAAAATGATTATACTTTGGGGCATATTGACTCAAATGGCAGTTTTTTCCAACAAATATGTAAGCAATGCTGTGCAGTAATGAGAAAAGAATAGAGCTCATTTTTTTACTCCCGCTTATAGTTGTCAGGATCATTTAAAAAAAAATAACAGTTGCAAAGGGCTATGATTAACTTTACTACCCTTTGTTCTGCCTAGTTTTATTGATTTATAAAAAATATTGTTTACAAAGCTAATAAGATTATCAGGCTTGGGTGCGCTACATTTGCTGACAGTATGAGGGAGCTGAAATAATATACACAATGAAATAACTAAAGTTGTGCAGCACGTGTTGGTTTACGAGGATATCTATTGATGCTAATTGAACTCCCTACGGTAGATGTTCTGATGATTGAAGCTCAGTTAATAGGTGTAAAGTGGGCATAACTGATTAGTAAAATGGGTGCACATCCATTATGCCAGATTTCTGCCCGCTTATCACAATTTTACTATCCGGTTTTATACTGGTGTTATCAGCATTGCCAACCCTACCGCATCATAAATTAGGAGACAAACTCTTAAAAATCATGAGATTTGGTATAGAAATCATGAGTTGCTATTTTTTTTAAATATAAATCAATATAGATTGACAGTTGGTTTATAAACCTCATTAGTGGCTTTATTTAATCTCTAACAGGTCACAGCTCTTTACAAAAACTATATTACTGCATCTGAAAATGCTTTACAAAAAACTTTTTACAAATCCTACCGGTTATCACCACATTGTTATGTTTGGGTACTCCTTTTGAGTTTCGGGCGGGTGTTTTTTCAGTATCAGGTAAGTGCAAAATTATTGTATTCTAAACGAAAACTAAGACTTTGTAATGCCCGGTTTTTCAAAGACTCAGCGAAGCGTGTAACAGTGCTAATGATATTGATGTGGAGTCTGACGGTGGCTGATATTTGGGCTCAGGCCGTTGTGGGCTCAGTACACAAGCCTGTCCCTGGAGTGACAGCCACAGTCCTGCTCTACAGCTCACTGTCTGCCCTACAGGCTGTTTCCCATTTCCATCACAGCACCAACATCTGTCTGTGCCATCTTCAATAAATGAAATACTATGTAATATGCCAAAGCCTTTCCACCATCTACAAGGCACAAGTAAGGAGTGTGATGGAATACTCTCCACTTGCCTGGATGAGTGCAGCTCCAACAACACTCAAGAAGCTCGACACCATCCAGGACAAAGCAACCCGCTTGATTGGCACCCCATCCACCACCTTAACATTCACTCCCTCCACCACCGGCGTACCGTGGCTGCAGTGTGTACCATCTACAAGATGCACTGCAGCAACTCACCAAGGCTTCTTCGGCAGCACCTCCCAAACCCGCGACCTCTTCCACCTAGAAGGAAAAGGGCAGCAGGCACATGGGAACACCACCACCTCCAAGTCACACACCATCCTGACTTAGAAGTATATCGCCTTCATCGTCGCTGGGTCAAAATCCTGGAACTCCCTCCCTAACAGAACTGTGGAGTACCTTCACCACACGGACTGCAGCGGTTCAAGAAGGCGGTTCACCACCACCTTCTCAAGGGCAATTAGGGATGGGCAGTAAATGCTGGCCTTGCCAGCGACGCCCACATCCCATGAACGAATTAAAAAAAATGCTCACTGACCTGCTGCGCATGCTCAGTATTTCCTGAGCACTTCAGACCGCGTACTCCGAAGCTGCAGAATAAGTTCAACAAAGCCACCAAGGAGTTACAGAAACAGTCCAACGTGGTGCGCTCCCGGTTATTATAGTTATGTATTTCTACCATTTTTGATTCACATTCCCGATGCTCACAGTGTCTCCTTTCAACTCGGAATGAGTAGCAGTTCCCACTTGCATCATCTCACTCCTGATAATGCTTTCTGCCTTTGAAGCACACTCCACGATTTTTCATTTGCATGATTTGAACTGAAGTGCTTTGGGAAACCAGCGCACCATGTGCAGCTTCCAGCCGGGTCACCAGCTGCGTGAGCCATGAGTCAGGGTGCACGCAAAGGGAGTACTGGGTGCACACGCCACTGGAATGGAACATCCACTACCGAAGGTTCTAATCCCGTGCGCGTGCCCCCGGGGAGCGTTCCAATCTCCGTGGCCCATGCTGAGCAGCGCTGCCGCACACTAACCAATCGGAGTACTGCTGTGCTGTTCAAATCCCGCCCAGCGTCATTGCATCATTCCCCAAGGGAAAAAAATGGATTTTACTGTTGAATTGCAAGATCGCAAGTTGGGCTAAATTTTCATTAAAAATCTCGTGTCTCGCGATTAATTTGCAAGAGTTGGCATTACTGTGTTATACCATCATCCCTGTGCTCGCTGACCTACATTGGCTCCCAGTCCGGCAATGCCTCAATTTTAAAATTCTCATCCTTGTTTTCAAATCTCTCCATGGCCTCGCCCCTCCTATCTCTGTAATCTCCTCCAGCCCTACAACCTTCCAAGATCTCTGTGCTCCTCCAATTCTGGCTCTTCCGCATCCCCGATTTTCATCGCTCCACCATTGCCAGCTGCCTAAGCCCTAAGCTCTGGAATTTCCTCCCTTAAACCCCTCCGCCTCTCAACCTCTCTCTCCTCGTTTAAGATGCTCCTTAAAACCTACCTCTATGACCAAGCTTTTGGTCACCTGTCCTAATATCTCGGTGTCAAATTTTGTTTGATAACGCTCCTGTGAAGCACCGTGGGGCATTTTACTATGTTAAAGGCACACTATAAATGCAAGTTGTTGTTGTTGTTAGAAATCCTTGCAGTTTGCAGTTAATTGTATTAAGATTATCCCCCAGTGACATCACTTAGATGTTCACATAATTTCCTGGCATTTAAGTCAGTATAATGCTTAGTCTTATAAAGTGGGCAACTAAGGCTACTAGAGTTGCTGTTCATGGAAATGCATTTAAAGAGCCCTATGGTAACATTTGTAGCAGCATTCTGAGGTTATATCCGAATTTATTTTTTGTTTCTTTCCTATTTCCACAAAGTTATTCAGGAGACTTTACGCCAGGTATTCTGTCACTACTATTATCACTAGGTTATTTTCCAACATTGTGCTTTAGCCCCATTTTTTTAAAAGCACCTGTCTACTCTGCTACACCATCCATCCTATAGTATCTCTCAGTAAGAATGAAAATTTGTAAGCAGCTTGGTCTTATTAACACACATACATTAAGAATTGTGATGACACTGCCAAAACTAGTCACAGATTAGATGCTTGTGTTAGCTAGACTCAATTGGTAACACTGTAGCCTCTGAGTCAGAATGTTGTGGTCTCAAGCCTCACTCCAGGACTTGAGCACATAATCCAGGCTGACATTTTGGTATCGTAATGAGGAAGCACTACATTGTCGGAGGTGCGGTCCTTCAGATGAAACAGACGAGGCATCTGTTCAAGATCCCATGCACTGCTTGAAGAAGAGCAGATAGTTCTCCAGGTGTTTCTATCAACACTGTCCTCTCAACCAATACTATCAAAAAATAAATTCATTCACCTCATTACGGTTTATGAGAAATTGCTGTGTGAAAAGAGGTCACATTCATCTATATAACAACAGTGACTGCATCTCAATGCAATTCATTATCTCTGAAGCTCTTTGAGATGGAGTGACAAGGCAAGTTCCTTCTTTATTATGTCCATCAGAGAGAAGATTTTTATTGCATCATTCCAGACTGGATTTAAATTCAGGTCCCAGAGGTGAAAGTGCTAGGTAATTTCTTTAAAAAATACTGTACATATGTATCCATGTGGGGTAGGACAAGGGGGTGATGTTGCCTGTTGAAGCACCAATACGTAGCACCAACAGCAGGGGTGGATGTGGGTTTCATCCTACATACCACTAAATTCCCAAGAGCTGAAATTCCAAGAGGTTCCACCCATTTGCAGTGGAAACTTACATTACCACCGTTTTCCTGGGCATTCATCCAGTCTCCTGCTGGATTAACAGTTTGAGATGGGTTGAATCCCCACAGAATTTCAGCACCACACCCCATTTCATCTGGTCACTTTATTGAGATGCTGAGTGGAGGCCAGGCACCAACCAGGTTCCCACAGAGACAAAAGAAAAATCGGAAGAAGACTCTCCCACCTCCCCCCTCCCAGCCCCAACTCCCCAGCAGCCTTTGAAGAGGCCTGAGAGCAGGTCGGCAGCTTTTAGTGAATTACCTAGGGATACTTGGGTCAAAATGGAGAGGAAAAATAGAAAGTGAAATACTCTTTCAAAAAATACAGTTCTTCACTTTCAGCACATGCATCGATTCAGTCAGCCAAATAACCTTCCTCATGGACAGAGCGAAGCAGGATGAGAGAGCAATAGGCTTTGCCTACATTGTAGGCTTCCCCAGGGTCCACGGTGTCATAGACTGCACCCACATTACCCTGCGTGCACCCCATCACCAGCCTGTCATCTTTCTCAATAGAAAGGGTTACCACTCCCTGAATGTGCAACTTATTTAAACCACAGGCAGCACATCATGCAGCTCTGTGCCCAGTTTCCTGGCAGCAGCCGTGATGCATTCATTCTGCACCAGTCCTTTATGTTATCTTTATTGCAACCAGGCCATTAGGTCACATTAGGCTACTTGGTGACAAGGGATATCCCTTCCAGACATGGCTCATCCATGATCCCATTAAGCAGACCATTGGTGTGTTCAACGAACGCTTCCGCTGCCGGGACTGTTCAGGAGGAGCTCTGCAGTACACCCTGAGCGTGTTTCCAGATTTGTGGTCATATGCTGTATACTGCATAAATTTATTATACTGAGGGACCAGCCCCTACCACCACCTGTGCAGGAGGTAGAAGAGAAAGAGCAGGTGCAGCATCGACCACCAGTTTCCTTAGCAGCAATTAGGAAAGCAAATGGTATGTTAGTCTTTATTGCAAAAGGATTCAAGTATGAGTAAAGTCGTCTTACTGTAATTATATAGGGTCTTGGTGAGACACCTGGAGTATTGTGTACAGTTTTGGTCTCCTTACCTAAGGAAGGATATACTTGCCTTAGAGGGAGTGCAATGAAGGTTCACCAGACTGATTCCTGGGATGGGGGGATTGTCCTATGAAGAGTGCTTGAGGAGATTAGGCCTTATATTCCCTAGAATTTAGAAAAATAAGAGGTGATCTCATTGAAACATATAAAATTCTTACAGGGCTGGACAGGGTAGATGCTGGGGGATGTTTTCTCTAGCTGGGGAGTCTAGAACTAGGGGGTCACAGTCTCAGAATAAGGGGTCAGCGATTTAGGTCTGAGATGAGGAGAAATTTCTTCACTTAAAGGGTTGTGAATCTTTGGAATTCTCTACCCCAGAGGGCTGTGGAGGCTCAGTCGTTGAGTATATTCAAGACAGAGATCGATAGATTTTTGGATATTAAGGGAATCAAGGGATATGGGGATAGTGCAGGAAGGTGGAGTTGAGGTAGAAGATCAGCCATGATCTTACTGAATGGCAGAGCAGGCTCAAAGGGTCAAATGGCCTACTCCTGCTCCTATTTCCTATGTTCTTATCATGCTTGTGCAATCCCTTACTGCCCTGTCTTGTGTGCTCAATAATACCTCTCCTCATGCTCCTATGAGATTTCCCACCCCACCCAAACAGGCGCACACTGAATAAGCAGTGCAGGTAGCACTGGCTGAATGCCTGACCTACAGATCTCCCAGCAAAAATTTCACATGGTCCCTGTGCCCATTTTCAGATGCAATTGCATTTCTAGGCCATTGTTCCTTCTCTGCCAGCTAATACCATGTTTGATTTAGTAGTCAGTTCTTAGTAGATACATTAGATGCAAGGCAAAACATTTCCATAAAATTCGATTTTGAGTATTCATAATGCAGCTTGTTGACTGACTGAGATCAAAGCTAAATCTGATAATTAAATGCCAAGTTCAATAGGGCCCTCAGAGATAACAGTGAAAGCATGGAAATAAAAAGAACAATGAGGAAGCCTAAATCAAAAAGAAAACAAGCCAAAATGACATTATCAATGGTAATAATGCACAGAGAAGGTTTGTTTATCTAGCCCACCAGAACAAGATTTAGCATTGAGGTTTATCTTGTGTCAAATCTGTTCTTATTGGACTAAAGTTGATATATTTTCCAATTTTTATTGGCCTAGAAATTGGAGATCGCCAAAAAACCTGTTAGTGCCACCTTGGGCCGGAGTCTTCAGCTCGTAAAGCTGAATTCCTTTCCGCACCTAAAGAAATGGGAAAAGTGCTTCAGCACTAACACAAATGGCTCAGCAAGCCAGGGAAAGGGCACCCAGCGTCTCGCATGCAGCACTCCAGCTTTGTGCAGGGGGTCAACACTGCAAGATACGTCCTCTACCCACAGGGGCCAGGAGGCACTCCTGAAAGAAGGATGTGGGACCAGATCACTGAGGCCATCACTGCCAGCAGTGTCGCCCCTACCACCTGGCTCCAGTGCCCAAAGAAGCTTCATGACCTCAGACCAGTGGTCAAGGTCAGTGAATGCATCTTCAAAAGCCACGTCCTACCAACTGCACCACTGGCCTCACACACTTCTCAATGACTCCCTCCCACCCACCTCCAGTCATTCACCTACCAATCATCTGTACCAAACATGAGGCACGCCTCCCATTCCTAGCTTCACCTCACCCCCTTGGAGGAGACGGTGTTGACCATTCTTGGCAGGGCATGGCTGAGCCTTTGGCCAGCGGTGGGGCTGAAAGGATACAAGATGCTGGTATCCTCATACGTTATCCTCCTTCTCATATGCACCTCTTGCTTTCCCGCCCTCCCCTCAATACAACTCCACCCTTGTGCCTTCCTCATTTCACACACCCAAGAAATGCAGCCTGCCCAGCCAGTGGTTGACCAAGAAGAGGGAGAGGAGAGTGAAGAAGAAACATCATCAATCGATTTGACACTCCCAGCCACCAGCTCCTCAAGGTCGACCAGCAAGGCCATTTGCAGTGTCCCCCCACTGAAAGTCATAAGCCTTCCACCAGCCATGCTGCAGCCACTGGGGTAGCACTGTGTGACATCAGTAGGATAGGCAAAGGCACACACAAGACAGTCACTAAGGGAATGCATAAGGGTGATGAGTTGATTTCTTGATGTCATTTTGGATGGATAGATGGATAAAGTTGGATTGGAAAGTTTGCTTTGTAGTAGCTTTTATTTCAACATTATGGCCAAGAGGATGCAATGATGGTCAGTAACAGAGGGAAGGTAAGGTGTGGGACAAATGTTGAAAGGGGAATTGGGGTTGTGATCACTGGTACTGCAGGCGGATGATTCCATCCCAGCCAGAAAGAGGCTATCTGGGTTGCATCCTTCCTTCTGCTTCCTCCTCTTCTGCTTCCTCCTCTTCCCTCTGCGAGCGGATGCTGTAAATCTGAAATAAAAGCATAAAATGCGGGAAAACTCAGCTGGTCAGGCAGCATCACGACCTGAGACATGAACTCTGTTTCTATCTCCACGGCTGCTGCCTGACCTGCTGAGTATTTCCAGCATGTTCTGTCTTCTCAGAGGCCTTCCTTTACCATCTGAGGCCTTGCAAGCATCCCTGCACACTTAAAAAACTGTTAACATGTATTGCACCAAGCCACTACTTCAATAAAATATAAAAAATCTAGTCCAAAAGCTTAAATGCAAACTTACTTGAAAGATGTGTGTGTCCCTTTAAGAAGTGCTGACAGCATGCGTCAGTCTGCTGCACGCTTGCTTTTCAGAGCGAGCTTAGGACCCAGCGCTAAACTCAGTGCTAAGGTCCACGTTCACAGAGCGTGACGTCAAGTCGGCATGCAACGTCATGTTCTCCATATTTGCATCTCCAGGGCCAGCGCTGCTATCGGCAGCGCTAAGGACCTCACCAAAATGGCGGCTGCCAAGTCCCACACCAGAGAAGGGCATTAGAGTGGCGGCCGCCATCTTTCACCAGGATTGCGACAGTAACTCGTGGGGGTAAGGTAGGGAATTTCTGGGCCATTGTTTCTTCATCAATGTCTGTGGACTCTGTATGAGTGCCAAAATGTTCATAATATACAAATTAAAGGGATGGAATTGGCTGGCTAAACTGTCTTACAGACAGGCACTCCTATGTGGTCAATTTGGAGGTAATTATGTGGGCCATTTGCATGTAGTTGTTTGTCATTATATCTCCTGTCAAGGTGCACATTGAAGTAATAACTAAATACATGGTAGAAACAACAAAAGATAGTCATTTATAATGATTTTGGAAACTCGCCGTTATACTAACATCCTTATACTTCAATATACTCTATTAATACTGCATCAGAAGGGGCATGTTGACCTAAGATCAACATATATTTCAATAAAAAGTGAGACACATGAGAAAAAGGTAAATAATCCAATATCAAATTTTTGAATGTTATTTATCAATGTCTTGTAAAGGGTCTGAGATCTTTACTTTTGTTAAAACTGCACATTTCGTTGTAGGGCTGTCCACTAAATTTAAGCAATTTAATAGCTCCTTTACCACCAGCTTTGGAAAATAAGAGCAGCTGATTCCGTAACTATTTGCTGCTGTGTCCTATCACATATCCACCAAACAGTTTTCCCCAATGCTTTCAAAGCTTAGCAAAGATTCTTATTATAGATGACCCTACAAACAGATATATTTATATTAGAAACGCTTGAATCAGCCCTGTGGAGTTTTGACTCCATAAATGCTTTTACAGGATACCTTACTTGTGATTTTGAAAATGAAGTACATTTAAAAACATAAACTAAAATCATCCATGACATCAGGAATAATATTTGGTTGCTACTTTCAGTTTGTACCATAACCTGTGGAGTAATAATGTCTTAGAAGATTCATGTGCCACGTATGCCCTCTTCTGTCAGGATGCTATATATATATATATATATATATATATATATAAAAGCTAACCATCACTTCACCAAAGATGGAGGCCTGTATTTTCCTCTGAATTACCACACATTTTGAGGTGGTAAACAGGAAAATGCAACTAAAAGGCTACTACCTCAAATATATCATAACAAATTGCACCTGCATTCTCCTTCCTAAAAGCCTCCACTACATTAAGACTGGCCACAAGCCTTTCCGCCACATTTAAATGGTGCCATGGGGACATGACTGACCCTTCCACATCATGTAACAATCACACTGATATGGTTTTGTTTGAAACCTGTTTTATGATGAATACACTTCAAAATAATATGAATTAGAACAGGGAATGT
This sequence comes from Squalus acanthias, assembly GCA_030390025.1. NCBI lineage: Eukaryota > Metazoa > Chordata > Chondrichthyes > Squaliformes > Squalidae > Squalus > Squalus acanthias. The sequence goes on from CM059428.1 coordinate 106,126,212, forward strand.
TAAAACAGCTGTTTCCTTATATTTGTACCTGACTTTAAAATTCAAAACCGTTTAAATTCAAATGCAGATTAGAGCCCTACTATTCATTTACTTTTACATTCTGCAGGAATCAAGATGACAAGTTATAAACATTCCAAAACTAGGATTTTTAAGATGTTTCCTTTGGTGATCGCTTTATTTCAGGAAGCACCCTGGGCAATATATTTTGATGAGCTGCAGATGCGGTTGCAAAACTTGTAATTTGGTGCACATCTGCTAATTTTGTTTTTAATATTAAAACAGCATCATGCTAAGGCATGATTTCAATTTTATACTGTATTGTTCCTTTGTGTAGAGATAATCATTCCCACAATTTACTCCCCCATGCTCTTGAAGAACACGATTTCAGCTGTTATCTTACCCAAGTGACTAATCTTCGTGTGTGTGAGCATTACGATTATGACCTCACTTTCGTAAGTCAAAATCTAGTTCACTAACTACTTTGATGAAGGGTCCATACCCAAAACGTTAACTCATCTCTTCTCTCCACAGATGCTGTCTGACCGGTTGAGTGTTTGCAGCACTTTCTGTTACTTACTACAACAGTCAGACTACTTACATCGTTCTTTAGGAAATCATTATGATATGCTCAGTTGTTCTATGTATTATGCACTCTCCACTGCAACAGTTTGGAAAAGGGTAAATGATACTATTTTGAAAATGTAATTCAAGATACTGAGAAATAGCCCAAAGTACCAGAATACAGCTTGGGGTAAGGTGCATTGTAATTATCTCCACAAATGCTTGCAGGGCACCACTGAAGTAGATACAGGCTAGTTGAGCTTGGTATCTTGAGTTCATTGCAGATGGTAACATTATTTAATCTGTTTGCCTCCAATCTGAAAGTGTGTTCTTGAGGAACATGCCAGTAGATCTATGAGTCATGGGATAGAGATGTAAAAATATAATATTGAGCCAGTAGCATCCATAGCCACTGCTGTAAAGTCTTCTGCCAATATATTTGGTGAACCAGTTTTTAAAAATCTTGGCAGTATGTTTATATTTACATATTTATGGAACCCAACTGGGCATTTTGCTTTACATTTTTATTCTTATGGACAGATACCAGGTCCTCTAGAATTTAAATTTTGTATATGTAACAGCTCTACAAACCATGAAATGATGGTATGAGGTAGACAAAAGGTCAATTAATATATTTTACACAAAGTAACTGTGAATCAAAACTGTAATCCCATTCAAAAATGTAACAGTAAAATATTCAATAAATCAAGAACAGAACTTGTGACAAAAAATGTAATTGCTGTACATCCTTCAAACTCAATAAAGCTAGATGCCAGATGCATTTAAAGAATTTTTGCAAAGCATCACTGACACTGTTACTCCCTGCAATATAATTTTAAAAGTTGCTACTATAGTTTTAAAATACCCAGTTAGTTTTATTTCTGATTAAACTTAAATTGGAATTAATTTTTTAATTGTCCATTTCTTAACTAACAGCTAAGCTCCTGATGCCAACCCGCTGAATTTTTGTTTTTCCTGGTGGTAGACAAGGGAGTTACTGTTGAAGTAAATTTGGTGAGTTGCATACTGCAGCCAGAGTGCTCTGATGGTGGTGGAGTTGGATATTGAGACCAGTGGCAGGGATGACAATCAAGCAGACTGCTCCAGAATAACTAACTAATATTGCATTCTGCATCCTAAAGCTGTTGTCTGCCTTGAAAGTAACACCTCGACCATCCCACATTTTCCATTTAGTGTTAAATCATCTATCTATGTTATTTTTTAAAATGGTCTCAGTAATAACGTAGAGTTCCTCCAGCAAACTGATTAGTCCATGATTGCCACTTGATCATTTAGTCACCATGGAAAAATCAAACTCAACAATCAATGCCACAAGAACACACTAGTCAAGCAGGTAAAAAAAAAAAATACTGCGGATGCTGGAAATCTGAAATAAAATCAGAAAATGCTGGAAAGACTCAGCAGGTCAGGCAGCATCTGTGGAAGGAGGGACGACCTTTCGTCAGAACTGAAAAAAGTTAGAGATATAACAGGTTTTAAGCAAGTGCAGAGGCAGTGGAAAGGGGGAGGGGAGGAAAGAACAAAAGGGGAAGTCTGTGATAGGGTGGAAGGCAGGAGAGATTAGAAGACAAAAGGGATGATGGTGCAAGGCAAAAGGAGATGGTAATAGGACAAGTAAAGGAACAAAGGATAGGTCTAGAAGAGGTGTAAATAAATAGCAGAATCATCAACAGTTGCCATCCGAAAAAATGGGGGCAGAAGTTATGATCTGAAATTGTTGAACTGTCTCCCTTTCTGGGGCTAGGATATCGACCAATATTCACTATCAGCCCACTGACTGCCACAGCTACCTTGATACACTTCCTTTCACCCTGCTTCCTGTAAGGACTCTATTCCATTCTCCCAGTTTCTCCGCCTCCGTCGCATCTGTTCTTACGATGCCATCTTCCACACCAGTGCTTCCGATATGTCTTCCTTTTTCCTCAACTGAGGATTCCCCTCCACTGTGGTTGACAGGGCCCTTGACCGTGTCTGTTCCATTTCCCGCACTTCTGCCCTCACTCCTTCCCCTCCCTCCCAGAACCACGATAGGCTTCCCCTTGTCCTCACATTCCACCCCACCAAACTCCACATTCAACAGATCATCCAGAATGATCCCACCACCAAACACATCTTCCCCTCCGCTTTCAGCATTCCGAAGGGACCGTACCCTCCACGACACCCTAGTCCATTCCTCAATCACCCCCAACATCCCCTCCCCTTCCCACGGCACGCTCCCGTGCAAGCGCAGATGTAACACCTGCTCATAAACCTCCTTCCACACTGGGGCCCCAATCCAGACAGCAATTTACACGTACTTCTTCCAACCTGGCATACTATATCCGGTGCTCATTGTGAGGTTTCCCTACATCAGGCAGACCAAACACAGATTAGGTGACCACTTTGCTAAACACCTCTGTTCTGCCCGCAAGTTACAACCCTGAGCCCCAGTCACTTGCCACTTCAATTCCCCATCTCACTCCCACTTTGGACTCTCGTCTTTGCCTTTCTACACAGTTCCAATTGAAGTTGAATGCAAGGTAGAGAACAGCACTTTATCTGTCTACAAAACACTTTGAAGCCCTATGACCTTAATACTATCTTCACACCTTAACTATAGCTCTCAGTTTCTCTTCGGCAGGAATTGTTGGCAATGTAAGATGGGAGAGTGAAAAGGAACGGGTTGGTGCTGCCGATGCGATCTGTACCCTAGGTATCAACCTGCTTTTTTTTTCTTCTAGGAACCTGAGCTGCTGGAGCTTTCTCCACTTTGCAAGTATATTTTGCTTCCTTTTTAACCTGCCTATCTCCCCACCTCTTTAAGCTGTTCTGTGTCTTGTATTTGTCTTTTATTTCTTTGATTTCTCTCACTATGCCTCCTTTTGTTTCATGCTACTATCACTTCTCCCATTTAACCATCTCCTGTTCTCTACTTAAAGCATATTATAGGTCATTCTATTTATTTTTGTGTTTTCCCTCCCCTTCCCTTTATTCTGTTCCATTTAAATACTGTTCTATCTTGCAATTTTTACAAAGGGTCCCACCTGAAACATTGACCCGGAATTTGCGGTCAGCAGCGAAGCAAAGGCGTTCACTGCTGACCCCGAAGTACACTCCGCACAAGGATCTCGCAATCCGTGTGTCGAGAAGTTTGGGTTTTCCAACTTCAATTCAACGGACTGTAGTGAGGATTCCCTTGTTCGAACTGTTGTGACGTCAACAGGCTGTCTAAGCAGCCAATCAAAACGCAGAATTCTCACAGACAGCAAACAAGAAAGTGAGTAAGCTCTTAAAATTCTAACTTTTTAAAATAGTTAAAGAGAGCAAAAGAAAGATTGGGGCTCTCACATGGGGGGAAACGGCAAACCTGAAATAAAGATGCACAAACTTAAAACAAAATGTTTTTGAAGTTCCTTAAAAATTTTAATTTTTATTATATTAAATGGAGTATAATGCAGTGAAATGAGGCTATTCACTTTGGTAGGAAGAATAGAAAAACAGAATATTTTTTAAATGGTGAGAAACTATTAAATGTTGGTGTTCAGAGATTTAGGTGTCCTCGTACAGGAAACACAGAGTTAGCATGCAGGTACAGCAAGCAATTAGGAAGGCAAATGGCATGTTGGCCTTTATTGAAAGGGGGTTGGAGTATAAGAGTAAGGAAGTCTAGCTACAATTGTACAGGGCTTTGGTGAGACCACACCTGGAGTACTGTGCACAGTTTTGGTCTCCTTATCTGAGGAAGGATATATTTGCCTTAGAGGCGGTGCAACGAAGGTTCACTAGATTGATTCCTGGGATGAGAGAGTTGTCCTGTGAGGAGAGATTGAGTAGATTGGGCCTATACTCTCTGGAGTTTAGAAGAATGGGAGGTGATCTCATTGAAACATATAAGATTCTGAGTTGGATTGACAGGGTAGATGCTGAGAGGTTGTTTCCCCTGGCTGGAGAGTCTAGAACTAGGGGGCATAGTCTCAGGATAAGGGGTCAGCCATTTAAGACTGAGATAAGGAGGAATTTCTTCACTCAGAGGGTTATGAATCTTTGGAATTCTCTACCCCCAAAGGGCTGTGGATGCTGAGTTGTTGAGTATATTCAAGGCTGAGATAGAGGACTCTAGAGGACTTGTGGGGAATCAAGGGATATGGAGATCGGCAGGAAAGTGGAGTTGCGGTCAAAGATCAGCCACAATCTTATTGAATGGCGGAGCAGGCTCGCGGGGCCGTATGGCCTACTCCTGCTCCCAATTCTTACGTTCTTAAAATGGACAAATTTCACACTGCACAGAATTAAAATTAGTTTTCCAGGCCCTTAACATGTGTTTAGCCCTTAACATGTCAGTACACTGTTAAAACCCGTTACACCTAATCCCTTTGAGCCTTAACTTTTAGTGGGGAATTTAACAGTGTACTTACTGTGGAACAGGCAAAATTTTCGTCAGTTTCAATGATTTACGAGATTTCACTGATTGCCAGATCTGTGGGCCACATCGCAGCGAGTTTCGGAGCTGTCATTGACAGACCGCAACTTCAGGATTTCTGCATGCACCTGCGCCAAATCACAAAGTACCGATCAGTTTCAAAGGCAGAATGATGGCAAACGCTGCCAGTTCGCCGCCATCCCAACTGCAAATTCCAGGCCAATAACTTGTCTGTTCTCGCCATAGATGCTCCATGACCTGCTGAGTGCTTCCAGCATCTGCATTATTTTGCTCTGTTTTTTTTTTAAAACTGTCCACATTTTGCATTATTTTTACCTTCTTTCAATTTTTTATTATTTATTTCACTTTTATTTTGTTTTTATAATTCCTGTAGGGCAAAGCTCAGCCAAACTTATCTCTTTGAGTGTGGCTGGATGCCAAAGAACTGGCCTGCTCAGCCTCTCTCCTGTGTCTAACCCGAATCTCCCCCTCCCTCACAGCACAAGTATGTAATGAGTTCTTCGTCTACTCAGCCTCTCTGCTCTGCCAGACTTGACCTGATCCACATTTCCAATCCTCTTTCAATGTGGCTGTGGAGTTGGATCTGGGAAATTAAGCATGAGTACATTTAAATAGTAAAAATAACATTTATATGTTAGGTTAGGATCTGGAATGCTCTGCCTGAAAGGGTGGTGGAGGCAGACTCAATTGTGGCTTTCAAAAGGGAATTTGATAAGTACCTGAAGGAAAAAAAATTGCAGGGCCACAGGGAAAGGGCAGGGGAGTGGGACTAGCTGAAGTGCTCTTGCACAAATGGCCTCCTTCTGTGCTGTAACCATTCTATGATTCTATGAAATAAATGAGAAGAAATGGATTTACAAAAAAAAGTGAAAGAATGAAAAGATCAGAAAGATAAAAGTTAATTCAAAAGGTAAAATAAAACAAAATGAGAGATGAATAAAGAAAGTCTGCGACTGGAAGGTTTACAGAGAAAAGACACAAACTGTAAAACATACACATAAAAATGCATGACAAAAAATATACAATGGGAGATAGACACAATAATATGAAGAGAAACAGAGATTAATTTCCTTTTGTCAGCCAGCTATGCTACAGGAAACAAACTAGTCTCCAATATGAATACCAAATGCCGGATTTTCCAGTCAGCAGTGAAGTGACGGCGCTCGCCGCTGACCTCGAAGAAAGCTGTCCACAAAGACTTAGTGGGCTCTGTGCTGTCGATTTTCCCTTTTCCGAAGTGACTTTCATCAGGTACCATCTACAGGGGATCTGTGGCGTCCAGTAACAGTGATATCATCAAGCATGCTGAGCAGCCAATCACATTGAAGAATTCTCACAGACTGCAAGCCAGGAAGTAAAAAGCAGGTTTTATCATTCACTTTTTAATAAGTGGGACATACACATGGGATTAAAGTAGAAGCTGAAATATCATGAACATGGAATGGAGAAAATGACACGCCACAATATAAAATTAGTTTTTCAGGGCCAGAGGTTGTTCAGCAGTAATTATGACTTAGTACACCGTTAAAAACTCAGTTACACCTCATTCAATAACGCTTAAATTTTTCAAGGGTTTTTACAGCGAGAATAGTGCCTATAAAGTTGAAATTCACGTCAAATCAAGTGATTTCTCATTGATTCCATCTGCGAACACTGCAACAGCTCACCTTGTAGAGGAGCAGGGTATCACAGACAGCAACTTCCGGATTTCCGCGTTTAACTGCGCATGTGCAGACGCCAAAAGTTGCTGTCAGTTTTACACAGTAATGACGGTGATCGGTGACGGTTTCCAACCGCAAATTCTGGACTATTGTTTTAGGTAGAGCTGCTTTATCAAAACAACAGTTCTGGCGCAGGCTCTCCTCCTGAAACGTTAAACTGACTTTTCACTTTTCAGACACAAAACCAACTGTTATGTATTTCCAGCATTTTACTGAACATGTCCAACATCCTGTTTAAGAGCAGGGGCGTTCTCCCGTTGTCCTGGCCACTATTTACCGCTCAACCAATATCATTAAAAGAGATAAAAACAGAAAATGCTGGAAATACTCAGCAGGTAAGGCAGCATCTGTGGAGAGAAACAGAGTTAACGTTTCAGGTCGATGATACTTCGTCAGAACTAAAAGAGATAATCTAGTCATTTATCTCATTGCTGTTTGTGGGATTTGGCTCTGTACAATTTGGCTGCCACATTTGCCAACAATGACTGCACTTTAAAAAGGATTTCATTGGTTGTGAAGTGTTGTGGGACATCCTGAGGTCGCGAAAGGTGCTAAGTAAATGCAAGTTCTTTCTGCTTTGCTGGTCCTTGGACTAATCCCACCAACCCACCCGCCATGTCTTGAAAATTGCCTAGGCTCTATGCTCTGGAATTCCCTGCCTAAACCTCTCTGCCTCTCGATTCCCCCTTTAAGACACTCCTTAAAACCTACATCTTTGATCAAGCTTTTAGTCATCTGCCCATATTTCTCTTTATGGTGCTCGGTGTCAATTTTTTGTCTTATAACACTCCTGTGAAGTGCCTTGGGACGTCTTACTACGTTAAAGGCGCTATATAAATACAAATCACAGAATCCCCACAATGCAGATAGAGGCCATTTCGGCCCATCGAGCCTCCACCGACACATATCCCACCCTATCCCCGTAACTCCACGTATTTAATCCCCCTAACACTAAAGGTCAATTTATCATAGCCAAATCAACCTAACCCGCACATCTTTGGACTGTGGGAGGAAACCGGAGCAGCCGGAGGAAACCCACGCAGACACGGGGAGAATGTGCAAACTCCACACAGTCAGCCGAGGCCTGATTCGAACCCGGGTCCCTGGCGCTGTGAGGCGACAGTGCTAACCACTATGCCACCGTTGTTGTTGTGAAAATGACCAGCACCAATTTCCACTCTCTGTTTTGCCAATTTAAGCCCAAATCCAGCCGCCATCCACAATAATAACAGAAAATGCTAGTAACACTCAGCAGCCTCTGCGTTGCGTTGCTCTGGCGAGCTGGCTGCCTCTCTTCCGCTGCCTTGTCCATGCCCGGGCTGCCCTAGGAGAGGGAGCATGCTGTGTCCACCAGGGCGCTCGAGGCCTTCCGCGACAACGCAGGGAATAGAGACCGCTACACTCACACAATAAAATTATGATTTCGTTTTAGCAATGTCCTTTTTGATTTGTTGAATTTAGACTTTGATTAAATTATTTTCTTAGTTGTACCTCCTTAAAACAAAGGGCCACGTGTTTGCGCGGGGCGACCTAGCGCCCTCCTCAGGATCAATGGAAGGAAGCGGGCGCCAGAGGCCGCTAATCTCGCGAGAACCAGCAGGCCCTGAGAGCAAACCATTATGATTCCCCCCCCCCGAGTTATATTTAACGGAAATGATTATTTGCATCCTCAGCTATTAAATATACAATTAAATATTGATTTTGTATTCGTTAGTAATAGAAATAGATGGTTTTGATGCTGGTTGTATTTGACCATACGTCATTGCGCCCCCCTCGCCGGTGAGTGGTGCGGTCTGTTGGACGGTTCCAGAAGCCTGAGTCCCCGGTCCCCTAGCCCCGCCCAGTGAGCCAGCTTCGTGGCTGCGGTCCGATCGACAACATGTCTGCCATCGGGACGCTCGCTTTTGATGAATATGGCCGGCCCTTCATCATCATCAAGGACCAGGACACGAAGTCCCGATTGTCTGGGCTGGAGGCGCTGAAGGTAACGGGAAAGGCATAAAAGGCCCTGGGCCTGGCTTCCGCTTGCAGCTCACACCCATGTGCTGTCGGCTCAGGCGGCCCACAGCGCCGGCGCGGTTCTGTTGTAATTAACGGGGGAATGTGGTTGCACCACAGCCGCGCTTCGATGCCCGGACCTCCTGCACCGCGGCGCTCGGCCCCGCTGATTTCCCCAGCCTGCTGTGATCTGAGGGCCGCACTGAAGCCGGTTATTCCGGCGCCTCAATTGAACCGCAGTTTGTATTTCATGAGCGGGAAACCCCGTGGCTTCGATTGGAAACGGGACAGAATCGCGGCTCTCGCTGTAACACGGCGCTCCACTCGGGGGTGGGGAAAGGGCGCAGTGACCACAGAGTGAGCGCTTCATTCCCACAGCGCTGGTGTAAAATGGTGGATCGCCGACTCATCCTGACCGGTTTATCCATTCGGAGAAATCCCCCGGCGGGTAAAGACTCGTCAGTTCGCAACCCTGTGTACCGAAGCGCGTTTAATAATTTAGCAGCTTCTGTAAATCAGGGATCGAATATTCTGAAATAGTTGGCAACGTGGGACTTTATACTTGGACAAAGTCGTATAGAGTGCAAGCAGTTGTAGTTTTCATTCCAATTCGCACACATGTTTGATCATAAATCTCAGTCTGGATAAAGGCATCAATAAAAGGTTTGCTTACTGCCTTGTTAAAGGAGAACAAAATCCCAGGAGAGTAGTTTCAATGCATTTTCTATGAAAAAGAATGATTTGGTTGGAAATGCGTTCAGTTTAGTCAGTTTCATTCCCAGACACATGACGTTTAGCTCTCCACTCAACTCTTGCTGTTCTCATGAAACGTTACTTAGATTTACCTAGACTTACTTCATGTCCCAGAGAGGCTCCATTCATTAACATAGAAGTTGGCACTTCAGACTGACCTGGACGTGACTAAATTGGGAGAGGTTTGTACTGTATTGGCTGAGTATGCAGGAGTATCTCTCTTTTGCAGCTTGGACACTTTTGGGTCATAATTCAGCTTGGTTTGATGTGCTAACTTCCTTGTTAATGAATTGATCCAACCTGCACATTGGCTAGCTATTTTTGGTGGGAGCTGAGATCTAAAATGACTACTTGAGGGTAGTTATCTAGGTTATTCTCTAGTTCCATTGCTCCACTCTTGAACTTTGAGGCCTGGAATTTGCAGTGGGTAATGGCAGCAAACTGTTGGCGTTCACTGTCGTTACCCCTCTGAAACTGATCAGAACTTTGGGATCATGCGCATCTAAACACAGCAATTCTGAAGTTGCGGTCAGTCATTCACTGCTCCGATACTGGCTGTGCTGTGGAACCCCTCCATAGCAGGCAATCGGTGAAACTGACAAAAACTTGGGCTTTTCCATGGTAATATTGCTGTTAAATACCCCATTAAATATTAAGCCTTGTTGGAATAGGTGTTTTAACAGCGTACTTACTGGTAACCAAACGTCTGGCACTGAAAAACTAATTTCTTATTTGTGGGGTGTCATATTTCTCCATTGTGAATTTTAAAGTTTGTTCATGATATTTCAGCTTCTACTTTATCCCCATGTGAAAGTCCCAATCTTTATTTCACTTACTGTAACATTTTTAGACTGTCCAGATAAAAGCAGCTTCTCGTTTCCTGTCTGAGAATTCTTCAGTGTGATTAGCTGCTTAGACAGCTTGTTGATGTCACTGCAGCATCGCCATAAGAATCCCTTATTCACAGCGCTGCAATCAATTGAACGTTGAAAAAGGCAAACTTCTCGCCACAGTGATTGCGAGATCTCTGTGGGAAGCTTTCTTCAGGGCCAGCGGCGAGCAGCGCCTTTGCTTTGCCGCTGACCGCAAATTACGGGCCGTTGACTCTTGCTGGCAGCACTATAGTACCTTGTCTAACTGGCCATTGTTCATAGAAGCCTAACTGTCTTCTAAGGCAGTTTGACCATAATAATTAACCTGGTTCTGTCCTCGGCAGGTATTCATGCATGTTCTCTTTCCAGCTGGAAATGCTAAGTAGTGATTGCAAATGGAAACCTTGGCTGATTTTTTTTGCCCTTAGCCTAGGAGTGCTGAGGGCAATTGTAATAGCACAGCTGGGATCAGCTAACTCAGCATGAAGTTCCTAATCTGCACACTAGTCGCACATAGATGTGCATTTACCCACAAACTCATCAGAAAAGGTGCTTCTGATTTTTATTTTTTGATGGTGGAGCACTTAGTACTGAAAATATTTCTCACTATCCTTGTAAATATATACTTCGGATTGTGAATCATCCTCAACTCCTCCCCCTTCCCCAAAAAAACAGTCAGCAAATAGGATTGAAGCATTTAACGGAAGGCTTCATGCATACATGAGGGAGAAGGGAATAGAGGGATATAGAGGCATGGTGGGAAGAGGTAATTGGAGTGGAAGCAGGCCTGTGTGGAGTATAAACACTGACAGACCATTTGGGCTAAATGGCCTGTTTCTGTGCTGTAGAATCTATGTAAGTCACCAGATGTAATTTCAGCAATTGTATTTTATTCTGCATCTATATTAGCCAAGTTAAAATGCAGGGAATATATGTTGAAAAATTGATGTAACTGTTCTGACAGCTGTGTCTTGCACAGTAATATTTACTGTTTCTTGATGCTATAGCACAGATTTTCCAGTTTGTATCATTTTAACACCAGCATTAGCACCTTTAAAATGGGCAAATACCAATTGAGAAATCTAGGCAATCTATGTGCGATGTTGAATTAATGCAGTACTAAAAGCCAGTACCATTTCCTTTTATATGCAGGATGACTTGGAGTCCTTTCAAAAGACTAGGGTTTTGACAGGTGTTTAGTCATTTTTTGAAACAGAATTCTAATATTTTTGTTTTCATTACAGTCACATATTATGGCAGCAAAAGCAGTGTCAAACACACTGAGGACATCCCTGGGACCAATGGGTAAGCTCACAAGTTTAGTTTTAGAAAAATCTTCATTTTGAAACATAATGGCCCAGAAATTTGGCCGAATACGGGAGAGTACACACTGTGTACTCACCCGTATTCGGTCCCGAAGTGCCGGTTTCCTGCATGCACGGGAAACCGGCACTTCCGATATTGCGAAGGGGGTGCTTCCTAAGTGAACCGCGTGCGCACTACAGGCTGTGCGCACGCAGCACACTTAGGTTTTTTTTCAGGTTTGAACGCGAGGGTAAGTATGTAATTTTTTACACATGAAAAAAGGAGGCGCAAGACCCCCTTTTAACAAGGTAAGTAGTTAATTAAGTATTTTAAATTTTTTTCAACAGGTTTATCTTTTTTAGAGACTTTAAAGAAAGGTAAGTTTATTTTTATAACTTTTAAAAAGAATTTAAATTTTTTCAAAAATTTAAATTTTTGTTTAAAGTGGTTAATTTATTTAACTATAGTTATTTTATTAATGTGATGGTTTTTTTAAAAATTTAATTGAGGTTTAGCTGTTCTTTTGGGGGCAAGTTGTATTCATAGCTTTGACAGTTCTCCTGTCAAAACTATGAATGAAAGATGGTGTGCTGCCATTGGCTCTAACTGGCCCACGTGATCCCAGAGGTCGCATCGAACTAACTGCGCCTCTGGGACACGCACACACTGCGCGCCGGCACCAGGGAGAGGCCCAGGACCAGAAGTTCGTGTGGGCCCGAACCATAAAGGCAGGCGCGGTAGGTAAGATCGCGCCGGATCCTTACCCCCGCGGCAACCATCGAAGTCTAATTTCTGGGCCAAGATAAGGGTAGACAGACGGCTTCATTTGGAACTTGAGAGTCTGAAGCAAATAAGATTCTGTTACGTGTTAACTCACGCTTTTCATTTACTTGCATGCTCTGCTTAGGAACAGGAGTAGGCCATTCAGCTCCTCGAGCCTGTTCCGCCATTCAATTAAATCATAGCTGATCTGTATCTTAACTGCATCCACCTGCCTTGGCTCCATATCCTTTTATACCTTTGTCAAAAATCCATCGATTTCAGATTTAAAATTATTAATTGAGTTGCTTTTGTGGGACAGAGCTCCACACTTCTACCACAAATTTAAAAGTGTTTCCTAACTTCTCGCCTGAATCTGATTTTACGGTTATGTCCCCTTGTCCTAGACTCCCACCGGCGTAAAAAGTTTCTCTCTACCCTATCAATTCCTTTCTAAATCCTAAAAACCTCAATCAAATCACTCCTTAACCTTCTATATTCCAGGGAATACAAAACTAGTTTATGTAATCGCTCCTCATAATCTAACCCTTGACATCCTGGTAACATTCTGGTGAATCTGTGCTGCACTCCTTCCAAGGTCAATATATCCTTTCTAAGGTGCAGTGCCCAGAACTATACACCGTACTCCAGATGTGGTCTAACCAGGCCTTGTATAGCTGTAGCAAAACTTCCCCTTTTATATTCTAGCCCTCTAGTTATGAAGGCTAACATTCCATTAGCCTTTTTAATTATTTTTGGTACCTGACTACTACATTTTAGTGATCGGTGTACATGTACCCCAAATTCTCTCTGGACCTCCACTGTTCCTAGCTATTCACCATTTAAATAATACTCGGATCTATCCTTTTTTGGCCCAAAATGGATGACCTCACACTTGGCTGCTTTGAAATCCATCTGCCACAGCTTTGCCCACTCTCATAATCTAGCAATGCCTCTGCAATTTTGTGCTCCAGTCTACACTACTTACTATACCGCTAATCTCTGTCATCATTAAACTTGGATATATGGCTCTCTATTATGTTATCTAAGTCATTAATCAATATAGTTGAGGCCCCAGCGCACATCCTGGTGGGACACCACTAGTCACTTCTTTCTAATTCGAGTACATACCCATTATCCCTACTCTGTCTTATACCACCTAACCAATCTTCTAACCAGATCAATAATTTGCCTTCAATTCCTTGAGATTTAATTTTAACTAACTCTTATGTGGAACCTCATCGAATGCCTTCTGGAAGTCTATATAAACTGCATCCATAGACGTTTCTCCTGTCTACTACTTTAGTTACTTCCTCAAAAAATTCAATTAGGTTTGTTAGACATGACCTACCTTTTACAAATCCATGCTGGCTCTCTATTCAGCTCAAACTTCTGTTCAGTCACTTTGTCCTTAATTATAGATTCCAATAACTTACCCACAGTTTCTTTTCATATTCCCTTTTTGCAGCTCTTAGCTCTTACTATCTTTTTTTGTTTTCCTTTGCTGTTCTTTATATCTCTCCTAGTCCCCTAGATCTACACTATTGTTTGCACTTTTATATGCTCTTTCCTTTAGTTTTATGTTATCTCTCACCTCTTTGTCAACCATGACTGTTTTATTTGGTAAGTAGAGCTCTTTCCCCTTAGGGGTAGATACTGGTCCTGTATTAAGCGAAATTCTTTTTTTAACACCTCCCACTGTTCATCTGTATTTTTACCCGATAACTGCTTTGACCAGTTTCTTGTCCTCAATCTCATCCCATTAAAGTTAGCTGTACCAAAATCTAGAATCTTTATATCTGTGTTATGTTTCTCCTTTTTAAACTTAACATTGAATTTGATCATATCATCACTTAGATAAATGTCCCCTTACTGTAAGATTATTAACTAAACCTGGCTTATTACTCATTACTAAATCTTGTATGGCCTGCCCTCTTGGTTCTAGAACATATTGCTCCAGAAAACTATCTTGATGCTCTCAAGGAATTCATTACCTTTCTGACTTAAACTACTCTGCTCTTTACAATCTATATTAAAATTAAAGTCTCCAATTAAAACAACTTTGCTTTTGCAGACAATGGCAGACGACTACATTCAATCCTCCTGACTGCCTTTTGTCACACCTCGGCAGATAAACAGTCAGGAGGATTAAATGTAGTCGTCTGCCATTGTACGTTACACATGCATTGTTCTCTGTCTATATATGCTTTGTCGATTTGTATTCCTTTACTTCACCTGACGAAGGAGCAGCCGCTCCGAAAGCTTGTGATTTCAAATAAAACTGTTGGACTATAACCTGGTGTTGTGCGACTTCTCACTTTAATCAATAAGACTATGCTCCTCATCTTCCAGTTTCCCTACCCTTTCTGAAGACCTGATAACCCGCAATATTTAACTCTTAGCCATGTCTCAATAATGGCCACCATGTCATGCCCTCTATTTGAGCCTCTAATTCACTCAATTTATTTCTTATACTCCGTGCATTAGTATATGAAACTCCTTTTTGGGCAAGAGACTCTTTACTGTCCTTCTGCCCTGGTGCTGTCTTTCTCACACTGTTTAACTTAACACGGTTCTTATTTGTCACCCCTGCTGTAACTACTTTTGTTATTTTAGTATTCCCTTCACCTGGAGTATAATATAATTGACCTGAACTCTGCTTTTATCCCCTTTTTTAAATCCTTAAAACTACAATTTTTACTATTTCTGACTGAGCCATTCTCCCCCTCCCCCTCCCATTTATTGGCTTACTTTACACACATTGCTGCATTAAACCTTTCATTGCATTTAAGAAACTGTTTTGCCATCCATTGATATTGATGTAAAACTGGTGTGTGATGCATAAGTGACAACTTCATTCAGATTTTTAACACGGCTCAGCAATTTTATGGTAATTGCGCATACATGTTGTTTGCGGTCTGTGTAAAGAAATATGACCATTTACTGGTAGAAATTGAGTACAATTTGAGCATTGCAAATATTGTTCTTGTTTGTCTTGATATTTTACAATGCCTTGGAATGAAAAGAAAGCTAGTGCAATTTGTAACTCAAGTGGAAAGTGATGTCAACGGCTCCCCTGATGGCTTAGTGGGGAAAATGCACTATGTGGAGTATTAATGAGTTATTCAAACCAAAAAACATAATCCCTTGTCTGTACTGAGTTAGGCAATGTCAGCCACATGATTGTCCTCTCTGTCCCTGGGCTAGGGAGATGAGAAATTAGCAACAGTTTCTGCTCTTTATTTCTGCCTTTTGACCTTTGCTTGAGGTGCACAGTTGAGAAAATGGCTGACTGGCTGCAATGAATAGCCTGGCAACACTCATTTTCTAGTTTATCAAATGAAGAATGGTCATTTGGGCTGGATACTGGAAAGTTAACATCACCTGTGAAAATGTATTTTGTCTAGATGGGATAAAGAAAGAGAATTGGAGTGTGGATGTGTAGTCACTTGTTTTGAAGTTGCATACTATGTGCTTTGAGCTTCAATAGGGTGGTAGAAGGGTGGAAAACTCTCCCACAAAAGGCAGTAGATGCTAGCTTAATTAATAATTTTAAATCCTGAGATCGATAGATCTTTGCTAGATAAGGGTATAAAAGGATATGGAGCCAAGGTAGGTGGATACAGATCAGCCATGTTCTCATTGAATGACCTGAACAGGCTCGAATGGCTGAATGGCCTACTTCTGTTCCTAATACGCCCAACAATTGCTGTCAGTTTACTAAACCCGAACCAACCTCTAATTTCTATCTTGGCCTGATTTTCGGAAGCACCAATGCCAAGTGGTAATTATGCAATATACAATAATTTCCAGTTAATTAACTGTGGATTATCTCAATTTTTCAATGTAGCTGTCATCATGTATCTACTACACAAGCTAGTAGACACTGAGTGATGATCTGCACTGGCGATATAAGCTAAACATTATGTTTTAAAAGCTGGTGGTCATAAATTTGCTGTCATTCTTCCATTGCAGGGCTTGATAAAATGATGGTGGACAAGGATGGAGAAGTAACGATCACCAATGATGGCGCAACTATTCTGAGTATGATGGATGTGGAGCATCAAGTTGCCAAACTGATGGTGGAGCTTTCCAAGTCTCAGGATGATGAAATTGGTGATGGTACCACAGGTGTAGTTGGTAAGTTGGAGACTGCTTCTGTATATGTTTATAATTGCGTACATATAATGCCATCAGTATATTTTGGAGTTTTTGAAACTTTGGTTATTGTTTGCAAAACACTTGGAAGAATTTAGCAGGATTCAAGCAAAAAGAAAATAGGTAAATCCTGGTTATTTGGTGAAATCTGTATTCTCACACACAAGAACATAAGAAATAGGAGCAGGAGTAGGCCATTTGGCCCTTCGAGCCTGCTCTGCCATGGCTGATCTTCTACCTCATTTGCACTATCCCCATATCCCTTGATTCCCTTAATATTCAAAAATCTATCTATCTGTCTTGAATATACTCAATGACTGAGCCTCCACAGCCCTCTGGGGTAGAGAATTCCAAAGATTCACCACCCTCTGAGTGAAGAAATTTCTCCTCACTGGAGTCCTAAATGGTCGACCCCTTATTCTGAGACTGACACCTTAACGTTATGTCTAATATGTTACATACAGTTACAATAATTTTTGTACAGAATCATAAAATGATCTAATTGTGAATTGCTGCACTAAGGTTTTAGTTTTTCCCTCACCTTCCATCCAGTGTTCCCTGTAATTTTTTGGGGGCTGCACAGTTCCTTCAACAGGCTGCGTGGCCCAATCAAAAATCCACGCATGCGCGTTTTTTGCATTTAGAAGCCAGTGAGCCGACTGGCGGGTCTTCCGGTGTGATGCGTGGCCGCGCAGCTTAAAGGGAACATTGCTTCCATCCCCCTACCTCCTCCTCCTCCTCCTCTCCCCCCCCCCCCCCCACCCACAAAGCCAAATGGTGATTCATCTGAATCAATCTATATGAACTACACTTTTAGGAGTATGAATTGCATAATCTCTTTCAGTTCTTGCTGGTGCCCTGTTGGAACAAGCTGAACAGTTACTGGACCGTGGTATTCACCCAATACGCATAGCTGATGGTTACGAGCTGGCTGCTCGCAATGCTATTGAACAATTGGACAAGATTAGTGACAGTTTTCCTGTGGATCCAAACAACAAAGAGCCCCTTATTCAAACAGCTATGACAACACTTGGCTCTAAAGTGTAAGTATAAATTGCATGCACTGTATAGATTGCTGGCGGTGAGACACGGTAAACAATATTGTCGTTTTATGCAGACTTCCCAAATGCAGCTTGTAATTGTGGCCATTTAAAAGGGAGCGGTGATAGCTAGGCACCTTACCACAGGGAAGATTAAATTGGTAGATTAATCTTCTCTGGCTGTGGAACATTTAGTGGCTAGTCCAAGACTGGCATTGGTAGTGGTTTTAGAGCTGCTCATGTGCTTAGTTTCTGGATTGTAGAATGACCCAGCCCCCAATTGCTAAACCTAATTGTTCCTTAAATGATTCCGGCGTTGTTGCCTTTACTACTCTATCCATTCCTAGTGTTGATCACTCTGTGTGAAGAAGAACTTCCCGATATCTTTACTAAATTTACCTTCTGTAGTTGGATCCTGTGTCTCCTTGTTCCACGCTCATAATTTAACAAAGTAATATTTTGGATTTACCTTTTTTTTTTTCCCCCTTCACTATCTTATCTACCACAACACCACCTCTCAAATGCCTCCTTTCCAGGTTGAAAGATTTAAGTTTCTCCAGCCTTTCCTGATAATTCAGACCTTCTGACAGTAGAGATTAGCCTCTTGGGTCTTTGAGCTGCATCTAGTGTTTCCCGATGACCAGAATTGGATGCAGTACTTGTATTCTACTGCTTTGGTTCTGTAGTCTATCATTCTGTTGACTTTGTTTGCTGCTCTGCACTTCGGCTCAGAGTCATTGAGCTGAAGTGCGAGTTAGAGACACTCCAAAACATGAGGGAGGGGAGGAATTTCTGGATAGTTTTATCCGGAACACAGTCGCTCCCCCAGAGGAAGGCACAGGTTCAGGAAGGGGGAGGGTGTGACTGTCAGGAAGCCGGGTAGTGGGACTTGGGAGAGGTTGAAAAGGAGGTCCCGCAGACACTGGTCCTGTCCAACAGGTACAATGTATTCGCTACCTTGTGAGGACAAGGAGAAAGATTGTGGGGAGGACAACCACAATGCAGACCAGGGCATCGTGGCTCAGAAGGTTGCCCGATGGGGGAGTGGAGGCTGAGAGCAGAATGGAAATGTGGTAGTGATAAGGGATTCTATAATTAGGGGGATAGATAGCATCATCGGCAGCCACGAGCGAGCGTCCAGAAGTGTGTGTTGCCCACCCGATGCCAGGGTAAGGGATACCTTGAGGCAGCTGGACAGGAATTTGGAAAGGGAGGTTGTCATGGTCCATGTTGGAACAGGGAGGCGATCCTGTTCCGGAAGTATCGGGAGTTATGAACTAAATTTAAAAAGTAGGACCACAAGTGTATTAATCTCTGGATTATTGCCCAAGTCATGTGCAAATTGACATAGACACAGACTGATTAGGAGAGTTAAAACGTAGCTAAAGGGTTGGTGTAGGAATGAGGGGTTCCTTTCATGGGACACTGGCACCAGTACTGGGATGGGAAGGAGCTGTACCGATGGGACGGGCTCCACCTGAACCAGAATGGGACCCGTGTCCTAGCGAAAAGGGTAAATTAGGGAGGTGGCAATGGCTTTAAACTAGTAATATGGGGGAAGGGATCTACAAGAAATGAAACGAGCTTAAATATAAACTAAACAGGAAAGTAGAGCATGGGACAGACTAATCTAAGGGAGGACATAAGTGGCCAGGAAATAAACAGTTGTAGAACAGGAGTGTAAGAAGATGGTTAAAAATAAAGTGAACGAAACTGCTATTAAAAATGCGTTAAACTGTCTGTACAGCAATGCACACAAGTGTCCGTAATAAAATGGAAACTGGAGGTAATAATACGTTGCAAGGAACCAGATATAGTCGGTATTACTGAGACATGGCTGCAGAAAAATCAGAACTGGGAATTAAACATTGCAAAGTGTAACATTTTTAAAAAGATAGCGAAGGGGGAGAAAGGGAGGTGGAGTAGCTTTACTTAGTAGAGATAGCATATTGGCAGTAGAAAAAAACAAATGCAGTCATCAATAAGACAAATAGAATCCACGTGGATAGAGATAAAATATTTAAAAATGGATCAATCACACTAAAGGGGTAGTCTACAGACCACCTATGAGTAAAAAAAAAACTTAGAATAATAATCATGGGGGGTTTCAACTACCCCAAAATTAATTGGACAGAAGAGGTAGGTAAAGGGGATAAGGGAATGAAGTTCTGACGATGTGTACAGGACTTTTTAACCCGAAGCTCAACAAGGGAGGATTCGCTACTGGATCTAGTAATAGGGAATGAACCAGAGCAGATAAGAAAAGTAAAAGTAGGGGAACATCTAGGCAATAGTGACCATAATATACGATTTAGGATAATTGAGAAGGACATAAGCATGACAAAGACCAAGGTAATAGATTGGAGAAAAGCTGATTGAGGGGCTGAGAATAGAACTTGGGGAAAATAAAATGGACAACAATATTGGCAAACAATGTAGAACAGTAATGGGAGACATTTAAAACGGTGTTCAACAGAGCCCAGAAAAAATATTTTCTGCTTAAAAAAAAAACAAAAACAAGCTAAACACTGAGATACCATGGATGGATAAAAACATAAGGGAAAAATTGAGGGTAGGAAAGCGACACACTAAGTACAAGGACAGCAGAGGAGAGTATGACAAGGGAGAATACGAAGCGACTAGGAGAGAAGTCAAAAAAGCAATTAGGAAGACAAAGAGGGACTATGAAATTAAATTATCAAGGAACATAAAACAAAATAGTAAAATATTCTACAGGCACAAATTTAAAAAAGGAAAGTCTGAATGGGAATAGGGGCCACTAAGACGGTCAGGATAAAATCACAGGCAGCGATAGCGAAATGGCAGAAATATTAGCTAATTGTTTTGCTTCAGTACTTACCAGGTAGACGGATCAAGTGGACATGACATCGGAAGATGAGATTAGCAATGCTATAACTGCATTTAAAATAAAGAGAAATATTAAATAAACTAATCAAACTCTGAGGATAGAAACCCTGGCCTGGATAGATTGCACTATTACACATATTTAATAATTTTAATAAACCCAAAGATGTTTTATAAATACATTAAGAGCAAGAGGATAACTAAAGTAAGAGTAGAGCCAATAGGGACCATAAAGGTAACCTGTGTGTGGAGGCGGAAGACATGAGTATGGTTCTTAATGAATACTTTGTGTCTGTTTTCACAAAAGAGAGGGACGATGCAGAAATTGCAATTAGGGAGGAGGAGTGTGAAATATTAGATGAAATAAGCAAAGAGGATGTATTAAGGGGTTTAACATCTTTGAAAGTGGATAAATCCCCAGGCCCGGATGAAATGTATCCCAGACTGTTGAGAAGTAAGAGAGGAAATAGCAGAGTCTCTGACCATCATTTTCCAATTCTCTCTGGCTACTGGTGTGGTGCTAGAGGACTGCTAATGTGGTACCGTTTAAAAAGGGAGAAAAGGATAGACCGAGTAATTACAGGCCCGTCAGCCTAGCCTCGGTGGTGGGGAAATTATTGGAAAAAAATCTGAGGGACAGGATAAATCTTAATTTAGAAAGACACTGATTAATCAGGAACAGTCAGCATGGATTTGATAAGGGAAGGTCACGTCTGACTAACTTGATTGAATTTCTTGAGGTAACGAGGAGGGTCGATGAGGGTGCGTTTGATGTAGTCTATATGGATTTTAGCAAGGCTTTTGATAAAGGTCCCGCATGGCAGACTGGTCACGAAAGTAAAAGCCCATGGGATCCGAAGCACAGTGACAAGTTGGATCCGAAATTGGCTCAGAGGCAGGAAACAAAGGGTAATGGTCAAAGGGTGTTTTTGTGACTGGAAAGCGGTTTCCAGTGGGGTTCCGCAGGGCTCAGTGCTGGATCCTTTGCTTTTTGTGGTATATATCAATGATTTGGACTTGAATCTAGGAAGTATGATTAAGAAATTTGCAGATGATACAAAAATTGGTCGTGTGGTTGATGATAAAGAAGAAAGCTGTAGATTGCAGGAAAATCTCAATGGACTAGACAGGTGGGCAGAACAGTGGCAAATGGAATTCAATCCAGAGAAGTATGAGGTAATGCATTTGGGGAGGGCTAACAAGGCAAGGGAATACACTAAATGGTAGGACATTGAGAAGTGCAGAGGATCAGAGGGACCTTGGAGTGCATATCCACAGATCCCTGAAGGTAGCAGGACAGGTAGATAAGGTGGTTAAGAAGGCATACGGGATACTTGCCTTTATTAGCCAAGTCATAGAATACAAGAGCAGGGAGGTTATGCTTGAACTGTATAAAACACTAGTTAGGTCGGAGCTAGAATACTGCATGCAGTTATGGTGGTCACATAGGAAGGATGTGATTGCACTAGAGGGGGTGCAGAGGAGATTTACAAGGATGTTGCCTGGGCTGGGGAATTTTAGATACGAGGAAAGATTGGGGAGGCTGGGATTGTTTTCTTTGGAACGGAGGAGGCTGAGGAGATTTAATTGAGGTGTAGAAAATTGAGGGCCTTGGATAGAGTGGATATGAAGAACCTATTTCCCTTGGTAGAGGGGTCAATAACCAGGGGGCATATATTTAAAGTAATTGGTAGGTGGTTTAGAGGGGATTTGAGGAGAATTTTTTTCACCCAAAGGGTGGTGGGGGTCTGGAACTCACTGCCTGAAAGGGTGGTAGAGGCAGAAACCCTCATCACATTTAAAAAGTACTTGGATATGCACTTGAAGTGCTGTAACCTGCAGGGCTACGGACCAAGAGCTGGAAAGTTGGATTAGGCTGGCATAGACATGATGGGTCAAGTGGCCTCCTTCTGTGCCGCAAATTTCTATGATTATAAAGGGGATATCAAGACACTGGAGAGGGTGCAAAAAAGATTTATAAGGATGATACCAGAACTACAAAAGGATGAAACAGCCTGGGGTTTTTTTTCTCTTGAAGAGCTGGCTGAGGGGTGACCTAATGGAGGTATTTAAAATTATGAAAGGTTTTGATAGAGTAGACAGTGTGTGTTTCCACTTGTGGGGTAGAGCAAAACTAGGGATCATCAATATAAGATAGTCACCAAGAAATCAAATAAGGAGCTAAGAAGTAACTTCTTTACCCAGAGAGTGGTGAGAATGTGGAACTCGCTACCACAGGGAGTGGTTGAGGAAAATAGTATAGATTCATTTAACGAGAGACTAGATAAGCATATTAGGAAGATGGGAATAGAGGGTCATGCTGATAGTTAGATGAGGCAGGATGGCTGGAGGCTCGATTGGAGCATAAACGCCAGCATGGACTAGTTGGGCTGAATGGCCTGTTGCTGTGCTATATATTATGTAATTCTGTGCATTGATTGGACATAATAATTGTTGAATCTATTAGGACTTTCAACTTCATCTTGGCTATTTCAACACCATTAGTGTATGTGTCACTTGTTTTTCCTTTCTATGTGCAATACTTTACACTTGTCTGCATTAAATTTCATCTTCCATTGTTCTGTCCATTCACATTTTAGTATTCTATATTTTTGAGCTGCCTTCAATTTCACTGCCCCTTCTAAGTCATCACCTGCAAATTTAACCAATTTGTACTGAGTGCTTGATTCCAACTCATTGATGGAATTGCTACAATTTCTAATATACATCTCTTTGCCCTGGTACTTCACTACTTCCCTTCTCTCCGCCGCGCCCACCCCCCAAACTCCCAATTCAGCAAGTACCTGTCATTTTCTAACCTTGAGTCAATTTATTATCCCTTCCCAAGATTTACCCTGACTCCTTGTGACTTTGAACTTAACTAAATAACCTTTTGTGTGGAACTTTATCAAATGCCCTTTGAAAGTCCAGACACTTAACATTATAGGGTTTACCACAATCCACTTGTTGCTTCCTCAAAATTCAAGAAATTTGGTCAGGCAGGAATTTTTCAGTTTGACCGTTTTTTTGACCTCCAAGGAAATTGTTGATTTGTATTCAATTATGGATAACTTTTTACTATGGACCTAAGCCAGTCAGTAACCGGATAGAATCTGCTCCAACTTGGTATCCTAATCGCCATCAATTTATGATGTAGGTTCAAGAGCTGAATAGTCAAATGTTGTAACCCATTGTTGCAGTAGTCATCCCTGCTGTTTTTCATTTTCAAAAATTATTTATTCTCCATTTATTACAGTATTAATCGTTGCCATAGGCAAATGGCAGAAATAGCAGTAAATGCTGTCTTAACTGTTGCTGATATGGAGCGCAAGGATGTAGATTTTGAGCTGATGAAAGTGGAAGGTAAAGTGGGTGGAAAACTAGAGGACACACAGTTAATTAAAGGAGTTGTGGTGGACAAAGAATTCAGCCATCCACAAATGCCAAAGGTAGGATTTTTTGCATTGTAAAAGTCAATTTCAAAGAGTATACGACTCGTCTTATTTATGTGCATAGCTTCAAATTGTCAATTTAGTTACCATTTCTATGATTTTTTTTCTGACAATTGTGTTCAGAAATGATAACTTGTCAGGCACAGTTTAAAATTTATTCCAATTGAAATAGTAACCAGCATTTCTAATGGTATTAAGCTTTGTATGTAGCTACCAAAATCTGTACATCAATAAGACTTCCAAAAGCATTAACTTTTAAATAATTTTTGTTTACTAGATGGTAAAAGATGCAAAGCTTGCAATTTTGACATGCCCCTTTGAACCACCAAAACCCAAAACCAAGCATAAGCTTGATGTAACTTCAGTGGAAGATTACAAAGCCTTGCAAAAATATGAAAAGGATAAATTTGAGGAGATGATCAATCAGGTCAGTAACTGCACCCCCTACTAATACTAGAATTTTAATGATGGACTTTGTGTATTAAGTCTCATGGTTGCATTTTATTTTATATTCAAGATAAAAGACACTGGTGCTAATCTGGCTATTTGCCAGTGGGGGTTTGATGATGAAGCAAACCATTTGCTTCTCCAGAATAAGCTTCCTGCTATACGCTGGGTTGGTGGGCCTGAAATTGAGGTGAGTGTGATTACATCAGATTCTAGTATGAATTATGTGGGTTTGTCAGGGTGTCGTAGTTTACAGCACAAGGCACCATTAACACTTTTTTTTGTGATTCAGCTGATTGCTATTGCCACTGGAGGACGCATTGTTCCTCGGTTTTCAGAACTTACTGCTGAGAAGCTGGGCAGTGCTGGTATCGTCAAGGAACTCTCTTTTGGAACTACCAAGGATAAGATGCTTGTGATTGAAGAGTGCCTGAACTCTAGGGCAGTGACTATTTTCATCAGAGGTGGAAACAAAATGGTATGTGCAGTATTTGAGCACTAAGTTTGAATTAACCTTTCTGTCAGATGAAATTTGGGTTTTCTCTCATCAGTTGTCTATATATCTTTGTTTTTCTTGTGAATAATATGAGATGTATTTCATCAGATATTAATCAGCTTTCCTTTAGAGTCTTTCTCTGATGAGATCCGATGTTTTATATGTGACAACACTTCAGAATGAGACTTTTCAGATTTTGTTTGGAACTTGTACTTTAATCAAAGCTTGATTATTCTGAGATGGTATGTGCTGTATTTTGTGTAGTAATGCTAATAGCACTAGGCTCAACCAATTACTGTGTCTCACCTCTTTTCTCCCTCAAATCGGAGGGTGCAGGCTTGGAATGTACCTACCACATAATTAGCCTAATACAAAAGCAAAATACTACGGATGCTGGAAATCTGAAATAAAAACATAAAATGCTGGAAATACTCAGCAGGTCAGGCAGCATCTGTGGCGAGCAGATGCGGCCTGATCTGAGTATTTCCAGCATTTTCTGTTTTTATTACATAGTTATCCTAGTCATTTTGCTTGATCTTGGCTTGACTATGTCAGGCACTGCTGTGCTTCATACTCCTCGGCCAAAACCACCTATTTACTCCAGGTTCATCTTGGCGGGTAAAGAGAACCCCAGGTGTTTCCTCCATGACCAAACTGCTGCTTTAAACCCTTCCCCCTACCCCATATGCCCTCACCTGCAGGACTAATTATGAGAAATTTCATGGACTTGCACCATGCGGTTATCTCAAGTCAACGGAGTTCAATGTTTTAGTCAGGACAAGCCCAAGACCTTTCCAATCGTTTTATAGTTGCTCATCACCTATCTTTTTCTTTCCTTCCTCTTCCTTCGGGCCCCACTTCCACGAAACTCTCCTGGCCACAATGTTAGTTGACATCATCAATGATTTCTTTTCTTCAGGCAATGGCTTCTCCCCTTCAAAACTTTTGATGTTTTTATCATATTCCCCACCTCATCATTTTTATTTATCAAAAAAAAAATCCCTAGCCATCCTCCAACAACCATTCTCTCTCCAACCTCCTTTTCCTCTCTACAGTCTTCAAATGTATTGAAACTTCCCCCAGCTTCATGTCCCTCTTTGCCGAAACATCCTGTTCAAAGATCTCCAATCTGGCTCTAGTCCTATCCAAAATCATGACTGACCTGTTCTGTAGCTGACCAAGCAGGATTAATATCCCACTTTGTCTTCCTCAACCTTTCTGAAGTATTCAGTTCAGTTTACAGCGCCATCCTCTGTCAACATCTCTTCGTCATCCAGCTGCATGGGAGTTACATTCTTATCTATTCAAGCCCAGGTAGTGTATCTCCAATCATGGCTTCTATTTTCTCTTTCGCCCTGTTACCTCCGCGTTCCATGAAGGATCTATCCACATGCTGTCCATCTGACATTGCCCATAGAGATGGACCATAACATTGCTTGATAAGATGAGGCCAGATGTGAATTGTTACGCTGATTTATTTCACAAGGGAACACACCAAGCAAGATATGATCAAACTCAATTCAGTCAGTAATACCGCATAATAATACAAAATAATGAACATTTCATGCTTTCCCACATCAGTGGATCATCTTGCTTGAATTAAACAAAATAATTAACTATCCTCCTGCATACTTCTGAGTTTCACTATTTTTTAATCACAAACCAAAGCAAGGTCCCAGGACCAGG
Organism: Squalus acanthias; assembly: GCA_030390025.1. Lineage (NCBI taxonomy): Eukaryota > Metazoa > Chordata > Chondrichthyes > Squaliformes > Squalidae > Squalus > Squalus acanthias. The sequence continues at coordinate 106,152,766 of CM059428.1, forward strand.
GACCTCCCAACACGATGGATGTGAGAATTTTATCAATTTACTGAGCTAGGCGAACAAATTGTTTGCAGTCTGAGGAAACAACTTCACATAACTAATTAGCATTTTAACTACCTATTGTCTTAGTGTCTTTTTTAAACTTGTGAATACATTTTGCTTTAAAACAACTGGTAAATGTAACTCTTTTTTCCCCAAAATCCTTCTGTGGTCAAATAATCTTGAAACGTGACACACCGGCTGTTTTGTTGATATAACCGAAAAATATCTCAACATAATAATGCTTGTTTTGTCATTATCTGTTGTCTGCAGAATAGACTCTGAATAAACAAATGTACGTTATTGCACAATTCCTTTGAGTTTCTTGATTGTGTGTTTAAATCTAAGATTTGAATCATTTAGTGTTGTCTAATTCAAAGTAAATGAGGTTTTGATGTTGATAGTGTGTGTGTGTGTATATATGTGCATGAAGTTTAGTATCTGCATAGATTTATTAGTAATTAAATTTTTATTCCAGATCATTGAAGAAGCAAAAAGAGCACTTCATGATGCATTGTGTGTAATTCGCAACCTTGTGAAAGATAATCGCATTGTATATGGTGGTGGTGCTGCAGAGATTGCTTGCGCTTTGGCTGTCAATGAGGCAGCAGATAAGGTAAAATGCCAATTTTAAAAAAAATTCTGAGCAGTTTGTGTGATTGTATATTTTTGTTTCAAGGGGATTGAGGAGTCACTTCCCATTTGGTATATTTTTGTTGTATAGAGATTGATGCCAAGATGCCAAAAAATCCCAAGTTTCAGCATTCTTCTGGGTAGCATCTGGAGAAAATGTGCCACCAACTAATGTGGCCAGTCACTTTTTTTGTGCTTTGTAATGTATCTATTACTTGTGATTAGTAATTCAATTTCAATATTGCTGTGGTTCTATCTCTCTGTCTCTGTACAGTGTCCTACTTTAGAACAGTATGCAATGAGAGCTTTTGCTGATGCCCTGGAAGTCATTCCAATGTCACTGGCAGAAAACAGTGGTTATAACCCAATCCAGACAATGACAGAGGTTCGAGCTAGACAGGTGAAGGAGAACAACTTTGCACTGGGTATAGATTGCTTACACAAGGAGACAAACGGTAGGTAGCTTTTTCTTAACCTTTTTTAAATTGTACTGGCATATATAAATTTAACCAATGATTTAAAATTTAGTTGCTGTTTATTAAGGGTGTCTTATTCATTGTTAACAATATTTTGTAGCTGTGCTATGTAGTTTTTATCCCAATCTCAGCAGCAACTTGACTTTATATAGTACCTTTTTAATGTAGGAAAACATCCCAAGGTGTGTAATCAGACAAAAATTGACCGAGGCAAAGAAAGAGATACTGGGAGGGGTGACTAAAAGCTTGGTTAAAGAGTTGAGTTTTTAAGAAGGATCTTAAAGGGGGAGAGAGAGACTGAGTGGGTTGGAGGGAATTCCAGAGCTTATGGGGCCTATACGGCTGAAGGCACAGTCACCATTGGTGGGATGATGGGAGTGGGGATTCACAAGAGGCCAGCGTTGGAGGAACAGAGTTCTTGGAGGGTTGTAAGGCTGGAGGAGGTTGGAGATAGGAGGGGCGAGGCCATGGAGGGATTTGAACACGAGGGTGATAATTTTAAAATCAAGGCACTGGTGTACCGGGAGCCAATTTAGCTCTGCAAGCACATGGGTGAGCTGCACTTGGTGCAGGTTAGGATACGGGTAACTGAGTTTTAGATGAGCTCATTTATGGAGGGTGGAAAATAGCCAGCCAGCCAGGAGAAATTGGAACAGTCGAGTGTGAAGGTAACAAAAGCATGGATGAAGGTTTCAGCAGCAGATATGCTGAAGCAGGGGCAGAGATGGCCGCCGATATGGAAGTGAAAGTAGGCGGTCTTTGTGATGGAAAGGATATGGGGTCGGAAGCTCAGCTCAAGGTCAAATAGGACACCGAGGTTGTGCACTATCTGGTCCAGCCTGAGACAGTGGCCAGCAAGATTGATGGCATTGGAATGGAGTTCAATGGCTTCAGTCTTCCCAAAGTTTAATTGGAGGTCATTGCGGCTCATCCAGGACTGGGTGTCAGACCAGCAGTCTGACAACATGGGCAGTGGATAGGTCAAGATAAGTGGTGGTAAGACCTGGATGTCGTCTGAGTTACATGTGGAACCCAACATTATGTCTTTGTTACCAAGGGGCAGCATGTAGTTAAGAAATAGGAGGGGGCCAAGGATAGATCTTTGGGGGACTCGAGGTAACTGTGGTAAGAGAAGCCATTGCGGGAAATACTCTGGATAAATAAGAATGGAACCACTCAGGTGGACAACAGAGGCATTTGGGAAAGATGATGTGGTCAGCTGTGTCAAAGACTGCAGCGAGATCAAGAAGAATGAGGATGGAAAGTACAGTCACAGAGGATGTCATTTTTGACTTGATTAGGGCAGTTTTAGTGCTGTGGCAGGGGCGGAAACCTGATTGGGGAGATACAAACATAGAGTTGCAGGAAAGATGGGCGTGGAGTTGGGAGGCGACATGTTCAAGGGCTTTAGAGAGGAAAGGGAGGTTGGAGATGTGGTTGTAGTTTGAAAAGATGGATCAAGGGTGTGTTTTTTGAGATGGGGTGGATAGATTTGCAATAGAAGGGGGCAGTACTGGGGAAAGGGAACAGTTTACAGTATCAGCTGGCATGGGGGCCAGGAAAGAAATTGGGTGGTCAGCAGTTTAGTGGGAATAGGGTCTGTATTACGTTAAGAAAGCAAATAGGAAAAATCAGGTTACAGTGCATTTAGATTGGTCTTGTGCACCTCATGTTGGTTTTGGACAGAACTTTCTACCCCAATGCATTCTTAGCCTATGAATTGCTTTTTAAAAATAAAATTGTAGGTAAATGTATCACCAATTTGCCCATGGCAAATTAAATAAATGTGCTCATTTTTTTGGTGTGGTGTTGGTTGAATGAAAAAGATTGGCCAGGACACTCATGGGGCACTTCACATAGTACCAGGGGATCCTTTACCTCCACCTGAGGGGGCAGACAGGGCCTCAGTTTAATGTCTCATCCAAAAGATAACAACTCTGACACATTTCAGGTGTATGACCCTTCATCAGAACCAGAACAAGAACATTGTCTGGTTCTGACTGTGTTACAGACTATTAGTATGGGCCTGGCTTAGTATGTTCGGAGCTTCAGTTGGTGCATTGAATGGGCATAAAACTTTAGTTCTGAACTTATATATTTGTATTTCTTTTCTTTGATAATATTGCATTTATTTGGGCTTGCAATTAACCATTATAATAGACATTAATGTAGACTATTTGTTTTAATAGACAGCAGCATGCTGTGGCTAGTGTTGCAATTTTAACACTAATGAATAAAAGCACCATGGTTTTTCCACTAAAATTAACATTACCTTTTTGGGGGCTGGTAGAGCAGTTGTTACTTTGGTATACAGTGGACCCTGACTGCAAAGAATGTGGGAACCAGGCAAGTAATCTCCTGGTATAACATTTAGTAGTATAAACTACTTTCCCCCTCCCTCTGATTTACAATGAAGTAGTGAAAGAATTGTTCATATTACTCCGATGCTGAGGTATTATGTATTGAATGTATGCATTCCTCCCCAAAATGCCATTGAGTTGCTTTTGCTAGAGTACAGTGTGTAGTGACGAATACAGTAAGGTTGTGGGCTTAACTAGTTATACTGAAACTGTTCATTTTTAATGTTTAATTGCAACAATGTAGTTTGAATCAGTCTACTAATTCCTTGACTGTTCCCTCTAGATATGAAAAAACAGCATGTCATAGAGACTCTAATTGGAAAGAAGCAGCAGATTTCTTTGGCTACCCAAGTAGTGAAAATGATCTTGAAAATTGATGATATTCGGTGCCCTGGAGAAATGCAGGAATAGACGTGCTATAACTTCACTGGAGTGGTGGGATATGCCACAATTTGTGTACTCCATTTTCTGCTCAGTTATTTATTTTTGAATAACACTGTAATCTACATGTATTTGTTTAAAAGAACTGAATAAAAGCTTACTTGTACCATCTTCTGGCTTATTTTTCACTTAATACGCTTAATTCTTGAATACAGCACATTCCACTGGTCTAAGACGGTAGCAAATATTTCAGCTGGCCAAAATAAAATGTGAATTGAGTTCTGCCATTTAACAGGTCACTCGAATGCACTTATCATAAGTAACTGAATGGCGTTAGAAGCTGACGTTTTCTACTTCTGCGCTTGCCAACCTGTGATTTTCTACCAATTAAAGTGAAAGGGTGGAAAATTGCAACTGACAAGTAAAGAAGCAGAAAACTCTGGCCATCAACTAGAATGAACTGAAGTTTCTTGATGAGACTTTAAATAGAAAGAAAAATAAAGACTTGCATTTATATAGTGCCTTTGATGTCCCTTACATACATATGAAAAAGGCAAGGAGACCAACTGGTCCACCAAGCCTGTCCCCTCCCAATATGGTGTAGCATGCACTATCAACACCACAATCTCCAAGAAGTAACTACACAGGAAAATATCTTGGGCTAAGTTGGTGCAGAGGGTGGTAGAAACTGGGCAATTCCTCTCTAACTCCCAAAGATAAGCTGCAGGAAATCATGGTAACTGATAACCACAAGTGGCTGTTAACCCACCCACCTACCTTCTACAATTTGATGTTTTTCACTCCCAGAACTTCACCTTTTTGAATGCCTGCGAGTATTCTGGAGATCAATGATTCTGAAGAGAAATATTTACAAACATTTAATCTAATTCTATGCTTTCATAAATTGCACTGTTCCCCTGACTATCTAGTTCAAATATCCCATCTACTTTGAAACTATTATTATTTTGAAGACTTCAATCGTATCTCTTCAAAGTTTACACTTTTCTAAAGTAAAAATTCCCAGTTCTCTAACCCTGTCCCGATAACCAAGTGCCCTTAAATTAGGTTGGAGTAGCCTTCCTCAACCTTTTCCAGTGCCTCAATATCCCCACTTTGAGGGGACTAAAACTAGACATATTCTAGATGTAACGGGCCACAAAGGATTGTACTAGTTTTATATATCTCCGCGATATATCACTAACACTTTATTTGTTTTTGCAACGGTCTCTTTAAACCAGTCTTGAATCTTCAATAATTAATGAATTATAACCCAGTCCTGCTCAGCAGCCTTGAGTGCAACCATGCATGCTGCATACATGCTTGAAACTGCCCCTGCCCAAATGGATAATGCTGTACTTGTCAACAGTGAAAGACATCTACATAATAGGTCTGTCTATTCCTCTCCCCCACTCCTTGTGTCTAGATCTGCTTCATCCAAGGTCATAATTCCAGCACATATTTTCATCTCATTTGCAAAATTGGGGATTGTTTCCCTGATTTCTTTGTCCAGATCATTAATAATGAAGAGCAATGGTCTTTGTACTGATCTTAAAAGTGTCTGGCCACTATCAATAATAGCTACCCTCTCTACATGAATGCAATCAATTCTCTATCCAACCTAAGATTTGCCCACTAATCTCATAAAATAAGTATATTCCACAGAGGTTCTCCTGATCTGCCATAACTTTGGTGGAAACACAGAAATGGCATTAACAGCCATATATGCAGTTTCTCTAGTTTCTGGCAAAGTTGTGGCTGAAAATTGAAGAATCCCTGTGGAAATTCAACCCCACAACATTTGACTTCCATCATCCACCAACTTTAACCTCAAAAAACTCCAATCAAGTTGCAGAGACAGCTTTTCCAATTCCCTAATAGCCCTTTTAAGATCATACGACTATTCTCTAATATTACCTTCTAGCAAGTTGCCTACAACTGAAATTAAACTAATAGGCTTATAGTTTCCTGGTTCTGACTGTCCTTTTTAAATATTAGTACTACATGGGCCTCTCAAGTCTATGGGAACAATCTCACACATAAGTGAATTACTAAATGTGTGAGTCAGTGATTCACATAACACAGCCCTATTTCCTTTAGCATCGCAGTGAATACCAGCATAGGCAGTAGCTTGATCTGCTTTTAAGAGCCCTAATTCTAGTGAGGACTATATCCACCTACAAGTTCAATTTTAGTAACTCTATGCTGCAGCATTAGTGACTCAGTGTCATCTTCATTAATGAAGATTGTTGCAAAGTAGCCATTTAAAACCTTAGCGATATCTTGGGACTCCACCCAGATCTGCTCTGAAGAATGTTAATGGCCCTGTGGCTCCTAATTTAGCTATCCACTTCTCCGTTGTCCTTTTAGCTAATCTGGTGGCAGATTTTGTTGTCCTCAACAGAGTTTGATACCTATTTCATTTACTTGAATGTTATTTACCTTAAACCTGTTAAAATACTACAAATAGCCCCAAAGCACTTCACAGCCAATGAAGTACCTTTGAAGTGTAATCACTATTGTGATGTAGGAAAATGTAGCAGCCAATTTGCAAACAAGCACCACAAACAATGAGATAAATGACCATTTATGGTTTGGTTGTGGGATAAATATTGGACAAGACATCAGAGGAACTCCTCTGCACTTTTCTGAATAGTACTATGGGATCTTTTACGTCCAACGGAACAGACTCACAGCGGGTTGGTTTATCATCTCAGCTGAAAAATTACAACTCCAATAATGCAGCACTCCCTCAGTACTGCAGTAAACTGTCAGATTAGTTTACGTGGTCAAGTCTCGAGTGGGATTTGAACCCACAACCTTCTGACTCAACTTCTAAGCACTCTGGTGTTGCAGCAGTTTGTAACTGCATTATAGTTCCTCAATGGGATAGAAAGGCCAATTCAGATGGTGTCTTAAATGTAAAGTTTAGCAATTATATAGATTACAAAATCCTAAATGTTTGATTCATCTTGTGAGTTTGAGTGATTCACTAGCTAGCTACTGATGTTACACCAGCAAGCAAGCTCATGTTACTCCCAAGTTAAAATTCAGTGAACATGTAATTAAGAAGGGGAAAATAGAATATGAAAGTAAGCTTGCAGGGAACATAAAAACTGACTGTAAGAGCTTTTATAGATATGTGAAGAGAAAAAGATTAGTGAAATCAAGTGTAGGTCCCTTGCAGTCAAAAGCGGGGGAAGTTATAATGGGGAACAAAGAAATGGCAGACCAATTAAATGCATATTTTGGTTCTGTCTTCACAAAGGAGGACACAAATAATCTCCCAGAGATGTTGGAGAACATAGGGTCTGATGAAAGGGAGGAACTGAAAGAAATCAGTATTTGCAGGGAAATGGTTTTAGGGAAATTGACGGGATTGAAGGCCGATAAATCCCCAGGGCCTGATAATCTACATCCTAGGGTACTTAAGGAAGTGGCCCTAGAAATAGTAGATGCATTGCTGATCATCCTCCAACATTCGATGGAATCTGGAACTGTACCCATGGATTGGAGGGTAGCTAATGTTACCCCACTATTCAAAAAGGGTGGTAGAGAGAAAGCGGGGAATTACAGACCGGTAAGCCTGACATTGGTAGTGGGGAAAATGCTAGAGTCCATTATAAAGGATGTAATAGCTGAGCACTTGAAAAACAGTGACAGGATCGGACAAAGTTAACATGGATTTACAAAAGGTAAATCGTGCTTGACTAATCTACTGGAATTTTTTGAGGATGTAACTGGGAAAATAGATAAGGGAGAACCAGTAGATGTGGTGTATTTGGACTTTCAAAAGGCTTTCGATAAGGTCCCGCATAAGAGATTAGCGTGTAAAGTTAAGGCACATGGGATTGGGGGCAAGGTATTGACTTGGATAGAGAACTGGTTGGCGGACAGAGAGCAGAGAGTAGGAATTAATGGGTCTTTTTCCGAGTGGCAGGCAGTGACTAGTGGAGTACCGCAGGGATCGGTCCTTGGACCCCAGCTATTTACAATATACATTAATGATCTAGATAAGGGAACTAAATGTAATATCTCCAAGTTTGCAGATGACACAAAGCTGGGTGGGCGTGTGTGCTGCGAGGAGGATACCGAGAAACTCCAGGATGATTTGGACAGGTTGGGTGAGTGGGCAGAAGCATGGCAGATGCAATATAACGTGGATAAATGCGAGGTTATCCACTTTGGTGTCAAAAACAGAAAGGCAGACTATTATCTGAATGGCAATAGATTGGGAGAAGGGGAAGTGCAACGAGACCTGGGTGTCCTTGTGCACCAGTCGCTGAAGGTAAGCATGCAGGTGCAGCAGGCGGTGAAGAAGGCAAATGGTATGTTGGCCTTCATAGTGAAAGGGTTTGAGTATAGGAACAGGGATGTCCTGCTGAAGTTGTACAGGGCCTTGGTGAGACCACACCTTGAGTACTGTGTGCAGTTTTGGTCGCCTTATCTGAGGAAGGATGTTCTTGCCATGGAAGGAGTTCAGCGAAGATTCACCAGGCTGATACCTGGGATGGCAGGAATGACATATGAGGAGAGATTGGGTCAATTGGGCTTATACTCGCTGGAGTATAGAAGAATGAGAGGGGATCTCATTGAAACATATAAAATTCTGACAGGTCTGGACAAACTAGATGCAGGAAGAATGTTCCCGATGGTCGGAGAGTCCAGAACCAGGGGTCATAATCTAAGGATAAGGGGTAAGCCATTTAGGACAGAAATGAGGAAGAATTTCTTCACCCAGAGAGTGGTGAACCTGTGGAATTCTCTACCACAGAAGGTAGTTGAGGCCAAGTCATTAAATATATTCAAGAATGAGTTAGATATATTTCTTAAAGCTAAAGGTATCAAGGGATATGGGGAGAAGGCAGGTACAGGGTACTGAGTTTGGATGATCAGCCATGATCTCATCGAATGGCGGAGCAGGCTCGAGGGGCCAAATAGCCTACTCCTGCTCCTATCTTCTATGTTTCTATGTTAATTCACTCAGATAGGGTATTTTCCTGAGCTTCCTAATCCGTGCAAGCTACAACAGTAGTAGTACTGTCTGCCATTATATGGCCAGAATACATATGTGGGTAGCATAAAGAAGGTAATTGAACCCATCCATCACTGAATTCAAAGGAATCTCCATTAGGAGTGTGAGTCACCAGAGATCCTGATAATGGTCATCTACAAGATTGCAATTTTTTAAAAATAACAAATAAAAATGCATAAATGATTGACACTCATTTAAATTAAAAAAACTTAACTGTAAAAAAGCTCACTGTAGAACCATTCTGAATCAGTACCAAATACAGCAAACAAAGCACAATACAGTCTACTCTTAATTCAAAGTATTTTAATTTAAATTATTGGATAATCCAATTTTTTAGCACAAAAAATAATTTTGAATTATCAGTAGACCTTGCTTGCAGACTATCATAGATTTCATGTACTATACAAATAACGTTTGATTGTTTGCAACTTTTTTTAGACACAGATCAATGACAGGTATTTTTTACAATTTCATCTACTGTTGAAGATTTCAGGGTCCTTTTTACCCCAAAGCAACCCACTGCTGACTTTAGACTCTCTAAACATGAGCAAAGTGACATCTGAGCACTCAAGATTGCACAAGAGCTTTGATCAATCCTGAAGTGATTCTGGAGGTGGTCATCCTAAACTATACTCTCAGGGTCATTGCTCCAATAGTGAGACCAATCGGTACTAACAATTCACCCCTACAGATCACAAGGTCTTGGTAACCTTGGTAACTTTCAATCACCAGATCCTTCTCAGCTTACAGGGTCCATCCAATGTTCTCACAAGAACAGCCAGGGAATGGAACAGCTGTGATAGTGAAAGTTCTAAAACAGATGAAACAGAGCCTTGGCATCAAAATGTTAAAGTCATTTCACTTTGGGCATATGACTTTTTTATGCCACAATTGAGTCGTATTGATATGGTTGTTTCAAAGGTATAGCAATCACCATTTGTTTTGAACCGGGCAGTCCAGTCTCAGGCATAGTTGCCTGGGAATTCTGATGACCAAAGATCAGACTATCCCAGTCCAGTTTTCAAGAGTTCCCTTTAAAACTCACACAAGCAGATGTTTTTCACACATGCATACTATTTATTTACAATGCTCTGTACACATCTGGTTTTGGATTGGATGGAAGCTAGCGGTTCTGTTTAAAATTGCTCTTGCACCATGATTTGGTGCTACACTACAGGCTGGGAGATGCAAAATTGAAGTGCTACAATGCCACAACTGGTGGGAGGCTGCATTACAGCATGACAAGTTTACATAGGCAGTATCCATTATAAATTTACACATAGGAATTTATAACAGGACATGTTGACAAAAGGTGTGACAAGAACATGGCACCAGGAAGTAACATTCTGTAGACAGGAAGTACATGCAGATGTAAGATTTTTTAATATATTACAGAATTGTACTGGTACTTTGTGTAACAGTACTGAATTAGTAATTAAACTATTTTGCAGTGCTGAATTATATTGCTACAATGTAATAATACTAAATTAGTACTGGCACTCTGTAATAGCAGTGAATTAGTACTGAATTATACTGGTACGCTGTATAATAGTACTGAATTAGTAGTGATACTCTGTAACAGTACTGAATTAGTTCTGGATTAAACTGGTATTGTGCAATAGACTTGACCAAGTATTGAGTTATTCTGGTACTCCACTACCACTTTCTGATCTGAGAAACATCCATTTATTCCTACTCTCTGCTTTCAATGCTTCAACCATCCCTCTATCCATGTCTTTAGCTATGCTTATAAAAGTTTTTATTATTACCCTTTATGTTGACTGCCAGTCTTTTTTCATAGTCTCCCTTAGCCCTCACAATCCCTCTTTTTACTTCTTTGCTTTTGGTATAGCTCCTACCTTTTCTCAGTAATTCTGGATTAGATTTTACTGTATGCCTTTTAAATTGTATATTTGCCTTAATGCCCTGCTTCATCAATGGAACAATGGATTTTAATCCTAGTGATGATATATTTAGTCTCTGCCCTCTCTATCTCACACTTACATCTATTTTTCACTACTGGACTGCTGTATCTAATTTTCTATCAAATTAATGCAGGATAGGCCTCCTTTCATCCATGTAAGATTTGCTATATTCCAGGCCAATGACTTTGTTTTTGACTCTGCTTTTCTTTCATCAATTCTGACTGTAAACCTACTTACATTATAATCATTGGCCATTAAATGTTCTCCTACCTTTAGGTCGCTTACTTGTCCTGGTTCATTAGCCACATCAGGTCTATTATACATCTTTCCTTGTTGGACTCATGTCCTTGGAATTAAACTGGTACTTTATATAGAAGTACGTAATTGTATCGGTATTCTGTAGAATCATACTGATTTAGTCAAAGAATCATGTGAGAATGATACATCACAGGAGACCATTCGGCCTATTGTCTTTGAAAGATTATCCAATTAGTGCCACTCCCCTGCTCTTTCCCCATAGTCCTGTAAATGATTCCCCTTCGTATTTATCCAATTTCCTTTTGAAAATTATTATTGAATCTGCTTCCACCACCCTTTCAGGCAGTGCATTCCAGATCATCATAACTTGCCGTGTAAAAAATGTTTACCTCATGTAGCCTCTGGTTCTTTTGCCAAATGCCAATGTGTCCTCTGGTTATTGACCCTTCTGCCACTGGGAACAGTTTCTCCTTATTGACTCTGTCAAAACGCTTCATAATTTTGAACACCTCTATCAAATATCCCCTTCAGCTTCTCTACTCTAAGGAGAAAAGCCTCAGTTTCTCTAGTCTCTCCATGTAACTGAAGTCCTTCATCCCTGGTACAATTCTAGTAAATCTTCTCTGCACCCTCTCTAAGGCCTTGACATCCTTCCTAAGGTATGGTGCCCAGAATTGGAAACAATACTCCAACTTGGGTCTAACCAGTGCTTTATAAAGGTTTAGCATAATTTCCTTGCTTTTTGTACTCTATGCCTCTATTTACTCGAGTCGTCGTTAGCTTGTTCACAGATGTGATTCCCAGTAAAAAAAGTAAAAATTTTCCCAGTAAAAAAGTAAAAAAATGTTAAAGCTTTTCGTTTTACATACAGACGGCAGCTTTTGACACGTTAGAACCCCTGCGACTACACCTCATTGTCTCAGTTGTATCTTGCTATGTCTTTGATGTGGTACCTTCCTGGCTGACTTAATTAACTTTATCACACCTCGGCAGATAGTCAGGATGATTTAATTTATTGGTCTGCAATTGTAAAGTACACATTCTTTGTTTTCCATCTATATATGCTTTGGAGATTCTGTATCTAATTTACTTCACCTGAGGAAGGAGCAAATCGATAGCTCCGAAAGCTTGTGATTTCAAATAAAACTGTTGGACTATAACCTGGTGTTGTGCGACCTCTCTATTTATAAAGCCAAGGATCCTGTATGAGTTTTTAAAAGCCTTCTCAACTTGTCCTGCCACCTTCAAAGATTCTTACACCCCCAGGTCTCTCTGTTCCTGCACCCCCTTTAAAATTTAGTTTATATTGCCTCTCCTCATTCTTCCTACCAAAATGAATCACTTCTCTGCGTTAAATTTTATCTGCCATGTGTCTGCCCATTTCACTAGTCTGTCTATGTCCTCCTGGAGTCTGTTACTATCCTCCTCACTGTTTACTACATTTCTGAATTTCGCGTCATCTGCAAACTATGAAATTATGCCCTATACACCCAAGTCTATATCATTTATATATCAAAAAGAGCAGTGGTCCCAACACCGATCCCTGGGGGGCACCACTGCACATTTCCTTCCAGTCTGAAAAATAATCGTTCACCACTATTCTCTGCTTTCTGTCCCTTAGCCAATTTCTTAACCATGCAGCCACTGCCCCTTGGCTTCAATTTTGCTAACAAGTCTATTATGTGGCACTTTATCAAACGCCTTTTGAAAGTCCATATACACAACATCAACTGCACTACCCTCATCAACCCTCTCCGTAACTTCATCAAAGAACTCAATCAAGTTAGTCAAGCACGATTTGCCTTTAACAAATCCATGCCGGCTTTCATTTATTAACCCATGTGCCAATTAATTTTGTCCTCTAAAAGTTTCCTTACCACCAATGTTAGGCTGACTGGCCTGTAGTTCTCGTATTTATCCCTCTCATCTTTTTTGAAGATGGGTGTAACATTTGCAATCCTCCAGTCCTCTGGTACCACTCCCATATCTAAGGAGGATTGAAAGATTGTGGCCTTTTGAATGGTGAATTATCAGCCATAGCTCAATGGTAGCACTTACGCCTCTGAGTCAGAAGTCACGGGTTCAAACCCCACTCCAGAGACATGAACACATAATCTAGGCTGATACTTCAGTGTTGTACTGAGGGAGTGCTGCACTGTCGAAGGTGCTGTCTTTCAGATGAGATGTTAAACTCTCTTCTCAGATGGATGTGAAAGATCCCATACACTATTGGCAGGGGAGTTCTCCTGGTGTCTGGGCAACATTTATCCATCAAACAACACCACTAAAATGGATTATCTGGTCATTGCTATTTGTGGGGCCATGTTGTGTGCAAATTGGCTGCCACATGTGCCTACATTACAAGAGTGACTACACTTCAAAAGTACTTCATTGACTGCGAAGCACTTTGGGATGTCTTGAAGACATGAAAGATGCTATATAAATGAAAGTTCTTTCTTTTTTGTACTGATATTTTAATAAAATACTAAATTAGTACTGAATCATACTAGTATTCCCTAAAAGTACCAAATTGTACTGATACGCTGCAAAATACTGAGTTATGGAGGCACTCTGTAATAATACTGTGCTATGATTCTTTAGTACAATGAGTTTTGCCAAGTCTTTTTGCCACAACGTTGAAACTTTAGCAGGAACGGCAGACTTTTCCTATTACATACTACTAAAAATTGTGTAATTCTTTCCTTCAGCTCAATTCTCCACTTACAAATAATTCAACACAATCTACAAGACTGTTTCAATGGGTTCCTTGAGCCTCTAATGCCAGCTACAGGGTGTATGGTTTGGAGTGAATCCCTCTCTTACCACATTGATGTGTTCACAAAATGGTACTTTGTTCAAATATTCCCACAGGTAAATGCTCTTCATGCCTCACAGAATTATGTTTTGTAATATAATATATTCTGTGGTATTCTACCTTTCTAATTTTTTACCTTATGTTTTTAAAACAATTTTAGAGCAAATGATTTTACTCCACAAAAGTTTAATGTGCTAGCATTGATTTATTTCTCTTGTTGCCTTGATTTTTAGGAAACATAGCAAAGTCCTGACTAGGTATTCCCTTTTATGTGCCTGTTTGCACCTATAAGCGTCATAATTATTTACCTTCATCATTTTAACTAGGTGTTAGGTAACTGGGCAGTTTATTTGCTCTGGAGCCAGATCTGATAGGTAACTCACAATGGTATATAATTATTACAGTGCTCCATAACTTTAGTTCTGTGATTTGAATGTAATTTTGAGCACATTCAGCATTTGGAGCAGTGTGTTAATTCTGGTCACACTGTGCCACAAAGAGATATACATAAGAAGAGTTACAAGACTGATCCCAAGTATAAGGGGGATGAGCTACAAACAAAGATTATGGAAACTTGAGCTCCGATTTTTTTGAACCTAACCCAACCGGTGGGAACAAGGCAGGTGCGGGTCGGACGCCTGTTTTACAGCCCGCTCGACTTGACTTCAATGGAGAGTAAAATCGGACCGGGCACCCAGCGCCCATCAGAAGGGAAAAGGACCTCCTTTCTGCTGCTTATTGGCTCTATTAGGACCATCAGAAAATCTGGGGGCCTTGAATGAAGTCATTTTGCCAGCGGATTCAGAAAAATGATTGCCACTAAACAGCACTGAAAAATACACCTACCCTTTCAGAGGGGGAGCCTGCCTTTAGGTAGCCACAGCCCCGCTGGATTTCCTGTCCTCCTAATTGCCTATAGGGAGCACAATTAGCACCAACCGATTGCATTTAAATAAGGTCCGACCACGAAAATGGATCAGGCCTCCAGCTGATTGCATCAGGCAGGCAGAGCGGACAACCCGCCTGTTCCACACTCCAGACCAAAATCGATCCCAGTGAGTTGGCTACTGTGTGTTTTACTATAAAAATAAATAAATAACCTGGTGATACTACAATCCTGTGTCAGAAATCCTAAAATCCTTTCTATCTAGTGTTACATAAAATCAATAATATTTCTGTCCTCTGTCACACAGTATTACTTTCATCTTTCAATGGCAACAGAACTGTAGGAAAGGAATTAAATGATGTCGCACACATCCAACACATACTAAAATAAAAATTCACTCAAACACCACTATCCAGATCAGAAGTTTTAAACAAATAAATGTCCTCGCTTCTCATGTGCAACACAACAGGAGATTGACTAATTCCAATTATTTGTAATCAGGATTTTTTTACATTAAGGACACAATCTCTTTGTCCTCTTTGCACTACAAATATGCCATCATCTACAAACCTTTCTCTGTGCGCATGCCACTTCCAAACCTTGCCAAAAGCATTGTCTGCATGCACCACCACTTTAATACTGCCATAATTTTATTTACACCCATACTACATGTGTGTGTGTGTGCCTAGTGTTTCTTACCACTGTGTTGCTCCTTGGTGCTAGTGTGTGATGTTTGAACTCTTAAACCTAATCTAGTGCTTCTACTAGGTGTTGCCTGAGTGACAGGAGTTGTGGTAGTTGGCTGCTGTGTGTCACAAGGAACCTCTTAGGTCTGAGGTGGTCCTTGCCTTATGGCAGCTAAGTCCTGGGATGTACTTGCTGCAGGCTGCATCTCTTGTGCTACTGCAATGGACAATGTGGCACTGGCTCCTTTCTGTGTACTTGCAGGTATTAAAGCAGCTGGCAGGAAGACATTTATGTGTTGCTATTCTTAGAGGCAGCACCATTATCTATGCCATGTCAATAGTACTGGGTACTCAATCTGTGTGGCTTCTGATGTGCAGGCAATCAAATATAATGCTTCCAATAAGATCAATGAAGCCCTTTAAAATGCTTGTCTGCAATCAGTTGCCAATCCTGTCCAAACAAAAAGAGACAGCCTTCTCCAATCTGACAATCTAAGCATCCATACAGGAAGCAAAGACTATCCTTCGGGGCTCTGAAAAGCTCCATGTTGAACTGCGGTGCAGTTAAATGGTTCTCCAGAATACTTTGCATTTTGCTGGTGTATTCTTCAACCCGAGCTGCCAATTCCAGCACACTGTCCAATGTGGTTCCTGCACTAATACTTGATGCTCTGTGAGCAACATTGTTTTAAATGATGAGCCCATTAGTTGCAGACCCTCAAGCTTTTCAGGCACCACCACCTGAACCTTTGGCCAGCAATGTCTTCATTCTCGCAACGTATGGCAGTCACCGGATACTGAGGGGTCTGTGTCTTCCTCAAGCTACGGCAGCCTCAGAGAGAAAGGAAGAAGAAAGGATAAAATCATTTATGAAGTGCGGAGCTTACATGTTATTTTCAGTCGAAGGAATGACATCAGGGTTTCATGATATGTTTAACTGACGATTAACGAAGGGTACAATAGGAGAGGCAGGATGGCCTGACAAATGTCCTCTTACATCTCCATCATCTTTGATGGCCTCTCGCCCCAGGACCTGTAAAGCTTTATTCTCATAGGACATAACGATCTGTCTTTCCTCATCTGTAAATATCTTGTAATATTTTGAGGTCAGTGTCTGCCTGTCTACATTTTTTAGAACAAAAATCATTGCTACAACTGGCTCCATTCCTCAGTCCTGTTCCTGGCCTCTTCTTGGTATTCTGGGGAAAGGATGATGTTGCTTATAAGAATTCACACAATAGTTGTCAGAGATCAGGAATTTCTGCCCACAGCAGAGTTCCATCCCTGGAACAGCAATAGCAGCATCAGGTAGGAGTCATCAGTGGGACTAATTGCACAGTAGATCAATTCCTGGTTGCAGACTACAGGAATTACTAAGTATACACAAGACAGTGGCCCAGAGAGATAGATGTATGAATGGAGGGGGGAAACTATCAGCAAGCAGCTTGACCTACATTTTTCTTATTCACATAGTGGCTGTGAGGTGGGTGTGGGAAGAATGCTACAAGTGTGAACAGAAAGAGGGAGCAGAGTGCCAGCTTGAATTGAGGGGTGAGGTGGAGAGGAAGTGTGTTTCTGTGAACTGGAGGGACACGAGTAACTCTGTGTTGCTTGTTCATATAAACAATTTACGATCAGATTTAGCAACAGAGAGCACCAATGCTTATCCACCATTGTCCACAATTTCTCTGCATTAATTGAGGGAAAATGCCCAACATGTTTGCCAGAATCATCTGATATACCTTCAGCTTAAGTCAACAACAACAGCAACTTGCAAACATAAAGCACCTTTCACGTAGTAAAATGTCCCAAGGTGCTTCACAGGAGCGTTATCAAACAGAATTTGACACCGAGCCACATAAGGAGATATTAGGGCAAGTGACCAAAAGCTTTTGTCAAAGAGGTAGGTTTTAAGGAGCGTCTTAAAGGAGGAGAGAGGTAGAGAGGTGGAGAAGTTTAAGCAGGGAATTCCTGAGCTTAGGGCCTAGGCACCTGAAGGCATGGCGACCAATGGTGGAGCAATGAAAATTGGGGATGCACAAGAGGCCAGAATTGGAGGAGCGCAGTGATCTTGGAGGGTTCTAGGACTGGTGGAGGTTACAGAGATAGGGAGGGGGTGAGGCCATGGAGGAATTTGAAAACAAGGCTGAGAATTTTTAAATCGAGGCATTGCTAGAACATAAGCAATAGGAGCAGGAGTAGGCCATAGGGCCGCTTGAGCCAGCTCCGTCATTCAGTAAGATCATGGCTGAACTTCGACATCAACTCCATTTTCCCGCCCTATCCCGATATCCCTTGATTCCCTTAGTGTCCAAAAATCTATCGATCTTAGTCTAGAATACACTCATTAACTGAGCATCCACAGCCCTCTGAGGTAGAGAATGCCAAAGATTCACAACCCTCTGAGTGAAGAAATTTCTCCTCATTAGTCAGAAATGAACGACCCCTTATCCTGAAACTATGACCCTAGTTCTAGACTCTCCAGCCAGGGGAAACAGCTTCTCAGCATTTACCCTGTCAAGCCCTCTTAAGAATTTTGGACCGGGAGCCAATGATAAGCTCAAGTTTATGGAGGGTGCAAGGTGGGAGGCCGGCCAGGAGAGCATTGGAATAGTCGAGTCTAGAGGTAACAAAGGCATGGTTGAGGGTTTCAGCAGCAGATGAGCTGAGGTAGGAGTGGGGACGGGCGATGTTGCGGAAGTGGAAGTAGGCAGTCTTGGTGATGGAGAGGATATGGAGTCGGAAGCTCAACTCGGGCAGAGGGATGGTGTCGGTGGCTAGGGAATGAAGTTTGTGGAGGGGACCAACGACAATGGCTTTGGTCTTCCCAATACATAGTTGGAGGAAATTTCTGCTCATCCATTAATGTATATCGGACAAGTAGCGTGACAAATCAGAGGCAGTGGAGGGGTCGAGAGAGGTGGTTGTAAGGTAGAGCTTGATATCGTCAGCGCACATGTGGAACCTAACATTGTGTTTTCTGATGATGTTGCCAATGAGCAACATGTAGATGAGAAATAGGAGGGGACCTAGGGGGCTCCAGAGGTAATGGTGCGGGAGCAGGAAGAGAAGCAATTGCAGGAGATTTTCTCGCTACGACTGGATAGATAAGAATGGAACCAGGCGATGGCAGACTCACCCAGCTGGACAATGAAGAAGAAGCCTTGGAAGGATGGTGTGGTCAATCGTGTCAAAGATTGCAGACTGGTCAAGAAGATTGAGGAGGGATAGTTTACCACGGTCACAGTCACATAGAATGTCATTTGTGACTTTGATAAGGGTCGTTTCGGTGCTGTGGTAGTGGCAGAAACATGATTGGAGGGTCATTACTAGACTGCGTACCCATTGCTCCTTCAGTGTAACTATGCATCAGGAGCCTATATTTAGAGCTGCTTTCAGGTGCAAGTTTAAAAAAAAAATTATTGGGATTTTGCTCATTTTGTAGTTGTCATGCAAGGATTGCTGGACTATATGCTACTAGGTTCTTTTGTATAAAGGGGATATCAACGTTTCTAACTGATGCTGTAAGATAGGGTGAACATATGTCCTCGGTTCACGAAACTCATCCCCGAATACCCTAACTTTTCATTTCTCGTGTTGGAATATGACGTACAACACACTGTACCGTTCATCCTAACTTGATCAAACATTTCCTTCCCCAGGCCCCCTGTCAATCACGCCCATCGTGAGCGCCGACTGGTTGGGTGGCCAGCCGTGAGGCAGGCTCGGCAGTGTAACTCTTTTTGGTTGGACAGAACCCAAATTAACTGTAAATCAATTAAAACTTTAAATGAAACTTAATAAATCAAATTAAAATTTGGAAGCCCGGGGTGACGATGCACTCCAGTCCCCGCGGCGCCCAGGCTCGGCAGTGTAAGGGCTGGTCTAATGGTTAGCGTCCACATCAATAGAGTGGCGAGGGGTGGGCATGCGCCACCAGCGAGTTCGGATGAGCTCAGCACTTTTTTTCTTCCATCTTCCTTCGCTACGTGATGTACCAGTTTGAATCACAGGCGGTCACGAGCCGATTGGTCGGCTGGCTTCTGATTTCGTCATCTCCCCCCCTCTCTACAATTCAAAATGGTCACAATTCAGAAGCTGATTGGTCGGTTGGTGATGGTTACGCCCAATGATTCCGTTAATATTCTGTTATTTTTGAAAAACAGTTGACGATGCTGGAGCGCAGTGGAGACAAAAGAAAAGGTGTCAACAAGAGCCTGCAGCAGTGTAGCCAGTGCGAATGAAAAACTGACGTTCCTGAACAGTGTTTTTGTATTATTTATAAACGGTGTCTGAATGCACTTTGATATTGTGACCTCACATCCGCAGTAATTATATGCACATTTGTTTTGCAACTGTTAAAATATAGGCTGCTAAAAAATTTTGCCTCGCTATGCTGCACAACCTACATTTTCGGTCCTGGCTACTTTGCTGTGCTCCCAACCTGTGTGTCCCCGGTTTAGAAAATATGGTCCCCTACTGTAAAAGCTTCAAAATTGGAAATAACTAATTAAAATAAAACGCTTTGCAAACACTGCGATTGTTTTTTTTACTTTGCACCTTGCAGCGCCCGCAGACGGTCGAGGGCATGTGCGTGCATTGCTGCGACGGCGGGAAAGATTTTCGCTCAGCTTCCCCCGAGCGGGCGGCGCGCCGGCAAGGAGGAAGTGACGTTGGGAGGGTGACGGAAGTGGATCGCTGACCTCACAGGGTGACGGTTTGAGGAGATTGTGCGCGTCGGCTGGGAGCCGCGAACTGGGTAAGTGCGCGGCGTCTCTCTCCAGAAACGTCCCGAGAGACGGTGATGAAACGCAGTTAAACATCAGTGTTAACGGGCGACAGAGACCCGGGGAGTGGGAGTGGGGTTTGGTGGAGGGGACGGGAGGTGCAGCTGCACCCCAAGCCGGGCCGCGAGCTGCCGGTTCTCGGGTAGGGTTGCGGCCGGCCGCGATCGCCCGCGGGGTTGCACCAGTCCCGCTCTTACTCCCAGTGTGTTTTACACAGTATCTTGTGAGTGGGAGCTGCTACCAAAGAAAAGTGACGAGTGCCGCTGACTGGGCCTCTTCCCCACCGAAATAGTTAGACCATCATATATTTTCCATGTTTAGATGTTTGAAATATACCTGTGTGAGATTTAGCTGTATTTTTCATGACTCGAATGAAAAACATCTGTCTTTTTAACTCGTTGTAGATTTCGTATTGAAACATGAGTGATGCAGCTGAAGTTGTCCAAGTCAGCAAAGATGGGAAAGATACAACTAAGAGGTGCAGCCAAGCACCAGCTAATGATGATGGAAAAGAGATTACAAAGAAAGATTCAAGTGAAGTCCAACATCCCGATACCAGTAGTGAAAAAGACATAGCCAAGAGCCCTGAAGGCCAAATCCGAGCTCAAGCCAATAGTGGGCAAGATGAAGTAATGGGTCACGTAGGCCAGGACCAAGCTGAAGCTAACCGTAGTAGACAAGATGAAAGTGAGAGTGACACCGATAAAGTCCAACTTGAAGCTAACAGTGCTGAAAATGACATGGCTAAGGTTGCTGTGGACCATATTCAAGAGAGCAGTGGTGTGCAAGACACAGCTGGGAATAACACAGGTGAAATCCAACCTCAAATTAACAGTAGTGAAAAAGATGCAGCTAAGAGTGAGACAGGATTAATCCAAATTCACACTTCTGATTATGGACAAGATGAAGCTCCGAGTGAGACAGACCAAGTTCAAGATCAAGTTAACAGTGGTGGACAAGATGAAGCTCCGAGTCAGATAGACCAAGTTGAAGACCAACCTACTAGTGGTGGACAAGATGAAGCTCAGAGTGAGATAGGCCAAGTTGAAGATCGACCTCCCAGTGGTGAACAAGATGAAGCTCAGAGTGAGATAGGCCAAGTTGAAGATCGACCTCCCAGTGGTGAACAAGATGAAGCTCAGAGTGAGATTGGCCAAGTTGAAGATCGACCTACTAGTGGTGGACAAGATGAAGCTCAGAGTGAGATTGGCCAAGTTGAAGATCGACCTACCAGTGGTGGACAAGATGAAGCTCTGAGTGAGATAGGCCAAGTTGAAGATCAACCTACTAGTGGTGGACAAGATGAAGCTCTGAGTGAGATAGGCCAAGTTGAAGATCAACCTACTAGTGGTGGACAAGATGAAGCTCTGAGTGAGATAGGTCAAGTTGAAGATCAACCTACTAGTGGTGGACAAGGTGAAGCACAGAATGCGATGGGCCAAGTTGAAGATCGATCTGCTCGTGGTGAACAAGGTGAAGCTCAGCATGAGATGGGCCAAGTTGAAGATCAACCTGCTCGTGGTGAACAAGATGAAGCTCAGAATGAGATGGGCCATGTTGAAGATCAACTTACCAGTGGTGGACAAGATGAAGCTCCGAGTGAGAGAGGCCAAATCCAAGATCGACCTACCAGTGGTGGACAAGATGAAGCTAAGAGTGAGATGGGCCAAGTTGAAGATCGACCTACCAGTGGGGGACAAGATGAAGCTCAGAGTGAGTCAGGCCAAGTTGAAGATCAACCTACTAGTGGTGGACAAGATGAAGCTCAGAGTGAGATAGGTCAAGTCCAAGATGAAGCTAACCGTGGTGGCCGAGATGAAGCTCCGTGTGAGTCAGGCCACGATCAAGCTAATGATGTAAAAGATGAAGCTAAGAGTGGCGCAAGCCAAGTACAACCTCAGGCTAAAGATGGTAGAAAAGTAGCAGCTCAGAGTTCTGTGGGCAAAGTCAAACCACAGCTAACTGGTGGAAGAGCTGGTGTGCTTACTGGGAAAACTGGTGTGCTTACTGGGAAAACTGGTGTGCTTACTGGGAAAACTGGTGTGCTTACTGGGAAAACTGGTGTGCTTACTGGGAAAACTGGTGTGCTTACTGGGAAAACTGGTGTGCTTACTGGGAAAGCTGGTGTGCTTACTGGGAAAGCTGGTGTGCTTACTGGGAAAGCTGGTGTGCTTACTGGGAAAGCTGGTGTGCTTACTGGGAAAGCTGGTGTGCTTATTGGGAAAACTGGTGTGCTTACTGGAAAGAGATTCCCAATTTATATTGGAAAAAATAAAAAGTTTGCCATGAAAAATTCCAAAAAAACAGGTAAAGCGGACAGTGACATATGGCAAGCTAAGAGTGCCCCAGGCCAAGCTCAGAATAAGAGTGTACTTGCCAAGCCCAAATCCCAAGTTAAGAGTGTTGAAAAAGGAAAGTTAAAAATTCTGGCGACAGATAAAGTTCAACCTCAGCCGACTGATGGAAAAAAACCTCCTTTGAGTACTCGAAAGATAAACAGTGAAAGTGACACTAAAAATACTGCAAATGTGATGACAAGTGTGGCCAATAAGGACCTATTCCAAGCTAAAAGAGATGTTGGTGGGCCTCTGGCGAGTGGTGGGCCTCCGGCGAGTGGTGGGCCTCCGGCGACTGGTGGACTTCCTGCGAGTGGTGGATCTTTGGCTAGTAAAGATGGAAAATCTGTGACAATGTTTTGGTGTGATGTAAGTATTTAAACTCTTTCAGAAAGGCTCTTTGACATTTTGTTTTATACATTACTTATTGGGCCGTAATGTGCGGCCCCTACGGGTGCGTACGAGGTGTGTACGCACCCGTAAGGGCCGTGCAAGTTCTGGGTTTAGGCATGTGAAGCGCATGCACGAAAACCCGGAACTTGCGCACAGTCAAGAATTTTCTTGACAGATCATCCGCATCCCCGGAGAAAGGGCATCCGCTTGCGGAGAGTTGGGCTATTTGCCCAGCGAATGCCAGTGAAATTCTTAAGCCCGGTAAAAGTAGGTGTAAGGCCAGCGTAAGAGTTTGATAAAAAATGTTTTAAATATTTTTTTTAATCATTTATACATTTAAAAAACCTGTACAATAAGGTAAGTTTATTTTTAGCCCCTTTAAAACATTTAAATTTATTTTTCAATTTTTTTTTGTTTTAATTATTTAATTAAATGACATTTTAATTAATTTTAAATATGTAATGGTTTTTAAAATTTATTTGATGTGTAGATGTATTTTTTGGGGTAATCCCATTCATGCTTATGGGGTTTCCGCACATACGGAATCCCCATAAGCATGGATGAGGATTTCCTCCTTTCATTCGTTGGGCTGGCCCACGTGATCCCAGGGGCGCTTGCGAACCGCGTGTACCCCTAAGATACGTGGGCCTCTCCCCGCAGGTACCCGCAGAGGCCCAGGACTGCGGATCTCAGTACCTCCCGGACCACCAGGTAGGCGGGCATTTTATTTGAGGATCGGAGGCATTTCCCCGCGGGATGCCTCCGACCGCAAAATCAGGGCCATTGTTTTTGATCTGAGATATTGATCTGAGGTGTTATCACTAGATTTATTTATCAACTGAAGTAGACAAGGCAAACAATTATTAAGTGATTTATTTCACTTTTCAAAAAAAGCTAATCCGAGATTATGGTTGTATGCTTTGTTGTGTAATATTGAAGTGGTTGCAGTGTTCTTCCATACAGTAGCTGTCTAATGTTCAAATTAATTTGGTTATATTATACTGGGGCTAAATACTGATCCTGGCTTCTTAACTTACTGTTAAAAAAGTTGTGTGTTTAGCAGTGAGGTTCTCCAAATGTTATTCTTCCACCTGCTTTGGTGGGGTTGGTGGATAATGAAGTACAGTTCAGGACTGTACTTAATATTAATGAATAAAGTTTTTTTGGGTGGGGTGAAAGATCTTCTATGTAAGTTATTTGAAGTAGACAAACTTTTGTAGTTATCAGTTCTATTATACATGTGGAGATGCCGGTGTTGGACTGGGGTGGACAAATGTGAGAAGTCGCACAACACCAGGTTATAGTCCAACAGTTTTATTTGAAATCACCAAGCTTTCGGAGCGCTGCTCCTTCGTCAGGTCCGAAAGCTTGTGATTTCAAATAAAGCTGTTGGACTATAACCTGGTGTTGTGCGACTTCTCACAGTTCTATTATAAAGTAAGCTTTTACTGTCCCCATTCCCCTGCCTGCTGCTTGTATTTTTTTGTTTATACACAGGTCTTATAAGTGTGAAAATATAAAAATATAGATTTCATTTTCACTAAGATTCTATAAAATTATAATAAAGTTGTGGGGTATTACAACTTCTTTCCTTTGCATTTCTCACTGTGCACAGCTGAAGTCTTTCACCTCTTCCTCCTGCTCCTAACCTTCTGGCAAGTGCAATGCTTGGATATATCTTGGTCTGAAGTACATTTCGTTTCAGTAATGAGTAATGGATTTATTATACTTTTTTCTTTGTGTTTAAATCGGTTTTGAAGACACTTCAACTTTTTGCAGCAGGTATTGATACTGTTACATTGAGCTTTTGCAATTCCAAGGCGAACCGTTTTGCAGTTCTTGCCCTGATTTCCAGCAATTGAGAAATGAAGAGCATTATAAGTATATTATTTCATGTTACTGAAACATCTGTTGTATGTATCTTCAAAATGGATGGTACAAACCATATAGGGTAATAAAATAGGTCTTTGTACCATAAAATATTTAAACACGTAGACTTGACCACATAATTAATTAGCAATGAAGTTGAGCAAATTGGATTTAGTCTACCATTCATTGTCTGAATCTATCACATTTGAGACATTCAGTTTCAATAATGATTCTAATGTCAAAAAATTCAAAGTGCTGATGCAAACAAATACATCAATCAAACAGTCTTATTTTTATGCACGGTGTTGTGGAAGAATTCCATACATGCATGCATTGATCCAGTTTACGCTGCAGGGGTTGATGCTTGTTTGTAAATACTGCAGAGGCTGTTGAGCAGTGTAACTTGATTTTTAAAAAGATTCTGGAAGAGTAAAATTATAAAGCGGATACATGTTTTTTTTTAAAGTTTAATTTTGATAAGTTTTTCTTTAAACTGACACCTCAATAAAGAATGAAACCAGACTATCGCATCTTGGGCGCAGTGCATGGTGCAGAGTTGGGGGAAGGGGATTGAAACATGCATTGGCTGTATCATGAAAAATTATTTTCTGTGGATTGCAACTGGACAGAGGAATTTTGGGTAGAAAGTGATGTGTAAGTATCTTTTTAGACTGAATGTAATTTGGGGCCAAATGTTTCGTATAATATGGTTTGTGAATAAAGTTGAAATTGTTTAGCATGGTCCAACATTACCCTCTACAAGACCCGCTAACAGCATAAACCAGGCCTATATGACTCAGTATTAGCAAACCAAAATGGAGGACAGGAAAAGACCAGCTGGCCCATTGAGCCTGTCCCATGCTACCACAGTAAGTGATGTACCACTGAATCATGGTAAAACGTCCCTTTAGCCTTTCTTAGAATAAACCTCAGAAATCTGTAAACTTAGAAAGAAAGAAGAAATTCTTGCATTTATATAGTGCCTTTCACGACCACCAGACGTCTCAAAGCGCTTTACAGCCAATGAAGTACTTTTGAAGTGGAGTCACTGTTGTAATGTGGGAAACGCGGCAGCCAATTTGCGCACAGCAATGTGATAATGACCAGTTAATCTGTTGTTACATTGGTTGAGGGATAAATTTTGGCCAGGACACCGGGGATAACTCCCCTGCTCTTCGAAATAGTGCCATGGGATCTTTCACATCTGAGAGAGCAGACGGGGCCTCGGTTTAACGTCTCATCTGAAAGACGGCACTTCCGACAGTACAGCACTTCCTCAGTACTGCACTGAAGTCAGCCTAGCTTTATGTGCTCAAGTCCCTGGAGTGGGACTTGACCCACAACCTTCTGACTCAGAGGCGAGTGTGCTACCAACTGAGCCACAGCTGACATACTTAATTAAAAAAAAAAAATTCTAAGTGAGTGCTGACACCCCTTATCTAACCACTTGTTCGAGGCACCCCTGCTGCCCCTGTGGAACTAAACCAGAATGAGTCAGTGCTGTTTTGTCTTTGTTTCCCAATTTTTTCTTCTTAGTTTAGCTTTCAGTTTATTTTCATTTAAAATAACCTAATCTATATGTTTAGTGCTTTTCTCCCTTTAGTTAAACAATTTTTTTAAAACACTGACCTTTTCTCTTGAGCATCCTGTTATCCACTTTGGAGATGCGAGCAATATTTAATTTTTTTAATCTCAAAGATGCTAACAGTTGACTTACTTCACTTATAGAAGCTTGTAGTATAATCTAGTGAAATGTTTCATGCCTAAAGATTTTAATTCTATATTTTTAATTTATCATTTGATATTGAAAAAAATATATTTTTATTCTAGATTTGCAAAGTAGTTTGCACATCTGCTCTGAATCTCCAGATGCATTTCCTTGGCTTTAAGCACAAAAAGGTAAGCACAGTTTCAGTGACATTATAATTAAACACTTCCCTCTGTTAAAGTATGCTGATAACTTTACTCGTAAATTTCAACAGTAAATATGCTCTTAGAAAATAGAGTGGTGTATCAGTAATGTTATACACTTTCAAATACCGTGGAACCTTGATTATCCACATAGTCATTATGTGCTTTCTTGATTATTTGTAAAAATGTTCATGGGAGTTGATGTTGGGAGAGCAGCTAAAGTCAGGTGGGTCAGAGGACTAGTGGGATTTAGGGCTGCCAGTAAATCTGCTTAAAAATAGAACCTCTCATTCAGGTAGAGAAGACAATCTTACATTGAAATCAGAAAAAAGTAAATCCATTGATAGCAAATGTGCCATTCTGGGTTACCAGATTACAACCTTAGTCAACCTTATTTTGAGAATCTTCATTTATTATTCTAAAGAAACTGTACAGCACTGGAGTATTTTTTATGATGTGTATGAACAGAAAGCAAATGTTTCCGATTACAACAGAGACCAATGGGGCTGACCAGTTAGGGCCGCCAGCATTTGATAGAACAACTGTTAGTAAAATAGGAATGCTCGGGACTCTGTTATCTGCCAGTTTCTGTTACCTTGCAGTAAATTTCCCTCCATTTATGGGGCATAATTGAGGTTTCATTGTACTTGCCGTGCAAAGCTTATCTGCTGTTCTATATACTTCTCTAAATTAAATGGTCCTTGCATTTTGCTACAGTTTTTATTGATGGTTTAAGTGGATTAACTGAATTCATTCTGAACATATTCCTCTAGTTTGTTTTCCTAGATTTGTTATACACTCTTACTTTAGGAATTCTTAGGACCTAGTTTTTAAAAAGTTTTTATAATTTTCTGATACTAATATGCTTAGTACTGTAAGTATAAAAGTATGTACTTTCAGAGCACTACTCTACTTTGCTACTGTGAGAAATGTTTGTAAAAAAAAATCTATGGTACAAAACTATTTGACTAAAATTAACATCCAGAAGAAAATAAATCATTAATGTCATTTCGAAGTGGCTGCTCCTGCTTGATATCTCAAACACAGACTTGCGCGTGAGCTCACGGCCTGTACAAAAAGAATCTCTAGTCTTTGTGACACTAGTTGCATGTTCAGTTGCCTAGCAACTCAGGATCAACAAAATAGCTTTTGAAGATAATTATTTGGGCTGTGCTGGGCTAGGGTGTGTATTGAAGTTGGGAAGTTTTTTTAGAATAAAACATTGACCACTTGGAAGTGTTATCCCAGGTTTGAGAATTTACTCTCCCCATTTTAAAGAATTGCTTGATTGATGACTCGCACCTGTGTGGCATGAGTTTAAAGGGTATACTGCACTTTCAAATCTCAAATAAATCCCTCTAGTTGATTTCAAAAACTGAGAATAACAGCACCACACTTTACTGAGATTTCTTTGGTGTAGCTGAGGTTGTTCTCATTGCTTACAACAGTAATGTAACAAAATGTTGGGAGCATTTTATTACGGATGTCGTAAGCATGTGTATGCCTGTGGCAGAGTTAGTGCACCTTTTTTATGACTTTCATTACAGCAAAACACAAATCTCATAGAATTCAATAGAACCTACTAAATCAAATGAGTCATGGTATTATAATTTCAGATTGCCTGCAGTTAAATTACTCTGATGGGGCTAAAATTTTGCCACAATTTCGGCTGTCAATAACTTTACATTTTTAAATTGGTGTTTTCTAATTACCATTGGCTGTTTAACTCAAAGCAACCTGTGACTCTCCACAAAATATGCAAAAGAACTGATTTGAACAGGGTTGTATTACTATATAGATCACAATTTTTATTTCCCAGTAATCTACCAAAGCATTCACCGAGTGAATATCACTCAGCACTGCATTCAAACACTGGAATTGTTTTTGCTAATTTGCACAAAATGTTTACATTTCATTGAATTACTACATTTCACAATGTATTTCTTGGGAGTATGTTTCAAGACTAATCTAACCTTCAAGTTTGAGTGTAAATCATTTCTTTTATTCTGCATTTTCTAACCCAGAATAAATGACAGCTTTGTAAAGTGTTCTACTTTGGCCACCAAAATATCTTTTGGTGGATATGATTTAACCATGAAAAATGGTCATGCCATTGAAGACTGGACTGGTACCATCTATTTTTCTTGTTAAATTTAGAGGTTTGAAGGAATTGCACCTAGGTTTCCATAAAGCAACAGGGACACCCAAATTTAAATCCCATTCTTGACAGACACTCACACTCAGTCTTCCCATACACATCAGATTTGCCAATCTTCGTTGAATTGTCAGCGGAAGGAGTAAGAACCTGCTGAGAGAGGTATCTGCCTGCATCCTTGATATGCCTTTTAGTCGGTTGATCAAGGAGCAGTGATAAGAGCATCTGAAGATCTTCATGGGTAGACCGTCCAGCCTTTCCAACAGAGGAGGACGTTATGGACTTGTAGGGAGGGAGAAAAGAAGAGGAGTGTCTTCACTGAATACAAGGCTGGATTTTCCTTGATGTGCATCAGCTACCTCTCAGCAACCCTAAGTATTAATGACCATATGAGGAGGTGACCTGGGTTGCTGAGCTACATAAAATACTTTGCTGAGCTCTGAATTTTTTTGCATCTATAATCTCATTGAGGCTGAACAAAATATTGTGCAAGACTGTTAAAATGCTGAATGTCAAACATCTTGACAGAGCAATGACTGAGTCTTTCCTGTGGAAAATCAGTTTATTGGGGCTTACAAATTAGCGCACATGGTCTAAATTTTTAATTGTGCATTGGTAATTACCAGTGCTTTTTTTATGTAAAATTTGTTAATGTTACTGCAGAAAACTTGCTGTGCTTTTTAAAGGTTTAAACCAGCATGAAATCCACGGTACAAGGAGATGTATGAGTTTTATTTTAAAACAAATTTTAAAGTAATCAGAGATTTAACTCCACTTTTATTCTAAAACAACTGTGAACATGGGCTTATTTTTCTCATCAAATTGGTTGTAGCCTATAGAGTCCTAAACCCCTCTTGGAAATGGGGCACCTCTTTGAATTCAACTTTAGTACTTTGGCCTTAATTTGCAGTGCAGTACAATGATTTTAAGGAACAAAAAGGTTGATGGTTTTTCCCTCTGAGGGTTACAGTGTTCTCAAAGAAAAAAATCACCACGCTGTTGAAATGAATATGAAAACAAAATCTACAGTCCATGAAATAAAATGCAATCCATGTCTTGGTGGCAATGCTTTTTCTATGAATTGCCCTTCATAAAGTAGATTGTATCGTGCCCAGTCAGTATAGTTTAGTGCAGTATGAATCCATCCAGTTCAGGGTCAGTAGGGGTTTAACTCGCTTTGTGGACCTATTCAGGACAAATACCTGAAGGAAATATCCACATCTTATGGCATACCAAAAGTAATATTTTTGAACATGTGAAGTTGAAACTGATTTGGGAGCATTACTTTGAGATTTAGTATACTAACCCTTTCTGACCCTAAATTATCCAACAGTGAATAATCATTTAAAAACAATGTGAATCATAAGCTGCTGAGTGAGAAATGGTTAAATGTTAAAGGAACTCAGTAAGCCCCACATCATATATTGACTGATCTGAGTTTGTCACCATCACATTTGTGCAAATTCTGGAAAACCAATTCCTGCCATGGAACATTAGGAACAGGAGTAGGCCAGTCAGCCCCTTGAACCTGTTCCGCCCTTCACTTAGATCATGGCTGATCTGCACTTCAACTCCATTTCCCACCTTTGCTCCATATCCTTTGATATCCTTGCCTAACAAAAATCTATCTATCTCAGTTTTGAAAGCTCCAATTATCCTAGCATTCACAGCCTTTTGGAAAAGATATCCAATTTTCTACTACCCTTTGTGTAGAAAAAGTGCTTCCTGATTGTGTTCCTGAATGGCCTAGCTCTCTAATTTTAAGATTATATCCCCTTGTTCTTGATTCCCCCACCAGAGGAACTAGTTTATCCGTATCTACCCGACCAAATCCTTTTAACATTTTAAATAACTCTATCAGATTACCCCTCAATCTTCTTTACTCCAGGGAATACAAGCCAAATTTATACAACCTGACTTCATAATTTAGCTCTCTAAGCACCAGTATCATTCTGGTGAATCTGCGCGGCACCCCCTCCAAGGCCAATATATCCTTTCTAAGGTGCGGTGCCCAGAACTGAACGCAGTACTCCAGATGGTGTGTGACCAAGGCTCGATGCAACTGAAGCATTACTTCCTCGCTTTTGTATTCCAGCCCCCTTGAGATATAGGCCAACATTTCATTAGCCTTTTTGATTACTTTTTGTATCTGTCTATTGGGTTTTAATGATTTATGTACTTGGACTCCAAAAATCTGCTCCTCTATAGTTCCTAGTTTCTCACCATTAAGAAAATACTCCGATTTATCTTTCTTGGGTACAAAGTGGATAACCTCGCACTTGCCCACATTGAACTTCATTTGCTGTACTTTTGCCCACTCACTTAATCTGTCTGTGTCCCTTTGCACTACTTACTGTCCCTCCTAACTTAGTGTCATCTGCAAACTTGAATATATAACTATTCCTTCATCCAAGTCATTAATAAATAGGGTGAAAGGTTGAGCCCCCAGAACAAACCCCTGGGGCGCACCACTTGTCACATCCTACCAATCAGAGTACCTACCAGCCAATTTCCAACCCAAGTCAAAAGGCTACCTCCAATTTCATTTTTGCTGTTAACCTCTTGTGTGGAACCTTATTGAATGCCTACTGGAAGTCCATATAGATAATATCCATAGACACTCCCTTATCTACCTTTATTAGTGACCTCCTCAAAAAAATTAATCTTTCTTCTCCCTACACAGAAGGTTGAGAGTCCTCAACAACAAAAAAATTGCAAAATTCATTAACAATACTAAATGATGTTTAACCTTGGTAAAAGCTTAATTAGCTCCCTAAAAATGTTGCATTTCATTTTTGATTGTTATAGTGGAAGATGATTCTAACTAATTATCACCATAACAAATGCAGTAAACACCTACACTCCAGAAGCATATATTGTGTGGTGTCCTTCGATATGGACATTGTCCACTAGCTTAGTAAGAGGCAACCATCAGTGGGAGAAATATTTGTGCTGGCTGTGGAATATCGTTATAATGGGAATTTGGTGGAACCTGCAAGAATTACATTTGTTGGCTGAAAGGTTCAAATTGACAAGACTCAAGAAAGTAAAATTAAATTCTGCCAACTTAATCAACTTTTCAATGATGAAAGCACTATACTACTATATATTGATTATCCTGGCAGAAAAACGGTTTTTGTAAGATTTGTTCCTGTGGGGAAGTAGAGGTTATGTAACTGCAAACCAGTGTATAGGTAATGTACATTCAATAATTTATTTAAAAAAATCCTATACACTAAAATAAACTGAGGTTGCCATGAAAACTTTAATTAAATAAGTCTAAGTTTGTTCCCTTTAAGATTGAATCATGGATAGCACTAGAATATTTAAACCAGAATGATGTAAAGAAGGAATCTTATGATCAAGTAGTCAGCAATTTGTCATAAAATAATCTCTGAAATCTGTACAATCATTCAATAATTTCAAATAGTACTGGGTGAAATTTTTACTAAAGTGATGTTCTGAAATAGACCTTTCTTCTGAAATGATGTTGAGGCTTTTTATTTTCTGCATGGTCAGAAAATTCCAAACTTTGCCAGGGGTTGACACCAACTTTTTAATTGGATGCTTTCTAAGTAATTGATCCAAAATTTTCACTTCCACAGAACAGTGCAGAGGCATGTCTAGTTATTGTAGAAACATTGCAGAGATTGGGTTCGTCAGTTTGTAGCTGTAACCACCAGCCTTCCGTGCACAGAGTCTCTATATCCACTTGCTTTATGCAATCGGCTGTGTGTTACTGTTGACCCCTGTTTGTATTCTTGCATTTTTGCAGAGCAGCCACAGGTTTCCTTAATTTAAGCAAGCAGTGAAATGGTGGCCTTCAGAGCAAAATTTGCAAAAGGCGCATTTTAATGAAATGTTTCAGTTTTATGTCCCAACAGAAACAATCTCGCTAACATTTTCTGTTCCCTTTCCTGGTTGATTCTCTCCAAACATCATTATGGCAGATTGAAGCAGCCTTAAAATGGAATGGTAAGTATTGCAGGATTCCTTGTGGATCCTGTTCCCATCTCTACAGATGTTACACATGTAAAATCTTCATGATGTTGTGAGGTTTAATTTCAACTGTTGGTGTTTATTAAAACTAATGAACATCTATAACTTTTTGTTTTAATAGTTCTGAGAATACCTTTCATAAGGTGGTTGACAACAATGAAAAATACAGTAATTAGGACATCTGATTTTGTTGCATGTACCTGAAAGAATGCAACAAATTTAATTTCCAAAAAATTATTGCGTGGTCAATCTTTGAGAACTACTAAACTAAATGGGACGCTATAATACTATTCTCCACTCTTATTGGCCCATTGTCTCCAACAACACAACTTTTCTAGGAAGTCTCAATTTTGAGTTGCACTTCACCTTTGCTGAGTGACAACAAGGTGGTTATTCATTGGAGATATCCTCTTGTCCATCCTTTTGGCAAGAGTACATATGGTATAAGGCCCAGGAAAGGTGTATTGATGTTAGACCGTATGTTCCAGATAGTCTTCCCAATGTTTTTTTTCATTCTCTCCCAGAAACTATGACTTACTGCTGAGGTATAGTTGGTGTCATCAGCCTTCTGTCGCCTCATTCAAGTGTCCATACTTCATGTGAGCCTGGAATGTGAGTGTTGGCAGACTATTTTACCATGGAAGGCATCACAGCCAAGTCCAATACTATCCTTGCCCCATGTCCACATACCACATGTTCAGCACTGATGCATGAACTCATCTGGAGTAGGAGTTCTGGCTAGTTTCTGATTTATTTTCTTCCCTACCCAAGGCCAATTGAAGTGCTGTGGTTGAGATGAATGAATTAAGCACAGACTAGGAACTAAATTTGTGACCTGGGCAAAACCTTTAACTATCAAGATATTGGGAGACCTTACCACAGATAGTATTAATGGGCATTTGGAGAGATTGGATTCCTTGCACGTTGGAATAGATTTTTTTGGAATATGATCTACAAGTGTGCCCAATTCTGCCTAGCTTGCTGCTTGTATTGGTGTGCCTCTTTTAGTTCAGTAATGGTGCTGAGATTCAATGCTCTTGTAAGTGAGAGAAAACAAAGGAGTGATATTGAAGATGTAATTGAAAAGGTTCTATCATCACTCGTTAATCAAGTCTGTTATCTTACTCTATGAAAGCTGGTTTAACATTCCCTTGATTTCTTGCTGGTAGTGGTGTTGCATTCCAGCATCAATATCAGACAGCTGGGCAAAGCCCTAATGGGTTTTACAGATTGGAGGTAGATGTGTTTGTGAGGAAGAATAATTCTGTCTATAACATGGGCTATTTTTAATTTTCGCAATAACAAAAAATTCCATGGGTAAAATGTGATCACCGTCACTAAGGATAATTTACACTGCAGTTATGCAAAAATAAAAACCTGGAACTAAATCTGGTGTATCAATTTCTAGGAAAATAAATTGTAATCTTTCACCAGCAATGTATCTTAACTTGGGCAGTTGTGCCTGGTGGAGTTGCAGTATCAGTGTGCCTTTAGATAGTACTGTAATGGGCCCTATCTATGCTTTAGTACTGTACATTGAGATAAGAAAATAAGACAGTGGTGATGTCTTCTTTATTCAGGTAGTTAAGGCAGGTATTTTAGGAAAGTGCCTAGAAAAGTTAATATTGACTTGCATTTATAAAAAAATAAGTGCAGATTTTTAAACATTTCTCAACTGTGATTTATTTTTGTGGGCAGCTTTTCAAAGTATTTAAGTTGGGTCCTCAAAAGTAAATTAATAATTGTCCTGGCAACCTCTCCACAAAACTGATGGGAACTGTCATGTGAAATAATTAGTATTTCAGTTTACAAAATGCCCAATATTGTTTCATTTACTAAGATATAGCTAAACAATACTGATCAATTGTTTAAAAGTATAACTGTAATTAATATTACATTGCTGAAATATTATTGCTGGCTTCAAAATTAATACAGTTTTCAGAGTGTAATCAGTGTGCCTTGTAATAAACTGAATGAAAGCATTACAAGTTATTTTATATATAGGCCATGGTTTAACTCTGACAAGTGCAGGTTGACAATATGATGCATTATTATTTCTGAACGGAACCCCTATTGCAGCATAAAATAAGTAAAGAGTCTGATACTAAGCATCATGGATATTTTCATGATGGAGCTCCTCTGCTCACTAGCCTCCTTGGTGGGAGTGGCGGAGTGATGGTAAAGGGGGTCTGTTTGGGGTCATGGTGGCTGCAGATGACGCGCCTGACAGAATTTCTCACTAAGTCCTAAAACAAAACCCAGAATATCTCATTTACTCTCACACACATTATGCAATCTGATGCACCAAAAGTAATCAAGCAAACACCAATATATCAATCACTAATGCCCTGTGTTTGGAGCTTCGGTTTTGATGGCCCAGTCCATCTTGTTTTATTCTTCAATCGTCTTAGATAAAGCACCTGCACTGGCACTGGAGCTGAAGAAGTAGGTCTTTAAATGAAGGCATAAAGGTCAGCACTTTGGTCTTTGGCTTCATGTGGTTAAAGCTAAACTTATTTGGGTTTCTGATGTTCAGAAAGGTGGTGAACTGAAACAATCAAGAAACCTAAAATATCAGTTCAGATGGTCTAGGTTTCACTGAAGCTGAATTCCGGGTGTTCGTCCCTTTGCGTGCATTGTTGTCCTGAGGAGTTTTGGATGCAATGTCTTGTTTGGTATAGCTTAGAACTGTCTAAGCTGTTACCACTGCTACTGCATCCACAGCATTCCCTCAAAGATCAGTGTGTGAAGGAGTAAGTTGGTGCTGTATAATGAAAGATGATCACTTCTTCTATTCAACTTCTGCAGCAAAACATTTTGCAAGCATAAACATCATCATCTGACACCATCTTTATTCTTTCTGGGCACAGTTTCCAATACCTTAATTAATTGGTTTGATGAGGTATTGTGCCTGAAGAGATAGAAATGAACTCGTACAACTTATGGTAAATTGTGCTGCTCACTGTGTTGCTCAGGAGGAGTTCCTGGTACCTGCTGTCCATCTTAACAAGGCCTCAAACCCTTGCTTGTCAGTAGTTTAATGACCACCTAATGAGGGAGGGGAGAGGAGAGGAGGAGGTAAACATGATCTCTTTGAGGTTGAGATGGTTCAGGATGACATGCCTGGTGATGGGAGATTGGAACCTAGTCGATCCTCTGTGGTAGATTTAGTATCCAATCCTTGAGCCAGGCAGGTCCACGGCACAATAGATGATCTACCATCCAGCCTGGCTCATTGAAGAGACTTGGAGGAGTAAACCTAGGGGCTGTGACTCTTCCCATTCGTTTCCAGATAACCCTGCAAGCCAGTGCCCTAATGGGTTGGGCATTATCCGAGTTGGACAACCAGCGGGAAGCTTCCCAGTGCTTTGTGCTGGTAAGCTGTGCAGTTTTAGTCACTTTCATATGAGCAATACCCTATGTGCACTTGGGAGACCCTAAGCTTGGTTCTACCAACCCATGCCTAAGCCCGCTTCTTCAGGTAGGTGGTGTGTGTCCATTTGGAGAGAGTCGTACTCCATAACGAATTTCTACTTGTATGAATTTCTCAGTTTGGTTTGGAAACTCCTAAGCATGGCGACAGATCTCTGCGCATATCCAACATCTAGCTGAGCAAAAATGAAATTAACAAATGAATTCTTGCACTAATGTGAGACCCGACGAAGGCCTCATGTCCGAATCTTTACAAAACTCAATGCTGGCTTAAACACCAAAAAATATTACCTACAGTGTTCCATTAATGTTTGTAAAGAATTTTCTTTTACTCTTTGCACCCAGTCCCAACCACCTTTTACCTGGTTTCTTTTTGGGGCAATGTTTTACTCATACTTTAAACTTATTTGAGTACTATAAATATTTAATTTTAGCTGTTAAAAACCTTTGCAATCTGAAAAAATTACACTCTGGAAAAATAACAAGAGTTTTACCCACTTTGCCCAGTATTTAAAATTGGAACTGCTGGACATAATTAGAAATTTACCAAACCAGCTTGCATTTTTTAAAGAAAAAAAGCATCAGAAGATAGAAATTTTGGAAGATAAGAAATGAAGGTCATAAATTGCTGCAACTGTTAAAACTCTGGTGAGGAATTGGGTTAGTTTTTGTGCTAAATTTGTTATAATCGCATTAAAGATTTGAATTATGCAACACTTTAATTTGAAAAAAATCTCTTGAAGTTGCCCTGCTAATCTGGTGAAGGCAAATACTTTATAACTAATCTCGCAATATTCTAGTAGCTTGAATCTTTTCAGTTTTCATTTTCCTTATTTGAAAAATCATAATAGATTTCAGTGATATAAAAACAAGTGGTAATGTCCAATTATAACAGCAAATCAATATTTATAAACTTAACTTTGAATCAGTTTAACATACAAGGGTATGTTGTTAGATAAGTCGCAACAAGTTAGCAGGATGTAATCTCGAGGAACAATTTTACCTTCCGCATCTCATTGAACCAAATAGACCATATTCGATTATAATTTGAGTCTTCATGCCACAGCACTAGTTTAGGACCGTCCCACTGTTAGCACATTATTTTAATGGATACAGTTAAGTTCATAGTATTGCTTTTTTTTTCAGGCCGTAAATATCAATCCGTATCCTTCCCCACCCCTGTTTTTAATTGCATTCACTTCCATGTCACATGACTGTTGGCAGTTTGTGAACCGTGACCTTTTTGGTGCTACCCTCCCTGTATAAAAAGCTACTAGCCTTCTCCTGTAACTTTTTCATAGCTCCCTAGCAAAGATCAAGAACTTGCCTGTATAGGGAATCATGTTCTGTGAATAACATAACATACAAGAGGATTGATGGGAACTGTCCTGGAAGGCCAAATTAAGCTATCTGGGCTTTTGTTTGGGGAGAAGAATAAAATTCTTCATGAGATTTTGAGAAGATGCTAAATACTGCATATCAAAGTAAGATACCTAATGAGGTAGCTAGTGTTTCCCTTATAATAATTTGCAAATGCATTCTTTTTAATTGTACTTGTGCAACAACATGCCCAAAATCCTGCTTACAGGGTCAGACTTAAAATAACTCGTACTCTTGCTGTTATATGTGGTGGTCTACCAGAGAAGACAAATGTGCATGCATTGAGAGGAACTAAAAGTTAAAGGGGAACATTATTGTAGGGGTAAATACATAAAATTGTGTGTAATCACCCCTTCATAAATGTTGCATAATCTTTTTTCCTCATCATCTGATCCACAGGCCTAAAGTTCACAGTTCCAGGGAAACATCTTTTTCTTTGCAATAACAGATCTGTAGAGACTATTAAAATGAAATCTCTTCTCTGTGGGGAAAATTGGGGCTATATAGATTTTCTCAGAATTTCATATTGATTTACATAGTTGTCAGCTTTAAAATGTTTATAGCATTTGCAGCTGGATACATGGATATAATGGGTCTAGTGTAATTGCATCTAGGGGTGTTAGTCACTTTAGAAAACATAGTAATTTGATTAGAATCCCTTGTTAAAGGGATAGATACCCAAATATACTTTCTGAAGCTGCTACAGAATAATGTTTTATACAGAAGGGTATAATGATGCAGCATTGCGATGGAGAGGATGTGGGGTTGGATGCTCGGCTCTAGATTGTTTGAGACACTGAGGTTGTAAACAGTCTGGATCAACCTGAGACAGTGACCTGGGAGGGGGGTGGACTCTTGGTGAGAGTAAAACGTCCCAAGGTGCTTCACAGTAACGTTGTCAAACAAAATTTGACACCCAGGCACATAAGGAGTTAGGATTGGGGCGGCAGAGTTTTGGATGAGCTCAAGTTTATGGAAGGTGGGAGGCCAGCCAGGAGAGCATTGGAATAGTAATAATAACAGCACAGAGGCAGGGGAGGCATTGAGCGAAATGGTAGAGTTAGAGTTGGGTGTCATCTGTGTTCATATGGAAGTTGACCCTATGTCTGTGGATGATGTTGCCATGAGGCACCTTGTACATGAGGAAGAGGAGTAGGCCAAGAATGCATCCTTGTGGGGGATCTGAGGTGATGGTGGGTGGGTGTGGAGAGAAACCATTGGTAGATATGCTCTGACTACAATTGGATTGAGTGGAACCAAGTATGGCTCAGCCCCACTGAGCTAGACAATGGAGGAAAAATGTTAGAGAAGGTTGACTGTCAAAGGCTGCAGCGAGGTCAAGCAGGCATAATGCACCATGGTCACAATCATAGAGAATGTCGTTGGGGCTATTTTGGTGCTGTAGGAGGAACACAAACCTGATTTGAAGAATTCAAACAGGGGGTTGTGGGAGACATGGGCCTGGACCTGAGAGGCAACAACATGTTGATGGACTTTGGAGAGGAAAGGGAGGTTAGAAATAGGGTGCTAGTTTGCAAGGACAGAGGGGTGGAGGGTGGATTTTTTGAGAAGGGGTTGATGGTAGTTTTGAAAGGGCAGGGGACAGTACCTGAGGAGAGGGAACCCTGTTTTGTCTAGCATAGAGGCCAGAAAGGGAAATTAGTTGGGCAATAGTTTAGTGGGAATGGGGTTGAAGGAGCAGGAGGTGGGGCTCATGGACAAGATGAGCTTCGAGAGCACATGCTGGAGGTAGTGGAGAAAAGAAGCCTGAGATTATCTTTTCTCTCCAGTATGATCCGAGGGTAGTGGTTTTGGCAAAGGAGAGCGAGACCTGGTAGAACTTGATGTGTTCCAGCCTATCTGGTGATGGATGGCTAAACCAGTTGCGTGTGATATGCCCCTTGCACTTGAGGGAAAGATGACAGAGGTTATACCATATGGATTGACTGGGATGGGAGATGGTCAAGGTTTTGTTGGGGAAAAGGGCTTCAAAAGTAGAGGTGAGAAATTGGTTGAGCAAATCAGCAGCTGCACAGGTATAGCAAATGGAGGGTTTAAGGTTAGGCAGTTGGGAGTTGTAAATGTAACTTGGAGAATTTTTTATTCCAAGGGGCAAATGAGAGTAAGGAAAAGGACTTGCATTTATATAGTGCCTTTCACAACCTCAGGACGTCCCAAAGCGCTGTATAGCCAATGAAGTACTTTTGAACTGTTGCCCCTGTTGTAATGCAGGAAAGCGCGGCAGCCAATTTGCACACAGCAAGGTCCCACAAAAAGCAATGAGATACATGACCATATCATCTCTCTTAGTTTGTTGAAGGATAAATACTGGCCAGGACACCTGGAGAATTCCCCTGCTCTTCTTTGAATAGTGCCATGGGATCCTTTTATATCCACCCGAGAGGGCAGACGGGGCCTCAGTGTAACGTCTTAACCGTTCAACACTCCCTTAGTACTGCACTTGGGTGTCAGCCTGGATTATGTGCTCAAGTCTTTGGAGTGGGGCTTGAACCCACGACCTGACTCGGGGGCAGGAGTGTTACCACTGAGCCAAAGGCTGACAGTGAACGGGAGAGTGGTGAACTCAGAGGTGAGGGTAGAAGGGGAGATGAGCTGGAGATTTCAATCATCAATGATGAGGAAGTTGTTTGGTCCAGAGGCTGAGGGAGGAAAGCAGGGAGGCTTTTTCTCAGAGAAACCTAGGATAGGGCTTGGAGGGAGGTGGTATTTTAAAGGAGGTAAGAGGGGTGGAACAGGGTGAGGTGCTTGAAGGAGGAGAAGGTACCAGAGCAGTTATGTGGGGGAAGAAAGACCGTGGTGTGACATGGTGATGAAAGCTATGCTGCCACCACGATGGTTTGGGCAGA
The DNA here is from genome assembly GCA_030390025.1 of Squalus acanthias. Lineage (NCBI taxonomy): Eukaryota > Metazoa > Chordata > Chondrichthyes > Squaliformes > Squalidae > Squalus > Squalus acanthias. The sequence continues at coordinate 106,193,380 of CM059428.1, forward strand.
ACAAGTGGTATATCCAGGTGAGGAGGCTTCCGTAAGGAGCATGGTGTCACCACCCGTAAGCCAAGTTTCAGTCAAAGCCAGGATGTCGATAGATGAATCCACTTGAATAATGGCCTCTTAGGCAAGGTACCAGGTACCAGAGGGCAACCAGCACCCATGGAACCATGCCCCAGCAAGGAGTTGATGCCTTCAAGGAAGAGGAGAAAATTGGTGAAAAAGAATAAAACAAAGCCTATGTACATGGCACAGATGAACTGCTTGTTGGGGAAGCTTTAAATATTTGGCTTTTTAAATTGCTGCTAGGATTATAATACTGATTTATAAATTTAATTTTTATTTTCTGGTACCTTCTAAAGTGTGTTCATGGTAATGATAGAAAATCAACAAGGAACTTGGTTAAGCTGAAAGCAATGTTTTTTTATGTCAGTAAAGAAATTTAAGATTTGGAAAAGGTAGAATTAATGAAATTCCATAATGTATTTTTAAAATAAATGTATGTATGTATCGTAATACTTACAATGCATTATCACATGGTCAGAGTCATCCCTGCTGTGATTTGTTTTATAAATGTGTAGCAGAATTAATGATGTACAAATTTTGGATTCTAGTTCACAATGCTGAAGGAGTTACTAAAGATGAATTTCTAGCTCCTATGGAGACCAGAACTGTGGAAGATCATCTCAGTAAAATGAAGCTAAACAAGGCTGTACTTGGTATGTTTTTCAATAATATATATATATTATATATATATTTACAGTATGAGCTGTAAGTATACTGTTTCTTGGTGTGTTTTATATGAAAAATCACACAATTAGTTAAATATGCAAAAAATTGAATAAAACAAAATCCCATTTCTCTTCACTTTTGAACTCCAGTAAATACGCTAGTCAGTGTGTCTTGTTGACAAACTTCTAATTTGTTAGAAAATTTTAATTGGTTATTCCTCAGCTAGTTCCAGAATTTAGAAATGTAAGAAACTAAACCTAACACTATTTGTTTTTCATTACATATAACTATTTATCAAACCGTCAGTATTATTTTCTTATGGAGAATAGATCCCAGCCAACCTTGAGTCACCAATCTATTAACAAAAATAAATCAAATATTGATTATCATTGAAAATATTTAATGAAACGCCTGCTGTATAAATTGCTCACTTTAATAGTATTGAAAGAAATGCACTTAATTTGTACTTGTAAGTCTGATCTCTGGGTGAAAAAAAAAGCACATCACTTTCTATCAACCTTGCTCTATGGAGGGATATCTGGAGGAGGAAACATGTAGCAGAAGATACTGTAGCAATGTGGCTTGATCTGTACAATAAAAAAGACAACAGCAAATGCTGGAATTCTGAAACAAAGATTGAAAATGCTGAAAATACATAGCCGGTCAGTCCACAGCTGTAAAGCGAAAGATAGGCTACGATATTTGGATATGTACCTTTCATCAGAACCCAGATTGTTACTGGCAGCTAACAGGCCACTGTAGTTCTGTCTCAAGTTCCTAATTTTCACACTGTTTCCATGAACACAAAATTTAAGTACATTTACCATATTGAAAAAAATACAACTGATGCACAGCTTTTTTGTGGTTATGTCTCTCTTTTAAATGCTTACTCCTTAAAATTACACTGCAAATATTAGCATACAAATGCTTAATGCATTTTTGTGAAATTAATTTGTCCACTTTTAATGGAGGTGTTAACCTTTTATTTTAAAATAATGGACAAAATAATTTCATACAACAGCATTAAATATTAAAATACTAATATTCATACAATGTAATTTCAAGGCATGAGTCTTTTAGCTGAACTTTGCTCATGTTAAAGGAAGTAGTCTCTATGGAGGATGTTTTCTGATGCTTATTCTTAAATCTGTAGGTCTTGACTATGTGGTTGAATATCGTTATGACCAAAAGACAAATCCACAGTTTGTCTGTAAATTGTGCCACTGTAAATCAGAACTCACCTGGTTTCTCCCCCACCTCCTTGGAACTAAACACATGGCAAATTATCTGGTAAGTATATATTCACTGATAAATAGAATCCTAAGAATAAAAACTTAGTGAATTTGATTGTGTGATTACAGTTGTTGCAAAATAAAGGAAAATCCCAAGGTGTTTTATAAATATATTAAGGGCAAGAGGATAACCAGGGAAAGAGTAGGGCCCATTAGGGACCAAAGTGGCAATCTGTGTGTAGAGCCGGAAGATGTGGGTGAGGTTTTAAATGAATATTTTGCATCTGTGTTCACTATGGAGAAGGACGATGTAGGCATAGAAATCAGGCAGGGGGATTGTGATATACTTGAACAAATTAGTATTGAGAGGGAGGAGGTACTAGCGGTTTTAGCGGGCTGAAAAGTGGATAAATCCCCAGGCCCAGACGAGATGTATCCCAGGCTGCTGTGTGAGGCAAGGGAGGAGATTGCAGGGGCTCTGACACAAATTTTCAGAATCTCTGGCCACAGGGAGGTGCTGGAGGACAGCTAACGTAGTACCATTATTCAAGAAGGGTAGTAGGGATAAACCAGGGAATTACAGGCCAGTGAGCCTAACATCAGTGGTAGGGAAATTATTGGGGAAAAATTCTGAGGGACAGAATTAGTCTCCACTTGGAGAGGCAAGGATTAATCAAGGATAGTCAGCATAGCTTTGTCAGGGGGAGATCATTTCTCACCAATTTGATTGAATTTTTCGAGGGGGTAACTAGGTGTGTGGATGAAGGTAGTGCAGTTGATGCAGTCTACATGGACTTCAGTAAGGCTTTTAACAAAGTCCCACATGGGAGACTGGTCAAGAAGGTAAGAGCCCATGGGATCCAGGGCAATTTGGCACATTGGATCCAAAATTGGCTGAGTGGCAGGAAGCAGAGGGTGATGGTCGAAGGTTGTTTTTGTGACTGGAAGCCTGTGTCCAGTGGTGTACCGCAGGGATCGGTGCTGGGTCCTTTGCTGTTTGTAGTGTACATTAATGATTTAGATATGAATGTAGGAGGTATGATCAGTAAGTTCGCAGATGACACGAAAATTGGTGGAGTGGTAAATAGCGAGGAGGGAAGCCTCAGGCTATAGGACGATATAGACGGGTTGGTCAGATGGGCAGAACAGTGGCAAATGGAATTTAACCCTGAAAAGTGAGGTGATGCATTTTGGGAGGACTAACAAGGCAAGGGAATACACAATGAATGGTAGGACCCTAGGAAGGACAGAGGATCAGAGGGACCTTGGTGTGCATGTACATAGATCCCTGAAGGCAGCAGGACAGGTAGATAAGGTGGTTAAAAAGGCATATGGGATACTTGCCTTCATTAGCCGAGGCATAGAATATATGAGCAGGGAGGTTATGATGGAGCTGTACAAAACGCTAGTTAGGCCACAGCTGGAATACTGTGTGCAGTTCTGGTCGCCACACTATAGGAAGGATATGATTGCATTGGAGAGGGTGCATAGGAGATTCACCAGGATGTTACCTGGGCTGGAGTGCTTCAGCTATGAAGAGAGACTGGTCAGGCTGGGGTTGTTTTCCTTAGAGCAGAGAAGGCTGAGGGGGGACCTGATTGAAGTGTACAAAATTATGAGGGGCATAGATAGGGTAGATAGAAAGGAACTTTTCCCCTTAGTAGAGGGGTCAATAACCAGGGGGCATAGTTTCAAGGTAGGGGGCAGGAGGTTTAGAGGGGATTTGAGGAAAAACTTTTTCACCCAGAGGGTGGTTGGAATCTGGAACTCACTGCCTGAAAGGGTGGTAGAGGCAGGGACCCTCACAACCTTCAAGAAGCATTTAGATGAGCACTTGAAACACCATAGCATACAAGGCTACGGACCAAGTGCTGGAAAATGGAATTAGAATAGATAGAGCTTGATGGCTGGCGTGGACACGATGGGCCGAAGGGCCTCTTTCTGTGCTGTATAAATCTATGACTCTATAATTATGGAGTATTGTACTAAAGGAGGACACTACTGTATGGATTGGAAATGCTTTAATGCAAGGTACTTCCTCAACTGGCTATTTAAAATAAAAGTGTCATGATCTGAGAGATTGCTCCTCATAATCTGCTTTTCCACTCAGTGACCCTCCTGTTTAAGTCTCTGCAAGTAGGTGGGAGCCATACATCTGGAATCAGCAAAGAATTTCACAGAAAACAATATTACGGATCATCCAAAACTCTGCTGCCCGTATCCTAACTCACACCAAGTCCCGTTCACCAATCGCCTCTGTGCTCGCTAACCTACATTAGCTCCCGGTCCGGCAACGCCTCAGTTTTAAAGTCTCTTCCCCCCCCCCCCCCCCATGGCCTCGCCCCCTCCCTATCACTGTAACCTCCTCCAGTGCTACAACCCTCCGAGATCTCTGCGCTTCTCCAATTCTGGCCTCGTGCGCATCCCCGATTTTCATTTCTCCACCATTGGCGGTCGTGCCTTCAGCTGCCTAGTCCCCAAGCTCTGGAATTCACTCCCTAAATCTCTCCTCTCCGCTTCCCTCTCCTCCTTTAAGACGCTCCTTAAAACCTACCTCTGTGACCTCACCTGTCCTAATATCTCCTTATGTGGCTCAGTGTCAAATTTTGTCTGATAACGCTTGTGTGAAGCGCCGTGGGCCTTTTTACTGCGTAAAAGCGCTATATAAATGCAAGTTGTTGTTGATCTGTACTTTGGCTAATCAGAAGGTGTCCAAGCCTCCAAAGTTTGATGCTGGCAGTATAAAGAGAAGTACAAAGTACTCAACTGCTTGAGCAAGAAGCATTTTTCTTGACTAGTACTGTATCAAATTTTCAAAATTAATGTACTTTGGTAGGATGACATTTTGGTAATCTAGCGGTTCTTTCCAGGAAAAGCACTATCCAGATATTCTCAATTATGAAGGAGAAAAACTAAAACCCTCTGAATGGAAAGAATTTGTCATCAAAAAGGCACTGGAAATTGAAAAAAAGGATGGACGAGGAAAGGTGACTGTAAGTACAAAGTATACTTGTAGGTCGTTTATCTACAAATTCTCTTGGTAGCTGTATAATTGTAAATGTTTATACTAAGCTTTCCTTAAGTTGCCCATTTGTTTTAGAAACTTGCAACAGGGACCATAGAGGCAATATCCCTTTAAGACTGTTTCTCAAGGTGCCCAAGTGACACTCAGTGGCAGCTAGCCAGTTATTTTACCCTACTATCTGCCATGGTCATAAAGCTGCAGTGGTATTACTCGCATGAGTTCCCATGCAAGTTCAGCCTGTTTTATTTCTTTTTCATTGATTTAGTATCTTTGATGAGAGGAACTGATCAGCCATACATTTGATTGCCAAGTTCTCACCACACCTCTCAATCCAGTAAGCACAGTGAATGCTAGATAACACTGCCAGTGTTATTCATAAGTAGCACAGAATCATGGAATTTTGCAGCACAATAGGAGACCATTCAGCCCATCGTGCTTGTGCCAGCTGCCTGAAAGAGCAATTTACTTAGTCCCATGACCATGATCTTTCAAAATTTTCTTCAAATATTTAGCCATTTCCCTATTAAAAGCTATTATAGATCCTGCTTCCATAACTGTGTCTGGTGTGCATTACATGTCTGTTACTATCCTCCTTTTCTGTTTACTACATTACCGAATATCGTGTTGCGTGCAAAATTTGATATGCCCTGTATACCCAAGTCCAGGTCATTAATATATATCAAAAAGAGCAGTGAACCTAATACTGACCCTTGGGGGGCAACACTGTATACATCCTTCCACTCTGAAAAACAACCGATCACCACTCTCTGCTTTCTGTCTCTTAACCAATTTCGTATCCATGCTACCACTGTCCCTTCAATCCCGTGAGCTTCAATTTTGCTACAAGTCTATTATGTAGCACTTTATCGAACGCCTTTTGAAAGTCCATATCAACCGCAGTACCTTCATCTACCCTCTCCGTTACTTCATCAAATAGCTAAGATAAAAGATGCCTTTGATTACATGGGCAGCATGAATAAAATGTTAAATGGCATTTGCCTTGCTGAGTGTTCGTTCTTCAAAGAATCCCGAACAATCCATTCTGAGTTATTATAATCAACACTCTGTTAAAGGCAACAAATTCTTCAGCTGTGTGGTGTTTTGTATTTTGTCTACAGCTTATGGTTCCTCGGGGATAATACAACCTGTAGAGAATCATTGCTGTTCAGGTGAAATAAAAGTTCCCATGCCACTACCTGAAGAAGAGTAGGGGGTTCTGGCCAACATTTTGCCTTTAACCAGCACCACAGAAAAAGATTAATTGGTTATTTGCTACTTGTTGGATCTTGCTGTGCACAAATTGGCTGCCTTAAATTTAACATAAGTGACTACACTTCAAAACTAATTGGCTGTGAAGCACTTTGGGACATCCTGATGATTTGAAGGCACTTATAAATGCAAATTTGTTTTTGTTCACTCTTTTGTTAGTTCTTTCGTTTATTCCCTAATGAGAAACCTCCTATTGATTAAATACAGTATCTACTATGCCTATTATTCAGTCCATTACTTTTGAATATAGTTAATATTTTAGATTGAGTATTTGTATAGTCCTTGATATTAAAGTGAAAAACACTGTACAATACGCTGTATTAATGTGGGGGAGTAGAGGAGAATGCATATTTTGGAGGATAATGTTTGATATAGTAAAAGCCTTAAACTTTAAACATTCAAAATACTTTTACAATAGATTTGTCTATTATGAGCAAAAATGTTTTCTGAAATATTAAGCTATTGGTTATATTTTACATTTCAGGTTGTCCTGGAGAAAATAGGTACAAAGGCCAATGAGAAAACTGCTGTAAAAAGAGTCGCAGAGCAATGTAAGTTACTAGCACAGAGTTCTTTTAGATTAGGCCATTGAAATTATATGTACTTCCTTTACTATACTGTATTGAGTTTGATTTTTATATTCCTCTTGCACAATAACACTGTCTATCCAGCCTACCTTTTCTAACTGTCGAATAGGTTCCTTATTGTGATTCTACATCTGATTGCCATGTATCGCCTTTCGTAATGAAAATTTATCCAGGCCCTTATTTTTATATTTTTAGTTTTAAGACCTGCTTTGATTTTCAGTTCCACTTACAGAATAAAGTTGCCGAATTTTCCTATTTCTTTTGATGCTCTTTAAATTGTTTAAAGTTTAACTTTAAACTTTTTGTATTCTGTGCACAATTAGCATATACACATAATGAAATAATGGTATGGGTTAAAATTCAAAATTAGCATTGAAAAATTGTTTTGTGCTCGTCATATTCATGAGAATGGGCAACTTTTTCACTCCATTGACTTTATTGGTAATGGGTTGAGTTTTAGCATCAAGGTACATTTTAGAACTCCCTTAATACACTCTCAACCATTGGAAAAGTACTGTACCTGTGTTCCATTCACTTAGCTTTTTTTCTTCACTCCAATCTTATCTCCTTTGTTTCTGTCCCCTCCCCCAGTGTGTGTAGGCCCTGAATTTCGCTATGGAAATCATCACAGTAAAGCCTGACAAGTTTGAGGCTGATGCATGGTTGCTTGCCTTTCAAGAGAGAGTAGGAGATCTGCAGTTCAGTTTAAGTGATTCCAGTAAATGCATTTGGAGCAGGTAAAGCAGTCTGGTGTAGTATGTTCAGTTGAGGTTGCTGATATTGGTAGGATGTTCTACCAGACCAGATCCTTGTGGATTGTGCATGGCGTGGGGGGGAAGGGGAGATGGGGGGAGTTAACCCTGTACAGGGATTATAGGTTTGGGGTGAACTCCACACTAGATGTTTCAAGCTGGTCTATTTGAAGAGGCAAGTATTTTTAATTCTGTGCGAAAGGGAAGGTGGTGGTACTAGAGCCCTGCCATTTGTCGGTGCAGTTGAACTTGTATAAGCAATCTGAAGTCTGATTATGTGCGGATAATGTCATCTGTGTGCAATAATACTTTGGACTGCATTCATCTGAAGCTAGACTTGGAGTAATGGAACATCTTTGAATGATGCAGTGCAAGTTGAAGCTGGAGAAGATCACACTGTTCACAGATAGTTCAGACTAGGGATGAGAATATAGAAGAAAAATCCACTCCAGCAAATCCTATCCATTTGAAAATAGTGAAGAGGAAGCTCGGTTCTATCCAGCCAAAGTACTTTCCTAGTCAAAAACACTTTTACTGAAGTCCTCTGGTTCTGTTTTTCAGCTGCTGCGGAGCCACAACGTAAACTGCAGAAGTCCGAAGCTACTCCAAGTACAGTTATTGGCCCTATCAAAGGTCATTTTTTGCATTTATTTGGTCATTTTTTTTTCTCCTCTTCCCCACCCCTTATAAATTTTGAAGCTCATGACTTCAAACCTATTTGACACTTAAAGGCTAGAAATTGCGGTCGGAGGCGTACCTCTGGAGTACGCCTCTGACCCGCAAAACCTTTATGAACCTACGTCCAGGCTGCGTAGAGTTGTGGTCTCAGGCCTCCAAGCGTATGGCAGCGTAAAGGCCCAGGGACGCAGGTGGTTCGGGATCACGTGGGCCCAGTCCTCCAATCACAAAGGAGGATTCCATTGCAATCATCTACAAAGGGAATCCCCTAATGATATGCAATGGAATCTCCAAATAATTATACAATGTACAGAATTCTAATAACTAAATGTACTGAATTGCAATTTATTCATAAGTGCCTTCATTGCACCAACCTCAATAAAAATTTAATTTTTTAATAATTTCAAACATCTTGATCCGGGCCAATATTTGCATAAACTCATTTAAAGTGTATGTGCATAATTTTTGATTTTTAAATGTTTAATTTAAGGCTCATATATACCCTTATGCTGATGAAAGCAGGCCCTACGCCTGTTTTTACCAGCCGTAAGAGTTTCGTGGGCAATTGCTGGGCAGAGCCCAACTCTGCGCCAGCAGTACTGAGTTTCCATGCAGTTCGGATGATCTGTCAAGGTGTACCTTGACAGATTGCAAGTTCCGAATTTCACGCAAGCACATGCAGAAACCCGGAAGTTGCGGGGCCTTTCAAATAGATTACGACGGCGTACTCTCGGAGATTGTAATTTCAGGGTCATTATGTTGGAAATCTATCCATTTGTGCCACAAAATGTGGCTATTGCATTTATGAATACAGGCTACTGCACTGAGCAGCAAGTTTTGTCCATGTGCAGGTATGTGAAGTAAAATAAGTTCTGTATATGATTACCCTTGGATTTATCTTTCCTCTCCCAACACCCTCCCCATTTCTAACCTTCCTATCCTGTGTAAGGACCTTGAACTTGCTGCCTCCCAGCTTTGCGCTCACATCTCTCACAACTCCCTGTTCAAATTCCTCAGTCTGGTTTCTACCCTGCTCAAAGCACAGAAACTGCCTGGTCATAGTTACAGATGTCCTCTGTGACTGCAAACATGGTGCGTTATACCTCCTTGTTCTCCATGGCCTTTCTGCAGAGGTTGACACATTTATCATGTCTCCACCGTCTTTTTAGCCCCCACACAATCAACTCTGCAATTCCCAAGGGTCCATCTTTCTCCCCCTTATCTAGGTGCTGTTCCTCAGTGACACCATCAGTAAAATGGGGGTCAGCTTCTATATTTGCTGACAATGCCTGGCTCTACCTCTCCTCCACTTTCCTTAATTTCACAACCACCTTTGTGCTGTCAAACTGCCTGTCAGATAAGTTGTGGATGAGCCAGAATTTTTTTGCAGTTGAACATGGGGAAGATTAAGGCAAAATTTTCAGCCCCCAGTAAAAACTGCACACCCCTACCACTGGCTCCATACCTCTCCCTCATTACTCACTCTGCTGAACCAGGGTATGTACTCTGGCGTATGTTTGACCCAGAGGCTGAACTTCAAAATAAGTATCCTATCCTTCACCAAGTCTGCTTACTTCACCTCTGCAACTTTTCTCACTTTAACCCCTACCTTATCCTCACTGCTACTGAAACCCTCCAATATTTTTCTTGTCAGCTTCCCAGTCTGTATTCTCGCTCATCTCCTGTCCGCATTCTGTCTCACACTAGTCCCCACTTGCCCATCACTCCCAGCATCATTAGCTATACTGGCTCCCTGTTCCCCCAGTGAACTGAATTTAACATCCTCTATGACTGGCTCTTGTGTTTACATTCTGACGACAATGCCAAAATTGGCATTGAAACATTTTCATAATTGTCCTGCCATTCTGTATTTCAGCTGTGGAGAAGGCTAAGCCTAAAGAACAGTCCATGCCTGCCCCTGGTGCATTTATCAACACTCTCAAACCTAAGCCTAAAGAACAGCCCAAGCCTGCCCCTGGTGCAGTTACCAACACTATCAAGCCTAAGCCTAAAGAACAGCCCAGGCCTGCCCCTGGTGCAGTTACCAACACTATCAAGCCCAAGCCTACCCCTGGTGCAGTTACCAACACACTCAAGCCTAAGCTTAAAGAACAACCCAAGCCTGCTCCAGGTACAGTTATCAATATGATGAAGGATTCTGTTTTGTTCCAAATGTTTGCTACTGATTTTTTTCCATATTAGTTTTTGGCTTGATTTAAATACCATTTTAGATGTACCTTTTAAGGCTGTTGACTTGACAAAATAATAGGAAAAAACCCTGAAATCCACGTGCCCTTCACTAATGACCTAAATTGCCTGCTGTGCAGGCAGAACTCATCAAAATGAGAATTCCTGCATACGGTACGCATAGTTGGCAGTCCTAGCAATTACCGCTGGGAACACACTGAAGGGAGGATCAGGGCCATTCCAGCGTGTAAGTCATCAAGTAGAAATGGGTGGGGGGTAAGATGGTAGGATTATGGTTTGCGTGGGGGGAAGAATGTTTGGTAAGGGGAGGGATGGGGAACTGGTTCGCAAAGGGAGGTGGCAGAATGCATGGTGAGGGAAAACAAGGGGAGGGAGGCAGAATACATGGGAAAAGGAAATGGTTGGCAAGGAGAGAGTGATAATGATTGGCATGGGGAGGGAAAAATAGACTGGGGGTGGAAAGAGGTGCAATGGATAGCAGTGGGAAGATTGTAGATGGCAGTGAAAGGGGTAAATGGATAGCAATGAAGGAATGAGAAGGGAAACTGGTTGGGAAAGAAGAAGTAAGTGGATGGCAATGCAGGAAGGAGGGGAATGGATGGTAAAGAGGGGGAGAAGGAAGGAGGCAGAAGCTAGGAGAAATGCTTTGAGCGAGGAAGAGGGAGGGAAGGTGGGAGCAGTTCTTTTGGGTGGGGGAAGAACAACAGTACCAATATAAACTGGGGCGGGGGTGGTGGAAGAGTGTTCCTATAAGTAAGGGAAGAGACAAGTGCCAACTTGTAAAGGGGGAATGGAAGAAGATCACCAGCTTAACTGGGTTGAAGGTAGGAAAGTGGAGTAGGTTGAATGAAGGGTGGTGAGTGGGAGAAGAGTGCCAGTATGAACTGGGACTGTCTTTGTGAAAGGGTGGAAAGTTGGATGGGGTGCAGTGTCTCTGAAATAGGCGCAGAAGAGGTAGTGTGCCTTTGTGAACTGGGGTGATGGGGGTTGACTGTGGGAGAGTGACGATTGACGTAGCTTTCAAGTAAGTGACGGTCGGTTGAAAATCCAAATGGCACTTTCTTTTTTAATGTTAAAAATCTATTCATTGTAAAGAATAAAAATGCTTAAAATTAACTGGAATGTATCAATTTTTAATGTAAAAATTCAGAATTTTCCATGGAAACCTGTCCCAGCCCTCCTCCCTGGAAATAAACCACCAATTTTGTGATTTCAGCTTTTGGATTTCCCCTTCAGGCTTTCAATACAATATTTTGTGTACCTACTGCTCAAGGACAAAGCCCGTGTGACTACTTATTTTTGCATGTCAGGGTTGTTTTTGAGTTGTCAGCTATTCTTTGACGATATTGGTGGTTTTTGCTACTTTACTAGTTTGGCATGTATGGTCTGGGGCAGGATCTTAATCCAGGTGAAAGACCATTGACCAAACTGCTTCTAATGCCCCTGTACAAATTAGTTCAAATGTGGATTACATTGCAACCTTAAGTACAAGCTTACCCTGGTACAATTTTGAGCAGAGTTGGGCTATATTGCAGTGTTCTGCAGCATTGTTTCCTTGATACTATGCAATTTCCTTTCTACCAATTGATCTCCCTAGACATTGCTGACATACAAATAAAGACTTTTTTTCTCTTATAGCTGTTTCTGCTTGTCTCCTACTTCATAATGCTGTCTTCCTCTGTTTTTCTGTTTCTTTTCCACTGTCCTTTTTTCTCTCTCCTGTGCTGTCGATCTTGCATACTTTCTCTTGACAGTTCTTTATCTGTGCTTCCTACTCTTACCTTTTTCTCTCTTTCCATAATTCTGTAAGCTTCTCCTTCTGTCTCCTGTCGTTTGTGTGTTTCATTCTCTTCGTCAATGCCTCACACACACACTCCTTTACTGATTTACTCAATTTGTATATTTTACCTTAAAGCCCAGAGCATACAGGAAGATGAGACCTGGACTGGAATGTACCTGTACCCAGATGGTCTTCCTATCAATGTCCCAGTGGATCCGAAGCCGCAGCCCCGACCGGTACTGGCACGTCAAGGAGCCACTGCAACACGTGGAGGTAAGGAAAGAGAAAGTTAAGATGGGACCATGAGAGGGATGGAGCAAAAGACTTGAAGGCTTGGAGGAGTGGTAGAAGTTGGAGGCTGTGAGGTGGGCAGTACTTTGTTATTGGCCATTGCAAAGATGGTGGCACAGCATCTGAAGTCTCTGCTATCTGATTTGTACCTACATTTATGTACTGGTTTTTGATTTATCCCAGCATACATTAGTAATCTGGGTACAGGTACATTCCAGTCCAGGTCTCCTCTTCCTGTATGCTCTGGGCTTTAAGGTAAAATATACAAATTGAGTAAATCAGTAAAGGAGTGTGTGTGTGAGGCATTGACAAAGAGAATGAAACACGCAAAAGACAGGAGACAGAAGAAGAAGCTTACAGAATTATGGAAAGAGGGGAAAAAGTGATAATTGAAAGAGATAGTTCAGGAAGGATGGGAGTTTTTATTTATATGGATGGTTTATTTTCAATATTTTCACAAATGCCCTTTGGTACTATGTTTCAGCCATTCCGTCCTGAGTCTGAGCAGCAACTGTATGAATTTTCACACTATCATTGCAACATTTCCTGTAAAAAAAAAAAAACAAGAATTATGAGCATTTCACAATTGTAATAATTATTGTTGAATCATGTAACATCCTTGCTGCATTACATAAAAATCTAACAATTGGCTCAGTAGGTAAATATGATTCTCAACTAGCAAGGTCCCAAGTTTGATAGCTGGTCTGTGTGTAGTTAGCTGATCTCTGTTCTGGCAGCAGTAGAAAGGTGCAATTGACCTCAGTGTTCCTCTGTTTGGGGAAAATGGGCCATGGTCCCTGCAACTGATCACTATCCAGTAACTCCTGCTGAAAAGTAAACATCAAGTTAAGACACTCTGAATGGTGACCCATACACTCGCTAACAGTTTGTCAACACCAACTGTCTAGGTTTGTGTGTGAAGAATGGCTCATTGGGTGAGGTACCAGTGCACTGCCAGCACTTAGAATGACCTGTACCTGGCATGAATCAGCACCTCTAAGAGAGGAAAGGAGAAAATGGAGGTGGGATGGGGAGTGGGGGGCTGGGGGAAGTGTTATCGATAATCTCAATTATTAGCATTCATTCTGTTGTATCTAATTTTGGATTCTTTTTCACAGCTGTAGCAGTTAATGACCTGTTAAGTTCTATAGGATCAAAAATTCTGGAAGATCACATCAAAAAATCTGATTTTGAGGAGACTATAATAGGTATGTGTTTTTCCATATTTTCAGTATGAAAATGTTTTACTTTTCTATACATTTTCCTATGAGTTGCTGGTGTATTTTTTTTTAAATTGTTCCAAAAAACCCCACAAAATTAGTGTTCCCTGTAGAACTAAATTACACAAGCAGAGCAAAGTCAATCCTGTGATGTCTCAATACAGTTTTAAATGGCTAATTGGCACTAATCTTGTCAGAATGGTAATTTGTGAATAGTACTCAAATTTCCTCCTTGTTCTCCTTTGAGCAGAGAAGGCTAAGAGGAGATTGATCGCTGTGTTTAAAATCATGAAGGGTTTAGATAGAAAAACCGTTTCAGAGGCTGAAGGGTCGATAACCAGAGGGCATAGATTTAAGGTGATTAGCAAAAGAACCAGAGGCATCATGTGGAAAAACTTTTTTATGGCTGATTTGTGATCCAACTCCATATACCTGCCTTTGCCCCATTTCCCTTAATACCTTTGGTTAACAGAAATCTATCAGTCTCAGATTTAAAATTAACAATTAACCCAGCATCAATTGCCATTTCCGAAAGAGAATTCCAAATTTCTACCACCCTTTGCGTGTAGAAGTGTACTCCTGAAAGTGTAGGCCTGGCTCTAATTTTTAGGCTATGCCCCTAGTCCTGGATTTCCCAACTAGCGGAAATAGTTTCTCTCTATCAGTTCCCCTTAATATCTTGAAAGCTTTGATCAAATCACCCCATAATCTTCGAAATTCCAGGGAGTACAACCCTAGTTTGTGTAATCTCTCCTTGTAATTTAACCCTTGGAGTCCAGGTATCATCTAATAAATCTACGCTGCACACCCTTCAAGGCCAATGACATGAATCTGTCATTCATGACTTATGAAATAATACTGAGTGGCCTGCGGGTGGCGCTGTCCAGGGAGAGTATAAATACTCGGGCACGGGCCCAGCTTGCGTAGGACATTCTTAACCGGAACTAGTGAAGGACACAACTAGACCTCCATGTTGTAAAACAGTTGATTAAAGCTTTGTTTAACGCTTAGACCAAGCGCCTAGTAGTTTTCTTACGTCAGCCAATATATCTTTCCTAAGGTGTGGTGCCCAGAACTGAACACAGTAATCCAGGTGTGGTCTAACCAGGTCTTTGTATAGCTGCAGCATGACTTCTAACCACTTGTATTCTAGTCCTCTACATATAAAGGCCAGCATTCCATTAGCCTTTTTGATTATTTTTTGTACCCGTCCATGACATTTTAATGATCTATGCACATGGGACCTCTAAGTCTCTTTGGATCTCCACTGCTTCTAGCTTTTCACCATTTAGAAAGTACTCTGAGCTATCATTTTTAGGTCCAAAGTCAATGACCTCATACTTTTGCCCATTCACTCAATCTATTAATATCTCTTTGTAATTTTATGCTTCCATCTACACTGTTTACAATACCGCCTATCTTTTGTCATAGGCAAACTTGGATATGTGGCTCTCTATCCCATCATCTAAGTCGTTAATAAATACAGTGAATAGTTGAGGCCCAAACACAGATCCCCGTGGGACGCTACTAGTCACATCCTGCCAATTAGAGTACCTGCCTATTATCCCTACTCTCTGTCTCCTGCCGCTCAGCCGCCCTCCTAACCAGGTCAATAATTTGCCCTCAATTCCGTGCACTTCGACTTTAACTAACAGCCTCTTAGGAAAATGCCTTCTGGAAGTCCATATAAATAACATCCATAGACATTCCCCTGTGCACTACTTTAGTCATCTCTTCAAAAAATTCAGTAGGGTTCAACAGGCATGACCTATCCTTTGTAGGGTGTTTTTGCGTGCCCCATGTTTCTATGACCCTCCCTTGAGTCGACCCGTGCATTAAAAACTCCCCGGTTTGGGTTGTTTCCCTTGGACGGCAGGAGCTTTTACCAATAGTCCCTGCCTAGCCCGTCGATTAGCGGGTAATCCCACAGAGAGAGAGAGACCAAGGCCAGATAGGTCTTCTCCTGTGCCCGATGCGCAGCGTCCCCAGCGGGATTACTGTGTAACCCGGTCGTGACCGGATGCCACCCGGTTGGTCTTTCGAATTATACCGCGAACCACAAGCCCCACAACCCCCAAGTTCGGACCCAAGGAGTTACTATGGATAGATTATAATTGACTCAGACGAAACAAAACGGTTCAGGTTGGTCAAAGATCGATTCCTTTTATTACACTCTCAAAACGACAACCCCTACTCCTCTCGCTTACGGCATAACGAGTAGGTGACCGTGGACACTAGCTTATAACCTTAGACTAAAATATCCACCCTGTCGGTTACGCCGAACCAACCCCTTCCCAGAATCTAAGCCTAGATAATGGAAAAATCTTTCTAACTAAACCCCTCTCCCGGTTTGGTCAGAACCCACACTTGGAAGCCTCCTCACACACACGCACACACGTGTTAGCCTGCGTCTTGGACACTTGCAGTTCCTCAGCAGTCAAACACGCGGGCGGTCCTGGGGATTTCTAGAGGCGTATGCTGGATATAATTACCAGCCCTTGTCGTTGATTCACACGGTCCCGGGTCCGTTCGACTCCAGAGGCAAAACCGTGCCTAACAGAAGCATGTGATGAGGCCTAGAGAGTTACGTTCAGGCGGTACGGCGAGGCACTCACTTCGGGCGTTCCTGGAGAGTTGACGGACGCGTAGCTACGCGGAGAACCCTGTTAAAAAGCAAGCACTGAATCCCCAAAGTTCAGCATATTTATACCCCGTATAATACACAAAACTGGCTGGGCGATTCCTGGTTACCATGGTCGCAGAGATGCTAGTTGGTCTTCCTGGTGACGTCTCTGTCCTGGATTGGTCATCTTGATGAAAACAATGGTAGGCCATTACTGTAGATGAGCAGTTCTTGAAGTGCTAACTGTTTGTTAAGTTCTTGACTGCTCCCTCATTGAAAGAGTCCAGAGGTGTTACTTTTGGCCTGCAAACCTCATTGTCCATCCAGACATCCCGGCTCCATGGACAAAAGGTGTTTTCCACAAATCACACAAGTTCAAATATGAAAAGGCTCCTGCCTTTCATGATGTCAGCATTGAGACTGGTCCCATGGCAACCCAAAAGACAGACAGTTCCTGCTATCTTCACAGAAATCAACAGTCAGTCCTTTTTTAAAGTCCAAACTCCATTTTGAAACGCAGCCCAAGTGCGTCTCCATTTTAAAAGGGTACATATCCATTTTTAAAAGTCCAAAAATCCTTCAGGCACATGCACCCACTGATGTTGGCACCGGCCAAACCCTACACCTTTACAAATCCATACTGGCTCTCTCTGATCAGCTGAAAATTTTCAAGGTGTTCAGTCACTCCATCCTTAATTATAGGCTCTAGTAATTTCCCGACAACAGATGTTAGGCTAACCGGACTATAATTCCCTGGTTTCCCTCTGTCACCTTTCTTAAATAGTGGAGTGACGTGCAATTTTTCAATCTAAAGGAGCGGTTCCTGAATCGAGAGAACTTTGGATGATCATATTTAGGGCATCTACAATGTTCTCGCCTACTTCCTTTAAATCCCTGAGATGAAAACCATCTGGTCCTGGGGATTTGTCACTCTTTAGTACCATTATTTTCTTCATTACTGTTAATTTTGGTGAGTCCCCATCCCTGATTCAATATTAGTTTCCTTGGGATGTCCAGCATGTTATTCTCTTCCTCTACTGTAAATACTGACGCAAAGTAATTATTTAACATATCCGCCATTTCCTTATTTTCATTTATAATATCACTATTGTCAGTTTTTAAGGGGACCACATTGCTCTTCAGCACCCTCTTTTTCCTAATATAATTGTAAAAGATTTTTGTGGTGTTTTTGATATCCCTTGCAAATTCCTTTTCATACTTTCTTTTTGTAGCTCTTACTATCTGTTTTGTCACTCTTGGCTGTTTTTGTATCTCTCCCAGTTGCCAGGATCTGTGCTATTTTTTGCATTCTTGTATGCTTTTTCTTTTAGTTTTATGTTGTCTTTTACCTCTCTCCTGGCTTTTTTTTTGGCAAGTAGAGCTCTTGCCCCTTGGGGTATAAGCTGGTTCTGTATCACGTTAAATTATTTTTTGAATACCTCCCACTGATCATCTGTCATTTTACCCATTAACAGATTTGCCCAGTTTACTGTGGACAGTCTCTGTCTCATCCTGTTGAAATCGGCCTTCCCTAAATCTAGAATCTAAGTAGCTGTTTTGCATTTCTCCTTTCAAACACAACATTGAACTCAATCATATGTTCGCTATTGGATAAATTTTCACTCACCGTTAGGCTGTTACCTAAATCTGGTTCATTGCTCATTATGAATAAGATGGCATGCCCCCTTGATGGTTCTAGGACATATTGTTGCAGAAAACTATCCTGAACACACACAAGAAATTTGCTACCTTTCTGACATGAGCTCGTCTGCTTACCCCAATCTAAATGGAAGTTAAAATCCCCCATTAAATTCACTCTGCCATTACTATATGCTTATCTAATCTCTGTATTAATACTTTATGCAGAGTGGGACTAACTGGATTGCTCTTCGAAAGAGCCGGTGCAGACTCGATGGGCCTAATGGCGCCTCCTGTGCTGTACTATTCTACGATTCACGTATTATTATATAAATTTCTATTTACATAATTATTCAGAGACCCAGATGCATATTCGGGCAGGTGTAGGAAGCACACTAATGATGAGAGTGGAAAATTGTGTGTAAATGAAATTTAAAGGAATGAGGAATGTCACAATAGGGTAACAATAATTATGTAAGCCTTTAGCAAGGCTAAAAAGGCATCTCAACCTATTGGCCTTTGCCACGGCTGAAGTGACGGGAAAAAATGAAGAGAAAGGAAACCCAAGGCTCAGGTATGAGTCCGGAGGCAAGTGATAGAGTGGCCAGCACCCAACCCCGGTTTGATGATTGCTGAATTGGAGGTGGTGCTGCATGGTTTGGTTGCAAGGAGGATTCCCCTTTATTATAATCTAAGGCACCACCTCACAAGTCCACATTAGAGCATGGCTGGGAGGAGTTGGTGGCGGGCATGATGCTACTTCTATCAGGTGGATTGGCTCTACATCTGGCCCTCTGCTGATCCAGGCCCTTTGAAGACGGGTCCCACAGTCATTGCCAGATAGATATGATAATGTCTGCAAATGTGGTTAGTGGCATCCTGGTGGGTGCAGCCAATCAAGCTTTGCTGGCTGATGGTTATCCTGGTACTGCATGAAAGAAGTTATGCAGTACCATATAAAACATGACTTGCTGTGATTCGAGTGCTTCTGGAAAAAGTTCCACCATAGCAGTTAGGCCATCACAATTATGCCATCGAGCCTGCTGTCAAAATCTACCTTGAAACTTGGAGCTTATGCATCCATCTACCAAAATGAGATTTATTCATCTCTGTCTACAAATTTTGGTGGGCACAGAGCCAATGTAGTCTTGCCTGCCTGGCATCATTCTGTTGGTCCTTCTCCTCTAAACACACAAGAAACCCATTTATACCAGTAATGGTACCAAAAGTGAAAAAAAATTGCACCAATTGACACACAGTTCCTGAAGGGGGGAAAAACAGATAAAAATAGCTTCAAAAATATTCAAAGAATCTTTTTACTAGGCCATTTAAACTTGGTTCTGTATCCAGCTCAGCACCCAGTAACTCTGGATGCCCACTACATATGGGTGTGATTTCAAAGTGATATGGTCCCAGTGCAAAGGCTGGAAAAAGATGTCACTCCTATGTCCTTTGAATATTATAATAAAACATGCCCCACCTGTTTCAGGTGGGAATTTAAATGCATATGCAAAAAAGGGTCATTTTCCAGTCCATTAATCCCCTTGAGTTGGCACACACTGGCTTAATGGACATAGAAATCAGCCCCAACATATCTTGAGTAAAAACTGGGGTAACAAATCTTACAATGGGAGTGAGCTCACTAATCTTGTGTTGACATCAGGTAATTTGGTCACTACCTTGTTGGTTCAAAATGTGAAATATGTAGCAACTGTGAAAATATTCAACTTGTATGAAGTGCAGAGTACAATGGATATCTTTTATTGATTCAAATTTCTACATGTGCTAGCCTTACTGCTTATGAGCAAGCTCCCCAAATTATGGGCACTCTTGTGCTGCATGCCCAAATTTGTTAGGATTTGAGTTAATACTGTACCAAGCTCTAAGCTTTTGATTGTTATGAGTTGACAGAGTAATAATGTTTATATATTTCTATTCGCAGGGCTGGATTTTGTGACTGAATACCATTATAAGGGAAAAACTGAACCATTATATTACTGTGAGCTGTGCAATTGTGAATTGCCTCTTCAGTGTATTCTGGCACATATCTTTGGACTTAAACACAAGATGAGTTATGTAGTAAGTATACAAAGTAGTAAATGCACTCATTATAAATATATTTACTTCACATATTTGTCATTTTTACTGTAGGGCTTGCTTAGAAATATTATCTTAGTCTGAATTGAACAAACAAATTGCAAATACCATATTTCCCCATTGAGATATTGATGTGCAGGAAAAGTTGGAGTACTCTGACAGGAATCTCCAAGAATACTTTGGATATGATCACCTTCCTGAAATGGTGCTTGACTGTTGCTTATTTACTTGCATCATTGATATATTTGACAAGAAAAGTGAAAACAAATTTATTCTTTAAAAAAAAAAGTTGCAGCAAAAGTTAGAACCGGATAGATGGATATTTGCTAAAATGTTTAAATATTGACACCGCATCACATGAAATACATATTAAATATCAACGATCTCCACTTGGTTACTGTGCATACTTTTCTTGCTCCACCCTCACTCTTGTGATGCTAATAGAATATAGGGCACTCATTTTTGCCATGCAGCATCCCACATAAGTTCTGAATCACTGCTACCTGGGGGAGACACTGAGGGAGAAAATGGCCTTCAATCCACGTGCACCTCATAATCAGTTTGAAAGGCATTAATAGGCTGCTGGGAATGGTTTATTTTCTTTATTTCTCAGTCAGAAAATGTGTGCTGCAAGGGTACCTAAAAAAAGAGAAAATAATGGGAGGAAAATGTGATTAGAGGTACAAGATAAGCAAAGCACTTGGAACAGTCTATCTATAAGAATCAATTACATCTGATAATGTATTATTGAATGCCTTCCTATTGTCATAATCTAGGTTTTAAATTATGTATCCTTAAAGATTTCCCTCTCTAGCAAAATTGTAAATGCGTGTATAAAAGTGTTTGATTTTGATGCAATATTGAGCAGAGGAAATCTTTTCACAGTATGGATTAATAAGTTACACTAATCTTGATAAACTTTTGTTTGCCTTTCAACTGTTGGATGTTACTGAGGATGAGTACTTTAAAATGATGGGCCCATGCAGGTTGAAATCTAAAGTCTTTAATTTAGAAGTTGCAACATTATAATTACGACTGCATAACTGTATAGTGTTCAGCTGCCATAAAATTGAAAAAATACATCGCGCTAAGGACACTGAAGCATTCTGTATAATATAACTGGATTAATTTCAAAGCTGTAAATTTTGCTAAAATGCACAGTTTGCAGCTTTTCTATGTTGCTTTTAGAGTACTGAGATTAATATCCTAACCATAGACATTTTTATTCTGCATCTACTGCCTGAATAATATTTGAGCTTCCCCCTCTGTAAATTTAGCCATAGAAATGAGTGACCATCATCACATTTTCTTGATAGAGCAAAGAATAGAATATCAACAGTTATTACTACACTTAAATGGTTGCAGCATCAAGAGAAGCTACAAACAAGATGAAGTTGGTTGGGGGGAGCAAAATTCAATGAGTACAGGATTTCAGACACAAAAGAGGAGCCATGTAAGTGGGTGTTAAAATGAGGGTGCAATGCATTTCCTAAGTTTTGAAGAATGTGTGTATGTTTATTTGAGCTGTGAAAAGCACCCAGCAGTGCAATTATAGATTTTCTGTTTACAGAGCTGGGCTGTATCTAGAGAGATCATTTAGATCTGTATAAACATTAGGGTGACATTGGTGGTTACAGCTTTGGCATTGCTGACTGGAGTAATTTGAGGTAATGAGTTTTGAGTATTGAACATTAAAGCATATTGGCCCAAGTGTGATTTCCCCCGCCGCCGCCCCCCCGGGGTATTGGTACCTAATGACAATACTATTGGTGTGACTGTTACCA
Organism: Squalus acanthias; assembly: GCA_030390025.1. NCBI lineage: Eukaryota > Metazoa > Chordata > Chondrichthyes > Squaliformes > Squalidae > Squalus > Squalus acanthias. Next base: position 106,215,290 of record CM059428.1, read on the forward strand.
GTTCTAAAGGTGAACAATAAGGAAATACTTCTGAATGAAAAACACAAAATTACCTCCCCTATAGGCTGTAGAAATAAATGAATGTTTATTTTTCTTGGGGGAGGGGCTCAAATTTGGGGTGCAGCCTATCGGCATGATGTTGTGTGGTCCTACAGCTTAAATCAAGCTTCTAAACAACTATTCACTCAATACTAGTTTGCTTGAAAAATCAGCATTTTTCATTTGTTATGTGATTCATCTCATTTGTCACTGTCAAACATTTGGTTAAATGCCCAATTTTTGTGACCATTGGTGATTTTCCATGTATAAAGCATGTTTATTGTGTTTATTTTTCAGAAAAGGAGGCATCCAGAGTTATTGAAATTAAATGCAGGAAAATACAAACTAATTGTCAAGAAAAAAGCAACAGAAATTGAAAAGATTGATGGAAGAGGAACGATTAAGGTAAATATGCAACATTAAGTGCTCATTATTAGGAGCAATAGAAATCCATGATGAATAGTGGCAAAACAGATTCCATCCCCCTGCCTGACCACTGTCTGAGGATGAACCATACTGTTTGCAACTTCAGTGTCCTATTTGACCCTTTAGCTTCATCAAAATGTTTGATGCCAAATGGGGGTAAACCTTCAGTGCTGCTAGCTTAAAAAAATGTTCAGCTGATACTTTTCTGAAGATAAATGATCTTGGGTGGCCTAAGTGTGGACCAATCCAACTAATTAGGGAAGTAGGATATTGTCCCTATGGGCATTATTTGGTACTGTATTGATTGAGCCCTTCTTTCGCTCCATAATGCTTTTTGAGCCAGTGACTTCTTTTAAAATAATGATCCCAGTTAGTGTAAGACTCGATTCTGGAGTTACCAGCTGAACATTGTGCTCCTTGGGGCAGATTTCTCTATCGGTAATGCCCATTTTTTGGACATAAAGTGGGCATTATCGATCAGAAAATGGAACAGACATTGGTCACACTGGATCTTCTCCCATTTTACACATTGCATGCATTTCCAGTGCCAAAACAGGGAGGAGCTTCGCTGTAATATTTAAAATAAGTTGGGGTGATGTAGTTTTGACATGCGTGCCGTTTTTTCTATTCTTGGGTTGTGGACGATACTGACAGATCTGCATTCATTGTTCATCCCTAGTTGCCCTGAGAAAAGTGTTGGTTGACTTTCTCCTTAAACTGTTCTAGTCCTTGTGATAACATCCTTAAATGTTAAGTAGGAATTTCCAGGGTTTTGGCCCAGCAGTGATGAAGAAATGGCAGTATGTGTCCCAGTCAGGATGGTTTTGTGACTTGGAGGGGATTCTGGAACTGATGTTCCTATGGTCCTGCTGCTCTAGTTCTTCTCTATGGTAGAAGTCACGAGGCTAGGAGGTGCTGTTGAAGTAGGCTTAGTGTGGCTGCAGTGCATCCTGTAGGTAGAATATACTGCAGCCACAGTGTGCCAATAGTAGAAGGGTGGAGTCCACTGGCAGCAGCGCTAATCAAGCAGAGTGCACTGTCCTGGATGGTGTTGAGCTTCAAATGTTATAGCTGCACCCATCCAGGCAAGTGGTGAGTATTCCATTATGCTCCTGACTTGAGCGTTGTAGGTGGTGGAGGGGCTTTCAGAGGTCAGGAGGTGAGCCTATCGTTGCAGTGTACCCAGCCTCTGTCCTGTTCTTGTAACCACTGTGTTGATGTATCTGGTCCAGTTAAGTTTCTGGTTTGTGGTGACTCCCAGGATGTTGATGGTGGGGAACTTGGCCATGGTGGTTTTGGTGATGGTCGGGGGAAGGTAGTTGGGACATTTTGTGTTGCATATGGTTTTGTCTGGCATTTTTGTGGTGCGAATATTACCTGCCACTCACCAGTGTGGATGTTGTCCAAGTCCTGCTGAAGGCTGGCATGAGCTGCTTCATATTGAAGAGTTGTGAATGGAAGTAAACACTATGGAATCATCAGGAAATAGTCCCACTTGTGACCTTATGATGGAAGGAAGGTCATTGATAAAGCAAGTGAAGATAGTTGCGTTGAGAATTCTGCCCTGAATCACTCTTGCAACAATATCCTGGGGCTGTGATGATTGGCCTACAGCAACCACGGCCATCTTTATTGTTTCAGGTATGACTCCAGCCACTGGAACGTTATCCAATTGACTCCTTTTTTACCTGAGTTCTGTAAGGCTCCTTGGTATCATACTTGGTTGATTGTTGCCTTGAGATCTAGGGCAGTTACTCTTGTCTGCCCTTCAGCTCAAGTGTCCATGTCTGGATTGAGGCTGTGACTAGGTCTGAAGCAGAGTGCTTTTGAGAGAACCCAAACTGAGCTTTAGCAAGCAGGTTATTGGTGTGTAGGTGCTATTTGATGGCACTATTAGCAACTCTTTCCATCACTTTGTTGGTGAGTGGGAGGAAGCTGGTAATTGACTAGGCTAGATTTCTCCTGCATTTTGTGTATTGTGAGCAATTTTCCACATTGTTGGGTAGGTTGGAATAGCTTGGCTGGTGGTGTGGGGGTAACTAGTTCTGGTGTACAGGTTTTCAGCACGACAGCTGGGATGTTGTCCAGGTGCCCATAGACTTCGCTGTGCCCGGTTCACTCATCATCTTAATGTCACATAGAGTGAACCGAATTGGCTGGACAGTGGCACCTATGATGATGGGGACCTCAGGAGCAGGCCAGGTCCACTTCTTGGCACTTTTGGCTGAAGACATTTGCAAACACTTGAGCACTTTCCAATGTTTGTTCATGCATCAACTGAGATATACTCACCCATATGAAATGGTCTTCCAAGGTTGCTTGGGATTGCGCTGTGTACAGAAGTTAATTTAAAAAGGCCAGTAAGAAGATTTAGTGGACTATTTCCAAGCCATTTCTGCACTATTTATCTTGGGGTTTTTTCTCCTTTGTTGTCACTTAGGTTTTATGGGGCCTTTGTAGCAATTATTGTTATGCTGCCTTCATTGCCCTAACAGCTCCAGTACTGACACAGTGGGTTTCCCCTATTAATCTGTGCCATTTGACGAAAAAGGTTAGGCTACATTAGAGGTGCCCTACACCCAGCTGCTGTTATATCTACACCAAAATATACAGACACAGGTGTACATACCTCCACTTGTCAGAGGTACAGTGCCTCCGGGACTGTGATTTACAATGGACGTCAATACAGAATTGTGCCACATGCTCCAAATGGATCTGCAGCAAATTCCTTCACAGGCACAGTATTACACGTGCTTAACTTTTATGTCTCAAGATCATTTCTGGCTTCCAATGGGGGCATAAGCAACATAAGTCAATCAGCTGTCCATAGATGTGTAAAGCAAGTGGCCAGTGCTTTGTTTGCTGGAGCAAACAATTTTCTCTCTTTCCCCGCCAGCATAAGAAAACTTTGCAATTTTATAGATTGGCAGGATTCCTGAAGTTCCAGGGGTTATAGACTGTAATCCTTATGACATGTGCTGTCTTGCACAATGCCATAACCTACATAAGGAGGAACTGATTCCACTCTCTGTTCAGTTTGCTTATGATCATTATCATCTAATTTGCAAGTCACTGCTTAATTGCCAACTGTCATGATGACTGTTTCCAATGGCTGAAGGGTCGACAACGAGATTTAAGGTGATTGGCAAAAGAACCAGAGGTGACATGAGGAAAAACTTTTTTACGCGGTGAGTGGTTAAGATTTGGAATGCTCTGCCTGATAGGGTGGTGGATACAGATTCAATAGTAGCTTTCAAAAGGGAATTGGATAAATACTTGAAGGAGAAAAAATTGCAGAGATATGGGGAAAGAGCAGGGGAGTGGGACTAACTGGATTGCTCTTTGAAAGACCCGGTGCAGACTTGATGGGCCGAATGGCCTCCTTCTGTGCTGTACCATTCTATGATTCTATACTTCATTTTAAAGCAATCCACTGTCCCCCACCACTATTTGACCCAGAAAGGCAAGTTTTGGGGTTGCGCCTGGGTGATCGAAGCTATCCACTGGAGCTATGGCTGATAACAGCTTTGTGGTATCCCAGGACAGCAGTCGAGAATAGTTATAATGAGGCGCTGGCATCTGCCAGAGTCGTCATTGAGTATACCATTGGTATGTTGAAGCAGTGCTTTAGGTGCCTGAATGGATCTGGCGTATCCTGCAATACATCCTCACCAAGGTTTCAAGATTGTTGGGTGCTGCATACAAAGGCATTATCATGGAAGCCCTGGAGGGGGAAAGCCTCCAGGCACATCAAGGAGACCACTAACAGGAGCAAGATGGAACCATGAAGCAACCCCAGGAGTCTGAAGAGGTTGCAGAGCAGAACTCGATGCTAGCTGCAAGCTCTTGCACAGGACACCTTCTCTTGTAAATGCGGTCATTGATCAACAGTCTTGTCTACATCTTCTCCATGTCCTATGCAACATTACCATCTGTTACATTGGCCCAGATATTCCGATCCCTACGGGTGGGTATGCGCTGTGTACCCACCCTTAGGGACATCGGAAATGCCGGTTTCAGGCATGCACAGCGCATGCGCTGAAAACCGGCATTTCCGATCTGTCAAGAATGGTCTTGATAGATCCTCCGGCTGCCCTGGAGCAGGGCCTCTGCGGGCAGATAGTTCCGCTTTTTGGAGACCCTCCGCCCACAGAAAACCCTTACAATTCTTACGCCTGGTAAAAGCAGGCGTAAGGCCTGCTTTTTTACCAGGATAAGAGTTGAAAAAAGTTTAAAAAAAAAAAAAAATGTTTTCACTGATTTATCATTTAAAAATACTTTAAAAAAAGGTAAGTTTATTTTTAGCTCCGTAAAAAACTTTATTTTTTTCAAAAAATTAAATTTTTGTTTAAAATACTTAATTTATTGTAATTTCAAGTCATTTTAAAAATGTGATTTTTAAAAAAAATATTTTATTTAAAGTTTTACTATGTTTTTGGGGTGATCTCCATTCATATATTTGACAGGTCTTCCTGTCAAGTGTATGAAGGGAGATTCTCTTCTTTGATTGGCTCCCCATGGCACGTGATCCCAGGGACGCTGCGAACTGCCTGCGCCTCTGGGATACATGGGCCCTGCGCACTTGGAGTTTGGAGAGGCCCAGTAGCGGAAGCGTGTGCGTCCCGGGAGCCCTAAGGTAAGGGCGTAGATTTTTCCAGATCGCAGGCCTCCGCCCGCGGGAGGCCTGTGATCGGAAAATACGGGCCAATACCTTACATTTTCCAGGCAATTCAAATCTCCCATTTATAGCACCTGATTAATCATGTTGACAAACCTTTGTAAGGACATTATCTGCATGCTAACCTCAGTGCATACAGACATGTCTGTTCCCCTTGGTTGTGTGACATATGTGCTCTTAAGTCTAGTTTGGTGTTTCATCTGGGTGCCACCTCACTGGGACGAGTGCCGCCACTTGAGCTGAAATTTTTGTGATTCTGATCAGATGATCCTTGGGACATACCTTCAGTTTCAGTTGAAAGTTGTTTCACTTAAGCTGATGAATTATCTTCCCTTTGTTTTACCTGCTGCTGCAAGTGAAGTGTTATTTCATTATGTGGAGCCATATATGCCTCTCAGCTACCATGTCTCCTGTAAAACCATCTTCTGATCTCTCAGCAGTTGCTGGCTTCCTATAGCTCAAAAATGCCAGCAAAAGTAGTGATCAAGCAACATGTAGCTAAATGAATGGTAGGGTGCATCTTGCAATACCACCATCTTAAGGAATTAAGTTCAGACATCAGTTTAAAAATTCTGGAACTGTTTCCTTAATATGTCTCAATCAAGTTACGATTCATAATATTTGCAAAGCTGCCATGTGAAGTAATCCCAGTGTTTACCAAACATGTGGTATGTTGATGCTGAATGAAGAGGACCAATAACCTACCTTGCAGAGTCTGTTATGCTTTTTGAGCTGCACCAGATATTTTTCCTGCTCAACGCCAAAGACCATTCCTATAAGCGATTCATTCTCCTTACGAACTGAAGTGTGACCTTGTGTGCATAATATTCACCAATGTAACATTGCCCAGGGTTGAATGAACATCCTTGTTACTGTCTTCAGATAATGGAAGAATATCATTGTGTGGTTTAGGGTATAAGCTGTGAATCATTTGTATTAAAATTAAACGATTAAATGATATAATTGGGATTACGGAGACATGGCTCCAGGGTGACCAAGGCTGGGAATTCAACATCCAGGGGTATTCAATGTTCAGGAAGGACAGGCAAAAAGGAAAAGGAGGTGGGGTAGCATTGCTGGTTAAAGAGGAGATTAATACAATAGTAAGGAAGGATATTAGCTCTAATGATGTGGAATCTGTATGGGTAGAGCTGAGAAATACCAAGGGGCAGAAAACATTAGTGGGGGTTGTATACAGACCCCCATACAGTAATGCTGAGGTTGGGGATGGCATTAAATGGGAAATTAGAGATGCGTGCAATAAGGGCACAGCAGTTATCATGGGTGACTTTAATCTACATATAGATTGAGCTAACCAAATTACTAACAATACTGTGGAAGAGGAATTCCTAGAGTGTATACGGGATGGTTTCCTGGACCAACATGTCGAGGAACCAACTAGAGATCAGGCCATCTTAGACTGGGTATTGTGTAATGAGAAAGGATTAATTAGCAATCTTGTTGTGCGAGGCCCCTTGGGGAGGAGCGATCATAATATGATAGAATTCTTCATTAAGATGGAGAGTGAAGTATTATTTAATTTGGAGACTAGGGTACTGAATTTGAATAAAGGAAACTACGATGGTATGAGGCGCGAGTTGGCTAGGATGGATTGGGGAATGTTACTTAAAGGGTTGATGGTGGATAGGCAATGGCAAACATTTAAAGATCGCATGGATGAACTACAGAATTTGTTCATCCCTGTTTGGCATAAAAATAAAACAAAAAAGGTGACTCAACCATGGCTAACAAGGGAAATTAGGGATAGCATAAGATCCAAGGCGAGGACATATAAATTGGCCAGAAAAAGCAGTAAACCTGAGGATTGGGAGCAGTTTAGGATTCAGCAAAGGAGGACAAAGGGATTAATTAAGAGGGGGGAAATAGAGTATGAGAGGAAGCTTGCAGGGAACATAAAAACTGACTGTAAAAGCTTCAATAGATATGTGAAGAGAAAAAGATTGGTGAAGTCAAGCGTAGGTCCCTTGCAGTCAGAATCAGGGGAATTTATAATGGGGAACTAAGAAATGGCAGACCAATTAAATACATACTTTGGTTCTGTCTTCACAAAGGAGGACACAAATAAACTCCCAGAGATGTTGGGGAACATGGGGTCTAATGAGAGGGAGGAACTGAATGAAATCAGTATTTGTAGGGAAATGGTGTTAGGGAAATTGATGGGATTGAAGGCTGATAAATCCCCAGCGCCTGATTATCTATTTCCTAGGGTACTTAAGGATGTGGCCCTAGAAATAGTAGATGCATTGCTGGTCATCTTCCAAAATTCTATAGACTCTGGAACAGTTCCCATGGATTGGAGGGTAGCTAATGTGACCCCACTATTTTAAAAAGGTGGTAGAGAGAAAACGGGGAATTATAGACCGGTAGTGGGAAAAATGCTAGAGTCTATTATAAAAGATGTAATAGCAGAGCACTTGGAAAACAGTGACAGGATCGGACAAAGTCAACATGGATTTACAAAAGGTAAATCATGCTTGACTAATCTACTGGAATTTTTTGAGGATGTAACTGGTAGAATAGATAAGGGAGAAGCAGTGGATGTGGTGTATTTGGACTTTCAGAAGGCTTTCGATAAGGTCCTGCATAAGAGATTAGCGTGCAAAGTTAAAGCACATGGGATTGGGGGCAAGGTATTGACTTGGATAGAGAACTGGTTGGCAGGCAGGAAGCAAAGAGTTGGAATAAACGGGTCTTTTTCCGAGTGGCAGGCAGTGACTAGTGGGGTACCGCAGGGATCGGTGCTAGGACCCCAGTTATTCACAATATATATAAATGATCTAGACGAGGGAACTAGATGTAATATCTCCAAGTTTGCAGACGACACAAAGCTGGGTGGGTGTGTGTGCTGTGAGGAGGATGCAGAGAAACTCCAGTATGATTTGGACAGGTTGGGTGATTGGGCAGATGCATGGCAGATGCAGTATAATGTGGATAAATGCGAGGTTATCCACTTTGGTGGCAAAAACAGGAAGGCAGATTATTATCTGAACGGCAATAGATTGGGAAAAGGGGAAGTGCAACGAGACCTGGGTGTCCTTGTGCACCAGTCGCTGAAGGTAAGCATGTAGGTGCAGCAGGCGGCTAAGAAGGCAAATGGTATATTGGCCTGCATAGCGAGAGGATTCGAGTACAGGAGCAAGGATGTCTTGCTGCAGTTGTACAGGGCCTTGGTGAGACCACACCTTGCGTATTGTGTGCAGTTTTGGTCGCCTTATCTGAGGAAGGATGTTCTTGCCATGGAGGGAGTGCAGCGAAGATTCACCAGACTGATACCTGGGATGGCAGGAATGATGTATGAAGAGAGATTGGGTCGATTAGGCTTATATTCACTAGAGTTTAGAAGAATGAGAGGGGATCTTATTGTAACTTATAAAATTCTAACAGGACTAGACAGACTAGATGCAGGAAGGATGTTCCTGATGGCGGGGGAGTCCAGAACCAGGGGTCACAGTCTAAGGATAAGGGGTAAGCCATTTAGGACTGAGATGAGGAGGAATTTCTTCACCTAGAGAGTGGTGAACCTGTGGAATTCTCTACCACAGAAGGCAGTTGAGGCCAATTCATTAAATATATTCAAGAAGGAGTTCTTAAGGCTAAGGGGATCAAGAGATATGGGGAGAAAGCAGGGACAGGGTACTGAATTTGGATGATCAGCCATGATCGCATTGAATGGCGGAGCAGGCTCGAGGGGCTGAATGGCCTACTCCTGCTCCTATCTTCTATGTAAACAGTATAAAAAAAACCAACGCAGCAGATTTTCTGGATTACAGCACTTTACTTGTCCTTCGTTGGTTCACAAAAAAAGAACATGGCTAGCTACCCCTCCCAACTACATTGAACCAGTATCTATAACACAAACATGCACTTGAGGCTGAGACTATCTCCAGGATCCTTCATGTGGTTATTTCTACATTGGTGGAACAAGAAGAACTAAAGAACCGATTCCTTTTCTGTATATAATCCCTGCTACCTTTTGACTCTCAGACGATCAAGGGGCAGTTGATGGATAGGTATTGTAGATATTGGATCAAAGCTATAAAAAATAAGGTTTTCAAAAGCACCTATGTCCCCAGTCATAAGCACAGAGTGTGTCGAAGGCTCAACATTAAAATTAAGATGAATTGGAATTATGGTCTACGTTTTAGGCTGTATAAAATCTAGCATGACCATCAAATCTTAACATTTGGTTGGCATAGGTCCCCAAATGAACCACCTGTTTTTGCAAAGGCTTTACTACAGTTGTACAGGGCCTTGGTGCGACCACACCTGGAGTACTGCGTGCAGTTTTGGTCTCCTTACCTAAGAAAGGATATACTTGCCATAGAGGGAGTGCAGCGAAGGTTCACCAGACTGATTCCTGGGATGGCAGGACTGTCGTATGAGGAGAAATTGGGTCGACTAGGCCTGTATTCACTCGAGTTTAGAAGAATGAGAAGGGATCTCATTGAAACGTATAAAATTCTGACAGGGCTAGACAGACAATGCAGGGAGGATGTTTCCCCTGGCTGGGGGGTTCTAGAACGAGGGGTCACAGTCTCAGGATACGGGGTAGGACATTTAGGACTGAGATTAGAAATTTCTTCACTCAGAGGGTGGTGAACCTGTGGAATTCTCTACCACAGAAGGCTGTGGAAGCCAAGTCACTGAATATATTTAAGAAGGAGATAGATTGATTTCTAGACACAAAAGGCATCAAGGGGTATGGGGAGAGAGCGGGAATATGGTATTGAGATAGAGGATCAGCCACGATATTGAATGGCGGAGCAGGCTCGAATGGCTGAATGGCCTACTCCTGCTCCTATTTTTTCAAGTTTCTATGACTTGTCTCGGAGGGTTAAAAAAAGACACTTTTCGATTAGCTGTGAAGCAGGGTTGGTGCATTCTGGGTCACGGCTTATATGTGTGTGTGTGTGTATTTGTCTACATTGGGGATATGCATCTAGATTAGCTGCTGCTGTAATCAATTTAAAGCAACCAAAATCTCATAAATAACTATTTAAAAATAGTCTTTTTAGGATTTGAAATATGACAGACTGCCCCCCCCCCCCCCCCCTCCATTCCCATCATGGGGTTGTTTTCATTCGTCAAATTATATGCATCCTCCACACTACAATTCTACCCCACTGTTCCCTCAGGTCCTCAAGGTAATGGCTTACAGGTTTTGGCACTTGGTTTTAATTTAGTTTTGTTTGAAAACAAGCTAGCACAATGGCACAGGTCCTGATACCTTACTGCATGTGGGAGTAGAGACCATGTGCGGCACTGCCAATCCAAAAGGTCATGATGTTTTATCTGCGGGCTGAATATATGGTTCCTCCAGAACCAGACAAACAAAGCTTAACTCCTATGGTGAAGGATGCAAAGATAATTTGTGCTTTAATTCTTGAAGGTATAATGAAATAGGGAACCTCTCATTGAGAGGTTATTCTGTACATTGAATTATTGTTAGAAGTGCCGTTCTCTACAGAAATATTAAACTTTACAGAAAGGCAGAAGAAAAGCTAATTGAATGTCACTCTTTTTAAATACACTAAAATTGATATTTTAATAGAACAAATTTGGCTAATATTTTTTCTTCAAAGTGAAATTTCTTTAAATTCCAGGTAGTACGAGATTTTGATGGACCTGCACTTAGTGAGAGGATAGCTTCTACGAGAAGACCTGAAGATGGTAAATCACCAGCATTCACTACTTTTAGTTTAGACAGTAAGAGGCATCCAAAATATGAAGGTGTCTGTATGTTCCTTTATCATAAAGTTATTTTAATTCTCACGACTCATCTCAGTAGTACATGTACCAAATGATTTACCATTTACCACATATTACGAACTTGTGGAATAATTGAGCTTGATGCAACTTTCATGCCTGTATGAATGTTTTACCTTCTATGAGTGCATAGTGGCTAATGATCATCTGGGAGGAGGAACTGGCAGCAATACAGACAGTAAATATGATGGCTGTCTGATTTGTACATTAATTATTTCTGCATCTGCACTGTGGCATGAGCCAGCCCTAGTTCCTCACTGTGTAGAAGCAAGGGGAGCTGCCCAGTTGTATGGAGGAGCTCTTCAAGCAGTTTATGATGTGCTGGTAAACTGGTATGATTCTCAAGTGAAAGTCTTCCATGAACAAATGTATTGGAGAATTTAGCAGACCAGAGCTGTCTTTTCCATTTGGTCTGCTAAATGATGCTATTTGAAACTGTCTGATTTTATTTGGTATGTTTTTTTTGAGACACTCCGGTTTTAATTATTTTAAAAATTTGTTTTTTTAATTTTAGGAAGTCAGCTGCCAGTAATGGAATACAGCAGTATTGACCAAGACCAGAGCACTAACATAGAAACCTCTCACTCTCCAGATACTAGAACAAAAAGGTCTTGTGGCAGCACAAATTCAAAACCTTCTAGCAGAGCAAGTGCCTCGAGAGGTATGTTTGTCTACAACATTTTAATATTCCCTGTCTCAAAATCAAAATTCAATTCACCGTGCCACACAGGGGAACTTGCTTCTGCAGTTTGTTGTGCAGTGAGTTCCCTATCTTATCTGGAGTGGTGGAAATCTGAGGAATCCACCTAGGTGTGTTTTCACATTTGTTAGAAACTGTTGCAAACCAATACAGACTCCAGGTTGGTAGTAGGTCATTTGCCTGATTGCCCTAATGGCTGGTCAGAGATAAATATACTTATAGAATTAAATGTTAAATGTTTTGATTTATACTCTACTCATGAGGCAGAATCTTGTGTTGAACCACATACAACTGTGCATGTGGAATAAAAATCACGTGAAATGCTTAACAATGTGCCTTATTTTGAACTGAACGTTTAATGTAAGTCCTTAAAGGAGGTAGTAACTCTAAAGATAACCAATGATGGTAGCTACCTGTTCTTTGAGGACTTGTGCTTTTTAAAAAAAAACAGCTATCAGAGGTCAGAGAGCACCACCACAATGCAACATGGCTTACTTTCTGCTGCATCAGGGCTACCTAGTGATCTGCATTTCATTGGTCTGTGCATTTGAGCCTGTTTATATTTACAAAAAACATCTGCTCACCACTTCCTGACCCTGGCCTCAGTGTTTCTGGATCTCTAGTTTAGCAGGATAAGCTTTAGAATGTAGTTGAAGATTGCTGAGGTACAATATCTATTGCTTGCGGTTACGTCTGTCTTGGTCGTTTTGCCTCATTCGCGCAACCTGCTCCTTTGGCTTGTACAGTGTCCTGCTCCCTCTCCCACTTGCAATAAGAAAGGAACAAACTATCTACAAGGCAGCAGGAAAATAACAAAACAAGTACAATAGTAAGAATATGAAGAAATACGGGGAAGAAAAAGGCATGGAATCTTCAAGGGAGAGAAAAATTAAAGGAGATACAAATGGTAGAACTTTCCTGTAGGTAACTTCATTTACAGAGAAGAGAATTGCCCAAGTTAATGCTGTCATCAGGAAGCCTGATCATCAGGCAGGGTGCTGTACTCAACAATCATTCTCCACTGCCTGCTGTATTGCTGACATATTCATCCATGTTTATATCACCTCGAGTCTTGGTTTCTTCAGTCACCAGCCTCTCTAGGTGCACATTACACAAAGTCTGTAGAATTATATGACCGTATTGCATCCTGGACAAAGTTTGCACCCCCATCACTTATGCCTTCACAAACCAGCGCTGGCTCCTGTCCTGCAACATATTGACATTGAAATACTTGATTTCACTTTCACACTCCTCCTTGCCCTCTCTCCAACCTAACTTAGTAATCTTCTCTGGCTTCCCTTCTCTGCAGCCGCCCCCCCCCCCCCCCCCCCCCCCCCAAATTCTATTTTCCGCCTCCCTCTGCTCCACCATTAGCAGCAGAAACTTCAGCCATCGTGTCCTGTATGCTGGAATTCTCTCCTTAAACTTCTTTGCCATGGAATGCTGCTGAGGAATTGTATGGCAAAGTGGGAAGGAATGGATTGTGAAGTTTGGTACACCACTGTCACAACATTTCAGCTGCTGGCTCCTTCCTCTGAACGTTCCCATGCTTTATATCACTTATCTGCCATAGCAATCACCAGGTTTACAACAACAGGGTGCATTTATATAGTGTCTTTAACGTGGAATGCACTTGAGGCATAAGGGAAAACTAAGCCAAAGAAAGAGGGATGACCAAAAGTTTAGTTAGAGGTGGGTTTTAAGGAGGGTTTTAAAGGAAGAGGGGGAGATGGAAAGGTGAAGCAAACCTTGTGGGTTTAAAAATAAGGGTGAGAATATTAAATTTGTGGCCTTGAAAGACCCAGAGCCAATATAGGTTAGTGAGTACACGGATGATGGGTAAGTAGCGTTTGATATGGAATAGGATATGAGCAGCAGATTTTAGGATGAACTGATATTTATGGCAGGTAGAGGATGGGTTTGTGATGGGGGCCAAAGATGACAACTTTGTTCTTCCTAATGTTTTAACTGGAGGAAATGGTCCCTCGCCCAAGGTTGGATGTATTACCAGTACGAGCAATCTACTTCATTTTAGCATACAAGATGCTAAGAACTTTTTGCAACAATTAATTCTATTTCAGCTGGTTCTCGGTCAGATCCCAAATATCCTCGACACGAGTCCTCAAGTAAACGTGACCAGACTAGGAAAAGAGAAAGCTCTAAAGGTAGAGCAAATTTTAAGTATTCTAACTATTGTTATTACCAAATAGATTCATTTAAAAATCTGTATCGTCATATTGTCTAAGTTTTAATCAAAATCCAAGTAAAAATAAAGTTGGCTTGGTGTGGTGTACATGTATGGTGTTCTAGCACACAGACCATGATGTGGTGGCACACAGCTTTGTACTACCATGATTTACCACTTGGAGGGAAAACCAGACGGGAAGTTGTTTAGTGTATCTCCTAGCATTTGGTTGGTTGGAGAATTATATTTTTGTTTTCAGTCTTAGTATTTGCTATGTATCATCTGGATTTTGCACTAATTCCAATAGAAATGAAAAAGCAATAGATAATTTTTCAACTATAAAATTGATATAAATATTCTGTACAAGGTCATGTACTTTGTTATATGTGTCACTTTTTAAAATGTTTTTAAAGACATTAGACATTCTGGAGAAGACTGGCGAGATGAATGGGAACGATCTATTAAGCGGACAAAATCTGTTAAGCAAGATAAAAAAGAAAAGGAAAGAGAGAAAGAAAAGGAAAGAGAGAAAGAAAAGGAAAGAGAGAAAGAAAAGGAAAGAGAGAAAGAAAAAATTAAACATTCTGACCGCGATAAAGAACGGAGACGGGAAAGCAAATGGGACTCCAAAGATGACTACAAGAAAAGAGATAAGCCTAGGTAATGTATTGTGTGCAAAATGACTTTCTTTTTTGTCTGCAGTGATGCTAAAGCACTGTCACTTGTGAAGGATATTGTACTAGCCTCCTCTTAATAACATTCTCTAAACTCATTGAGAGAGCAAGAGAAAGTGGTAGCAGTATTCAGGCATAGACATGGAGCAAGTTTGGGTCAGGAGAGAAAGGATGAGCAGTAGACTTGTCAACTAGCCAAGGTTGTTGGTGTTCTATAGTTAGCCCAATTATGGCTCCTTCATTTCTTTTGATGGAGCCTGAAATTTGGTTCCGAGGGATAAATATCATACCAGTCATATGAATTTACCATATCTAGCCAAAACCAGATCAGAATCAGGATGGCACCTCAGCAAGAGGTGAAGAACCTACTAGGGATTCTAAGGAACTGAATGGTATCAGGTGCACAATATGCCTTGAAAAGATGCTACATGCCCATATTTGGGTATCAGTTGTAAAATATTATTGGGGCCCTACAAGGATACTGCTGTGACCAATATCCAAGACCATGGACTCTCCGGGAAGAAATTTCTTGAAACCAAGAGTAAGGGAAACTCTTGAGTTCAAGTCGAACACCATGAAGGCCATTTCAGGATTAAAATTCAAGGCAAGAAACCATAATAATCAGTGTTGCCAGTGTTTTAAGCCTGAACATGGTTCCTTCACGGGTGTTTGACCATGGAACGGTCAAAATGCTCCACTGCCTTCAAGTTCCAAGCTGGCAGCACTGCCACTTCCCCATTTCTTCCACTGGTACAATATTCCTGCCAGGTGTTCACCTACGCCAGGCCCAATAGGGGGAGGCTTGTATTGACCAGTGGGAGTGCATTGTCAAAGTTACTTGGGTTGAGTAAATTTACCGAATTTGAAAGATTCAGGTACATTGCATAAGTGGTCATGATGTGAGGCTTACCAAAGGGGAATGTTACTGAAAAGGGCATTCTATTTATTCCACCGCGAGGGCAATAGAAAAAGTGCGGAGAAGCCGGAAAAGGAGTGAATTTTATCCTTTTACTTTAATGAAAAAGCTGGTGGTTGCCTTTGCAGAATACAACATAATGTATCCAAATGATACACGTGGAATGTGTTCACATTTGCACTTGGAAAGTAGAATTTTGCAGTTTTCCCATTGTACTGGAGTGGCTATTTTAAGAGCTAGCTTCAAAACAGTCCACCTTGATCTGTGAAACTGCACTTGCTTCTGGGAGAAATCTGAAATGTGGCAGAGCAGTCTTGCCTATTAGACTCCTCCAATGCCAGGCACTTGAAATCAGACAGCTGCGTCTCCTGACGCGAGTGGTTGCTGCTATTTTATCAGGCAGAGATAAATAAATAAAGGCAGATTGTTTGCCTGTAGTGAGGAACTTTTCATTCTCTTGACGAAAGTCTTGTCCTCCTATCTCTCTGACTCAATTGAGACACGATCACTGTCCGAATGCAGTATTTTTCTAATCACTCAATTAGGTATGTGGGGGGGGGGGAAAGGCAAAATATGAAGATAGCTATCTGGTCGATTTCTTAGAAGTCATGTCCGTGACTCAACCAACATTCCAGTGCCATATTGAGGACTTCAAAATGGTTTTGTTTTGCTCATAGGAGCTGTCGAGATGATGACCGCAAAGGATCTGATGCCAGTTATCGGGCACCAGTAAAGGTAAGTCAAAAATTCAAGCAAAATTACTATTTAAAAAAAAAAAAATTTTAAGCCTTTCATACGTTCCACAGAATCAACTCTTGTGTTTTAATAAAATACACTCTCATAAAGCATTATTTATTTTTAAGACTCTGAAACTGATGTATATTCATCCCAGGATAACCTGCAGTAATATGTTGAGGTTTTGCTCCACTGATGTGGATAGGACATTGGTTCTCAAACGGATGAGACGTCCGGTATGTCCAAGTCAATGTTCCCTGTAATTTTTCTTGGGGCCGCACGGCCCCTTTAAAGTACCGTGCTTGTATGGTTTTTGCATTGAAAAGCCGGCTGTGCAGGATCCCTGGAGTGCTGCACGGCCGCACAGCTTAAAGGGAACATTGGTCCAGGTAGAGATCTGCTAACCTCTCTCCTCATCCCCTCAGACCATGTCATCTTTTTATATCTTTACTTCCATTTCCAGTATTATGCTCCCCGTGATCCCTACTACAACTCATCACTGTGCCTCAGCCTACCTTCTCTCCTACAACAGTCCCAGGCTTGAATCCCTCCTTGAACAAGCCGACTGCTGCCCTGTCAACTTCTCTTGGAATTCTCTGTAGCTGCTTCCTTAAGAGCAGAAACCCCAACTTCCCCATCCTCCACTTTTGTGACCTTCACGCCCAGTGCACTCATTGGGAACTAACCTCACCAACCCATTTGCTGTTCCACTCACCCCATTGAATTACATCTGCACAGCCTAATCCAATTATTCCTCACCCTCTAACTACACTTCAGTGGAAGACTGTATTTGGTTCTTATTCCTCTTGTGCAATGCCATGGCAGAGCAACTTGTAACCATTTTTTTTGGTAAACACTTGTGCTCACCCTGTTACTTTCATCCCATTTTCCCATTTTTTTAAAAAAACTACCTTTTACTTTTCCATTTAACTATTCTAATCTTTTTCTCTTTCAAACAATTCACGTAACCATTTTTCTTACTTCTAACTTCGACCATCCATTTTGGGTTTTGTTGGCTGAAAAGCCAGCTCGAGAGGCTGGTTTCTCAGCTAACTCAGAATCTGAAATTGAGTCATGTCCTAGATGTGACAGTCAGTCTTTGATATGATGGCAAGTCAAAGCAGAGAGAATTGCTGATGGTGACAGCCCATAAAACCTGATTGTTCTCAGACAATTAAACTCTTCTGTGGCACATTGAGAACTGAGAAAAGAGCAAGTGGTATAACTGTACCAAGATTAGCTTTATTTAAATTTCTGTATGTTTGCTCAGTGGGGAAAACCTCCATATAGTGGATGAATTCAAGCTGTTCATTTAAGGTCACCCAAAACAGAACACAAGTATCAATGAGAGTGTTCTATTACTCTATTTGTCATTTAGTATTACTGTGTAAGTTCTAATTTAGAAATGGTTTTGTAAGTAATCTTAGTTCTTTATATTTTGCAGTATGCTCATTCTGAACCTGAAGATAGCATAAAGAAGGAGATTTTGGGGTATTTGGTGAGTGCAAAATATAGAATTTTGTGAGAAGGTGAAAAGAATTAAGAATTATAATTGAAATCCAAACATTTTAACTACAGTGTAAAGACAACTCGCAGTTTTATTTTGCAAATTTAAATCTGTGGGTTAAAGACCAATTATCCAAAAATGCCGAACAAAGCAAGTTACAAAAAAAAAATCCAAAAGTGAATGCAAATACATTTTGACAAAGATGATGAAGGACATATGTGATGATAATAGAGCTGGCAAAGCACTTGTCAATATAATAGTAATCAAACACCAAGGCAAAACTGTGCAGTAATTTAGTCCTTTCAGAAGTTGGCAATTATATCTTTGCAGATACCAAGTGTCTAAGGCTGCAGTTATACTGCAATGCTGGTTTAAGACAGTAGCTGTAGAGTGCGAAATGTAGCTGGCAAGACCAGAAATGTATTGCATTGTAGCATACAATCTGTCTGCCAGAAGAGAGCTTTGCACGTTTGTTCCACGCGTGACTATTTTGTAATATTAGCAAGAGCAGATGATTTCCATATAACATCCAAAAGACTGTTTACTAGACGTGTAAAGTGTCCATGAGATCCAATGATCTGAGCTCTTTTTAAATGCAGCTGTCTACCGGGCCGGAGTTGCACTCCACCTAGTACAAAATCCAAATGGTATGCGACAGTCTCCTGAAAGGCTTCTCGCACTGCTTGGCATTAATGCGCTCAGGAGACAGATTGTAATCTGACTCCTGAGTTTATTGCAACTTTCGTGTTGATGCAGTAAGTGCCATTATAATTGCAGTTAACATTCTTCTACAAATGCTATAATTTGAACTTAAAGGATAGCTATGTACATTACACAAAATAAATAAATTAGAAAAGGGGGTGAAGGGGAAACAACTGATCTTGCAGCAAGTTTCCCTTTTCTGTGCCCAATTTTTTTAAAGATGTTTTGTGCACAGCGTTAACGTACAGGAAACTCTTTATTAACCGGCACCGACGGGACCGGCGTGGTGCCGGTTAATCAAAAAGTCCGGATAATGGAGAGTTATATCTCCCAACGTACGAGAGCCCCGTACACATTGACATGCACCTGCATTCGGAGCTCCGTCTTCCCGGGAACCGCCAGCTGACCATCTGTCGTGTCCGCTGCCTACCCGGGCTGCACATTCCCCTCCCAATCTACACGCTCCGATACAAGGCAAACGCCTCGGGGTTTTTTTTTAAGTTAATTTTAAACGAGAGATGAAGGAAAACCCCGGTTACCTACTCAAGAATTTTGCCGGTTAAGAGAGATTTCCGGATATTTGGGTGCCGGTTATTAAAGAGTTTCCTGTATTATGCTTTGAACTGGAACTCTATTACATTATGCAAAAGGTACGTTATTTAGCTGAGAAAATCAGAGGGACATCCAACCTTAGGTTTACTTCAGACAGAACATATGTGGCCTTATTAGGGAACATTTTCCTGGGTCTGCACCCAGGCACACTGGGGTGGCGAATATCGGAGAGCAGGTTGGAACGTACGCCTGCAATGGAACCTGTCCAATTTTCCTTCTAATATTTGCTGTGCCCAGGCGATGTAATGCACCTGTGCGCAGACCCAGGATAATCTCTCGTATTGTGTCCTAAAAGGCTTCAGCCCAGTTTTTAAAGATTCTTCTTTTCATTTACCTGTTTGAATTCTGTTTCTTCCACTGTCTGTGTGCATTCCATTGCATAACAGAAGTAAGCTTGCAAAATAGCTACATTATAGTAGTTATTTTTACCTTTATAGAAACTACATTGTTTTTCTCAATTTCTGGGAGAATTTGTGTATTTTAGTCCAGTTAACGTTTAAAACCATTTGTGATTCCTGATGTTTACACGTACAGTATGCTAGTGTCTTCCTGTGAATAAAAACATATTTAATTCAGACAACCGGAATTTAAAGGTTGTGTAGACTTCAGCTATAGATGAGGACAACACGGTGGCATAGTGGTTAGCACTGTTGCCTCACAGCGCCAGGGACCCGGGTTCGAATCCGGCCTCGGGTGACTATCTGTGTGGAGTTTGCACATTCTCCCCGTGTCTGCGTGGGTTTCCTCCGGGTGCTCCGGTTTCCTCCCACAGTCCAAAGATGTGCGGGTTAGGTTGATTTGGCTATGATAAATTGACCCTTAGTGTTGGGGGGATTAAATAAGTGGGGTTACGGGGATAGGGTGGGATATGTGTCGGTGCAGGCTCGATGGGCCGAAATGGCCTCTATCTGCACTGTGGGGATTCTGTGATTCTGTGAGGACAAATCTGTATGTTCTTTGTAATGGCCTGGCTCCCCATACATGAATGGACATTCATTTGAAGTGAACAGGCTAAATGTTCTTAAAGTGCAGGCTCCCCAATCCTGGCACAGCAGTATCTGCATTTCGTAGGATTCGTGACAGTAGCTGCGTTTGTGGTGTCATACATGTCAATTTTCTTATTTTGTGGAGCAAATCTTCTAATTCTGGTTCTGGTTTCTTTGCTACTATCCTGAGCATAACATGAAAGTCTGTCTTCAAGTTGCATGCTAAAGGTGATAGGAGGAGAAAATATGGACAAAGAGTGTGCAATCCATCCTTCTTGGACCACTGATTTGAATTTGACAGTTTGGTTGCTTAGTCACTTTGAGAACCAAGTGTCGGGCAACGCACTGATACCGTGGACTGACAAGACCACTGGTCCAATTAAACAAGCGAGATTGCGGGTGGAGGGGGTGGGGTGGAAAAAAACTCAATCCCCAGCCCTTTGAGTCAGCACGCTGCAGATTTAGCATGTATGCAGGGGGAAACATAGTGGGATCTGCCAGCCCAGCCACCTGTCAGGAGTACATACAAGACAATGGATGCAAATAAAAAGCAAAAACTGCAAATGATGGATATACACAGGCCAGTGAGCATCTGTGGAGAGAAGAGTCAAGTTAATGTTTTGGGTGTAACCCTTCATCAGAACTGTGAAAATGAACAAGCATTTAAATAGAATCAGAGCAAAATGGAGAAGGAGGCAAAGAAAAAATACAAAAGAACAATGATCTGTAATCAACATTTTTTTAAATAAACAAGATGGTTATGCGGCTGAGATGATCATTACATCAGACGATGGAAAGAAGCATAATAGATATGAGAAATAAAGAATGTGTGTGTAGCTGGAAGCGCCCCGCCTCCCTCTTGGGTCGCTGCGAGGGAATATCGCGGTGCTACGTGCCGCAGCGCCACGTGCTGCGACACATCGCGCCATGGTACTGCAGGCCTTCTTAAAGGGGAGGGGCGTTGTGTAGCGCGACCCGGGGCCCAGCCGGGCCACCAGGGATCGGAGTGCCGGCAAAAGAGCTCAGCCGGCACTCCGCGGGGGGGCTGGTCAGGAGGCCAGGGACGGCAACGGGGGCAGGTGCTGGCAGGCAGCCAACAACAAAAATGGCCGCCCAGCACCGCCCCTTTAATTAGTGTCGCAGGTAGGTCCCCCTGACCTTGTCGGACATGGCGTCCGGCGGTAAGTCAGGGGACGCTACCGAAGATCGCGGCCGGGGCGGTGCGCACGGCGATGACGTCATCGCCGACGGCGCAGCGGGGTGCTAACGGTTACCGCTGCTGCAAACCTCCTGCTGAATTTCGCGGGAGGCGAGGCGCAAAGCAACCGAATTTTTAGGCTATAAGATCCTGAGTGGTCTTGACAGGGTGGATGTGGAGAGGATGTTTCCTCTTGTGGGAGAATCTAGAACTAGGGGTCACTATTTAAAAATAAGGGGTCGCCCATTTAAGACAGAGATGAGGAGAAATTTTTTCTCAGAGGGTTGTGAGTCTTTGCAACTCTCTTCCTCAGAGGGCGGTGGAAGCAGAGTCTTTGAATATTTTTACGGCAGAGGTAGATAGATTCTTGGTAAGCAAGGGGGTGAAAGGTTATCGGGGGTAGGCGGGAATGTGAAGTAATCAGATCAGCCATGATCTTATTGAATGGCGGAGCAGGCTCGAGAGGCCGAGTGGCCTACTCCTGCTCCTAATTCGTATGTTCATATGTGACTCTCTAGCTATGGCTGGTTAGATAAGAATGCAACCAGGCGAGGGCAGTCACACACACAGCTGGCTGGCGGAGGAGAGGCATTGGAAGAGGATGGTGTGGTCAACAGTGTCAAAGGCTGCAGGCAGGTTGAGAAGGATGAGGAGGGATAGCTTACCATGGTCACAGTCCCATAGGATGTTATTTATGAATTTGATAAGGGCCATTTCAATACTGTAGCAGGGGAGGAAAAGTGATTGGAGGGATTCAAACATGGAGTTGTGGGAAAGATTGGCACGGATTGGGAGGCAACAACACGTTCAAGGACTTTGGAGAGGAAAGGGACTTTGGAGATGGGGCGGTAGTTTGCTAGGACAGAGAAGTCAAGGGTGGGTTTTAAGAGCACAAGAACTAGGAGCAGGAGTAGGCTATTCGGTCCTTCGAGCCTGCTCCGGCATTCAATGAGATCATGGCTGATCTTCTACCTTAATTCCACCTTCCTGCACTATCCCCATATCCCTTGGTTCCCTTAGTATCCAAAAATCTATCGATCTCTGTTTTGAATATACTCAACGGCTGAGCATCCACAGCTCTCTGGGGCAGAGAATTCCAACCCTTCTCATCTCCGTCCTAAATGGTCGACCCATTATTCTGAGACTGTGACTCCTAGTTCTAGACTCCCCAGCCAGGGGAAACAACCTCCCAGCACAGACGCAATGCAGTGAATGGTCTCCTTCTGCGCTGTAAACTTCAAGTCTATCGTATTTAATGTGACTTTTCTCCAAATCATTTGTTGTTCATAACAGATGGCGACGGAGGTAAAATTCGCTCAGGTAATTGTATAAAGGTGTCACCACCTTCACCATAGAGGGGCCTTCCTGTAATCTGTACCCATACAAAGTATGAACAGACTTCAGCTAGCAGTTCCCCTAGTTAAGCCGTTCCAGTACAGCTATGACACTGACATCTACACAACGTAATCGATTTCCTAGGTATAGACTATCCACAGGAAACATGATAAATCTAACCCAGGCGTTACTACCCTATCATCGTCCTCCCAATCAGCAGCAAACAAGTCATAATAGTGTCATCAAGTAACAGTTACTCACCAGTAACCTGCTGGTTCTGCCAAGACTATTTGGCTTTAGATCTCAAGATAGAATTAGGGAGTATAAGATGGGAACAGAAACTATCAGGGAAAGGCACAAACGAAAAGTGGAGCTTTTTCATGGAGCAATTACTGCGTGTCCTTGATAGGTATGTCCCTGTCAGGCAGGGAGGAAATGGCCGAGTGAGAGAACCATGGTTCACAAAAGAGGCTGAATGTCTAGTCAAGAGGAAAAAGGAAGCGTATGTAAGGATGAGAAAACAAGGTTCAGTTGGGTCGATTGAGGGGTACAAGGTAGCAAGGAATGAGCTAAAAAAGAGCTTAGGAGAGCTAGGAGGGGGCATGAGAAGTCCTTGGCGGGTCGGATCAAGAAAAACCCCAAGGCCTTTTACTCTTATGTGAGAAATAAAAGAATGACCAGGGTGAGGGTAGGGCCGGTCAAGGACAGTAGTGGGAACTTGTGCATGGAGTCAGAAGAGATAGGAGAGGTGATGAATGAATACTTTTCGTCAGTGTTCACCGAGGAGAGGGGCCATGTTCTTGAGGATGAGAGTGTGATAAAGGTGGATACGCTGGAGGTGGTAGATGTTCTGAGGGAAGATGTTTTAGCAATTTTGAAGAACCTGAGGGTCGATAAGTCCCCTGGGCCAGATGGGATATATCCTAGGATTCTTTGGGAGGCAAGGGAGGAGATTGCAGAGCCTCTGGCTTTGATCTTTGGGTCCTCACTGTCGACGGGAATGGTGCCAGAGGACTGGAGAGTGGCGAATGTTGTTCCTCTCTTCAAGAAAGGAAATAGGAATGACCCTGGTAATTATAGGCCGGTTAGTCTTACTTCGGTGGTTGGTAAGATAATGGAAAAGGTCCTGAGGGATAGGATTTATGACCATTTGGAAAGGGGCAACTTAATCAGAGATAGTCAACACGGATTCGTGAAGGGTAAGTCTTGCCTAACAAATTTGATTGAATTCTTTGAGGAGGTAACTAAGTGTGTAGATGAAGGTAGAGCAGTTGATGTCGTATACATGGATTTTAGTAAGGCGTTTGATAAGGTTCCCCATGGTCGTCTCATGAAGAAAGTAAGGAGTTGTGGGATAGAGGGAAATTTGGCCGATTGGATAAGTAACTGGCTATCTCATAGAAGGCAGAGGGTGGTGGTGGATGGAACATTTTCGGACTGGAGACCAGTTACCAGCGGTGTGCCACAGGGGTCGGTGCTGGGTCCTCTGCTGTTTGTGATTTTTATCAATGACTTGGAGGAGGGGACTGAAGGGTGGATCAGTAAATTTGCTGATGACACCAAGATTGGTGGAGCAGTGGATGAGGTGGAGGGCTGTTGTAGGCTGCAAAGAGACATTGATAGGATGCAGAGCTGGGCCGAAAAATGGCAGATGGAATTTAACCCTGATAAGTGCGAGGTGATTCATTTTGGTAGGGCAAATTTGAATAAGGATTACAGGGTCAACGGCAGGGTTCTGAGGAACGTGGAGGAGCAGAGGGATCTGGGGGTTCATATCCACAGATCTCTGAAGGTTGCCACTCAAGTGGATAGAGCAGTAAAGAAGGCCTATGGTGTGTTGGCGTTTATTTAACAGAGGGTTTGAGTTTAAGAACCGTGAGGTTATGCTGCAACTGTACAGGACCTTGGTGAGACCACATTTGGAATATTGTGTGCAGTTCTGGTCACCTCACTATAGGAAGGACGTGGAAGCATTGGAAAGAGTGCAAAGGAGATTTACCAGGATGCTGCCTGGTTTGGGGGGGAGGTCTTATGAGGAAAGATTGAGGGAGTTGGGGCTTTTCTCTTTAGAGCGGAGGAGGATGAGAGGCGACTTAATAGAGGTTTATAAGATGATGAGGGGGATAGATAGAGTGGATGTTCAGAGACTATTTCCTCGGGTAGAGGCAGCTGTTACAAGGGGGCATAACTATAAGGTGCATGGGGGGAGATATAGAAGGGATGTCCGAGGTAGATTCTTTACTCAGAGTGGTTGGGGTGTGGAATGGACTGCCTGCTGTGATAGTGGAGTCGGACACTTTAGGAACTTTCAAGCGGTTATTGGATAAGCACATGGAGCACACCAGAATGATAGGGAGTGGGATAGCTTGATCTTGGTCTCGGACAATGCTCGGCACAACATCGAGGGCCGAAGGGCCTGTACTGTGCTGTACTGTTCTATGTTCTATAGTCTTGATCCAGACATGGATGTAACCGCTGAATGACCGAGGAAAGGTGCAAGTAGCTGTACTAAACATTGGGTCAGTATTTGCTCGAGTATGGCACCAATGAGTGCTAGCAAAACTGAGGTTAATGGATGTCAAGGGGAAACCTCTCGATTGCCTTAAGTCAGACCTGACAAAGGAACATAGTCGTAGTTGTTAGAAGCCAGTCATCCCTGCCCCAGGACTACTGTCAGTATCCTTGGGCCAATAATCTTCAGCTACATCATCAATGGTTTTACCTCTGTCATAAGCTGTTTGCTAATGATTCCAGTGTTCAGCAGCATTTACAATTCCTGCAACAAAGAAGCAGCACATGACAGCCTGCAGAGGAAATGGAAAACATCCAGATAATGACCATCTCAGGCAAGAAAATGATCAACCACACCCCCCTGACTTTCAGCATCTCCCTTTGACTTTCAATATCACCTGGTCCTCAACTATTAACATCATTGGGATTACCATTCATCAGAGGCTTAACTGGATCAGCTATATTGTCAGAATAACTACAAGAGCAGGGCAGAGGCTGGTTTCCCTGTGGTGAGTAGCTCACCTGACTTCTCAAAGTCTATCCTCCATCTACAAGGTTCAAATCAAGAATATGATGGAATGGTGGCCACTCACTTGGATGGGTGCAGTCATAACACTTGAGTTCAGCACCATCCAAGACACTGCACTGGACTCCACTACTGCCTTCTCAGGGCATTTAGGGATGAGCAATAAATGCGGCCTTGCCAGCATTGCCCACATCCCAAGAGACAGGAAAAAAAGTGGGTTCCATCACAGATTTTCTTTGCCAAAGAGCCCTTCAACTGGATTTTTAGTGGACATAACATAAGAAATAGGAGCAGGAGTAGATAATTCTGCCCTTCAAGCCTGCTTCGCCATTCAATAAGATCATGGCTGATCTTCTACCTCAACTCCACTCTCCCGCACTATCCCCATATCCCTTGGTTCCCTTAGTATCCAAACATCTCTCTATCTCTGTCTTGAATATACTGAACGACTGAGCATCCACAGCCCTCTGGGGTAGAGAATTCCAAAGATTCACAACCATTTGGAGTGAAGAAATTTCTCCTTATCTCGGTTATAAATGGCCGGCCCCTTATTCTGAGACTGCGACCCCTAGTCCTAGCCTCCCCAGCCAGGGGAAAGATCTTCCCAGCATCTACCCTGTCAAGCCCCTTAAGAATTCTATATGTTTCAATGAGATCACCTCTTATTCTTCTAAACTGTCGTATATAGGCCTAGTCTACACAATCTCTCCTCATAGGGCAATCCCCTCATCCCAGGAATCAGTCGAGTGAACCTTCATTGCACTCCCTCTGAAGGCAAGTATATCCTTGGGTAAGGAGACCAAAACTGTACATAGTACTCCAGGTGTGATCTCCCCAAGGCCCTATATAATTGTAGTAAGACTTCTTTACTCTTGTACTTCAATCCCTTTGTAATTTTTGAGGAGAGGGGTGATGATGTCAGATTTGAATGGGAGGGGGACAGTACCTGAGGAGAGGGAACCGTTAAAAGTATCAGCTAACATGGGGACCAGGAGGGGAAGTTGGGTGGTCAGCAGTTTGGTGGGAATAGGGTCGAGGGAGCAGGAGGTGCGTCTCATGGACAAGATGAGCTTGGCAAGGGCATGAGGGGAGATAGGAGAGAAAGATGCGAGTTCAGGGCTAGGGCAGGGGGGAACCTTAGGGGAAGTTTGGCCCGGTGGGCTAGGTGAAGGGAGGGAAGGGGCAGAGACAACTAAACAAAGGGTCTCAATCTTATTGACAAAGAGGTCCGTGTGCTCCTCGCACTTTTTGTTGGAGGTGAGGGTGGCAGAGGCGGGGGGCAGGGGTTTAAGAAGATGGTTTGTAGTGGAGAAGGGAACATGGGGGTTATCTTTGCATTCCAGGATGATCCTGGAATAGAGAGCAGTTTTCGCAGAGGAGAGCAGGACCCTCCGGTGGTCCAGCCAGATCTGGCGATGAATGACTCAACCAGTTGTCCGCCATAAATGTTCAGATCTGCGTCCCTTGGACTTGAGGGAGCAGAGCTGAGGGCTGTACCGGGGGAGCGACTAGAGTGAGAGAGGGTAATGGTTTTAATGAACAACGGCTTTAAAGGTGATGGCAAGGGTGTGATTGAGCAGATCGGTAGCTGCAGAAATGTCAAGGTGAATGGAAGGCCAAAGGCAGTTGTAAGTAACTCGGGGACAGTTTTTTCCAGGGGTGGACACGGAAGGAAGTAGGGTTGGGAGGGGGAAGGGGGATGTGGGTGGAGAGCGATGCAAGGAAGGGATCAGAGATAGCCTTATCTGTGATTGACACAATAGGAGTAGAGAGGCCATGTGAGATGCCAAGGTCGAGTGGGTGGCTCTGAATATGGTTAGGGGAGGTTATATGGAGGGAGTGATTAAGGGAGGATAGGAGGGCAGTGAACTCAGGAGAGAGAGCATGATGAGTTGAGATGGAGGTTGAAATCACAGGATGAGAAGTTCCTCGGTGGCAGAGGCTAAGGGAGGAAAGCAATGAAGATATCTCGGTGAGAAACTTGCCGTGGTACTTGGGTGGGCTGTAGAGAACGAGGATTTTAAATGAGAGGTGAGAGGGATGGAACAAGCTGAGATGTTCAAAGGAGGAGGAGGTGCCAGAGGAGTAGGGGGACAGACCAAGGTGTGATTTGGTGATGAGAGCCACACCGCCACCATGGCGGTTTGGTTGGGGCAAGTGGTGGAAGGAATAGCCAGGAGGGGAGGCTTCATTAAGGGGGTAGGTGTCATTACCCATCAGCCAGGTTTCCATCAAGACCATGATGTCGATGCAATCATCCACAATAAGCTCATGGATAGAAGGGCCTTGTTCACAAGTGAACGGATATTCTGGAGGGAAATGCAGAGAGGGGTAGTGATAGTCGATACGCTGGCAGAGTCCACAGGGTCAGTATTTGGAGGGGTGAGTGTCCACAGGGTCAGTATTGGGAGGGGTGAGCAGGACAGGAAGGAGGTTGGTGAGATTAGCCCCCAGCAGGCGTGCTGGGCGGGAAAATTGGCAAGAGAGTAGGATGAGGCAGTTGGGGTTGCAGCTCGTAAGGAGGCAGCGATGAGTGCTTCGATCGGCCCTTCGGAGGATGCCAAGAGAGGCACAGAGGAAAGATGTAGGATTATCTAAGAGGGAGTCAAGCCTGGTTTATTACTCATTAAAACTCTCTCAATCCAGGGTCAGTGAGCATAATATGTTAGTATCTTGTTTGGCATGCAGCTAATGCCATGCTTAATCTCTAGTTTTTGTCTGTGGAGATTCTTGAATGTCTTCCTTCCCTGTGACTCCATATTTGCACAGAAGGGTCTGGTTCCTAAAGGCTGCTAGCTCTAATTCTCAATGGGCTGTTCAGGATCCCAAATAGAAAGAAAACTTGGTTTATGTGGGCACTTTCTTCCTATATAGATGGAAATAGGGTCTTCAGTCTAAACATAATGTTTGTTTGTTTCCTTTAAACAAAGCATGAGGGAAACTCATTACTAAGCAGAGGTTTCAAAACAGGTTAGTAATGCTTATATTGTTCCCTGGTAGGTGCCATCAGGTAAAGTTAGTTAACTCTACTTGCACAATGGCCACCTTGTGGGCCAACTTGTGGAAGGTTTCTGTATAAGCTGTCTATCTGTAGTCTAATGCTTTCCTAAAGTATTATTGCTGTTACATGGTCAGAATTGATGCTGTACATTTTGACAAAGTGTAAATGCTCAGAGATGTATCCCTAATGTTCTTGTTTTTGCCCTTTTCGGGCTACCCCAGATCAAGCGTATTCCCCAGACGTTCACTTTCAACTAAAGTTAAAGATAGCCAAATTCTATAAGACGCTTAATTGGGTCTAAAGGTCAGACTACCTCTCCCTAAAGGAAAGGAATGACATGAAGATGTTACCGTCTTCCGGATAGCACTTTTAACAAGTTTAACTAGACTGTAACCTTCCGGATATTATGAGGGTCTGGAATACCCCCCAGAATTCTGCAACTCCTTTGAGTGTACAGAAATTGAGTTCGCGAGTTTATACAGAAATACTCTGAGACAATTCTAAAAATATATAGATTTATTAAAGAACCGACATTTAGTTAACAGCTGTTATGGCAATCGCAACGTTAACCGTTCAAAATACAAATAGCTTACATTTCTTATCAGAGATCCTTATTCTCAGATCTTAACTTCGTTACATTTCCACACTTCTACTTATTTCTTAATCCAGAATATCCACCAAAATCAAATACCTTGATTACCCGAGACTCAGAGTTAAAAACTTAGAGCATGCCTGTGAAGTTGAGAAACGCTTGCCCTTCCAGTGACTTCTGACTTTTCATCTGAAAAGCTCTTATTTTTATACTTTTTTTTTTAGTGGTTTATTCTTTGAAGTATTCTGCTGATGTAAGCTAATTGTCTCTAGTGATACTCTATTGAATTGTTTTCTATTCTTTACTGTCAATTCAACTGTTGCAACCAGACTTGTGTCTCTACCTTTAGGTGTTTCAAAAACTTATCATTTTTATGGTTATTATCGATTTATCTATTTGATGCCATTCTTAGGAAGTCTTTCTATTGAATTTCTAAATCACCTCTGCTGTTTGTAACACAGACTCCTGTCTCCTTATGTTCCAAGTTTAACACATAAACA
The DNA here is from genome assembly GCA_030390025.1 of Squalus acanthias. Taxonomy (NCBI): domain Eukaryota; kingdom Metazoa; phylum Chordata; class Chondrichthyes; order Squaliformes; family Squalidae; genus Squalus; species Squalus acanthias. Next base: position 106,244,900 of record CM059428.1, read on the forward strand.
ATGTAATTGCTTGGTGTCATCTATTGATGTAATATCTACAAAGCCTCTCTGTAGGTACTTTTTACAATTTGTAATTCAAAAACACTTCATCTAGGGTGTTCTTTGCATTTCTTATTTACTTCAATTGGTTATATTAAGAACCATGTCTCCTTGTTCTAAGTTTAACATAAAACTATTTTACGGCAGGTATTTCTTTTACTTGATGTCATTTTTTCAAAGGCGCTTAGTTTTTAATGTTCTGTGCACCTGTTCGACGTGTTAAATTTCGACACTTTACTTGGGTCATTCCATTGTGTTGGTTCCGATGTTCAGACATAGAGGAACCATCAGCCTGCTGTTTCAATAGGGCCATGTCTTTGTATTTACAAATATTTCCCATTTCAAAGCTTGTGATGTTTTACAGCTTTGTGTTAACAAACCATCTTATCTCAGAAGCCTGTATTTCTGTTTTACGGCTTGTGTCATTGAGGCTTTTAGATTTTTAACCCCAGTTTGTCATGTTTCAATATTATCAAATCTGTTTATAGGATGATGTATTTCTTGGAATATAGCTATTTCCTTCACAATACTTCCTGATTCCACACACAGGTTGACAAATAAAAGATATTCAGTGTAGGTGCAGCCTTGATTGACGTTCAGCCTTTATATAAGCTCTCTCCCAGCCTGACCATTTATTTTCTTACCTGTATTGCCAGTTATAATCTACAATTGAACATTTTATAGTTGGATTTTAGCATCATTTTATTGGAACTTGATGTTGGGTGCTTGCCTGCCTCAAAACAAGGCCATGACATAGCAGAACTGAGGGAGGAGAAAGAAAACGATCTAAGGCTAGAGTTGAGATTTTTTTAAGGAAACTGTTGCTAGGTAGGTGATTCACCTTTCTCTTTTCCCTCTCCCGGGTAGAGTGAATTCCTGATTAAACATCTTTAATAGAACAATGAAGTCGATACTTAGAATTGTTAATTTACATTATTATATGGTACACTAATGTGCTCTAGTTTCTAGAGCCACCTTCATTCATTCTTTGAAGCATGCTCCACATACCAAGACAGCTCCTCTGTGTCTTCAGGAATTAATTGCACCCAGGTGTATCATTATTTTGTTCTGTTGTTTGTATTCTGCTCTTCTGAAAAAGGAACTGACACGTGAAACTAAGGATTCCCTTGATGCGATGCAGGAAAAGACCTATTAAATGGATGCTGATAAACTGATTATTATACAGTGTTGTAGAAAGTCGCATGCATTGTTAAGGGGCAGTTCAGATGTACGGAGTAGATTTTTAAATGCACACATTTCCTTTTAAAGTGTTTAAACAGCACTGTTGGAAAAGTTGTTTGATAATTAAGATTCTTGGTTAGTAATTAATTTATCCTATATTTTATTTCAGACCAGTTTTAAAGTTATTAACGATACTGATGCTGGATATGTCAAGGGGATTATGTACAAGCTTAGCAATCGACTGCTGCAGTTTGGTCAAAAGGCTATGAAGATGACGGTAAATATTTTAAAGAAAACTTAACATGATGGAATTGTTAATCTTTCCCATTTTCCCACATATTTCGCTTTCCTGAAGGAAGTAACTTACGCCGAGGTACAGTTCCATAGGCAACAGTATCTGGTTAAGTGGCCATTCTTCATGTGTGACCCTGGGCAGTATGTGTAGGTGGGCTAATTGATTGTGATGAGCAAAGCCTAGCCGCATAATACGTTCAGAGTTTTGGTGGGGTCATTGCATACAGAGCAGAAATAGAGAAACCATGGCCCTATTTTTAATTTTTTTTTTACATATAATGTTTTGTTTTTCTTCTAGCCAGAGACACTGAAGCAAAATGCAATTCCTCTACTCCACCTTGGCTCGGATTAGCTAAATTGGCACTAATCAGGGATGGAACCTATGACCATTTTGATCTGTGTAGCTAACTATCAAGCCATACAGTGCATTTGCTCGCCAAGCTAATGTTGGCTGCTCTCCCTCCCAACGCACATGTCACACATGGTGTTATATAGCATGTGGAGAGCTGGAATAGAAGCAGTTTTTAATACTCTGGTATCCTTTGTCACAAATCTCCCTTGCATGATTTGTTTTGCTTAAACAGAAGTGGCCCTTTGTTTATCTTTCTCCTTTTCTTATTTATCTGCTCCTCACAATCTATTCTCAGACATGCTATTAAACCAGTGACCTGGATTGATATGTCTTCTTTAAAAATGCATGTTACAATAATTCTCTCTCTCTTTTTTAAGGTTCACACTCTCAACAGGCCAATGTTCTTTAGCCAGGATTGCAGGCAGGAAACATGTTAATGTAACCATGTTACTGCTATGCTAATTGCTAGAAAGTTTGTAAGAGTCCCTAGGTTAAATTTTGCATCCCTCTCTGTTACCTACAGTCTATGTGACATTTGTATGTATAGACTCCCTAGTGCATCTGATATTGAATAGATTTTCCTTTTCGTTCAGGGTTCTGCTGAGAAATTAATTGAAGAAACAAAAAAATCCCGTATACCAGATGAACATCCCAGATATGAATCTCGTATGGCAGCGATCTTGGGGAGTTGCCCAGGTAATTTGGGTTTCAAACAGATGGTAAACTTCGTTTAATCTGTATAGTGCAAATTGGTTTACTGCGGGTTGTTAACCACTCCTAGCAGCATATTATCATCAATGTCCTAAGGATCTTATAGGCAATGTTGTATCAGTGTTATAGCATGTGGAGAGCTGGAATAGAAGCAGTTTTTAGTACTCTGGTATCCTTTGTCACAAACTCCCCTTGCATGATTTGGTTTGCTTAAACAGAAGTGGCCCTTTGTTTTCATATTGAACATCCTGAGCCTAATCTTTTAGTTGAGCCCCTTGAAATTACTGCAGGGTAGCTGCTGGAGCAGTTTGTGCACATTCATCAAGCCTCATTGACTTGATCTGACTCAGATGGCAAATGTTTTGGAGTTACAACACCGACTTGAATATGTAGATCTTCAGATTTCTGCCAGTTTCTCTACTGTTTGGTATATTTTTGTAAAGGCTGATTGAGAAAGTATGCTAGATTATCTGCTGTGGGTATACTCTTGTTATTTGAAAGAAGTTGATCATGACATTCAAAGCACTCATCAGTACTCCTTGATTCTCTTATTGGTCTGGTTTTGTTTCAAGCTTTGTTTGTTTGCGTTAAATTATTTGAACTGGGAAGATGTAAAAAACAGCAGTTTATATTTGTAGTTGGATGGTGAGCTCCTTTCAAAGAATGAGAAAGACCATACTTGCATTAGATAATCTAGCATTGCCATAAAAATGGCCCAATTAGCTGTGATTCTGAGTTCTCATTTTTGGAAAGACTTTGTTAGCCCAAGAGAGGGGAATCTTTTCTCCTAACAGGCATTTTAGTCTCATCTAGTCTTAAACTTAATAGCTTGTCTATTAACAGGAATGGTTTTGAAAAGTTTGTGGTAATTGCAAGAAAACCATATCACCTGTTTAAAATGGTAAGATGAAAATGTTTCCTGATTGAGCTGAAATTGTGAGGATCCAATTTTTTGTGACATCCCTAATTCTAGACGCTGAACAGTTGGACGCAAAATAGTCTGAACTACGATACCTCTTTAGTAAGACAGCTTGAATATATTAGCAGTGGGAATATGTACACATAACAAGGAGAGTGGTTACAAGAAATTATTTTGCATAGTTATTGGAGTATGGAATGCTTTGGCACAGGAAGTAATTGAAGCAGCGAACATTACAGCTTTTATGGAAAAATAGATAAATATTTAAAGCAGAGGAACATACAAGGATATGAGAGAGCAGGGTCAGTGGGATGAATTTTGGATTGCTCTAGCAAAAAGAAGGCACAGACACAATGCGGTGAATGGTCTCCTGCGCTGTAAACTTCAATTGTTCTATCGTACTTAATGTGACTTTTCTCCAAACCACCTTCACCATAGAGGGGCCTTCCTGTAATCTGTAACCTGTACAAAGTATGAACAGACTTCAGCTAGCACCTCCCCAGTTAAGCCATTCCAGTACAGCTATGACACTGACATCTACACAACGTAATCGATTTCCTAGGTATAGACTATCCACAGGAAACATGATAAATCTAACCCAGGCATTACTACCCTATCATCGTCCTCTCAATCATCAGCAAACAAGTCATAATGGTGCCATCAAGTAACAGTTACTCACCAGTAACCTGCTGGCTCTGCCAACACCATTTGGCTTTAGATCTCAACATAGCCTTGATCCAGACATGGATGCAACAGCTGAATGACCAAGGAAAGGTGAGAGTAGCTGTCCTAAACATTGGGTCAGTATTTGATCAAGTATGGCGGACCTGACAAAGGAACATAGTCATAGTTGTTAGAAGCCAGTCATCCCGCCCCAGGACTACTGTCAGTGTCCTTGGGCCAATAATCTTCAGCTACATCATCAATGGTTTTACTTGTCATAAGCTGTTTGCTAATGATTCCAGTGTTCAGCAGCATTTACAATTCCTGCAACAAAAAAACAGCACATGACAGCCTGCAAAGGAAATGGAAAACATCCAGGCTTGGTCTGACAAGTATGGGCAATATTTATGCCACATTAGTTCCAGATAATGACCATCTCAGGCAAGAAAATGATCAACCACCTCCCCCTGACTTTCAATATCACCCAGTCCTCAACTATTAACATCATTCATCAGAGGCTTAACTGGATCAGCTACGTTGTCAGAATGACTACAAGAGCAGGGCAGAGGCTGGTTTCCCTGTGGCGAGTAGCTCACCTGACTTCTCAAAGTCTATCCTCCATCTACAAGGTTCAAATCAAGAATATGATGGAATGGTGGTCACTCACCTGGATGGGTGCAGTCATAACACTTGTTCAACATCATCCAAGACACTGCACTGGACTCCATATCCACCCCCTCTGTCAATGGCACACCCTGTGGATGCAGTATGTACAATCTACAGGATGCACTGCACAACTGATCAAGATTACTTCAAATAGCATCTCTTTTTACCACAGAGCAGAAATGTCATGGGAACATCGTCACCTCCAAATTCCCCACCATCCTGACTTGTTCCTTTAGAGTTGCTGGGTCAATATCTTGGAATTCCCCATCTTCCACCATCATGGGAGCATCATCATCACACAGACTACAGCAGTTTAAAGAGAGCCCACTACTGTCTTCTCAGGGCATTTAGGGATGGGCAATAAATGCGGCCTTGTCAGCATTGCCCACATCCCAAGAGACAGGAAAAAAAGATAATTCTGCCCTTCAAGCCTGCTCCGCCATTCAATAAGATCATGGCTGATTTTCTACCTCAACTCCACTCTCCCGCACTATTCCCATATCCCTTGGTTCCCTTAGTATCCAAAAATCTCTCGATCTCTGCCTTGAATATACTCAATGACTGAGCATCCACAGCCCTCTGGGGTAGAGAATTCCAAAGATTCATAACCATTTGGAGTGAAGAAATTTCTCCTCATCTCGGTTATAAATGGCCGGCCCGTTATTCTGAGACTGCGACCCCTAGTTCTAGCCTCTCCAGCCAGGGGAAAGATCTTCCCAGCATCTACCCTGTCAAGCCCCTTAAGAATTCTATATGTTTCAATGAGATCACCTCTCATTCTTCTAAACTGTCGAATATAGGCCTAGTCTACACAATCTCTCCTCATAGGGCAATCCCCTCATCCCAGGAATCAGTCTAGTGAACCTTCATTGCACTCCCTCTGAAGGCAAGTATATCCGTCCTTGGGCAAGGAGACCAAAACTGTACATAGTACTCCAGGTGTAGTCTCACCAAGGCCCTATATAATTGCAGTAAGACTTCTGTACTCTTATTCCAATCCTTTTTGTAATAAAGGCTAACATACCATTTGCTTTCCTAATTGCTTGCTGTACCTGCATGTTCCCTTTCTGTGATTTCGTGTACAACCAGGTCCCTCTGAATACGAACATTTCCCAGTCTCTCACCATTTAAAAAAATATTCTGCATTTGTTTTTCCTACCAAAGTGGATAACTTCACATTTCCCCACATTATATTCCATCTGCCATGTTCTTGCCCACTCACTTAACCTGTCTATATCCCTTTGCAGCCTCTTTGCGTCCTCCTCACAACTTACTTTCCCACCTAGCTTTGTATTGTCAGCAAACTTGGCTACGTTACACTCGGTCCCCTCATCTAAGTCATTGATAGAGATTAAGAACATAACGTAAGAAATAAGAGCAGGAGTAGGCCAAACGGCCCCTCGAGCCTGCTCCTCCATTCAATAAGATCATGGCTGATCTTCCACCTCAACTCCACTCTCCTGCCTGATCTCCATATCCCTTGATTCTCCTGGAGTCCAAAAATCTATCTATCTCAGCCTTGAATATACTCAAAGACTCAGCATTCACAGCCCTCTGGGGTAGAAAATTCCAAAGATTCACAACCCTCTGAGTGAAGAAATTCCTCCTCATCTCAGTCTTAAATGGTCTACCCCTTATCCTGAGACTATGCCCCTTAGTTCTAGACACTCCAGCCAGGGAAAACAACCTCTCCGCATCTACCCTGTCAATCCCCTTCAGAATCTTGTATGTTTCAATGAGATCACCTCTCATTTTTCTAAACGCCAGAGCGTATTGGCCCATTCTACACAATCTCTCATCATAGGACAGCCCTCTCATCCCAGGAATCAATCTAGCGAACCTTAGTTGCACCGCCTCCAAGGCAAGTATATCCTTCCTGGGTAGGACCTGGACCGATGTCCTAGGGGGAGTGTTTGCTAGTGCTCTGGGGGAGGGTTTAAACTAAAATGGCAGGGGGTTGGGAACCTGAGCAGGGAGACAGAGGAAAGGGAAACCAGGATAAAAGCAAAAGATAGGAAGGAGAAAAACAAAAGTGGCAGTCAGAGAAATCAACGGTTTAAATCAAACATGACCACAGTAAATAATAATTCTAATAGGTCTAAGAGCGTTAAAAAATTGTGTCTTAATGCGAGGAGCATTCGGAATAAGGTGGATGAATTAGCTGCGCAAATAGAGGTAAACGAATATGATTTGATTGGGATTACGGAAACATGGCTCCAGGGTGGCCAAGGCTGGGAACTCAACATCCAGGGGTATTCAATATTCAGGAAAGATAGGCAAAAAGGAAAGGGAGGTGGGGTAGCATTGCTGGTTAAAGAGGGGATTAACACAATTGTAAGGAAGGATATTAGCTCTGATGATGTGGAATCTGTATGGGTAGAACTGAGAAATACCAAGGGGCAGAAAACGTTAGTGGGAGTGGTATATAGACCTCCAAACAGTAATGCGGAGGTTGGGGATGGCATTAAAAGGGAAATTAGAGAAGCGTGCAATAAGGGCACAGCAGTCATCGTGGGTGACTCTAATCTACATATAGATTGGGTTAACCAAATTAGTAACAATACTGTGGAGGAGGAATTCCTGGAGTGTTTACGGGATGGTTTCCTGGACCAATATGTCGAGGAACCAACCAGAGATCAGGCCATCTTAGACTGGGTATTATGTAATGAGAAAGGATTAATTAGCAATCTTGTTGTACGAGGCCCCTTGGGTCGGAGCGATCATAATATGATAGAATTTTTCATTAAGATGGAGAGTGATGTAGTTGACTCAGAGACTAGGGTCCTGAATTTAAATAAAGGAAACTACGATGGTATGAGGCGCGAGTTGGGTAGGATTGATGGGGGAATGTCATTCAAAGGGTTGACGGTGGATAGGCAATGGCAAACATTCAAAGACCGCATGGATGAACTACAGAATTTGTTCATCCCAGTTTGGCATAAGAATAAAACAAAAAAGGTGACTCAACCGTGGCTAACAAGGGAAATTAGGGATAGCATAAGATCCAAGAAGACATATAAATTGGCCAGAAAAAGCAGTAAACCTGAGGATTGGGAGCAGTTTAGGATTCAACAAAGGATGACAAAGGGATTAATTAAGAAGGGGAAAATAGAATATGAGAGGAAGCTTGCAGGGAGCATAAAAACTGACTCAAAGCTTTTATAGATATGTGAAGAGAAAACGATTGGTGAAGTCAAGCATAGGTCCCTTGCAGTCAGAATCAGGGGAACTTATAATGGGGAACAAAGAAATGGCAGACCAATTAAATACATATTTTGGTTCTGTCTTCACAAAGGAGGACGCAAATAAACTCCCAGAGATGTCGGGGAACATAGGGTCTGATGAAAGGGAGGAACTGAAAGAAATCAGTATTTGTAGGGAAATGGTGTTCGGGAAATTGACGGGATTGAAGGCCGATAAATCCCCAGGGCCTGATAATCTACATCCTAGGGTACTTAAGGAAGTGGCCCTAGAAATAGTAGATGCATTGCTGATCATCTTCCAACATTCGATGGAATCTGGAACAATACCCATGGATTGGAGGGTAGCTAATGTTACCCCACTATTCAAAAAAGGTGGTAGAGAGAAAGCGGGGAATTACAGCCTGACATCGGTAGTGGGGAAAATGCTAGAGTCCATTATAAAAGATGTAATAGCAGACCACTTGGAAAACAGTGACAGGATCGGACAAAGTCAACATGGATTTACAAAAGGTAAATCGTGCTTTACTAATCTGGAATTTTTTGAGGATGTAACTGGTAAAATAGATACGGGAGAACCAGTGGATGTGGTGTATTTGGACTTTCAGAAGGCTTTCGATAAGGTCCTGCATAAGAGATTAGCGTGTAAAGTTAAGGCACATGGGATTGGGGGCAAGGTATTGACTTGGATAGAGAACTGGTTGGCAGACAGAAAGCAAAGAGTTGGAATAAACTGGTCTTTTTCCGAGTGGCAGGCAGTGACTAGTGGGGTACCGCAGGGATCGGCCTTGGATCCCAGCTATTCACAATATATATTAATGATCTAGACAAGGGAACTAGATGTAATATCTCCAAGTTTGCAGACGACACAAAGCTGGGTGGGCGTGTGTGCTGTGAGGAGGATGCCGAGAAACTCCAGGATGATTTGGACAGGTTGGGTGATTGGGCAGAAGCATGCCAGATGCAATATAAAGTGGATAAATGTGAGGTTATCCACTTTAGTGTCAAAAACAGGAAGGCAGATTATTAGCTGAATGGCAATAGATTGGGAGAAGGGGAAGTGCAACGAGACCTGGGTGTCCTTGTGCACCAGTCGCTGAAGGTAAGCATGCAGGTGCAGCAGGCGGTTAAGAAGGCAAATGGTACGTTGGCCTTCGTAGCGAGAGGGTTTGAGTACAGGAACAAGGATGTCTTGCTGCAGTTGTACAGGGCCTTGGTGAGACCACATCTTGAGTATTGTGTGCAGTTTTGGTCGCCTTATCTGAGGAAGGAGGCTCTTGCCATGGAAGGAGTTCAGCGAAGATTCACCAGGCTGATACCTGGGATGGCAGGAATGACGTATGAGGAGAGATTGGGTCGATTGGGCTTATACTCGCTGGAGTTTAGAAGAATGAGAGGGGATCTCATTGAAACTTATAAAATTCTGACAGGACTGGACAGACTAGATGCAGGAAGGATGTTCCCGATGGTCGGGGAGTCCAGAACCAGGGGTCACAGTCTAAGGATAAGGGGTAAGCCATTTAGGACAGAAATGAGGAATTTCTTCACCCAGAGGGTGGTGAACCTGTGGAATTCTCTACCACAGAAGGCAGTAGAGGCCAATTCATTAAATATATTCAAGAAGGAGTTGGATATATTTCTTAAGGCTAAAGGGATCAAGGGATATGGGGAGAAAGCAGGGACAGGGTTCTGAATTTGGATGATCAGCCATGATCGCATTGAATGGCGGAGCAGGCTAGAGGGGCCGAATGGTCTACTCCTGCTCCTATCTTCTATGTTTCTATGTTTCCTTAGATAAGGAGACCAAAGCTTTGCACAGTACACCAGGTGTGGTCTCACCAAGGCTCTGTACAATTGTAGCAAGACATCCTTACTGTTATACTCCAACCCCCTTGCAATAAAGGCCAACATGCCATTTGCCTTCCTTATCGCTTGCTGTACCTGCATGCTAGCTTTCTGTGTTTCTTGCAGGAGGACACCCAAATCTCTGAACACCAACATTTAAAAGTTTATCATCATTTAAAAAAATATTCTGTTTTTCTATTCTTCCTACCAAAGTAAATAACATCACATTTCCCTACATTATACTCCATCTGCCACCTTACTGCCCACTCGCTTAGTCTATCTATATCCCTTTGCAGACTCTTTGTGTTCTCCTCACAGCTTACTGTCCCACCTAGCTTTGTATCGTCAGCAAACCTACATTATACTCGGTCCCTTCATCTAGGTCATTAATATAGATTGCAAATAGCTGAGGCCCCAGCACTGATCCTTGTGGCACCCCACTAGTTACAGCCTGCCAACCTGAAAAAGACCCGTTTATCCCTATTCTGTTTTCTGTCCGTTAACCAATCCTCTATCCTTGCTACTATATTACCCGCAACCCCATGAGCCCTTATCTTGTGTAATAACCTTTTATGTGGCACCTTATCAAATGGCTTTTGGAAATCCAAATATACAACATCCACTGGTTCCCCTTTATCTACCCTGCTAGTTACATCCTCAAAAAACTCTAATAAATTTGTCAAACACGATTTCCCTTTTATAACACCATGTTGATTCTGCCTAATCATGTTCTGATTTTCTAAGTGCCCTGATACCACTTCCTTAACAATGGATTCCAGCATTTTCCTGACATCTGATGTCAGGCTAACTGGCCTGTAGTTCCCTGTTTTCTCTCTCCCTCCTTTCTTGAATAGTGGTGTTATATTTGCTACCTTCCAATCTGCTGGGACTGTTGTAGAATCTAGGGAATTTTGGAAGATCAAAACCAATGCATCCACTATCTCTTCAGCCACCTCTTTTAGAACCCAGATGTAGGCCGTCCGGTCCAGGGGATTTTAGTCCCATTAATTTCTCTAGTACTTTTTCTCTACTTATATTAATTACGTTAAGTACCTCACCCACATTAGACCCTTGGTTCCCCACCATTTTTGGTATGCTTTTTGTGTCTTCTAATGTAAAGACAGATACAAAATATTTGTTTAATGTTTCTGTCATTCCCTTATTCCCCATAATTTCTCCTGTCTCGGCCTCTAAGGGACCAACGTTTACTTTTGCTACTCTTCCTTTTTACATACTTGTAGAGGCTCTTACAATCTGTTTTTATATTTCTTGCTAGTTTTCTCTCATTCTATTTTTTCCCTTTTTATCAATTTTTTGGTCATCCTTTGCTGGTTTCTGAAACTCTCCCAATCCTCAGGCTTACTACTATTCTTCGCAACATTATAAGCTGCTTCTTTCAATCTAATGCTATCCTTAACTTCTTCAGTTAGCCACGGATGGATCACTTTTCCTGTGGAGGTTTTGTTTCTCAATAGAATGTATTTTTGTTGAGAATTATGAAATATTTCTTTAAATGTTAGCCACTGCTTATCTACCGCCATACCTTTTAAACTATTTTTCCAATCTACCTTAGCCAACTCGCCCCTCATACCTATGTAATGGCTTTATTTAAGTTTAAGACTCTAGTTTCAGATTTAGGCAAGTCACTCTCAAACCTTATGTGAAATTCTATCATATGATCACTCTGCCCCAGAAGATCCTTTACTATGAGATTGCTAATTAACCCTGTCTCATTACACAATACAAGATCTAAAATAGCCTGTTCCCTGGTTGGTTCCATGACGTATTGTTCCAGGAAACTGTCCCGCATGCATTCCATGAACTCGTCCACCAGACTGCCTTTACCAATTTGATTTGTCCAGTCTATATGAAGATTAAAGTCCCCCACGATTATTGCATTACCTTTGTTACAAGCTCCTATTATTCCGAGATTGTAAATAGCTGAGGCCCAAGCACTGATCCTTGCGGTACCCCACTAGTTGCAGCCTGCCAACCCGAAAATGACCTGTTTATTCCTACTCTCTCTTCTGTCTGTTAACCAATCCTCAATCAGTGCTAATATATTACCCCCAATACCATGAGCCCTAGTTTTGTGTAATAATCTCTTGTGTGGCACCTTATCGAATGCTTTTTGAAAATCCAAATACACTACATCCTTATCTACCTTGCTAGTTACAACCTCAAAAAATACTATCAGATTTATCAAACACGATTTCCCTTTCATAGATCCGTGTTGACTCTGCCCAATCGTATTATGATTTTCTAAGTGCACTGTTACCACGTCCCAAGTAATAGATTCTAGCATTTTCCCTAATACTGATGTCAGGCTAACTGGTCTATAGTTCCTGGTTTTCTCTACCCCTCCTTTCTTGAATAGCGGGGTTACATTTGCTACCTTCCAACCTGCGGGGACCGTTCTAGAATTTAGGGAATGCTGGAAGATCAAACCAATGCATCCACTATCTCTTTAGCCACCTCTTTTTAAAACCCGAGGATGTAGGCCATCAAGTCCAGGGGATTTGTCTGCTTTTAGTTCCATTAATTTCTCCAATGCTATTTCTTTACTAATACTAATTTCTTCAAGTTCCTCATTCTCACTAGACCATTGGTTCTCCACTATTTATGAAATGTTTTTTGTGTCTTCTTCCATGAAGACAGATACAAAGTATTTGTTTAATATCTCTGCCATTTCCTTATTCCCCATTATAATTTCTCCTGTCTCCGCCTATAAGGGACCCATGTTTACATTCGCTAATCTCTTTTTTTACATATCTATAAAAGCTTTTACAATCTGTTTTTATGTCGCTTGCTAGTTTACTCTCGTGTTCTATTTTCTCTCTCTATCAATTTCTTGGTCCTCCTTTGCTGAATTCTAAAATCCTCCCAATCCTCAGGCTTACTACTCTTATTCGCAACATTATAAGCCTCTTCCTTTAATCTAATACTATCTTTAACTTCTCTTGTTAGCCATGGTTGGACCAGTTTTCCCGTGGGGATTTTATTCCTTAAGGGAATATATATTCGTTGTGGATTATGAATTGTTGCTTTAAATGTTTGCCATTGCTTATGTACGGTCATATCTTTTAATCTAGTTTCCCAATCTACCTTAGCCAACTCACTCATTACCCCTCATACCTACGTAGTTTGCTTTGTGCAGATTTAAGACCCTAGGTTCGGACTTAACTAAATCACTCTCAAACTCAAAATAAAATTCTATCATTATGATCACCCAGAGGCTCCTTTACTACAATACTAGGTCTAAAATAGTTGGTTCTTCGACATACTGATCTGGAAAACTATCTTGAATGCATTCCATGATCTTGTCCTTCACACTATTACTGCAAATTTGGTCTATGTGAAAATTAAAGTCCCTCATAATTACTATATTACCCTTGTTACGTGCACCTCTAATTTCCTGATTTATACTGTGCCCGACACTACAACTACTGTTAGGTGGCTTATAAACTACTCCCACCAGTGTGTTCTGCCCCTTGTTGTTTCTTAGCTCCACCCAAAGTGTTTCTACTACTTGTTTTTTTGAGCTAAGATCCTTTCTACTGTCTTTATCTCATCGTTTATTATCAGGGCTACCCTATCAGGGCTACCCAACCCCCCTTTTCCATTTTGCCTACCTCTTTTAAAAGTCGAGAATCCTGGAATATTTAGTTCCCAACATTGGTTATTGTGCAGTCTCCGTACTGGCTATTCGATCAAACCCATTTATTTCTATCTGTGCTGTTAATTCATCTATTTTGTTGCAAATGCTTCACACGTTCCGATATAGTGCCTTTAGCTTTAACTTTTTTCTATTTTTCCCTGATGTCACCATAATCACTAATGCCCTATTACCTTTGTTAAGCTCTCTGTCCCTTCCTGACCCACTCTGCTGATTTTTTTACTCAAATCGCTACTCTGCGCTACAGCCTTGACATTTCTCTTGCTGCTTTTGAATTTACCCTTTCCTGTATCTTTCCGCCCCCCCCCCCCCCCACCCCACCTTCATTAGTTTAAAGCCCTATCTACTGTCCTAGTTATTATATTCCCCAGAATACTGGACCAAGTCTGGTTTAAGTGGAGCCCATCCCAGCGGGACAGCTCCCTCTTTCCCCAGTACTGGTGCCATTGCCCCATTAAGTAAAACCCCTGCCTCCCACACCGCTCTTTGAGCCACGCATTTAATCTGTTTGTCCCTATGCCAATTTGCACGTGGCTCAGGTAACAACCTGTGAGGTTCTGCGTTTTAATTTCAACCCTAGCTCCTCACACACTCTTAGCAGAACCTCATTCCTAGTTCTACCTATGTCGTTGGTTCCTACATGGATCACGACAACTGCATCCCCCCCCCCCCCCCCAACTCCAAGTTCTTCTCCAGCCACAAGGAGATATCCTTAACCCTGGCACCGGGCAGGCAACACAGCCCTCGGAACTCCCGGTCGCGGCTACAGAGAACAGTATTTATCCCCCTGACTATACTGTCTGCTACCACTACAACATTCCCCCCATTTGAATGGCCTCCTGTACCACGGTGCCGTGGTCAGTTTGCTTATCCACCCTGCAGACTTTACCCTCATCCACACATGCAGCAAGGACCTCGTATCTGTTGGATAAGGGCAAACACCAAGGCTCCTCCAGTACTGCACCTGGGGTCCCCTTACTTGCCTCACTCGTAGTCACATCCTTCTGTCCCTAACCAGCCCTTTACCACATCCTAACCTAAGGGGTGTGACTACTTCCTGGATCAAAGTGTCCAGGTAACTCTTCTCCCCCCCCCCCCCCCCCACCAATCCTGGAATGTCTGCACCTCGGACTCTAGCTCAACCACTCTGAGCTGAAGTTCCTCGAGATGCAGACACTTATTGCAGGTGTGGTTGTCCCAAATCATGATACTCTCCACAAACTCCCATGTGCTGCAGTTGCAGAACACCTTCTGCACTGCCATCCCTATCTAACCTTGTTTTGTTTTATTTAATTAATTAAAGTTTATGTATTAATCAACTTAGCTTATAGTTTTTATTTTTTTAACTAATGCCTTGATTGAGTTTTATAGGTAGATTAAATTAACTGTTTACCTGTAAGACAAACCACTACAAGTATTGGAGGCAAAAAGCAGCACCTCCTCTCCCCCGCCCGAATTCCCACTCTCCCCAAATTCCCAACTTTTACTCTGTTTATGATGCACTCCCTTTCTGACCAACTCTGTGCGCCAACTCTGCGTCAGCAGATGCTGTTTACTTTTATACACCTTTGAGCCACACCCAAGTTACAAGTGTTCACTCAGCTTCCTGCTCACTGTAATTAGCCCCTGTTCAGGCAATCAGTTGGTCAGATCTTGGAAGTTTATACAGCAGCACTGCAGGCTGACATTGGAATTCTGTTTGTTGAGAACTGTGTTATAGTGGTAGTTTTCATTAAAACGCTTTCATTTTTAAATAGGTATAGGGCAACTGTTTTGTTTTATGGTTGCCAACCGTTTCCCAAAAGAGTGGCAGAACATGTTGTTTTATACTTATTTGCATTTTGCTTTCATTTCTAAGCATCTCATCGGTGATGTTCATATGCTATTGTATAAACAAGTTGTTATTGTACAGATTAAATATAGTAAAAAGCAAATAAATTGATATTCGGCCTGGAAACCTACACAGAAGTAAGTTCTCATGTAATTCGTGGCATTATTTTTGAGTGAATGCATTTTTAATATGTTGAATTTTGCAGAGATGTTGAATGCTTGAAATTTGACCATTACTGGATTATTTTCATATTCTTGTATATTCTAAATATTGTAGGTTATTCTGGCAGGGATCAAAGTATGAAGCAATCTGTTGGGTGTTCTTCATATCCATCCTCTGGTACTCTAACCAGGAGTTCCTCCGATTATCCTACAGCTCAACCTGTGGCACAAAATACTGGTGCGTCTATGTCATCGATACACAGCAACCTCCTGACCCCATCACTACTGAATTCTATTCGTGGAATGGATGTGAATACAATTACTAGTACTCTCACGAGGCTGGCTGCCAACAACCCTGCATTTGAAGGTAAACTACTTTTTAAGCTGTGCATAAAGAAAGAACAAATTTGAATTTTTATAGTGCGTCCCAAAGTGCTTCACAGCCAATGAAGTACTTACTTTTTGAAGTGGCTATGTTTTTATGTAGGAAAATGCGGCACACAGCAAGGTTCCACAAACAGCAGTGAGGTGAATGACCAGTTAATCTGTTTTTTGACGGTGCTGGTTGAGAGATTACTTTTTTTTATTCGTTCATGGGATGTGGGTGTCGCTGACGAGGCCAGTATTTATTGCCCATCCCTAATTGCCCT
This sequence comes from Squalus acanthias, assembly GCA_030390025.1. Lineage (NCBI taxonomy): Eukaryota > Metazoa > Chordata > Chondrichthyes > Squaliformes > Squalidae > Squalus > Squalus acanthias. The sequence continues at coordinate 106,261,089 of CM059428.1, forward strand.
TGAGAAGGTGGAGGTGAGCTGCCTTCTTGAACCGCTGCAGTCCTTGTGGTGAAGGTACTCCCATAGTGCTGTTAGGTAGGGAATTCCAGGATTTTGACCCAGCGACAATGAAGGAACGGCGATATAGTTCCAAGTCAGGATAGTGTGTGACTTGAAGGGGAACTTGGAGGTGATGGTATTCCCATGCGCCTGCTGCCCTTGTTCTTTTAGGCGGTAGAGGTCGCGGGTTTGAGAGGTGCTGCTTAAAAGCCTTGGCGAGTTGCTGCAGTGCATCTTGTAGATGGTACACACTACAGCCACGGTGCACCGGTGGTGAAGGGAGTGAATGTTTAAAGTGGTGGATGGGGTGCCAATCAAGCAGGCTGCTTTGTCCTGGATGGTGTCGAGCTTTTTGAGTGTTGTCGAAACTGCACCCATCCAGGCAAGTGGAGAGTATTCCATCACACTCCTGACTTGTGCCTTGTAGTTGGTGGAAAGGCTTTGGGGAGTCGGGGTGAGTCACTTACCGCAGAATACCCAGCCTCTGACCTGCTCTTGTTGCCACAGTATTTATGTGGCTGGTTCAGTTAAGTTTCTGGTCAATGGTGAACCCCCAGGATGTTGATGGTGGGGGATTCGGCGAATGCAATCCCGTTGAATGTCCTGGGAAGGTGGTTTGACTCCCTCTTGTTGGAGATAGTTATTGCCTGGCACTTGTGTGGTGCAAATGTTATTTGCCACTTATCAGCCCAAGCCTGAATGTTGTCCAGGTCTTGCTGCATGCAGGCACGGACTGTTTCATTATCTGAGGAGTTGCGATTGGAACTGAACACTTTAATCATCAGCGAACATCCCCACTTCTGACCTTATGATGGAGGGAAGGTCATTGTTGAAGCAGCTGAAGATGGTTAGGCCTGGGACACTGCCCCGAGGAACTCCTGCAGCGATGTCCTAGGGCTGAGATGATTGGCCTCCAACAACCACAGCCATCTATCTTCCTTTGTGCTAGGTATGACTCCAGCCAGTGGAGAGTTTTCCCCTTGATTCCCATTGACTTCAGTTTTACTAGGGCTCCTTAATGCCACACTTGGTCAAGTGCTGCCTTGATGTTCAGGGCAGTCACTCTCACCTCACCTCTGGAATTTAGCCCTTTTGTCCATGTTTGAACCAAGGCTGTAATGAGGTCTGGAGTCGAGTGGTCCTGGCAGAACCCAAACTGAGCATTGGTGAGTAAGTGCCACTTGATAGTACTGTCTTCGACACCTTCCATCACTTTGTGATGATTGAGTGTAGACTGATGGGGTGATAATTGGCCGGGTTGAATTTTTCCTTCATTTTGTGGACAGGACATACCTGGGCAATTTTCCACATTGTCTGGTAGATGCCTGTGTTGTAGCTGTACTGGAACAGCTTAGCTAGAGGCGCAGCTAGTTCTGGAGCACAAGTCTTTAGCACGACAGCCGGAATGTTGGCAGGGGCCCATAGCCTTTGCTGTATCCAGTGCACTCAGCCATTTCTTGATATCACGTGGAGTGAATCGAATTGGCTGAAGACTGGCTTCTGTGACTGTGGGGACCTCAGGAGAAGGCCGAGATGAATCATCCACTCGGTATTTCTGGCTGAAGATGGTTGCGAACGCTTCAGCCGTATCTTTTGCACTCACATGCTGGTCTCTGCCATTGTTGAGGATGGGGATGTTCATGGAGCCTCCTCCTCCTGTTAGTTGTTTAATTGTCCACCACCATTGACGACTGAATGTGGCAGGACTGCAGAGCTTGGTTGTGGGTTCGCTTAGCTCTGTCTATAGCGTGCTGTTTCCACTGCTTAGCATGTATGTAGTCCTGTGTTGTAGCTTCCCCAGGTTGGCACCTCATTTTTAGGCACGCCTGATGCTGCTCCTGGCATTCGCTTCTACACTCCTCATTGAACCAGGGTTGATCCCTGGCTTGATGGTGTTGGTAGAGTGAGGGATATGTCGGGCCTTGAGGTTACAGATTGTGGTGGTACACAATTCTGCTGCTCCTGATGGCCCACAGCGCCTCATGGGTGCCCAGTTTTGAGCTGCTAGATCTATTCTGAATCTATCCTATTTAGCATGGTGGTAGTGCCACACAACACGATGGAAGGTGTCCTCTGTGTGAAGATGGGACTTCGTCTCCACAATGACTGTGCGGTGGTCACTGCTACCAATACTGTCATGAACTGATGCATCTGTGACAGGTAGATTGGTGAGGACGAGGTCAAGTAGGTTTTTCCCTCGTGTTGGTTCTCTCACCACCTACCACAAGCCCAGTCTGCCAGCTATGTCCTTCAGAGCTTGGTCAGTAGTGGTGCTACCGAGCCACTCTTGGTGATAAACATTGAAGTTCCCCACCCAGAGTGTGTTCTGTTCCCTTGCAACCTGCAGTGCTGCTTCCAAGTGGTGTTCAACATGGAGGAGTACTGATCCATCAGCTGAGGGAGGGCGGTAGGTGGTAATCAGCAGGAGCTTTCCTTGCCCACGTTTGATCTGATACCATGAAATTTTGTGGGGTCCAGAGTCGATGTTGAGGACTCCCATGGCCAATCCTTCCCGACTGTATACCACTGTGCCGCCACCTCTGGTGGGTCTGTCCTGCCGGTGGGACAGGACATACCCAGGGATGGTGAGGGAGGAGTCTGGGACGTTCGATGGAAGGTATGATTCTGTGAGTATGACTATGTCAGGTTGATGCTTGACTAGTCTGTGGGACAGGTCTCCCAATTTTGGCACAAGTCCCCAGATGTTAGTGAGGGGAACTTTGCAGGGTTGACTGGGCTGGTTGTGCCTTTGTCGTGTCCAGTGCCTAGATTGATGCCGGGTGGTCAGTCCGGTTTTATTCTTAGTATACTTTTTAGCGGTTTGGTACAACTGATTGGCTAGCTCGGCCATTTCAGAGAGCAGTTAAGAGTCAACCACATTGCTGTGAATCTGGAGTCACATGTAGGCCAGACCAAGTAAGGATGGCGGATTTGCTTCCCTAAAGGACATTCGTGAACCAGATGGGTTTTTAACTACAGTCTGGTAGTTTCATAGTCACCATTGGTCAGGACTTTGGGAGAACTCCCTGGATTAGTTATGAATTACGTTGGCCCGGAATTTGCAGTCCTGAAGACGTCAAAATGGCAGCGTTCGCCTTTGAAACTGACCGGAACTTCAGGATTTAGCACATGCGCAACCTAATGCAAAAATCCTGAAGTTGCGGCCTGTCATTCACTGCTCCTCCACAGGCTGTGCTGTGTGCCCCACCCACAGAGTCAGCAATCGGTGAAATCTCTCAAATCAGGGAAACTGGCGAAAACTTCGGCTCTTCCACAGTAATTACGCTGTTAAATACTCCATTAAAAATTAGACCCAAAGGGATTAGTTGTAACTTGGGTTTTAACAGTGTATTGACTGCTAAACAAAGGTTATGGCCCTGAAAAACTAATTTTAATTTTGTGCATTGTCAAATTTATCCATTTTAATTTAAAAAAATTGTTTTTAAAGGTTTGTTCATCTTTATTTTTCCCATGTGAGAGCCACAATCTTTGTTTTGCTCTCAAAATTCTAACTTATTAAAATGTTAAAGAGCTTACCCACTTCCTGCTTCGCTGTCTGAGAATTCTGCGTTTTGATTGGCTGCTTAGACAGCTTGTTGACGTCACAGCAGCTCACACTATGCTACATTGATTTAAATTACACATCGGAAAACCCGAACTTCTGTACACCGAGATCGCGAGATCTTTGTGTGAAGCTTACTTTGGGGCCAACGGCGAACACCTTTGCTTCGCCGCTGACCGCAAATTCCGGGCCATCGTAAAGATCCACAGCATTATTGGGCATAGAAGTTTAATTTTAAATTGTTCATCCGTCACATGCCCATAAGCCATTGGTGCTGTTCATCAGGAACGGATCACAAGGCGCATCTTCCCACAAAGTTGTTTTAACGTGATGATGTTGGGATGATTCTTTCATTTAAAATACATTGGTTATTCTGTACCTAATGATTGTCAGAGAGCTGTGTTAATCAACATCTTGCTACCTTCTTTCTAGGTATAAGGATTTCAACCTTGGTTACTGTGCTGATGGAGGCCGGTGTGCTTAGTAAAAGACCAAATTAAGATGTACTACAATTCAGCACCCTTTCCAGTTGGTCATCTACAAGAAAATACCTGGACATCTTGGGCAACAGCTATGATTCAATAAAAATTCCTTTTAAAACCTTGTTTATAAGCTTAGATTAGGGAAGAGGCCTGTTTTGTGCATTCCAAGATGTTGCAATGACAGTTAAGTATGTCTGTAGAACAAAATTAACTTTTTTGTGAATACTGTTGATTTACAGCTTTGATGTAGGTCTTTTAATTCTGGTTGCAACAAAGCTTCAACCTTCTGAATTTCAAAGTTAGCTGAAGTGTTCTGTTTTTTTGTTTGCTGAAATCGTTAGAAATGCGAAGATCAAACATTTTGATCGCTGATACAGTACAGGCATTGATCTGAAAGTAGTGGCCTTGAAGGCTGTTCAGCAACATGGTGCACATCTAATAAGGGATCCCATCAGTTATTTAACACAAACTCAAACCATTTTGATTTGCAGCAGGGGTTGAAGGTCCAGGTAAGTAAATTAAACCTTTTGAATACCAACTGACCTCTAGGTTTCAGAAAGTACTTGTATTCTCTTAATACCTGTACAATTTTCACACTGGCATTGATGTGTCGCTTAACAGAGGTGCAAGCCATCTGTTGTGAGCTGATGCTTTGCTCCTGGGAGTTTTAATTCATTAATTTGAAGATTTCCTGTGAATGTTACAAAGCAAACTAAGAAATTTTTACAGAACTATGTATACTTACCTGTAACCCCATATGTATGACTATTAGAAATCCTGCTTGCGTGATGATTTGTATTAGTCATTAATGAACTGCAGTGAAGATGGATAGTAAAAGAACAATTCATTTATTGACGAAGATCTTTGTTACTCCACAGTTTTATGTGAAATTGATAAAAGTGGTTTCAAACATTGTAGCCACAGTGTTTATTCATAGAGTTGATGCTTTAAGGACTCCAGGAGCTTATTGGCACAAAGTTGTTTGTGCTGAAGGGTTAACATTTCCACATACACGTATTTTCCCTCCATCAGCTCGTATTAACATCATTTTACTGAGCCAGTGAGAAGTACAGACAGTCACTTGCCACCATCCTGAAAGTAAAACACAATTGCATTTTAGTGTTTGAAACTTTTGAAATTCAGTTTCATTTTTAAAGAAATGGTATTATGCCTTTTTTCCAAACTCATCATTTGCCAAGAATTAGTTCACTTTCATTTGGATGCCCTTCTACCCACATGTAATCTTTTGACTACACATTACAGACATAGTGACTTTCAATACAAGTATATATTTTGTTCCGATGAGAAATGTAATTTTTTCTTTTGTGTTTTGGGTAAAATAAATATTGTATGACTGTGTTTTGCTGTGAAGTCTGGTTTCCTATTGAGCCATTTGTTAAATAAGAACATAAGAAATAGGAGCAGGAGGAGGCCATTCAGCCCCTCGAGCCTGCTCTGCCATTCAGTAAGATCATGGCTGATATTCTACCTCAACTCCACTTTCCTGCACTATCTCCATATCCCTCAATTCCTTTAATATCCAAAAATCTATCGATCTCTGTCTTGAATATACTCAACGACTGAGCCTACACAGCCCTCTGAGGTAGAGAATTCCAAAGATTCACCATTCTGAGTGAATAAATTTCTCCTCATCTCAGTCCTAAATGGCTGACCCCTTATTCTGAGACTGTGACCCCTGGTTCTAGACTCCCCAGCCAGGGGAAACATCCTCCCTGCATCTACCCTGTCAAGTCCTGTAAGAATTTTGTATGTTTCAATGAGATCACCCCTCATTCTTCTAAACTCGAGAGAATAGAGACCTAGTCTACTCAATCTCTCCTCATAGGACAATCCCCCCATCCCAGGAATCAGTCTGGTGAACCTTCATTGCACTCCCTCTATGGCAAGTATATCTTTCCTTATGTAAGGAGACCAAAACTGTACAAATGTGGAATCGCAGTCAAGGGGCAGGTGGTCGATTTGGGGATGGTGGAGGAAGATTCTGGACAGTGTTGCAGTAGACATTCCCACCCCATTTTACTTCATTTTCTGCTGCTTATACCGCCTGATTTCTATGGCAGAAGGAAATGTAGCCCTATAAGTGTGTGGGGGGGGGGGGGGGGGAGTGAATGTTAGATATGCGTAGCAATTAATTTTATCCTGTCTGATTCCTTTGGAATTGTTTGAATTTAACCTGTTCCATCCATTCATAATTTTACCTGGTTATCTTCAAAAATGCTATTTGGATTTACTATATCAGTGGTTCTCAAACTTTATTGGTTGAAGGACCCCTTTTTAAATGGATTACTAATCGCTGACCCCCCCCCCCCCCCCCCATCTAAATTATAATACTCATAATATGGAAGTGCTGCATGTAAAGACTGTCTTAATAATGCTTTTAACAAAACATATTTACACAGATATCAGGGTGTGCCTGATTCTCGCTCCAATTCTGGGCACTTCGCAGCAACAGATGGCCACTATTAGCCACTTAGGGCTGGACAATTTTTAAAGCCGTCAGCAGGCTGGCCAAGGTGAATGAGGGCACGAGCACCCATGCACATGCTGGGATGCTGCTGGAAGCACTGCCATACTGTCCCACTGGCATGTTCTGTAACAGGCACGTGTTTGAAGGGCCCCGCAGGCGCTCTGATCACGTGTCTGGGGGAATAGCACAGGGTCGCGGCGCCAGGGAGAGGAATCGGCTCGACCGGCAGGGAGCGCTCGTTGCAAAGTGAGTGAGAGCTGTGGACCTCTGAGGAGCAGGCGTGAAATTATCTCTGGCTGTAGGGTGTACTTGTTTGGAGTTGTGATTTAGGCACATTATTAGGAAAGAGTAATGATCTCTTTACTCTCTATCTTACTGTGGTGTACCAAGCCTTGGTTTGCTTGATAATGGGTGGCAGAAGTAGGGATGTATTGTAATCTTCACCATTGAAATTCCTCAGCATGATTTTACCAAAAAATAAGTTTAAACCTTCATAAGAAAAGTAATAGAAACAGTTTTGTGGGCTTCCATTTAGCCCAGCTGGTTAAAAATAACACTTCTTGTGATACTGAGGTATAGAGATCAGGAAGAATGCATAGGTTGATTCCTGGTTAGTACTGACTTATCTGTAATCAATGGGGTAGCAGTGAAGATGCATCCCTGAGTAGGGAGAGGGACAACTTAGCAAAACATCTCACTTTTGATCACTAACCAGTGAGACATGCTGGAAGTGCACCTGTGTAGTCAAGATTGGCTTATCTGTGATGCCCTCCATAGTCTAAAAGTCTGTTAGCACCCACTGCCCATGTAAATGGCCTCTTTTTTTCTCCATTCTACATCTGGCATATGCTGTAGAGTAGCTCAGTCATTTCAGGAGAAGATATGCGCTGGGTGCACATGAAATTATCATGGTGAGATTACAAATAATCTCCTGTGATGTATAAACCACTTGCAGCATTGCACCAGGTACTTTGCTTCTTGCGTCAGACCTTGCCACCAGCTTTTGGGATAAAGTCTCCAGCATCTCTACAAAAGTAGGTTAGATTAGAGTATCATGTATTTAGATATTAGAGTATCATATATTCTGTTCTCTAAACCTGCCAGTCCAGGGCTTCACTTACTTTTTCAATTTTCCCAGAAGTTTGAAGTGCTGTTACCTGTTGGCACCAGATGATGGACCTCCAGAAAAATACTACTGTATGTATGCAAAACAATGTAAAATAACTACTAATGATAGCCTGCAGTGTTTTTTTAAACTATGCCTTTTAAGTCATATGGTAATCCTATACTTCCCAGATGCCATTTAGAGAGAAAATAAAGCATGCAAAACCAAATGAGAATTAGCAAATGAGGAGCTAAAAGTTAACTTGGAATCTCACAGCACAGCAAGTGTGCTGTAGCTGGGCTGTGGTCATATGGTACTGACCCATGCAATACATTGCCTACATCAAAACATGCAACATCAGCCATAATCTCAATCACAATCATTGACGCTTACAATTCTTGCATACAATCTACAAAATATGATTCAGTGACTGACATGTTTGCCTCAAGCTCAAGAAACACCCGCGTTATGTTTCCCATATAATATCGGAAACACAAAAATAAAGACGAGCACTGTAAATTTAAATTCAGCCATGCCCCAGTTGTTGGTGCTGAATACACAAGCACCAAATAGTGCTGGGGACTTGACATCACTCCATGCCAAGGGCTCACCAGCCAATTTATACCAAGGTGCTGAGAATTTCAGGAACAAGGCATCATCAAATTTTATGTAAGCAATGAGCACATTGTCCACTTTCATAGAGGTAACTATCGGTCTAATAGCATGAATGAGGTCTCCTCAGACAGGGATCACTCAGCACAAAGATCCTGGCATCACCCGGGAAGTATTGTTGAAGCAACCCTAGTACCAGTACCAAGTACCGTTTGGACCATAGTCCCATAAGGGTTGACAAAGAAAATATGAGGAAAATAGTACGGTTTTTAAAACCATAACCCAAATATCTTTAAATAAGCTCACTTTAGTGCTCAACGCCTTTTATGGGGAGATTGGTAACACATCTCTGGAGTATTTTCGCCAGTTCCAAACAGCCTGGAGTAAATGGACTGTTGAGTCTTACCTCATGGTAGCTACAAAGAAAAGAAAGGCAGATCACTGGATATCTGCACAACTGAGCCACATCAATCAATTTCTGAGCAGTATTTGAAGAAGCCTATAGCTAGTAAGCAACCGCCCCAATCAAGGGGACTACAAAATTCACATGGAAGAAGCCTGCTCCTGCCTCACTGCTTCTTCCAGATCCCGAGAAGAAAACGTGTCCTAAGAAACTACCCGTGCACATAGCGATGCCTACAAGGCCTCAACAAACCTCAAAGCCGAAGCTGACCCTAAATATATGTAAAACTTTCTTTTTAATGGGTTAGTATAATATAAGCCTTTTTTTCTAATAAGGATATGCCTCTTTTTGGAGTCAGAAGGTTTATCTTTTGTTAAAACTCTTCTAAATCCTATATGAACTGTGGATACTGTTTAATTTTAGATCTGTATTTGTCTGGTATATAATAAATGATTCATTCACTGGTCCACACCCAGACATTGAAAGCAAGATCCCTGGATTTCAGTGCATTACTCTGAAGGGCCAAGTTTAGAATCAATCCCATGGGTGTCGCATCAGAAGCTATTACAACTACCCTTTGATGGGTAAGGTATTTTGGGGATACAGGTAGAGGAACTGCTGAACTTTTTAAAAATATAAAACCAGAACATACATGCTGTGTCAGGGTTTTTACAATCAACAGGTTCACCTTTAAGGTTCAGCCCTTCCTGCTGCTGACCGACAAAGCACGACACAAGTTGGAACCATTTTAATTCATCTACGTATCACCAGTGTAAATCAGTATCTCAGGTAGCTGCTATTAATGATCAATTTTGGGTTTGTTGTAGACATTCTCTCAGGTTCAGCATCTCTGGTCTCTCCTATAAGTGGATCCTCTGTCCTTTACAATTCGGAGTTTACCGTTGCTATCCAATATCTATTGATTCGATAATGTGAACCAGGAGTGTATCATTTAAGCTCTGTTGTAATATGAACTGGATATCATAATGTCACGCACACCTCCACTTCTTGAAGATGGGCTGCTTAACATTGGAATGAGATGAAGCCAGATACGAATCATCAAGCTGCTTTATTTTACAATCTGTTCAAATGGCTCCAGTATTTTCCTTTGTTAACAGAAAAGGTGCTGGATTTGATTTCATATTAAAACCATATTGCATCTTAAACCAAGAATCCCTTCGAGGTGGAATAAATGAATCCCCAAAAATGACAAGACCATTATTTGAGCAACACTACAGAAGGCTTTTCTGTCTTCAGATTAGTAGAATCTCCTTTTTACAGAAAAGCTGTGCATCCCTGTATATCCCCATCCTCAATGATGGTGGAGCCTAGCACGTGAGTGCAAAAGACAAGGCTGAAGCGTTTGTAACCATCTTCAGCCAGAAGTGCCATGTGGATGATCCATATCAGCCTCCTGAGGTCCCCACCATTACAGAAGCCAGTCTTCAGCCAATTCGATTCACTCCACGTGATAGCAAGAATAGGCTGAGCGCACTGGATACAGCAAAGGCTATGGGCCCCGACAACATCCCGTAGGTCGTGCTGAAGACTTGTGCTCCAGAACTAGCCGCACCTCTAGCCAAGCTGTTCCAGTACAGCTACAACACCGGCATCTATCCGACAATGTGGAAAACTGCCCAGGTATGTCCTGTCAACAAAAAGTAGGACAATCCAATCCAGCCAATTACCGTCCCATCAGTCTACTCTCAATCATCAGCAAAGTGATGGAAGGTGTCATCGACAGTGCTATTAAGCGGCAGTTACTCACCAATAACCTGTTCACTGATGCCCAGTTTGGGTTCCGCCAAGACAACTCAGCACCCGACCTCATTACAGCTTTGGCCCAAACATGGACAAAAAAGCTGAATTCCAGAGGTGAGGTGAGAGTGACTGCCCTTGACATCAAGGCAGCATTTGACCGAGTGTGGCATGAAGGAGCCCTAGTAAAACTGAAGTCAATGGGATTGGTTGGGGGTTTGGGGGGGGGAAACTCTCCACTGGCTGGAGTCATACCTAGCACAAAGGAAGATGGTTGTGGTGATTGAAGGTCAATCATCACAGCCCTAGGACATCACTGCAGGAGTTCCCCAGGGCAGTGTCCTAGGCCCAACCAGCTTCAGCTGCTTCATCAATGACCTTCCCTCCAACATAAGGTTCGCTGATGACTGCACAGTATTCAATGCCATTCACAACTCCTCAGATAATGAAGCAATCCATGTCCGCATGCAACAAGACCTGAATGACGTTCAGGCTTGGGCTGATAAGTGGCAGGTAACATTCGCGCCACAGAATTGCCAGGCAATGACTATCTCCAACAAGTGAGAGTCTAACCACCGCCCCTTCACATTCAATGGCATTGCCATCGCTGAATACCCCACCATCAACACCCTGGGGGTCACCATTGACCAGAAACTTAACTGGACCAGCCACATAAATACTGTGGCAACAGGAGCAGGTCAGAGGCTAGGTATTCTGCAGCGAGTGTCTCACCTCCTGACTCCCCAAAGCCTTTCTACCATCTACAAGGCACAAATAAGGAGTGTGATGGAATACTCTCCACTTGCCTGGATGAGTGCAGCTCCAAAGCACTCAAGAAGCTTGACACCATCCAGGACAAAGCAGCCCGCTTGATTGGCACCCCATCTACCACCTTAAACATGCACTCCCTCCACCACCGGCGTACCGTGGCTGCAGTGTGTACCATCTACAAGATGCACTGCAGCAACTCGCCAAGGCTTCTTCGGCAGCACCTCCCAAACCCGCGACCTCTTCTGCCTAGAAGGACAAGGGCAGCAGATGCATGGGAACACCACCACCACCTCCAAGTTCCCCTCCATCCTGACTTGGAAGCATATCGCCGATCCTTCATCGTCGCTGGATCAAAATCCTGGAACTCTCTCCCTACCAGCACTGTGGGAGTACCTTCACCACACGGACTGCAGCGGTTCAAGAAGGTGGTTCACCACCACCTACTCAAGGGCAATTAGGGATGGGCAATAAATGCTGGCCTTGCCAGCGACGCCCACATCCCATAAACGAATAAAAAAAAATTCAGCATCCTCCTCCTCTTGAGGTTGTCCCACAATCCCTGCTGGTAAGGGCTACTCCCTCATGATGGCCCAGTTGTGAAGTATGCAGCAGACCACCAGGAAATGGAATACCTCCTCCGCCGAATACTGGAGGGCTCTTCCCGAGCGGTCAAGGCAGTGAAACTGTTGCTTTAGTAGCCCGACGGTCTGCTCGATGATGTTCCTGGTGGAAGCATAGCTCTCATTATATGAGTGGTGGGTTTGCGGAGTGGAGTTATGATCCAGATGCAGAGCGGATAGCCCTTGTCTCCAAGCAGCCAATCTCGAGTTTGCTGTGGTGGCTGGAAGATTGCTGTCATACTGGACTGATGCAGGATGAAGGCATCATGGCTGCTGCCAGGAGAGCGGGCATTGACCATCATGATGTGCTGTGCGTGGTCGCACAACAACTGCACATTAAGTGAGGGGTAGCCTTTGCGGTTGCGGAACATCTTGGGATTGTTATGCGACGCCCGAAAAGCCACGTGTGTGCAGTCGATGGCGCCTTGCACCATGGGGAAGCCCATTATCCTGGCAAAGCTACATGTGCGCTCGTCCTGCTTCTCTCTGCTCAGAGAGAAAAAAACATAGTCCCTTCTCCTGGTATAGAAATCCTCAGTGACCTCCCAGATGCAGCAATGGACGGCGAATTGGGAGATGTTAGCTCTGTCTCCTGCTGTAAACTGGAAGGATCCGCTGGTGAAGAAATTGAGGGCCACAGTGACCTTGACTACCACTGGGAGAGCTGTGGTCGCCCTGCTCTCAGGCTGCAGGTCTGGTTGCAGGAGGTGGCAGAGTTCTGTGACCACCTCCTTGGTGAAGCGGAGCCTCCTAATACACTGCTTCTTGCTTAAGTGGATATGAGAAGTGCTCTCAGAAGACCCTAGGTGGGTAAGGCCTCCTGTTGAGAGCCCTCATGGCCCTCCTCCTCCTCCCTCTGCGCGCAACTTCTTCTCCTTTGCTGCCTCCGCTCCCTCTCCCTAAGATACTCGAGCACGACGGGGACTGCCAGTAGAGCCCCCATGACTGTGAGCCAGTGTTGTGAGCAGAAGCCTTTAAATAATAATGAAGGTTCTCCACTTGCAACACCACTCGCTGTTACCTTAGAACCTTGAAAGAAGTTAATAAAGCTGCTGGAGTTGCAGAAAGTTGCACAGAGCCAGTCAAACTGGAGAAACATGTCAGGTGCAAGTTGTTGCTGATGATCTCTTTAAAAGCCGCTGCTGGAGCCTCCTTCCTGCTTGTCAACGCTTGCTCAGCTCATCGCACTTAAGGCATGCTGGTAAGTGGAGCGGCGAAGTTCAAACTCGCAGATCGGGCATCAAGTGAGTCCTCTGACAAATGCATGGTTAGTTTTCTTTTCAAAGCAAAGCTGTGAAGCATGCAGCACGCCACAACAATCTGTGACATTCTAGCTGGGATATATTCTAGACTCCCCCATCCCCAATTGATCCAAGCATCTGAATCAGAATTTCATTCATCTGCTCCATTCTTATTCTGGTTAATAAATGGACCTCATGTACCAGTGCTCAAGTGGAAAGCATATGAATGTCATTAGCCATGGTTGTGGAGGTTAGCCTTTATCACTGAGGAGCCACTCGAGAGATTTTTCTTTGTGATTTTAGAGGGTGGGAATGGTTGACCTGCTCAAAATAAAAACCATGGCAGCTCCCAGGAAACAGGTTCTGCTGATCTTTTGCTGTAACCCCTAGAGAAACAAAATAAATGGCTGTTTATGAATGAGGGGCCATATATACAAGATTAAATGTAAGAGACTTAGAACAGACAGAAAGTGAAACTTTTTTTACACAAAGTTGTGAGGCTGTGAAATTTGCTTCCAAGGTTATTATCAATATTCAATTTAACCAGGATCTATGGACCCAAGCAATAGAGAGCCAAATAATAAAACAGTCCAGTAAACTAAACTACTGTTTATAGTTTATAGACTACATATACAACCTGTACTGAGAGTTTTGCGTCAAGGCAGTGGAGTGATCAGTTCTGCGGCACTTGAGGTCTTTCTTGCACGTCCTCCAAGATGGGTCTCTGTCTTCCCCACCGACTGCAGCACCGAGAGTCCGGCTAAGGGTCTTTTTATAACTTTCTGATGTTGGCAGGCGTCAGTTGATTAACGAGTTTGGTTGTAAAGTCCTTTTTGCAACGTGTCTCGTTGCAAAGTTCTTTTGCTGGTTGCAAAGTCTTTTTACAACAATGGTAACGTGTTCATCCAGGTCCGAGACATTGTGTCTTCCATAGTCTCAAATAACATGTTTATTTGGGGTCGCAATGTCTGCAGTCTGAGTCATGTGATTTCCAAGAAATGTTGACGTATTTCCCATCAAAGATTTGGTTGGATAAGTGGATGAAGGGATATGGGAACAGGGTAGGTAAATGTGATTAGAACTACTTATTCGCGTTGGGGGTAAATGCCAACGCGGACTGGTAGGGCTCAATGGCCTGTTTCCAATTTGTAACTTCAACATATTTCTACGTACCAGCGGGTGGTGCCAAATGTCTCCTGTGCTGCCTGACCAGCCTTGCTTTTTTTTTACTACTCCACAGCTTTACCCTTCCAAATAAAAGATGTAGAGAAGTATAGCCAAAGAAAAGAAAAACATTATTCCCTCTGGAGAATATCTCATGAGGAAAGAAGTGAGCAGCAGACAACCCAGGTGCTGTGGGGTTTTTTTTGCGAAAAATCAGGAACAATGCATCTATAATACAGTTTTAATAAGACTTTTCTGTGTACTTAAAATGGCCTTTAAATGATTTCTGTGTTAGCCTTGTCATGTTTTCTAGGAGTAGAATTGGAATGGGGCCTCATTCAATGTCTAACATGCAAAATTGGATGTCTACAACATTTAAATAAAATTTAAATTCTGGTAGAAAATGACGGATGCACTTTACGTGGGCGTAACATGTTCTGGCCCCATTTCACCTGCTATAAAACCGTGGAAAATCCAGGCCAGTCACTTTAGCAACAGTCTATAACCCAACCTAGCACTAGCTGTAGGTTCCATTTTATGAGACAACCCTGGTTCGCATGCGTTTGTGCCTGGAATGCATAGTAAATTCCAGGTAGACATTAAATGTGTTAGACTTCATTGAGTAACAGTTCCTCTGATAGTACCATTTCTAAATTGAATGAGCCACAGGAGGGTATCATTCACATCACCCAACAATAATTTCCTGGTTTATTTAACACATTAATATTCTATTGGAAGTTGCAGACAAAAGTCATCTCCCAGAAGCTAGACACTTTGGACCTGGGCAACTACCTTAGACCTTACCAGCTTTTAACTTTATACTGAACAGAATAAATTCATATATACATCTATTATATACTAATTTTGGCATATGGGACACATGGTTAATCTAAAACTTTCAAGGGAAGATACACTAATTCAAAAACACATTATACTGCCTGTATTATCTGTTACACCGAAGGTGGCTCTGTGACAATGATTTTCAATGTTAAGAGTATCACACTTTTCATAGAATCATAGAATGGTTACAGCAGAGAAGGGGGCCATTTGGCCCGTCGAGCCCATGCCGGCTTTCTGCAAGAGCACTTCAGCTAGTCCCACTCCCCTGCCCTCTCCCCGTAGTTCTGCAATTTTTTTTCCTTCAGGTACTTATCCAGTTCCCTTTTGAAAGCCACGAATGAGTCTACCTCCACCACCCTTTCAGGCAGTGCATTCCAGATCCTAACCACTCCATGTAAAAAAACTTTTTCCTCATGTCGCCTTTGGTTCTTCTGCCAATCACCTTGAATCTGTATCCTCTGGTTCACGATCATTCCGCCAATGGGAACAGTTTCCCTCTATCTACTCTGTCCAGACCCCTCATAATTTTGAACACCTCGATCAAATCTCCTCCCAACGTTCTCTGCTCCAAGGAGAACAATCCCAGCTTCTCTAGTCTATCCACGTAACTCAAGTCCCTCATTCCTGGAATCATTCTCATAAATCTTTTCTGCACCCTCTCTAAGGCCTTCACATCCTTCCTAAAGTGTGGTGCCCAGAATGGGACACAATACTCCAGTTGAGGCCGAACCAGTGTTTTATAAAGATTCATCATAACCTCCTTGCTTTTGTACTCTATGCCTCTATTTATGAAGCCCAGGATCCCGTATGCTTTTTAACCGCTTTCTCAACCTGCCCTGCCACCTTCAACAATTTGTGCACATATACCCCCAGGTCTCCCTGTTCATGCACCCACTTTAGGATTGTACCCTTTAGTTTATATTACCTCTCCTCGTTCTTCTTACCAAAATGTATCACTTCGCACTTTTCTGCGTTAAATTTCATCTGCCACGTGTCCACCCATTTCACCAGCTTGTCTATGTTTTCTTGAAGTCTATCGCTATCCTCTTCACTGTTCACTATACTTCCAAGTTTTGTGTCATCTGCAATTTTTGAAATTGTGCCCTGTACTCCCAAGTCCAAGTCATTAATATATATCAAGAAAAGCAGTGGTCCTAGTATCGACCCCTGTGGAACACGACTGTCTACCTTCCTCCAGTCCAAAAAACAACCATTCACCACTACTCTCTGTTTCCTGTCACTTAGCCAATTTCGTATCCATGCTGCCACTGTCCATTTTATTCCATTGGCATCAACTTTGCTGGCAAGCCTATTAGAGTCATAGGGGGAAAAATTCAGTTGGTTGCGCCTCCCGTTAGCGCCTTAAGAGGGCGCTAATGGGGCATAAAGCAACTAGCGTCCGGGCGCGGCGATGTTTGTGCCGCTCGCAAAATTAACGAGACATTTTGCGGCGGCGCTAAACATTACCGCCACGATCTCCTGCGCCGGCAGATCGTGACGTCAGTCGAGTGCGCAACGCCCCGGTAGTGCCCCGGAGCGGATATTGAGTGGCGCCCCCTGCCTTACCGCCTGCCACTAGCAACGACAGGTTGAGGGGGGGCGTTTTGCAGACAGGAAGGGACTGGGGGAGCGCTATTTAAAGGCGACCGCTTCCTGCCTTTTTTTGTTGGCGACATTTTTGAACCACGCATTCTGAGAGGGAGAGAGATAGACTTCTGGAGAGATTCAACGCTGTGTGAAGGAGTTTCGGGTATTGAGCTGCACTTTGCAGGTTCATTTTGATTTGCCCTTCCTTGTATCGATTTAGAAGAGACGGTGAGGGCTGCACTCAGCTCTTTCCCTGGGGTTCTCCATTTTTCTTTCCAGCAGATTTGATGTACAGGTCTCTCCAGGCCGAGATTTAAGGCTGCAATGAGCAGGATGTGGATGGAAAGCAAGATCAACCCTCCCCTTTAAGAACTGGCCGGGGCCATTGTGTCTGTGTTCCATTGCTGACTGACATCACATGAGCTTCGCCAGTGCTCTGAGTTAGCGCCACGCTCCTCAGCCTTTGCGCCTTAAGACAGATGTGTAGCGGCTGATTTAGCGCTCCAATCACCTCCAGGGGCGGTAAAAGTCAAGTTCGCAGTCGGAGGTGATAATTAGCGCCAGGCGCTAATCTTTGCGCCCGACCGATAATTGCACCCCAAACGGGGTGATACTAAATTTTTCCCCCATAGAGTCATAATGGCACAGAAGGAGGTAATTTGGCCCATCGAGTCCGTGCCAGCTCCCTGTAGAGCAACCCAGTCAGTCCCACCCACCCGCTCTATCCCGTAGCCCTGCAAGTTTATTTCCCTCAAGTGCCTATCCAGTCTCCCGTTGAAAACATTGAGTGTCTCCGTTTCCACCACTTCCGTCGGCAGCGAATTCCAGGTCATCACCACTCGCGTAAAAAAGATTTTCCTCACGTCCCCTCTGTATCTCTTGCCCAAAACCTTAAATCTGTGTCCCCTAGTCCTTGTACCATCAACTAGTGGGAACAGCTTTTCCCCGTCTAGCCTATCCAAACCCATCATAATCTTGTACACCTCTATCAAATCACCCCTCAACTTCCTTTGCTCGAATAAAAACAAATCCAGCTTCTCCAACCTGTCCTTGTAGCTAAGATCCCTCATCCCCGGAACCATTCTGGTAAATCTCCTCTGCCCCCTCTCAAGGGCCTTCACATCCTTCCTAAAGTGTGGTGACCAGAACTGGACGCAATACTCCA
This sequence comes from Squalus acanthias, assembly GCA_030390025.1. NCBI lineage: Eukaryota > Metazoa > Chordata > Chondrichthyes > Squaliformes > Squalidae > Squalus > Squalus acanthias. Next base: position 106,278,926 of record CM059428.1, read on the forward strand.
GTTGTGGCCTAACCAGCGCTTTATAAAGGTTCAGCATAACTTCTCTACTTTTGCACTCAATACCTCTATTTATGAAGCCCAAGATCCCATATGCTTTGCTAACCACTCTCTCAATATGTCTTGCCACCTTCAGGGGCCTATATACATTAACTCCCAGGTCCCTCTGTCCCTGCACACTCTTTAAAACTGTGCCATTAAGTGTATATTGCCTCTCCCTGTTCCTTCTGCCAAAATGCATCACCTCACACTTCTCTATATTAAATTCCATCTGCCACTTGTTTGCCCATTCTGCTAGCCTTTCTATATCCTATTGCAGTCGATTGGTATCATCCTCACTGTTTGCCACATCCCCAAGTTTGGTGTCATCAGCAAATTTAGAAATTCTACTCTGTATTCCAATATCCAGGTCATTTATATATATATATATCAAAAAAAGCAGTAGCCCCAGCACTGACCCTTGGGGAACACCACTGTCTACCATCCTCCAGTCTGAAAAACAGCCATTTACCACAACTTACTGTTTTCTGTCCTTAAGCCAATTCCTTATCCAAGCTGCCACTGACCCATCTATTCCATGAGCCTCAATTTTGTTAACCAGCCTTCTATGTGGTACTTTGTCAAACGCCTTCTGAAAATCCATGTAGACAACATCCATTGCATTCCCTTCATCAATCCTCCCTGTTACTTAATTAAAAAATTCACTTAGTTTAGTCAAACACGATCTGCCTTTTACAAATCGTGTTGGCTCTCCTTAATTAGCTTAAACCTTTCCAAGTGCCCATTAATTATTTGCTATATTATTGTTTCTAAACCTTTACCCACCACTGATGTTAAACTGACCGGCCTGTAGTTACTAGGATTATCCTTACACCCTTTCTTGAACAATGGTGTCACATTTGCCACTTTCCAATCCTCAGGCACCTCCCCCGCATCTAGGGAAGATTGGAAAATTATGGCAAGCACTTCCGCTATCTCCTCCCCCAATTCCCTTGGCAACCTGGGATGCAAGCCATCTGGACCAGGTGACTTGTCCACTCTAAGCATACCCAGCCTTTCTAGTACATCCTGTCTATCAATTTTCACCCCTTCCATTGCTTCTACCGATATTTTGTCAGCATCCACCTCCTTAGTAAACCGACACAAAGTACTCATTGAGTATTCTAGCCTTGCCCTGCGCCTCGAAGCATATATCACCTTCTTTGTCTCTAATAGACCCCACCCCACCTCTTACTACCCGCTTACTGTTTACATGCCACTAGAAGATTTTTGGGTTCACTTTTATTGTAACTGCCATTCTACTCTCATATTCTCTCTTTGCCAATCTTATTTTCATCTTCACATCCCCTCTCAACTTATTGTATTTGGTCTTGTTCTCCCTTGAAGAATTCACCTGACATGCATCATACACCCTCTTTTTTTGTTTCATCATCTTCTCTATGTCCCTCGTCATCCAAGGAGCCCTTGCTTTGGTTCCCTTACCCTTCCCTCTTGTTGGAATGTACCTAGCCTGTACTTGGAACATCTCCTCCTTTAAAGATCACCCATTGTTCCGTTACAGTTTTTCCTGTCAGTCTTTGGTTCCATTTTACCCTAACTAGATCCTTACACATCCCATTGAAGTTAGCCCTATTCCAGTTTAGAAGTTCCACTCTAGATTATTCCTTGCTCCTCTCCATTGCTAATCTAAATCTTATGATACGATGATCACTTGTACCCAAGTGATCTCCCACAGACACTTGGTCGACCTGGTCCACCTCATTCCCCAACACCAGATCCAGCAATGCCTCCTTCCTAGTTGGGCCAAGAACATATTGGTCAAGGAAATTCTCCTGAACACATTTCAGAAATTCCTCCCCCTCCTTTCCCTTTACCCTAGCATTATCCCAATCGATATTTGGGTAAGTAAAGTCCCCCAATATCACCACTCTATAGCTCTTGCATATCTCTGCGATTTCACTGCAGATTTGCTTCTCTACCTCCCTCTCACTATTTGGAGGCCTATAGAATACCCCCAATAGCGTGATCATACCCTTTTTGCTCCTCAACTCTAACCAAATGGATTCTATCCTTGTCCCCTCAAGAACATCCTCCCTTTCCAACACTACAATGTCTTCCTTAATCAGCACTGCCACCCCACCTCCCTTTTTTCCTTCCCTATCTTTTCTGAACACCTTGTACTCTTGAATATTAAGTGCCCAGTCCTCACCGTTTTTAAGCCACGTTTCTGTTAATGCCACAACATCATATTGCCACACGGCTAATTGTGCTTGTAGCTCACCAACCTTATTCACCATACTTTGTGCATTTACGTACATGCAATCTAAACCCATTTTTGAATTTTTCATAGTCTTTCTTAGTCTGCTCCTATCGAATATGGTACTACAGGAAACTTTCGTTTATCCGGCATCGACGGGACCGGCGTGGTGCCGGTTTATCGAAAGTACCGGATAACAGAGAGTTATATCTACCGAGGCTATTTTTAACAAAGTGACTCCAAGCAGCACGGGAGAATCTACTCATGCTACTGCAATGTTTCGGACTTGCGACAGCGCCAGGAGGCCGAGTAGTGGCACTTTTGAAAAGTACCCCTACTGACTAAATCGGCGTTCGCGGACTCGGACTCAGACTCGGGATCGGCAACATTGCCGGTTATTTGAGAGGATTTTTCGGAGCACTCGGCGTTCGCGGAGACTCGACTGCGACTCGGCAACATTGCCGGTTATTTGAGAGGAGTTTTCGGAGGATTATTTTTGCCGGTTAAGCGAGAATTCCGGATATTTGGGTGCCGGATAAACGAAAGTTTCCTGTACTACCGCCTCTAGTACTATTCAACACACTCACTCTTTTATGCAACTTATTCCTCTTTTCTACTCCTATATGCTGGTGCCCAACCCCCTGCCAAGCTAGTTTAAACCCTCCCCAACAGCACTAACAAACCTCCCCGTAAGAATATTGGTCCCAGCTCTGTTGAGGTGTAACCTGTCTGGCTTGTACAGGTCCCACCTTCCCCAGAAACGGTCCCAATGCCTCAGGAATCTAAAGCCCTCCCTCCTGCACCATCTCTCCAGCCACGCATTCATCTGTTCTATCCTCCTATTCCTGTACTCACTAGCACGTGGCGCCATGGACTTGACTCTGGCTGCACTCACCAGAGGACCCATCGCTCTCACCAGTACTCAGAACAGAATACTGGTTGGAGAGCGCGATGCACTCCGGGAACTCCTGCACTACCTGCCTGGTCCTCCTCTTCTGTCTGGCGGTCACCCATTCCCTCTCTGCCTGCATACTCTTAAGCTGCGGGGTGACCACCTCTAGAAACGTGCCATCCACGTAACTCTCAGCCTCGCGGATGCAACACAGTGACTCCAGCCGCCCGAAACCCGGAGCTCGAGTTGCTGTAGCTGGCGACACGTCCCGCACATGTGGTCGTCTAGGCTACACGAAGCATCCAGGACTTCCCACATGGCACAGGAGGTGCACTCCACAGGACTGAGCTGCCCTGCCATGTCTCTATTTAATAGACTAAGAACTAACCCAGCAGAAATAAACTTAAAACTTAACAAAAAACACTCCCCAGCTATTCACCAATCAGCTCTTTCCCTCTATTTAATAGGCTATGAACTTAGCAGAAATAAACTTAAACTTAAAAAAAAATACACTCACCAGCTACTCACCAATCAGCTCTTGTGCCGACGTCACTTTTTTTACTCTGACGTCACTTTTTCAAAAATTGCATCTGTTGAGTTGCTGCCGCTCCTTTTAACTGCTCCGCTTTCGCTGTGCTCCCTCCAGGTCCGCTCCTTCCGGTCTCAGGCTCCTGCCGCTCAGGACTGCTCCTTTTAACTGCTGTGCTCCCTCCAGGTCCGCCCCTTCCGGTCTCAGGCCTTATGAGGCACTTTATCAAACACCTTTTGGAAGGCCATGTACACCATGTCAACCGCATTGCTCTCATCAACCCTCTCTGTTACATCATCAAAAAACTCGATCAAGTTAGTTAAACACGATTTGCCTTTAACAAATCCGTGCTGGCTTTCCTTAATTAATCCACACTTATCCAAGTGACTGTTAACTTTGTCCCTGATTATCGTTTCCAAAAGCTTCCCCAGTACCGATTTTGTCAACGATTCACCCACATTGGTGCCACACACTGAGTAGTTTGTATAGGTATACTGCCTGCTTTTTCTGAAAGTTAAGCGATTCAGTTAATTGTTTTTAATGATTTGGGCTTTCTTTCTTTAATTTCCTTTAAAAAAATATATATATTTACTAAATTGAACTTTCTGCCCCAGCTTCAGTGCTATCATGGTTTTTCCCCAAAGTGATTTTTCCTCATGAGTCATTTTAAACTTAATATTCAATTTTGAAATTAGATGTTTTGTTTTTGATTTTATATTAATACACATAAATATATCCCTTCTATCTATGCTTTGCTCTCCCCCACCTGCTCCCAATGGAAGTCCTACTCTCGCAACCACCCCTATGCTTTCAGGCTCTGCCTTTCCTGAAATAATGTCTACACCCCGTTGCTTCGCTCTCGCAATCGTTTGTCACTGTTACAATCCTTGGTCATCGTCTGGCTATTTCGTATAAACTTTGAGGTCCCTCTTGGGTTCTGCTTCCTAAACACCTGCATCTAATTGAATTCCCACTCTACAATTTTATTAGGATTTTCTTCTAACTTTTTATTTTTGCTGAGATTCAGCCTCCAGAATGTTACTGCTTCCCCCAGATGTGACTGCTGCTTCCCGGGTGATTCCAGGGGCCTCCCCACTAATTTCTCTTAGTATTTAATTTTATAATTATTCATTTAATCAGAGTTTTAATATTAATTTAATCACCTGTAATTGAATTTATAAATATTTACTAATCAATGTTGAATACATTCAAAAATAAATTTTCAATTCTAATTGCAATTATAAAAATAATTTTAAACATGTCCCTGAGACTGATCATGTCTGTTATTCTGTGTAACATTTTATAAATCATTTCCATATTTTACTCTATCTTTAATATTTTACTGAGTCAGATTCAGTAAATCATCAGTTCAACTTTTCATTTATTCTAAATAAAATATTTCATTTTTTATCATTTTAGAATGTTTCTAATTACCAGAAGATTGAGGCAATGTTGCAGGTCAGGAGATTGACTAGTTTATACATAATCAAGTTCTGCTTGTATACAATGACAGTACTGTGGAATGTGTTATAGTTGATGTGTACCAATGTCGAAAATCTCTTTAGAGGATGTGGACCACCAGATGGTGTCCCCAGAGTGTTCCTGGCTCAACTCTGTGTGTGGACAATGCTGAATGAAGACTGTATGCTGAGGATGCATTTGTTTTGCATTGTTACTGATTTGTAGTACCTCCGCTTATACACTTCTATGATTGTGGAATTGTGTAAGAATTCATTATTGTTTAATTATATTGTGAGTTTTATTTTGCATCAGTGACAAAAGCTTGCAGAATTATGGAATTTTACGTTATTAGCAGATTTGTAGGTCTTTCCTATTCTGTCTGCATTTACCAGTAGGATAATACCACAGGAACAACAGCTGGGAGCAATGTTGCACCATGCTATGGCAGTAGGCATTACCCACCTTCTAAGGTGCTGTTCTGGGTTGCAGCATTAATTAGTTGGTGAAATAAGGAGTAAGCTGGGAAGGGAGGTTTGAGGGTGCATTTCCTTTAAAGAATAAACAATAACTAAGTCGTTAATTCTGTAAAGCCATCACAAGTTTGCCAGCATCTGAAAAAAATAAAGCTGAACATTTCAGGTGTAGACCCTTTGCAATTTTGGTTCTCACAACACCCTTTACACAACACCTTCGTGTACATAGCAAAGATAGTCTCCATAAGCAGATTTATGTCACCAATGAATTGAAACCTGCTTTGTTATATGCGATATGAATGGAACAGCATGCCACAGGCCTAACAATCACCTTGTTGCCACTATTTTGCATTGGAGATTTTGTGAGTTGAAAGAACAATTCCAAAGGGGAACCCAGCTATGGGTTATTGTAGGAGCATCATAAATGATGCTGTGACCTTCAGATCTGATCTCTTGAGAGTCCATTAAAAAAAAAAAATTACTGATGCTGGGAGATGTGGACAGGACTTTGGTGCAGGGCTTCCATGACTTCTCATTTGTTTTCAAATCCCTCCATGGATCGTGCGCATCCCTGATTTTAATTGCTGCACCATTGGCGGCCGTGCCTTCAATGCTTAGGCTCAAAGCTCTGGAATTCCCTCCCTTAACCTCTCCACTCCTTCTCCTTTAAAACGCTCCTTTAAACCGACCTCTTTGACCAAGCTTTTGGTCACCTGTCCTAATATCTCATGTGGCTCGGTGTCAAAATTTGTTCAATAACACTCCTGTGAAGTGTCTTGGGATGTTTTACTGAGTTAAACATGCTATAAAGGCCAACATGCCATTTGCCTTCCTAATTGCTTGCTGTACCTGCATGGTTTCTGTGTTTCCTGTATGAGGACACTTAAAGCTCTCTGAACACCAACATTTAATAGTTTCGCACCATTTAAAAAATATTCAGATTTTTTATTCTTCCTACCAAAGTGAATAACATCACATTTCCCCACATTATACTCCATCTGCCACCTTATTGCCCACTCACTTAACCTGTCTATATCCCTTTGCAGGCTCCTTGTGACCTCCTCACAGCTTATTTTTCCACCGAGCTTTGTATTGTCAGCAAACTTGGATACATTGCACTTGGTCCCTTCATCTAAGTCATTAATATAGATTGTAAATAGCTGAGGCCCAAGCACTGATCCTTGCGGTATCCCACTAGTTACAACCTGCCAACCGGAAAATTACCCATTTTTCTGTCCACCAACCAATCCTCTATCCATGCCCCCAATTATTACCCCCAATCCCATGAGCCCTTATCTTGCATAGCAACCCTTTATGTGGTACATTATCAAATGCCTTTTGGAAATCCAAATATACCACAGCTACTGGTTTCCCTTTATCTACCCTGCTAGGTACATCCTCAAAAAAACTCTAATGAATTTGTTAAACACAATTTCCCTTTCATAAAACCATGTTGACTCTGCCTAATCGTATTATGATTTTGGGTCAAAAGATCAGGATAATGAAACAGTTTGGGTGGAGATAAGGAATAATAAGGGGAAAAAAACACTAGTGGGCGTAGTCTATAGGCCTCCGAATAGTTTCAACTCTGTTGGACGGAGTATCAATCAGGAAATAGTTGAGGCTTGTAATAAGGGAACATCTATAATTATGGGGGATTTTAACTATCATATTAATTGGACAAATCAAATTGGGCAGGGCTGCCTTGAGGATGAGTTCATTGAGTGTATTAGGGATGGGTTTCTTGAGCAGTATGTAACTGAACCGACCAGGGGGCAAGCAACCTTAGATCTGGTCCTGTGTAACGAGACAGGATTAATTAAAAATGTCCTAGTAAAGGATCCCCTTGGAATGAGTGACCATAACATGGTTGAATTCCATATTCAATTAGAGGGTGAGAAGGTTGGATCTCAAACAAGCGGGCTAAGCTTGAATAAAGGAGACTATGAAGGTATGCGAGCGGAATTTAGTAGAGTGGATTGGGAAAATAGATTAAAGGGTAAGATGATACATGATCAGTGGTGTACACTTAAGGAGTTATTTTACAACTTACAAAAAAAATATATTCCACTGAGAAGAAAAGGGTGTAAAAGAAAAGACAGTCATCCGTGGCTAAGTAAAGAAATTAAGGATAGTATTCGACTAAAAACAAGGGCTTATAAGGTAGCCAAATCTAGTGGGAGGATAGAGGATTGGGAAAACTTTAAAAGACAGCAAAAATAACAAAAAGATTGATTAAGAAAGGGAAGATAGATTATGAAAGTAAATTAGCAAAAAATATAAAAACAGATAGTAAGAGTTTTTATAGTTATATAAAAAGAAAAAGGGTGGCTAAAGTAAATGTTGGTCCCTTAGAGGATGAGACCGGGAAATTAATGGTGGGAAATATGGAGATGGCAAATACACTGAATGAATATTTTGTATCAGTCTTTACAGTAGAGGACACTAAGAATATCCCAACACTGGACAAACAGGGGGCTATGGGGGGGGGGGGGGGGGGGAGGAGCTAAACACGATCAAAATCACTAAGGAAGTGGTACTTGGTAAAATAATGGGACTCAAGGCGGATAAATCACCTGGACCTGATGGCTTACATCCTAGGGTCTTGAGGGAAGTGGCGGTAGGGATTGTGGATGCATTGGTAATAATTTTCCAAAACTCCCTGGACTCAGCAAAGATCCCGGCAGACTGGAAAACTGCTAATGTAACACCCTTATTTAAAAAGGGCAGTAGACAGAAGGCTGGAAACTATAGACCGGTTAGCCTAACATCTGTGGTAGGTAAAATTTTGGAGTCCATTATTAAGGAGACAGTAACGGGACATTTGGATAATCATAATTTAATAGGACAAAGTCAGCATGGTTTTATGAAGGGGAAGTCATGTTTGACAAATTTGCTGGAGTTCTTTGAGGAAGTAACACACAGGGTGGATAAAGGGGAACCAGTGGATGTGGTGTATTTAGACTTCCAAAAGGCATTTGACAAGGTGCCACACAAAAGATTATTGCTTAAAATAAAAAATCACAGGATTGTGGGTAATATTCTGGCATGGATAGAGGATTGGCTATCTAACAGAAGGCAGAGAGTTGGGATAAATGGTTCATTCTCAGACTGGCAATCAGTAACCAGTGGTGTTCCGCAGGGGTCAGTGCTGGGTCCCCAACTCTTTACAATCTATATTAACGATTTGGAGGGGGGGACCGAGTGTAACATATCAAAGTTTGCAGATGATACTAAGATGGGAGGGAAAGTAGTGAGTGAGGAGGACATAAAAAATCTGCAAGGGGACATAGACAGGCTAAGTGGGCAGAGATTTGGCAGATGGAATACAATACTGGAAAGTGTGAGGTTATGCATTTTGGCAGGAAAAATAGTAGAGCAAGTTATTATCTAAATGGCAAGAAACTGGAAAGTACTGAAGTACAAAGGGATCTGGGGGTCCTGGTGCACGAAACTCAAAAGGTTAGTATGCAGGTGCAGCAAGTGATTAAGAAGGCCAATGGAATGTTGGCTTTCATTGCTAAGGGGATAGAATATAAAAATAGGGAGGTATTGCTTCAGTTGTACAAGGTATTGGTGAGACCGCACCTGGAATACTGCATACAGTTTTGGTGTCCATACTTAAGAAAAGACATACTTGCTCTCGAGTCAGTACAAAGAAGGTTCACTCGGTTAATCCCGGGGATGAGGGGATGGACATATGAGGAGAGGTTGGGTAGATTGGGACTCTACTCATTGGAGTTCAGAAGAATGAGAGGCGATCTTATTGAAACATATAAGATTGTGAAGGGGTTGGATCGGGTGGATGCGGGTAGGATGTTCCCGATGATGGGTGAAACTAGAACTAGGGGGCATAGTCTTAGAATAAGGGGCTGCTCTTTCAAAACTGAGATGAGAAGGAACTACTTCACTCAGAGGGTGGTAGGTCCATGGAATATGCTGCCCCAAAAAGCTGTAGAAGCTACATCATTACATAAATTTAAAACAGAAATAGAGTTTCCTAGAAGTAAAGGGAATTAAGGGTTACGGGGAGCGGGCAGGAATTTGGACATGAGTCTAGGTTCGGATCGGTCATGGCCCTGTGGGCAGCGTAGCGGGCCCAGGGGCCGTGTAGCCTGATCCTGCTCCTATTTCGTGTCTCAAATTCTGTTAGGTTCAGGAGATGGTTCTGTGATAGTAGATTGGCGGTTAGGATCAGATCAGCCATGATCTTAATGAATGGCCAATTGGCCTACTCCTGCTCCTATTTCTTAAGTTCTTATTTTCTAAGTGCCCTGTTATCACTTCCTTAATAATGGATTCCAGCATTTTCCTGATGCCTGATGTCAGGCTAACTGGCCTGCAGTTCCCTGTTTTCTCTCTCCCTCCTTTTTTGAATAGCAGGGTTACATTTGCTACCTTCCAATCGGATGGGACCATTCTAGAATCTAGGGAATTTTGGAAGATTACACCAATGAATCCACTATCGCTGCAGCCACCTATTTTAGAACCAGTTGAATTTTTTAAAGATATTCATTCTTGGAATGTGTGCATCACTGGCGAAGCCAGCATTTATTGCCCATCCATAGTTGCCCTTGAGAAGTGGTGGTGGGCCATCTGCAGTCTGTGTGGTGAAGGTGCTCTCACAATGCTGTTGGGGAGTTCTAGGATTTTGATCCGGCGACGATGATTGAATGGCGATGTGTTTCCAAGTCAGTATGGTGTGTAACTTGAAAGAGAACTTGGGAGGTGATGGCGTTCCCTGCATCTGCTACCCTTGTCCTTCTAGGTGCTGGCGATCTCGAGTTTGGGAGGTGCAGCAAAAAAAGCCTTGGCAAGTTGCTGCAGTACATCCTGTAGATAATACACATTGCAGCCACAGTACGCCAGTGGTGGAGGGGCTGGGTGTTTAAGCTAATGGATGAAGTGTCGCTCACGCAGACTGCTTTGTCCTGTATGGTGTCCAGCTCCTTGGGTGTTGCTGCAGCTGCACTCAGCCTGGCAAGTGGAGAGTATTCGATCACAATCCTGATTTGTGCAGAGGTTTTGGGGAGTCAGGAGGTGAGCCAGCCTCTGCTGTGCTCTAGTAGCCACATTTATGTTGTTGGTCCAGGTGAGTTTCTGGTCAATGATGGATGTTGATGGTAGGGAACCTGGTGACAATGTCATTGAATGACAAGGCAGTTAGACATGCTCTTGTTGGAGCTCGTCATTGCCTGTCACAAATGTTACTTGCCATTTATCAGCACAAAACCTGGGTGTTATCCAAATTTTGCTGCATGCAGTCATGGTCTGCTTAATTGAGGAATTGCAACTGGAGTTGAACAATGCATAATCATCAGCAAACTTCTGCCCTTACGATGGAGGGAAAGTCATTGATAAATCAACTGATGATATTTGGGCCAAGGACACCGACCTGAGGAACTCCTGCACCGATGATTAACCTGCAACAATCGCAACCATCATTCTTTGTGCCAGGTATGGCGAATGTTGTTCCTCTCTTCAAGAAAGGAAATAGGAATGACCCTGGTAATTATAGGCCGGTTAGTCTTACTTCGGTGGTTGGTAAGATAATGGAAAAGGTCCTGAGGGATAGGATTTATGACCATTTGGAAAGGGGCAACTTAATCAGGGATAGTCAACACGGATTCGTGAAGGGTAAGTCTTGCCTAACAAATTTGATTGAATTCTTTGAGGAGGTAACTAAGTGTGTAGATGAAGGTAGAGCAGTTGATGTCGTATACATGGATTTTAGTAAGGCGTTTGATAAGGTTCCCCATGGTCGGCTCATGAAGAAAGTAAGGAGTTGTGGGATAGAGGGAAATTTGGCCGATTGGATAAGTAACTGGCTATCTCATAGAAATGAGAAGTCGCACAACACCAGGTTATAGTCCAACAGATTTATTTAATTTTACAAGCTTTCGGAGCTATTCGCTCCTTCCTCAGGTAAGTTAGCAGTGAAGGCAGAGGGTGGTGGTGGATGGAGCATTTTCGGACTGGAGACCAGTTACCAGCGGTGTGCCACAGGGGTCGGTGCTGGGTCCTCTGCTGTTTGTGATTTTTATCAATGACTTGGAGGAGGGGACTGAAGGGTGGATCAGTAAATTTGCTGATGACACCAAGATTGGTGGAGCAGTGGATGAGGTGGAGGGCTGTTGTAGGCTGCAAAGAGACATTGATAGGATGCAGAGCTGGGCCGAAAAATGGCAGATGGAATTTAACCCTGATAAGTGCGAGGTGATTCATTTTGGTAGGGCAAATTTGAATAAGGATTACAGGGTCAACGGCAGGGTTCTGAGGAACGTGGAGGAACAGAGGGATCTGGGGGTTCATATCCACAGATCTCTGAAGGTTGCCACTCAAGTGGATAGAGCAGTAAAGAAGGCCTATGGTGTGTTGGCGTTTATTAACAGAGGGTTTGAGTTTAAGAACCGTGAGGTTATGCTGCAACTGTACAGGACCTTGATGAGACCACATTTGGAATATTGTGTGCAGTTCTGGTCACCTCACTATAGGAAGGACGTAGAAGCATTGGAAAGAGTGCAAAGGAGATTTACCAGGATGCTGCCTGGTTTGGGGGGGGGGGAGGTCTTATGAGGAAAGATTGAGGGAGTTGGGGCTTTTCTCTTTAGAGCAGAGGAGGATGAGAGGCGACTTAATAGAGGTTTATAAGATGATGAGGGGGATAGATAGAGTGGATGTTCAGAGACTATTTCCTCGGGTAGAGGCAGCTGTTACAAGGGGGCATAACTATAAGGTGCATGGGGGGAGATATAGAAGGGATGTCCGAGGTAGATTCTTTACTCAGAGAGTGGTTGGGGTGTGGAATGGACTGCCTGCTGTGATAGTGGAGTCGGACACTTTAGGAACTTTCAAGCGGTTATTGGATAAGCACATGGAGCACACCAGAGTGATAGGGAGTGTGATAGCTTGATCTTGGTCTCGGACAATGCTCGGCACAACATCGAGGGCCGAAGGGCCTGTACTGTGCTGTACTGTTCTATGACTGCAGCCCACTGGAGTTTTTCCCCAATCCCCATTAACTTGACAAAGACATACCAGAGTTTCAGCAATGGAACACCCAAAGATGGGCAATGCTGCAGAGGTGGAAGTGAGCAGTCTTTGTTATGCAGAGGATATGGGGTCCGAAGGTCAGTTCGGGGTCAAGCAGAACAGTGCGGTTACCGATAGGCTGGTTCAAGCTGAGACAGTGGCTAGGGAAGGGGAAATTAATTTAGAAGCAAGAGAACAGAGTTTGTGATGGGCTGAAAACAATGGCTTTGGTCTTCCCACTATTGAACTGGAGAAGTTAGAACTTGGATGATGACAAGCAATCTAACAGCATAGGTACAGTTGAGTGGTAAAAAAAAAATGGACGACGACAAGCTGGGTATCATCAGACTACGTGCAATAGCTGATGCCATGTCAGTAGATGTTAACATGTAGATAAGGATGCCAAGGATAGATCCTTGGGGAATCCCAGCAGGTGATAATGCAGGGTTAGAAAATAAACCATTGCTGGGGAGGTAATGGCTGCATTAGGATAGGTAGGAACAAAACCACATAGCTGGATGATGGGAGATGTTGAAGGCTTGGTCAACTGTATCAAATGGTGCAAAAAGCTGGAAAGGACAATGCTGCATGGTCAGAGTCACAAAAGGTGTTCGTTCTGGCTTTACCTAAAGTTGTTTTGATGCTGTGGGAAGGGTCGAAGACTGACTGGAGTGATTCAAATTGAGTTTTAGTAGAGATGGGAACAGAGCTGAGAGGCAACAGAATATAGAGTAAAGGGAGTTGGAGATAGGGTAGTAGTCAGAGAGGAAGGATGGATTCAGGGAGATTTTTCAGTAAGGAACAAGTACAGTGCCTAAGGAAAGGGAATCATTCACAATGTCAGCCATCACTGAAGTCTTTTGGGGCCGGGGGGGGGGGGGTTGTATGGTGCCGCAGGAGTGGAGTGGAGAATGAATTAAGGGAGCGGGATACAAGTTTTGTGAATGAATGATCTGGCGAGAGGAGATGGGCAAGGAACCGTGGGAGTATGCCTCATCCTAGCCCAGAACCAGTGCGCTACGGTCATCAGTGCATACGCCCCAACACTGGAAGCCACAGACGAGACCAAAGAGGAATTCTACTCCAGCCTCGAACAATCCCTGTCCCGAGTCCCAACAGGGCGACAAGCTGATCCTCCTTGGCGACTTTAACGCCAGAGTTGGAAAGGACACAGACCTCTGGGGCGGTGTGATTGGCAGAGGGGGTAGGGAAAGCCGACTTCAACGGTATCCTCCTCCTGACGAAATGCTTAGAACATGACCTCGTCATAACCAACACCTTGTTCCGTCAGAGAGACAAGTACAAGGTTTCATGGCAACACCCTCGCTCAAGCACTGGCATCTGCTGGACGACGTCATCGTCTGAGTGAGGGACCGCAAGGACGTCCGCATCACCCGCGCCATGACAGGAGCTGAGGAGTGCTGGACAGACCACCGCCTAATCCGCTGTCATCTCTATCAACGTAGCCCCAAAACAGCGGTGGTAACAGAAGCAATGCCGCAGGAAAATCAACGCTGGAGCACTCAAAGATCCTGCTAAGAAAACCCTATTCAGCCTGCGCCTCACAACCAACCTGGCGACTCCCAGTGATTCAGAGACAGTGTCCACAGCACCTGGTCTGCACTCAAGGCCTCCATAATCAGCACCTGTGAAGAGACGCTCGGTCACTCGACCAGGAAACACCAAGACTGGTTCGACGAGAACAACCAGGAGATCCAGGAGCTCATAAGCCGCAAGCGCAAGACATTCCTGATCTGGAAACAGCAACAGAACTCGAGAGCAAGAAAGCAGCTCTACAGACGCCTGAAGTCCAACAAAAAACTCGCGACCTAAAGAACAGATGGTGGGTGGAGAAAGCGCAGGAGATCCAGCAGCTAGCCGACAACCACGATGTGCGTGGATTCTTTAGCCAGTCAAGACCACCTACGGCCCAAGCACCCAAGATCCTACCCCACTGCGTGCCAAGAACGGAGAGGTACTCAAAAAGGACAGCGAGGCAGTCAGTGCCCGCTGGAAGAAGCACTTCGAAGATCTCCTTAACCGAGACTCTGTCTTCGACGCGAGTGTCCTCAACTCCATCCCGCAGCATGCTACCCGCCACCACCTCAGCACAACCCCAGCCCGGCAGGAGGTTGAAAAGGCCGTCTGACAACTGAAGAACAAGGCTTCAGGAGCAGATGGAATCCCCGCCGATGCGCTAAAGCATGGCGGAGAAGCACTATTGGCGCAGAAGCACTATTGGCGCAAATACATGAACTTATTTCTCTTATTTGGAAGGAGGAGAGCATGCCAGATCTCAGACGCCGTAATCGTGACCATCTTCAAATAAGGTGACATGTCCGATTGCGGTAGTTACAGAGGAGTCTCCCTGCTGTCTGCCACAGGGAAAGTCGTCGCAAGAATCCTCCTCAATCACCTTCTCCTAGTGGCTGAAGAGCTCCTTCCAGAGTCACAATGCAGATTCCGCCCACTAAGGGGCACAATGGACATGATCTTCACTGTGCGTCAATTACAAGAGAAATGCAGGGAACAGCACCAACTGCTGTACATGGCCTTCTTTGACCTCACAAAGGCCTTCGACACTGTCAACCGTGAGGGATTATGGAGTGTCCTCCTCAAATTCGGCTGCCCTCAAAAGTTTGTCACCATCCTGCGCCTGCTTCACGACGATATGCGACCCGTGATCCTGACCAAGCGGAAGACAAGCGCAAACAGCGGAAGGAGCGCATGTCAACCCAAGAACCCCACCCACCCGCCCCTTCAACCACCGTCTGCCCCACCTGTGATGGAGACTAGGTCCTGCATTGGACCCACCAGTCACCTGAGAACTCATTTTTAGTCTGGAAGCAAGTCATCCTCAGTTCCGAGGGACTGCCTAAGAAGAAGGTGCAACATAGCAGAGAGGGGCGAGAAAGAAAAAGTGGCAGAAGCAGCTGCACAGATAATCTTGATTTTGGAGATGAAGAAATCCATGAGCTCATTCCATAGAAACATAGAATCTAGGAGCAGGAGTAGGCCATTCGGCCCGTCGAGCCTGCTCCACCATTCAATACGATCATGGCTGATCATCCAAATCCAATACCCTGTCCCTGCTTTAATCCCCACAGTGCACATATCCCACCCTACCCCCGTAACCCCACGTATTTAATTCCCCCTAGCATATCCCATCCTATCCCCATAACCCCACATATTTAATCCCCCCCTAACACTAAGGGTCAATTTAACATAGCCAAATCAACCTAACCCGCACATTTTTGGACTGTGGGAGGAAACCGGAGCACCCGGAGGAAACCCACGCAGACACGGGGAGAATGCGCAAACTCCACACAGTCACCCGAGGTCAGATTGGAACCCGGGTCCCTGGCGCTGTGAGGCACCAGTACTAACCACTATGCCACCGTGTTGCCCTTTGGTGTTTGAGGTAAGTACAGGGGGTGAAGGAAGAGTGGTTTAAGGTGAAAGTTGGTTGTGGAAGTAAAGCTGTGCTTGCTCTCCAGGATGGTCCAGGAGTAATATGTGGATTTGGCTGAGAGTAGAAAGTAAAGCTAATATTTGATGTGGTTAAATCAGATCTGCAAAATAATGACCAATCCAGTTGTGTGCCCCTCGAGTTTAGGCTCGAGGGAGTGATGGGTGACAGCTCGTGACTGATTTGCTGGGAACAAAGGCAGGGGATAGGGAGTGGTGAAGCAGGTTCAGATGGAGGCTGAAAGGCGAAGGGGTTAGAAATTTGCGAGCGAGTTTGAGGGCGCAGGGGGAAGAGTTACCCGAGGGTACCAATCCTTGCCCCCAAAGCAACTTGGCTAAGGCTGGAAATTCTTCTTCCTTCATTAGTATTCTTGATTGTATACACACATTCACTGGAGTTTTGTATTTCACAGAATCCTATTCTGAAAGTGGCAATACAAGATAAAATTCACAAAAGGAGGTGTAATTCTTTATTTTTTGGTACAATTTGTGTGTGGGGGGGGGGGGGGGGAAGGGGGGTAAAAGCACATTGACCCCCTGGCCATGTTATGTAATCACAAAAGAATGAGATATGACAAAAACTGCTGCTTTACTAAGTTACATAACAGAACAAATTGTAACCTCAGTTTAGTACACAAACACAAGGCTATTTAAAAAATAGATTCACAACAAGCAAAGCAACTTTAAAATATAAACCATTGCACAATTCAGAGGCAGTTAGCAAAAAGTCCAATCTATCCATTCAAAAGCAACATAACCAGTCAATAGAATGTTTTTAATCAGCCATCTAATCTCAACTGTAAAAATCCACCAGCAAACCAAAGACTAACACTGCAAAACAAAATCCAATGTACAGTATTTTTATTGTACTTTTCCAAATGTACTGAAGTTGCAACACAACAATTCTCCAATCCTAGTAATCTAATAATCTTTGAAATCACTTACAATTAAATCTCTTGAAATTTTAAGATCAATCTACATTAGCCATCTTTAACTAATCGTACAAATGAGAAAGTAAACTGTAGACTTAAAGTAATCTTACTTAGGATAATGAAACTCTACACACATTTAGTTAACCCTTCTGAACAATGTAGAATTACAACACTAAATTTCAAAAGTATAATTTAAGTTCAAGAACAGTGACGAAGTGTTCAATGCTCTTGACATTTCTTCAGTTCTGAACTCGAGATTTGACGAATTTATAGAAAGACTGAGTATTTTCCAAACATTTAATTTATATACTTAGAATTATAATGTGTCTGACCGTCAACCCCTGCTAATCAAATGGATGTCACTACACTTCACAAAATGTACAACAGTACTAAGTTACAAATATACTCAGTTACTCGAAGCTGCAAAGTTCTGTTGTACAGTCTTTATACACCACATGTAGAACAAGTCAAACAATACATTAGCAGAAATACATCTCAACATTAAGAAAAAAGTTTGCAACAAAACATCTGATATTCCACAATGTTTTACCACCCTCACCCAAAAATATGAAAAAACAAGTTTATTTCTTAAAAGCTAGTCTAGCTTTTAGCAAATTTTTACTGAATTTATTGGGGAATTTCAAAGTTTCACCAGACAGTGGTCAATATCTATGGGCGAGCAGCCTGAATAAAGTTTAAAAGCTTACAGTTAGCAAAAATCTAGACCTTTATTACAGCCCTGTTAATATTCTCTTGTGAACACCAACTTGTTATTCAACTGGTGCTGGCTTTGTATGAAACTGCTTCAGTACACCAGCCTCTACCAGCACATCAACCAAGACGGAGACCTTTATACCTAGAAAGAAAGCAAGCAGGCATGAAGTTAAAAATGCTTAAATTTCTCAAAACTAAGTGCAAAGCAATTTAAAACGGATTCATCAAGGATAAAAACAATGCAAACCAAGAGAAAGGTCCTTACATTACACTGAACCAAATGCATTCAGTATAGGAATGGTGTCAGAGGACCTGAGGGTTGCAAATCTTAGACCCCTGTTCAAAAAAGAGAGAGGGATAAACCCAGTAACTATAGGCCAGTCAGCCTAATGTCAATGGTGGGGGAACTTTAAGTAACAATAATCCAGGACAACATTAATTGTCACTTGGAAAAAACATGGGGTAATGAATGACAGCCAGCACAGATTTGTTAAAGAAAAATTGTGTCTGACAAACTTGATTGAGTTCTTTGATGAAGTAATGGAGAAGACCAATGAGGGTAGTGCAGTTGATGTGTATATGGACTTTCAAAAAGACATTTGATAAAATAAATCACATAATAGACTGGTTAGCAAAATTGAAGCACATGGGCTTAAAGGGGCAGTGGCAGCGTGGATATGAAATTGGCTAAGGGACAGAAAGCAGAGAGTAGTGGTGAACAGTTATTTTTCAGACTGGAGGGAAGTATACAGTGGTGTCCCCCGAAGTTGGTATTAGCACCACTGCTCTATATATATATTAATGACCTGGACTTGGGTATATAGAGCATAATTTCAAAGTTTGCAGAGGACATAAAACTCATGTAGTAGTCAGGAGGATAGCATATGACTTCAGGAGGACATACAGACTGGTGAAATGGGCAGGCACATGGCAGATTAAATTTAATGCAGAGAAGTATGAAGTGATACATTTGGAATGAAGAATGAGGATAGGCAATATAAACTAAATGGTACAATTTTAAAATGGGGTGCAGGAATGGAAAGACCTGTGGATTTATGTACACAAATCTTTGAAGGTGGCAGGACAAGTTGAGAAGGCTGTTAAAAAAAGCATATGGGATACTTGGCTTTATAAATAGAGGCATAGAGTAAAGAGCAAGGAGGATATCAAGGCCTTAGAGAGGGTGCAGAGGAGATTTACTAGAATGGTACCAGGGATCATAGAATCAGAATCAGCACAGGAGGCCCAACAAAAAAAAAAGTTTCCACCTGGTTTCGAACCGGGGACCTTTTGCGAGTTAGGCGAACGTGATAACAGCTACACTACTGATGAGGGACTTTAGTTATTTTGAGACTAGAGAAGCTGAGTTTGTTCTCCTTAGAGCAGACAAGGTTAAGGGGAGCTTTAATAGAGGTGACCGATTTTTAATCGATTAAATAAGGAGAAAATGTTTCCACTGGCAGGAGGGTTGGTAACCAGAGGACACAGCTATCGTGCTGAAGAATTGTGTCCAGAACTAGCCGCGTCTCTAGCCAAGCTGTTCCAGTACAGCTACAACACTGGCATCTATCCAACAATGTGGAAAACTGCCCAGGTATGTCCTGTCCACAAAAAGCAGGACAAATCCAATCCGGCCAATTACCACCCCATCAGTCTACTCTCAATCATCAGCAAAGTGATGGAAGGGGTCATCGACAGTGCTATCAAGCGGCACTTACTCACCAATAACCTGCTCACTGATGCCCAGTTTGGGTTCTGCCAAGACCAGTCGGCTCCCGACCTCATTACAGCCTTGGTCCAAACATGGACAAACGAGCTGAATTCCAGAGGAGAAGTGAGAGTGACTGCCCTTGACATCAAGGCAGCATTTGACCGAGTGTGACATGAAGGAGCCCTAGTAAAACTGAAGTCAATGGGATCGGGGGGAAAACTCTCCACTGGCTGGAGTCATACCTAGCACAAAGGAAGATGGTTGTGGTGATTGAAGGTCAATCATCACAGCCCCTGGACATCGCTGCAGGAGTTCCTCAGGGCAGTGTCCTAGGCCCAACCATCTTCAGCTGCTTCGTCAATGACCTTCCCTCCAACATAAGGTCAGAAATTGGGATGTTCGCTGATGACTGCCATTCACAACTCCTCAGATAATGACGCAGTCCATGCCCGCATGCAACAAGACCTGAACGACATTCAGGCTTGGGCTGATAAGTGACAGGTAACATTCGCGCCACAGAAGTGCCAGGCAATGACTATCTCCAACAAAAGTCTAACCACCGCCCCTTGACATTCAATGGCATTACCATCGCCAAATCCCCCACCATCAACATCCTGGGGGGTCACCATTGACCAGAAACTTAACTGGACCAGCCACATAAATACTGTGGCAACAAGAGCAGGTCAGAGGCTAGGTATTCTGTGGCGAGTGTCTCAGCTCCCGACTCCCCAAAGCCTTTCGACCATCTACAAGGCACAAGTAAGAAGTGTGATGGAATACTCTCCACTTGCCTGGATGAGTGCAGCTCCAACAACACTCAAGAAGCTCGACACCATCCAGGACAAAGAACTCGCTTGATTAGTACCCCATCTACAACCTTAAACATTCACTCCCTCCACCACTGGCGTACCGTGGCTGCAGTGTGTACCATCTACAAGATGCACTGCAGCAACTCGCCAAGGCTTCTTTGGCAGCACCTCCCAAACCCGCGACCTCTTCCACCTAGAAGGACAAGGGCAGCAGACGAATGGGAACATCTCCAAGTCACACACCATCCTGACTTAGAAGTATATCACCAATCCTTCATTGTCGCTGGGTCAAAATCCTGGAACTCCCTACCTAACAGCACTGTGGGAGTACCTTCACCACATGGACTGCAGTGATTCAAGAAAGCGGCTCACCACCACCTTCTTAAGGGCAATTTGGGATGGGCAATAAATGCTGGCCTTGCCAGCGACGCCCACATTCCATTAACAAATTTTAAACCCCCCCCCACAGATTCAAGTTAATTGGCAAAAGAATTAGAGGCAACACGAGGTGAATCTTTTTTACGCTGCGAGTTGTTATAATTTGGAATGCACTGCCTGAAAGGGAGGTGGAAGCAGATTCAATAGTAACTTTCAAAAGGGAATCGGTTAAATACTTGAAGGGGCAAAAATTACATGGCTATGGGCAATGTTCCCTCTTATTTTTTTTGGGTGCACGTCCCCTTCACATGCGCGAAACTTAACATTGAAAAAGCTGGTCCTGGGCTGCGCGGGACTGGCAGAGAGCTGCGCGATCATGCAGTTTATAGGGAACATTGGCTATGGGGTAAGAGCAGGGGAGTGCAACTAATTGGATAGCTCTTTCAAAGAGCCGGCACAGGCACGATGGGCCGAATGGCCTCCTTATGTGCTGTATGATTCCATGAAGTACGATACAGCAAATAACTTAGGGGTTCGTTAGCATAATGGTTATGTTACTGGACTAGTAATCCAGAGGCCTGGACTAATGATCCGGAGTTCAAATCCCACGATGGCAGCTGGGAATTGTGCTTCCTCACCAGCAAGCAATTATTTAATTTCATAAAACATTGATGCGTGCCACCTCAGGCCTCTATGGTGGATAAAAGAATTTTTTTTTAGATAGGTTGGTTTGGCTAAAAGACCAAGTGATATGGCTCGATAAGACACATCCAAGGATTTGAGGGAGATGAGGGAGGGAACGGCCGAGGCTCCAGAAATTATATTTCAGGGCTCTATCGAGAGTGCTGGAAGACTGGAGAGTGGGAAACGTACCACTTATTTCTAAAACGGGAGACGGAGCTTATCGGGATAATTATAGGCCATTGAGTTTCCAACATCTGTGGTAGGGGAAATTCTAAGAGTACTTAATTAAGAATAAAATTACCATGTAACTAGATAAAGAATAAATTGTTAAGTAGCCAGCATCGATTTCAAAGGGGATGATTGTGCTTGATAAACCTCTGAATTCTTTGAAGAGGTTACAGACATGGTAGATGGGGGAAATGCAGTAAATATTGTGCATACGGACTTTCGGAAAGCCTTTGACAAGGTACCAAATGGGAGATTAGAGAAGTTCAAGTGGTATGGAATTAGGGGAGGATAGCAAACTAAATTAAAAATTAGTTAGAATGGAGAAAACAGTGAGGAGGAGTAAAGGGCAGTTTTTCAGGTGGTTGAAATTGGGTAGTGGTGTACAAAAAGGTTCAATTCTA
Organism: Squalus acanthias; assembly: GCA_030390025.1. Lineage (NCBI taxonomy): Eukaryota > Metazoa > Chordata > Chondrichthyes > Squaliformes > Squalidae > Squalus > Squalus acanthias. Next base: position 106,300,892 of record CM059428.1, read on the forward strand.
GGGTAATTTCTGTCCACTGTGTAGATCAATGATTTGGATGCGAGCCTAGGAGAGAGTGGTGTTGGAATTTGCAGACGATACCAAAATAGGAGGTAGAGTTAATTCTTTAGAAGACCATAGGAAGCTGCAAAGGGATATTGATAAGATGGCGGAATGGGCTAACTGGTGGCAGATAGAATTCAAGGTCACTAAGTATAAGGTGATAGTTTGGTTAAAAAAACCAGCAGTAATTACACTGAACGGAAGTAGGCTCGGTGGTGTGGAAGAGCAGAGGAATTTGGGGGTTCAGGTTCACAGGACTGTAATGACTGCCCCTCAGGGTATGAGACTGTTTTAAAAAAAAGTTTTATCATGAGGTATAGAATATGAAAGCCAAGAGGTAATAATGAGTCTACATAAAACCTTAATAAAGGTATCAGTTGGAACACTGTGCTTACCGGGCTGCACGCTACAGGAAGGATTCTGAGGCTTGAGAGAGGGTACAAACACAGATTCACTATGATGCTGCCGAGTACGAGGATATATAAATACGAAGACTTGAAAAATTGGGGCTTTTTGCATGAGAACGCAGATTACGGGAAGATATGATACAAGTGTTTAAAACTGTAACTTGGACTGAATGGCCTGTTCCCATGTTGTAACTTCTATGTATTTGTATAGGGGAGAGGAGGACATTGCGGTTTCAGAATAGCATGTTAGTAGAGGTGTCTGAGGAATATGGAATTCTGTTCTACTTAGCCTATAATCAGTAGAAAATATTGCACAGCAGGAGAGATTAGTACACTGGAGAGGGGACAGAAGACAATGGAGATGAGAATAGAGTTAAAGCACTCCAGGTCAATTATTTATGAATGCACTGTACATGTATCCATTCACTCTCATAACTTGAACAACCTATAAAATGGTAAATCAGATTCATAAACACTACCTTGCACTGACTCCTGAGAAGACACATGTCTCAAATGAATTCATGCATTTCACAAGAATCCACAAAACCTCAGGGCATCCCAAAGTACTTAATAGCCATTGAATAATGCCATAGGCTCTTATGTCCACCCGAGAGTGCAGACAGGGCCTCGGTTTAACGTCTCATCTGAAAGATGGCACCTCTGACAGTGCATCAAAAATGCAATTAGCCACATCTGGATTCCCAATTAGCCACATGTGGCCAGCGGATTGGAAGGTAGCCCCACTATTCATGAAAGGAGGGGAGAGAGAAAAGAGGGAACTACAGGCCAGTTAGCCTGATATCAGTCTTCGGGAAAATGCTGGAATCCATTAAGGAAGTGATAACAGGGCACTTAGAAAATCATAATATGATTAGGCAGAGTCAACATGGTTTTATGAAAGGGTAATTGTGTTTAACAAATTTATTAGAGTGTTTTGAGGATGTACTAGCAGGATAAAGGGGAACCAGTGGATGTAGCATATTTGGATTTTCCAAGACATTCGATAAGGTTCCACGTAAAAGGTTGCTGCACAAGATAAGGGCTCATGGGGTTGGGGCTAATATATTAGCATGGACAGAGGATTGGTTAACGGACAGAAAACAGAGAGTAGGGTTAAATGGGTCATTTTCCGGTTGGCAGGCTGTAACTAGTGGGGTGCCGCAAGGATCAGTACTTGGGCTTCAGCTATTTACAATCTATATTAATGACTTGGATGAAGGGACCGAGGGCAATGTATCCAAGGTTGCTGGCGATACAAAGCTCGGTCGGAAAGTAAGCTGTGAGGAGAACACAAAGAGCCTGCAAAGTGATATAGACAGGTTAAGTGAGTGGGCAATAAGGTGGCAGATGGAGTATAATGTGGGGAAATGTGATGTTATTCACTTTGGTCAGAAGAATAGAAAAACAGTATTTTTAAATGGTGAGAAACTATTAAATGTTGGTGTTGAGAGAGATTTAGGTGTCCTCGTACAGGAAACACAGAAAGTGAGCATGCAGGTATAGCAAGCAATTAGGAAGGCAAATGGCATGTTGGCCTTTATTGCAAGGGGGTTGGAGTACAAGAGTAAGGAAGTCTTACTACAATTGTACAGGGCTTTGGTGAGACTACACCTGGATACTGTGCAGAGTTTTGGTCTCGGAGGAAGGATATACTTGTCTTAGAGGTGGTGCAACGAAGGTTCACTAGATTGATCTCTGGGATGAGAGGGTTGTCCTATGAGGAGAGATTGAGCCTATACTCTCTGGAGTTTAGAAGAATAAGAGGTAATCTCATTGAAACATACAAGATTCTGAGAGGGATTGACAGGGTAGATGCTGAGAGGTTGTTTCCCTGGCTGGAGAGTCTAGAACTAGGGGGGATAGTCTCAGGATAAGGGGTCGGCCATTTAAGACTGAGATGAGGAGGAATTTCTTCACTCGGAGGGTTGTGAATCTTTGGAATTCTCTACCCCAAAGGGCTGTGGATGCGGAGATGTTGATTATATTCAAGGCTGAGATAGATAGATTTTTGGACTCTAGGGAAATCAAGGGATATGGGGATCCGGCGGGAAAGTGGCGTTGAGGTCGAAGATCAGCCATGATCTTATTGACTGGCGGAGCAGGCTTGAGTGACCGTATGGCCTACTCCTGCTCCTAATTCTTATCTTATGTTCTAGTGATTAATGTATTGGATAATAGTGTGGTAAGCTCCCAGTATGACAATGAAAAACGTGAGCACTGAAGGATCAAAAATTGACAAAATCACAAAGCTTAGAGTGATGATCTAATTATTACAACAATCAGTATTTACTACACGGTTGTAATTAGTATACTTCAGTATTAGGCTTGAAATACTCAACTGAACGTTACTGAATGAATGGAAGTTGACAAATTGAGACGACATCAAATTGGCATGAGACTAAATAAGAGACTTGAAGCCAAAAATACTACCTACAATTTTTGCTAATGTATATGGTTACAAACAGCTAAATCAAGTGGACATTCACTGCTTGGTGTAAAACATTTAGAATAAATAATAAATCTGCAATACACCAAGTTAGAAGGAACTAAAGCCTTGAATTCCCAATTATTATTATTTTAAAGTAAAGTAGTGATCTTAATGTGGCTATATTTCCCAGCAATGATATTGTTTAACCTTGAACACAAGTATATGAACACACCTTACTTTAAAAAAAAAGTACAGTAAAACTTTAATCTCACCTTTCAATGCTGGATTGGTTTTTGATAGTTTAGCCAGGGTCTTGGTGGCTTTACTAATATCCATTCCACGGACAGCCTTAAGCAGGTGTGGGGTCAGAATACCACTGCGTTTTGATTTTGACAGACCAGTGTTAAACGTTGGGGGTTTAAACAGTCTGCGATTTGATTGAAAACCTGTTTTTTTGTTATTTACTTTAGACTGCAATGCAACTGCCTTCTTCCAGGCACCACCACCTGCAAAATATAACATAGTACTAAGATGTCCTGGTCACATTAATATTGATCTGCCTGTACAACTTGTGAAAATCCCCAAGATAGAAAAAACATTTCTAAGAGTGCTGTTTTATGGGTTCAAATTTTGTATAACACGCAAGTGTTATGGATAAGAAAAGGGCATTTAGCCCTTTAGTACAGTAACTCTCCCATTTATAACATACAACTCCATTTTGAGCAGCACTGTTTTCTACTACCCCCAGCAGTTATTCTAAATATTTTATCACCTTCTGAGTAAACTAAGTTCTACCCAATAGGTTTTAAATTTACTTTTCACTAATTTAACCAGCTCACTTTCAGGTCTATATATTATTAAAAAGGAAGTAGATAAGGTAAACCAAGAATATTACTTCAGTGAGGTTCCCCCTTAATCTTCTCTCTAGATTGTACACCTTGAGCTTCTCTAATCTTTTGTCATAGCTCATCGGTTTAGACGGCGCTGTTCCCTTTCCAAAGAATGTGTTACTTTTTTGTAGTATGGTGACTGAAAATTAGCACTGTACTTAATTCAGAGTGCGGTCTGCTTTAAAGGTATTGCCAAAATGCCTAGACTTAAGTGACATGTCTTTCACTCCTTTTCTCGTCTTGGGCTAATTCTATTCATTGTATACTTATGATGCACATTTTTGACCAATATGCAATACTTTACATTGATCAGTGGTCAATTTCACTTGCCATTTGTTTGCCCAGTTACATAGCTGATTTAAGTCCTCCAAATGTTTCTGTCTGCATTCTGTTGCAGTGAGGTTTGGTGTAAGGCTATGTAGGTATTCTGAACTTTTTGCTTCATTTACCTTTATATTTAGGTCTGAAGTTAGTTGAGTTACCAGTGTATCGATGAGAGTTTCCTGGTGCTGGACGTGACAAAGCTGGACGCGACATGTGAGATTCATATCTAGAACGTTCATCTGGTATGCCAGAGGGTCGTCTCATTTCCTCATCCAATGGAGGCCTTTTTTCTTGGTTCTGATAAAAGGGAAGCATGAGTTATAGAAATCTACTGGATACAGTAAGGACCATCACTGAAAAGAAACTGTTAAAGATCTTACATTGTTGATCTGTAAAATTAATAGCTACTTGAGTGGAACCCCCCAAATTGACAGATTAGATGCAGAATCACTACAACTGTTAACACCTATCTACCAAAAATATAAACTTTGAACATTATTTTTTTTTTTTTAATCTTCTGTTTACCACATGAAGAGACAGTCATTCCAGCAATTCATGCTGGAGCCCAAAATTTATAAGCATCTACCAATTTCCAAACTTCCTTCACCATCAATTAACCTCTAATTAACAGCAATTAGACTTGAAGGGACAGGTCATCTGAAAAATTGTTCACTTAGCAGAATAACATTATACAATGAAATGCAATTCAATCTGATCTACTATGAGCAATATACATCGCTCTCTTCATGTGTCAACTATATTAGCATGAGGTGAACAGAATGCAGATGGAAACTCCCATCAACTATCATTAGGTATATCCCAGCAGTGTGACACATGAAAATCCTGCAAATTTGAGTACAGTTACGTTCATTCTCTTCTCGATACCAATAAACTTCATCCTGATTTGGAGTCAGGTATGAAAGACCCTGATGACCGCATTAACTTACGTTGCTGACTTCCCTCCATGCAGCCTGCATCTGTACTTTTACTGGAGGGTGACCATCAGGCCCAAATAAGGCAACCTTTCTTTGGTGCATCTTCCTGCTGCAGGACCTTCAACTCCAAAAAATTGCAGTGCTGCCCATGTCTCCATTCTACCATTGTAAAGAATTAGTCAACTTTTCTGTCATCACCACAACTTTGCAGCCCTCCAAGTGCTGCCAGCTCACTGGACTTTCCTTTCCTCAGTCAGAGAGTAAGTTTTTGAAGTGTGAGTAGTTATTCAAGTTAGTGGGAAGATTCTCAGTCACACAATTTGCCACTGCCTGCCCTGGGCCAGCTCAAGGCCATTTTTGCTAGACTTGGAAATTAGTGTTAAAACACTCAAACTCAGACCAAAATGACATTAATGTAAAACAAACCAGTTGAGAACAATGTGCCTAATTATAATCATTTCAAATACTTACTAATCCGGTCATTGTCTTGAGGCGATATTCCATTAGTCCGTCGGTGAGACTCTGTGTAACCTTCAGGGCAAAACTTGCATCACTGTCACTAGTGATTTGAAAATTTTGCTGAAAGAAAATATACCAACTTATTTTTGTTTTCTTATATAGATTAACTGTAAGCTACAACAGGAAATGTTTGCCAAAAATGTAATACTTTCAAAACCTAGCAAATATATCCAGATAAAAATTAAACTACATTAATATGACAAACAGATCGAAGTACAGCAATATGAAATCAGTCAGCACTACAGGGTGGTCTGTGTAATGCTCAAGTGAAAGTTTAGAAAATACCCACAAGAGAATTACATTTTTTGGGTGCTGGATAAAGTCAAAATTACATCACACCCTAAAATTGGAAGCTTACTGCGAGAGCAGGTGGTGTTGGATATATGGTGAAACACATGCTAAGAAATTAAAGTCCTGTTGATTCACCCTCTGATTTTTATTCTCAGGGGAATCTCAACTGCAAAGCCAAAGATCTCCAACACACTATGCCACCATGGTTCCCTCTCCTGGGAGTTCAGTTGACCCAAAATGTCATTGGCCTAGAAATTAGATAAGGCCCGAAAACTGCACGAGTATTGCGATGCACGATTAGCCCGCGCCCATAGAGTCCGATGCAGACAGCACGCAATCTTTGTGCTGCCCGCTAATTAAAATGATGGCAGTGGTAAAGAAGCACTAAACCCGCTGTTCAGTGGCTTAGTACCTCAGTTGGTGCGAGGCTAGCACCAATTAAAGCTAGCTTGCACTTCTTAAAGGCAGCCTACACCTCTTAAAGGGCATGCGCATTCTTGGTTCAGCAGGTGGTGGGAAGTGGCTGGGAAACAGACTGAGGAACAAGAAAACCGAGTGATGGCGCAACATGGCAGAGAGAGAGAGCTCCCAGATTTTCAGACACAGCACTGGAGGCCTTGGTGCGGTAGGTGGACAGAAGAGTGGTGCTCTATCCACAGGGGGCCACCTGGCAGACAAACTACAAAAAGGCATTGGGACCAGATAGCCTTCGCGGTTAATGCGAGCAATGTAGCCTCGAGGACCTGGATGCAGTGCCGCAAGAAGTTTAATGACCTCACACAAGTGGTCAAGGTCAGTGAATTCATCTTCAAATGCCATATCCCACAAACTGCACTACTAGCCTCACACACTGCTCAATTTACCACACCTCCATTACTCACCTACCAACAATCTATTAATCACGACTCATACCTCACATTCATATGCTCCATCTCACCCTCACACACTGCTGCAAGTCTCACAACCACATCTCACAGCTTGCACACACTGCCAGCTATTCAACCATGACAGCCACATCAGGCAAACACAGTGAACCACACTCCCCTCTCTCTTGCAGGACAAGGTGGCACACAATCGGAGGCATCTGCAGCTAACTGGAGGGGGACAGGCACGCCTCCATATCCTGATCCCGCTCTAGGAGATGGTGCTTGCCATAATTGGAGTGGCCGAGACTGAGGCGGTGCTGAAAGCATTGAAGGTGACGGTATGCTCATACTTAATCCTCCTTCTCACAACCCACTTTCCCCTCATCCCACAATCTCCTTTGACTTGCAAGCGGCACATGGTGTAAGCATGCACCTCTTGCTTTCCCACACCCCCACCCTTGTGCCTTTCTCATTTCAGAGATCCAAGAAATCCAATCTCGCCAGCCAGTGGTGCAAGAGAAAGAGTTGGAGAGTGATGAAGAAGAAGAAATACAGTCACTCAATCGGACACTCTCAGCCACCAGCTCAGACACTAGCACTGCGTGGACTTTAGCGGGTAGTTTAGAGTTGGGATCTACACATGGTGAGTCACCGGGCACGAGGTGGCTGCAGCCAGAGCAGGGAGAAAAGGGACACGCAGGTGCCAGCTCCCCGAAGGGCGAGGTTGCACAGAGTCGTGCTGCACAGGACTCGGATGAGGACGTCGATGGGGCAGCCTATAGGAGAATGCTGATGGGTATGCACAATGAAATGTTTGGTGCATTGGCAGGCCTGCCAGAAAGCCTGAATGCAATGTCAAGGAGCACGGAGGAGTCCAGCACAAACCTTGCTACAGGGCTTTGTGCAGAGCGTGGAGCCCATCCTTTCCAGCATGGAAGGGGTGGGCAGATTCATTAGAGCACTTGTGGACCCAACCATGATGCAGCATCTGATGGCCGATGTCTCAGCTTCTACTGTAGCACAAGCAGCATCCACCAAACGTCCGACTCTGAGTGCTGCAATGGAAGCTCAGACGGAAGTCATGGAAGCTCAGCTTGCTGCCACCATGGCTGCGGACACCAGTGCTCAAATGGGCTTGCAGGGTGTCACAGCAGTCCAGCATTCTGTCCTCGAGCAGTGTACTAGGATTGCTGAGGCATCACCCTGGGGGAATGGCAGTGACTCAGTGGAGCACGAACCTGCTGTCCTCTCTCAGGATGACAGCATTCGTCCTCCCACCACTGCCACTCCGCCAATGCCCTTGCTGTTGCCAGTATGTCAGCCAGCCAGCCCAGATTGCTGTCGCTCATGCTGAGGTGGTGCAGACTGAAGCCGGGCCTACTAGGACCGGAGCTGCTCGAGGTCATCCTGCAAGGCCATCTGCAGTCTCCTCTACTGTCTGTCACAAGCCTTCCACCAGCCATGCTGCAGTCACTAAGGTAGCACTGTGTAGGAGCAAAGGCACATTGAAGACAGGCACTAAGTGACTGCTCAACAGTGATTAGTTGACTTTTAATTGAAATATTGTAATTCATTAAAGTGGTTTGGAATGTTTGTTTTATGGAGGCTTTTACTGTAGCATTGTGGCCAAGAGGACGCTATGATGGTCAGTAACAGACGGAAGGGAAGGTGTGGGACTAATGTCGAACAGGGAATTGGGGTTGCGTTCACTGGTACTGCAGTCGGATGATTTGATCACGGACAGCCCAGGCAGAAATGGGCCGTCTGGATTGCCTCCTCCCTTCCGATGATTCCTCTTCTGCTTCCTTCGGTCTGGTCGCAAGGGCTGTGCTGTCACGATGGCGAGGTTGTGGAGCATGCCTGCAAACCACGATGATTCTTGAGTCGTGCTCTGGTGAGTACTGCAGGGCTCCTTCAGAGTAGTCCAGGCAGCGGAAGCGTTGTTTAAGGACACCAATGGTCTGCTCTATCAGATTCCGTGTGACAGCATGGCATTCGTTGTATGCATGCTGCCCACGGGGGGTTAGGTAGCGCAGCAGAGTCATGAGCCAGGTGGTCAGTGAATAACCTTGTCGCCCAGTAGCCACCCTCTGCTTTGTCTTGGTGGCTCAAATGCTGATGGTACAGCAGACTGCCGCAGAATGAAGGCATCATGGCTGCTGCCAGGATACCAGGCATTGACTTGCATGATGCGCTGAGTATGGTCGCACACCAGCTGGACACTGAGGGAGTGGAATCCCTTGCGGTTGTGGTACATCTCCGAACTGAGGTGCGGCGCCTGCAAAGCGATGCGTGTGCAGTCAATGGCACCCTGCACAATGGGGAAGCCTGCTATCCTGGTGAAGCAGTGTCCTCACTCCACCTGCTTTTCTCTTGCAAGAGAGAATGAAATGCTCTCCTTGCATACAGAGCCTCACTCACCTCCCTTATACAGGAGTGGATGGCGAACTGGGAGATGTCGCAGACGTCACCTGCTCCAGCCTGGAAGGAGCCCGATGCGAAGAAGTTCAAGGCCCCGGTCACCTTTACAGCCACTGGCAATACTGTCCTCACCCTGGACTGAGACTGCAGGTCGTCCTGCAGCAGGTGGCAAATTTCTGTGAGCACCTCCTTTGTAAAAACAGAGATGTTGCGCACACTGTTTGTTGCGGAGGATGAGGTAGGAGAATCACTCCCTGAAGACCCTGGATGGATATGGCTTCCTGCTGAGAGCCCTTCTCCCCCCTCCTCCTCCTGCCTCTTCTAGCCGCTTGTCTTCCTCTGTCGCCTCTGCTCATTCTCCCAGTCATGCTGCAGGCCAAGTGGGATACAAACTACTGCACCCATGTCTGGGAGCAACTGGTCTGAGCAGACGCCTTACAAATCAGTACCAAGTCCCTGAGCACGTGCCACACCACTCCTTGTAGACTTTAGGCAACTTTAAAGAAGTCTAGAAAGCACCAAACACTTCTACAAACTCAGCAACAGCTAGTATAAATCAATCAGCAACTAACCTGTAAGTAGGTGATGATCCTGTGCGAGGTTAAGAGACGGCGTTAGCTCCAGTGTTGAGGGTGAAAATGGCAGCGCCGATATCAAATCAGCGTTACACGCTGATTGATGTCACGATCTGCCTACAAACGGTGCACACTCCCAGCACAGACACCAACAGCCTCACCAAAATGACATCCGGCACGACCAGCACCAGAAGTGTGCGCGCTGCTCGGATGCCATTTTGGACACAAAACGGCACCCGTAGCGCCAAAAAACCAGGCGCTACGGGTGCCGAATTTCTAGCCCATTATATCTTCAGTTCTCCTACAGCCCTGCTCACGCAGTCATTTCAGCCTAAACATGACAGTGATTATCCATCACAGCAATGCAGTAATTTTATTGCAGCAAAATATCATGTGACTGACTGACTTGATACTGAATGTTAGTGCATTACAGATATTTTGAATACTATTCATCAACCACTTTACAAAATTTACTTAAGATGCAAGTAACTAGGGTTTTTCTTGCCCCCAAAACTCTGTTTATTTATATTAGATAAAAAAATCTTCATTGTAACATTTAAGCAGGACAAGACCGTTAGTCTGTCTAGTCCACCTATCTACAGTATTTCCTTGGGGTGTTTTTAATAACCCTGAATGGAATTCAGAGTTATTAGAAATGCACCAAGGAAATACTGTGGATAGGTGGGCTATACAAGAACCTGTCGCGTTCCTTCTTGAAACCCTTTAAAGTTTTTTGTTCCACCACCTGTGCCGGTAATCTATTCCGCATACTTACCACGCTTCTAGTAAAAAAGAGCTTTCTGAATTTCCCATTTTTTCCTTGTCCTCAATTTGTACATATGACCCCATGTGCTTAAATTCTGTACATGGCAGAAAAGCTTACTTGGATCCAATTGGTCCAAACCTTTCATAATTTTAAGCACTTCCATTATATCCCCACATCATTTTTTTTATTTTTGAGAGAGAAAAGACCCAAGGTAGTCAATTCTTCCTCGTACCTCATTCCCTTAAATTCTGGGATCAACTGTGTAGCTGTTCTCTGTATGCCCTCCAATAACTGAGTATTTTAAAATGATCTCTCTGGATTTATGTTATACCCCTTGCTATGCAGCCCAACATTCTTTCTGCTTTATTTTAAAAAAACTGGGAACAGAGTGTTAATAGTTTTAGTGACCTGTTCACTAAACCCCACCCCCCAAAACCTCACTCCTGCTCCAACATCTCAAGTGCATTCGCATTTAGCACATAATCCACATCAACCATCCTGCTGCCAATTCTCATAACCTTACAACTCCCTGTATTAAACTGCATCGGCTATTTCTCTGCCTATTGATTGAGCGCATCAAAATTCTTTGAATTTGTCCATTAATTTTCCTCATGTGCTCTACCTCCTGCATTGATTTGCTGTTGTTGCTTACAATACAAATATTGGTTTAGTCTTCCTTCATCCCTCCCTGAAACCTTCCTTCCTTTTCTTATTTATATATTTACATGATCATAATGTAATTTCTTCTCTACTTATTTCCCATGCTAGATTTTTGTTATAGTTCTTTCTTAAGTTCTGGATCGTGTAGCATTACGTCAGGGAGGGTTTTCACGCCATCAAGTCTCCAATGAGCAACATTTTGAACAGTTAGGAGCCAAGCATGACAAAAAACCTAACAGACTAGCTGCAATGTCTGAATTCAGCCAAGTGTTTCACAAACATCATCTACTGACTTTGCAAGCATCAATCTATAGGAAAAAAAACTGTAACCGCAAACAAACTTACCTCAGAATTTGATTTACTAATTTATGAACAATTTAAATTTTTAAAAATGTTTTCCCTCCTCTCACTGCTCAGTTTCTGCCAGCTTATCATGTGATGTGGGTTTGCATGGGCATTGCTCAAGCCCCAGGTACGGTGGTGCAGGGATTATACAGGACTGTGTTCAAGTTTGCAGATGATAAAGCTATGCAAATTATAAAAAAAAGTACAAAATTGCAAAAGGGCATTTAAATTAAAAAAGTGGGCAGATCAACTATGGCAGATGCATTTTAAAATAAAGTGTACATTTTAGAAGCAAGAATAGCTCATTGAGTAGAATCTGAATGAGTAAATACAAGGGGTGGGGGGGGGGGAATTGACTGAGCATGAGAGCTGGACGGGGGTGGGCGCTGGACAGGGGCGAGAGAGAGAGAGAGAGAGAGAGAGAGAGAGAGAGAGAGAGAGAGAGAGAGAGAGAGAGAGAGAGAGAGAGAGAGAGGAGCATAGCAACAGGAGTAGGTCATTCAGCTCCTCGAATCTGTTCCGCCATTTAAAAAGATCATGGCTGATCTGCACCTCAACTCCATAGCCTTCAATATCCTTTCATAATAAAAATCTATTGACATCAGTCTTGAAAGCATCAATTGACCCAGCATCCACCACCTTTAGTTGGGGAGGCAGGGGGGGGGGGGGTAGGGGGGTAAAAAAAAAAAGAGTTCTAGATTTCTACTACTCTGTGAATAAGTGCTTCCCGTTTTCACTCCTGAATGCTCTGGCTCTAATTTTAAAGATAATGCCCTCTTATGCTAGATTTCCCCATCTGACAAAATAGATTCTCATCATCTAGCCTATCGAATCCTTTTATAATTTTTAAACACCTCAATTAGATTGCCCTTCAATCTTCTATATTCTTGGGCTGCTAAGTGGCAGGTAACATTCGCGCCACACAAGTGCCAGGCAATGACTATCTCCAACAAGCGAGTGTCTAACCACCGCCCCTCGAAATTCAACGGCATTACCATCGCCGAATCCCCCACCATCAATATCCTGGTGATCACCATTGACCAGAAACCTAACTGGACCTGCCACATAAATACTGTGGCAACAAGAGCAGGTCAGAGGCTGGGTATTCTGCAGCGAGTGTCTCACCTCCTGACTCCCCAAAGCTTTTCCACCATTTTCAAGGCACAAGTCAGGAGTGTGATGGAATACTCTCCACTTGCCTGGATGAGTGCAGCTCCAACAACACTCAAGAAGCTCGACACCATCCAAGACAAAGCAGCCCGCTTGATTGGCACCCCATCCACCACCTTAAACATTCACTCCCTCCACCACCGGCGTACCGTGGCTGCAGTGTGTACCATCTACAAGATGCACTGCAGCAACTCGCCAAGGCTTCTTCGACAGCACCTCCCAAACCCGCGACCTCTTCCACCTAGAAGGACAAGGGCAGCAGGCGCATGGGAACACCACCATCTCCAAGTTCCCCTCCAAGTCGCACACCATCCTGACTTGAAAGTATATCGCCATTCCTTCATCGTCGCTGGGTCAAAATCCTGGAACTCCCTCCCTAACAGCACTGTGGGAGTACCTTCACCACACGGACTGCAGCGGTTCAAGGATTGGCAATAAATGCTGGCCTTGCCAGCAACGCCCACATCCCATGAACGAATAAAGAAAAACTCAAGTGATTACAAGCCAAGTTTATGAAACCTGTCCTCATAACCCTTTAAGTTCTGGTAACATTCTGATGAATCTGCATTGCAACCCCTCTAAGACCAATATATCCCTCCTGAGGTGCGGTGCCCAGAATTGAATGCAGTACTTCAGATGGGGTCCGATCAAGACTCTATACAACTGACGCATAGCCTCCTTCCCATTGCATGCCAGCCCCCTTGAGATAAAGGCCAACATTCCATTTGCTTTTTTGATTACATTTTGTACCTGCAGCTTTTAGTGATTTGCAGACAGGGACACCCAAATCTCTTTGCTCCTCCACAGTTCCTAGTTTCCCCATAGCCCTGCAAAATTTTCCCCTTCAAGTATTTATCCAATTCCCTTTGGAAAGTTATTATTGAATCTGCTTCCACCACCCTTTCAGGCAGTGCATTCCAGATCATAACTTGCACGTGCAAAAAAAAAAATTCTCATCTTACCTCTGGTTCTTTTGCCAATTACCTTAAATCTGTCTCCTCTGGTGACCAGCCCTTCTGCCACTGGAAACAGTTTCTCCTTACTTACTCTATCAAAACCCTTCATGATTTTGAACACCTCTGTTAAATCTCCCCATAACCATCACTGCTCTAACAACCCTAGCTTCTCTCGTCTTTCCACGTAACTGAAGCCCCACATCCCTGGTACCATTCTAGTAAATCTCCTCTGCACCCTCTCTAAGGCATCGACATCCTTCCTAAATGGTGGTGCCCAGAATTGGACACATTACTCCAGTTAGGGCCTAACCAGTGATTTATAAAGTTTTAGCATAGCTTCCCCACATTGAACTGCATTTGTCAGTTTTGCCCACTCATTTAATCTGTCTACGCCCCATTGCAACTTCCTGCTCTGATCTACACTACTTACTGTCCTTCCTAACTTAGTATCATCTGAAAACTTGGATATGCAACTCTCTATTCCTTCACCCAAGTCATTGATAAAGATGGTGAAAAGCGGAGGCCCCAGTACAGATCTCTGGGGAATACCACTTGTCTTCCCGCCAATCAGAGTACGTACGCTTTATCCCAACCAATGTCCCAAGGTTGCCTCCAATTCAGTGTGCTTTCAGTTTTGCTAACAAGCTCTTGTGTGGAACCTTATCAAATTCTTTTTGCAAGTCCATATGGATAACATCTATAGACACCGTCTTATCCACCATGTTGGTGACCTCCTGAAAAAATTCAACCAGATTAGTAAAATCCATGCTGACTCTCTCTGATCAGCTCAAAGTTGTCCAAGTGCTCAGTCACTTTGTCCATAATGGTAGATTCCAGTAACTTCCCCACAACTGCCGTGAGACTGACCAGTCTGTAGTTACCTGATTTCTCTCTCCGACCTTTCTTAAATAATTGAGATACATTCGTAATTTTCCAAGCCATCTGCACAATTCCTGAAGCAAGAGAACTTTGGCAGATTATTACTAATGCATCTGCAATTTAATACCGTGGGGTGGAAACCATCAAGTCCTGGAGATTTGTCTATTTTAAGCCTCATTACTTTCCCCATTACCGTTTAAAAATTTTATTTTAAACCCAATGGCCCAGAAATTGCGGTCGGCGGCGTAGCTATGAAGTACGCCTTCGACCTGCGAAAAGAATACAAACTTATCTGATGGGGGCCCGCCTTCGTGAACTTGCTCTCCAATGCTGCGTACTGGAGGGCAGCATAATAGCCCACGGATCCCAAGGGCGCAGCAGCGTACCTGGGATCACGTGGGCCTGGTGCTCCAATCATTTGCCTTTTAGGGTTATGCACTGGTGTTGTATTGTACCAAATACTTACACCTCCCACTGTTTGTCTGTAGGTTTACCCGTTAACAATTCAATCCAATTTATTGTGGTAAGTTTATGTTGCATTCTTTTGAAGTCAGCCTTAGGTAAGTTTAAAACCTAGGTTTGCGACGCTCCTTCCTCCCTCTCAAACTTAATGCCAAATTGAATCATGTTATGGTCACTGTTCACAAGAGGTTGCCATACCGTTTGATTGTCAACTAGTTCCAGCTTGTTACTCATCACTAAATCTAGTATGGTCTGTTCCCTTGTTGGTTCCAAATCATATTGCTCCAGAAAACAGTCCTGAATACACTCGAGAAATTTGTTCTTTACGACTTGTGCTGTTTTGATTCTCTCAGTCTATGTGAGAATTAAAATCTCCCATTATAACCGCTTTGCTGTTGCTGCATGCTTCTCTGATCTCTGTATTTATGCATCCTGCTACTACCTCATTACTGTCTGGAGGCCTGTAGACAACTCCCACCAGAGTCTTGCATCCTTGCGGTTCTTAATTCTACCCGAAGTGTTTCCATTGCCTGCTCACCCTTATTGATATTCCTCCAGTAAGGGTGAGCAGATGGAGAGATAAGAGAAAGAGTCCCGGAACCAACAGGTCAAACTGGCAGTGTATTCTGCGACTTACTATCACCAATGCAACAGGAGAATCATTAGTATGCACATGTACACATTCATATATACATACGCATACGTAGAATATACATACATATGGTCTCAACACTGATCCTGAGCCACCTGTTTCCAGTCCAAGAAACAGCCATTTGCTGCAACACAGCGGTCTGCCTTTCAGCCATCTCTCTTTACCATACCATCACTTCTCTTTTTATGCTCTGGTCCAAAATGTTCTCAAAGTTTCTTATGCAGCAATTTTCAAGTACTATGTGGAAGTCCATACAAGTTACATTGATCATATCTTCAAACTTCCTCCCCCATTTATGCTTCGCTATTCGGTCAAAAAATTCTATCAGGTTATATATAATTATATTGGTTATATAAAAATAAGTAAAAATATGGCACACTCACAAATCAGTCACTGATTCTCAATTTCCTGCATCTGTTTCTGTATGAACGAGAATTTTCTACGCAACTTTCGTCTATTTCCAACAAAGATGTATAAAATAAACCTCTAAATACACTTTAGTTGCAGACCCAATTTTAACAGCTAGTCATGTTTTCTTTCAACAATCAAAAATATTTTGAAGTGTTTTGATTGCTGCGTTTAACAGTTTTCCGTTTTTCCATAAATTCTATATATTAAAAATGTCATACTCACCAAATAGTCAAAAAGCTCCTCGTTTGTATAGCCATGTTTGGAAGCATCTGACCTGAATGGTTCAAACTAAAAACCCAACAGAAATGAAAAAAAAAGTTGATGTGAGGAACGACAGGCACCAAATGTATAAAATACACTTGAAACAAACTTTGGATGCTAAGATGAATGACAAAAACATCAAATGATGCGCTGGAAATTTATTCTTTTTCTAAAATAGAAGAACATATTCACTTATTAATTAGCACATCATTACTAGAAGGAGTCTGTGAGGACAGCCCATTGGAAAGGTTAGGGAAAAATGAGTCGTCATGCATACAAGCATTGAATTAGGTTAGATGTCAGAGGGTTATCAACATTTGGATTAAGTTAGCAACTCATGTGGTGAGTGCGTTATTTGCTGCAACAATTCAAAAAGGAGCTGGATAAATTCCTTGTTGTGGCTAATCTCACTGCATACAAAAGGTAGGTGGGATGTTGGTATGTATGCTCATGGTCACTGATCTCCTGAAATAGTTTTCATTGCTTTAGGGAGGGTTGAAGAAGAATTTCCCGGCTTTTCTTTTTCCCTGAATTAGCGGAGGTTTTTTTTTAAAAAGTGTTTTTTGCCTTTCTCAGGAGATTACATGGCTGCTGGTGGGAAGGAACATGAGCAGCCATAATGCTTATTTGATCGATGGACCAGATGATCTTTTTCTGTTCGTCTTTTCATATGTTCATATGTATTTTGTAATGTTAGCACTGGAACGGATCCCAAACCTTAACTAATTCAGAATACCATTTTAGCAGGCCCACTACCAACATTTCCAAATTCAGTGGGTGTCATGCGTGTAATATTACAGTCTGCCACCTGGGGACAAAATATGATGCAAATGGAGAGACTCATTTCTCTCTGGAAATACTCCTAAATACAACAGGTGACAATCAACACCATGGGAAAATTTGTGCACATGCACAGGGTAGGTGCTTTAATCTTTAAAAGACAAGTTCAACAGTGTGGTTGCTGCGCATAGGTCTTCTAATTACCAGCTTTATTTTTCCAAGCTGTGCAACTTTCAGGCACAACGTGCATACCTAGAAATGTTCAACTATATTTTTTTGTGGACATTAGGTGAGAATTGTGTCAAAATTGGTTTTAATGCCAAATACAGTTAGCTAACCAACACTCACTGTCTTAATTCAGACACAAAGGATGGGTACTTCATTCAAATACTGAAGGACTGCCAGTACCTATGAAACCACACCCAGCAGGAGTCCCTGCCTTCAGGAATTTGGGAGAGGGCAGAATTTGGAGAACAATTTGTAACACAAAGGTTTTCACTTAACGGCAACAATTAACTGCTTTGTGCTGGCACTAAAATGAACTGCACTCAGGAACTACATACAGCAACTTACCCCGCTCTGCATCCAACGATCATCAACATCGGATCCTTTGATGTAATCATTCTGATAGCTCCTAGGTAAGAAGAAAAATTAAAATTAATTGGAACTCCAAAGTTAAGAGAAAACTTATTGGAAAAGATGATCTGCTCTCAATTTGAATGAACTAAATAGATAAATATCTGCCATACTACAGTTTCTATGCAGAAACTGATGGAAATAAAAAATTCAACAACTTGTATTTATAAAGCATCTTTAATATAAAGAACGTCCCAAGGTGCTTCACAGATAGGAGTACGGAACACAGACGCCCAAGCAGGGAGGGAGAGATTAGGAGGGTGACCCAAAGCTTGGTTAAAGAGATGGGGTTTTAAGGATATTTATGAAAGGAGAAAAGCTGGCAAGACAGAGGGGTTTAGGGAGGGAATTCCAGGGTAGGACCCAGGTTGCTGTCAACTAATACCCAAATAATGGCTGCAGTATTTGATTTTAACAATGTTGCACTCGACAGAAATTTTTATATTCTTCAGTAAGTGATATTGCCCCCAAATTTTCAATACCTAGTCAGTTCTCCTCTCCTGTATTCATCTCCAGAGTCTCGTTGGTTGTCTCCACTCCAATCCATATTTAGGGTTTCTTCAGATTTTATATTTTTCCTCCAGTCATCTTGCATAACATCTCCAGCTGATCTGTAATCTTCAGAAAGCAATATATATGAGGAACTCTACTTAGAGCTAACATGGCAAACCAAGTGTTTCTGTACATGGAAGAAAACAAGAGAAAATTTACAACATGCTCAATGACCTATGCAAGTGAACTTTTGAGATGCTTTCTGCAATGAGGTGAAGTAGGTCCTGGGTAAATTGGAATAGTTTCTCAATTTTGCACAGAGTCGGCATGAAGTATTTCTCGGGAAACATAGAAGATAGGAGCAGGAGTAGGCCATTCGGCCCCTCGAGCTTGCTCCGCCATTTAATGAGATCATGGCTGATCATCCAAATTCAGTACCCTGTCCCTGCTTTCTCCCCATATCCCTTGATCCCTTTAGCCGTAAGAAATATATCCAACTCCTTCTTGAATATATTTAATGAATTGGCCTCAACTGCCTTTTGTGGTAGAGAATTCCACAGGTTCACCACTCTCTCGGTGAAGAAATTCCTCCTCATCTCTGTCCTAAATGGCTTACCCCTTATCTTTAGACTGTGACCCCTGGTTCTGGACTCCCCGCCATCGGGAACATCCTTCCTGCATCTAGTCTGTCTAGTCCTGTTAGAATTTTATAAGTTTCAATGAGATCCCCTCTCATTCTTCTAAACTCTAGCGAATATAAGCCTAATCGACCCAATCTCTCCTCATACGTCATTCCTGCCATCCCAAGTATCAGTCTGGTGCATACACACACAGGAAACTCTTTGGTATCCGGCACCGACGGGACCGGCGTGGTGCCGGTTGATCGAAAGTTCCGGATAACGGAGAGTTATATCTACCGAGGCTATTTTTAACAAAGAAAAATAAAAAAATCAAGAAATGTGCAGTATACAGTATTTGGGTACTCACCTACAGAATGTGTGTTAAATGGATGGTGGAAGATGCTTGATTAAGTACAGTACTGCCAGTTGAGGGCAATCCATAACTCTTTAATTACTTAACAGTAAAACAAAACTTATAAACGACTGTATACAGTACTGTAGTTGACTGTACACTTATTCCGAGTCATCTGGTTCATCAGGAATATCCGTGCCAGCTGGGTCATCAGGATCACGCAGTTCCACAGATTCTTCAGGCGCTTCCGCTGCTGCGACTCTTTTGGAAGCTTTCTTAAACATGTTGCGGATGTCGGTTTGCTTAGTGGACTCTTGCCTTTTCTGTAGAAAGGTGGAATGCAGAATATGGAGTTGCATAACTTCTTGGGCAGAGTAGCAAGTCTGCCTTTCAGCAAATTTGAGGAATGAAGATAATCCTTCTGCAGCTTTAGCCCAAGAAATCTTCTCTTCAGAAATATCATCCTCTTCACTTTCCATCTCACTTTCCTTTTCTTTCTTTGGATTCAAAACATTCTCAATTATTTCATCATCACTTAGCATATGCACAACACCAACTTCTCTATCTGCATCAACCCACTGCTCGATATCACTTTCACTGAGGTGACGTAGAGGGTTTGCTGGGCCTGCATTTTTCACCATGCCAGCCATTTCCATTATTGTACTCTTCTTGGGATGAACATTGAACCCATGAAATTCCTCCTCTGAAGAACAACCTTCAGCAAACATTACAGAAGGCCACAATTTGCGCCAGGCTTGCCTCAGAGTGTGACCTTTCACCAAGTTCCAGGAACATGCAACATTATCGATGGCATCTTTAATATTGTATTCCTTCTGAAATTCTTGAATATTGTCATCTTGGCTTATCAGTTTACGTAGGAAGTCTTTCTTGTAATGACACTTCAGATTTTGGATAACGCCCTGGTCCATGGGTTGGATGAGAAAAGTTACATTTGGTGGCAAATAAATGGTGAAAATATTTCCCGAAACCAACTGGGATTCATGCGGATGGGCTCTGCAATTATCAAGCAATAAAATGCATTTGCTATCTTCAGGTTTCCCTATTTTACGGAAATGTTCCCTCACAGATGCAACAAAAATATGATGGAACCAATCGGAGAAGATTTCCTTATCCATCCAAGTATTTTTTTGAGCTTTGTACTCAACAGGTAAGTGCCTCACATTTTTAAATGCACGGGGATTTTTATACTTCCCGATAACAAGAAGTTTAACCCGGTGTGATCCAGCAGCGTTCGCACATGTTAGCACGGTTACACGATCTTTATTTTTCTTGTAACCTGAAGCATTAGCCTCACTAGCCCCAGCAAGCGTTGATTCTAGCAAAAACCTCCAAAACAAGCCAGTTTCATCGGCATTGTATAACTGTGCTGGCGACAAATCATGTTGCTGCACAATCCGATTGAAATAATCGCAGTATTCTTCTGCGGCGTCGTGATCAGCTGATTTCTTCTCCCCGGAAATATCGAGTCGTCGTATCCCGTGCCGTAACTTGAAGCACGTTAGCCATCCATCGGAGAAAGCACACTTGTCAGTGAGCTCCATCCTTTCGTAGAAATCCTTCGCTTTCTCGATTAGCATGGGTCTGGAAATTGGAACACCCTCTGAACGCTCAAGAGAAAACCATTCATAAAGCACGGTATCCAGCTCTTCAAGCTTAGGCTTACGAAGCGTACGCCGTTTCTCTACACTCTTAGATGTCTCCGAGCTTGAATAAAACTTGAGCAGCTTATCCTTCTGCGATTTGATGTCGTAGATTGTTGATGAACCGATTTTGAATTCTTTCATAATGTTGATACGCTTCTCTCCCCCTTTCTAGTCGTTGGCATATCTCGATTATCTGTTTTAAGTTAAGACCACTCTCTTCCTTTTGCTTGGACCAGCTTTTGGGAATTCCATAATGCAAGATGGAGGAGATAATTGCCGATGAAGATGGAAAGACACACAGAACAATGGTCGCTAGGAAGAGACTACCAGCAGCATGGCAGACACACAGTAAAATGGTGTATCAGAAGAGACTACCAGCAGCGTGGGAGACACACAGTAAAATGGTGTATCAGAAGAGACTACAGTACCAGCAGCACGGGAGACACACAGTAAAATGGTGTATTAGAAGAGACTACAGTACCAGCAGCACGGGAGACACACAGTAAAATGGTGTATCAGAAGAGACTACAGTACCAGCAGCGCGGGAGACACACAGTAAAATGGTGTATAAGAGACTACAGTACCAGCAGCGCGGGAGACACACAGCAAAATGGCCGATCAGAAGAGACTCCCGGCAGCGCAGGAGACTCAGACTCCTGCTACTGCAGTGTTCGGACTTCAGACAGCGCCAGGAGGCCGAGTAGTGGCACTTTTGAAAACTACCCCTACTGACTAAATCGGCGTTCGCGGGCTCGAGCTCGGCAACATTGCCGGTTATTTGAGAGGAGTTTTCGGAGGATGATTTTTGCCGGTTAAGAGAGAATTCCGGATATTTAGGTGCCGGTTAAACAAGAGTTTCCTGTATATATATATAAAAATTACCTGGATATTGGAATACAGAGTAGAATTTCTAAATTTGCCAATGACACCAAACTTGCGGGTGTGGCAAACAGTGAGGATGATATCAACTGCAACAGGGTATAGAAAGGCTAGCAGAATGGGTAGACAAGTGGCAGATGGAATTTAAGAGAGAAGTTTGAGGTGATGCATTTTGGCAGAAGGAACAGGGAGAGGCAATATACACTTAATGGCACAATTTTAAAGAGTGTGCAGGGAGAAAGGGACCTGACGTGCATAGGTCCCTGAAGGTGGCGGGAAATATTGAGAGAGTGGTTAGCAAAGCATATGGGATCTTGGGCTTCATAAATAGAGGTACTGAGTACAAAAGTAGAGAAGTTATGCTGAACCTTTATAAAGTGCTGGTTAGGCCACAACTGGAATATTGCATCCAGTTCTGGTCACCACACTTTAGGAAGGATGTGAAGGCCCTCGAGAGGAGATTTACCAGAATGGTTCCAGGGATGGGGGAATCTTAGCTACAAGGACAGGTTGGAGAAGCTGGATTTGTTTTCATTAGAGCAAAGGATGTTGAGGAGTGATTTGATAGAGGTGTACAAGATTATGACGGGTTTGGATTGGTTAGACGGGGAAAGGCTGTTCCCACTAGTTGATGGTACAAGGACTAGGGGACACAGATTTAAGGTTTTGGGCAGGAGATACAGGGGGGATGTGAGGAATAACTTTTTTACGCAGTGAGTAATGATGACCTCGAATTCGCTGAAGTGGTGGAAGCGGAGACACTCAATGTTTTCAAGGGAAGACTGGATAGGCACTTGAGGGAAATAAACTTGCAGGGCTGCAGGGATAGAGCGGGGGAATTGGACTGACTGGATTGCTCTACAGAGAGCCAGCACAGACTTGATGGACCGAATGGCCTCCTTCGGTGCCGTTTGACTCTACGACGCTATGAATTCAAACAAGTTAGTCAGACACAATTTGCCTTTAGCAAATCCATGATTAACCTTGATTAATCCATGTCTTTCCAAATGAAAGTTTATTTTGTCCCTGATAATAGTTTCCAATTGAGGAAGATTTTGAAGGAGAAAGCAAAATGTAATAACCATAATTTTCCAGAAATGTCTGTAAACAGGGAGTATGCCAAAGGACTGGGATGTGACAATAGATACACCCTATTCAAGAAAATGGAAGGAAATAAGCTAGATAATCAGAGCAGTTAGACTTATCTATTAAATATAAACTTCTAGTCCATAATGCCAGATGAAATTAGTGAATACTTAGAAAACAATGGGATAATCAGTGACAACCAATATGGATTTTAAAGGGTAATTCATGTTTTATTAACTCAATTACATTTTTCAAGGAAATCACAAGCGTGTATAAAGAAAATATGGTGGATATTGTATGTATGAATTTTAGAAGCAGTTTCATAGGTTGCCATACAAGACTTGTGATGAAAGTTAAGGCACATGGTATTAAATGGATGTAGCTTCATTGATAGAGATGGCAGACAGTATAAGCAAATGGAGGTTTTTTGGATTGGCAGGATGTGGCTAATGGTGTGGCTCAAGGATCTGTGGCAGGATCACCTCTCATCCATTTATTCAAATGATCTGCACAGAGGCACAAAAGGAGACATAGAAAAATAGGAGCAGGAGTAGGCCCTTCGAGCCTGCTCCGCCATTCAATATGATCATGGCTGATCCTCTATCTCAATACCATATTCCCGCTCTCCCCATACCCCTTGATGCCTTTTGTGTCTAGAAATCTATCTATCTCCTTCTTAAATATATTCAGTGACTTGGCCTCCACAGCCTTCTGTGGCAGAGAATTCACAGGTTCACCACCCTCTGAGTGAAGAAATTTCTCATCTCAGTCCTAATTATATATATCTATATCTCGAAGCTTGTCGATAGTGGCAAATTGGGGGCCTGGACATCTGTTAGGAAGAATGCAGAACTGACAGGTTAGTGTAGTTGATAGATGCAGTTCAGTGCAGAGAAATGTGAAGTTATATATTTAAGCATAAACAGTGAGATGGAAGTATAAAGAGGAAATTTTTAAAAAAAGGACTAGAGGTCCAGGGGTACATATACATAGATCTTTAAAACAGGAGTGCAGGTAGAAAAAGCCATAAGAAAGACAAATGGGATTGTGTTTTAGAAGTAAAAGTTAAGGACACTATGTTGAATTTGGTTAGGCTGCAGTTGGGAGTATTATTTTTTTTCAAGAAGGATGTTTTAAAAGGTTAGGAGGATAGTACAAGAGGAGAGGGAATAATTTACAATGTCAGCCAGCATGGGAGCCAAGAAGAAAAGTTATGAGCCTAACAGTTTAATGAGAATGGGGTCAAGGGAGCAGGCAGTGGGCCACATGGACAAGATGATCTCGGAGATGGCATGAGGGAAAATCGAAGAGAAACTACAGAAAGATGCAGGTTCAGGACAAGGGCAGGGGAAAGCCGAGCGAGACTGAATTGAATGATGGTACAGGCTTGAGTGGCTGATTGGCCTACTCCGGTTCCTTATCAAAAAGGCTAATTGAATGATGGCCTTTATCTTCAGCTGCTTCATGTCCCTCGGTCATAATTGGGTCTCTTGGCTGATGATTCCATTCACATTTCCTCCAATAATGAAGCAGCCCATGACAGGCTATAGCAGGACATGGACAACGTCCAAGCTTGGGTTGATAAGTGGCAGTCAAGGTTTGCACCACGTAAATGGCAGGCAATGACCATCTACAAGAAGTCCAACCGCCTTCCTGACTTTTTAACAGCACAGACTTTCAACAATTGCCAAAATTGCCCATCATCAACATGCTGAGGGTGGGGAGTTACCAGTGACCAGAAGCTTAACTGGACCAGCCATATCAATACCTTGTCTACAAGAGCAGGGCAGAGACTGACAGCCAGTTGACCTCCTAGCTCCTAAGCTTTCTCTTTGTCTACAAGGCTCCAGTCAGCCACCAATTGCCTGATTGGGTACAGCTGCAAAAATACAAGAAGCTTGATCACCACTGCGGCCACTGGTCTCAATATGTAGCTTCTCCACCAGTGTACTGTGGCTGCAGTATATACTATCTAAAGGATGCAGTGCAGCAATTCACCAAGCTTACTTTGACAGCATCCCCTCTCTTGAGCAGGACAAGAGCAGCAATATCATAGAAGCATCATCTCTAAGTCATGTCCCTTCATTGCTCCTGGGTCAATTTCCTGGATTTCCCTACCTAACACCATTGCCTCCCATTTACCACAAGGACTGCAGTGGTACAAAATGGCAGCCCATCACTACCTTCTCAGAGCAAGGGCAATAAATGTAGTCTTGCCAGTGTCACCAATATCTCTTAAAAAAAATGAAAGAACTTGCATTTATATTGTGCCTGTCACAACCTCAGGGCATTCCAAAGCATTTTAGATGTCTCTGTCTTGAATCTCTCCGGCTCAGAGACATTGCGCTGGAGTGAGAGTTGGACACTCTGACATGGGGGGCGGGGGAGTATCTGGAGAGTTTTTCTCCAGACCTCTGTCACACCTCAGAGAGGTGCAGGATCAGAATGGGGTGACCGATAGTGTACAGAGTAAGGCGCACCCAGTTGAGATAGAGAACGAGGATCCACAGAAACTGATCCAATCCAACAAGCACAATGTACTTGCTACCGGTGAGGATAAGGTTAAAGACGGTCGGAAGGACAGCCAAAATACTGACCATGGCACCTTGGAGCATGAGGCTCTCCGTAGGTGGGTGGGTGGGTGGGAGGAGAAGTGTAATGTGGTAGCTGCAGGGAATTCAATAATTAGGGGGACAGATAGCACCCTTTGTATGCAGGATTGAGTGTCTCACATGGTATGCTGCTACCTGGTGCCAGGATGAGGGACATCTCAAACCAGCTTGAAAGGATATTGGAGAGGGAAGGGGAAGGATCCAGTCTTTGTGGTTCACGTTGGGACCAACCACACAGGAAAGAGTAGGCAAGAGGTCCTGTTTTGAGTGTACCAGGAGCTAAATTAAAGAACAGGACCTCAAGGGTTATAATCTCTGGATTATTACCCCAGCCATGCGCAAATTGGCATAGAGATAAGCAGATTAGGGAGGTGAACACATGGCTGAAGGAGTGGTGTGGGAAAGAGTGGTTCCATTTCATGGGACACTGGCACCAGTACTGGGACAGCAAAGAACTTTCTCATTGGGACGGGCTCCACTTGAACCGAATGGGACCAGGGCCCTTGCGAAAAGGGTAAATAGGGCAGTCACAAGGACTTTAAATTAGTAAATGGGGGATTGGGGGGGGGGGGGGGGGGAAAGAGGGGAAGAAAGAGGGCTTAGGTGGAAAAGGTAATATAAATAATAGTTCTAAAACAAACGAAAAGGGAAGAGAGTAGAGTAGTAGGCAGAAATTGTGTGTTATGCACTACAGGTAAAAGGGAAAACTAAAAGATATAAAGTCATTAAACCAGAAGAGAGAGAAATAAGAAATGTGAGAGTAAAACATTAGAACAGAAGGACAGGTTAGGCTGTGTGGTCCAAATAAGCGATCTTTATACAAAACAAACGGAGTATAAGGAACAAATTGAATGAATTGCAGGCACAAATTCAACTTGGAGGGTATGACATGGTAGCCATTACTGAGACATGGCTACAAGACTGGGAACTAAACATACCAGGTTATAAGGTCTACAGGAAAGATAGGGAAATGGTAGAGGGGGAGGAGTAGCCTTAGTGATCAATATAGGCCCCCGGTAGCAGCTGTGAAGTGGTAGAATGTATAAATGCAGAGATTAGACAAGCATGTAGCAAAGGCAGAGTGGTTTTAATGGGGGGATTTTAACTTTCATATAGATTGGGATAAGCAGACTAGTTCATGTCAGAAAGGTAGTGAATTTCTTGTGTGTCCGGGATAGTTTTCTACAACAATATGTCCTAAAACCAACAAGGGGACAGGCCATATGAGATTTAGTAATGAGCCAGATTTAGTTAACAGCCTAACGGTGCGTGAACATTTATCTAATAGCGATCATAATATGACTGAGTTCAACATAGTGTTTGAAAGGGAGAAACGCAAAACAGCTGTTAAGATTCTAGATTTAGGTAAGGTTGACTTCAATGCGATGAGACAGAGACTGTCCACAGTAAACTGGGCAAATCTGTTAATGGGTAAAATGACAGAAGATGTGTGGAATGTGTTCAAAAAAGAATTTACTGCGGATACAAAACCAGTTTATACCCGTAAGGGGCAAGAGTTCTACTTGCCAAAAAAAAAAATCAGCCCTGGATGACTAATGAGGTAAGGGACATCATAAAACACACAAAAATGCAAAAACTAGCACAGATCCTAGCAACTGGGAGAGCTACAAAGAATAAAATCTGACATAACAGATAGCAAGAGCTACAAAGAGAGTATGAAAAGAAACTTGCAAGGGATATCAAAATCAATACAATTTTTTTTTTACAATCATATTAGGAAAAAGAATGTGGTTCGGAGCAATGTGGGTCCCTTGAAAACTGGTAACGGTGATACTGTAAATGAAAATAAGGAAATGGCAGACACGTTGAATAATTACTTTGCATTGGTATTTACAGTAGAGGAAGAGGATAGCATGCCGGACATCCCAAGGAAACTAATATTGAATCAGGGACGGGGACTAACCAAAATTAACATAAGCAAAGTAACAATAATGAAGAAAATAATGGCACTAAAAAGAGTGACAAATCCGCAGGACCAGATGGTTTCCATCCCAGAGTTTAAGAAAGTAGGCGAGAACATTGCAGATGCCGTAACTATAATCTGCCAAAGTTCTCTCAATTCAGGAACTGTTCCTTTAAATTGGAAAATTGCACATGTCACTCTGCTATTTAAGAAAGGTGAGAGGTGGAAACCAGGGAATTATAGTCTGGTTAGCCAAACATCTTTTGTCAGGAAATTACTAGAGTCTTTAATTAAGGATAGAGTGACTGAACATCTTGAAAATTTTCAGCTGATCAGAGAGCCAGCATGGATTTGTAAAGGGTAGGTCATGCCTGACGAACCTGATTGAATTTTTTGAAGAGGTGACTAAAGTGGACAAGGGAATGTCTATGTATGTTATTTATATGGACTTCCAGATGGCATTTGATAAAGTCCCTCATAAGAGACTGCTAGCTAAAGTTGAAGCTCATGGAATTGACGGCAAATTATTGACCTGGTTAGGAAGCTGACTGAGCAGCAGGAGACAGAGAGTATGGATAATGGGCAGGTACTCCAAGTGACAGGATGTGACTAGATGTCCCGCAAGAATCAGTGTTGAGGCCTCAACTATTCATCATATTTATTAACGACTTAGATGATGGGATAGAAAGCCACACATCCAAGTTTGCCGATGACACAAAGATAGGCGGCATTGTAAGGGTGTGTTGCCTACCCGCTACCAGGGTAAGGGATATCTCGAGGCAGCTGGAGAGGAATTTGGAAAGAGAGGGGGTATATCCAGTTGTCGAGGTCCATGTCGGAACAAATGATTTAGGTAGAAACAGGGAGGAGTATCAAGTGTTAGGAGTGAAATTAAAAAGCAGGACCTCGAGGGTAATAATCTCTGGATTATTGCCCGAGCCATGTGCAAACTGGCATAGAAACAGTCAGATCAGGAGAATTAACATGTGGCTAAAGGGCTGGCGTGGGAAAGAGGGGTTCCATTTCATGGGACATTGGCACCAGTACTGGGACAAAGGAGCTGTACCAATGGGACGGGCTCCACCTGAACCGGGATAGGACCAGTGTCCTAGCGGAAAGTGTAAATAGGGAGGTGGCAAAGGCTTTAAACTAGTAAGACGTGGGGAGGGATCTACAAGAAATGAAACCAGACTAAATATAAACAAAACAGGAAAGGAGCGCATAGGGAAGAGTAAAGGAAGGGAGGACATTGATGACCAGGGAATAAACAGAGTTATGGAACAGGAGTTTAAAAAGATGGTTAAAAATAAAGAGAGGGGAACTGCTATTAAAAATGAGTTAATCTGTCTGTACAGCAAGGCACACAGTGTCCATAATAAAACAGGGGATCTGGAGGCAATCATGCATTGCAAGGAACCAGACATAGAAGGGATTACTGAGATATGGCTACAGAAAAATCAGGACTGGGAATTAAATATTGCAGGGTATAACATATTTAGAAAAGATAGAGAGGGGAAAAGGGGAGGTGGAGTAGCTGTACTTATTAGGGATAACAATGGCAATTAAAAAAAAGTGACACAGCTATCAGCAAGACAGAAATAGAATCCATGTGGATAGAGATAAAAGATAATAAAGGATTAATTACACTAACAGGGGTGGTCTACAGACCACCTAATAGTGGAAGGGAATGGAAGTGGAGGAAGAAATATGCAGACAAATTAAGGAAATGAGTAAAAAACATAGAATAATCATGGGGGATTTCAACTACCCAGATATTAATTGGATAGAAGAGGTAGGTAAAGGGGATAAGGGAATGGAGTTCCTACAATGTGTACAGGACTCCTTTCTAACCCAATATGTAAAAAGCCCAACAAGGGAGGATTCTCCATTGGATCTAGTAATGGGGAATGAACCAGAGCAGATAAAAGAAGTAAAAGTAGGGGAACATCTCAGCAATAGTGACCATAATATAATACACTTTAAGATAATAACTGAGAAGGACATAGGTATGACAAAGACCAGGGTAATAGATTGGAGAAAAGCTGATTTTGAAGGGCTGAGAATAGAACTTGGGAAAATAAAATGGACAACAGTATTGGCAAACAATGATGTAGAACAGCAATGGAAAACATTTAACAGAGTTTAGGAAAAATATATTCCACTAATAAACAAGAACAAGCTAAACACTAATGAGACACTATGGATGAATAAAGCCATAAGGGAAAAATTGAGGGTAAGGAAAGAGGCATACATTAAGTACATGGACAGCAGGGGAAAGCATGATAAGGGAGAATATGAAGGGATTAGGAAGGCAAAGAGGAACTATGAAATTAAATTATCAAGGAACATAAAACAAAATAATAAAATATTTTACAAGTACATAAATTAAAAAATGAAGGTCGGGATGGGAAGGATAATACCACAGGCAGCAATAGAGAGATGGCAGAGATATTACTTTGCCTCAGTATTTACCAGGGAGATAGAACAGGTGGAGATGACATCGGATGATGAGATTAGTAATGAGCTAACTGCATTTAAAATAAAACGAGGAGATATACCAAATAAACTAGTGAAACTCAAAGAGGATAAAACCCCATGTCCGGATGGATTACATCCACGCATTTTAAAAGAATCTAGGGAAGAAATAGCAGAGGCATTACTACACATAGTTAGTAATTCGTTAGAAAAAGGTGTAGTGCCAGAGGACTGGGGGATAGCCAACGTAATACCTATATTTAAGAAGGGAGACAGAACATGTCCAGGGAACTATAGGCCAGTTAGCTTAACATCGGTGGTAAGAAAAATAATGGAATCCCTACTAAAAGAGAAAATAGAAGAAGAACATCTAGAAACAAAAAATATAAGTCAGCATGGATTTCAAAAGGGAAAGTCTTGCTTGACCAACCTAATTGAAATTTTTGAAGAGGTAACAGAGAGAGTAGACAAGGGTAAATGCAGTAGATGTAATTTATCTAGATTTTCCAAAAGGCCTTCGATGAGGTACCACATAATAGACTAATGAATAAGGTCAGGGAATGCGGAGTCAGGGGACAAGTAGCAGAATGGATAGCTAGCTGGCTTCAAGACAGAAAGCAGAGAGTAGGGGGTAAAGGGTAGCTAGCGGAAAATGGTGTTCCACATGGATCAGTGCTGGGACCACTGCTGTTCACAATTTATATTAACGATTTAGACCTTGGAATCAAAAACACAATTTCTAAATTTGTGGACGATACCAAATTGGGGAGGATAGCCAATACTGAGGAGGACTGCAACAAATTACAAGACGACATTAATAAACTTGCAGAATGGGCATTTAATTGGCAAATGAAATTCAACACAGATAAATGCAAGGTATTACATTTTGGTAAGAAAAGTAGGGAGGTAACATATTACCTGAAAAATAAGAATCTAAATGGGGTAGAGGAACAAAGGGATCTAGGAGTACAATACACAAGTCACTAAAAGTATCGACACAGGTTAGCAAGGCCATAAAAAAAGCAAACCAAGCACTAGTGTTTATTTCTAGAGGGATAGAATTGAAAAGTAGTGAAGTTATGCTAAACTTGTATCGAACCCTGGTTAGACCACACTTGGAGTACTGTGTACAATTCTGGTCGCCATATTATAAAAAGGATGTGGAGGCACTGGAGAGGGGGCAGAGAAGATTTACAAGGTTGATACCAGAAATGCGAGGGTATACCCATCAGGAAAGGATGAACAGGCTGGGTCTCTTTTCTCTTGAAGGTCTTTAAAATCATGAAAGGTTTTGATAGAATAGATACAGAATGTTTTCACTTGTGGGGAAGACTAAAACTAGAGGCCATCAATATAAGATAGATAGTCACCAAAAAATCAAATAGGGAATTCAGAAGAAACTTCTTTAGAGTGGTGAGAATGTGGAACTTGCTACCACAGGGGAGTAGTTGAAGCGAATAGTATAGATGCATTTAAGGGGCGATTAGATAAGCATATGAGGGAGAAGGAAATAGAGGTTATGCCGATAGGGTTAGAGGAGGAAAGACGGGAGGAGGCTCAAGTGGAGCATAAACACTGGCATAGACTGGTTGGGCCAAACAGCCTGTTTGTGCTGTATATCCTATGTAATCCAATATAGATGGAAGCATAAACTAACCAAGATATTAATAGATTAAGTGAATGAGCAAAACTGTGGCAAATTGATTTCAATGTAGGCAAGTGTACGGTCATCCACTTTGGACCTAAAAAGGATAGGACTGAGTACTTTCTAAAATGAGGGAAAGCTAGAAACAGTGGACGTCCAAAGAGACTTGGGGGGTCCATGTACCTAGATCATTAAAATGTCATGGACAGGTACAAAAAATAATCAAAAAGGCTAATGGATGGTGGCTTCAATATCTAGAGGACTAGAATACAAAAGGGTAGAAGTTATGCTACAGCTATACAAAGCTCTGGTTAGACCACACCTGGAGTACTGTGAGCAGTTCTAGGCACCACACCTTAGGAAGGCTATATTGGCCTTGGAGGGAGCGCAGCGTAGATTTACCAGAATTATACCTAGACTCCAAGGGTTAAATTATGAGGAAGGATTACACAACCTAGGGTTGTATTCCCTGGAATTTGGCCAAAGTTCTCAAGATATGAAGGGGAACCGATAGGGTAGATAGAGAGAAACTATTTCCACTGGTTGGAGAATCTAGAGTTCCAAAGATTCACCACCCTTAGTGAAGAAATGTCTCCTCATCAGTCCTAAATGGCCAACCCCTTATTCGGAGACTCTCCAGTCACAGTTCAGCCGTGATACCATTGAATAGCAGAACAGGTTCGAGGGGCTAAATGACCTACTCCTGTTCCTGTTTTGCAGCCAATGAAGCACTTCTGAAGTGTAGTCATTGTTGTAATGTAGGAAACTCAGCAGCCAATTTGCACACAGCAAGGTCCCACAAACAACAATGAAATAAATAACCAGATCGCCTGTTTCTATATGTTGGTTGACGGGTAAATGTTGTTCAAGGAAACTCCCCTACTATTCTTTGAATAGCGCTCTGGTATCTTTTACGGCCACCCGTAAGGGCAGACAGAGCCTTGGTTTAGCATCTTATCCAAACGATAGCACCTCCGACAATGCAGCACTCCCTCAGTACTGCAGTGAAGTGCTGGCCTAGATTATGTGCTGAAGTCTCTGGAGTGGGACTTGAACCCATGACCTTCTGACTCAGAGGCGAGGCGCGGCTGAACAAACAAAGGGAATTGGATAAGTATTTGAAAAGGAATCTAAAAGGAAATGGGGAAAGAGCAAGGAAATAGGATTAGAGCAGCGCTCTCCAGTTCAAGAGCTAGTACTGGCACAGGTGAGCCAAATGGCCTCCTTCTGTGCTGTCATTCCTCTGATGGTCTAATGAATAAAATTGTTCGGCATAACTAAGCTATACTGACCAGAAGGTTGCAGGTTTGATTCCCAGTCTGTGTTCAATTAATTATCTCAGCAGTTGGGATGCTACAATTGCTTTGGCATCCCAGCTGTGTGCACGTAGATGCCTGGCAAGAACAGGATAAAATGCTAGCATTCACTGTTTTGGCCAAAAACAGAAATTTGTATCCAACAAAAAGACAAGTTTTCAGGCCTTTCTATGTTACAGTTCGATACAGTTTAGATCCTTGGACAGTATTACCAAAATTGAGTTTAGTGCCATTGGCTGTACAGAGGTTGAGTTATTTACTACTGACAAAGCAAAGAACATTGCACTGGGTAAAAATGCCAGGCATAAACCAGGACTGTGCGTGACAACTATCCTGAAACTAAATTCAAACCAGATGAAACACTTTCTTCACTGCTGGATCTAAGAGTTTGATAGGACAAAAAAAATGTATTCTCCATTTTTTCTTCTCCTGAAGATGGCAACTCATTCTGGGGTACAGTCACACTAATGCTAGCAATGCTCAGCTATGATGCCCAAGTGTAACCCTGGACAGCCTGAGTGTTAATCAAAGAAGGTAAAACACAGCTAGGCCAAAACCAATTTTCACTTGAAATCCAGAGATGTACACTTCCCAGTAGGGTTGACAGAGAGAAACGAGGAGCAGGTACCACCACCTAATTTCCTTTTCCTAGCCCAGAGGCACATTCTATCACTACCTTAAGGCAAGATCAGCTAGGTCAGGCAGGTATCAAATGTGATACCTTTGTAATCTTTTACATGTAGTCAGTATCATACAAGATGTCAATAGGGGAGCATTTATGCATGCAAATTTGTTAATTATCCTACCTTGAGAATGTTGCATTCTTGATTCATAGGAACTGGAACTTCCCATGTTAACATGCTGACCATAATTACTTCCAAAGTTCTCATGTCTTGAGTATTTGTTGTCCAACTGGCCATCTGAAACACCAAAAAGTTACTTGTACCAACTAGATGCCATCAGGGGGTTGCTTCTCCAAGTTTGTATGTTCAAACCTCATTAACCATCTTACCATGTGACCGTAGCATTCTTGCATCATACGCATTGGAACTTTCCATTTTAACATGCTGACCATAACTACTTCCGAAGTTCTCGTGTCGTGACTGGCCATCTGAAACAACAAAAGCAGAACTGTGAAAGGACAAACATATTTCAATAAGCTAATTATATTAGTTAGATGCCGTAAGGGAGCTTTCCTGCACATTTATGTGCTGAAACCTAATTAATCACCCTACCGTGTGATCGTGCCATTCTTGATTCGTAGGAAATGGAACTTGCAGCATTCATATTCTGACTAAAACTACTTCTAAAGTTTTCATGGCGTGAAAATCTTGAGTCTGATTGACCATCTGAAATACCAAAAGTAAAATTCTTCTGAATAGGCAAATATATTGCAAATAAATTATTCATATCTAATTTTCATTTATTATATTTACAGGTTGTGAAAATCAGGGATACCTCCTCTGTCTAGTGTAGAAAGCAAACCAAAACATCATGATACCTTTGCACGAAAGAGCCCTTTCAGCTCACTTGATTGCATCCTTTCAAAATGCCAATCTTGCACTCCTTCAATGAGTCCAATGTCCTGGCCTCAACTATCCTTTCCTGACAATACATTAGAGCTGTCAATCACCCGCCGTAAACAAATGTTTCCTAATATCTGTTCTAAATTTGCCCTGCTTAATACTGAACCTGTGCCCTTGTTTTGCTGCCCATCTATTTCTGAAAATACTGTTTCAAACACTGTATTTTTTCCATTACATTAAGTATTTTGCATACTTCTAGAACATCTGTTCTCAGTTTTGCAGCCAATGAGCCCTAGCTTATCAAGTTATTTTTTTTTAAATAGTTCTTCCCTCTGACACTTGGCAATCAACCTCAATGCTTTCCTTTGCGCTGGATCTAAGGCCTTTATGTCACGGCGAGTAAAACTGTATGCAGTACACCAGCATCTTCAAAACATACTAAATCTAAAGGCTAGAAAAGACAATAAATCCACATAATTTATTGCATTTCCT
This sequence comes from Squalus acanthias, assembly GCA_030390025.1. NCBI lineage: Eukaryota > Metazoa > Chordata > Chondrichthyes > Squaliformes > Squalidae > Squalus > Squalus acanthias. The sequence continues at coordinate 106,335,651 of CM059428.1, forward strand.
GCTGCCCTCGTAGCTACATCCAATAATGTGTTTCTCCAATATATTTGTCCAATTTTACTGTGGATCAAATCTACTTGCATCTACAACCTCCCTCAGTAAGCTTTTCCAAAAACTGACCACCCTCTTTACCTATGTCCCATCTGAACCCCAACTTCTCAGTTTATACTTGGGTCCAATGTTGCACAATAAGCTGCACAGCCATGCGGTCTGGAGGTCCTGCGCAGGCCACTCACCGGCTTTTATATGGGAGAAACCATGCATGCGTGAAAATTTGAATGGGCCGTGCAGCCAGTTAAAGGGCCCGCGCACCGAAACAAAAGAGGGAACATTTCTTGGGTCCCCTTACTTTGCTGTCTGGTAATAATTCAAATAGCCTCAACTGTTCCTCTTCAGCCTCAAGACTTATTAAATTGAAGACCTCAATCAATGAGAAGAATTCCAGTTCTTTGAGCTGATGCTCCTGTTTCATTCTCTAGTTCCTTTATTATTTTAAGAGTTTTTTGCAGCTTTTTTTGCTCAGCTATATCCTTTCTGTAATATGAGTGTCCAGAACTGCTCCTAATACGCCAGGTGTGGTTTGACCAAGGTCCTATATAGTGGCAGGATTACCTGGCATAATCTCCACTCTATTTCCCTTTTTATACCACCTAACATTGGCTTAATGTCTCAAGGAATCCCAGATCCTTTTTCTTATTTGTCTTTGCATTTTACCATTAATCTTGCAATTCCCCTCCGCAATTCCCATCCGTTCTGTATCCTTAAGTGCGAGATTTTACACTTATCGACATTAAACTCCAGCTGCTTTATTGCTCACCTCCCCAAACAAACAGTCTAAGATCCCTGTAGCGTGTCCCCACCTTCAACTGTATTAACCCATTTTGCGGTCACCTGCAAAACTCAGATGAAGCACCCTTTCAGATTATTTTTGAAAATGTTTGCAGTATTGGTCCCAACAGAGTCCTGCAGGACTTGACTCAGTATACCCCTCCATTCAAAATACCTCCCATTTACACAGACCCTTTACTTTGTATTCTAGCCATGATTCAATGCATCTCAGCATGCTTTTGCCAATACCGTGTCTCAATATAAGAACTATGAAATTTAAAATACATCACATCCCAGGGCTGGGAAAATTCCCCCCATTGTGAGGCGGGACTGCCAGGAAAATGGCAGAAACTGGGAGCGGGTACCGACCCCGCTCCCAACCCGCCTCCGTGCCATCTTCCTGGGAGGCGGGTCCCCGAGTCGCGCAGGGACCCGTCTGAGGCGAGAAGAGGATTAGAGTCAATTAACTGCCTGTTAACAGGTAGTTAACAGGAAGTTGAGGCTTTTCCCCACTTTACGCCTGCAACTGCGGGCTTCCCAATGGCTGCGAACCTCGCTAGGGTCAGCGAGGCGAGCAGTGGGTCTGCGGGGGTGAGAGGGATCGAAATGTCAGCTGTAGAGGTGAGTGATGGGTGCAAGTGTGGACAGGTAAATATGAGAGGTGAGGGTAAAGTGTTGGAAAAAGTTTCCTTACCTTTGCTTCTTTCTGCAGGCTTCAACCTTTGAGGATCCAGAGGTGCCTCATCTCAACAGCAAAGATGACAGAATGGCTGCTGCTTTCTCAGATGCAGCAGCCATCTGCTTCCTGCTGAGCCTTCTGTGCAAGGGCTCACCTTAGAACAGAGATTGTCAGTGTTTGACAACTTCTCAAAGCTGTCAAACACTGACAATTCATCTGTCAAAAAATTCGAGACAGATGAAGCGTCATACACTGACATCATGTGTCACCGGCTTTCCCTTAATTGGCTGGTAAGCCCGCAGGGCGGGCTTAACAAGGCCAATCAAGAGAAAATAGCGTGGGTTGGTCAGACGTCACTGGGGGCGGGACTGAAACCCGGAAACCAGAAGTCCCGCCTCCAGCACGTCTCCATTGAGAAAATCCAGCCCATTATCTCCCTTACCTACATCTTTTGTTACTTTATCAAAATATTCTATTAAGCTGCTCAATCATGAACTTCCCAATTACAGATCCTTGCTGACTCTTACCAATTTGTTTATATCTCCCAAGTGTTCCACTACCACTTGATGCTACCCCAACCCAAAGACAACAGAACTGGTGGTAAAACAAATTTGAAAGATGATCAGCCAAATTTCAAATATGTATTTATACAACAGATCTTAAAAATAGAAGTTTTTCTTATGATTTGAAATGCTGAAATGCAATGGATCGCCCTATTCACAACAGCAACAACATTTCGTAAATAAAATCTACATTTATTTGGCAATGGACAAGATAAAATCTTCCCAGCTATCTAAGCATGGAGTATAAGCAACTTACAGTTATCTGCAGGTCTTTTTACTGCAGTGTTCCCTCCAGCAAATTCATTTGGGGCCTCATCGAGGACAACCTGAAATTCGTATAATCAATGTTTTAGAAAAAAAAGCTAGTTAGTATCAATTGATTGTAAAAAAATCTACAGGGCAAGGAGCATATCCTCTACACATCACTGGAGTTGAGCCCAGCAAGGATCATCTTCACTCCCTCAAGTCCATGCGGCACAGATCAGTGTATCTGTCACACAACTGGTTTAGCCATCCATCACCAGATCTGGCTAGACTACATCAAGCACCATCATGCCGCACTCTCCTCTTCCAAAACCACTCACTACCTCACCCTGGAGGCCAATACTAACCTGCAGTTTCTTGTTGAGTATATTCAAGACAAAGATCGATAGATTTTTGGATATTAAGGGAATCAAGGGATATGGGGATAGTGCAGGAAAGTGGAGTTGAGGTAGAAGATCAGCCATGATCTTATTGAATGGTGGAGCAGGCTCGAGGGGCCAAATGGCCTACTACTGCTTCTATTTCTTATGTTCTTAATAAATCCAGTGAGTTGTGTTTGGTAAAGGTTGTTCCATATACTACTTTAGAGATGAATTCCAAGCATGCGCAAGCTGCTGAAGGGCCCCCACAATATTGGGCCAGATTTGCGGTGAGTATGACGGCGTACTCAGAGTACGCTGTCATACCGCCGTTGAAATGACCCGCAAGTTTGGGATTTCCACATGCGCTAAACCCCGCACTTGCGATCTGTCAACGTACGCGTTGACAGATCATCCACACGGCCAAAGAAAAACCAATTGCTGGCGCAGAGTTGGGCTATTTGCCCACCAACTGCCCAGCAATTGCGTACGGAACTTTCACGGTTGATGTAAGCAAGCGCAGGGCTTGTTTGCATCAGCGTAAGGGGATACCTCAGGCATGGTTTAACCATTTTCAATTCGGAAATCCGATAGTTTAATTGTATCAAATGAGTTTTTGTTTCTGCAAAATTGGAGTTTCAATGATGTTGATAATTACCAGCAAAATTAAATTTTTACTAACAGAACCAAGATGTAGTGAAGTTGGTGGAATGAAGCTAATTAGGAATTAAATTCCAATCCTGTAAAGTAATTATAATTAAATCTGATTACAGGATTCCCTTCTGAAATTATGTAAAATCAAATTCTGTTTCCTGATTGAAGGACCAGGCCCAAGTGATTCCAGGTACGCTGCCAGAGGCTGCACCCCTGGGATCCGTGGGCCATTACGCTACACTCCTGTATGCAGCGTCAGAGAGCAAGCTTACAAAGGAGGGCATCAGGTAGGTGCGTATTCTTTTCGCAGGTCTACGGCGTACTCCGCAGCTACAACGCGCACTGCAATTATGGGCCATTATATATTGTGCTACATGAGGTATCACAATTGTGTGGGACAGGCTGGATGAACCAGAGGGTCTTTGCCTGCCTGTCATTGTTCGTACGCTCGTAAGCCATTGAGTTTCCAACCAGAGAGGTGGTATGTACCCCGCAACCCATTTGAGAGTCTTTTTTTTAGAACCTGGGCTCCCTAGGATTTTTGGGACCATAGAAGACAAAAAGTTGTTATGCTTGGCAGAGACACTTTGTAAAATCACTTTAAATGGCCATGTCTCTACAAGCATTCATGTAGTGGAACATTAATTTTGTTGAGGTTTATGAGAAAGTAGGTAGAACAAAAGGGTTGACTTTCTTGTCTCAAAAAAACAAGAAATCCAGGTGTGTCACAATAACCATTTGATCAGAGTGGCATATTAAATAGCACTGATTGACAACCAGTGTCTTAGTCTCTAACCTGGCAAGCTGAAATCAAAGCCACAAACAGCACAGTCTGCATGATATATACTTGAGATCATACATGGAAAGAAGTTCAAAAAAAAGTGAGGATTAAATGTGTGTAGGACCAGATTGAATAAAAAAAAAGAATTCTCGAGACGTGGGCGGTGCTGGTATTTATTGCCCATCCCCAGTTGCCCTCGAGAAGGTGGTGGTGCACCATCTTTTTCACCCGTTGCAGTCTGTATGGTGAAAGTGCTCCTACAATGCTGTTAGGTAGGGAGTTCCTAGATTTTGACCCAGCAACAATGAAGGAACGGTGTAGATGTCCAAGTTCCCAATTTAGGTAGTCATGGTCTGTTTGTATTTCACTTCCAGACAACCTTTATGAACTGATGCTAGGGATCATGGAAGACTCAAATTGTTGCAAGATGAACACGAATGGAGCAGTGTTTCAACTGCAGGTTAAGATGCAATAGATATTTCAGGGGCGCTTAAGATTTAACTGAAAATCACTGTATCCATTTCTTCGACCCGGTGTCAAGAGCTTGCTTTATGGATAGCTTGCGCATAGTCAGTAAGGTATTAATTGCAGATAAGAGGCTTTGGTCAAATAATTGTCCATATCAATAACCAGGCCCCCAACTGGATTAGGATGCTGGATCTGAATTAACAGTTGAGAGAGTGTTCTGTCTGCTGCCAAGTTGAGAGATCAGCTCGGTACTCTTCAGCACCAGAATGTCAGAGAACTACAGTTTACTAGCTCAACGCAAGCTTGAGGAACAGCACCTCATCTTTCGATTAGGCACTTTACAACTTTCTGGCCTCAACATAGAGTTCAACAACTTCAAATCATAATCACTGCTTCAATTTTCTCGGACAGCAGGTGTTGGTGATGGTTCTGCTGTTGCTATTTTCACCTCCTCTGTGCCCATTTTTTGTTTCTTTATTGTCCAATTAGCACCCCCCCTTTTGTCATTTAATCAATCCTGCCCTCCACCCCATTACAGACCTTTCTTTAGAAACTGTTTAATCTCTAACTTCTTCCAGTTCTGAGGAGGTCATCAACCTGAAACATTAACTCGGTTTCTCTTGCCACAGATGCTGCTTGACCTGCCGAGTGTTTCCAGCATTTTCTGTATTTATTAGTTTACTAGAGACACCTTGGCTCTTCTGCTCTGATTTTTTTGCAGATTAGAGATTTGGGGAAATGAATGCAGAAACATTTATTTCCAGAAGGAAGAACTATCCAGCTGACTTGTCAATAGCTCATGATCAGACACAAAGGAGTTTGTGATTGCATGATATGAACAAACGTATCAGGTAACTGTGGTTCCAGATAATGTTGTTTACTGACTCAGTATAAATCCTGCACTTAAAGGATGAATTCCCAATTAACAGAGAGCATCAGTAGTTGTGTTTGTATACTATTACCTAATGATTCGGCACCAACGAGCAAACAGTATCACATTTTCACAGAAGGACTAAGAGCAGGTTCTAACCTGTTCGTTGATGCACAGAATGTCATGTTATCTATCCGCAAATACACTGACATACCCTGTATTACAGCTTGAAAATGGCTTCTATGCCTCAAGCCTGTCAATGCACTAGAAGTTATCCACAGAACAACATGCCAATAGACCACTCATATAAGGTGCAGCTGATGGTGGATGTAGCAGGAAATCCCAGAAACCATCTTCCTCTTGGGATTACCATTTCAGATCAAAAGCAAAGGCATATCTTCAATAGCTGGAATTATATATTGCAGGGAGATCTCTGACTGAACAAGTTGAACTGTCAAAATCTGCTTACAAAGAAGATTGCCACGACAAGACCAAGAACAGAAAGGTAAAGATTTTTGACACCATAACAGTCTCTGAACAATTGCAAAGCAGTCTGAGGTAAGACAACTTTTTCCATGTGGCTCCGGATGCAACTTCCCAGTTGACTGTGAAACAAAGGCCGTTGACTGTGGCGAGTAACTGTTCGATTGATGTCAGGGCAGTCTCCCAGCAGTCAGTAGACCAAGTACAGATATTTGTGCAACTGCTGCAGTACAGCTGCAGTGATGGATAGGCATTTTGTGAACATCCTAGGATGAGCAGATCTGAGGTAGAACAATGGAAACTGGCAATTCTAACCCTGAAATTTGAACCAGGGATATGTGCGAAAACGCAGAATGGTGAAGTGAAAGTCAGCACCTTTGAAATTTATTGGCCTGGATTTTCTGGGGCCTATGACCGTGTACACACAGCAGGCGTAAGGCCTTCTTTTACCAGCGTAAGGGCTTAAATAAATATTAAAGTACATTTAAAAAATGATTTAAATACAAAAATCCTTTAAAATTAGTTTGGGTTATTTTTAGCCCCTTGAAAAATGTTTTTTTTTTAAATTACATTTTTGTTTTAAATTAAATTGCATCTTAATTAATTTTGAACATGTGATGATTTATTTTTATTTAAGTGCTGTAAAATGTATTTTTTAGGGGATTCCTAATTATGCTTATGGGGATTCCGTACGTAAATGGAATCCCCATAAGCATAATGGGAATCCCCCTTTGTGATTGGTTGGGCTGGCCCATATGATCCCAGGGACGCTTGCGAACCACATGCAGGCCCAGGAGCGCGAGTCTTTGAAGATACGGAGGCACCAGGTAGGTGCGGAGTTTACTTGTGCCCGCGGGAAGCCTCCGACCGCAATTTCTAGCCCATTGTTGCTAGCTAGTTTCAGCTTTTCTTATTTGAGGTTTATTTACAGTACCGAGATCCAAAATATGACAGTTTTTGCCTACATTTTTAGGAACAAGTAGAATTTGTCCCTTTCCTCATCTAGAGGAACCCGAGAGATTATACCCACTATCCTCCAGAAGATCTGAATAGACCATGTTGTGAAATCTGGAGTCAGCCTCAAAATGCAGAGAATAATCCCGTTGACAGCCTCCCAGACCCAAGCATTGCTGGTTATCTTCTTCCACTTGACTGCAGCAATTGTAATCGGGTGCTGCCCAAGTCTTGTCTGGGCTGGGTAACAGTCATTGTTGGGTGGGTAGATGGGGCTGGTTTTGGTCTGAAGCAGTGTGCTGTTGCAAAGCCCTGGTCCATGCCACAAAAGGGGCACTGTTGCTGTTCTTTCTGGTTGGAACTATAAGATATCAGACTGAAACGTGATGGGATACACAAACCTAGAAATCACCTGAAGAATCTGCTAGTAATACTTGATGTTCCCAATAGCACCTCCACTTTATCTCCATAGAGTCTTTTGCAATTAAAGGGCATTACAAAAACTGCTGCAGTTCTATAGTGACCCCTAATAAAAGCAACAGAGCAAGTTCCACTGGGCTATGACTGCACACAACATTTGGAGTATGCATTGTATCTAGGTACAGTGAGGGAGTCTGATGTTAGTCTCTCGGAATCAGTAGAGAGCAACGGTTCTGGAGAGATGCTTGGACAGTTCCCTCCATAAGCCTTAAAGCCTGGGTGCCCACAGGTAAGAAATTCTAGCCTGGTTGATCTGTTGGCAAGAAATTGGTGCTGATCCCTGCTAGAAAGACATGTAACACACAAGTTCATCTGAGACAGCTTCCTGGATAGCAGTAAAGAAATCAAAGGGAGAACAACCACTAAGTTGTCAGTGGAACAGGTGTGTAGCAGGTCAGTGGAGGCCAATGGATTTGATAGGGAATGGGCATGATTAACCCCTAAAATGGCAAAGAATGGGAATGGTGCACAATCCTATGTAGGGGTCCCATTTCAAGAATAGAGAATCGCTGAGCAATTTGCCACTCTGATCAATATACATATGCCACACTTAAAGTAAAAAGAGGTGGCATGGAACTAACTGGTACTAAGCAGCATCTTATGGGCATTCATCTTATTCAGCACAGGCCAATGGAACGCAGGGATTCACTCAAAAGTTCAGATCAACAAAGTGGGAATCGACTGCAAAAAAGTTTTGCTACAATTTTTACACATATTGTGGAGCGTATAGATCAGCCCAGAAGGTGCTGTACAATATGATGCCATACAATATACAATGCATGCATTTAACTTGGAACCTTAACTGCAAGCTGGTTTTGCAGACACCAGCACACTCTGTGCTGGAATGGTTTATATCCCATCTCAATATTGAAGAAAATCTAGATGGTTACATCAGATATATTGAATAGGGTTTCACACCATTCCCATTTGGAAGTGTAGCATAACTGAAGGACAAAGTAGAAATATCAAAATTTCTTGCGGTATAAAAATGGAGAACAATTTTATTAATTAATTTTGTTAATGACATTTAACAGTGGGGCAGGAAGATCGTAGCACAATTAATGGCAACCTATAAAGTAGGTTGTGCATTTAATTTTAGAGAATAACAGATATATTCTCCTGAATAATAAACGCCACAGCAAGAACAGCATAACGGAAGTTAGAGAAATAGATTTCACACTTGTAACCACTACTAACTAACCTGGTCGAGATGAGTACATGGGGAACTGCATGGGACATTTTTGAAGAAATCTTCAAAAATATCAGCATATTTACCTTAACGTTCCCCCTTCCATCGATCTTTTCAATAAATCCTGCTTTTTCTTTAACTAGTGCATTCAATTCTGACTGCTTTAGTTTTGCTCCATCAAGCTGTAGTGCATCTGGATACAACTTTGCCTGAAAAATTAAATGGTTATTACATTGATGGAATGCCACATGCCTTTATAACAATCCCCACAGAATTAGGCTTTCAATAAATTAGGTGTTTGAGCAATTTCCCAAAATCTTGTTTTCATGTGCATAATTTTAATACTGAAAAGGAATCTTTTAATGCTCAGCATTAAGTCTATTCAAAGCGCTTCCATTTTGGATAAATTAGCATCACTGTGGTTTTACTGGCCCAAAATGTGTGCGTGTTTAAAGGCAAGCCGGTACACACACACACATCGTCGCAACCTTAGTTGGCATACAATAAAAGGTTATACATAAATAAAAAAACAATGCACTGCCCTCACCACTGATATTATGGGTTACATTCCTGAATTTTTAATTATTCTAAACATAGGTACAGGAGTACGTCACTTAGCCCCTCAAAGCCTGTTCCGCCATTCAATGAGATCATGGTGGATCTGTATCTTAACTCCATCCATGCAGCTTGGCTCCATATCATTTTATACCCGAGTCTAGCAAAAATCTATCAATCTCAGATTTAAAATTATTAATTGAGCTATCATCTAGTGCTTTTTGTGGGAGAGAGTTCCAACTTCTACCACCTTTTGCGTGAAGAAGTGTTTCCCAACTTCTCTCTTGAATGGCTTGGCTCTGATTTTAAGGTTATGTCCCCTTGTCCTGGACTCCCCTTGTCCTAGACTCCCCCACCAGTGGAAAAAGTCTCTCCAACTACCTTATCAATTCTTTTCCAAATCCTAAAAACCTCAATCAAATCACCCCTTAACCTTCTATATTCCAGGGAATACAAGCCTAGTTTCTGTAATGTCTCCTCATAAACTAACCCTTGGAGCCCTGGTAACATTCTGGTGAATCTGCGTCACGTTCCTTCCAAGGCCAATATATCCTTTCTAAGGTGGGGTGCCCAGAACTGTACGCAGTACTCCAGATGTCGTCTAACCAGGGCTTGGTATAGCTGTAGCAAAACTTCCTCCCCATTATATTCTATCCCTCTAGTTATAAAGGCTAACATTCCATTAGCCTTTTTGATTATTTTTTGTACCTGACTTTTATATTTTAGTGATCCCTGTACTTGGACCCCTAAATCTTTTTGGACCTCCACTGTTCCTAGCTTTTCACCATTTAAATACTTGGATCGATCCTTTTAGTCCAAAATGGATGACTTCACACTTACCTGCGTTGAAATCCATCTGCCACAGTTTCGCCCACTCACTTAATCTTTCAATGTATCTTTGTAATTTTATGCTCCCATCTACACTGCTTACTATATCACCAATCTTTGGGTCATTGGCAAACTTGTATATATGGTTCTCTATTGTGTTATCTAAGTCATTAATAAATATAGTGAATTGTTGAGGCCCCACAGCACAGATCCTTCTGGGACACCACGAGTCACTTCCTTCCAATTCGAGTACATACCCATTATCCTTACTCTGTCTTCTACCACCTAACCAATCTCCTAACCAGGTCAATAATGTGCCTTCAATTCCATGAGTAATTTTAGCTAACAGTCTCTTGTGTGGAACCTTATCGAATGCTTTCTGGAAGTCCATATAAATGACATCTATAGACATTCCTCTGACTACTACTTTAATTACTTCCTCAAAAAATTCAATTAGGTTCATTAGACATGACCTACCCATTACAAATCCATACTGGCTCTCTCTAATCAGCTCAAATTTCCCTTCAGTCACTCTGTACTTAATTATAGATTCCAATTAACTTCCCTACAACAGATGGAAGACTAATAAGGCTTCCTGACATTTCAGGCCCGCTCCCTGTTCCCGACATTTCAGGCCCGCTCCCTGTTCCCGACATTTCAGGCCCGCTCCCTGTTCCCGACATTTCTCTGTTCGCCAGAAGTGCATTAAACTCAAACTGAGCCTCCAAACTTTCTCCAGACGACATGGTGTCCACGTTATTTTATAAAGTTTCATCCCAATTAAAAAGTAAACAGAACCTATACAAAATAAGCACTTCCAATATGACTGTGACAGCCTCTTCACGGAGCAACGAACAGTCGCTGCAAATGGCTTCACAGCATATTTTCACCAAACAGTTTTAAAAAATCGGAACCACCAAAAAAAACAGACTGCGCATGCACAACTACTTCTGGTTCGTTGACAGCAGTCGCGTCCTTCTTAAATAATGGAGTTACATTTCCAATTTTCCAAACTAAGGATAATTCCTGAATTGAGCGCGCTTTGGAAGATTATGGCTAAAGCATCTGCAATTTCCTCACCTACTTCCTTTAACACCCTGGGGATTTGTCAGTCTTTAGTGCCATTATTTTTTCTAATATAGTTTTCTTGTTTGTGTTAACTTTAGTGAGTTCCAGTCCTTGATTCATTATAAATTTCCCTGGAATGTCAGGTATATTATTCTCTTCCTCTACTGTGAAGACTGACACAAACTAATTACTTAACAAGTCTGCCATTTCCTTATTTTCATTTGCAATATTACCCCCATCTGTTTTTAAACAGCCCACATTACCCTCGACTACCCCTTTTCTTATAGTTCCATGTTTTCTCTCTCCCTCCTTTCTTGAATAGCAGAGTTATATTTGCTACCTTCCAATCCACTGGGTCCATTCTAGAATCTAGGGAATTCTGGAAAATCAAAACCATCTCTTTTAAAATCCTAGGATGTAGGTCATCAGGTCCAGGGGATTTGTCAGAGTTTATGTCCTATTAATTTCTCTTTACTTTAAGTTCCTCACTCTGATCAGATCATATTTCCATTACTTTTTTTGTGTCTTCTACTGTGAAGACAGATACAAAATATACCTCCCTCTACACCTCCAACCCCCACCAGGATGGCCTGATGGTGCTCCGCTTCTTCCTTGAACAGAGGCCCAACTAGTCCCCATCCTCCACCACCCTCCTCCGCCTGACTGAACTTGTTCTCACATAGAACAACTTCTCCTCTGACTCCACTCACTTCCTCCAAATTAAAGGTGTTGCTATGGGAACCCGCATGGGTCCCAGCTATGCCTGCCTTTTCGTGGGATATGTGGAACATTCTTTGTTCCAGTCCTACTCAGGTCCCCTCCCTCACCTCTTTTTCCAGTATATTGATGACTGTATCGTTGCTGTTTCCTGCTCTCGCCCTGAACTAGTAAGTTTCATTCACTTTGCTTCCAATTTCCACCCTTCCCTCACCTTCACATGGTCCATCTCCGACTCTCCCTTCCTCGACTTCTCTGTCTTCATCTCTGGGGATAGGCTATTGACAAACATTCACTACAAGCCCACTGACTCCCACAGCTACCTGGACTACACTTCCTCCCACCCCGCTTCCTGCAAGGACTCTATTCCATTCTCCCAGTTTCTCCGTCTCCGCCGCATCTGCTCTGACGATGCCACTTTCCGACATGTCTTCCTTTTTCCTCAACCGAGAATTTCCCCTCAACTGTGGTTGACACGGCACTTGACCGTGTCCGTTCTATTTCCCGCAATTTTGCTCTCACCCCTTCCCCTCCCTCCCGGAACCACGATAGGGTTCCCCTTGTCCTCGCCTTTCACCCCACCAGCCTCCACATTCAACGGATCATCCTCCGCCATTTCGGCCACCTCCAGCGTGATCCCACCACCAAACACCTCTTCCCCTCACCTCTCCTTTCAGCATTCCGAAGGGACCGCTCCCTCCACGACACCCTAGTCCACTCCTCTGTATCCCCCAACACCCCTTCCCCTGGCACCTTCCCATGCAAGCGCAGGAGATGCAACACATGCTCTTTCACCTCCACCCTTCCCACTGTCCAGGGCCCCAAACACTCCTTCCAGGTGAAACAGCGATTTACTTGTACTTCTTGCAATTTAGTACTGTATACTCTATTCGCAGCTCACGATGCAGTCTCTTCTACACTGGGGAGACTGCTTTGCGGAACACCTCCGTTCAGTCTGCAAGGGTGACCCCGAGCTTCTGGTCGCCTGTCACTTTAATTCTCCGCTCCACTCCCACTCAGGCCTCACCGTCCTCGGCCTCTTATACTGTTCCAATGAAGCTCAACGTAAGCTCGAGGAACAGCACCTCATCTTTCGATTAGGCACTTTACAGCCTTCTGGACTCAACATAGAGTTCAACAATTTCAGACCATAACCTCTGCCCCTATCCTTTTCTCCACCACCCCCACCCCCCCCCCAATTTTCCCCCCCCCTCTCCCACATGGCAGCTGTCTTTCATTCTGCCAGTGCCATTTACACTTCATCTAGAGCCATCTTTTGTTTCTTAACTTGTCCCATTACCATCTCCTTTTGCCTTGCACCATCTCTTAATCTCTCTTGCCTTCCATTCTATCACAGACCTTCCTTTTTGTTCTTTCCTCCCCTCCCCCCTTTCCCTGCCCCTACACTTGCTAAAAGTCTGTTACATCTCCAGTTTTTTCCAGTTCTGACAAAGGGCCATCGACCTGAAACGCTAACTGTTTCTCTCTCCACAGATGCTGCCTCACCTGCTGAGTATTTACAGCATTTTCTGTTTTTATTTCAGATTTCCAGTATCCGCAGTACAGGAAACTCTTTGGTATCCAGCACCGATGGGACCGGCGTGGTGCCGGTTGATCAAAAGTTCCGGATAACGGAGAGTTATATCTACCGAGGCTATTTTTAACGACAGCGCCAGGAGGCCGAGTAGTGGCACTTTGGAGAACTACCCCCACTGACTAACTCGGCGTTCGCGGGAGACTCGGACTCAGCAACATTGCCGGTTATTTGAGAGGAGTTTTCGGAGTATGATTTTTGCCGGTTAAGAGAGAATTCCGGATATTTAGGTGCCGGTTAAACAAGAGTTTCCTGTATTTTGCTTTTGTACAAAATATTTGTTTAACTTCTCTGCCATTTCCTTATTTCACCATTATAATTTATCCTGTCTCTGCCTCTAAGGGACCCACGTTTACTTTCACTAATCTCTTCCTTTTTACATACTTGTAGAAGCTCTTAGAATCGGTTTTTAAAGTTCTTGCTTGTTTACTCTCATTCTATTTTCTCCCTTTGCTGATTTCTAAAACCCTCCCAATCCTCAGGTGTGCTACTTTTTGGCAACATTGTAAGCCTTTTCTTTTAATCTAATACTATCTTTAACTTCTCTAGTTAGCCACGGTTGGTCCACTTTTCCCGTGGAGTTTTTAATTCCTCAAGAGAACATGTTTGTTGAGAATTATGAATTATTTCTTTAAATGTTCGGCATTGCTTATCTACAGTCATATCTTTTAATCTAATTTCCCAATCTACCTTAGCCAATTCGTCCTTCATACCTACTTGGCTTTGTTTCAATTCAAGACCCCAGTTTTGGACTTGACCATATCACTCTCAAGTTCAATATAAAATGCTATCATATTATGATCACTCTTGCCCAGAGAATCTTTTACTGTAAGATTACTAATTAATCTGTCTCATTACACAATACTAGATCTAAAATAGCCTGTTCCCTAGTTGGTTCCTTTCATCATAAATCAGTTCTTCAATAGAGGAATCAGCCTTGAGGCCATCATTTCTAGAGCTTAGATGTTTCCCTGGTGCTTGAGTGACCAAAAATGAACAGTTCTCAAGATGTTATCTGACCAGATCATTGCACAGCTTCAGCATAATGGCCTCAGACTTGTACTCTTGCTGATTTGACAATATAGCTCAGCATTCTTTTGTTTTATTGTTGCCCGGCAAAGACTAGACATGGCAAGTGTCAAGTTCTTCCCTCCCAGATCTCTTTCATCCTCTCCCCAGCCACATCAACATTCATTAAGAATGTTTCTTTTTTTTCCTTCCAAACACGTAACACCATGGACTTATTTAAATTGAATTTCACTTGTCACAATGTTGCCGACTTGCAAATTTTGCATCTGTCCTTTTGTAGTTCCTTCTCTACCTGAATCCAAGTCATAGCTTCAGATTGTAGGTGGGGAGGTATGCTCTGGCTACATCATGGGCCTGTTTTTAAAGTTACTGCTTTTGAAAATTGGCAAATGAGCTGCATTATAGATTTTATACATATTTAACCTCTGACTCCACATAAGAAATGCTTACCATATAATTCAGTCTGTGCTTAAAGCCAAGTAAGTGCGACATGAAGGAGGCAAATCCTCCTCGACTGTTGCAAAGTCCACAGAAGAACATTGGATCTGCTGACCCTTCAGTCTGATATTCAATCACGTAGTTCAGTCCTGTACAAAAACACACATTCAAGACAAATTTCACTTATTTACCTGAACTTAGAACATCTTACATGTCCAATTAAATATTCCCTGTTGGTATGTTCAGGATATATAACCCTGCACCTGAAAGCCTTGCGTTTCTGGTCCTAGTCTGGTAGCTAGGCATGAACCAGTACACTTGTGCATTAGTGATCACCAGGTCTTCAATTTCAATTTTTGTACAGCAAACAGAACCACATAAAAGCATCCTATAGATTTGTAATGGGG
Organism: Squalus acanthias; assembly: GCA_030390025.1. Classification (NCBI taxonomy): domain Eukaryota; kingdom Metazoa; phylum Chordata; class Chondrichthyes; order Squaliformes; family Squalidae; genus Squalus; species Squalus acanthias. Next base: position 106,350,857 of record CM059428.1, read on the forward strand.
AAGTGTGATACAATATAACTCAACACTATGTCAATGGAGTAGCAAGATGTAGTCCAATGGTGAGGTCTTGATCTGAGTGAACCACTGCGGAAGTACACCAGGCAGAAGCCCAACATCTCTCAACAGAGAAAATAAAAGTTACTCCAAGTACCTACTAGGCAACCACCAACATCAGACAATCTGAGATCTTAAAGGCTGCCATCCCCATCTCCAACCAAAAATGGCAGGTGGTGGAAAATGTTTATTATCTACCCAGTGGCTTCTAGTCTTGGATGTCCTGGATAGAAGCCAATGCACTTAAATCAAGGCTGCAACTACAGTTGCAACAAGGCTGTCTAAAGGAGGCAAAAATTCTGATAACCAACCGAGCCTTCCTAACCAGAGTTGGTTGATATGAAAACCCTGCTTTGTGGATACCATGGCAAACTTCATTTGTAGCACACTGCAAACTTCCATCTCACTCTCAGTCCACTTACACTGGCTCCTTTCCAAAAGAGAAATGATATTTCTTTAAATTGATAATACATCCAGTAGAAGCAATCCACCGTGGTCATTGCTTGCTGCTGTTGTCTATTCCCATTATCGAAAGAGTATGACAAAGTCGGAGGAATCCTTGTTGTAAATACCTCTAATGCTAGTGACATGTCCAAAAGGGATGAGGAACATACGAACAGGAGTAGGCCATTCAACCCCTTGAGCCTACTCTGCCATTCCATTAGATCATGGCTGATCTGTACCTCAACTCCATGTACCCGCCTTAGCTCCAGATCGCTTGATATCCTTAACTAACAAAAATATTATATGGAAAACTGTCTTTACAGGATACCTCCAACTTGACCAAAGAATGCACAGCAGGCCCTTGGACAGCCAGAATCAAAAAAGGACGATGTACCCAGTCAGTTCCTGGATGAAATCACTTCCAACCATAAACTCGGGTGTCAATCTGCATTGGATGCGGGGATATCTGCACTCCCTGCCTCCCTTGGACTTAAATTGGCTAATGAAGGTTTAGTATGGACTTCATGAGACACACGAGATTGTACCAAAGCATTAAAAATTCAAAACTATTTTCTGATTAGATACATTTATTCCGAGGAAAATTCCAGTGATCAGCTATCAAGCACAGTGACATTACTTTAATCCTGAAAATTTTACTAGTTACATGTTCTCAACTGAAAAATAAACACTTCGATTTGCAATAGCAGGCACATTCATTAATTGAAGAAAATATTAAAATGGCATAGGACAAAATAATCTTACTGGAAACAGAAAAATACATACCAATTAAAGGATCGTGTACACCCACATCTCTTAAGTGTTGTTCCAAAAGGGATGACCCATAGGCATGGTGTGCGTCAATTGTTGGCACCTTTTTTTTACCTATAACAGAAGAACTCAAAATTAAACAGTGTATAATCATATATAAAAAAACAATTTGACAATCTAGTGCAACTGCACTGTTAAAATATACCACGTGGCTTGGAGAGATGCTATGGGCCAGCATATGACATATGAATAACCCTATATGCTTGGTCGATTGTAGACTGCCAATGAGAAAGTACAATTATTAAAGATCGAAACAGAACTGATAATTCCTCACTATTGTGCTCTGGATTCCAGAAAGTTGCTGAGTTTATTGTTGGCTTCTCTTTCATAACACCTCTGATCCTGACTTGCAAATCCCCTTTTGAAAATGGGGTACTGATGGCAAGATAACACCAAGGATAGATTCTTCTGATTTCTTGGAAGGGAGCCCTTTGGTGGAAACAGCAGAGATACTTCAAGTTTTTGCTTTCACCAGGGACAGAGAAGAATTTCAATTTCTTAAAAAACAGTTCCACCTGTAGTTATTTATGCCCCTCAGGAGATTCAATAAAATCAGTAAGACTTCATGCTAGTTCAAAATGTGCATAATCTATTAGAACAATTTAAGTGGGATAAATGGACGGTTTCTATATTCTGTACTTTCATTAATGCAGGTCATTCATAAAAAAGTCACAACTCCTTTCTTAAGGCTTAACTACCACCAAAGATCCTTTTACTCTTCAACCAAGACTGAAAACTGCAGTCTTATGAAACTGTTGTGTTTCTTAGGAAAATGGTCATTGAATTCATCATTTGTTTCCCAAAATACAGGGTTATACCAAATTTAAAACATCAAAGAAATGGAGTCAAACATTATTGATGTCAAATGCACTTCCCTATAATGGCCATGTGCGGACATGCATCAATAAGAGGGGGAATGCCTTTTCTTGTGCTTAGAATGAGATTGTAGAAAACACAACACATTTTGTTGTTCAACTGCTGTTGCCAAAGACATTGCTTCTGATGCTACCATGCAAAAGCTAGAGAATGCTAAAACTGTCTAATAGTATACTATTCATTTTTGATTAAATTATAATTTGTGATGATTATTTGAAATGGAGTTTCAGGAGGTGTGCACCAACGATTGCACCAGCATTCAGCTCCAAGGGTAGGATGTGGGACTACTCCAGCATTTGTTCAAATAAAATATTCATACCCCAGAGGAACTGTAATAAACTAAAGCAGATATATCGTGAATAATTTAAGAAAGAAGGATTGCGTACCTGAGTGGGTCATCTTCATCCTGCAAATGATACACATCCTCCACACATGGTAAAACCATTGCCTAGCTTCACAGATTCTGGGGCAATCTTTTATAAAATTATAAATAGTAAAAGGGTGGGGTCGATTATGGACCAAAAATATGTTTTGTGGAGGCAGAGGACATGGCTGAGGTATTGAATAAGTATTTTGTATCTGTCTTCACTAAAGAGGATGCTGCCAATGTAGCAGTAAAGGTGGAGGTCATAGAGAAAGTGGACAGGATAAAAATAAAGAGGAGGTACTTAAAAGGTTGGCAGCGCTCAAAGTAGAAGTCACCTGGTCTGGATGGGATGCATCCTAGGTTGCTGAGGGAAGCAAGGGTAGAAACAGCGGAGGCTTTGGCCACAATCTTCCAATCCTCCTTAGATATTGGAGTGGTGCCAGAGGACAGGAGGGTTGCAACTATTACACCCCTGTTCAAAAAAGGGGAGGGGGATAAACCCGGTAACTACAGCTTGGGGAAACCTTTAAAGATAATAATCCAGGACACAATTGTCACTTGAAAAACATGGGTTAATCAATGACAAGCAACAAGGATTTGTTAAAAGGTAAGTAGTGCCTGACTCACTTGATTGAGTTCTTTGATGAAGTAATGGAGAGGATTGAGGAGGGTTGTGCAGTTGATGTGCATATGGACTTTCAAAAGGCATTTGATAAAGTATCACATAATAAACTTGTTAGCAAAATTGAAGCCCATGGGATTAAAGGGCAGTGGCAGCATGGATACAAAGTTGGCTAAGAGACAGAAAGCAGTGTAGCAGTTTTTCAGACTGGAGGGAGATATACAGGTGTTCCCCAGGGGTCGGTATTGGGACCACTGCTCTTTGATATATATTAAAGACCTGGACTTAGATATACAGGGCATAATTTTCAAGTTTGCAGATGACACACATCTCAAAAGTAGTGAACAGTGAGGAGGACATGCTGACTGGTGAAATGGACAGACACATGGCAGATGAAATTTAATAGAGAAGTGTGTAGTGAAGTGAAAAGTGCGTACAGGTACCTTTGAAGTTGGCAGGACAAGTTTATACGGCTGTTAAAAAATACAGGATCCTTGGCTTTATAAATAGAGAGGTCGCACAACACCAGCTTATAGTCCAACAGTTTTATTTGAAATCACAAGCTTTCGGAGCTATCGATCGCCCCTTCCTCAGGTGAAGTAGTAAAGAAATACAGACTCGACAAAGCATATATAGATAGAGAACAATGCATGTGTACCTTACAATTGCAGACAACTAAATTAAATCATCCTGACTATCTGCCGAGGTGTGATAAAGTTAATCAGGTCAGCCAGGAAGCTCCGAAAGCTTGTGATTTCAAATAAAACTGTTGGACTATAACCTGGTGTTGTGCGACCTCTCAATTTTGTCCACCCCAGTCCAACACCGGCATCTCCGCTTTATAAATAGAGGCATAGAGTGCAAAAGCGGGGAAGTTATGCGAACCTTTCTGAACCACTGGTTAGGCCTCAGCTGGAGGATTGCGTCCAGAGAAGGTTAAGGAGATTAGATAGAGGTTTTCAAAATCATGAAGGACTTTGATAGAGTAAACAACAAATCTGTTCCACTGGCTGAAAAGTCAGTATCCAGACGACACTGATTTAAAGTAAATGGCAAAAGAGGCAGAGGTGAGAGGAGGAAAATGTTTTTAAACACAGCGAGGTGTTATGATCTGGATTGCACTGCCTGAAAGGGTAGTGGAAGCAGATTCAATAGTAACTTTCTAAAGGGAATTGGATAAATACTTGAAGGGGAGAAAATTGCTGGGCTACGGGAAAAGAGCAGAGGAGTGGGACTAATTGGATAGCTCTTTCAAAGAGCCGGCACAGGCACAATGGGCTGAATGGCCTGTGTGCTGTAATATTCTATGAATAATGTGCTGAGCACATACATACACGATGCTTGCTACCTGTGGTCTTCAACTCCCACGTTCTATAAAGCTCCAGGACTTGTCCAATTGTGCCAGTTTGTTTTGACCTGAAGCTAAAATGAAAACTAACCACTTATGAACCCTCAAAAATGATAGCCTTCAGAGTCTGCCGGGTAGATGGGTGGTAATATGGAAATGGCAAGGATGCATATCATTCTAAGAATGAACATGACCCACATAGGTAACTTTATAAAACAAAAATCCACATCTTTCATGCACCATAACTGAATTAAAAAAAGTATAAAATTAGAAGCCACACCACCAGCTGTCAGGACTGATCTCCAAATGTGTTAAAAAAGCAATTTACATTTATATAACTGCTGATAGTCTATTTTAGAAACATCTTAAAGCACTTCATATACAGTGAGCTACAAGTCAGATTAAAGCAAATTTCTGTCAGTCATTAGGGATGTTGTAGGTATAGGAATAGGGTTCTACAGTTTCTGGCACTTTAATGACCTCCATCTAAAATGGTAAAAGTGTGCAGCTGGAAGGTGTGAGCCACAGACAGATGCCCATATAAGGCTGGCAAGATATACACAAGCAAATTTAATACTAGAACAGAAAATGCTGGAAACATTAAACAGGTCAAGTTGCATCCGTGTAAAGAACAGAGGAATTAAGGCTTTGGGTGGAGAGACTTGGTTTAAACTGTTTGGACAAAGGGTCAACACCTGAAAGGTCAGCTTTGTTCTCGCTACAGATGCTGCCTGACCTGCTGAGTGTTTCCAGCATTTTCTGTTTGAGTGACTGCTGCCAATGAACCGAAAGCTACCGGAAGCTGTGCAGAAGCATTCTGCGTATAAATGTAACCTTTCGTAAGCCAACAGAAACACCAATTCAACTTTTAATTTTTATTTTTTTCAGTTTGGCAGCAGCGATCTCTTTTCCCCCTCCCCTCCCCTCTCTCTTGGCTCAGTTCGGCAGCACGTAAATGTTAATTCAATTCAAATTTTTATTTTTATTTACCTCTCCTGAAGCGGTTCAGTTCGACAGCAGCGATCTCTTTTCCCCACCCCCTCCCCTCCTTTCTCGCTCACGAATCCGTGGGAAGTCCCGTGAGAACAACCAAAAAAACAATGGAACTGCGCACTGCGCAACTACTTTATTTCATTGGCAGCAGTCGCAGCCTGTTTGTGTTTCGGATTTTCAGCCTCTGCAGTTTTTTCCCCCTTTTTTAAAGCAAATTTAATATATTTATTATATATTAAAACCAGGAGTGGTCGCAACATTCTAATGGCATTACATCTGTAAGTGGCGCTGCGATAATGAAGACTAAAACACAAGTTGTTTCCATGGATAATTTAATTGAGACAAGAGTGAGAAGTCAAAGTAGGAAATGTAGTCAACAGCGGTATCGACATTTAATAGGCCCCAATATCAGTGGCTGGAAAGTTTGAATTCATTCAAAACCGTCATGTATTTTATAAGTTCTGATATTGCTCCTTAACTTACATTGGTATAATATAAAAGAGGGGGAAAACTAATTCATAAGTTTCCCCCATAAGCCAGTGGTTCTTAAACTGGGGTCCCTGGACCCCTGTGGGTCCACAGAGACGTTCCAGGGGGGTCCATGGCAACAAGACGACCAGCATCATCCCCAGACACCTACAGCTGGTCATCCGCAATGACGAGGAGCTCAGCAAGCTGCTGGGATGGGTGACCATCGCTCAGGGTGCTGCCTAATATCCAGGCTGTGCTGCTGCCGAAGAAAACCTGCGTTGAGAGCACGAAGAGCGCCCAAAAATGAATCTACAAACCAAAGGTTCTTTTCAAAGCCACCCACAGTATCTGCGAAAGAGCTCGTTACTGTCTGAAGGTCAGAGAGATCTTTAGTTAATTTAACAATAAATTGTCCTGTTTTAGATCCTTCCACGTGTGTTTTCAGTTCCTGATCTCGATTGCACTACTGCTCACACATATTGCCCTCTTGGTAAATAATTAAAAATTAGTGAAAAAATCAACAATTTTGAAAATTCCACCACCTTTGGTTTCGTGAATAATTTTTAAGGTACATTCCAGTGCATAAATGATAACAATATTATGATATTCGGAGGTGATGAATTAATTTAGTAATAAAAGGGCCGGATTCAATTATTGTCTGTTTTGGATTTAGATCGTTTGAATGCTGGTTTCGTTCTCGTTCTTTGGTCTAATACCGGAACATAGAGTAAGCGTGGGAAGGAAGAGGCCACTCTTGGGCTGTGTGTTTCTTCCTTGTTTTCGGTTTGTACTGCACTGTTCCTAGACTCGTCTAGAGTTCTTTTTAATTTTACTTCTTTAGCATTGAATTAAAATTGAGGCTTCTGCTAATTTCAAATTATATTTAAAAAAGGTTCGTAATTAAAATTAGTAGATGAGCACTAGTTTTTAGGACGTACTTTAAATTAATTTAACGTAGGAAAGTGAACAGCAGGCGCAGCTTTAAATAAATTGTCAAACATCACACCAAGGATAGATAGTGAGAAGCAGGCACACCCATCTCACTAATATCTGTAAGTAAATACTTGTTTTCTTAAAAGCATTATTAAAACACTTACATGCAGCACTTCCATCTTATGAGCATTATATAGTATTATAATTTAGATGGGAGGGGGGGGGGGGGGGGGGGGGGGTGGAAAGAGGGGGCCGTGATTACTAACCAACTTGAAAAGGGGTCCTTCAACCAAAAAAGTTGGAGAACCACTGCCATTGGCAACACAACTGAATGCAAAGAAAGGGAAAGGGGCCAGAGCCATCCACAGGAGCACCAACATTAAATGGGCCCTGTCGTCAATGGCTTGAAACTTTGCTTAAAAAGTGTTTTCTCCTTAGAGTGCAGGAAATGTAAATGGTTTAACTTGCAATCTTCATTTCCAAAAGAAAATACTGTCCACTGGCACAAAATCTGCAACACCCCCGCACCCCCTCGACAGAGCTCCGAATTCAACATGCCCAAGAGCATCAATAGCAGAAGCCTAGAATGCCACTGACTATCAGCTAAGAAAGGAAAAGAATCTAGAAACTCTTGACACCGACAATCTGTGAATGAAGCAGTGGGCTCATGGCAAAGGAACAGCCATTCTGAAACAACCTGATCAGATCTCTCCTCCCTTCCCCCTCCCAACAAAAGAACAAATCTGAGATAAATCTTTCTCAGCCCGCACCCCCGCCCCCCGATCAGCAAAGTGGACCCAGATGATAATTACCATTGAACTGCAGCCCATTCTGGACTTCAGAATTGCCTCCCCTACCACTAACTGAGGAACATTTAGGCTCCACAAATTGGCCCAAACAACCCCCATCTCACTGAGGGACACTTACTGGACTCGAGAGGAATCAAGGGATAGAACAGGAAACTGGCGTGAGGTCGAAGATCAGCCATGATTTGATTGAATAGCGAAGCAGGCTCGAGGGGCCGTATGGCCTACTCCTGCTCCTAATTCTTATGTTTTTATGCCCCCCCCCGACTGAGCAGCATGTTGGCCCAGTCTCCCCAGCCCCGCTGAGAACCACTCAGGCCTCATACTCAGCCTCTGCCTTCTCCCTCCACTGATCAACAGTTTGAATGCCATCAAGTATGTAGAGTTGATGGGATCTGTGAGAAGCACCTAATCTGCATGCGCCAGTAGGTACACAAGACACCATGGGCGCATCTCTGGCAAATACCAGTTCCAAGATACTGAAACTCTGGGATCGGGCAGCCACTCTGGGGTGGGGGTGGTGGGGGAGTAAGAGGCTCAGGGATCCCCTCAGACTCCATGGAGTGTTCCCTCAGCTCCCTGTGTAAGGGAGTTGGTCCTGATTTTTTTTAATATATAAATTAGATCCTCTTCAGGGGCCCAGCCTGTTTTCCTGGTATGGACCCCACCTCCCGCACCGGAACCCACTTCCGTCCAACTGGAGGCCAGAATGCTGCAGCTCACTTGGTGTATCAACTTCCATGCCTGGATTCAAATGAGTTGGAGAAGTAGGAACATTTGGCAGGCAAGGGAAAAAGTTTCCACCCTTTACAAAGCCACCCGGAAAAATCTCAGAATGATGGCAGGAATCAAAGAATCAATCAGCACAGAAGGAGGCCATTAGACCCATCGTGTCTGTTGGCTCTTTGAAAGAGCTATCCAATTAGTCGCAAACCCCAACAAATTTCTTTATCAAATATATATCCAATTCCCTTTTGAAAGGGACTACTGAATCTGCTTCCACCACTCTTTCAGGTAGTGCACTCCAGATCATAACTCGCTGCGTAAATTCTCTCATTTCCCCCTTACATTTTTTTTTGCCAATTATCTTAAATTTGTGTCCTCTGGTTACCGACTCTTCTGCCAATGGAAACAGTTTCTCCTTGTCTACTCTATCACAACCCCACATAACTTTGTACACTTCTATTAAATCTCCCTTTAACCTTCTCTGCTCTAAAGAGAACAATCACAGCTTCTCTAGATTCTCCACATAACTGAAGTCCCTCATCACTGGTAAATCTCCTCTGCACCCTCTCCGAGGCCTTGACATCCAGAGTCCAGCGGAACCCCCAAGGAAATTCGTGGCCACTGATTTTAACTGCAGCTAGTGGCTAAGTTAAAAGAAACCTTTACCAAGCTAAAGCACGATGAAAAAGCTTCACTTCTTACTTCATTGTCTAAATTCAAGTATTTTTAATCATAGATAGATTTTGAAGTGCAGTGACAGTTATATTGACAAATGCAACAAACATTTTGAGCACAAACTGCCACAAGATGAATAACCAGTTCATCTGTTTTTAGTGTTGGTTGAGAGAGGACTTTTGGCCACAGATCACTGCCCTTCATTATGGGATCATCTGAACAGAGAGACAGATCACACTTTAACATCTTACATAAAACGTGCCTCGTCTTACAAATGCAATACTCCCTCAAATGGCACTGGACAGAGAAACTAGAATAATGTGATCTAATTCTAAAGCACTTTCAACCATCTGATTCAGAAGAGTGCTACCAACTGAGTAGCAGTTAAATCTAAACAATAAAATGTTAAATAAATATGAGGATTGCACCTTGTAGCAATTTTGCATATGCCATCAATATTAAGAATCCAAGAAAGGTGCTACGGAATGGATGGAGAGAGTGTTAATCTGCCCATGATTCTTCCCCCCACCCCCTGCCGCCAAGGCAGTAGTTGTGTAGCGTACACTGAATTATCCATTTGGCAATCTACTGTTCAATCACCAGCTTGCCTTGGGTCTTTGCACTATAGGAAATTAATAAAAGTCAAAATTCCCCAAATTGATCCATGCAAGTAACACTGTAAACACTTAAGAGCCCTAGGTTACGAACAGAAATTACACTTCTCATTTGTGTGGCAGGGCACATAACCAGGGAACAATTGCCTGACCCAAATTAAACTGGGAAATGACCTTGGGTAAAAACCTCAGATGGAAAGTAAAGACTGTCCTATTATAATACCAAATAACATGTGGGTGATCAACAATAAACGCAATAAGCTAAACCTAATGCTAACAATGCAATTTTCCATGCAGGAATCTTCCATGCCAAAAGAGTTGAACGATGCGGTGTTAATATAAAGAACTAAATTAAGGTCCCAATATGGAAACCGGCGAGGGCCTAACATAGAAACTAGGAGCAGGAGTAGGCCATTCGGCCCCTCTAGCCTGCTCCGCCATTCAATGCGATCATGGCTGATCATCCAAATTCAGAACCCTGTCCCTGCTTTCTCCCCATATCCCTTGATCCCCTTAGCCTTAAGAAATATATCCAACTCCTTCTTGAATATATTTAATGAATTGGCCTCTACTGCCTTCTGTGGTAGAGAATTCCACAGGTTCACCACTCTCTGGGTGAAGAAATTCCTCCTCATTTCTGTCCTAAATGGCTTACCCGTTATCCTTAGACCCCTGGTTCTGGACTCCCCGACCATCGGGAACATCCTTCCTGCATCTAGTCTGTCCAGTCCTGTCAGAATTTTATAAGTTTCAATGAGATCCCCTCTCATTCTTCTAAACTCCAGCGAGTATAAGCCCAATTGACCCAATCTCTCCTCATACGTCATTCCTGCCATCCCAGGTATCAGCCTGGTGAATCTTCGCTGAACTCCTTCCATGGCAAGAACCTCCTTCCTCAGATAAGGCGACCAAAACTGCACACAGTACTCAAGATGTGGTCTCACCAAGGCCCTGTACAACTGCAGCAAGACATCCTTGTTCCTGTACTCAAACCCTCTCGCTACGAAGGCCAACATACCATTTGCCTTCTTAACCGCCTGCTGCACCTGCATGCTTACCTTCAGCGACTGGTGCACAAGGACACCCAGGTCTCGTTGCACTTCCCCTTCTCCCAATCTATTGCCATTCAGATAATAATCTGCCTTTCTGTTTTTGACACCAAAGTGGATAACCTCGCATTTATCCACGTTATATTGCATCTGCCATGCTACTGCCCAATCACCCAACCTGTCCAAATCATCCTGGAGTTTCTCGGCATCCCCCTCACAGCACACACGCCCACCCAGCTTTGTGTCGTCTGCAAACTTGGAGATATTACATCTAGTTCCCTTGTCTAGATCATTAATATATATTGTGAATAGCTGGGGTCCAAGGACCGATCCCTGCGGTACCCCACTAGTCACTGCCTGCCACTCGGAAAAAGACCAGTTTATTCCAACTCTTTGCTTTCTGTCTGCCAACCAGTTCTCTATCCAAGTCAATACCTTGCCCCCAATCCCATGTGCCTTAACTTTACACGCTAATCTCTTATGCGGGACCTTATCAAAAGCCACATCCACTGGTTCTTCCTTATCTATTTTACCAGTTACATCTTCAAAAAATTCCAGTAGATTAGTCAAGCATGATTTACCTTTTGTAAATCCATGTTGACTTTGTCCGATCCTGTCACTGTTTTCCAAGTGCTCTGTTATTACATCTTTTATAATGGACTCTTTCATTTTCCCCACTACCGATGTAATTCCCCGTTTTCTCTCTGCCACCTTTTTTGAATAGTGGGGTAACATTAGCTACCCTCCAATCCATGGGTATTGTTCCAGATTCCATCGAATGTTGGAAGATGATCAGCAATGCATCTACTATTTCTAGGGCCACTTCCTTAAGTACCCCAGGATGTAGATTATCAGGCCCATGGGATTTATCGGCCTTCAATCCCGCCAATTTCCCTAACACCATTTCCCTACAAATACTGATTTCTTTCAGTTCCTCCCTTTCATCAGACCCTATGTTGCCCGACATCTCTGGGAGGTTATTTGTGTCCTCCTTTGTGAAGACAGAACCAAAATATGTATTTAATTGGTCTGCCATTTCTTTGAAACCCATTATAAGTTCCCCTGATTCTGACTGCAAGGGACCTACGCTTGACTTCACCAATCTTTTTTCTCTTCACATATCTATAAAAGCTTTTACAGTCAGTTTTTATGTTCCATGCAAGCTTCCTCTCATATTCTATTTTCGCCTTCTTAATTAATCCCTTTGTCCTCCTTTGTTGAATCCTAAACTGCTCCCAATAACTGGGCACAATATCCAAATAATTTGCATAAAACTAGACACCAATGGGCATTTTCCAGATGATCTGAATGCAAATAGGTCATAAAAGGCAAAGGACCACATAGTGAACCTAAACAGAATACTGAACAGATGCTGTAGATACACCAGTAGGCACATCACAGGACTAACCAATATCATAAATCATGCTTTGACAACCCTTTCCCATTTTCTGTTACAAAAGCCATCAGCAGATGCCCTCTAGAAACTAATAAAAAGGTACCTGTTCGATGCAGTCTCAATATCTTTCGTTTAGATATTGGACAGTAGGAGCACACTTCTAATCAGACAAGAATATAACATGGGATAACAATAGCACCCCATTGAGGAAGATGGTTGTGGTTGTTGGAGGCCAATCATCTCAGCCCCAAGACATCGCTGCAGGAGACCCTCAGGGTATTGTCCTAGGCTGCTTCATCAATGATCTTCCTTCCATCATAAGGTCAAGTCAGAGGTGGGGATGTTCGCTGCTGATTGCAGTGTTCAGCTCCATTTGCAATTCCTCAGGTAATTAAGCAGTCCATGCCCACATGCAGCATGACCTGGACAGCATCCATGTTTGGGCTGGTAAGTGGCAAGTAACAGTCGCGCCACACAAATGCCAATCAACGGCCATATCCAACAAGAGAGAGCATAACCACCTCCCCATGACATTCAATGGCATTACCATCACCGAGTCCCCCACCATCAACATCCTTGGGGGGGGGTCACCATTCGAAGAAGAAAAACTTGCATTTATATAGCGCCTTTCATGGCCTCAGTATGACCCAAAGCGCTTTACTGTCAATTAAGTATTTTTCAAATGTAGTCACTGTTGTAAGAAGATGATGCTGCCAAAGTCAGTGAAAGAGGAGATAGTGGAGATACTGGACGAGATAAAAATTGATAAAGAGGAGTACTACAAAGGCTGTCTGTATTTAAAGTTGATAAGTCACCAGGACCGGATGAGATGCATACTAGGATGCTGAGGGAAGTTAAGGAGGAAATCGCAGAGGTACTGGCCATAATCTTCCAATCCTCCTTAGATATGGGGGTGGTGCCAGAGGACTGGAGAATTGCAAATGTTACAACCTTGTTCAAAAAAAGGTGCAAGGATAAACACAGCAACTACAGGCCAGTCAGTTTAACCTTGGTAGTGGGGAAGCTTTTAGAAACGATAATCAGGGACAAAGTTAACAGTCACTGGACAAGTGTGGATTAATTAAGGAAAGCCAGCACGGATTTGTTAAAGGCAAATCGTGTTTAACTAACTTGATCATGTTTTTTGATGAGGGCAGGGCGGTTGACGTGGTGTACATGGACTTCCAAAAGGTGTTTGATAAAGTGCCACATAACAGGCTTGCCAGCAAAGTTGAAGCCCATGGAATAAAAGGGACAGTGGCAGCATGGATACAAAATTGGCTAAGTGACAGGAAACAGAGTAGTGGTGAGCGGTTGTTTTTTGGACTGGAGGAAGGTATACAGTGGTGTTCCCCAGGGGTCGGTACTAGGATCACTGCTTTTCTTGATATATATTAATGACTTGGACTTGGGTGTACAGGGCACAATTTCAAAATTTGCAGATGACACAAAACTTGGAAGTATAGTGAACAGTGAGGAGGATAGTGATAGACTTCAAGAGGACATAGACAGGCTGGTGAAATGGGCAGACACGTGGCAGATGAAATTTAACGCAGAAAAGTGCTAAGTGATACATTTTGGTAGGAAGAACAAGGAGAGGCAATATAAACTAAAGGGTACAATCCTAAAGGGGGGTGCATGAACAGAGAGACCTGGGGGAATATGTGCACAAATCGCTGAAGATGGCAGGGCAGGTTGAAAATGTGGTTAAAAAAAGCATACGGGATCCTGGGCTTCATAAATAGAGGTTGAGAGTACAAAAGCAAGTTATGATAAACCTTTATAAAATACTGATTCGGCCTCAACTGGAGTACTGTGTCCAATTCTGGGCACCGTACTTTAGGAAGGATGTGAAGGCCTAAGGATGCAGAAAAGATTTACGAGAATGATTCCAGGGAAGAGGGACTTCAGTTACGTGGATAGGCTAGAGAAGCTGGGGTTGTTCTCCTTAGAGCAGAGAAGGTTGAGAGGAGATTTGATAGAGGTGTTCAAAATCATGAGGGGTCTAGATATAGTAGATAGAAACTATTCTCATTGGTGGGTCGAGAACCAGAGGACACAGATTTAAGGTGATTGGCAAAAAAAAAAGGCGACATGAGGAAAAACTTTTTTACGCAGCGAGTGGTTAAGATCTGGAATGCACTGCCTGAAAGGGTGGTGGAGGCATTTCGTGGCTTTCAAAAGGGAATCGGATAATTACCCGAAGGAAAATAATTTGCAGGGCTATGGGGAAAGGGCGGGGGGAGTGGGACTAGCAGAAGTGCTCTTGCAAAGAGTCGGCATGGGCTCGACGGGCCGAATGGCCTCCTTCTGTGCTGTAACCATTCTATGATTCTAAGTGGTAGCCAAATTGCGCACAGCATGGTCCCACAAACAACGTGATAATGCCCAGATAATCTGTTTTTTAAGTGACGTTGGTTGAGGGATAAGTATTGGTCAGGACACTGAGAGAACTCCCCTGCTCTTCTTCGTAATAGTGCCATGGGATCTTTTACTTCCACCTTGGTTTAACGCCCCAGCCGGAAGATGGCAACTCTTGACAGTGTAGCACTACCTGAGTATTGCACTGGAGTGTCAGCCTAGATTTTGAGCTCAAGTCTCTGGAATGGGACTTGAAACCCATAACCTTCTGACTCAGGAGAGTGCTACCAACTGACCAGAAGCCACCAGTGACCAGAAACTGAACTGGACAAGCCACAAAAATGACATGGGTACCTCAGCAGGTCAGAGGCTGGGTATTCAGCAGTGAGTAACTCACCGCCTGACCTCCCAACACCTCTCCACCACCTACAAGGCACAGGTCAAGATTGTGATGGAATACTCTCCACTTGCCTGGATGGGTGCAACTGCAACACCATCCAAGACAAAGTTAATTTGATCTGCTGCCCATCCATCACCTTAAACATCCACTCCCTCCACCACCAGCACACCATGGCTGCAGCGTGTACGATGCATAGGATGCACTGCAGCAACTCGCCAAGGCTTCTTCGACAGCACCTCCCAAACCCGTAACCTCTACCACCTAAAAGGACGAGGACAGCAGTTGCTTGGGAACACCATCATCTCCAAGTCACACACCATCCCGACTTGGACAAATATCGGCACCCCTTCATAGTTTCTCGGTCAAAATCCTGGAACTCCCTACCTAACAGCATTGTGGGAGTACCTTCATCACATGGACTGTAGTGGTTCAAGAAGGCAGTTCACCACCACCTTAAGGGCAACTAGGGATGGGCAATAAATGCTGCAGACACCCATATCCCAAGAATGAATTTAAATTTTTTTTTAAAACATGCTCAAGTGCGTTTCGCCAATCTTTCAGGAGGAAACTGAAAACACTTTAATGAGACAAGGCCAGATATAAATTGTTAAGCTGCTTGAAATTACAGACAGCAAGTGAATGCAGACTGAGTTATAATCAAAACTTAAATGACTTCGAATCCCTCCTTGTAAATAATTTTTTTAAATGCCACATTATCCTAAAATTTTCCTGATCAGCCCCAAGCTTAAGATGAGCATTTTTTCCTTTGCTAAACCAGGTTCCCTTCCCAGACTTCTTACCACAGAAGTGGGTGGGCTGTCCCTGACTTATTCGCCAGTAGGCCCATTAATAGTACAGACTATTGCCCCAACCGCATTGGCTTGGGTCTGAAAAATGCTTTCCCGCTATTCTTAATGAATAGAACCAGGTTGACAATCAGTCTGGGATGAGTTAATTGATAGTGTCTCAGTTCAAGTTTTGGTCTCCTTATCTGAGGAAGGATATACTTGCCTTAGAGGCAGTGCAACCAAGGTTCACTAGATTGATTGCTGGGACGAAGGGGTTGTCCTATGAGGAGAGATTGAGCCTATACTCTCTGGAGTTTAGAAGAATGAGAGGTGATCTCATTGAAACATACAAGTTTCTGTGGGGGATTGACAGGGTAGATGCTGACAAGTTGTTTCCCCTGGCTGGAGAGTCTAGAACTAGGGGGAAATCATCTCAGGATAAGGGGTTGACCATTTAGGATTGAGATGAGGAGGAATTTCTTCACTCAGAGGGTTGTGAACCTTTGGAATTCTCTACCCCAAAAGGCTGTGGATGCTGAATCATTGAGATAGATAGATTTTTGGACTCTTGGGGAATCAAGGGATATGGGGATCCGGCGAGAAAGTGGAGTTGAGGTCAAAGATTAGCCATGATCTTTTTGAATGGTGGAGCAGACTTGAGGGGCCGTATGCCCCCCCCCACCCCTCCCCTCTGCTGCTCAAGACCCCCTGCTCCCAATAGTGGGTACACTTTAGCTCAATTTATAAACTCAAGCTACTTGTACAGAACACCATTGCCTACCCCACCTCCAGATCCTGACTGTCCTTTGTTTTTAACCTGTGCTCATTTCAACAGCTGGGACTCTGCTCACATTTGACTTCCTGCACTCCTCTTACCATCAGGACTACTCTGTTCTTCTGGATGCACTGCTGGATTCTTAGCTTTACGCTGGTTGTTTATTGAGTCCTGGTCAGAAATCCACTTTCTCCTGAGCTTCTTACTGTGATCAGCAACTTCGTCGACGCTTTTGAAGACTGTATTCTCTGCTGGACCGCCTCTATTCTACTGTTTCCATAAGCATCAGTTTCTGCTCCTCCACTGGCACTTTGCATTCTATTCTGAACTAGCTCTAGACTGGTTCCCTTCCTGCAACAGATGCCACTCATGTTCTTGAATGATCTGTGCTTTGCTGTTAGCCACTTACTTCTTGTGACCACCGATTCTGCTCTGCTCCCCTCATCTCTCAGAACTCCTCCATCACCCTTTGCTGGACTGGGTTGTACCACATCCTCAAACTCCTGCTTCCAATTCTGATCTTGTACTCCTCACCTCCCTCTTGCTTTTGCACCGAATCCAGTAGATTTACCCTTCACCCGTCCCTCACTCCCTGGTATTCACTGTTCTTGGTCCTTGGGTGTCATCCCCATTGTCTCTCTGCTGGTCATCAGATCCACTGATCACAAAACCCGAGGTTACTATGCACCTCTGCTGGAGCCCAGCATCAACCTTTGCTGTCTCACTGTCAACTATCCACTTCTTTTCAGCCCTCTGACTCCTCCAGTGCGCCAGCTGCTACTCTGCCCCAGATAGCTCCTGGAGGTACTCCTGTCCACAACGGACTCCGAACCTAGAGAAAGGTTCGTGGATGCAACAAAATGACATCATGTCATCTATAGATCAACTTCATTCCATCACAGAACATCAGCCTTCAATTTTGGACTGTTTCAGATCATATTATGCTTCTCCCAGTGAAACCTTTATAATTGTCCATCCCAGTTGTTCCCCCATTATGGCCCTCATCTTCACTCCCTTAAATCCAAAGGGTGCAGATTTAAACATATTTGGCACACAACTGGCTGACCTATCCATCGCCAGATCTGGCTGGACCACATCAAGTGCTACTGAGCTTCACTCTCTGCCAAAACCAGACACTACTCCAGGATCATCCTGGAAACCAAAGATAATTGCTGGTTTCTTTTCTCACTTAACAAAAATCAAGACCAGCTACTTCTCCCTCTTCTCCTCACCCACCAAGCCAAATTTCCTTCAGCCTCCTCTCTAGTCTAGCTCTGAATCCCTATTTCTCACATCTTCCCCAATGCCTCTATAAACCTCATCTCATTGAGACCTACCTCCTGTGCCTTTTACCCCATTCCCACTAAACTGATCACCCAACTTCCCTACCAGGTTTCTGTGATAGCTGACATTGTAAATGGATCCCCCCTCCTAAGGCACTGTGCCCCCCCCACCTCCTTTCAAAACCGCCGTCAGCGCCCTCTCTTCACCTACTGCGTCCTTACTGTGTCCCTGGAAACTACTGCCTTATCGCCGATCTCTCTTTCCTCTTGAAAGTCCTTAAATGTGTAGTCGCCTCCCAAATCCATGCCTATATCTCCCACAAAACTGTTTGAATCTATCCGATCAGGTTTATGCACCTCCCACAGCATAAAAACAGCCTTAACTAAAGTCATGAAGGACATTCTGTGTGACTGACCATAGTGCATAATCCCTTGTCCTCTTCAA
Organism: Squalus acanthias; assembly: GCA_030390025.1. Taxonomy (NCBI): domain Eukaryota; kingdom Metazoa; phylum Chordata; class Chondrichthyes; order Squaliformes; family Squalidae; genus Squalus; species Squalus acanthias. Next base: position 106,369,111 of record CM059428.1, read on the forward strand.
CCTCTCTGCAGCCTTTGACATGGTGAACCATGCCAGCCTCCTCCAACACCTCTCTTCCATTGTCCAGCTCAGTGTGACTGCCTTGGCTTGGTTCCACTCTTAGCTATCTAATCATAGCTGGTGGTTTTCTTTTTTTGTACCTCCGGAGTCCCACGAGGATCTAGCCTTTGCCCCCTCGTCTTCCTCATCCACTTGCTGTGTATTGGTGATATCATCCAAAGCCGACCCCTTATTCTAGTTCTAGACTCCCCAGCCAGGGTGGACATCCACCCAGCATCTACCCTGTCCAGCATCTACCCTGTCAAGCCCCTTAAGAATGTTATATGTTTCAATGAGATCACCTTTCATTCTTCTGAACTCTAGGGAATAGAAGCCTAGTCTACTCAATCTCTCCTCATGGGAAAATCCCCTCATCCCAGGAATCAGTCTAATGAACCTTCATTGCATTCCCTCCAAGTATATCCTTCCTTAGTTAAGGAGACCAAAACTGTACACAGTACTCCAAGTGTGGTCTTACCAAGGCCCTATATAATTGTACTAAGACTTCTTTACTCATACTCCAATCCCTTTGTAATAAAGGCTAACATACCATTTGCTTTCCTAATTGCTTGCTGTACCTGCATGTTAACTTCCTGTGATTCGTGTACAAGGACACCCAGGTCCTTCTGAATACCAGCATTTCCCAATTTCTCACCTTATAAAAAATATTTTGTTTTTCTATTTTTCCTACCAAAGTGGATAACTTCACATTTCTCCAGGTTACATTCCATCTGTCACATTCTTACCCACTCACTTAACCTGTCTATAAATATCCCTTTGCAGCCTCTTTTTGTCCTCCTCACAGCTTATTTTCCCACCTAACTTTGTATTGTCAGCAAACTTGGATACATTACAAATTCAATCCTCTCATCTAAGTTATTGATATAGATTATAAATAGCAGAGGCCCAAGCACTGATCCTTGCAATACCCCACCAGTTACAGCCTGCCAACCCAAAAGAGACCCGTTTATTCCAACTTTGTTTTCTGTCCATTAACCAATCCTCAATCCATGCTAATATATTATCCCCAATCCCATGAGCCCTAATTTTGTGTAATAACCTCTTGTGTTATCAATATGTGATCTACCACCTGGGATGCAAGACCATGATACCACACTTTCTGGAGGTTCAGTGCCCAGTATAAATGTCAATACCGTAAGCTACTGGGAAACCGGAACAACAAAACAAAAACCCCAAAATCCAAAGAGGCTGGCCGTCAGGGAATCATAATATTTTGTCCCAAACTTTGGCAATAAGACGTCTCCCACAAGAAACAAAAATCTTCTCGCCGGGGTTAAAATGAATAGGCACAAATGCTTTGTATGACACAACACCACCTATCTGCAAAATCTTGACATTTTCACGTTATGTGCCCCAAAACCTTAAAACAGGCTGTATTTGTGAGGATGCAAAGTGAAGATGAGATTAAGTATACAGATTGATCAGAATCTGCTATTATAGGCAACAACTTAAATGAAGAACTATAGGAGTGAATTTGGACTGATGCAACGGCGATCAAACATTTTTACGACAAATTCACACGAAAAAGAAACAGTGGATAGAAAAATACATACCAGAGTTAAAGGTCTTGGCCCCCATGCTTTTGAAGTGTCCTTTTGGTCCAGGAACTGAGAAACAGAATCCAAAATGAGGAACAATGCACAACTAAATTTAGCATTGCTACCAGATGTATTCAAGTCAGAATACCCCCTACAAGTTGGTAAAAATTCAAACCAGATTTGAAAATGATGTGCAACCAATAGATGGAAAATGTTGCATATTTGTCATCTCATTCTCCCACTGTACTTCATCTTGAAAATCAAGTCTTTAAAAAAATCAAGATTAGGTTCAGTGCACTGTGCCACCATATTTTATGTTCTCACCCATGTCATCCTCTACACAAAAATGCTTGGGTTATTCTTAATGCTGCTCCATATCAAATTAGGAAAAAGCACTTGGCAAGACAAATGGCATGCTCAAATCCTAGATCAAAAAAAATCCAAAGGGTTAATTCTACTTAAACATTCTATTAAAAAGTAAATCTAAATTCTGGACAACCATTTGCAGCTTCTATCCTAGAACAAATCTAACTAATTCACATAGCAGTTGAAGAATGTTTAGAATCAGCTACAATTGAGGCTAATAACTTTAGTACTTGTAAGAGGGAGTTGGATAAACAGTTGGCGAGAAAAATCAATTGAGGAATACAGTTAGTGAACTGTACATTCTGTGCTAAAGCTCTGGGGCTGACCAGATTTACAAAAATGGTCCTTTCCAGTGGTTACAAATTTTGGGCCTGTTCTAGGTATTCTGTCTGGTCCAGTGTCACCAAGTCCTGCAAGTGAACCATGCGTCATCTACAAACTGGAGTGTTCAATTGCTTCCCAATATCTAGCTAAGTGACACTAGACCCTCCATTGTGTGTGCTGAAAAGTGTAATCTCGCACGGGCTGCCATGAGCAATCTATCTTTCAAAAGGCAGACTGAAACACTCTAGTTGTCTAGGCCAACTGTAAATAAACAAATTAGTTATTTTACATACAACATAGAAATAAAATTTAACCAATTTCCCATCATGCCTCGTACCAACAAAACAAGAAACTGACTGCTTTCATACAGGCACAACTCATTTTATAAGTCAACAGTCTCTGCAGTGACTAACAGAAAGCAAGTCCTCCATGTCTCACTCGGACTGTGTCAGACTCCAATACTGCACTCTGACCCCTCCATCATGTCAACGTGTTGAAGATTGGCTTGCTGAGCTGCCAAACTTATCACCTTGAAATGAGAACTCACTCCTCCCATCACCTTGGTGTGAAAGTTAAGGCAACTACATTCTCTATTTAGATAAGACTCCTCCAGGGCATCTTTGAATGAAAACCAATCGAACATTAAACCATGCAAACATCTCTAAGATGTGTTTGATGACTCATTCTCTCAAAACAATATGGTATGTGAGCACACACAATTGAGATGGCTGATTCACCTGACATTCTATCCAATTTGTCCTAAACAATACCACCCAATAACCTGTGTCTCTGGAAATTAACCCTTTGGTGAACTGAAGTCAATTGAATAGCACACTCAATATAAATTAAGACAAAATCTATTCCAGACCAAATGGGTAAAAATCTCAACATGCTACACTGGTCACACATTATGTTCCTATTTTGGTTGCAGTATCAGGCTCTCTTCAATGTAGAGAAGATCAAATTGGGCCACACAGGAAAGACATATTTTAACTAAGATGCTCAGGTGTGCTTTTAAGATCTCAGAAGATCAAGAGAAAGGTTAGCTAGCAATTGTCTTTTAACTTTCAAATATTCTTGTGTAATTATGATTAAAGGTTAAAACCAGTCTTTAAATAAATCCCTCACATCACACATGGAATACCAAAATAAGAAAGATGATAACTTAATTGGTAGAATGTCTTGCTACAATTGTACAGGGCTTTGGTGAGACCACACCTGGAGTACTGTGCACAGTTTTGGTCTCCTTATCTAAGGAAGGATCTACTTGCCTTAGATACAGTGCAACGAAGGTTCACTAGATTGATTCCTGGGATGAGAGGGTTGTCCTACAAGGAGAGATTGAGCCTATACTCTCTGGAGTTTAGAAGAATGAGAGGTGAGCTCATTGAAACATACAAGATTCTGAGGGGGATCGACAGGATAGATGCGGAGAGATGGTTTCCCCTGGCTGGAGAGTCTAGAACTAAGGCTCATAGTCTCAGGATAAGGGGTCGGCCTTTTAAGACTGAGATGATGAGGAGCAATTTCTTCACTCAGGAGGGTTGTGAATCATAGGAACATGAGTAGGCTATTCAGCCCCTTGAGCCTGTTCCACCATTCAACGAGATCATGGCTGATCTGCGATCTAACTCCATATACCCGCCTTTGGCCCATATCCCTTAATACCTCTGGTTAACAAAAAGCGATCAATCTCATTTAAAATTAACTGATCTAGCATCAACTACCATTGCGGAAGAGAGTTCCAAACTGCTAACACCCCTTTGTGTGTAGAAGTGTTTCCTAATTTCACTCCTGAAAGGTCTGGCTCTAATTTTTAAACTATGCTCCCTAGTCCTAGAATCCCTAACCAGCGTAAATAGTTTCTTTCTATCTACCCTATCTGTTCCCCTTAATATCCTGAAAACTTCGATCAGATCACTCCTTAACCTTCTAAATTCTAGGGAATACAACCCTAATATTTGTGTAATCTCTCCTGGTAACTTAACCCTTGAAGTCCAGATATCATTCTGGTAAACCTATGCTGCACTCCCTCCAAGGCCAATATATCCTTCCTAAGGTGTGGTGCCCAGAACTGCTCACAGTACTCCAGGTGTGGTCTAACTCGGGTTTTGTACAGCTGCAGCATAACTTCTACCCGCTTGTACTCTCGTCTTCTAGATATAAAGGCCAGCATTCCATTAGCCTTTTTGATTATTTTCTTTACCTGTTCATGACATTTTAATGAAGTATGTACCTGAACCTCCAAGTCTCTTTTTCTACCTTAGATAACAGTCTCTTAGGTGGGAGTTTATCAAATGCCTTCTGGAAGTCCATATAAATAACATCCATAGACATTTCCCTGTCCACTACTTTAGTCACCTCTTTAAAAAAATTCAATCAGGTTCGTCAGGGATGACCTACCTTTCACAAATCCATACTGGCTCTCTCTGGTCAACTGAAAATTTGGGGTGTTCAGTAACCCTATCCTAAATTATAGACTCTAGCAATTTCCCGACAACAGATGTCAGGCTAACTGGTTTATAATTTCCCTGGTTTTCCTCTCGCGCCATTCTTAAAAAGCAGAGCAACATGTGCAATTTTCCAATCTAAAGGGACAGTTCTTGAATCTAGAGAACTTTGGAAGATTATAGTTAGGGCATCTGCAATATGCTCACCTACTTCCTATAAAACCCTGGGATGGAAACCATCTGGCCCTGGGGATTTGTCACTCTTTAATGCCATTATTTTCTTTATTACTGTTAATTTGCTTACGTTAATTTTATTGAGTCCCTGTCCCCGATTCAGTATTAGTTTCTTCAGGATTTCCGGCATGCTATACTCTTCTACTATAAATACTGACGCAAAGTAATTATTCAACACGTCTGCCATTTCCATTGACAATATCACCACATTCAGTTTTTAAGGGGCCAACATTGCTACTGACCACCCTCTTTTTCCTAATGTAACTGTAAAAATTCTTCATATTGATTGACATCCCTTGCAAGTTTCTTTTCATACTCCCTTTTTGTAGCTCTTACTATCTGTTTTGTGACCCTTTGCTGTTCTTTGTATCTTTCCCATTCGCCAGGATCTGTGCTATTTTTTGCATTTTTGTATGCCCTTTCCTTTAGTTTTATGCTGTCCCTTACCTCTTTAGTTGTCCATGGCTGTTTTTTTTGGGCAAATAGAGCTCTTACCCCTCAGGGGTGTAAACTGGTTCTGTATCACGTGAAATTCTTTTTTAAACATCTCCCACTGATCTTCTGTCATTTTACCCATTAACAGATTTGCCCAGTTTACTGTGGACAGTCTCTGCCTCATCCTGTTAAAGTCAGCCATACCTAAATCTAGAATCTTAGTAGCTGTTTTGCGTTTCTCCCTATCAAACGCTATGTTGAACTCGATGTTATGATCGCTATTGGATAAATGTTCATGCAGTTAGGCTGTTAACTAAATCTGGCTCATTACTCATTACTAAATCCAATATGGCTTGCCCCCTTGTTGCATCTAGGACATATTGTTGTATAAAACTATCCTGGACACGCTCAAGAAATTCACTACCTTTCTGACAGGTGCTAGTCTGCTTTTCCCAATCTATATGAAAGTTAAAATCCCCCATTAAAACCACTCTGCCTTTGCTACACGCTTGTCTAATCTCTGCATTTATACAATTTAGCACTTCAGAGCAGCTACCAGGGGGCCTATACACAACTCTCACTACATTCTTAGATCCTTTCCTATTTCTTAATTCAACCCATAAGGTCGCCACTGGCTGCTTATCTCTCTTTATATCCTCTCATCATTGAAGTGATTTCATTCTTGATCACCAAGGCTACTCCTCCCCCTCTGCCATTTTCCCCATCTGTCCTGTAAACCTTATAACCTGGTGTAGTTAGTTTCCAGTCCTGACTGTCTTGCAGCCATGTCTCAGTAATGGCTACCATGTCATACCCTCCAATTTGAATTTGTGCCGGCAGTTCATTCAATTTATTCCTTATACTCCGTGCGTTTGTATAAAGAATGCTTATTTGGGCCACACACCCTAGCTTGTCCTTCAATTCTGATGTTTTACTCACATGTTTCTTCTTTCTCTCCCTTGGTTTAATGGCTTTACATATTTTAATTTTCCCTTTACCTGCAGTGCCTAAAAGGGCTGTGGATGCTCAGTCGTTGAATATATTCAAGGCTGAGATAGATAGATTTTTGGACTCTCAAGGGATATGGGGAATGGGCAGGAAAGTAGAGTTGAGGTCTAAGATCAGTCTCAAATCACTTCATATACAATGGCCCCGAAATTGTGGTGTCTTCGATGGCGTACAGAATACGCCATCGTATTCCATTTGAAAGGCACCGGAAGTTCTGGATTTCCACATGCGCTTGTGCAAAATCCAGAACTTGCAATCTGTCAAGTACGCCTTGACAGATCACCTGAACCAACTGAAAAATGAGTATTGCTGGTGCAGAGTTGGGCTATTTGCCCAACAACTGCTCTGCAATTGCTCATGCAACTCTTACGGCTGGTAAAAGCAGGCGTAGGGCCTGCTTTCATCAGCATAGGGTTATAAGGCTTAAATAAGACATTTAAAAATCCAAAATGATGCACACACTTAAAATGAGTTTATGCAAATATTGGCCCAGATTAAGATGTTTAAAATTATTTATCAAAAAATTACATTTTTATTGAGGTTGGTGCAATGAAGGGACTTGGGAATAAAACTGCAATTCAGTAAATTTACTAGAATTCTGTAAATTGTATAATTATTTGGGGATTCCATTGCGTATCATTAGGGCATTCCCTTCGTAAATGATTGCAATGGAATCCTCCAGTCACTGGAGGACCGGGCCCACATGATACCAGGGACACTTCCGAGCAGCCTGTGTCCCTGGGATCCGTGGGCCGTATGCCTGGAGGCCAGAGACCGCAACTCTTCGCAGCCTGGATGCGTGGAGGTAAAATTCATAAATGTTTCACGGGTTGAAGGCGTACTCGGAGGTACGCCGCTGACAGTAATTTCTAGACCAGTGAATTACATCAGAATGCACCAGGTGCAGCTAAGTATGTGAAAATTACAAATTGCTGGACAGAATGGACAAACACCACCACGTTCATGAAGGGCGGAGACATTTGAGGAACTCAACTAGACTATATATAAAATTTGATCAACTAACTAGTGAATTTGCATACAATCAGACCCAACCCAAAAAAAAAAACATTTTCAAACCCGAATGCTTCAACATTGCATCTAATAGGTTCTCCACAGGAGATGCTAAATCCCAAGAGGGATATAATGCAACTTAAAATAGAGGTGCAGTGCACATATAACAGCAAAAATGATTTTGCTTGGCCTAACTTCAATATACATTAAGGTCCAGTAGGACTATTCTCCCAGTAAAAGTTTCTTCGACAAAGACATAGCTGAGACTTCCAGCCTGGCACATGCAACGGACATGCTACACAAGGGCCAACTGGTCTTGAATGTGTTCAGATCACTGAAACTTGAAGGTTATATTGAAACAAAAAACAGGAGAAATCAGCATTCGTCTTGGTAGACCCTTTCCTGAACAGAAAGCAGTATTGCAGATGGTATCTGACCATGGTTCAGCACAACAGAAGCATCACTTGCTCACTTTTGAAATCCAACCCCCTCGAGATAAAGACCAACATTCCATTAGCCTTTTTGTGCATGAGCTCTTTGCACTCTATGCTGGAGGTAATGGTAGGTGCCAGGGAGATGGATTTAAGGATACAGTTGCTAATGGAGAAAAGGCAGAGGTTATCTTTGCTCTCCAGGATGATCCAAAGAAGACTGAGGCCAGATAGCTTGATGTGATGTGCCCCAGTTACACTCAAGTCTGCACCCCTTGGATTTGAGGGAGTGAAGATGGCAGCCATACCAGGTGAATGACCAGGATGGGATAGATTTAAGGTTTTACTGGTGACAAGGACCTCAAAGATGAAGGAGAGGGACAGATTGACAGCTACATAAGTATCATGGTGAATAGCTGAGCAGTTGGGAGTTTTTAAAAAGTGCAATTGTAAGTGAGCGGGGGGGGGGGGGAATGATTTTTTCAGGGGCAAATGCAGAAAGGGTAGGGAATGCGTGCAGTGAGAGATTCAAGAAAGTAATGTTGCTCCAGCCACAGCTGGACAGCTGCCTGCAAATGCAGTAATCTACTAAAGGAGCCTGGATTCATGGCAACAGTTACATCCCTTCAATGCTTTGACATCCGAACTGGGACCAAAAGTGAAATAGGGTTCAATGGAACAGAAATTTCCTAGGCTTTAACAATATAATCCATCAGTGGGTCAGCAACCCCAAATGATTCACACCATCTTCTTCTCAACCCATTTCTAACACCTGGGTGAACTTCATGTGCGACACTCATTAAGAAGTTCATCTAGACGAGGTGACTGATTGCTTTGAAATGGCAGTCTGCATATCAGTCAGCGAATTCTTTTATTAAAGACATCAATTCAGTAGAGAATTTAATCTAAAATAGTGTTTGTGACCACTTTAATGGTTTCTGCAAAGTTTAAAATATTAAAATGTAGAGTCTGTTATGACATGAAAAAGATTTCTGATCTGTCAAAGTTCAAAGCAGTGCAGGTGCTGGTAAAGTCCACAGCCAATTCCAGAAGCCATGTGGGAAAAGTGCAATTAAGGTAGACTGTATCAGGAACAAACAAGGAAGGAAGCCTTTCCTACTTATTATCTTTGGTTTTGCGGGGGAATGGGGGTTGCGGTCATCCAAGTATGAGACCGGAAGAACCCATCACCATGTTTAAAAGTCTCTAAACCAAGCTGCTGATAAATCTACATTTCTATTTGCCCGATACTGGGTGCACGCACACACTCCCACATGGACACAAACCAGAAAGCATAGGTGCAGGTTGACAAAGTTGAAGTCTTAAGGACCCCAAGTGTGAACAAGAGTACTGCTGGAGTTTAGTCGGCTAAAGTTGCACATGGGCAAGCTCCCCACAGCTTGTCCATTTAGGACCAGCCTACCTATTAGGACACTGGCTTGCAAGGTTATTTGGAGCTGAATATTAAGCATTGCAGCTTCCCTCCCCCAAACCCCTGTCAAGTCAGGTCTACCTCCCTGGGATTCATAAGTGACCTGGTCTACCTCCACAAAATCCATAAGTGACCCAGACTGGTTGGTCGCATCAGCAGTGCTCAGGATGGCTTAGGTCCAGTGATTCAATCATTGACTTAATGAATCTACCACACATCGACTTAGTTCTGAACTTTCAACACCAGATGCAAATTCTTACAAGTCACTTCAACTCCAAATTAACTTTGCTAACCTCACTCCCTCCCAATCCAAATACATTAAACAATTGCCAAACATGGATTTTAGCCTTTGCTTAGTGGACAGCAGGTACAAATAGCTCCTTACGAGCAGCATGGTGATCACCACAACTAATCATAAAACGTACAATTGCATTGCCACCATTCTCCCGAACACAGCTTAGAATACTGGTTTTACCAGTTGCGGAGAGTTAGCTGCTTGCCTCTCTGCAATGCATAGTAGGAGTAAAGTCCTGGATACAAGTACATTCCTGGCTTCCAGGAAACAACAGATTGTCCCAGGACTCAGTCTCATCGTTTATGATTGATATCTACCTTCGGTGAGGTTGAAGGAACTACATAGAGCAGCTTGTGAGGTCAGCCATCTTGATGACCTAGACCTTCAAGTCCAATGCCACTCGAGGCCCCCATGCAAGGGGCTCCCAAGAGGCTGACTTATCACTCTAGGGTACTAAATACAAGTTGATGTAGGTCAAAGCCCTCCCTCTTTGCAGCTGCTTCCCTCTTTTGCCACAAATCCACCAAATAGCCCTGGATTTCATACATTGGCCAGAGGAAGCGCTTCTGTTGCATCCTTAAGAGTTCTGAACCATGAAGGTGAGCTGTCTGGGCTAGTTTTATGTGCAAGCTTGTCAAAGGTGTCATTTTTTCAGATGGGACATTAAATTGAGGTTCCATCTGCTTGTTCAAGTGGAAATAATAAATCTTCTGGCACCCATTCGATGAGCAACATCTAGCTCTTCCAGTGTCCGGACATGGCCACCATTACTAGATCAACCATCACCGCTACAGAAAGCAGATTAATGGGACATTAATTTTATTTGCTGCTTGTGGGACCTTGGTGTTCACAACTGGCTGCCTACATAACTTACTGTAGTACAAAAGCAATCTTTTGGTTATATAGCATCTCGAGGACATGATGCAAATACAACTTCTTTATATATTTGTCTGTCTTTATCTTGGTTCCCCAGGATGCTGACGATTAGTCAGAAATATGTCAGACACTGGGTCCTTATGAATGGCCCTTGAATGGTTCTACCCACTCACTGCCCACTACCCACTGGGAGGTTATGGCAGTAACCACCATAAGTACTGTATACCTATTAGAAGGGTGGACCCCCTTTATGTAGGTAATAATTGGGTTGAGAGCAAAAGTACACTTGTACTGAGGAATTAAGGTTTTAATAAGTCAATGCTTGTGCTTTAATGAAGGGGGGGGGGGGGGGGGAGGGGGCAGGGAAAGAAGAGAGAGAAAAAGAGGGGGACCAGGAGCTAAGGCAACAAGTGAAGCTGCTGCTCATGACAATGACTTGGTCCCCAATGGCTGGCCTTATTTTAGGAAACATTGAATGGAGGCTGCTCATTCTAAGGAAGGTACTCCTCCACCCTGGGGGAATGGACTAGCTGAGAAGCATGGGGTGAAGTATGTTAGTAATTCCCAGTCATATATGCAGCTTTACCATGCCAACAGACCAAGGTGGCTGCAAAACCTACATGATGCTGGCTTATGCCACACTTTACTGGTTTTTACTGTACAAAGAACCAAATCAGATGGTGTACTTGGGCATTAACGTGACAGAAACTGCAATTTAACCTCTTTGTTGGCTGCCGACATCCCATTATAATTTTAAGCTGGAGTTGTAAAAAATTGAAGTGTCTTCTCTTAACCTCCCCCAAATTATTTTCAGCTGTGATGCTGCCCACAATCAGCAGCTCACTATTTAGGCTCACAAGAATGGTCACTTCAATTTATGGCAGCCGTAGAATCATACCTCACCATGACTTGGTGAATTGAGGAAAAAGAAGAAAGAAGATGGAAAACAGAAAGAAATATTTTGCGTCTTTGACATGCAGAATCAAACAGCAAAAACTGGTCTGCCATCCATTACGGGAGATTCATTCAGAATATCACATTCAGCTGCTTCCTATCTCTGACTGGGATACATTATGTATTTACAGAAAAACAAATCATAGCATTAAAACCTTTAAGGTTAGATTAAACATTTCATTTGTTACCTATTAAAAAAATGCATTTATACAGAAGATGCAAATTGACTAGTCTGGAATTGTGCAATTTTAAAAAAGTTTACGGTATCTACGTCAATTTAGTTTGCTTGAATACAGCTTCCATCATATTGTTTGAACGGAAGCATGCATCAGACTTTGGAACGTGCGAGAGCATATTAGCAGCTCACCCAAGAGGTTTATTCCAAGTGCTATTATTTATCTCAATTTCCTTCTCTGAAGGTATGGTGTCCCTGCTGGAGTCCACAGGTATCCTTCGGTATTTCACCCAATGATCTTTCACACCCGATCCTTCACGAGTGTCAGCAGGTTACTCTACCGCAGAAGGCATCACAGTTGAACCCAATCCTGTCCTTGCCAGACATCTACACAATCATTTTTAGCAAGGGGTTGGGGCAGGGAGGTCACTGGATGGCCATCAGGGAAGGAACCTTGGTGGATTTACACTCAGTAACCCTAGGGCACTGAGGTCAACAATGGTATTTCTGCAGTCTTCCTGACTGAGATCCACTAGCTCAGCAGAGACTCCGCATCAAACCTGGGGTCTTGTCCATCTGTATGGTTCAGCTACTCAATCCCACTGAACCATCAGCAGTGACTTGATTAATGATTTTGCTGATGCTCCAAAAAAGTTCTAGTCAAATTCCAAACCCAAACAGAACTGTGTACAGTCTTAAAGCACATAGCAATCCTGCTGAAAGTATGCCACAGCAAGACTGGTCAACTATGAACTTCTACTCTGAATACTTTGCAGAAAATTGTGCTGCTGCAATGTTGTCCCAGGATTTTGATTTACTATGCTATATTTACATGTGTTGAATACTAGTGACCAAAATATTTCAAGTGTGCATCCACCAGCAAAAGTATACAAGAAATGACTCCAATGTCCAACACTGCAGTGCTGCAATGCTTGCACTGACGGGGAGTACTTGATGAGAGAAGCCCCGGACTTCATTGTTGTCTGTTGTCACATTTAAACAAACAAGCTCAAGTCATTGCTTTGAATGGTTCAAAACTGGGGTTGTCAGAACAATGGAGCATTCAACACAAGGAATTGGGCACTCAAAGATTTCACTTTGTTTCAGATGCAGTCCCATTATTAGTATCAGTTGAAATAGGACAAGATTTTTTTTTTTTTTTTTTAAACCAGTAGCAAACTTTTGACACTTGTCTATAAACCAGTAGCAAGACAGGAGCACTTTCAGCCAACATTTTGACAGCAAGACAATTCTTGCAGAACTTTACACTCATGGTACTCCAAAATGTTGTGAGTGGGCCACTTTATTGTGAATAGGGCACTGTCCCTGCCCATGCTCCTGTGTGCCTTGGGATTTGTAGTGTTTTCCCAACAGAAGGCACCATCAGCAAAAGTGGCACTGGCATAGACACTGCAAATTCTTGCCACCTGCCCCAGACTCATAAGTGGATTTCTAATATTTGCTACTGGGGTAGATAATTTCAAGCTCTGAACCATATCACATCAACATGTAATATTTAAGCAATGTGGGTCAAGTATGTCACAGCATTCTTCATCACTTTTGGCGACAGGCTGAGAACTGAGCACACCACTTTTGAAGTGGAACTCCGTGGACTCCAAGTTAGACATCAGGTCCAGAGGGGAATGATTAATCACAGACCCTCGTTCCACATTCACAGAAGCTGTGATAGAAGTGGTGCATTTTAAAACAAGTGTGCAATAGTAACACCTGTTAGCAGTAATGGTTTTTCAAACCAGAGCCTGCTGTATCATTTACACCAGCAGCATTCAAATGTTACACTCTGACCCAACAACATATTGAGCAGAACCAGACAACAAAAAATATCAGATGACCTCTAAACCTCTTTCCCTCCCCAAAAGTGCTCTGAAATTGAAAATGGAAAAAGAAAAATACTGATGCAGAACAAAACTAAAATAACAGGTGAAATTAAAAAAAGTGAGCAGAGAGCAAACTGGACAAAAAAAAAATTGATAAAGATTGAAGAAAAAGGGAAGACAATACTAGTTTCTAGTATCTGTCCCAAAACCAGCATACTTTCTTGTAAATTCCTTTGCTGTGGTTTTGTAAAAAGTGACTATAGTTTAAATTCAATTTTCCAAGGTTTGTTCCAAGTAGTCTGAACAATTGGCGAACAAAGTAAAGATGCTCAAAGCTTTACAGTCATGATGAACTGCATGACAAAAAAAAGTTGTTCTGACGCATTCATCCCACCTACGTGTGCCCATTTGTGCAAGCACCAATCCTTCAACTTTGGAAGTTGGTACCAATGCACAGAGCTGTTCCTTTTGCCAAAATGGCTTAAGACTGGGGGTGAGGCGTAAAGAAACTAAGCTCAAAGCCCATCTTGTGGCTTAGATGCAAACTGAAACACAATCTTCAGTTATTCCCTTTGGCCACAAATTATTTGACAAGGTAAACCCCACGTTTACAACGGAAAGTAAACTTGTTTGAGTCAGTGCATCATTCAGTTTACATGAAATTTAGAAGCATCAGACTTTCTATAGCGTCTGTAAAGATGATAACAAGATCCTTAAAGAATCTTGTAATACTTACCATTTTTAAATGTTTCCTCATTCTGTCATATGAAGTTTGGGATGAACCATCGAGGAAATTGAACAGAAAAAAAGTTAGCGGGATTGCTTCTGTTGGGACATAAAACTGAAAGATTTCATTAACAATGATATTTTGCAGATTTTCTTCTTCCCGGAAGGTCATCTTTTCATTTGTTATATACAAGAAAAGGAACCCTTCTAGGTATATTCTGCAAAAATTCAATTGAGCTCTTTCATATTTTTCTGACAAATGCAGAAAAAAATTCACAAGACTAATTCAAAAACAGTGCCCAAAGAAATAGATCTTGTATTTCAGAAAACTGATTTAGTAAAATTACCGTCGTTAGTAATTTTACTACATTTAAAAACATTTAAAACACACTTAACAGATTCTGAGATTTGTTAATCACATGTTGCTGAACATTTGAATACTGCAAGACTTTCTTACATCATTGGGGCTTAAAGCAGTCTAGTGCTAATGACCAGAAAATGTATTCAAAACCATTTGTTGGGCAAACTTTACTTTCTACCCACTTTGTTGAAGATGCATTGCAACCTCCATTTACTTGATGCTCCAGAGCTTGTGTGTTCCAGGACTTTCTTGAGGCATTAATGTGAGTGAACAAATGTCCTCAGAGTAGAGTCCTTCCTTGTGCAACTGCACAAATAAAGATGTTTGTACACTGTTCATGAACAGTATAGACACCCGTATGTCCCACTGGACATCTGAAAAATGTTTGGTAGGACTCCTGAGCTTCTGAGTCAAGAGGTTGGACATGTTACTAGAAGCTCTGGGCACTTAGAGTGCTATCCAGCTCTCCTTGCTGAATTGCTCTGTAGGTGCATTAAACACACACAAGGCTCGATTCTTCCAGTTCAACTCAGGCCAGTAAAAAATCATGTAATTTTTTAGCAGGACTAGGAGGTCATGGCGCAAGTTGCATCAAAATAATTTGAAAAACTTGCATTTATATAGCACCTTTCACATCCTCAGGATGTCCCAAGCGCTTTACAGCCAATGAAGTACTTTTGAAATTTAGTCACTGGGAGTAAAGTAGTCCCATCAAACTTAGTGAAAAAAGTTAAAGGTGATGAGTTAATGTTTAATAGGAATATTTACAGATAGCCAAGGCTCTTAGCAGATCTGTTCTGAAAAGAACCACATGATGACAGAAAGTCTCTGGTTCAATTTCATTTCATCTGTTGAACAATGTCAGGTCACAGACTCTCAGGACAGTCCTAAGCATTGCCATTTCATTTATATCATTCAGATTTTGCTAAATCCTGAATGAAGTGCTTGAGTTACTAAGAAATTAAGTGTCTACAATAGCAGACAGCCATATAACAGAGTTAAAAGGTGAGAGAAAAGTGAATCTTTAAAAAAAAAAACACACACTGGCTTTGGCTTTATTCCAAAACAGATGCAACACTAGCACATTTAAACTGCAGCAAAAAGTAATTTAGCAATAATGTAATATTAGATCAACCAGGACTTCACAAGAAAAAAAGTATACAAGTAACAATACTGTATTATCAGTTGAAGCCAATGTTAGGCAACTTGTCTGTATATTCAACTGCTTTATTGACCAACACAAGAGCCTAAATCTAATCCCAGAATGGGTAATCTCACCTCTTACTGGAAGTATTTGGCCATCGGTAAGTAATGATTATCCCTGATCAAAAAGGTAACTGCTGAGTTAAGCCAAGTTCACCATCCTGAACAAATGCTCAACAGCTACATTTTAAGACACTAAAATGCACACTTCAAGACTACCCAAATTGGAACTGGGCAGGCCCTCCACAGAGTGCAATTGAGTACACATAATTCCAATACAAGCAGAACGCCAAAGTAAGTAACGCACTTGACAGTAAACTAATTGGGCTCTTATCAGGCTACAAGTATACTTAGCTGATCACTGAAAATTTGCAAACATTTTTCTGTTTTAAGGATAACAAAACTTTGCTTTCTTGGTGCAAATACAAAGTACAGGAAACTCTTTATTAACCGGCACCGACGGGACCGGCATGGTGCCGGTTAATCAAAAAGTCCAGATAACGGAGAGTTATATCTCCCAACGTACGAGAGCCCCGTACACACTGACATGCGCCTGCATTCGGAGCTCCGTCTCCCCGGGGACCGCCAGCTGACCATCTGTCGTGTCTGCTGCCTACCCGGGCTGCACATTCCCCTCCCAATCTACATGCTCCGATACAAGGCAAACGCCTCGGGGTTTTTTAAAAAGTTATTTTTAAAGGAGAGATGAAGGAAAACCCCGGTTACCTACTCAAGAATTTTGCCGGTTAAGAGAGATTTCCGGTTATTTGGGTGCCGGTTAAAAGAGAGTTTCCTGTACAGTGATAGAATCCAAGTGGTCAACAAATTAAAAGCATATGGGCTTCATCTTGTACTTAACATTTGCTCCATTAAACATTCTTGAATTGGCACATCATCATTGCATCAGATCCAATCTTTGTTTTATTTCTGTATAGGAAAATAATTGGAACTAAGTTCAGTTCGCAGAATTTGTTGCCCAAGACCAGCAGAAGTTTGAGAGCAATTTTTCATAGAGGAATTTTATTTAATACTTGAAGGCATTTGAATAGTTCAAATTATTTCCAAGGGAGACCAAAGATGTGGATTCAGACAGAAATTAAAATTACCTACACTGGAGAAGCTTCATTCTCTGAATATAGTGTCTCTCACACAGTATAGTAACTTGCTTGATTTTGACTGGAGCAAAATTGAGGGAACTGAGGATTCTCTGGTGTCCAATAAAATTGCCCTCATGGTATCAACTCCTGGCAGGCGAAGAGGCAGGTATATCCCTTCACCAAGGCACCACTGTATTGTGTCCAATCATAGTACATGAGAATGATGCTCCTCCTTCCTAATGTGACTCACTACTGAGGTACTGTTTGTCTAGACTGCATTTCCCTGGATAAACAGAAAATGTTGACAACAGCAATTTCACTGCCTGACGAACTATATGCATTGTTCAAATGTGCACTTCCACTGTACCCATTTGGCATGGAGATGAACAAGTTTGCCTGACAGACACATCCCTTTCTACCATGATTTGAGGGGAAGATGTTTGAAGGAGGAACCCTTGAGGGATTGCTGCCAGAAGACCACAACCAGAGATCTGCACTTGAACATAGTCCACAGAAGAACTAGATAAGAAAGAGTATCGCAAGTCTGTCCTGAGCACGAACACACTGCCCAATTTCTGTCCATAGAACCACATGAACAGCAAAAACACTTTTCCCATCAAACGGTCACGGGATCAGTGGCTGCAGCAACTCAAGACATTGTAGAAAGCTAGAACAAGGCCATAATATACAGCAAACAAAAATCATAAAACATGGACTTAGCCACCGAGTCGAGTTTTCACCAATGCTTCCTGCTTTAATACTGCAGCCTGCTTCTGCTGGTCAAAGACGTTCAATAAATTCTCTGCATTATCCTGGTTAGGCAAGTAGTCTTAAAGGTAGATAATATTTTTTATAGCAGTGTCCAGAATTTGTTTTAACATCCAAGACTGAAACCTGACCTCCTGGATGTTCAGTTGTTCCCTGCGAAAGGGGAGTGGGGGGGGAAAGAGGAAGAAGCCTACCTAAACAGAAGAGACTTGGATCATTTATTCATTAGGATACTGGTGTCCAGGAGCAGGTACCCCAACCATTCTTCGAGATTGTTCAGATCAGAGCAATCCAATAGCCCATGTTCTAGACTCACAGTTGGCTGTAAGCTTGGTGGGGGAAGGCAGACTGCCTGTGTTCAGAAGAATGCAGCACAAAAAGACAAACTTCTTAGGTTTCTTAAAATACTTGTACCATTTTAGATCTGCTATTTTGATAATTCTGGGCCTCAGAGTCGGATTGGAAATGCAGATACAATTTGAATATTCATGTCGATCTGCAACAGAAAAGGGACCATCTTTCTTATTGTACAGTTCCTCAGCCTTAGAAGCAACAGAGGCAGCCATGTTTGCCTGTCTCAAAGTCCTGTTTCAAGTATGAGCAATCCCCGTAATGGAGTGAGGGAGAAAACATAAATCTATCTAGTTTGTCAGTCTCTTCATCGCTTATTGTTGGTAATTTCCAATACGCTCAGTCATTGTGTAATGTATTCTTCAGTTTGATCACCTATGACAATGAGAAAATGTCTTGCACAAATCCCTGCAATCAGAAATTGCCCGGGTGGTAATGCGCCTTTTTTCAGACGGCTATAGAATACATTACTTACTGGGGCCTGAACAATAAAACAAATAGTTCACCCATTTAAAGCTATTTCCCCCCCGCCACCCCCTCCCAATACCTTAAGCACAATGGCAGCAGGACCAAAAAGGTACATCCAAGGTCCCCTGCTCTAATTGACTAGTCTGGATCCCGCCTCAAAACCAGAGGCAAACTTTAACTGGGGGGAAATATGCGCACCGCTGGGGCCGATTTTTTTTTTTTAAATTAAAACGATAGGAGACTATATTTTTGGAGACATCACCGATGTAACAATCCTCCTCATTGGATTGTTTGAGAAACTCTGGTATTTATTGCTTTACATAGACTAGATGCGTTGAAGGCATGAGGACAAAGGACTCAAACAATTTTGAGAACAGTGGATTTTATGCACCAAGCAGGCAAATTCGCCACATTAGTTAAAAAAAAAATGACCGTCCTTGAGTTATAGCAAAGAGTCAGCCCCTTACAAGCCTGCATGAGTAATCAATAAAAGAAACAGATTATGAAAATTAGTGAACTATGCATTTAACTGAAAGACTGTACATGTCTCCCAAAACCCACTTAAAACAGGGAGGCTTGTCTCTGGAAGTCAGATAAAAGTGATCCTGGAACAAACTAAATAGTTATCTCAAACTATATACTTCAACAAACTAAAAAAAAGCAATTCTGGGAGCTTCAGAGAAGCTTTTCAAAATTGAGGGGAAAGAAAATAACAGTATGATGCAAATCGTG
The DNA here is from genome assembly GCA_030390025.1 of Squalus acanthias. Classification (NCBI taxonomy): domain Eukaryota; kingdom Metazoa; phylum Chordata; class Chondrichthyes; order Squaliformes; family Squalidae; genus Squalus; species Squalus acanthias. The sequence continues at coordinate 106,388,244 of CM059428.1, forward strand.
GGCTATTTACAAGGGGGTCCCAATGACATTTGGACAAAAAGATATTCTCAGAATCAAGTTCGGACAAGTTCCTACAATGCGTAGGGATATCTGAATGACAAGAAGCTTTACTGCTCCTCTTGATTTCAAGACTTATTTCATCTTTGTGTTTTTTTAAATTTGTTCTCGGGATGCAGATGCACTGGCAAGGCTGCATCCATTGCCACCCATCCCCAGTTGCCCTTACAAAGTGGTGGCGAGTCTTCTCTGTGAATCTTGCGGTCCTTGTGACGATGGTGCTCCACTCAAGTACAACTCATACTGTGCTTCTGCTGTCTCAGCGTAGAGACTTTAACCCATGGTAGGTGTGTTCACAATTTTCAAGAATTTTATAATGGGTTTTGCAAGCTTGTTGCATCATGTTAAAAAGAACAATGAGTTGCTTCTACAAACAGCGTCGCAATATGTACAAGATATTTTTCTACATTGAAAGCTCTATATAAATTCAGTTGTTGCTTTCCTTTCAAAACAAACAGCTATACAATCTTCATTTAAGCAGAACTGGTCTACATCACTGCATCTGATGAGCTGCATTAAAAGCAAGATACAATCTGATCTGAAGAACATTCTTATGCGGAGGCACAACATAAAGATTCCGCTTCTTCTGCTAATCCCAAATTAGTTTGTTCCTTTTGGCTCTAGTCAATCAAGGCTGTAATATTCTTTTCTGCCATGAACCATTAAACTTGATGCCAGTGACAGGTCTATTTTAGTATCTACCCTACTGTGACCAAGGTTTTTTTCTTCCTCAAGCACAACATGCAATTTGGAGCTTGGCAACTTTTATTCATTATATCAGTTTATTGCTACCAAGTACCAACATATTGATGTCAGGCAACACAGTGATGCAACTGTTAGCCAAAGTACATTGATAAAACTGTCATAATGCTCCACCAAAATAAAATCTGTGTTTTAACTAAAGATTTCAAAAATATCATCATGACGATTACCAAAACAATATTCAAAAACTTTGATCATGTGCACTAGCTTGTAAGCCCCAATGAATTGTGTAGTTTCAACAACAAAATAACTAGTCACTCTTAATCTGCCAAGAGTAGACAGTTAGCAGTTAACAGTCTCATGTCATTTTTGTTCAGTCTCCAGGAATCTGATAACAGATATACAACAGATGAGAGCTGAGCAAAAAAAAAGTGCGTTTTAGTAGCCCTGTGACCACATTAGGTCATCACTCAGAGACAGTGACAAATCTGTCATGTGGTCTTCATCTTGTTTGGTAACTCACTGGCCAGTAAACTGTGGTAACCTAGATATAGTTGCTTTGAAATATATTTTTGTAATAGCAAACACTCATTTAGTTCATTTTCAGAGCGAAAAATTGGCCCCAGATAGCTCCAAATACTATTGGAGCAGATTTTGCGCACCACCATATGCTCATAAATAAGTGTACAGAGAAGCAGATGCAACATTATGTTGCAAGTATCTCAACACTAATTGAACCTTGCTTACAACAGATTCAGAAATCTGTTATATGGAACATGCAATATCACAATGAAGTGAAGACTCATGTACATGTGTTCCATTCTAATATTATGCCATAAATGAGCAGAAGCACATTACTGTGCTATTCATACAAGCTTACAATAGTACTACATTTTAGATTTACTATTCCAGACCAGCATTTTAGTACTACAGCACCAGACATGTTTACTCCAAAGGGAGCAAAAATTAAAAGCTCATAAGTATGTCTGAATATCCTTCAGTCAACTGGGATGCCCAGCAAAGCTAGGAAACAAACCACAATAAGTGAGCTCTGTAGTTCCACTTTTCTTAGTCAAAACAATTTGTAGACAGTCAATTTAGTTATAATAAACAATTAAGTTTCTCCGCTACAAGCATTTTCTGCATATATTCAGGTGAAGTTTCTACAGTTGCTGCTCTTACCTTTTTGTGTTTCAACCCAAGGAAATGCATCTTAAGATTCATCTCAGATGTACAACGAACATCACAGATCTAAAATTAAAATAAAAATGTAGAGCGTTTGAAATTTAAGCATGAAATGCTACATATACTATCCATTGGAAAATGCATTAGTGATCCATTAAAAATACAACGGTTCTACAGCATAGGTTTTGAAACTGTAATCCCGAGAGAATCAGATTTCCTGTGTTTTTTAATCTTACAAGCACATTATTTTTGTTGCTGTATATACACATGAATAAAAATATTTTCAGCAACGATGGCACTGTTTTTCTTGGGTAGCGGACATGGACTTTTAGATCTCTAGATGTACGTTAATATTTGCTGGGATCCCCATATAGAAAAATTTGAAAAAAATGCCATTTTATAATATATACAAAAATTAAAGGTTTGTCCAAGAAAGGCACAGCACTCAAATCAAATACATTGAGTAATGCATGTTTTGCTGGCTGCAGTGAACAGGAGTACCATTTTGTCCAGGCATTCCTTTACATTGGCCAGTTGTAGGAAATTAGTCATAATCCATAATTCTATTATCTGTAGTGCTAATGAAATGATGCCGATTACTATTTTCTGTTTGAACTCTTAAGAGTCTGTAAATCAGTAAGCTGCAGTTTTCACACTCACAGCTGTTCTATAAATATTCAGTATCAGACATTATTCTGCTGATTAAATCAAAACGAAGTGGGAAAATCTATGAGTGTATTTTCAAGGCACTCTAAATATAGACTAGGATGGTCTCGCGTTTGATTCTCAGTCTGTGCTGAATTAGCCAGGGCAGTAGTCGGGTGCTACAACTCCCATTTTTTGGTGGGGGAAGGGGAAATTAGTGTTCTCTGCTCTTGATCACTATTGAGCTTTCCCTGCTGAAAGTGCATGTACATGGACAGGACTGGACTCAACCATCATGCACCCATGTTCAAATAGCCAACCACTCACTGGTTAGATTTACTCTCAAACAGAAATTCAGTTAGGGACAGAAGGGCACCTGGCGCTTAGGGAAGCTTAACCCAATAAAGCACCAGCACCTTCAGAAGGCCAGGGTGGGGGGTTGAAGAAAAGGGAACTAATGAGAACAAAAGTTTTTTTTTTTTTTAAAGATTAGAATAGCTGATCAGCACAGGTCAGTCTATTATAAGAATCTTGTACCATAACACTAATCCCAACATTTATCATTGTAATTTTTTTAACATGCAATCTGCATTTCCAAATATTCATTTTTCCTCAAACTTCATGCAACACCAATTTTCACACTTATTTGCTTCTGTGGAAACATACTATTTTATATGCCAGAGATTTGTTTTGTTAATCGTTCATAAGGCATACTTGGGTTTACATCCATTTGTAATCTAAATTGGTACATTCAAATCATAGCATGATCTGCAAAGTTCCAACTGCATTTTACAATGAAAAAGTAAATCTAAAAAAGATACAAGATTAAATCCAATTGATTCAGAACAGAGAGAATCTTCAGATAGTTGTGAGGCTGTGGAATTCACTTCCAGGGTTAGTGGTTGAGGGAGAAAGTATGTCAACAGTTAAGGTTAGGTAGATGACAGAAAAGGGGCTGAAGGGATATAGGAACAAGGTGGGTAAAAATGTGATTAGAACTCCTTGCTTGCATGGAGGGTAAACACCAAGATGGACTGGTTGGGCCAAATGGGCTGTTACCGTGTTCTAACTTCAAGGTATTAATAGCTTGACAACACAATACTTGGCTAAGGCAACTGGCACCTTAGATACCCACTGTAAGCTAGTAACAAAAACAACCTGTATTCATATAGCACCATTCAAGCAGAAATACTTCTGTGACGTGCCTTGAGATGTAAAAAAGGAAAAGATGCAGAGCCTTTTTAGGGTGGCTAGGAGAGGTGACCAGTAGTTTGGTCACAGATGGGTTAAGAAAGTTTTTGAAGACCAGAAAAAAAGTAGAAAGGCAGAGGGATATACACAAGAAAGGCGTTTGATAAAGGTTACTAGTGAAGCTCAAAGCCATGGGGATTCAGGGTAAAATTTGGAATGAACAAGAAATTGGCTGAAGGGTAACAAAAATACATACTTGTTGGAAGGGTAATATTGGTGTAGGGAGAATAGACTGGGGTGCCCAAGAGCTTGGTGGTGGGTTCACTACATTTTCTAATTTAGATTAACGTCTTGAATTCAATTGGTGGATTCAGAAACTCAGTGCAAATTTCCAATTTGCAGACAAACCCAAACCAGGAGGAGCAGTGGAATCAAAGAAAGGCAGGCAAAAATTACAGATTGGGTTAAAAAAAGCTGCAAGTTGGCAAAACAAGAGCAGATAAATTTAATACAAACATGTCTAAAGTACTGCACATAAGTAAAAATAGGCAATGCTTGTACTTTACTGGTAGTGTTGAAATTGCGAAGGATGAAGTCGAGAGACCGAGGAGTCTTAAGATTTGCTGCTCAACATGTCCAACCAATTATAAAAGAATTTTATAGCACAGAAACAGGCCATTCAGCCCAACAGGTCTATGTCACTGTTTATGCTACACACGAGCCCCACCCCACCTACTTCATCTCACTATTAACATAACCTTCTATTCCTTTCTCCCTCATGTAATTATACAGCTTCCCCTTAAATACATCTATGCTATTCGCCTCAACCACTCCGTTAGTAGCAAATTCCACATGCACACCATTCGCTTGAGTAAAGAGGTTTCGCTTGAATGCCTCATTCCTTAATTAGTGACTCTCAAATTATGGCACGTAATTTTGGATTCCCCACATGTGGAAACATTTTCTCTACATCTTCCCTATTGAACCCCTTCATACTTTTAAAGACCTCTATCAGGTCACCTCTCTTTAGTGTCAGCTGTGGCTCAGTGGGTAGCACTCTTGCCTCTGCATCAGAAGGTTGTGGATTCACTCCAGGGGCTTGAGCACAAAGTCCAGGCTGACACTCCAGTGCAGTGCTGAGTGAGTGCTGCACTGTCGGAGGTGCAGTCTTTCGGATGAGACATTAAACCGAGGCCCCGTCTGCTCTCAGGTGGACATAAAAGATCCCATGGCACTATTTCGAAGATGAGCAGGGGAGTTATCCCCGGTGTCCTGGACAATATTTATCCCTCAATCAACAAAACAAGAACAGATTATCTGGTCATTATCACACTGCTGTTTGTGGGAGCTTGCTGTGCGCAACTTGGTTGCCTTTTTTTTTTGGAGTGACTACACTCCAAGAGTACTTCATTGGCTGTAAAGCACTTTGAGACATCCGGTGGTTGTGAAAGGCGCAATATAAATGCAAGTATTTCTTTTTCAGCCTTTTCTCTTTTCTAGAAAAAAGAGCACCACCCTGTTCAATCTGTCCTGATGCACAGCATCAATCACTAAAGATAATAGAATTAATTGAGCTACGTAACTAAAACAGTAGAATACAAGTCAACCATGGAATTATTTAATCACAGAATTAAACAGCACACAAGGCGGCCATTCATCCCATCATACCTGTGCCAACTTTTTGGTAGAGCTATCCAACTAGTCCCACTCCCCCTGCTCTTTCCCCATATCCATGTAATTTTTTTGCCCTACAAGTATTTATCCAATTGCCTTTTGAAAGTTACTATTGAATCGCCTTCTACCACCCTTTCAGGCAGTGCATTTCAGATCACTAAACAACTTGCCGTGTAAAAAAAAAAAGTTCCCTCATGTCGCCTCTGGTTCTTTTGCCAATCACCTTAAATCTGTGTCTTCTGGTTACCAACCCTTCTGCCACTGGAAACAGTTTCTCTTTATTCAGTGTATCAAAACCATTCATGATTTTGAACACCTTTCAAATCCTGTCTTAACTTTCTCTGCTCTAAAGGAGAACAATTCCAACTTCTCCAGTTTCTCCACATAACTGAAGGCCCTCATCCGTGGTGCCATTCTAGTAAATCTCTTCTGCACCCTCTCCAAGGTTTTGACATCCTTCCTAAAGTGTGGTGCCCAGTATTGAACACAATACTCCCAGCTGATGCCTAACTAGTGTTTTAGAAAGGTTTAGCATAACTTCCTTGCTTTTGCACTCTATGCCTCTATTAATAAAGCCAAGGATCCCATATGATTTTATATTCTTCTCAACTTGTCTTGCCACCTTCCCCAGGTCTCTCAGTTCCAGCACTCCCTTTAAAATTGTATAATTTAGTTTATATTACTAAAGTTTATATTCTTCCTACCAAAAAGCATCATTTCACACTTCTCTGCGTTAAATTGCATCTGCCATGTACCTGCCCATTTCACCAGTCTATATCCTCCTGAAGTCTGTTACTATCCTCCCCATTGCTAACTACATTTCCGAGTTTCGTGTCATCTGCAAACTTTGAAATTATGCCCTGTATACCCAGGTCCAGCAGTGGTCCTAATACTGACCCCTGGGGAACACCACTGTGTACTTCCCTCCAATCTGAAAATCAACCGTTCACCACTGCTCTGCGCTTTCTGTCCCTCAGCCAATTTAGTATCCACACTAACTCATCCTTTACTACTACATTGCCAGCATCCTGTTCTCGACTGAAGACAGCAAGAATAAATTAAATGCAGCAATGGTGGGAGCAACTGCAGTCTCTTTCTAGATTAATTAAGTTGGGCTGAATGGCCTCCCTTGTCCATAAGTAATATCGTGATATGGTGAAGGAACGGACTTTGAAACAGCAGCACTGAAATGATTGGAGTGGGAAGAGGGATATACAGGAAAAAAGATAAGGTTGGAGACGATTGTAGAGATAGGGTGGGGTGCGCCAGTAGTTAAATCTGTAGAAAAGGACAAATATTTTTAATCTGATCTGTTCGGAGGAAGCAGCGTCATGGGACGTTTTACTACGTTAAAGGCGCTATATAAATAAAAAGTTGTTGTTGAGGAAGCTAACATAGGACGGACGCAGGTGGCAGTTTTGGACAACTTGGAGATTATAAAGAGTGGTGATTAGGATACCATCAAGGAAAACATTGGAAAAATTGAGATTGGGCAGATGCGCGACTCAAAGCCATGGTGTACATCGATTTAAAAAGGTAGTCCAAGTTCTTTTGAAATTCGCAAGACAGTAGCCGCCATTTTGTCTGATTCTCTTCTGTTTAGTTGCCCGCTTGAAAATGGCGGACTTTTCTCGCGCTGTAACTTCTTGAGCGAACGGGAGGAAAGCTCGCCCGAGAAGTCTGCGTGATTGAACTCTGCCGTACATAAATGCGCACCTTACAATAGAAAACGTTGGCCGAAACCAGATTTTTTATCTCACGGTTCGCCTGATCTTGTCGCCGATATACGTCGCCCATCATTCTGACGTGAACTCTGTAGCAAATTAAAGAAAACGCCATTCGTCACACATTTCAAGATCTCAATGGTACAAATACGCGATACAAACAATTAACGGATCGATCGTCTGTGAATCAGGCTCTTTAATCACACACAGGCCCTGTTAAGTATCGTCGACCCTTATAACATAAACACAAACGCCAGAAGTGTCCACAATAAACGCGATATTCATTCCCACTTCCCCGATCCCGCAATAAGCGGATTGATCCTGCAGTTACCAAAAAATTCAAATCTCCTCGCGCAAATAAACGAAACGTTCGATTACAACGGACACCCACTCGCGCAAAACCTTCCGGCGGAGGCACATCACTTCCTTAGCAACAGAAAATCACGCGCCCAATCCTGACGCAACAATCAAGGCATCGAAAAGTGGGATAACACTAAGAAAAAGTTATACCAGCCTCGAACGCAGTAGTTAAGAACTAAATTGCCCTGGGTGAGATAATATTTCAGGAAGTAGTAATTGTGGTGATAAAGCGAGATTTAATTTACTCCCCTCTACAAGCAAAATTATCGTCACCACCATACATCCGGGATTCCTACCTTGATGTGGGAAGTGATGTAGCCGCTCCGCCGGAAATCATATTTTGACGAAAACGAAGACTTCGCCTCGAAAGAAGCTTCGATTGTGGAAAGCGCCAATTATCTGGTAGTCGCGGTTATCAGTAATCACCGAAGTCGTGATTGGAATATCGCACAGTCGCTTCATAAATAATCTCCATCACAGGCCGCACGAAGTAACTGCAGGGGTGAGTAAAAAATAATCTGGCAGGTGAAGGAGATGTGCGAGTTTGGGTGAGGTAACCGGTTACAGCGTTGTGTATCTTTGGGGGCTAGACTAACGCGGTGATGTTCTAACCATATTTTGGTTTTCCCTTCAAATTAACGGGGTATGTATCAGTACTTAACTAAATTTTAAATAATTAATAAAAATGCTCCTAACAAAAATGATTATTTTATGTGACTTAAAAGTTAGGCAGTGACATTTGATCATTTCAATTCATTGGTAGCAAAACAAATTGCAAAATATGTTTGCATACTTGCAATATCAGAAAAGGCCAGGGTGGCAATAATGTGAACATTGCACATTTTAAAATTAGGAAATGAGGCTGAAGGTCCAAAGCCCATTGTGAAGGACACCACTGAGGTTGAAGAGTAATGAGATGCATTAGACATTAGTGTTTAAAGGTGCTCCAAGGTTTGGCCTTAAAATCTGAAGATTGTAGGAGGAAACAATGACTAAAGAATGAAAGAAGTTCCACAGTATTGTGAATTGGGGAAGGAATGAGTGTGTAGAAGACAAAGATGTGTCCTAGATTACTACACAGTAAGGACATATAGAATAGACTATTTGGAGCTTAGAAGGAATGAGAGAGAAAACTTTAGAGGAGTACGAACTGCAATTTTAGTGATAAAATAAAGGATAGGGAGAAAGTTTGCAGTGGAGAGAGGTTGAAGGCGAAAGTGGACAAGAGATGCTAGACGAGGGTTCCTATCTTGCAGTAATATTCAAGTCTTGATGGACTTCAGCTTTATAGAGTTAGAAGTTGTTATGGGGAAGATAGGTGAAAACAACAACAACTTCCATTTATATACTGCCTTTAACATAATGAAACACAACTAAGTTCTTTGAAATAAAAGTAGAAAACGTTGGAAATACACAGGTTAATCAGCATCTGTGAAGATTAATGACATTTCAGATGTCTACCCTTCAATGTTGAAACTTATTGCAGTATAAATCACTGCCTTCAGGAAAAGATACATTAACGGCATGGTGACCCTGCAAAAATATTGATACCAAAATTAATATTCTAAAATGTTTGTTCTCCAATGGTCAAAGTGTACTGTAGTAGTTCTTGATATGGTGGATTGTTTCTAATTAATTAAAATAGTTTTAACTGTTTTAAATTCTGCCCCAGATTTCTGACCCTCTTTCAGGCAAATATTTAGATACTGCAGGTAAAACAACTCTTACATTTTTTTTAACTGGAATAAATATCAATGCATCTAACTTTTCCATAGTGTTGCCCCTTGACCTGCATCATAATTTTTAAACAGTAGCTTCACATGATTACAACGACGACAACAACAACAACTTGCATTTATATAGCACCTTTAACATAATAAAACGTCCCAAGGTGCTTCACAGGAGCGTTATCGAACAACATTTGACACCGAGCCACATAAGATGATATTAGGGCATATAAAGAGGTAGGTTTTAAGAAGCATCTTGAAGGAGGAAAGAGAGGCGGAGAAGTTTAGGGAGTAAATTACAGAGCTTAGGGCCTCGGCAGCTGAAGGCATGGCCGCCAATGGTGGAGCAATTAAAATCGGGAATGCGCAAGAGGCCAGAATTGGAGGGATTTGAAAACAAGGATGAGAATTTTAAAATCGAGGCGTTGTTCAACTGGGAGCCAATGTAGGTCAGCGAGCACGTGGGGTGAATGGGACTTGGAGCGAGTTAGGATACAGGCAGCAGCGTTTTGGATGAGCTTAAGTTTATGGAGGGTGGAAGATGGTCGGCCAGACAGGAGTGCATTAGAATAGTCAAGTCTAGAGGTAACAGAGCCCTATATGAAGTGGCAAACTTGTGTTTGGATTAAATATCTTTTGAACCAGTGGCAATAAAAGGAGATCTGACATCCTAAAAATAAAGTTTATTTTTATTTGATCCTATTTTTTCTACTTATGATGAAATAATGAAGTGATATGTCATTGTTTCTTCAGATTTGGAAAATAATGATTATTGCTGGCATAAAATCCCAGTTTGAAGATGGTGGAAGAGATGCCTCTTGTAACAAGTACTGGTGTGACGTAAGTGTTTTCTAATAGATTAACTTTACAACAGTAACTTGCGTTTACTGTTATATAGTGCCTTTAAGATGAAAAAAATCATCCAAGGTTTTTCCACAAAGGTGTAAAGGAAAAACAGATGCTGAACCAAAGGAGGAAATATTCGGAGGGGTAACCAGACGATTGGACAAAGTGTTGGATTTTAAGGAGTGTTTTAAAGAAGAGGCAGGGGAAAGCTAGAGGAGTTTAGGGAAGCAATTCGAGTGTAGGTACCATGCAGCTGAAGGCATGATCATTGATAGTGAGGTAAAAGGATGTGAAGATGCACAAGAAGCTGGAGTCAGAGGAATGGAGACTTGGGAGGGAGGGATGGGGTGGGGTTGTAGCGCTAGTGAACATTATAAATATAGTGCAGGGCCACGTCCTGGATGGATTTAAACACAATTAGAGCAAATGTAGGTCAACGAGGATGAAGATGATGGATGAGTGAGACTTGTTGCAGATAGGATATAGAATCATTCGGCCAATCATGTCTGTGCCAGCTCTTTGACAGAGCTCTTCAATTAGTCCTACTCCCCTGCTCTTTCCCCATATCCCTGCAAATTATTGCTTTTCAAATATATATCCAATTCCCCTTTGAAGGGGAGGATTGGGAACTTGATATTCCTGGCTACGTATTCAGGAAAAGATAAGGAAGGAAAAAAAAGAGAGGGGTGGCAATATTGAGCAAAGAAATTATTATAGCACAGGGAAGAGATGATGTACTTGAGGGGTTGATGACACAGTCTATTTGGTTAGAATTAAGGGACAATAAGAGGAGCTATTGGTATTAACTGTAGGCCACCAAATAGTGGGAAGCAGATAGTGGAGCAAATTACAGAAGAATGCAAGATAGCGCTATAGAGCAGTGATAATTGGGGTCTTCAATTATCCTAATATAGACTGAGCTAGTAAAGGGCAAAGAGGGGGAGGAGTTCTTTGTGTAGAAGAGAACGTTCTTGATCAATTTATTTCCAGCCCAATGAGGAAGGAAGCAGTGCTGGGTCTAATTCTGGGGAATGAAGTGGGGCAAGTGAAGCATGTTTCAGTCGGGGAGCATCTGGGGAACAGTGATCATAATATTATCAGGTTTATAATAGTTACGGAAAAGGACAAGGAACAGTCGAGAGTAAAAATACTTAACTGGAAGAGGGCTAATTTCGATGAGTTAAAAAGGGACCTGGGCCAGGTGGATTGGAATCCAAAAAAATTGTAGGCAGAACAGTAATTGGCCAATGGACAAAGAGGAGATATTTCAGGGATAGAGTAGATAAATTCCCATGAGGGGGAAATGAAGTGCATCTAAAGCTAGAACTTCCTGGATGACTAAAGATATAGAGATTAAAATGAAACAGAAAAAGGAGGCTTACGAATGTAAAGTTGATAATACCGAAGTAGAGAGCCGATCTAAAAAAGGAATGAGGGGCAAAGAGAGTATGAGAATAGATTAGCGGCTAACATAAAAGGGAACCCAAAAGTTCTTTTATAAACATATAAAAAGGCTAGTCAAAGGAAGAGTGGGGCTGATGACGGACCAAAAAGGAGATCTTGTGGAGGCAGAGGGCACAGCTGAGGTACTAAATGTGTACTTTGCATCTGTCTTTACCTAGAGAGGAGGGTGTAGCAGTAAAGGAGGAGGTAGTAGGGATATTGGATAGGATAAAAATAGATAAAGTGGAGGTACTCAAAAGGTAGGCAGTAATCAAAAGTAGAAAAGTCACCCGGTCCGGATGGGATGCATCTGAGGTTACTGAGGGAGTATCTGGGGAACAGTGATCATAATATTATCAGGTTTAGAATAGTTACGGAAAAGGACAAGGAACAGTCAAGAGTGGAAATTGCAGAGGCTCTGGCCACAATCTTCCAATCCTCCTTAAATATGGGCGTGGTGGTAGAGGACTGAAGGATGGCAAATGTTGCACTGAGTGTTCTCTCTAATTTCAATTTAGGTGCGCGGTCCCTTTAAATTTGTCGCGCGGCCACGCATGGGTGGTATCTTTTCCAGCAATGCAGCTGGTGAATGGCCTGTGCGGGGCCTCCCGATCGCTGCACCGCCGCGCAGCTTGGGCGGAATGTTGGTTTCACCCCTGTTCAAAAAAAAAAGGGGGAGAGCGATAAACCCAGCAACTGCAGGGCAGTCAGCTTAACATCGGTGGTGGGGAAACTTTTTGAGACATTGGCCCGTAATTTGCAGTCAGCAGCGAAGCAAAGGCATTCACTGCTGGCCCCGAAGTAAGCTTCCCACAAAGATCTCGCGATCTCTGGCATGAAGTTCGGCTTTTCCAACGTTGAAACCAGCAGAAGTTAATGGGGGGTTCCCTAACGCGAGTTGCTCTGGTGTCAACAAGCTGTCTAAGCAGCCAATCAAAATGCAGAATTCTCATTATTAAGTAAGCTCCGTTGATTCTAACTTTTAAAAAAATGTTAGAGAGCAAAAGAAAGATTGGGCTCTGGCATGGAGAAAAGATAAACCTGAAATAAAGATGAACAAACTTTTAAAAAAAATAAGTTTTTTTTAAAGTTTCTTAAATTTTTATTAAAATGGATAAATTTGACACTCCACAAAATTAAAGTGAGTTTTTCAGGGCCACAATGTTTGTTTAGCAGTCAATACGCTGTTTAAAACCCCAGTTACACCTAATCCAAAAGGCTCTAACTTTTAATGGAGTATTTAACAGCGATATTATTGCAGAATAGCCGAAGTTTTCATCAGTTTCCCTGATTTGACAGATAATACTGGCTTTTGGCGGTGGGGGGGGGAGGCAGTGCGCCACTGCGCAGCCAGTATTGGAGCACTGAATGAGTGACCGCAACTTCAGGATTTTCTCGTTAGGATGCACATGCGCTACATCCTGAAGTTGCGATCAGTTTCAAACAGGTAATAACAGCGAACGCTGCTCAATCATAGGATTACATGGGATATACAGCACAGAAACAGGCCATTCGGCCCAACCAGTCCATGCCAGTGTTTATGCTCCACACGAGCCTCCTCCCATATTTCCTCATCTAAATCTATCAACATAACCCTCTATTCTCTCATATGCTTGTCTAGCCACCCCTTAAATGCTGGATGGGTAAATCGCTGTTATTACCCACTGCAAATTCCCGGCCAATATTCCAGGAAAAAAATTAATTGGCACTTGGAAAATTATTGGCTAATAAATATGAAAGTCAGGCAAATCGTGCTTGACTAACTTGATTGCGTTCTTTGATGGATTAATGGAGTGTGTTGATGAGGGTAGTGCATTTGATGATGTGTATATGGACTTTCAAAAGGCATTTGACAAAGTACCGTATAGTAGACTTGTAAGCAAGATCAAAGCCCGTGGGATTAAAGGGACAGTGGCAGTGTAATACAAACTTGGCTAAGGGACAGAAAGCGGAGAGTAGTGGTGAATGGTTGTTTCAGACTGGAGGAAAGTACACAGTGGTGTTCCCCAGGGATCGATATTGGGACCACTGCTCTTTTTGATATATAATGACCTGGACTTGGGTATACCGGGCATAATTTCAAAATTTGCAGATGACACGAAACTCGGAAATGTAGTAAACAATGAGGAGGCTAGTAACAGACTTCAGGAGGACATAGATAGGCTGGTGTAATGGGCAGACATGTGGCAGATGCAAGTTAACATAGAGAAGTATGAAGTGGCACATTTTGGTAGGAAGAGTGAGGCAAGGCCACATAAACTAAATGGTACAATTTTAAAGTGGGTGCAAGAACAGAGAGACCTGGGGGTGTATGCACACACATTTTTGAAGGTGGCAGGACAAGTTGAGAAGGCCTCTAAAAAAGCATATGGGATCCTTGGCTTTGTTAATAGAGGCATATAGTACAAAAGCAAGGAAATTATGTTAAACCTTTTATGAAATACTGGTTAGGCCTCAGCTGGAGTATTGAGTTCAGTTCTAGGAAGGGTGTCAAGGCCTTGGAGACGGTGCAAAGGAGATTTGTGATTTACTAGAATGATACTAAGGATGAGTGATTACAGTTATGTGGAGAAGCTGGGGTTGTTGTCATTGGAATAGAGATGATTAAGAGGAGATTTGATAGAGGTGTTCAAAATCTTAGAGCTTTGACTGAATAAATAAGGAGAAACTGTAAGGGTTGGTAACCAGAGGGCACAGATTTAAGGTGCTAGGGAAAAAGACGAGGTGGTGTAGGAAATGTTTTATGCAATGAGTTTTTTTGATCTGGAATGCAATGCTTGAAAGTGTGGTGAAAGCACATTCAATAATAACTTTCAAAAGGGAATTGGATAAATACTTGAAGGGGAAAAAGTTTGCAGGGATATGGAGACAGAGCTGGGGAATGGACTAATTGGATAGCTCTACCAAGAGCCAGCTGGCACAGGCACGATGGGCCAAATGGCCTCCTGTGCTATATCATTCTATGATTCTACCTCTTTTATCCAATGGATTTCAATGTTGCTAACAAGTCTATTTTGTGGCACTTTATAAAATGCCTTATGAAGAAGGTCCATATACCCAAAATAAAAACAATAAATGCTGGAAATACTCTGGAGCGAGATACAGAGTTAACGTTTCAGGTCGGTAACCTTTCATCAGAACTAGAAAAAGTTAGAGATGTAACAGATTTTAAGCAAGTGCAGGGAGAAAGCGGGGAAGGGGAGGAAAGAACAAAAGGGAAGGTCTGATGGGGTGGTCGGCAGGAGGGATTAAAAGACAAAAGGGATGATGGTACAAGGCAAAAGGAGATGGTAATGGGACAAGTAAAGGAACAAAAGATGGGTATAGAAGAGGTGTAATTGGGAATAGCAGAATCATCAACAGCTGCGAAAAAATGGGGGCAGAGGTTATGATCTTAAATTGTTGAACTCGATGTTGAGTCCGGAAGGCTGTAAAGTGTCTAATTAAAAGATGATGAGGTGCTGTTCCTCGAGCTTACGTTGATCTTCATTGGAACAGTGTAGGAGGCCGAAGACAGGTCAGAGTGGGAGTGGAGTGCAGAATTAAAGTGACAGCCGACCAGAAGCTCGGGGTCACGCTTGCGGACTGAACGAGGTGTTCCGCAAAGCAGTTACCCGATTTGCGTTTGGTCTCCCCAATGTAGAAGAGGGTGTGTTGGAGGTGATTGAGAAATGGACCAGGGTGTCCAGAGGGAATGGTCCCTTCAGAATGCTGAGAGGGGAGGGGAAGATGTGTTTGGTGGTGGGATCATGCTGGAAATGGCAGAAGGTGATCTGTTGAATGTGGAGGCTGGTGTGGTGGAAGGTGAGGACAAGGAGAACCCTGTCGTGATTCTGGGAGGGAGGGGAAGGGGTGAGGGCAGAAGTGCGGGAAATGGAACAGACTCGGTCGAGGGCCCTGTCAACTATGGTGGAGGGGAATTCTCGGTTGAGGAAAAAGGAAGACCTATTGGAAGCACTGGTGTGAAAGATGCGACAGATACCCAACATCAACTGCACTACCTTCATCACCCCTCCATTAATTCATCGAAGAACTCAAATCAAGTTTGTCAGACATTATTTGCCTCCAACAAATCCATGTTTGTTGTCATTTATTAACCCATGTTCTTTGAAGTGACAATTCATTTTGTCCCGGATTATGGTCTTTAGACCTTTCCCTACCACTGACGTTGGGCTGACTGGTCTGTAGCCACCGAGTGTTTATCTCCTTTTTTGAACAGGGGTGTAACATTTGCAATCCTCGAGTTGTCTGGCAACACTCCCATATCCAAAGAGGAATGAAAGATTGTGGCCAAGGCCTCTGCTATTTCCACCCTTACTTCCCTCAGCAAGCTAGGATGTATTCCATCTGGACTGGGTGACTTTTCTACCTTAAATCTGCATCCTCTGGTTACTGATCCATCTGCCACTGGAAACCTTTTAAGTACCTCTTTATCTGTTTTTATCCTATCCAATTTCTCTTCCTTCTCCTTCTTTACTATCACATTGGCAGCATCCTTTTCTTTTGTGAAGACAAATGCAAGGTACTGATTTTGTACCTCATGCCCTCTGCCTCTACAAGAATATTTCCTTTTTGGTCCCTAATCGGCCCCACCTTTCCTTTTGACTACTCTTTTACTATTTATATGTTTATAAACTAATTGGGTATTTCCTTTTATGTTACCCACTAATCTTTTCTCCTCATTGCTTTTGTTAGTTCTCCTCTGCACTTTCTGTATTCTGCTTGATTGTCTACTCTATTATGAACCTGACTTTCTGTATCATTTGAATCTCAATTTCTTTAGTCACTGAGAGCTCTATCTTTGGATGCCCTTACTTTCCCCCTCATAGGAATGTGTTTAGTCTGTACCTGAACTATGTCCTCCTTGAAGGCCTCCCATTGCTCATTTACTGTTTTACGAACATAAAAACAATGACAGACAGGGAAAGATCCTCTGGTCGATCCAGCCTGTTCCACATAATTGTGTATCACAATATATACACTCCACCCACCCAAAAACCATGTGATCTCCTGGGAGAGGGGTAAAAACCAGATTAAAAACTCGGGCCAATTTGGGGGGGGTGGAAATCTGGGTACTTTCTTCTCTGACCACCATAGGCGATCAAAACTAGTCCAGGAGATCACTCTGGCCCTGAGTTCCTTGTAGTACTTACCTTTTATAAGAGGTGATCTCTGCCCCAGCCAGAATTCAGCGATTTGGCGTCCACAACATGAGTTGGCAGCCTGTTCCAGAGGTCCACTATTCTCTGGGAATAGAACCACCTTGTGACATCTAACCTAGATCTGGCCTTGCACAACTTAAAATTGTGACCCCGGTCCTCCCGAATCTATTTATTTAATTGGAACAAACTGTCAACTTGAACACAATCTATTCCCTTCATCATCTTGTAAACAGCGATCAGGTCACCCCTTAGTCTACGCTTCTCTAAAGTGTAGGGTCCCAACTCTTTTAGCCTATCTTGATAATCAAGATCTGCCTGAAGCAGTAGAGCATCGTCTACAGTCCTAACACACGCTCAGATCTTGGTATAATCTACAAATTTGCAGATCGTGCCCCAAGACCTACATCTAGATCATTAATAAAAATAGTAAAGAGCAACGTCCCCAACACTGATCCCTGCGGGACACCAGTGGTGACTGGTCTCCAACACCGATCCCTAAATCCATCTATAACTACTTTCTGTCTACGTCCTTCCAGCCAGTTCTCAATCCTGCTCTATATATTACCACTAATACCAGAGGGTTCAATCTTGTGGAGAAGCCTCTTGTGTGATACCTTATCAAAAGCTTTTTTGGAAGTCTAAGTGGACAATGTCTACTGGGCTTCCCTCATCCACCATCTTGGTGACGTCTTTTAAAAAAAAATACAAGCAAATTTATAAGACCTTTTTTATGAAGCCATGTTAGATATTCCAAGTAATCATATATTGCATCCCTAATGATTCCCTCAAGCATCTTTCCTATTCCTGATGTCAAACTAATGGGCCTATAGTTACCCAGCTCTGTCTTGTCACCTTTTTTAAAGACGGGGACTACATTAACCTCCTTTCAGTCTATGGGAAGCGTCCCAGAGTGCAGTGACTTATTAAAAATAGGGCTTGCACAGTACCTATCCTGTCTCACAGACTTCTCACAGACCTTCCCTTTTGTTCTTTGATTCCCTCCCCCAGCCTCCAAACTTGCTTTTTCATCTGTTTCATTTCCTGCTTTTTTCTCAGTTCTGACGAAGGGTCTTCGACCTGAAACGTTAACTCTGTTTCTCTCTCCATGGATGTTGCCTGGCCTGCTGAGTTTTTCCAGCGCTTTCTGTTGTTATTTCAGTTTTCCAGCATCCGCAGTATTTTGCTAACCTATCCTGTCACCCTGAAGACCCTGGGGTGGATATCATCTGGCCCAAATGCACTATCTATTTTCAAGTTCTAATTCTATCTGAAACAATATGTTCATCTATGTTAGTTTTATCATCATTAAATTCTAATAATAACAGTCAAATATTGTCTTCAAGAGTGAAGACTGATGCAAAATACTCATTTAATATTTCTGCCATACCGAGTCCTTTGTAACCTGTCCTTGAACTTCCTTCAATTGCCCAATACAGTCTTTGACCATTTTCTAACTCTTCACATAACTGAAAAGGCTTTTCCCATTACTTCCACAATTGTCTATAATCCTCTTTTTCATTATCCTTTTAGCTGATCTAATAGCAGTCTTCGTTTTTGTTAGCTGTTCCTTGTACTTAATTAACTCTGTTTAATTGAGAATTATATGCCGTTAATTTGTAGAAACATTTTTGTTTACATTTTATTTCTCTTTGTACATGACCAATCAGCCACCTTGGCTTTTTTTCCCTTTGTTTGACTTTGGGTACATATTTGTCTTCCACAGTTTTTATTTTGTTCTTAAAAACTTTCTATTTGTATTCTACATCGGTCTCATCACCACCCAGTAGGATTAGCCAATTAACCCGTTCCAAATCGTCTGCCATTTTAGTGAAATTTGCCCTTCTAAAATCTAGTACAAGTTGTAGATTCTCAGTACCCTTAGTTTTACTAGCCAATTGAAACCATATAATGTTGTGGTCACTGTTGCCCAGATTTCCCCCCACATGAAGGACCTGAAGGTCAGGCTCACGACTAAACACTAGATCTAATATATGATTATCCCTGGTTACTTCATTGACATATTGAGTCAGGAAACAGTCTTTGCCTGACGGTCTTCGTTTGCACTCCACCTGGGCCAGATATTTTTCAACTTGCTGGAATTATCCCTCTTTCTGGTTCAGTATCTCCACCTTTGATTGTTTCTTGTCCTTTTCCATATCTACTCTAAACCTAATGCTACTGTGATCACTGTTGCCCAAATGCTCTCCCACTGAAACATGCTCCACTTTCCCCACTTTAATCCCCAGAACTAGATCCAGCACTGCTTCGTTCCTCGTTGGGCTGGAAACATAGTTATCAAGAAAGTTCTCTTGCACATTTCAGGAATTCCTCCCCCTCCTTATCCTTTACACTTTTTCCCCAGTCTATATTAGGATAATTAAAGTCCCCCATTATCACTCTTCTATTGTTTTTCTATCGTTCTGAAATTTGCTTCCAGATTTGCTCCTCCATCTCCTTCCCATTATTTGTGTCTACAGTACCTATCCTGCAGCGTAACAGCTCCTCTTCTGCTCCTTAACTCTAACCAAATAGATTCTGTCTTTGAACCCTCAAGAACATCATCTCTTTCTAGGTCTGCAACAGTACTTTGATAAGTACTGCCATCCCCCTCTTTTTTTTCCTTCCCTATTTATTTCTCCTGAATACATTGTAACCAGGAATGTTAAGTTCCCATTTCTGCCCTTGTTTAAGCCCGATTTCCGTTATTGCCACTATATCATAACCCCATAGAATAGTACAACGCAGAAGGAGGCCATTTGGCCATTAGTCTGTGCCAGTGTTCCCTCTAATTTTTTTTTCCTGCACAGGCCCTTTAAATTCGTATGCACAGTATCTCTTCCAGCGGCAGCAGCTGGTGAGCGGCCTGCGTGGGATCTCATGATTGATGCACGGCCATGTACTTTAGGGGGAACATTGGTCTGCACTGGCTCTGTCGAAAAGTAATCCAATTAGTCCACCTCCCCCCCTGTTCTTTCTCCATATCCCTGCAATTTTTTCTCTTTCAAAAATTTATACAATTCCCTTTTGAAGGCTACTATTGAATCTGTATCCACCACCCTATCGGGCAGTGCATTCCTATCCTAACCACTCATTGCGTAAAAATAGTCTTTCCTCCTATCTCCTCTGTTTCTTTTGCCAATCACCTTAAATCTGTGCCCTCTGGTTATCGACCCTTAAGCCATTGGAAACAGTTTCTTTTTATTTACTCTTATCGAAACCCTTCATGTGACAACTTGTGCCTACAACTCATCAGCCTCATTTGTCATGCTCCGTGCATTTATGAACATGCATTCCAAACCAGTCTTAGTCTGCTTTGCATTGTGCCCCTGTCCGATCCCTCCCTTTTCTGGACTACTCTTTATTCTAATGCTGTTAGTCTCTCACTCCTCTGTGCACCTTGTTTATCCTTTCTGATGCTTTATCTGGGTTCCCATCCCCTGCCAAATTAATTTAAACCCTCCCAAACAGCACTAGTTAACCTCCTGTTGAGGATATTGGCCCCAGCCCAGTTCAGTTGCAACCTGTCCACCTTTTACACATCCCCCTTGCCCCAGAACTGGTCCTAATTCCCCAGGAATCTGAAATCCTGCATCACTTCTCCAGCCACGCATTAACCTGCTTTTATCATGCTATTCCTATACTCTAGTAAGTGGCACTGGGAGCAATCCAGAGATTTCCACCTTTTGAGGTCCTGCTCTTTAGTTTCCTCCCGAGCCTCTAAAACTCTGCCTGTAGGACATCAAACGTTTTCTTTCCTATTGGTTCCAACCTGGACCACGACTTCTAGGTGGTCTTCTTTCCTCCCACCCATTCCGTGACATTGTCTAACCTGGTATTAGGGAGGCAACACACTGCGAGATTTGTGTCAGTGTTTGCAGAAACGCTTGTCTATCCACTGACTATCAAATCCCCTGTGCTGCCCTGTGCAGTCATTTGTCCCATGGTGCCGTGGATTTGCTCTAGACTGCACTTACCTGAGCTGCAAAGGTTTGGCTGAGTTGAAGTTAATTGGAGGGTGGCCCAGAGAGTATTGGGATTGTAGAGTTTGGAGGTGACAAAAACACCAATGAGGGTTTCAGTTGGGCAAGTGACCGCTTCAGTTTCCGTTGGGCTGAGATTGGGGCTCAGGCAGTCACTGTTACGGAGGTAGAAGTAGGCAGAGAAGACATGGGACGGAAACTCAGCTTGGGGTCAAACAGGATGTTGAGCGTTTTGGTTCAGCCTGAGACAGTGGTCGTGGAGGGGGTTGAACTTGGTGGCGTGGGTAATGAAGTTAATAGCAAAGAGGTGATTATGAATAGGAAGTGGTTGAAGTGAGGGGTGATGAGAATTAAATGGAGACAGTGTGCAGGCAAGGAATAGGATGGTTGAATGAGTGTTGGCGGACAGAAGAAGTGTGGAGAGCAAAATATGTTACAAAAGTAAGGTTTAAAGAGGAATAACTTTATCAGAAGATGTGAGAAGAGTTGCTTGTTATTTGTCATCCCAGTCGCAAATGCCACAACGATATGTTTAAGCATGATTTATGTAAACAGTGTGTGGAACCTTATAAATAAAATTAAGGTTATGAGGCCATAAAAAAAAATGTATTGTTGGAGCTTTTAGAAATAAGATCGTGGAAAACACAAACCTCTTAATAGAAATATTATGTGCAGATTATGCAGACACAACTGACAGAGGTGAAAAGAATATATTTATTAGGAATATATGGTCTAGCCTATATGTGACTCCAGACCCACAGCAATGTGGTTGACTCTTAACTGCCCTCTGAAATGGCCTAGCAAGTCACTCAGTTGTAACTAACCACTATGAAACAAAATAATAAGAATGAAACCGGACGGAAACCCGGCATCGACTTCGGCACCAGCTACGGACACGGCAACGGCACACCCAGCCCAGTCGACCCTGCAAAGTCCTCCTCACTAACATCTGGGGACTTGTGCCAAAATTGGGAGAGCTGTCCCACAGACTAGTCAAGCAACAGCCTGACATAGTCGTATTTACAGAATCATACCTTTCAGCCAATGTCCCAAACTCCTCCATCACCATCCCTGGGTATGTCCTGTCCCACCGGCAGGACAGACCCACCAGGGGTGGCGGCACAGTGGTATACAGTCGGGAAGGAGTGGCCCTGGGAGTCCTCAACATTGACTCCGGACCCCATGAAGTCTCATGGCTTCAGGTCAAGCATGGGCAAGGAAACCTCCTGCTGATTACCACCTACCGCCCTCCCTCAGCTGATGAATCAGTACTCCTCCATGTTGAACACCACTTGGAAGAAGCACTGAGAGTAGCAAGGGCACAGAATGTACTCTGGGTGGGGGACTTCAATGTCCATCACCAAGAGTGGCTCGGTAGCACCACTACTGACCGATCTAGCCGAGACAGTTTCCTAGAAGTAAAGGGCATTAAGGGTTACGGGGAACGGGCAGGAATTTGGACATGAGTCTAGGTTCGGATCGGTCATGGCCCTTTCGGTAGTGGAGCGGGCCCAGGGACCGTGTAGCCTGATTCTGCTCCTATTTCGTGTGTGCAATTCTGTTAGATGCAGGAGATGGTTCTGTGATAGATAGTAGATTGGCGGTTAGGATCAGATCAGCCATGATCTTATTGAATGGCGGAGCAGGCTCGAGGGGCCGATTGGCCTACTCCTGCTCCTATTTCTTATGTTCTTATGTTCTTATAACTGCTAGTCTGGGCCTGCGACAGGTGGTGAGAGAACCAACACGAGGGAAACATAGAAAAATAGGAGCAGGAGTAGGCCATTCGGCCCTTCGAGCCTGCTCCGCCATTCAATATGATCATAGCTGATCCTCTATCTCAATACCATATTCCCGCTCTCTCCCCATACCCCTTGATGCCTTTTGTGTCTAGAAATCTATCTATCTCCTTCTTAAATATATTCAGTGACTTGGCCTCCACAGCCTTCTGTGGTAGAGAATTCCACAGGTTCACCACCCTCTGAGTGAAGAAATTTCTCCTCATCTCGGTCCTAAATGTCCTACCCCGTATCCTGAGACTGTGACCCCTTGTTCTAGACCCCCCAGCCAAGGGAAACATCCTCCCTGCATCCAGTCTGTCTCGCCCTGTCTGAATTTTATACATTTCAATGAGAGTCCCTCTCATTCTTCTCAACTCTAGTGAATACAGGCCTAGTCGACCCAATCTCTCCTCATACGACAGTCCTGCCATCCCAGGAATCAGTGTGGTGAACCTTCGCTGCACTCCCTCTATGGCAAGTATATCCTTTCTTAGGTCAGGAGACCAAAACTGCACACGGTACTCCAGCTGTGGTCTCACCAAGGCCCTGTACAACTGTAGTAAGACATCCTTGCTCCTGTAATCAAATCCTCTTGCAGTGAAGGCCAACATACCATTTGCCTTCCTAACTGCTTGCTGCACCTGCATGTTTGCTTTCAGTGACTGGTGTACAAGGACACCCAGGTCCCTTTGTACATCAGCATTTCCCAATCTATCACCATTTAAATAATACTCTACCTTTCTGTTTTTCCTACCGAAATGGATAACTTCACATTTATCCACGTTATACTGCATCTGCCATGCCCACTCACTCAACTTGTCTAAATCGCCTTGAAGCCTCTTTGCATCCTCCTCACAACTCACAATCCCACCTAGTTTCGTGTCGTCAGCAAACTTGGAAATATTAAATTTGGTTCCCTCATCCAAATCATTGATATATATTGTGAATAGCTGGGGCCCAAGCACTGATCCCTGCGGTACCCCACTAGTCCCCGCCTGCCACCCCGAAAAAGACCCATTTATTCCTACTCTCTGTTCCCTGTCTGTTAACCAATTTTCAATCCATGCCAGTATATTACCCCCTATCCCATGTGCTTTAATTTTGCACACTAACCTCTTATGTGGGACTTTATCAAAGGCATTCTGAAAATCCAAATACACCACATCCACTGGTTCTCCCTTATCTATTCTACCAGTTACATCCACAAAAAACTCCAGTAGGTTTGTCAAACACGATTTCCCTTTCATAAATCCATGTTGACTTTTTGTCTAATCCCGTTGATATTTTTTAAGTGTCCTGTTATCACATCCTTTATAATAGACTCTAGCATTTTCCCTACTTGACCTCGTCCTCCCCAATCTACCTGTCGCAGATGCATCTGTCCATGACAGTATTGCTAGCAGTGACCACCGCACAGTCATTGTGGAGACGAAGTCCCATTTTCACACTGAGGACACCCTCCATCATATTGTGTGGCAGTACCACTGCTAAATGGGATAGATTCAGAACAGATCTAGCAGCTCAAAACTGGGCATCCATGAGGCGCTGTGGGCTGTCAGCAGCAGCAGAATTGTATTCCACCACAATCTGTAACCTCATGGCCCGGCATATCCCTCACTCTACCATTACCAACAAGCCAGGAGACCAACCCTGGTTCAATAAGGAGTGTAGAAGAGCACATCAGGAGCAGCACCAGGCGTACCTAAAAATGAGGTGCCAACCTGGGGAAGGTGCAACACAGGACTACATGCATGCTAAAAAGCAGAAGCAGCATGCTATAGACAGGGCTAAGCGATCTCTCAATCAACGGATCAGATCAAAGTTCTGCAGTCCTGCCACATCTAGTCGTGAATGGTGGTGGACCATTAAACAACTAACGGGAGGAGGAGGCTCCATGAATATCCCCATCCTCAATGATGGTGGAGCCCAGCAGGTGAGTGCAAAAGACAAGGCTGAAGCGTTTGCAACCATCTTCAGTCAGAAGTGCCGAGTGGATGATCTATATCGGCCGACTCCTGAGGTCCCCTCCATCACAGAAGCCAGTCTTCAACCACTTCGATTCACTCCACGTGATATCAAGAAATGGCTGAGCGCACTGGATACGGCAAAGGCTATGGGCCCCGACAACATCCTGGCTATCGTGCTGAACACTTGTGCTCCAGAACTAGCCGCGCCTCAAGCCAAGCTGTTCCAGTACAGCTACAACATTGGCATCTATCCGACAATGTGGAAAACTGCCCAGGTATGTCCTGTCCACAAAAAGCAGGACAAATCCAACCAGGCCAATTACCACCCCATCAGTCTACTCTCAATCATCAGCAAAGTGATGGAAGGTGTCATCGACAGCGCTATCAAGCGGCACTTAATCACCAATAACCTGCTCAGTGATGCCCAGTTTGGGTTCCGCCAAGACCACTCGGCCCCTGACCTCATTACAGCCTTGGTCCAAACATGGACAAAGGAGCTGAATTCGAGAGGTGAGGTGAGAGTGACTGCCCTTGACATCAAGGCAGCATTTGACCGAGTTTGGCATCAAGGAACCCTAGTAAAACTGAAGTCAATGGGAATCGGGCGGGGTGGGGGGGGGAAACTCTCCACTGGCTGGAGTCATACCTAGCACAAAGGAAGATGGTTGTGGTGGTTGAAGGTCAATCATCGCGGCAGGAGTTCCTCAGGGCAGTGTCCTAGGCTCAACCATCTTCAGCTGCTTCATCAATGACCTTCCCTCCAACATAAGGTCAGAAATGGGGATGTTCGCTGATGACTGCACAGTGTTCAGCGCCATTCACAACTCCTCAGATAATGAAGCAGTCCAAGCCTGCATGCAACAAGACCTGGACGACGTTCAGGCATGGGCTGATAAGGACAGGTAACATTCGCGCCACAGAAGTGCCAGGCAATGACTATCTCCAACAAGCGAGAGTCTAATCACCTCCCCTTGACATTCAACGGCATTACCATCGCCGGATCCCCCACCATCAACATCCTGGGGGTCACCATTGACCAGAAACTTAACTGGACCAGCCACATAAATACTGTGGCAACAAGAGCAGGTCAGAGGCTAGGTATTCTGCGGCGAGTGTCTCACCTCCTGACTCCCCAAAGCCTTTCCACCATCGACAAGGCACAAGTCAGGAGTGTGATGGAATACTCTCCACTTGCCTGGATGAGTGCAGCTCCAACAACACTCAAGAAGCTCGACACCATCCAGGACAAAGCAGCCCGCTTGATTGGCACCCATCCACAACCGGCATACCGTGGCTGCAGTGTGTACCATTGACAGGATGCACTGCTGCAACTCGCCAAGGCTTCTTCGGCAGCACCTCCCAAACCCACGACCTCTTGCACCTAGAAGGACAAGGGCAGCAGGTGCATGGGAACACCACCACCTCCAAGTCACACACCATCTTGACTTGGAAGTATATCGCTGTTCCTTCATCGTCGCTGGATCAAAAGCCTGGAACTCCCTACCTAACAACACTGGGAGTACCTTCACCACACGGACTGTAGCGGTTCAAGAAGGCGGTTCACCACCACCTTCTCGAGGGCAATTAGGGATGGGCAATAAATGCTGGCCTTGTCAGCGAAGCCCATATCCCATAAACAAATTAAAAAAAAATTCACTTTAATACACCAAGGTTAATTTCGGTATCAGTATTTAAATCCCTTATGTTTTTAATTGTCTAAATAATCTTCTACCATTGACAGTGCACAACTCTGATTACTAGGTCATTAACTTGCACTTTTAATTTGGAGCTTGCTTGTATCGTTAAGTTGGCCCAAATGACCAAGAAAGAAATAAGGAGCAATAGCTTGACTTCTGTGCTTGACCTGTAATTCTCCAGATATACTACATTTGGGGCAAATGTGTCTCAGCAAATGAATTTTGCACAATAATGTTGGCAATCACAAGTTGTGCAAAATATTCTTTGTGCATATATTTCTTGAACTGTGTATTTGGCACCTGGGGGAAGTGGCCAGGCACTCCTACTGCTGCATTTCAACTGCAATAGAAGTACAGGTGATATGCAGCAAAATTCTTAACTTTTAAATTTAAACCTGGGAAAGAATTGAAATAGCCTATTATCTCGCCCTTTAATTATTTTTAAGATTAAATTTCAATAGAAGCTATTAAACAGTTTTTTTATACTTGCCCATGTATGGCCCTCTACTTTCCCTGATTTGAGTAGGGCAAATGCATGGTATAACTGCAGCTGCCCCCTTGCATTACCTGCATGATGGGTGTATAAATACTTTGCTTTAACTGTTGAAATGTGAGGAGTCAGAAAATTAACCCTCTTGTTTACATTTTATTTCTAGATATGTAAAGTAGCTTGTGCATCTGCTCTGAATCTTCAGGTACATATCAGGGGGTATCAGCACAGAAAGGTAAGATTGGCTATAATGATCCAACTCCATGTGCTCAAATGTATGTTTGACTGAATGTAAATCTTCTACTTTTAAACTGTAGATTGAGCTGAAACAAAACAAACAGGCTGGCTGTATTGCACCTGGACCACACACTGAATTGCCAATGTGTAATTCATAACTTCGCACCCCCTGCCAAACTACAGGAAACTGCCTTGGCATTAAAGTTAAAATGTATGTTCATGTAACGTTTGGGTCCAAGTTAACAATAGATTTTGATATCATGCATTCCTCTAGCTTAACAATGGTGACATGGCAGAGGTCTTGTTAATGTAATATTCCAAGTTGTAATATAACTTTTGGTTGGTTACAGAATCTCCTGTTGTAACATTTCTACACTGTACAATTAAAAATAATGGCCCAAAAATTCGGCCGTTCTCTGGTGAGTACGGACTGTGTACTCACCCGTATTCATTCCCGAAGTGCCGGTTTCCTGCATGCACTGCGCATGCGCGGGAAACCGGCACTTCCGGTATGGCGAAGGGGGCGGTTCCTAGGTGAACCGCGTGCGCACTAGAGGCTGCGCGCACGCAGCACACTTAGGTTTTTTTTCAGGTTTCAACGCGAGGGTAAGTATTGAAGATTCTACGCTAGTAAAAAGGAGGCGTAAGACCCCTTTTGAACAAGGTAAGTAGTTAATTAAGTATAATTTTAAATTTTTTTCAACAGGTTTATATTTTTTAGAGACTTTAAAGAAAGGTAAGTTTATTTTTATAACTTTTAAAAAGTATTTTAATTTTTTCAAAAATTTAAATTTTTGTTTAAAGTGGTTAATTTATTTAACTATAGCTATTTTATTAATGTGATGGTTTTTAAAAAAATTTATTTGAGGTTTAGCTGTTCTTTTGGGGCCGATTTCAATTCACAGATTTGACAGGTCTCCTGTCAAATCTATGAATGGAAGATGGTCTGCTGCCATTGGCTCTCCATGGCCCACGTGATCCCAGGGGTCGCATCGCACTAACTGCGCCCCTGGGACACGCAAGCACTGCACGCCGGCTCTTGGGAGAGGCCCGGGACCCGAAGTTCCTGTGGGCCCGAAACACAACGGCAGGCGCGGTGGGTAAGAGCGCGCGCGATCCTTACCCCCGCGGCAAGCCGGCCACCCGAATTTCTAGGCCAATAAATCAGCTTTCAACATGTTGTTGTTCTGCATTGCCCATCAGTGAGGTCGGGGGAGGGGAACAATTGGACCTCAAACATTGTGTGCGTGTGCGTGTCCTGTGTGATGTTGCACCCTATTTAGGACTTTGGTGCCTTATTAGCCTAAATCATTGATGAATGCACAAGCCATATATCCCTTTATCTCTTTTGCCTCCCCCCCCCCCCCCATTGCATAAGTGTGCGTGTGTAAAAAGATTTGTTTTAAATGCACTTCATAACATTTTTGTGTTCATTTTTGAAAGGATAGGACTTGCATTAATTAAACATATTTGCAAAACTGTTTGATTTCCAGTGATTATACTGAATAATTTACAATAACTTACATTTTTCTTTTATTCATTCGTGGGATGTTGGCGTCGCTGGCAAGGCCAGCATTTATTGCCCATCCCTAATTGCCCTTGAGAAGGTGGTGGTGAGTTGCCTTCTTGAACCGCTGCAGTCCGTGTGGTGAAGGTACTCCCACAGTGCTGTTAGGGAGGGAGTTCCAAGATTTTGACCCAGTGACGATGAAGGAACGGCGATATACTTCCAAGTCAGGATGGTGTGTGACTTGGAGGTGGTGGTGATGTTTCCATGCGCCTGCTGCCCTTGTCCTTCTAGGTGGAAGAGGTCGTGGGTTTGGGAGGTGCTGTCGAAGAATCCTTGGCGAGTTGCTGCAGTGCATCTTGTAGATGGTACACACTGCAGCCACGGTACGCTGGTGGTGGAGGGAGTAAATGTTTAATATGGTGGATGGGGTGCCAATCAAGCGGGCTGCTTTGTCCTAGATGGTGTCTAGCTTCTTGAATGTTGTTGGAGCTGCACTCATCCAGGCAAGTGGAGAGTATTCCATCACACTCCTGACTTGTGCCTTGTAGATGGCGGAAAGGCTTTGGGGTGTCAGGATATAGGATCATGCAGAGATGACATTGATTCCAATCAATTTTAGAAGCATTAGGGGAGGTGACCGAAGGCAAGGTTAATGCATGGATATTAGGTGGCTTTTGAAGGTAGATAGAAAAGTAGCACGGCAAAGTGGTTTCGGGGAAAAGCTCCAGAATGCTGGGCTGAGATGGCTGAAAGCTCTATCACTGATTTGCAGGAGGTCAGAGCAGAAAGATGATTAAAGGAGTTGGTAGGAAATAGTTTCTCGCTATATACCTCTGGTGGAGTGTCCAGAACAAGGGAGCACAACTTTAAAATTAGAGCTTGGCCGTTCAGTGGTGATGTCAGGAAGCGCTACGTCACACAAAGGGTAGTAGAAATCTGGAACTCCCTCGCCCAAAAAGCTGTGAGACTAGGCCAATTGAAAATTTTAAACTGAGCTTTATAGACTTTTGTTAGGCAAGGATGTTAAACGTTACAGAACCAAGGTGGGTAGATGGAGTTAAGATACAGATCAGCCATGATCTAATTGAATGGTGAAACAGGGCTGAATGGCATACTCCTGTTCCTATGTTCCTAGAGAGGTGGTGAAACAGGAGGGAGTAGGCGGCAGTATTCAAGAAGGCAAGTAGGGATAATGTGCCTTTGTTTGTCACTAATAATGTCCAGGATTTTGACTAGCACAATCGCAGTGCTGGGGGATGTGCGGAAAGCAGATTGAAAGGATTTAAATGAGGTGTGGTGTTGACATTTGAGGACTTTAGGGAAGTCAGAGATGGGGTGGTAATTGGAAAAGATGAAAAGATCACGTTTTTTTTTGAGATGTGCGATGAAGGCAGTTTTGAAGGTAGGGAAGCTGTGCTGTTGACGGTGGTGGTGAGCATGAAGGGTGTGGGAGAAGGGGATTGGGGGAGGCAGTGTGAGTTTTCTTTTTACCCCATACAACATTCCTGGCGTACTAGAACGATTTGGCCGTTGATAGTATGAGGTGAGATGGACCTGCCAGATTTGGCAGTGGATGATCAAGCCAGTTATGTGGCAGGGGCGCTTAAGCTTATGAGGATATCAAATGTGGGATCATAGGACCGTTGAAACGGGTTGACGAATGTGGTGGTGTTGTGAAGGGTGGCAGGAAGTTTAGAGTTAGAAAGGGTGGTATTGAAAGATCCAGTGGGGTAGATTTTTCCTGGGGCAGAGGGAGATTGGCTGTTGGGGAAAATGAGGAAGTAGTGAGAACAAGCCTTGCACCACCCTACTTCTGCAACCTTCTTCAGCCCCAAGTCTTAGTTGACAACCTCTGCTCTTCTGACTCAGGCCTACCCAGGTAACGGAGAGAATAGACAAGGGTAATGCAGTAGATGTAATTTACAGGAAACTCTTTATTAACCGGCACCCAAATATCCGGAAATCTCTCTTAACCGGCAAAATTCTTGAGTAGGTAACCGGGGTTTTCCTTCATCTCTCGTTTAAAATTAACTTTAAAAAAAACCCCGAGGCGTTTGCCTTGTATCGGAGCGTGTAGATTGGGAGGGGAATGTGCAGCCCGGGTAGGCAGCGGACACGACAGATGGTCAGCTGGCGGTCCCCGGGGAGACGGAGCTCCGAATGCAGGCGCATGTCAATGTGTACGGGGCTCTCGTACGTTGGGAGATATAACTCTCCGTTATCCGGACTTTTTGATTAACCGGCACCACGCCGGTCCCGTCGGTGCCGGTTAATAAAGAGTTTCCTGTATCTAGGTTTTCAAAAGGCCTTCGATAAGGTACCACATAATCGACTAATGAAAAAGGTCAGAGAATGCGGAGTCAGAATGGATAGCTAGCTGGCTTCAAGACAGAAAGTAGAGAGTAGGGGTAAAGGGTAGCTATTCACAGTGGCAGAAGGTGGGTAGTGGTGTTCCACAAGGATCAGTGCTGGGACCTCTTGTTCACAATTTATATTAACGATTTAGACTTTGGAATCAAAAACACAATTTCTAAATTTGCGGATGACACCAAATTGGCAGGGTTAGTTAATACTGAGGAGGACTGCAACAAATTACAGGAAGACATTAATAAACTTGCAGAATGGGCATATAATTGGCAAATGAAATTTAACACAGATAAATGTGAGGTATTACATTTTGGTAGGAAGAATAGCGAGGTCACTTATTACTTGGAGGGTGAGAGTCTGGGTGGGATAGAGGAGCAAAGGGATCTCGGAGTACAAATACACAAATCACTAAAAGTAGCGACACATGTTAATAAGGACATTAAAAAAAAAAAGCAAACCAGGCACTAGGGTTTATTTCTAGAGGGATAGAATTGAAAAGTAGTGAAGTTTTGCTAAACTTGTATCGAACCTTGGTTAGACCACACTTGGAGTACTGTGTACAATTCTGGTCACCGTATTCTGAAAAGGATATAGAGGCGCTGGAAAGGATGCAGAGAAGATTTAGAAGGATGATACCAGAAATGCGAGGGTATACCTATCAGGAATGGATGAGCAGGCTGGGTCTTTTTTTGCTTGAAAAAAGAAGGCTGAGGGATGGCCTAATTGAGGTCTTCAAAATTATGAAAGGTTTTGATAGAGTAGATACAGAGAGAGTGTTTCCACTTGTGGGGAAGAGCATAACTAGAGGCCATCAATATAAGATAGTCACCAAGAAATCCAATAGGGAATTCAGAAGTAACTTCTTTAACCAGAGAGTGGTGAGAATGTGGAACTCTACCACAGGGAGTAGTTGAGGCAAATAGTATAGATGCATTTAAGGGGAGGCTAGATAAGCAAATGAAGGAGTAGGGAAAGAGGGTTATGCTGATAGTTAGATGAGGAAAGCCGGGAGGAGGCTTGTGTGGAGCATAAACGCCGGCATCGACTGGTTGGGCCGAATGGTGTGTTTCTGTGCCGTATATCCTGTGTAATCCTACTGTGCATTTTCTCTGGTCTTTATTTCTCTCCACCACCCCCATCTGCAATTTAAGTGAATTGTGATGCAAATGTTTCAGTTTTCTTTGCAAAGGAAGAAAACTTAACAATTATTTTCTTTTTCTTGCTCCTGGATCATTCTTGGCACGTGACATGACAGGTTGAACAAATTTTAAAAGAAACTTTGGGTGAGTATAATTGGGTTCTTATTTGAAGCGTTGGATGTAGTCAATGTATTTATATTGTCAAGGAGACAAACTTAAACAGCATTTAGTCTCTAATTCAGGATATTAGACTGGGTGGCATTAAGGAACTGGCTAGATAAACACTTAACATTAGCGGCAGAAAATTACATCCTACAGTGCGACATATCAGGATCCTGTCCTTCATAAAACAGCATATTCTGAGATTCTGGTAGTAATATCAGAACATGTGTTTCCCTTTTTAGTACACAAATTAGTTGTAGACAAACTATTCAAATTAACGTGAACTTGTAACAGGTTATGGTTTTTCTGGAGTATTACTTAAATGTAAAGTAGCTGTTACAATTTGTCAAGAACTTTTTTTATTACAGGTAATAAAGTGGACAACCCTTTGCTTCCTGTAATGAACAGTGGTGATGCAAGATCCCTTGAAGAGTACATTATGTCTTGGAATGTAGACGAACCCTTAATTGGTACGTATTTTTCCACAAGAATAGATGATTTATGGAATAAACGATCATCAAAAGTTGTTAACGCAATGCAAAGAGCTGGATGAATATGTGATTAAGAATATTTCCCTACATTACAACAGTGACTAACTTCTATAGTATTTTATTGGCTGTGAAGCACTTTGGGATATCCCGAGGTCATGAAAGGTGCTTTATAAAAGCAAGGTTTTTTTTTCTTTCTATGGAACTGTAATCCAGCAAGCAGTCAATACCTTCAGGTGAGGTTGAAGGGAGAAAATTGATGAATAAAGCGAAGAAGAAAAAGGAAGTTCATGCCAGTTTCTCCCAATCAAATACTCTCGTTTAGGTTTAAATTAAATTTAAATGACAATTCTTGGGTGGGTGAGGGTAATTTCAGTGTCACAAAAAAGGTTTAACAAAAGCTTTTGCACACTTGCTCATTTAGTCTCTTTTGCTACAGTATAGGGTTTTTTAATTACACAATTTTTTTCTGGTGTGTTTGAGGTGACTTGAGAGGAGATGTTTGCAACCTCGACAGCCACTGCACTGTGGCATGCCACATCTGCATCTTGCTGTGAGGGCATCATGTAGCTCTCCTGGTTTTTTTCTCTGCTGTTCTTCTTTAGGCCATGTACCTCCTACATTCACGCCGATTGAATAAGTTGCCTTACTCCTAGAGGCACTCATAGAAGACACTTGAATGGCACAATAGAAGACATATTGTTGAGTATACAGGAGGAATTGGCTGGCAATTCCCCCCCCCCCCCCCAACTTGGTTATTTTATAAAGATGCTTACAACTTGCTTGATAGGTTTATGGGTTATTCACACTAATCAATCATCACGCTCTATGTGAATTTTCCTGCAGCCGTTGCTGTATAATAATGAGTGAGGACTGTTGCTGAAATGGTGTGGTGATGTCTTCTCTTTGAAATTAGATGATGTTTGGTAAGCGTGTTAAATCATGAAATGTTGTTGCTTTGATATTTCTCTCAGGGCTCAATTATGTGATTGAATACCAGCGTGATGGGGGAAGAGAGCCAATGTACGAATGCACATTATGTGACTTTACAGGTTACATGCGCATATTTGTTTTACACCTTGGTGGTTTCAAGCACCGAATGAATTACATGGTGAGTAAATGCCGAACGTGGAGTGACTTGTATGTGATGGTTCTCGTAAGATGGGGGAGGGACCTGCAAGAGATTAAACAAACCTAAATGTAAATGAAACAGGAAAAGAGAGCTTAGGACAGACTAAACTAAGTGGGGACATAAATGGCCAGGGAATAAATAGAGTTAACGAACAGGAGTTAAAAATAAAGTGAGAGGAACTGCTGTTAAAAATGAGTTAAACTGTCTGTACAGCTATGCACGCAGTATCTGTAATAAAACAGGGGAACTGGAGGCAATAATACGTTGCGAGGAACCAGACATAGTAGGGATTACTGAGACATGCTACAGAAAATTCAGGACTGGGAATTAAACATTGCAGGGTATAACATATTTAGAATATACAGAAAGGGAAAAAGGGATGTGGAGTAACTGTACTTAATAGAGGGAACATAATGGCAGTAGAAGAAAGTGACATGGCCATCAGTAAGACAAATTGAATCCACATGGATAGAGATAAAAGATGATAAAGGATCAATCACACGAATAGGGGTAGTCTACAGACCACCTGGGGGTGTGGCCAACAGTGAGGATGATACCAATCAACTACAACAGGACATAGAAAGGCTAGCAGAATGGGCAGACAAGTGGCAGATGGAATTTAATACAGAGAAGTGTGAGGTGATACATTTTGGCAGAAGGAACAGGGAGAGGCAATATACTCTTTAAAACTGTGCCATTAAGAGTGTGC
Source organism: Squalus acanthias (assembly GCA_030390025.1). Lineage (NCBI taxonomy): Eukaryota > Metazoa > Chordata > Chondrichthyes > Squaliformes > Squalidae > Squalus > Squalus acanthias. Next base: position 106,422,619 of record CM059428.1, read on the forward strand.
AGGGACAGAGGGACCTGGGAGTTAACGTGCATAGGTCCGTGAAGGTGGCGGGAAATATTGAGAGTGTGGTTAGCAAAGCATATGGGATCTTGGGCTTCATAAATAGAGGTACAGTATTGAGTACAAAAGTAGAGAAGTTATGCTGAACCTTTATAAAGCGCTGGTTAGGCCACAACTGGAGTATTGCATCCAGTTCTGGTCACCACACTTTAGGAAGGATGTGAAGGCACTTGAGAGGGTGCAGAGGAGATTTACCAGAATAGTTCCGGGGATGGGGGATCTTAGCTACAAGGACAGGTTGGAGAAGCTTGATTTGTTTTCATTAGCGCCAAGGAGGTTGAGGGGTGATTTGATAGAGGTGTACAAGATTATGACTGGTTTGGATAGGCTAGTCGGGGAAAGGCTGTTCCCACTAGTTGATGGTACAAGGACTAGGGGACACAGATTTAAGGTTTTGGGCAAGAGATACAGGGGGGATGTGAGGAAAAACTTTTTTACGCAGTGAGTGGTGATGACCTGGAATTCGCTGCCGACAGAAGAGGTGGAAGCGGAGACACTCAATGTTTTCAAGGGGAGACTGGATAGGCACTTGAGGGAAATAAACATGCAGGGCTGCGGGGGACTGACTGGATTGCTCTACAGAGAGCCGGCACGGACTCTATGGGCCGAATGGCCTCCTGTGCCATTATGACTCTGCCTATGACTCTATGACCTAATAGTGGAAAGGAGGTGGAGGAAGAAACATGCAAGCGAATTAGGGAAATGAGTAAAAAACATAGAATAATAATCATGGGGGGAATTTCAACTATCCTGAAATTAATTGTCCAGAAGAGATAGGTAAAGGGGATAAGGGAATGGAGTTCTTGCAATGTGTACAGGACTCCTTTCTAACCTAGTATGTAAGAAGCCCAATGAGGGAGGATTCATTATTGGATCAAGTAATGGGGAATGAACCAGAGCAGATAAGAGAAGTAAAAGTAGGGGACCATCTCGGCAATAGTGACCATAATATAGTACACTGTAAGATAATAATTGAGAAGGACATAAGCATGACAAAGGTTAATAGATTGGAAAAAAGATGATTTTGAGGGGCTGAGAATAGAACTTGTGAAAATAAAATGGACTTCAATGTAGGGGGCATGATTAAGAAGTTTGCAGATGATACAAAAATTGGCTGTGTGGTTGATGGGAAGAAAGCTGTAGTCTGCGGGAAGATATCAATGGACTGGTCAGCTGCCAAAAAAGTGGCAAAATGGAATTCAACCCAGAGAAGTATGAGGTAATGCATTTGGGAAGGGCTAACAAGGCAAGGGAATACACAATAAATGGTAGGATACTGAGATTAATTAAGTGGTCTAATCTGGTTCTGTAATTGCCAGAGAGCTCACTTATTTAAATCTCAGCAGTATAAATAGGGGAGGCTAGAGTGCAGTTTGTCAGAGTGCAGATCGGAACAGAGTGTTAAGCTGTGAGTTTGGTGAGTGAGGGGAGGGAGGTGTTCCTTCCTTTTTCCATCTTTGTCAGCTTCCAGGAGAGCAGGAGCTAAAAAGCTGCACAAGAGGGGACAGAGAACCAGCAGTCAGTATTTCTACATTCTAGTCATTAAAGTAAAAGTAAGGTCTCTAGTTTGGAGTAAGTAGTGTTTAAAGGGGAAGTAAGGTCCCTAGTGTATTTAATATTCTTTAATTTAAAGGGAGTAAATTAAGGGTAGGACATGGCAGGGCAGCTCGGCAGCGTGGAGTGCTCCTCCTGTGCTATGTTGGAAGTCAGGGACACTTTAGGTGTCCAGGGCGAACACGTGCAGGAAGTGTCTCCAGCTGCAGCTACTCGAAATCTGCGTTTCGGAGCTGGAGTTGCGGCTGGAGTCACTGTGGAGCATCCGCGAAGCTGAGATCTTCGTGGATAGCACGTTTAACAAGGTGGTCACACCGGAGGTGAAGAGTGCATAGGCAGACAGGGAATGGGTGACCACCAGACAGAGTAAAAGAACTAGGAAGGTAGTGCAGAAGTCCCCTGGGTCCATCTCCCTCTCCGACAGATTTTCCGTTTTGGATACTGATGGGGGAGAGGGTTTCTCAGGGGAATGCAGCAAGAGCCAAGTCCGTGGCACTACGACTGGCTCAGCTGCACAGGAGGGGAGGAAAAAGAGTGGGAGAGCAATAGTGATAGGGGATTCTATCGTAAGGGGAACAGATAGACGTTTCTGTGGCCGCAGACGTGACTCCAGGATGGTATGTTGCCTCCCTGGTGCCAGGGTCAAGGATGTCACTGAGCGGCTGCAGGGCATTCTGAAGGGGGAGGGCGAATAGTCAGAGGTCGTGGTTCACATTGGTACCAACGACATGGGTAGAAAGAGGGATGAGGTCCTGCAACAAGAATTTAGGGAGCTAGGTAGCAGATTAAAAAGCAGGACCTCAAAGGTTGTAATCTCTGGATTACCCCCGGTGCCACGTGCTAGTGAGTATAGGAATAGGAATAGGAGGATAGAGCAGATGAATGCATGGCTAAAGAGTTGGTGCAGGAGGGAGGGCTTTAGTTTCCTGGATCACTGGGTCTGCTTCTGGGGAAGGTGGGACCTGTACAAGTCAGACGGGTTGCACCTGAACCGGAACGGTACCAACATCCTTGCGGGGAGGTTTGCTAGTACTGTTGGGGGGGGTTTAAACTAACTTGGCAGGGGGATGGGATACGGAGTGGAGCTATAGTAGGGGGTGATGCACAGCCAAATATAGAGGAAAAAACAAGTCAGCCTGGAAGGCAGAGCAAATATGTAACGGCACAAAGGAGTATGGCAAGGCTGGATGGCATTTATTTTAATGCAAGGAGTCTTGCGAGTAAGGCAGATGAATTGAAGGTGTTGATGACCACATGGGAGTATGATATTGTTGCTATCACAGAGATATGGTTGAGGGAGGGGCAGGACTGGCAGCTCAATATTCCGGGGTATAGAATCTTCAGGCGAGACAGAGGGGGGTGTAAAAGAGGAGGGGGTGTCGCAATATTAATCAAGGAGTCAATTACTGCTGTAAGGAGGGATGATATCTTAGCAGGTTCCTCTAATGAGGCCATATGGGTAGAACTTAAAAACAAAAAGGGGGCAAGCACTTTGCTGGGAGTGTACTATAGGCCCCCAAACAGTCAGGGGGAGATAGAGGAACAGATATGTAGGCAAATCTCAGAGAAGTGTAGAAATAATAGAGTAATAATAGTAGGGGATTTCAACTTCCCCAATATTAACTGGGATAGTCAAAGTGTGAAAGGCTTAGAGGGTGCGGAATTCTTAAAGTGCAACCAGGAGAGCTTTTTGAGCCAGCATGTAGAAAGTCCTACAAGAGAGGGGGCGGTACTGGACCTAATTCTAGGGAATGTAGCTGGGCAAGTGGTAGAAGTGTTGGTAGGAGAGCATTTTGGTGACGGTGACCATAATTCGGTGAGATTTAAGGTAGTCATGGAAAAGGACAAAGATGGACCGGAGATAAAGGTTCTAAATTGGGGGAAGGCCAATTTTAATATAAGGCAGGATCTGGCCAAAGTGGACTGGGATCAGTTACTTGTAGGAAAATCCACATCAGAGCAGTGGGAGTCTTTCAGAAAGGAAATAGAGAGAGTACAATGCCAACATGTTCCCGTAAAGGTCAAGGGTGGGACCAACAAGCCCAGGGAACCCTGGGTGTAAAGGGATATACGAGAATGGATTAGGAAAAAAAGGGAGGCTTTTGGCAAATACAAAGGACTAAAACAGTGGAAGCCCTAGAGGAGTATAGAAAGTGCAGGGGGGTACTTAAAAAAGAAATTAGGAGAGCGAAGAGGGGGCATGAAATAACACTGGCGGGCAAAATAAAGGAAAATCCCAAAGTGTTCAGTACAAAGAAGGTTCACTCGGTTAATCCCGGGGATGAGGGGATGGACATATGAGGAGAGGTTGGGTAGATTGGGACTCTACTCATTGGAGTTCAGAAGAATGAGAGGCGATCTTATTGAAACATATAAGATTGTGAAGGGGTTGGATCGGGTGGATGCGGGGAGGATGTTCCCGATGATGGGTGAAACTAGAACTAGGGGGCATAGTCTTAGAATAAAGGGCTGCTCTTTCAAAACTGAGATGAGAAGGAACTACTTCACTCAGAGGGTGGTAGGTCCATGGAATATGCTGCCCCAAAAAGCTGTAGAAGCTACATCATTACATAAATTTAAAACAGAAATAGACAGTTTCCTAGAAGTAAAGGGAATTAAGGGTTACGGGGGAGTGGGCAGGAATTTGGACATGAGTCTCGGTTCGGATCGGTCATGGCCCTGTGGGTAGCGTAGCGGGTCCAGGGGCCGTGTAGCCTGATCCTGCTCCTATTTCGTGTGTCCAATTCTGTTAGGTTCAGGAGATGGTTCTGTGATAATAGATTGGCGGTTAGGATCAGATCAGCCATGATCTTATTGAATGGCGGAGCAGGCTCGAGGGGCCAATTGGCCTACTCCTGCTCCTATTTCTTATGTTCTTATAAGTATATTAAGGGCAAGAGGATAACCAGGGAAAGAGTAGGGCCCATTACGGACCAAAGTGGCAATCTGTGTGTAGAGCCAGAAGATGTAGGTGGGGTTTTAAATGAATATTTTGCATCTGTGTTCACTATGGAGAAGGATGATGTAGGCATAGAAATCAGGCAGGGGGATTGTGATATACTTGAACAAATTAGTATTGAGAGGGAGGAGGTACTAGCGGTTTTAGCAGGCTTAAAAATGGATAAATCCCCAGGCCCAGACGAGATGTATCCCAGGCTGCTGTGTGAGGCAAGGGAGGAGATTGCAGGGGTTCTGACACAAATTTTCAGAACCTCTCTGGCCACAGGGTGAGGTGCCAGAGGACTGCAGAACAGCTAACGTAGCACCATTATTCAAGAAGGGTAGTAGGGATAAACCAGGGAATTACAGGCCAGTGAGCCTAACATCAGTGGTAGGGAAATTACTGGAAAAAATTCTGAGGGACAGAATTAGTTAGCACTTGGAGAGGCAAGGATTAATCAAGGATAGTCAGCATGGCTTTGTCAGGGGGAGATCATGTCTAACCAATTTGATTGAATTTTTCGAGGGGGTGACTAGGTGTGTGGATGAGGGTAGTGCAGTTGATGTAGTCCACATGGACTTCAGTAAGGCTTTGACAAAGTCCCGCATGGGAGACTGGTCAAGAAGGTAAAAGCCCATGGGATCCAGGGCAACTTGGCACATTGGATCCAAAATTGGCTGAGTGGCAGGAGGCAGAGGGTGATGGTCGAAGGTTGTTTTTGTGACTGGAAGCTTGTGTCCAGTGGTGTACCGCAGGGATCGGTGCTGGGTCCTTTGCTGTTTGTAGTGTACATTAATGATTTAGCTATGAATGTAGGAGGTATGATCAGTAAGTTTGCAGATGACACGAAAATTGGTGGGGTGGTAAATAGTGAGGAGGGATGGGCAGAACAGTGGCAAATGGAATTTAACCCTGAAAAGTGTGAGGTGATGCATTTTGGGAGGACTAACAAGGCAAGGGAATACACAATGAATGGTAGGACCCTAGGAAGGACAGAGGATCAGAGGGACCTTGGTGTGCATGTACATAGATCCCTGAAGGCAGCAGGACAGGTAGATAAGGTGGTTAAAAAGGCATATGGGATACTTGCCTTCATTAGCCGAGGCATAGAATATATGAGCAGGGAGGTTATGATGGAGCTGTACAAAACGCAAGTTAGGCCACAGCTGGAATACTGTGTGCAGTTCTGGTCGCCACACTATAGGAAGGATGTGATTGCATTGGAGAGGGTGCAGAGGAGATTCACCAGGATGTTACCTGGGCTGCAGCACTTCAGCTATGAAGAGAGACTGGACAGGCTGGGGTTGTTTTCCTTAGAGCAGAGAAGGCTGAGGGGGGACCTGATTGAAGTGTACAAAATTATGAGGGGCATAGATAGGCTAGATAGAAAGGAACTTTTCCCCTTAGTAGAGGGGTCAATAACCAGGGGGCATAGTTTCAAGGTAAGGGGCAGGAGGTTTAGAGGGGATTTGAGGAAAAACTTTTTCACCCAGAGGGTGGTTGGAATCTGGAACTCACTGCCTGAAAGGGTGGTAGAGGCAGGAACCCTCACAACATTCAAGAAGCATTTAGATGAGCACTTGAAATGCCATAGCATACAAGGCTACGGACCAAGTGCTGGAAAATGGGATTAAAATAGACAGGGCTTGATGGCCAGTGTGGACACGATGGGCCGAAGGGCCTCTTTCTGTGCTGTATAACTCTATGACTCTATAAATGTAGAGGAACAGCGGGACCTTGGAGTGCATGTCCACAGATCCCTGAAGGCAGCAGGACAGGTAGATAAGGTGGTTAAGAAGGCTTACGGGATGCTTTCCTTTATTAGCCAAGGCATAGAATATAAGAGCAGGGAGGTTATGCTTGAACTGTATAAAACACTAGCTAGGCCACAACTAGAGTACTGCGTCCAGTTCTGGTCACATTACAGGAAAAATGTGATTGCATTAGAGAGGGTACAGAGGAGATTTATGAGGATGTTGCCAGGCCTGGAGAATTTTAGCTATGAGGAAAGATTGGATAGGCTGGGGTTGTTTTCTTTGGAACAGAGGAGGCTGAGTGGACAGTTAATTGAGGTGTATAAAATTATGAGGGGCCCAGATAGAGTGGAAACGAAGGACCTATTTTCCTTGGGAGAGAGTTCAATAACCAGGGGGCACAGATTTAAAGTAATTGGTAGAAGGATTAGAGGGGAGTTAAAGAGAACTTTTTTTCTACCCAGAGGGTAATACGGGTCTGGAACTCACTGCCTGAAAGGACGGTAGAGGCAGAAACCCTCATTGCATTTAAAAAGTACTTGGATATGCACCTGAAGTGCCGGAACCTACAGGGCTATGGACCAAGAGCTGGAAAGTAGGAATTAGGCTGGCAACCTCTTTTTCAGCTGGCATGGACAGGATGGGCCCAATGGCCTCCTTCAGTGCTGTAAATTTCTATGATTCAATGACAACAATATTGGCAAACATTCATGTAGAACAGCATTGGGAAACATTTTAAAACTGTTCAACAGAGTCCATGAAAAATATATTCCGCTAAAAAACAAGAACAAACTAAACAAATAAGACACCATGGATGAATAAAGACATAAGCGAAAAACTGACCGTAAGGAAAGAGATATACACTAAGTACCTGGACAGCAGCGGGTAGCATGTTGAAGGAGAATACGAAGAAATTACGTGCTGCAAAATGTACTATTTTTTTACAGCACCTATGATCAGTAACATTTTCACCCAGTCTGGGTACGAACATTTGAATAATAATGGTCCTTAAAACAGTGGATTATTTTCAACAAAACATCACATTTCATTTGCATGTTAAGGGTAAATAGATAATTTTATCAGTATTAGAATAATCCCCTTTACAATCATTTTTTCTTAGTCAAAAGAATATCCGGAGATGATGAAGTGGGATGGAACTAAACTAAAGCAAGCAGAATTGACCGATATTGTTAAAGAAAGAGCTGCTATTATTGAGAAATTGGAAGGAAGGAGGAGCATGCAGGTAAATTACAATAGATTTTCTATGGCAAAGACATTAACTGGATTTTATGGGTTTTGTTTAGCTTACTGCATTTGATTTTTTTAAATTTTGTCTTAATTATGAAATAAAGTTTACTCAAAAGATGCAAGGCAGGAGTAACCAACTGGCCTTTAGTAGACCCATAAATTGTGAAAAGACTTCTTTGTTCCTTTAAACACTTCCAAATACTGTTGTTTTTGGATACATTGTATGTGACCTATTCAGTTTTAGGTTTGTTTGATGAATTAAGATGTGTTCCCTGCATTCTTTCTTAACAAATCTAAACTGCTGTCTCCTCTCTCATACTGGTGACATTTCAAATTTATTCTTCTGAATTGTTAATCTAATCTGAAGATAATTGTCTATATTTCTTTTTGCAAAACATGCCCCACATTTTAATTAATTCAGTCCACATTTGAGTCTAGTCATGTCTAGAAATGCTAATGTTACTACTTTAATTTTATGTACATTTAACGACTGAATGTTAAAATGGATTTTCTTTCTTTTCCATCTCTCTTTAAATAAAAAGTAAATTCCAACAAAGTTATGAATTCATGCTCTTTCTGTCCTGCCCATGTTCTATGGATTAGTAATTAAGGAGGTTGTGCCTCTTTGGAGGTAAATATGATTAGTGTCAATTTCAAATTACTAGCTGAAAGCTGGGAGTTTTATTGTGATGGTAATGAAATCATTTTTAAACTTTTATAGTTATTGGGTAAATATTTTGAATTCCTGAGTACACATGTCTGATTTTCCTGTAAATTTTCAACCAGAGGCTTAAAACTGAAGTTCAGATAATTAAGTTGTGTGCACAGTTTGTTTTTCAGAGTTTGTGGGCCTATTATGGATGTAATGTGAGCTCATTTTCCCCTGGAAACTTAGTTTTTATTTGTTCCAGCCTCCACATAGTGCCTAATTTTCCCACCCACCACTTTGGGGGAGTTCATGTTCCTTTTTATCAGGAAAGCCCTCTATTGACCGCCAACCAACATACTTGCCTCAACATGTTCCAAGAATCAAATACCTCACACACTGAACTGATGGGCTGTATTATTAAAACAATTTTTACACTGTGTGCAGTGTCCTGTGTTTCTCGAAGTGATCCATTTGCTACATTTTGAAATATAGAGCTGTCGGACACTACAAGAATTCTTTTGGGAACAAGAAGATACCACTGAAAATTTATTGTGCATGTGGACCCCCTTACCCTTCCCCTTCCTGTCTTTTGCTATTCTGAGTTAGTTCTTTGCAGGGAAATAGGCATATTTCAGTTAGCAGTAATGGGCTGCAGTGGTCCAGACTTAGTACTGTTTTAAAATTATAAATGTAATTGTGAAGCAGTTATAAAATACACATCTGCTTTGTAGCTACAGAGCACCATAGTTCAATGTTGCCAGCACAAAGGAACATTTGATTTTAAAAAAATCAGAAACTGCGAGTCCTACGATACGAACGATAATAGCATTTTCCTATAATACTTTTGCAATCAAATTCCACCAGCTAATTTTCTTAGTTGCAGCATGTGTAAACAATGTACAGTGAAAAGGGAGAAATTGTAATGGATTCTCACTGTATTTTGTTTTTTGTAATTCACTGATGTTTATGGATATTTGTGAATTATAGGTCGTCAGAGGACAGGATCCACCCAGCACTATTGGTGTAGTTAAAAGGGTTCCACTTCCAAGTAAGTATACATTACCATATTGTTTCTGATCTGTGCCAAATTCAAACATCTAACCGGCAGTATGAAAGATTTCAAGTATATCTTCACTGCTAATTTGATGAATTAAGTTCGGAAGCCCAAGTATCGAGTAACAATTTGAATGGATGCTTTTGAGGAATGTTGATAAATCATAAACTATTTGCATTTCAGTTAATTCTGCATGTTTTGATGGACATTTTGTGTATCCTTTGTTCAATAATATGTCTTAAAATTACATTACATTACAGTTACTGTGAACAAAACCTTGCATTTGTAACATGTAGTATACAGAGCACTGTTTACTTCCCAGGAATTTGCTGCCGACTCGATTCCTGTTGTTCTTTTGTGATGATATGATTCATTTAATAAGACTGTCACTGACCTTATCTCCTCTGGAGATCTTCCCTCCACGGCTGCCAACCTCATAGTTCCCCAACCCCACACAGACCGCTTCTACCTCCTTCCCAAGATCCACAAACAGGACTGCCCTGGTAGACCCATTGTTTCAGCTTGTTCTTGCCCCACGGAACTGATTTCTTCCTATCTCGACTCTTTTTTTCCTCCTCTTGTCCAGTCTCTTCCCACGTACATCTGCGACTCTTCCGACGCCCTCCGCCACTTTAACAGTTTCCAGTTTCCTGGCCCAAACCGTCTCCTTTTCACTATGGATGTCCAATCCCTCTACACCTCCATCCCCCACCAGGATGGCCTGAGGGGGCTCTGCTTCCTTGAACAGAGGCCCAACCAGTCCCCTTCCACCGCCACCCTCCTTCACCTGGCTGAACTTGTTCTCGCATTGAACAACTTCTTCTTTGACTCCATTCACTTTCTCCAAATTAAAGGTGTTGCTATGGGAACCCGCATGGGCTCTAGCTTAGCCTGCCTTTTCGTGGGATATGTGGAACATTCTTTGTTCCAGTCCTACTCAGGTCCCCTCCCTCAACTCTCTTTCCGGTACAATGATTTACTATCGGTGCAGTTTCCTGCTCTTGCCCTGAACTAGAAAATTTCATTCACTTTGCTTCCAATTTCCACCCTTCCCTCACCTTCACATGGTTCATCTCCGACTCTTCCCTTCCTCGACTTCTCTGTCTCCATCTCTGGGGATAGGCTATTGACAAACATTCACGATAAGCCCACTGACTCCCACAGCTACCTGGACGACACTTCCTCCCACCCCGCTTCCTGTAATGACTCTATTCCATTCTCCCAGTTTCTCCGTCTCCGCCGCATTTGCTCTGACTATGCCACCTTCCATACTCGTGCTTCTGACATGTCTTCCTTTTCCTCAACCGAGGATTCCCCTCTACCGTGGTTGACATGGCCCTTGACCGTGTCCATTCTATTTCCCGCACTTCTGCTCTCACCCCTACCCCTTCTCCTCCCTCCTGGAACCACGATAAGGTTCCCCTTGTCCTCACCTTTCACCCCACCAGCCTCCACATTCAACGGATCATCCTCCGCCATTTCCACCACTTCCAGCGTGATCATACCACCAAACACATCTTCCCCTCCCCATCCCTTTCAGCTCCCTCCGCGACACCCTGGTCCACTCCTCTATTACCCCCAACACCCCTTCCCCTTCGGCCGGCACCTTCCGTACAAGCGCAGGAGATGCAACACATGCCCTTTTACCTCCTCCCCACTGTCCAGGGCCCCAAACACTCCTTCCAGGTGAAACAGCGATTTACTTGTACTTCTTGCAATTTAGTATTCTGTATTCGCTGCTCACGTTGCGGTCTCCTCTACATTGGGGAGACCAAACGCAGATTGGGTGACCGCTTTGCCGGTCAGTCCGTAAGGGTGACCCCGAGCTTCCAGTCGCCTGTCACTTTAATTCTCCGCTCCACTCCCACTCTGACCTCTCCGTCCTCGGCCTCTTGCACTGTTCCAATGAAGCTCAACATAAGCTCGAGGAAGAGCACCTCATCTTTCAATTAGGCACTTTACAGCCTTCTGGACTCAACATGGAGTTCAACAATTTCAGACCATAACCTCTGCCCCTATTTTTTTTCACAAGGAAGCTGTTGATAATTCTGCCATTCCCATTTACACCTCATCTAGACTCATCTTTTGTTTCTTAACTTGTCCCATTACCATCTCCTTTTGCCTTGCACCATCATCCCTTTTGTCTCTTAATCTCTCCTGCCTTCCATCCTATCACAGACCTTCCCTTTTGTTCTTTCCTCCTCCCCTTCCCTCCCTCCCTCCCCCCCCCCCCCCCCCCCCTCACAGACAGCAAACCAGGAAGTAACGAGCAAGTTTTATCATTTATTATAATTCTGCAGAAAGTTAAATAAAGATTGGGACATACACATGCGATTAAGGTAGAAGCTGAAATATCATAAACTTACATTTTATTTTATTTTAATCTGTGGAATTTTTATCATGGAATGGAGAAATTTGACATTCCACAAGTACGCCATTTAAAAACTCAGTTACACCTTATTCAACAAGGCTTAACTTTTTCAAGGGTTCTAACAGCGAGAATAAAGTGTAAAAAGTCACATCAGTTTTCTAATTGATTTTCATCTGCGAGGACTGCAACAGCGCACCCTATGGAGGAGCAGGGTATCGCTGACAGCAATTTCAAGATTTCCGCATTTAAATGCACATGTGCAGACTCCAGAAGTTGCTGTCAGTTTTACAGAGTCATGATGGCGAACACTAACAGTTTCGCTGTTATTACAACTGCAAATTCCGGGCCATCATTTTCCTCCTATATAAGCTGGATACTGCAACGCAACAATTTTATGAAGTCAATAGCATGCAGTTAATTTTTATAACTTCTAGCAATTGCCTTTTTGTTCTTCTGAAAACTCTTATAAACAGCAGCAATAATAATTAGTCTTAACATATTATTTTTGTTCCAGCTGGTCAACTTTCAAATCTTCCACAACCTACATATCCACAACTTAACCCCTCGGATATTCGAATGAATCAGATTGGAAGCATGGCAAGCTCTATGTCTTATGATAGAGTGCAAGAGGGAATGAATTCACAAAGCTACGCACAGCATTCCTACCAAGAAGGTATATTATATGCGCTGGGAATATTCTAAATATAAAAGTAAAACATAGTTTAGTTCAGTTATTAATTAGGGCCTAGTTTGTATGGTATGCTTGTTCTATACAGTTGGATATCATTTTTGAGGGTGTCCTTTGAGAGGCATTAAGAATTAAAGATATGAAACTGTTCTAAATTGACCATGGGTCCCCACTGAAATTAAAGTTAATCATTGCTTATAGGTGCGAAGGGCAGCTTGTCATACATAAATGAAGGAGAAATTAGGAGGGGTGCCTAAAGAGGTAGGTTTCAAGGAGGGTCTGAAGAACGTTGGAGTCGTCGAGTCTGGAGGTGACAAAGGCATAGATGAGGGTTTCAGCAGCAGCTGGGCTGAGGCAGGGGCAGAAGTGGGCATTGTTACAGAGGTGGAAGTAGGTCGTCTTTGTGATGGGGTCAGAAGCTTAGCTTGGGTCAAAAAGGACGCCAAGGTTGCGAATAATCGGCTTCAAACTGAGACCATGGTCGGGAATTGGAAGCGGAATGGAGTTGGGGTGGGAGGGGAGGCGAAGAAGATGGCTTTGGTCTTCTCGATGTTTAATTGGAAGAAATTGCGGCTCATCCAAGACTGGATGTCGGACAAGCAGGTTGGACTATACCGGTGTTGATACTCCACACTGGTCTCCTCCCACTCTATCTCTTTCTGCCCTGCCCCATATTCCTCTATTCCCTTCTCCTTTATGTATGCATAGCAATCAGAATGGGAACCCTGATTGATTTTTATTTTTACCTCCTTTTCTTAGCTCAGGTTGAGGCCCTTTTAATATACTGGCTTTATAAGGGTGCTACAAATGCTCCAGCTGAATCAATTCAGCAGGAACCTGGAACATTCTTAATATATGGACAAATACTTACTGTCTTATAACAAAGGTCAGGAGAATCTAAAGTTAAAAAGAATGAAACTGGAAATTTAATGTACGAACAAAAAATAATGCAAATATATAGCATCCGTAAAAAACCAGGAACAGAAGAGTCGAAGGTGCCATTTTCCTGAACATGCTTTCTGTACAGCTACAAGCAGTAGCAATTTCTGCTGGATGTGTACTGAACTTCAACTTCTATATATTGTGTTTATAAAGAACTTTTAAAGTTGGTTTGAATGAGATAGCAATGGAATCTGCTCCACTTAACATATTTAAATGTCGGAACTATTATTATAAAGTCCTCAATTTTATTGATAAATCACTTAATTGCTTGTTTTTCCTTCCTGGATAAGGTTGGCAGCAAGAATGGGAAATAAATCCCCCAAGAGTGGAACAGAATTTGATGGAAGGTATAATGAACCCAAGAGAGCAGTCTGTGAGAAGTGAGATGATGTATTCAGCTCCAAGAGATGATGAAGGGCAATATGGAGCTGATGTCAGAACCTCCGATATGTATTCTGACTGGAGAAAAGACAATAAAGACCCGTATGGAGAGAGTGTTGGAGCTATGGACAGATATGCAGACCCGAGGAAAGATAACAGAACACAATACGGTGAAAATATTTCAAGGGGATACACTGACTGGAATAGAGACAACAAAGAACAATATGTAGATGCCACTGTAAGTTATGATCAATACTCTGATCAGCGAATAGATAACCGAGGGGGGCCATATGGAGATCGTGTGCAAGATTCAGCTGGATATGCTGATTGGAGAAAAGTCCACCAAGAGGAATCTGAAAATGATATCAGGGGTTCAGATAGGTATTCAAATATTAGAAAAGACGATCAGCCGCAGTACGTAGATGACGGTGGAGGTGCAGACTGGAGGCGAGATGACCGAAAACAATTTGAAGATGAATATAGTGCAAGAGAACAGATTGGGTAGGTTTCTACCATGTATGTTACCTTATTTAAAAAAAAAAAGTGTATGAGCTGGTTTCAGTGCAACAAAAGCTCTTAGTGTTATTAAGTATTGTGTATCCTTTCATTTGTCATGCAGTCCTAGATAATTTGTAAGACCTGAGCATTAACCTTGACTGCACAAGGGGAATTGAAATCAATAAATCTTACAATTCACGAATTGCAAAAATCCACATAATGATTAGAAAAGGCATTTAGGTTATCATAGATACCATTAGCCCAATGGAAATGGTGGACAAGGTACTGGGTTATATTACCAGCGGAATAGTGTAAGTACACACAAACTTGAGAGGATGTAACGAGGCACTAGTTAGTCCCAACCCGATATAATGTTTCCCGTACTGGTCACCATACCATAGGGAAAATATTCTTCTACTCCTTGTGAAGGTGCTGCAGAGGACAGTAAATGTGGTACCAGGTCTCAGGAAGTTGTGAGGAAAGGTTAAGGAAGATGGTCGTGTTCACAATGGAAAATAAATTTCAGACTGATTTTGGATTAAAATGGGCACATAATTTAGAAGTTGCTGTTACATGTAGCTGGTTCAGTGTTGCAGTTGGTGGAAAGGGGTTGCCCGGGTCAAGAGAATACTTTGAAAACTAAACTCATCTCTCCAACTACTGTTGAGGCTTTTAAACATCTCCTGTGAACTCGTCACACTTTGATCAGCTGACTAGCGCACAGCTGTGGGGCATTTTAAAATAGATAAGCAATGCCAGCTCCTGTGTACTGTTCAATTGTATATTTCATTTTCCGTCAGGATATTGAAATATCTTGTACAAAGGTGGCCACAGCTAATCAAAAAATTAATTTAAGTTTTCAACACAAACTACAAAAATGGACACTTTAAAATTTGAATTGTTTACTCTATTTCTGATTTCAAAGCTGAAGATTGATTGCACACAGGAAAAATCAAATATTTTGGTTCTAATACCATGGATCTACAAACCACATCAGTGAACTGGGATGTACAAATTAATTTGTTGTGCTTATTGTACTACAGTTTCCTGTTCTCAAGCTGATTAACATCCTCCGTCAAAACTTGACTAGTTAAGTAGCATGAAATGAGCGTTATTGCAGGCAAGTGCTGATCGGCTAGCTTTCTGTTGGTAAGGCTAACAAAAGCGTACAGAAAAAATTCCTCAGCAGAAAATTGAAGCAATTGCTATTTCTATTTGTTGTGGTTAGAAGATGGTGTATTTAATAGTCGAGTTTCTAAAAATAGAAAACTGGTCTTTGTGTTGCTGGAGAAAGAGATTGAGCGGTGTGGGGTTGAAGTCAGCTGCAAAGTTGCTGGCTAGTAGAGCCAAATGATCCTGTTCTGGTTCTAAACTTTCCTATAATGTCTTGCACTTTTAAATGCTAGATTCTCTTGTGTTGTTAAATACAGTCAGCAATTGACACATGTGTTACCTAAACAATATTTAACCAGTTTCATTTTTTGTAATCAAGCATTTCTAATGCTCACATACTGAGCCATTTTCTTTTTAGCCTTCTGCCCTTAAGCACTTTTCAAACTCTTCATGCTCTGTTCATTGTGTGCTCGAATAAATGAAGTATTCCAAATGTATCAAGAATGCTAAACTTTTTATTTTTGTACTGCAGGAAGTCTGATCGCTGGATGGAGCTAAAGGTAGGTCACAGTATAAGTGGACCTAATGGTTGTCAGTTTTTCAGAAATTAGGTAAATCGTTTAAACTGTTGTTTTTAAATTAGACCTTTCATAGAATCATAGCACAGAATGAGGCCATTCGGTCCATCGTGCCTGTGCCAGCTCTTCTTAAAAAGCTATTCAATTAGTCCTAGTCCCCTGCACTTTCCTCATAGCCCAGCAATTCTTTTCCTTTTTAAGTATATATCCAATTCCATTTCAAAAGTTACTATTGAATCTGCTTCTATCACCCTTTCAGCATCCCAGATCATAGCAACTCGCTCTGTAACTTATTTTCTCAATCTTACCCCCCCTCCCCCCAGTTCTTTTGCCAATTATCTTAAATCTGCATCCTCTGGTTACTGACGCTCCTGCCAGTGGAAAGTTTCTCCCTAGCTACTCTAAGGCCTTGATATCCTTCCTAACGTGGTGCTCAGAATTGGATACAATATTCTGGCTGTGGCCGAACTGGCGATTTATAACTGTTTAGCGTAACTTCCTTGTTTTTCTACTCAATTCCTCTATTTATAAAGCCCAGGATCCCATATGCTTTTTAACAGCTTTATCAACTTGTTATGCCACCTTCAAAGATTTGTGTATGTCTCACTGTTACTACACCCCCTTTAAAACTGTACCATTTAGTTTATATTGCCTTTCCTCATTCTTCCAAAAACTATCACTTCACACTTCTCTGCTTTAAATTTCATCTGCCATGTGTCTGCCCATTATGCAGTCTGTCTATGTACTCCTGAAGTCTGCTACTATCCTCCTCACTGTTTACTACATTTCCAAGCTTTGTGTCATCTGCCGACTTTGAAACTATGCCTCCTCTACCACAAAGGATGTTCTTCCTTTCCCTCTCCTGAGAATGTATCCAGTCTGTACTTGAACTATCTCCTCCTTGAAGGCCCCCAATGGTCATTTACTGTTATACGTGCCAATCTTTGTTTCCAATCAACCTTGGCAGCTCCCTTTTCAAGTCACTGAAATGACTTCTCTTCTAGTTGAGTATTTTCACCTTTGACTGTTCCTGGTCAGTTTCCATAACTACTCTAAACCTAATATTGTGATCACTGTTTCCGAAATGCACTCTCACTGAAACATGCTCCACTTGCCCCACTTCATTCCCTGGAACTAGATCCAGCACTGCTTCTTTCCTCGTTGAGCTGGAAGCATCATGATCAAGAAAGTTCTTGTACACATTTTGGGAATCCCTCCCCCACCTTGATATTTAAACTTTTTTCCCCCAGTCTATATTAGGATAATTGAAATCTTCCATTATCACTACTCCTATATTGTTTTTACATCTTCCTTTGCTCATCCATCTTCCCATTATTTGGTAGTATATAGTATACACCCAGCAGCACAACATCTCTCCTTTTGCTCCTTAACTCTAACCAAATAAAATCTATCATTGAATCCTCAAGCACATCATCCCTTTCTGTAACAGTTTCTTTGATCGATACTGCCATCCTGCTATTTCCCCCCCCCCCCCCCCCCCCGCTTTCCTCCCCTATTTCTCCTGAATACATTGTAGCCAGGAAAGTTAAGTTCCCATACCTGTCCTTGTTTAAGTGTGAGGTCTTTGTTGTTGCCACTATAACATAATCACGTGGCAACTTGTGCCTGCAGCTCTCCCATGCTCCATGCATTTACGCACTTGCACTCCCAACCTGCCTTAGTCTGCTTTGCATTTCTCTCGTCTGATCCCTCCTCTTTCTCTTCATTCTAATGCTGTTTTTCTCTCCCAGTCCCCTCTCCACCTTGTTTCTCCTCTCTGATGCTTCATCCTGGTTCCCCTCTCTAGCAAATTGGTTTAAATCCTCTCCCCACAGCACTAGACCCATGGTGCATCAGTTTATTTGCCCACATCCTGAAGAGGCTGGCTGTTTCCATGATCATCTCAGAAACCTTTGATCGATTTCAACCAAGGGTTCTCAATGCATTGAGTTGGTCCATTGAACAAGGTTGATATTAAACAAGATCTTTTGTTATTCTATTTTAACCTGCTGCTAGTGTTCAGTCAATGCCTGAAGAAATCGAATACATTTTTCCTAGATGCAGTATAAAGACCATATGTAGTTATTTCTCCATGTAACCATTTATTTTATCGGATATCACTTCACGTTTGTGCTGGGAAATGGAACACTTTCCTATTTTGGGAATCTAGTGTCTGCAAAGCTAGGTGGGAAGGTAAACTGTGAGGATGACACAAAGATATAAAGGGATATAGACAGGCTAAGTGAGTGGGCAATAAGGTAGCAGATGGAGTATATGGGGAGAAATGTGAAGTTTTTCACTTTGGTAGGAAGAATAGAAAAACAGAATATTTTTTAAATGGTGAGAAACTATTAAATGTTGGTGTTCAGAGAGATTTAGGTGTCCTCGTACAGGAAACAGAGTTAGCATGAAGGTACAGCAAGCAATTAGGTAGCAAATGGCGTGCTGGCCTTTATTGCAAGGGGGTTGGAGTACAAGAGTAAAGAAGTCTTACTACAATTGTACAGGGCTTTGGTGAGACCACACCTGGATACTGTACACAGTTTTGGTCTCCTTCTCTGAGGAAGGATATACTTGCCTTGGAGGTGTTGCAACGAAGGTTCACTGGATTGATTCCTGGGATGAGAGGGTTGTCCTCTGAGGAGAGATTGTGTAGATTGGGCCTATACTCTCTGGAGTTTAATAGAATGAGGGGTGATCTCATTGGAACATAAAAGATTCTGAGGGAGATTGACGGTAGATCCTGAGAGATTGTTTCCCCTGGCTGGAGAGTCAAGAACTAGGGGGCATAATCTCAGGATAAGGGTCGGCCATTTAAGACTGCGATGAGGAGGAATTTCTTCATTCAGAGGGTTGTGAATCTTTGTAATTCTCTACCCCATAGGGCTGGGGATGCTGAGTCATTGAGTATGTTCAAGGCTGAGATAGATAGATTTTTGGACTCTAGGGGAATCGAGGGATATGGGGATTGGGCGGGAAAGTGGAGTTGAGGTTGAAGATCAGCCATGATCTTATTGAATGGCGGAGTAGGCTCGAATGGCCTACTCCTGCTCCTAATTCTTATATCAATCTCTCAGGTCAGATATTTCTCTCTTTATTTCTCTTGGTTTTGAAATAGCATCCTGATGGACTTGGAAGATTCTTGATTCCAATTTTTCTCTCTTTATAGCCTTCCACTGTCATAGAGATATTCCCTTTTACTTGCATGTAGATTCTTGTAGTGCTAGCATGACTTTTTTACAGTGTTGTAAGAGCAGAAACCATGTTGAGAGAAAGGTAGAAAGTGTATTATTTTCTCTGCCTGTACAATTTTCTATTGCAATTTTGTTCGTACCCTAAGGATGGATTTATACTGTTTTGGAAGGGAATGCATCTATCTGCAGCGAAGAATACAAATTTAATGGTTGGCCTATTTTTTTGTCATGAGGGGAGTTCATAGGGCTGTTTAATAAGAGGGTATAGTACAACAGGCATGACTCCATAATTTTTTTTTCAGCATTGACGTCTAGACTCTCAATCTCTCTTCAAATTCACTTTCATATGTAACCTTTTTTTCACCTTGTGGTATAAACTGAATACATTACGAAAATCTGTGGATGACAACTTATATTTATAGTATTGAACCAAAACCTCCATGTGTTTTCTTATTCCATCTTGCAGGGTGATTATTCCCAGCCACAGAGTTTTTCAGATGTGGTTGATCTTAAAAGAAAGAAACTGTATGATTATTTGGTGAGTCTAAATTCATTTTGCTGGTCATCAATAAAGTGGTATATATTATATAACAGGGAGCTGAAGCTAACAAATTATAATCCAAAATGTGAACTTTTTAGCAATTCCATGACACTATTGGTTATTGGACCTTTTAGCTTATTGTGTATAAAGTTAGGTTTTTCATGTTGGTTCTGTTTTTAAGGATTTATATAATGGTCAGGTAACTAAGTGATGAAGCCATGAGTAAATTAGTGTCAAACTTATGAAGTTTCACAACCTTTCACTGCTGGCCGTGTCAGGTGTATATATACATTAATGAAAATTGGTATGTTCTATCACCTTTTTAACTTTTGCTTCTGAACTTTTCAATGTTGAGGTCCATGGAACTTAGTGGATTTAATATTAGTAAAGAAAAAGTGATGGAGAAAATAATGGGACTTAAGGTAGACAAATCTCCAGGACCTGATGGTTTGCACACCAAAATATTAAAATAAATAGATGAGGAAATTGTAGCTATGCAAGTTGTAATTTTCCAAAGAAGTCCAGATTCAGGAATTGTGCCTTTTGCATTGGAAAAGTGCAAATATCAATCCATTATTTAAGAAGTGATGGAGAGAGAAACCAAGTAATTACAGACCTGCTGGTTTAACATCAGTTGTGGGGAAGAAACAGTGACTGAGCATTTGGACAAGTATGAGCTGATCAAAAAGAGTTGACCTGGATTTGTGATGGATAGATCATGTCTGACTAATGCAGTTAAATTTTTTGAGCAGATCACGAGCGTGGTGGATAGAGGTGTGTTTATGGATGTTGTCTAAATGGATTTTCAGAAGGCATCTGATAGGTTCTACACGAGATTAGTAGCAAAAATGAGCGTGCACAGATTTGAAGGTAACCTTGTGAGGGGTTGGTAATTGGTTTGGAGGTAGGAGGCAGGAAGTAGAGATCAAGGGTTTGTTCACTGATTGGCAGGAGATCTGCACTGGGGCCTTGGCCTTTCACCATATATATTAATTGGATGAGGGAATGAAGGGCTGTATATTCAAGTTTGCATATAACACTAAGTTAGGAGGCACAGCAAGTTGTGTAATGGGAGCAGGATGGTACAAGGACGTAGACAGATTAAGTGAGTGGGAAAAACTATGGCAGATCCCAGTATGCCTCTCCCAATGATCCCAAGATTTACTGCAGGGTTTCTAGAGCCTTCCTCTCCAGTGCTCCCAGATTATGCTAGATGAGACCTCATTCTAGTAAGCCAGATCTGAGGAACATAGCTATTCAGCCCCTCAAGCCTCTTCTGCCATCAATTAGATCATGGCTGATCTGTATCTTAACTCCATCTACCTTGGTTCTGTAACCCTTAATACATAGGGCCTCCCCAGTGTCCTCAGTAATGCTACTGCACAGGACACCTCTGGTATAAAACCTCTGACTTACCATGAGCAACACCACAAGAGATCCGCTGGTGTCTAAATATAATTTGTTGGGTGGGATGGTGGCCCCACATGTTGAAATTCAAATGCACTGTGCCACCTAGTAGTAGATTGTGGGTTTGTCACCCTCACGGTGCTGTGGAGTACCGGTGAGAAGTTTCTTCCCTGCAAAAAGGGAGGGAAAATCAGATGAACGGACACTCTGGTTAATTCTCCTACGCCTGCAGCCAGTCCTAGCAGAGACCTCCAATAGTTAATGTCTGGTGTTATGATTCCCCAGTTGCCAGACTCCGTGTGTGGCATCAGTATATATTTGAAAAACAGCAGTGTACAAGTGAGAGGAAGTCATCTGGTTAGATGACATTTAGATTACTGTGGCCCGTTTTGGTCACTGAAATTTCTAGCTATCCAAGGCATTTCTTTGATTTGCATAGTTTGATGGTTTATAGTGAGGTGTGGAAATGTAACTTTGTGTTGATTTGCAGCAAAAATTTCAGATAAAAAGTGAAGACGATGCCAGTTTTGTTCTGAAGGTTACAAAGGCTTTCAAGGATGCATTGATCAGTTACTATCACAAGAAAGAAACTGTGAGTATTTTGAAATTCTTCTACTGGATGATCCTTGGTGAATGGTTAAGGCCTCTCATTCAGCAATTGCTACTTTTGGTTCTAGTGGCAAAATGTGATCTTTCTCCTAGCTAAGGAGGATTACATTTCTAATGTCAGATTTGTGTTTTCAGCATTCGTGTTCCACACTGTTATTGCAAATATCTCTTGGATACCAGCAACTTTTTTTTGGTTACTGCAAGGACATGTGGCATTTAGGCTGTTAAGCAGCCTGTTCAATATCTGCAATTTGTATTAACGTTCCATTTTATTAGTGGACATCTCTGCCTTTAAACCAGTAACACAAATTCTTCAGATTGAGTGGATGTTGTTCCACTGTACACAATTCTCAGAGGTACGATTATATAATCTGCTTGCAGCTGAGTGATAACTTTTCCATCTAACACTGGTTAATGGGAGTTTTATGATGATTTTCTAATCTGGTACAGCAGCCTTAAAGTAGATGGGCATTTGTGAGGAAGATATTTTGACCTTTGTGCAGTCTTGAATTCCACCAGCATTAATAATTAATTTATTAAAATATAATTGATTAACGATTGATTGGCTAGTAGTCAACCATTCCTTTTACCTTTTGGATTGAAAAAAGATTTTTAAAAATTGAAAGCCAGTATGAAACCGCACACTATTAGTGCTGTCTTTGCATCGGTCAATTCCCAATCTCAATTAGGTAATTGTTTTCCAGAGAGTGGGAAATTTGATTTTAATATGCCCAATCACTTTTACATGTACTGTGTCTTTCGTCCAACACTATCTGGAAGCTGGAAAGAGGCAAGAGTGAGATTGGCACTGGAGAGTCCAGAGCAGACAGAGTAGGTTTGAGCTGGGTCAGGTGAGTGCCCTCTCCAGAGTTACAATGCCATCAACTACAATGACTCATAATTAAGATGGCCCCTGACTCTCAATCTCCTAAACAGTGAACTCAATTTCTTGTCTTATGCAAAGTATACAGTTTTCCCACATTTCTAAACAAAATTGGTCAAGTGGTAGTTTATATTAAAAGATTTTGCTACTTAATGCCATGTAATGAGCAGGTGTTATTTCATTAAAGTTTATTTTTTGCAGAACTATGAATGTGAGTTTTTCCTTGTTTTGTGTGTGTGTGCGTGTGTTGCACTCTCTTGCATTCTCTTGACAGATGAAAGACCAAACGTCAAAGATTGATCCATTGTAAATAGAAGTGCACCAAGACACGTTGTAACCTTTGCCACTACGACTTACACAAGCATCCACTATGTCAAGGAGAGCTCTCACTCTGCAGTTTTTCAAAATAGGATAACTTGCAAACGAATGGATTTTCTATCCTTCAAATCTTCTGAAATCTACCAGTACTAAAGCTTTGCCATTAATTCCTGATGCCATAAACCAACTTGGTACAGGAATTGAGGCATATATTTTTCTGAGTGGCAAAGCCAACTAGATTAAGGTCTCGTAACTTATAGAATCATTATGTACCATCTGGACTTAACATTTGAAGATTTGTGAATCCTCCTGCAGTTTTTGGCTGGGAAGGAGACTTTGTACTTCGTTTCAGTTTTACATGGAGGTGATTGCCTGGTATTTCTGCTCAGCTGAGGTTTTGGTGCCAACTGCCTCAGTCTTTTGTTTCTGTCCTGACCACTTCGCAATCACTTGCCAAGATAATGTTGGCGCCAAATATTCCTGTAGTGCGCAGACTGCTTCTTCCTGCACAAATACCTGGATTGTTTTATACCCGCCAATCACATAACTTGCACGCCTTTAACCAATACCATTTCTTAAGATGGCTTCCGCATGGAAAATGAAGATAAATATTCATTATACTGTAGGTTCTATCTTCTGAAGAACACCACCAGCTATGCCATTTCTCCTACGGTTCACTGATAGATTTTTGCTTGAACTTGAGATGAAAAGAATGCAGACTTCTGTTCTCAGGCCTACGTAGGCAGGGTGGCATTGCTTGGTGCGGAATACTACCAGGTTTCACGTTCCAATATTACCATTGTTCTGGACATTCTCCAATCCAATCCGGTTAAAGATTAGTGCTCTTTCTTTCAGCATAACAGTTGCAGGAATGACCTGTGACTTCTGCTTCTTCAAACAGCAAATATATAAATTCCAGATGAGGGTTTTGTTATGTTGATGTTACAAGTCCTAAATCTGTTGGGATTGCAAAAGCTTTGCTGTGCATGAGGAAAATACCTCAACCTATTTTATTCCCTGTTTGCAGACAGAATTATGGTTAACTATTGCTATGTAAAGGAAGAAAGAGTTTGCAATTATATTGTACCTCGTCACGCTTCTCAATGTCTAAAGTGCTTCCCATCCAAGTAATTATTTTGAAGTGCGGTGACATACTACATATGCAAGAGTGGCAGCATTTTATACAGCAAGATTCCGCAAAAGGCAATGAGATTAATGACCTGATCTATTTTTTTTTCTTGCTGTGTTGGTTGAGGAAAGAAAGTTGGTTAGAACACTCTGGAAACTCCCTGTTCTTCAAGATCACATTGTACTATTTGAACATTCATTTTAACAGTAACTTCATAAGTATAGCACCTGTGACAGTCCCGTACACACTCCATGGTGTACTGGAGTGTCAGCCTTGATTATATGCTCAATCCCGGAGTGGGGCTTGAACCTACAACTTGCCAACAGCGCTACCAACTGATCCAAAAACGTCACGGATGAGAAAGCGGCTAGAAGATGTGCATTAAAGATCATCATACTGAGCTTTGGAATGGGTTTTTTGGGGAAAATCTTGATGTTCAGCAGAAGTTAGCATCCAGTTTTAGCAGTTGGTTCAGGAACTGCTAGAAACTGGCCCTATTAATTCCCTTTCTTTAGCCCCGAGTGAGACTTGGAGTTAAAAGAGCTACAGACACTGGAAAGTCTGTCTAGCCCTATTTGTGCACTGGGGAAGGAACTTCCATATATATCTCATCATTTTTAATTTTGCACACCAAGAGACTTTCTTCCAGTGGTACTTCAGTTGGACTATTCATATTGATACGGGCTTCAGTAGAGCACCTTTGCTCTCCTAACTCGCATGTAGTTAGTGAGAAGTAATTTATTTTCTTCCACTATGGCCAGAATACTGTTCATGCTGTACAATGTAGTTAAAATATACCTCTTGTATATTTTAAAAAAAAGTTTTAGATAGTTCACACTTCGCCTACTGTGCTCAGTAATATAATCTATTAAATAAACTTGTTTCATTACAATCTGATGAGCTTCACTTGATCTAGAATTAGGTTTAGTTTTTGCTGCTAATAAGAACATCAAGAATCATCATCCAAGCAATTTGCAGTGAAACTAGTTGACAAATCTTGAGCGGATCTGAAGGATGCTTATTGTATCATTTCTGTCAACGCTTGTAGACATTTTCTAAATTTTTTAGTTGATGCTTGTTTAGGATGCTGCTGTTCAAATTATCCACACCAGATAGAAGTTCCATACATTGTATGGCTGCAGAAACAGCTGATCTAATTTTAATGGCTTGCATTTACCTTCACCCAAATGATTGGCTGACTTCGACCTCCTAAGTCCAAAGATAAGACAACCATGAGGATGTGAATGGAAGTATCTGGAATCAAAGAAACCACGGTTAAGAAATTTAACACTGACGAGTAGACGAAAACCTTTGTTTATTTCATGGTTTAATTGGAAAAAAATGAATTGAACATTTTGTGGTCTGATTAACAGCTGCCAGGAATCCCATCTTGCGCTAATGTGGTTACCCAGGGCCTCAAACAGTGTAAGGTGAGAATATCTCAATCTGCAAAATATTCCATGTTCAATTCATTTTTTTCCAATTAAACCATGAAATAAACGAAGGTTTTCGTCTACTCGTCAGTGTACAATTTCTTAACCGTGGTTTCTTTGATTCCAGATATTTCCATTCATATCCTCATGGTTGTCTTATGACGGTCTTGGTGGATAGTGTTGAATATTTTGGGTAGTCTGCTAATTCTTTCACTCCTCCTGGCAATTGATACTTTATAGAACAACTGGAGACTTCCGTGATCATTTCATCAACTCTCCCATTGATGCTTTTCAAATAGAATTGCTGCTACTTCCTGCCTTCTCTCCACTATGCAGATGGCAGCCTGTCTTTGTGAATGGAATGGGAAACTTGCATACATTTTCCCATTCTTTCTTCTCCCACTGATGTACTGTCCCCAAACCACTAGCTGGATCTTTCAAAGACAGATTTTTTCAAAAGAAAAGTCACTGTTTTGAAGTTTTAACTTCAGAATTTTCTGTTTTCACTGCTAATTTAAGGTTTGCCTTTATTTCAGTGAAACAAACTACAGCTAAATTGAATAAATAAAATCAATACCATTTGGGATCTCTGTTTGTTTTTATTTGTTTCTGTGAACTCAAATATCATACTCTGATCTTAAATTGATTACCTAGGGTACTTGGCGGACAATCCCAGTAAACTTTATTTACTGCCAGCCTAAAATGCTTCAATGATCTTGAGTTGCAGTAAATAAACTAGAACTGGGTTTCTTCTTTTGGAAAAAAAACTATGTTCTTGTGCTTTGTTTTTAACTAAACAGTGTCTACATAGTTCTTGCTGTATCCCATTTCAAACCTTTTTTCCCTTGCCCAACCTCAAAGGACCCAGCCATGAGGGCAACATTGGATCAGAGAACCGCAAGATCCACCGGTATACCAGATGACTATTCCAGATATAATCCTGATGTGTCAGCTTCAGCGGTACGAGACTCAGAAAGCCTCAGAGGTAATTCAGATTTGAAAATTATCAGCAACATCTCTATTTACAGGTGACACCAAACAAACCATATTACCTCTTACCTCATTGATGTCTTTCCATTGACTTCAGTTGCTCAATTCCAGATTTTGTCTGAAGTTCAGTTTGGATTTTCAGGTAAGTGAGATGATAGGAATTGTAATAGGACAACACCTTAAGCTATGATCAAAAACCACTAAGATCCAAATTTATATTGTGGATCAAAAGTTCAGATCCCTATAATTCACTATGGCTTGATCTGGCATATCAACCTAGTCCAGTCTCTGGAATAGATTCAGAAATGATTACTCAAGTGCATCATTCTGTACCCAAACCTGTGTTCCACTCTGCAGTATCGGTGTAGTTTCCGAGGTCAAGGACCCAGCATTGGGCTCCATGCTGCGCAAAAGTCAGCTAACGCAGGCTACAACAACCAGTTGCTTTTGTAGCTTAGCTGACCTTTGGTACATCGCCAGTTGCCTAAAATCCATATTTATCCATGCCAGCTTTGTCGTACCTTGGAAATAGCTCCAATTAGCGGATTTGGAGCTGACTTTCCAGCTGCAAAATTTTCCCTTTGCAACCTCCGGTTGGAGTGAGCCCTGCTTTTTGTGATTCAAAAGCTTTAATGCTAAACCATTTAAGCCCTACTTGCAGGCAATGCCAGCTGTTGTAGAGGCTCCACCATCATCATTGGGCAATTGCAGTCACTTTGGTCCCAATATCTAAAACTCCTCACCAACACTCATTGCTTAACTGATCTTGAGTACATCACCAGTTGCTCAAGATCCATATTTATCCATGCCAGCTTTGTTGTACCTTGGGAATAGCTCCAATTAGTGGAGTTGGAGCTGTGTTCGCAGCTGCAAAATCTGCCCTTTTAACCTCCGGTTGGAGTGAACCCGGCTTTTGTAGTTCAAAAGCTTTGAGGCTAAATTATTTAAGCCTTACTTGCAGGCAATGCCTGCTATTGGAGAGGCACCACCACCATCATTGGGCGATTGCATTCACTTTGGTCCCAATAGCCAAGAAACTCCTCATCAGCACTCTTGAGAGAGAATCTAACAGAATGCTTTCTTCTACATCAAGGAAGAAACCACTTTTTCATAACATGGAACTCTACCTCTGTTCCACATCAAATTTCTTTGGCTTTAATGAACAAATGGCTTCAACCTTATTGCACTTTTACATCAAAAGAGTGCTGTCTACAGCATTCTGTGGTAGTTCAGGTGTCGATAGCATTCTGTAATGTCAAGGACCAAATGGAATCAGAGACCGACATTTTTGTAGGTTTCATGAGCTGCCCTTCTATCTCCACTTGCCTCTAAATGCATGGAGCCAGATTCCCACCCTGAATCTACAGGAATCACAGGACTTTAGACTCCTACTGGCCCAGATTAGGAGTGTCTGCTTGGCACCATCTAAATTAAATAGGATCGAGCAATGCAGAGAGATCACAGATTTCCATTTGAGTTGCACTTTCCTGGAACTCCTCATGAAAGTCTAAAAGTGCCTTTACATAAGGACATTTGAGTTACTGATTGGAAGAAGGTAATGGTGCCTGTGACTTTCTGCATTTGCTGGTGCCTGTGACTTTCTGCATTTGCTGAGGCAAGGTTATTTAGGTCTTGTGGCTCTTGATGGCGGATGAATTCAACCAAGAAGCCTCTCCAAACAATCTGTAGTTTACACACAGATTGTCGAGCTGTAATAGCTATCTGGGGAGCCTGTGCAAATGGCGTTTGTTTAACGCTGTCAGCAGAATTCACATGTCTTGTATAAGGTACAATCCAAATTGAGGAAAGAGAACTCTGAAGTATTCCAGTTGCCTGGTAGCTTCCAGGTAATGGAACAAATTTTCAAAGATGCATTGCAAGCTGATATCACGAGCTGCTGCACAGACTGACTAAATAATTTTTCCCTCCAGCTGGGAAATTAATGTACGCTTTGTGCGTATTATTTGTTCTGCTTCATGAGGCAGCTGTATAGACAATGTGAAGCTGACTAAAATGCAGTTGAAGGCATCAGTCAATGACTGAAATTTGAATTCAGTTGGTCCTTTTGACCGGTTCCCTACAGTGGCATATGAGACTGTGCATCTGTCAAATGTCATCGAGGGCTTGGTGATTGAGGTAGCACTGGTAAGTAATTCTTTGGGAGACTTCAGAGACAAATCCAACACTGAGGCCTAAGATTCACCAACATTTTTGTAGTAATCCCTCTTTGAAGAAAGGGTTCTTTCTCATTGGGCTTTAAATACCCTCACTTTAACTAAAATTTGTCTCCTGGAAGACGTTGGAACAAGATCCACTGCTTTTGTTCCAGGACCCTAATTTCAGCAGTGGATTGTGCCTCCAGACCTTAGTGGTCCAGTGGCGGGCTGGTACCTACTATTCTTTTTGGGGTGTGATTTAAGTGCCTGTGATTGAGTCAGAGATACCATGACTACAGGTTTCTCACTCAAATTTTAAGGAGCATTCTGTTGTGGCAGTGGTTGGCAAAGGGTGTTAAGAGTGTGGAAAGTTAATTACACTTTTCACCCTAGAGAAGACCTGCTTCAAGGCCAGGAGTGGTATAGTGTTACTCCTGTACTTGTAACTGTAACTGGTAATTCCCAAGGACAGAGACTCAGACCTATCCTCAAGCAAAGGAATCAAAACAAATTCCTCCGGATGGAAATGCTCGAGGTCCCCCGGTCTCGTAGTCACTGCATCCTGAGGGGCGCGCCTGCAGTTATTGACTTCTGATGCTAACCAGGAATGACCAAGTATTTGTGCTTTTAAGTGCCAATAAATGTTGCCAGTGCAAGGATACTGCTCTTTATCACACCCTTTAGATTCCACGGGTTGAATGTATACCCGTAGCTCAGGAACTGGTTCATCCAGATCTGCACGTAGGTGCAAGACCTCCCTGTAAATATTACCACGTTCTGATAGCAATCTTCCTAAGCTATCCAGTTGATTGGGCTTCGGTTCCAGACAGACTTCGCATGGTAAAGAAGTGGAGAAAACTGCCATCAGACTATTCTCAAAAGTATTTTGAGAATTTGTTTCCACCAACCAACCATTGTGTTGGTGTTGATGTTTCAGATTTGGTTTATAATTACAGTGTTGGTACTTACTAATTTCTGAAGATGATTTAGCATATTTGCCACGTGTCAAATTCAAATGCCTACCTCGCCTGAAGAGTTGAAAATGCAACTTGTTGCAATTGATACTGCCTTGCATTGCTTGTTTCCTATTGGGATGTGTTGGGTAGTGTCTGGCTATAATTTTCAGACCTGCCATCACAGTCCATTTTTATTATAACAAAATCTACTTGTGTTCTATTTTGCTCTGTATTTTTTAGGTGGTTATGATTGGAAACAGGATACTTTGGCGACAAACCTGAGACAGTCACTTGATTCCACATCGTACCTATCCTCTACCACTCCAGCCAGAGATTCTGCATTGTATTCCTCTTCAAGCAGGGGCTATCCGTCAGATTATAAATCCAGTATTCAGGATGTAAACTGGGGCACGAATACCAACACAAACAATACCTACTATGGTCGCTAAATTCCTAGCAAGGGTGTATGCAGAGAATAATGGATGGTTGGGGGCTGTGCATTCTGAACGTGGCACAGCTGCAGCACACCACAAACCAACAAGGGTCATGTACATCTTAATTCTTTTTCCCTGACCATCCATTACTTTTTATTTAACGTGTACTTTTTGTATTTGTTTCTGAAATAGCCAGCATCTCCTTAAAGGTTAACCATATGACTTGTAATGGGTAGATCAAGAAAGTGTCTTTTTCTCCTCCATCCCAAGCTCAATGCAATGAAATATCTCTTCCCACAGCCCCCCACAATTTTTTTTAATGAAACTGCTATGATCCATTAAAAAGCAAGCTGTAATGTCTATTGGAAGCAATGTGAAAATAGCTTGCCCTTTTTTCCTCCATTCATTGAACACTCCAAGTAGATAACCTGATGCTCCTAAAAGAACTAGTTCCGGAGTGACGTGTTTTTTATCTCCTTGTTTTCTCTGTTCATCTTGAGAGTGCATTTCCACATGCACCAGCATCTGTTATTCAAACTCGCACATTGTCTGTGGACAGTTAGATCATGGTGGGCATCACATACAAGCCCCACCCTGTCCTCACCTGGTGTCAGCAAGTGTACTTGTAAGCAGGAATCATTGGATGGCAATCAGGAGTAGGAACCCTGGCTGCCTTTTCCCCCCCCCTCTCCCTTACCAAGGGACACTGAGGCCAAATGTAGCCAATTCATCACCACACCATATGGTACATTTACTCACTGAAAGTTTAGGATGGCAAGAGATACAGTTTTTCTGCATTTTTGTACTCAACATGAGCTTGTACGCACAATGTAATCAACAATTGATATGTGTCCCAAAAAAAGCCAATTATAATGCACATTTGGATATCAAACACACATTTTAATGTTCAGTTCAAATGGTAAGCCATTTTAGAACAAATTAGTCAAATAAAAATGGTAATCTTTTTATAAACTATATTTAATAAAGTGTAATAAAAGCAGAAGAATCTGCTGTTTTTTCCAACAATATTATTTATTACACTGGTATTCTAACTGTTAGCACATTCAGCTCACGATTGCAGTTTAAATTGCAGACACATGGAGGTCTTTTCCTCATACTTACTTGCCTTGGCCCACCATATGCCAGTAGCAGGTACCATTTGGAGAGGGGAACAGAAAATAATGATACAACTACTTGAGCTGGTATTGATATTGGAAAAAGTCCCCCAATCCTGTTCTCTTAACACTAGTTCGTGGTAAGTGGGAAGCCTGAAAAAAAAAGCAAAAGTATGTTTATTACCCATTTAAAGAACAATTTTTAAGTTTTCCCCAGGCTGTGTTGCCTTCGGCAGTCTTTGGCAAGTGCATAATGTCTGGTTACAAGCTAAAGCTGGCCACTGATGCATGAAGAGAGGCATCTATGATTTGGTGGTTGTAGACATTTTATACAATAAATGGTTACAGGTGAGTTTGAAGGCTGTTATAGCATCACTCAAATTTAATGCATATTAAGCAGTCCAAATTGTAGCCAATTTTGCAATTCACCTAAATCTAGTATTTCTAAACATCTGATTTTTTTTTTGCTACTTTGTTACATAACATACAGTGACTTGTTATTTTTTCCCCCTTTGAATTTGGTGGTGGGGAAAATGCTACTCATTTACTTGGGTGCAAGTGGCTTGACCAATTTGGTAAAGCGTCATGATACAGTTATGATACAACATGACTGATAGAGAAGTGCTGAAAGGCTACTTGTAGGTCAGTTAGAGAGCTTTTTGCTGTGATGTATATAAAATACGGAATAAAAAATGGGTAACTGAAGCAGTTTTTCTGTTGGGCATGAAAACAACTGTGTGCATGCCCAAGCGTTTATTTTGTTAGTGTTGTGTTGATGAGCTTGACTTTATAGATTAACACCTCTTAATTTTAAAAATCTGGGTGTTCTTATGCACCCCAGTAGAAATGTCCTTCAGCTGACACCTATTTTTATGTGTAAATGTTTGTTAACTAATCGTTTGAGTATTGGATTTTCCTTGTAGCTTTTAAATGGCACACTTTTTCATCAGTTATATCTGCAAATTGACTTTGTAGGAAATGTTTAAAATTAGAAAGGAGAATTGGAGAAATAAGCATGATCATAGAACATTTCCTCATTTGGACTATTCCGAATACACAAGTACAGTATTGTGAATTTTGGCTATTTTAATACACGAGTAATACCATGTATTTCAAAAGGTGGTTACAATCTCAGATTTGCAGCTGAGATTAATTTCAAAGCTGTAAATCTGTTTCACTTTGAATCATTTGGCATTAACTTGTATGTGTGTAAATGCACAGTTCAAGGTTTTACCTAAAAGTGAATTATGTGCTTATGGAATAACCATCTTATTGTTTTGTGAACTGTAATTTGAAACAGCAGGGTTTCCAACATTGAAATGATGTGCCATTTAAAAAAAAGAGACTTCCCAATCTTGAG
This sequence comes from Squalus acanthias, assembly GCA_030390025.1. NCBI lineage: Eukaryota > Metazoa > Chordata > Chondrichthyes > Squaliformes > Squalidae > Squalus > Squalus acanthias. The sequence goes on from CM059428.1 coordinate 106,454,975, forward strand.
AATTGGTGAGCTGAGTAAGTAAAAGTACATTTTGTTTTCTATTCAAACCTGTAACCAAAATATGTTGCTAAAATGCATATTAAGTAAGAGGTTCCACTAATGGCTCAGCCAGTTAATCCACTGTACAGAGCAGCAAGGTTCCAAGTTAAATCCCCACTCAGTGTTGTTAGCTGATCTTAGTTACTGCACCATAATTGGTTGCGGCACCCATCAATTAGGGAGGGGAATATTGGCATATATCCTGATCACGATTCAGGGACTACTGTTGAAAGTATTTGTGTATCAACATTGAGTTAGCGTAGGATTAATCTCAACTAGAGTGTCTTCCTGCAGTTGATTCATTTGTTGATGATCACTGTGAAGACTTGCATGCATAATGACAATTTGGGTTGGTGACTGGCACACATGCACAGTAAGGATGGGAAAAGGAGAACATTGGCGAGTTTGCATCTCCAACACTTATGTTCTAATATTCAGATAACTAGAAAAGAAAGAATAGCTGCATTAAGTACTAGCCACAACTCAAAATGGAATTAAGTTGGTGTAGAAGTAAGTGGTAGGGAATGAATTTTTGCTTGTGATTCTCTGTGGCATGGTCTGAGTCTCAACTGTGTGGTTGAGCGAGGGACAGGTTGGAAGCCGTGTACTTTCCCACAGAGAAGGGGCAAAAACATTGGTGTGTGAGCTACCTTAATTCACACTCCAAGTGGTTTGTTTTAGATATCTAAAGTATGGTTGGCTGCTTGTTCTGAGCTATGGAGTAGTCCTGGAGACTTGCTGGAAGGGCAGGGAAATTTGTCCATGAAACGTTGTGTGAAATCTCCAACCTCTTGGGGTTTCTTTCACATATTGAAATGGCTATTAAATGACAATACTTGTACAGTAAAATGTAAGACGCCTCATAATTACTTTCCTTGTACATGCACTCTACAGTGGGAGATAACTATAAAATATCAGATTATTAGAGATTCAAAATTATAATAAGGCTGTTTTTCAATACGTGGAGTATTATTCCATGTAATGCGCATTGTATTAGTCTGTTCCTAAGCACCAGCTGTGTGTGTGACGTGGCCTGTACCTGAAAGTCACAAGGTCTAATGGCTGTCACATCCTGAATTCGACTAGAGGCTGTTTGCTCTTGGCAACATCCTGACGCCTGAAGTAAATTAGAAGGGGCTTTTTTTTGTTGGGAAAGTTTCTTTGTAGATTGGAAATGATTGACTTTCTTTTTCTTTTTAATTATTTTGAGCTTCATACAGAAACTTGCACATGTAATACTTGAAGTGCAATAGATGTGTTTTAAAATATTTGGTAACCATTTATCTTTTCACCTAAGGATTGTGGTTGCATTTACGATCAAAATATCACTGGAATATATCTTTTGCTTTATTTTGTGTTTTGGTTACATGTCTGAATAGAGTGGGGAAGTGCCCTGTTTAGTGAAGTACAAGGAATGTCATTTCACTTGTGAAAATTGTATTACTATCCTTTTGAAAGCATGGTAGATTCTGAGCAACAGTGTGATGCTCAAAATGTAAACCTGCAGGAAAAGTGATCTATGTTTTGAGTTTTATTTCTAAAGTTTTTTTGAATAGTTCAGAGTTGTTTTATCATTGCTTAAATAAATGTGGTGTTTGGCTCTTAGTTTATTGTGATTGTCAAGGAACCAAAATAAACAGAAAATTCAACATTGTGTATCGAACAATTTTTTCCTTTTATTTTTCCAAACACACGGTTTGAGAGTGAGTAAAAATCTTATTTTAAATCCCTTTCAGGAGGGGTGTAAAGACACATTCAAATCTTCTTTCCACCCTATCTTCCCAAAACATTGTTTTCGCTGAACATCAGAGTAGGGGAAAGAACCTAAGAGCATAAGAAATAAGGGCAGGAGTAGGCCACTTGGCCCCTCGAGCCTGCTCCGCCATTCAATAAGATCATGGCTGATCTTGGGCTCAAAGCCACTTCCCTGCCTGCTCCCCATAACCCTTCACTCCCATATCTTGGAAAAATCTGTCTATCGCCACCTTCAATGTATTTAATGACCCAGCCTCCACGGCTCTCTGGGGCAGAGAATTCCACAGATTTACGACCCTCAGAAGAAATTCCTCCTCATCTCAGTTCTAAAAGGGTGACCCTTTATTCTGAGACTGTGCCCCCGAGTTATAGATTTCCCCACGAGGGGAAACATCCTCTCTGCATCTACCTTGTCGAGCCCCCTCAGTATCTTATGTTTCAATAAGATCCTCTCATTCTTCTAAATTCCAATGAGTATAGGCCCAACCTGCTCAACCTTTCTTCATAAGTCAACCCCCTCATCTCAGGAATCATCCGTGTGAATCGTCTCTGAACTGCCTCCAATGCAAGTATATCCTTTCTTAAATAAGGAGACCAAAACTGTACGCAGTACTCAAGGTGTGGTCTCACCAATACCCTGTACAGTTATAGCAGGACTTCCCTGCTTTTATACTCCAACCCCCTTGCAATAAAGGCCAACATTCCATTTGCCTTTTTGATTACTTGCTGCACCTGCATGCTAACTTTTTGTGTTTCATGCACAAGGACCCCCAGGTCCCTCTGAACTGTAGCATTTTGTAATTCTCTATTTAAATAATAATTTGCTTTTTTATTTTTCCTGCCAAAGTGGATAACCTCGCACTTTCCCACATTATACTCCATCTGCCAAATGTTTGCCCACTCACTTAGCCTGTCTATATCCCTTTGCAGATTCTTTGAATCTTCTGCACAACTTGCTTTCCCACCCATCTTTGTATCATCCGCAAACCTGGCTACATTACACTTGGTCCCTTCATCCAAGTCATTAATGTAGATTGTAAATACTTGAGGCCCCAGCACTGATCCCTGTGGCACCCCACTAGTTACCGTTTGCCAACTGGAAAATTACCCATTTATCCCGACTCTCTGCTTTCTGTTAGTTAGCCAATTCTCTATCCATGCTAATATATTACTCCCAACTCCGTGAGCTCTTATCTTATGCAGTGACCTTTTATGTGGCACCTTATCGAATGCCTTCTGGAAATCCAAATACACCACATCCATTGGCTCACCTTTGTCCACCCTGCTCGTTACATCCTCAAAGAACTCCAGCAAATTTGATAAACATGATTTCCCTTTCATAAAAATGCTGACTCTGCTTGACTGCATTATGATTTTCCAAATGCTCTGCTACTGCTTCCTTAGTGAAGGACTCCAGCATTTTCCCAATGACAGATGTTAGGCTAACTGGTCTATAGTTTCCTGCTTTCTGTCTCCTTTCTTAAATAGAATAAGCATTAGTTTCCAGCAAAGCTTGGAAAATTGGAAGTCAGCTCTAGAGTTAAGTAAGTATTGCTTATTTTTAATGAAAAACAAAATCAACCTCCTTTGTCCTAAAATGTACAATTTATAATTCCACATCTGTATGACTTCTATTAAATAGTATAATTTATTCTTTGGGAGTGTAGACTATAAGTCTGGCAGATTCTAATCTCTCAGCCCTGGCCTGGTATTTTTTATAATATAGGCTCTACTTGGTACTGTTACCCTTGTCTTCCCTAAACCTTTCCCTCCATAAAAACACGCCGAGTCATATTCACGGACACCCGCTTAACCTTGCCGTAGATCATCTACCCCCATGGTCTCTTCATAGACAAGGCTATCTACAAACACTTCCTTGTAACCATCACCAGCCACAACACCACTTCCTCCCTTTGGCTCTGGGGAAAAAACCTCACCCCTCAATCACTTACAATTACACTTTCTAAATATCAATTGCCTGGCATTTAGCCCTCCATTCACCACAATACTTCTGCAGCCATCGATCTGTTTAAGCAATCCTTCACGTTCACCTTTGCCCTTGTCCCCAACTGAACTCTCTCCCATCCTGGTTGATCTCATGGTTTGGGCCCCATGATCTGCACTTTCTGAAAATTTCAGGCGCATAACTGCTTTAGCTATCCATCACCAGATCTGGACCACATCAAGCACTATCGGGCCTCACACCCCTCTCAAAATCGTTCACTATTCCAGGATCAACTTGGAGAGCAGATAACTCTTGGCTTCTTAACTACCAACAGTCTCCTTCAACCCCTGTCTCATCTCCTCCACCCTCGCCTCCCAACATAAGAGTGCGAGAAGCTCGTGAACATCTTTGTCACTAAGATTAAGAACATATTTTCAGCCGCCTTTAGTACTTCCTTCACTTGCCCACTAAGCCAAACCTTCCGTCCCCCCCGCCCCAGCTTTAGTCCATTAATCCTGCTTCCTGCACCCCCTGCTAGCTGACATTGTAAATGGTTCCCTCTCCTCAGAAACTGCCCCCCTACTTTTCAAAACCGCCATCATCATCCCACCTCAAAAAACGCAACCTCTGTTCCTGCAAACCACTGGCCCATCTCCAACCTCCCTTTCCCCTCATGCCCTTGAACATGTTGTCTCCTCCAAAATCCCTGCCCATTTTTTGCAGAACCCCATATTTGAATCTCCAATCAGTTTTTGCCCCTGCTGCTGCACTGAAACAGCCCAAATCAAAGACACAAATTGCATTCTCTGTGACTGTGACCTATTTGTGCTCCTGCAGCCTTTGACATGGTCCATCCTGCTCCAACACCTCTCCTCCACTGTCCAGCTCAGTGGGATTGCTCCTACTTGGTTTCACTCTTACTTGCCCAAATCATCTCCAGCAATGACTTCTCTTTCTGCCCCCACACCATTAACCCCCATAGTTCCCCCAGAGATCTGTCCTTGGCCCCCTCTTCCTCATCAATGTGCCACACTTTAGCGGCATCATCAGCAGACATGGGGTAAGCTTGCACATATTTGCTAAGAACACCCAGCTCTACCGTAACACCACTGCTCTCAACCCCTCTAGTACCTCTATGTTGTTGGATGGTTGCCTGATATTCAGTCTTGGATGATGTACAATTTCCCCTAATTAAATAGTGGGAAGACCAAAGACATCGTATTTAGCTCCTGCCATCAAATCCGTACCCTCGCCACTGATTCCATCCCCTCCGGGCCATTGTCTCACGCTGAACCAGACTGTTTGTAGTCTCTATGCCCTATTGGACCTTGAGTTGAGTTTTCAATCCCATATCCTCTCCATCACAAAGACTGCCTACATCCATCTCTCTCTTGTACCATCTCAACCCATCTGCTGCTGAAACTCTCACCTATGCCTTTATTATCGCAGCCTTGACTATTCCAATCCTTTCCTGGCTGGCTTCCAATGCTCCACCCTCTATAAACTTCAGCTCATCCACAACGCTGCTGACCATACCCTATCCCGCACCAGCTCCCATTCACCAATCACCCCTGTCCTTGTTGCTTTAAATTGGCTCCTGATCGCCCAAAACTCCAATTTAATATTCTCATATTTGTTTACATCCCTTCATGGCTTCGCCCCTTTATCACCTCTGCCTCCTTCCCCCTCCCAAGACACCTTCGTCCCTTTGATCCTGACTTTCTCTACAACTTGTTAAGGAAAGCTTAAGAACACGGTGGCATAGTGGTTAGCACTGGTGCTTCACAGCGCCAGGGACCCGGGTTCGAATCTGACCTCGGGTAACTGTCTGTGTGGAGTTTGCACATTCTCCCGTGTCTGCATGGGTTTCCTCCGGGTGCTCCGGTTTCCTCCCACAGTCCAAAAATGTGCGGGTTAGGTTGATTTGGCTATGATAAAATTGACCCTTAGTGTTAGGTGGGGTTATGGGGATAGGATGGGATATGTTAGGGGGAATTAAATACGTGGGGTTACGGGGATAGGGTGGGATAGGTGCAGGCTCGATGTGGGGATTCTGTGTGAGAAAGCAGGGACAGGGTACTGGATTTGGATGATCAGCCATGATCGTATTGAATGGTGGAGCAGGCTCGACGGGCCGAATGGCCTACTCCTGCTCCGAGTTTCTATGTTTCTATGTTTATAGGCTGTCTCTCGTGATCACGGTCATTGCTGATTCAATAATGGCATGACAAGTGTTATTGTGAACAAGACCTCTAGAAATGGGATATTTCCTTCAAAACACTAGATACCAACTTGTTTACCATTTAGGATGTAACTAATCATTCTGAGCTCCATTGTCCCACTTCCTATCTCAAGACCAATGTTCCCTCTAAGCTGCACGCGTGCGCAGCCGTACTGTAATCTGCAAGATACCGCGCTGGCCACTCGAGCTTTTCTATTTGAAATACCACGCATGCGCAGAAATGTAAAGATACCGCGCACTGAAATCAAAAGGCCGCTAACAGCAAAGACAATTTGGACGGAACATTGCTCAAGACTGTCTTGGCTATCTCATTTTGCAATGTGGCCACAAAAATAAGTCAACGGGCACTAATCACACATCCTGCACTTTCAGCAAAAGCTAAACAATGCAGTCAGCTAAATTGTACCCTGACAGATTAAACAGTAAAGCTTCTGGGGAATGGACAACTTTAAACATTTCACTACTTCTAGCTGCAGTACAAATCTACAAGTTATAAGTAAAAATAAATCAAAAACTTTAATCATATGTGATTAAACCAAATCCTAATACTATGTATATAATAGGGTATCTTGCACCACCTCCCTCTCTTTTAAGGCCCTCCTTAAAATCCACCTCTTTGACCAAGCTTTTGGTCACCCCTTCCAATATTTCCTTCTTTGGTTTGGCGTCCATTTACGCCTGATTACATTCCTTTTGAAGCACCCTGGGATACTTTTCTATGTTAAAGGAGCTATAGAAATGCAAGTTCTTAGTACATGCGCAGGGAGCCCCTTGCCTAATTTCCAGCACTGTCATTTACCAAAGGAAAACTGTTCTATTATTGCAGAAAATATTTAATTTGTATACTGCAACAGAAATAATGATGGAGTAAGTCAACAAATTCAGAAGCCTGATAGGTGTGGGAACCGTATTTTGAAGTTACAGTATATAGCAACACAAAAAAAGTAAGCAGCCTGTGTATAGTTGTTTGAGCAGAGCAATTATTGTGCAGTTGGACTTGGTTCAGAGGTAGCATTCTCACCTGAGTCATAAGGCCATGGGTTCAAGTTCCACTCCAGAGACTTGAGCATTTAATGTAGCTTGAGTGCAATACTGATTGGGTGCTCCACAGGTGTGGGGGCTGTCCTGATGAGATGTTAAACAAAGACCCCAATGCCCTCTCGGGTGACATCCATAGCCGATTCAGAATTGGGAGGGGGAAGACATCCAGGAGAGGGTTGAGTCTGCTGACTTTCAGGAAATCAATTTTTGTACTCCAGCTTTAAAATATATAAATGATAAGGCAGCTATGCGAAGAATGGAGGGATAGCCAGTCACTTGCCCGAATCGGGTTCTGTACACTTAAACAAAAGATGCTGGAAATAAACAATAGGTCCATTACTATCTGAAAAGCGAAAAGATAAATTAACATTTTGAAACTGGACATTTCACCAGCACTAAATCCTGAACAAAATCAAAAGGTGAGTACACTAGGGAAGTCAAAATTCAGAAATGCCATTTAATGCAAATTTTGGGGCTAATAGCCAGTTATGTTTAATTACCCCCTAGAAAAGCTGGTGAAAACTCTTGGATGATGTAGAAAGAAGATCTTGGGCACTAAAAAGCAGTATGAATACAAAAGGGAAGTTTACCATCAGGCCCATTTAACCTCCATTTTCTGGGAACTATACTCTTGTTCACTGTTCCATCACCTGGACTTTTGACTGCGCTTTTCTTGCTGCTTTCCCATGAAGATGTAATACTGTCCATTTACTCCCACCATATTATCCAGGGTTCCAAACAAACTTTCCATGTGAGCAATCTGCATGTTCTTTCTCTAATCTAATATAATATATTCACTACTCCTGCTGTAGTCTCCTTTCGATTAGGGACACCGAATGCAGATTGGATGTCTGCTTTGCCTAACCTGTCTATTCTGACCATAAGCATGACACTAGCCTCTCTGTGACTTCTCGGCTCTAGTCCCTATTCCCATTTTCCTCTTCAAATCTTTGGTCTCCTGTATTGTTGCAACCCAGCTTAACCATCTCTGAAATATAGGTGCAGTATGATTCCAGCTAGGCAGTGCTCCATTTGCACTTCGCTGCTGAAAATCTTAACTCTGTCCAGGAGAACGCTCTGGGCAAGCATTGTTACATGGAGCAGTTGAAAGTTAAATATTCAGAGACTATAGCCAAGAATATTCACGCTGCCTAAATATTTAAATTTTAATAAGCTTTTTAAGAAATGTCCCCTTGATGTTCATTAAGACATGTTGAGCCCTTTTTAAACTCAATTTGATAATTGTACTGGACTTGCATTGTGTCCAGTTTATGCTGAACATGTGTAAGACAGTCTCCTAAAAGGATTCTCACTCTGCTTCTTTCTGTAGTTAGGTCAGTTCCTGACTCCAAATTTATATTGCAACTTTAGCTTTGTAGTGATACTGAAGTTGTTGTAATATCAGAACTCTGACACCTCCATTTCCCTGCTTGTTTCTCCTCCTAACCTTCCTAGATGCTAACTTCTGAAATTCTGAAAAGCTGATGATTAAAAACAATTTACGACTGGAAAAACAGGACTGAAACCAAAATCAGTGCTTCAAGATGACTGAATAAGTTAAATTCCTCTTTATTACAAGGGCTTTCAGGATTATGTGTTTAGGATCACATTTTACAATACAATTTGTTACTGTGAAAAGCAAAACCCAGTGTACTCATATGACAAATGAAAAGTAATTAGGATAAAAAGCAATAGGATTTGAACTTCTGACTGAAGCTGCAACGCTACCCACTATTACATCAGTTGATCAATGGATCCACCACAGACCCAATTCACGTATGGACTGGGGTCAAGCAAGGCTGTGTCATCGCACCAACGCTCTTCTCGATCTTCCATCTCACCCTCAGTAAGCTCCCCGCTGGAGTGGAGCTAATCTACAGAACAAACGGGAAACTATTCAACCTCCGTCGCCTCCGGTCCAGATCCAAGGTCGTCCCATCCTCTGTCATCGAATTACAGTATGCAGACGACGCTTGCGTCTGCGCACACTCTGAGGTCGAACTCCAAACCATCGTCAACGCCTTCACTGAAGCGTACGGGAGCATAGGCCTTACACTAAACATCCGTAAGACAAAGGTCCTCTACCAACCTGCCACCGCCACACAGTACTGCTCTCTGATTATCAAAATCCATGACGAGGCCTTGGACAACGTGTGCCACTTTCCACACCTCGGGAGCCTACTGTCAACAAGGGCAGACGTCAATAACGAAGTCCAACACCGCCTTCAGTGTACCAGTGCAGCCTGCGGTCGCCTGAGGAACAGAGTGTTTAAAGACCAGGACCTCAAACCCAGCACCAAGCTCATGGTCTACAGAGCAGTATTGATATCCGCCCTCCTGTATGCTTCAGAGACATGGACCATGTACAGCAGGCACCTCAAAACACTGGAGAGGTACCACCAACGCTGCCTTTGCAAGATCCTGCAAATTCATTGGCAGGATAGGCGCACCAACGTCAGTGTTCTCGCTCAGGCCAACATCCCCAGCATCGAAGCTTTGACCACGCTCGATCAGCTCCGATGGACGGGCCACATCGTCCGCATGCCCGATACGAGACTCCCAAAGCAAGCACTCTACTCGGAGCTCCGACATGGCAAGAGAGCCCGAGGTGGGCAGAGGAAACGCTTCAAGGACACCCTCAAAGCCTCCTTGAAAAAGTTCAACATCCCCACCGACACCTGGGAATCCCTGGCCCAAGACCGCACAAAGTGGAGGAGAAGCATCCGGGAAGGCGCCGAACACCTCGAGTCTCTTCACCGGGAGTAAGCGGAAGCCAAGCGCAAACAGCAGAAGGAGCGCACGTCAACCCAAGAACCCCACCCGCCCCTTCAACCACCGTCTGCCCCACCTGTGACAGAGACTGTAGGTCCAGCATTGGACTCATCAGTCACCTGAGAACTCATTTTTAGTGTGGAAGCAAGTCATCCTTGGTTCCGAGGGACTGCCTGAGAAGAAGAAGAAGTTGTTGTCAACTGACCATTTTTTGTGTAGACATTGGCTTTGAATATATAATCGTTGTGGGGGCTATATCTGCTTGCTCTATCACCATACGCGATCAGGGAACTATTCCATTGCTCTCCTCCCCTGCCTCCCATTTTTCATTCTCCATAAACTTAAGCTCATCCAAAACTCTGCTGCCCATATCAAGTCTCGTTCATCCATCACCCCGTGCTTGCTGACCTGCATTGGCTCCCGATCCCCAAACGCCTTCCTGTTAAAATTTTCATCCTTGTGTTAAAATCCCTCTGTGATCTTGCCGCTCCCAATCTTAGTAACCTCCTCCAGCTCTACAACCTTCTGAGAGCTCTGTATTTCTCCAATTGTGGGCGTATGTTGGTCCCTCACTTCCTTCATCCCACCATTGGCAGCTGGGCCTTCAGCTATCGAGGCTCTAAAGTTTGGAATTCCCTCTCTAAATCTCTCTCTCCTCCTTTAAGACCTTCCTTAAAACCCATCTCTTTGACCGAGCTTATGGTCACTTGTCCGAATGTCTCCTTCTTCGGCTCCCAATCAAATTTTGTCCGATGGCGCTTGTGTGAAGCGCCTTTGGGCGTGATACTATTATAAAGGTGCTGTAAAAATGCGACTTGTTGTGGGAGCTTTTTCCAGTTCTGACGAAGGGTCATCGACCTGAAACGTTAACTCTGTTTCTCTCTCCACAGATGCTGCCTGACCTGCTGAGTATTTCCAGCATTTTCTGTTTTTATTTCAGATTTCCCGCATCCGCAGTATTTTGCTTTTGTATTAGTGTTTAATTCACTGCTACTTCTCTTCTAAGAATGCCCACCTTGAAGTTCTGCTCTTCTCTCCGACGGGATTTCCGTTTGTCTCTTTTACCTTGTTTATCTTCATTGCTTTCTATCTCCCTTCTCATGCTTGATCAGGTAAGTTCCAAAACTCGCTTTCACAGCCACATGTCTTTCCTCAGCAACTGTCTTCGGCTCCGACTTACTCCACGTGGATTCCAACTGAAATTCCACCCCTCATGTTTTGGATCCACTCAGGACTACAGATATCTCCAAGATATTCAGCGTTCCTCGAACCACTGCTCTCGCCGTATCCTGAGATCCACGCTGAATGCCATGCGCCGCCACATGAACACTCTCGACCTCTCTCTTCAGCAGCACCGACTCACTCTATCTCAAAGCTGTCCTGGTCTGCAGTTCCATTTCATCCTTCGCCTCATCCGGCGCTTTAACACAAAACTTTTTTTCTTCCTTTCGGGTGTCAAGGATTGCAAGCTTCAACGACTCTTGGACACCAACACCCCTCCGGAACCTTCTTCCCCTTCACTTTCCTCTGACCCCATCCCTTCTTCCAATCTCACCCCCTGCTGTGTTTCCACCATCCCCTCTGACCTTCCCCTCTCTGACCCCGAACGATCATTCCTTAGCAAAGGCCTGAGCTTTATCCCCTTACGCCCCCATCTCAATGAATTTCGAGCTTAGCACGATGCTGAGCTCTTTATCCACCGCCTTCGTCTCCGTGCCCACTTCTTTGGTCAGGAGTCTTCCCCCCCGCACAGCTGACCCTTTCTCCCGTTTTCAGAATTCTCGTTCTACCTGGACCCCTCCCTCTGGCCTCTTAACCTCTCTCAATCTTTTCATTGCAAACTGCCGGCGTGACATCGGCCGTCTCAATTTCTCTGCTCCCCTCACTCATTCCAACCTACATCCCTCTGAACTTGCAGCACTCCATTCTCTCAGATCCAACCCCAACATTGTCATTAAACCTGCTGACAAGGGTGGTGCTGTTGTTGTTTGGCAAACCGACCTCTACCTAGCGGAGGCTGAACGCCAACTCTCCGACACCTCCTCCTACCTCCGCCTGGACCATGACCCCACTACCGAACATCTAGCCACCGTTTCCAAGACCGTCACTGATCTCATCTCCTCTGGAGATCTTCCCTTCACGGCCGCCAACCACATAATTCCCCAACCCCGCACAGCCCGCTTCTACCTCCTTCCCAAGATCCACAAACAGGACTGCCCCGGTAGACCCATCGTTTTAGTCTGTTCTTGCCCCACGGAACTTACCTCTTCCTATCTCGACTCTATTTTTTCTCCCCTTGTTCAGTCTCTTCCCACCTACATCCGCGACTCTTCCAACGCTCTCCGTCACTTTAACAGTTTCCTGGCCCCAACCGTCTCCTTCTCACTATGGACGTCCAATCCCTCTACACCTCCATCCCCTACCAGGATGGCCTGAGGGCGCTCCGCTTCTTCCTTGAACAGAGGCCCAACCAGTTCCCATTCACCACCACCCTCCTCCGCCTGGCTGAACTTGATCTCACATTGAACAACTTCTCCTTTAACTCCACTCACTTCCTCCAAATTAAAGGTGTTGCTATGGGAACCTGCATGGGTCCCAGCTATGCCTGCCTTTTCGTGGGATATGTGGAACATTCTTTGTTCCAGTCCTACTCAGGTCCCCTCCCTCAACTCTTTTTCCGGTACATTGATGACTGTATCGGTGCTGTTTCCTGCTCTCGCCCTGAACGAGAAAATTTCATTCACTTTGCTTCCAATTTCCACCCTTCCCTCACCTTCACATGGTCCATCTCCGACTTTTCCCTTCCCTTCCTCGACTTTTCTGTCTCCATCTCTGGGGATAGGCTATTGACAAACATTCACTACAAGCCCACTGACTCCCACAGCTACCTGGACTACATTTCCTCCCCACCCTGCTTCCTGTAAGGACTCTATTCCATTCTCCCAGTTTCTCCGTCTCCGCCGCATCTGCTCTGACGGTGCCACCTTCCATACCAGTGCTTCCGACATGTCTTCCTTTTTCCTCAACCGAGGATTCCCCTCAACTGTGGTTGACACGGCCCTTGACCGTGTCTGTTCTATTTCCCGCACTTCTGCTCTCACCCCTTCCCCTCCCTCCCGGAACCACAATAGGGTTCCCCTGGTCCTCAGCTTTCATCCCACCAGCCTCCACATTCAACGGATCATCCTCCGTCATTTCCGCCACTTCCAGCGTGATCCCACCACCAAACGCATCTTCCCCTCACCTCCCCTTTCAGCATTCTGAAGGGATCGCTCCCTCCACGACATCCTGGTCCACTCCTCTATATCCCCCAACACTCCTTCCCCTTCGCCCAGCACCTTCCCGTGCAAGCGCAGGAGATGCAACACATGCCCTTTTACCTCCACCCTTCCCACTGTCCAGGGCCCCAAATACTCCTTCCAGGTGAAACAGCGATTTACTTGTACTTCTTGCAATTTAGTATACTGTATTCGCTGCTCACGATGTGGTCTCCTCTACATTGGGGAGACCAAACGCAGATTGGGTGACCGCTCTGCGGAACACCTCCGTTCAGTCCGTAAGGGTGACCCTGAGCTTCCGGTCACCTGTCACTTTAATTCTCTGCTCCACTCCCACTCAGACCTCACCGTCCTCGGCCTCTTACACTGTTCCAATGAAGCTCGACAAACAGCACCTCATCTTTCGATTCGGCACTTTACAGTCTTCTGGACTCAACATAGAGTTCAACAATTTCAGACCATAACCTCTGCCCCTATTTTTTTTTTCCATTTATTTCATTTATAATTTTTTTCTCTCTCCCACATGTGTAAGGGGTTCGGGTGGCTCTGTGCTTAGCCTGGGTGCTAGTGCGGGGTTAGGCCTTGTTGCCTGTTCTGGTCTCCAGCCAGCCTGGTAACACTAGACACCTGTGAGTGGTTCGACCCACTCGCCCTTACGGTTCTGACACTGGACTTAGGTGCGAGAGCAATAATGCAGAGAAAACTCAGGTAGACCCGGTTGAATAGTGCGAAATGGAAAATCTTTATTGCATATTATTCAAGATTACGAAATACATGTCATAAGCACAGATTAATGACAGTACAAACTTACATACATTTATGCAACTAGGTTTAGGGAAACGAGGAGCGCACGACACATCGTAAAAGGGGACACATTATAATTATCCTTAAAACATGAACCCTCCCCTATCAATACCTGTCCTAATCTAGATTTGTAGGATCGAGACTCATGCTCACCACTCGTGATAACTCGGAGAATTCCGAAACTCTGCTTGGATGTTTTCACCACAGCACCTGACTATCCACGTGTTGATCAGGGGTCTCTGTACCCGACTTGTTTACTCGCTTCTGCTCCAGCTAGCAGGCTGGACCGTCTGCTGTCATGAAGATCTGTGTTGACCTCGGACTCTAGATACAGTTCGAAAAAGAGTCTTACTGTGCCCGACACCAATTGTCGGTAGAACTCGAAGAATAGTCTTCTCGGGCCAGTTCGTGCAGTATCCTGTAGAATTCGAAAATGGTCCTTATATTTTGAGGCGCGGTCGGGGTTTACTGACCGCGGCGGCACGTGTAGTCGTCTTCTTCTCTTCTCATCTCATCTCCTCTCGGGCCTTCGGATCCGACACCGTTTACCGACTTCTCGGGATGGTGCGCCCGCTTACTGGCCTTCGCAGTCCAGCTCTCCACAGATCTTCGCGGCAAGCCACGAGGTTGACTCCCGGAAAATCAGCGGATCAGAGAATGAGATTCCAGAGCTCCAGTCGGTGGTAAAGAAAATAAGAGCACGATGAACAGCCAGAGGATAAGAGAAAGATGGACGTTTGGACACTACAGTTATAGTACTGTAATTCCTAATCTCCCGCCCAATCTAAATGTTCATCTTTTGTCATGTTTTTGGCGCTCAAACTTCTTGTATGGGGGTGGTACTTGTCGTTAATGGGTTTTGGTGATACTTGTAACTGTTTGAGTACCCGTTAATATTTCTCCCATTGTGGAACCGGCTAATAGTCTCCGTGGAGGGGTTTTGGGGCTTCCAAATGCTTGCTGTGAGTACCCGCGAACGGCTCTCTCATCGTAGAGCCGTGGGATTTTGCATATCAATGTCTTTGGATGGGTCCTTGATCGCCCAGTACAATAGCCCTTGTTTGTACCTGGAAGACCGATTCCAGTATTTATGTTTAAAAATGCAAAACCATCGTGTCTTGTCATTATCTCAAATGTGCTGAGTCCTGTCCGATCTTGCTGAAATGTTTATTGAAACGCCATCTTGTCTGCCTACTGAAAGTCTAGAACCTTCTGCCACGAGGCGTGGCGGCCATTTTACAGGCTGCTTGTGTCCTTTTTGAAACATGACAGCATTTTGCTGAAATAAAGCTGTTTATACGAAACTTTATGTCTCCTTATTATTATAAAATCGTGATAATTTTGCGAATTCTACACATGGCAGCTGTCTTTCATTCTGCCATTTACACTTCATCTAGAGCCATCTTTTGTTTGTTAACTTGTCCCATTACCATCTCCTTTTGCCTTGCACCGTCTCTTAATGTCTCGTAATCTCTCCTGCCTTCCATCCTATCACAGACCTTCCCTTTTGTTCTTTTCTCGTTCCCGCCCCTGCCCTATTTTCTGTTCCCGCCCCCTTTTCCTGCTCCTTTCCCTTTCCTCGCCCACGTTCCCCGCCCTTGGCCCCTGCTCACGCTCACGCTCCCTGCCCCCTTTCCCCTGCCCCGCCCCTTTCCCCAACCACTTCCTGCCCTGCCCCCTTACTTGCTTACCCCGCCCCCTTGCTTACCCCGCCCCCTTGCTTAAAAACCTGTTTGATCTCCAGCTTTTTTGAGTTCTGACGAAGGGTCATCGACCTGAAACGTTAACTCTGATGCTGCCTGACCTGCTGAGTAACATAGAAACATAGAAAATAGGACCAGGAGTAGGCCATTCGGCCCCTCGAGCCTGCTCCGCCATTCAATGAGATCATGGCTGATCATCCAAATTCAGTACCCTGTCCCTGCCTTTTCCCCATATCCCTTGATCCCTTTAGCCTTAAGAAATATATCTAACTCCTTCTTGAATATATTTAATGAATTGGCCTCCACTGCCTTCTGTGGTAGAGAATTCCACAGGTTCACCACTCTCTGGGTGAAGAAATTCCTCCTCATCTCTGTCCGAAATGGCTTACCCCTTATCTTTAGACTGTGACCCCTGGTTCTGGACTCCCCGACCACCGGGAACATCCTTCCTGCATCTAGTCTGTCCAGTCCTGTTAGAATTTTATAAGTTTCAATGAGATCCCCTCTCATTCTTCTATACTCCAGCGAGTATAAGCCCAATCGACCCAATCTCTCCTCATAGGTCATTCCTGCCATCCCAGGTATCAGCCTGGTGAATCTTTGCTGCACTCTCTCCATGGCAAGAACATCCTTCCTCAGATAAGGCGACCAAAACTGCACACAATACTCAAGGTGTGGTCTCTCCAAGGCCCTGTACAACTGCAGCAAGACATCCTTGCTCCTGTACTCGAATCCTCTCGCTACGAAGGCCAACATACCATTTGCCTTCTTAACCGCCTGCTGTACCTGCATGCTTACCTTCAGCGACTGGTGCACAAGAACACCCAGGTCTCGTTGCACTTCCCCTTCTCCCAATCTATTGCCATTCAGATAATAACCTGCCTTCCCGTTTTTGACACCAAAGTGGATAACCTCGCATTTATCCACATTGGGCAGATGCATGATAATCACCCAACCTGTCCAAATCATACTGGAGTTTTTTGGCATCCTCCTCACAGCACACACGCCCACCCAGCTTTGTGTCATCTGCAAACTTGGAGATATTACATCTAGTTCCCTCGTCTAGATCATTAATGAATATTGTGAATAGCTGGGGTCCCAGGACCGATCCCTGCGGTACCCCACCAGTCACTGCCTGCCACTCGGAAAAAGACCCGTTTATTCCAACTCTTTACCTTCTGTCTGCCAACCAGTTCTCTATCCAAGTCAATACCTTGCCCCCAATCCCATGTGCCTTAAGTATTTCCAGCATTTTCTGTTTTTATTCCAGCATCCGCAGTATTTTGCTTTTGTTGTGGGAGTTTCTCCCACGTGATCAAGAACTACATTTCCCAGAAACCCACCCGAGTGGCAGGACCCCGCTGCATTCGGATGAAATATTTGCTGGAATCTTTAACTACTCTTCGACCGGAACAGCGAAGAAAGAGGAAAAACAATAATTATACCAGAAAAATCTCAACGCGAGTAGTATTCGCACAGGAGCGAAGCGGCCAGCTAAAGCGCGTTTTGGTAAGCGGAGACCCCGGGAAGGCCCCGCGTGTTGCTGGCGGTTGAAGGAAGTGTCGAGCAGGCGGCGCTGCAGGTAAAGGGAGCGGGAGCGGGAGCGGGGCTCCGGTACCGGATACAGAGCTCTCCCGCTATCTGGTGCCGGGGAGCCGGCCAGGTGTGTGTGCTGTGAAGCACGGCCTATGCCTGATTGGGATTTATTGGGTTATTGTTTCCCGTTGTACCGGTGGCCT